>CM060683.1:75672430-78072430 GCA_030686995.1 Artemisia argyi
ATCTTTTAAAAAAGGAGCTCACACAAGATCCAATCATGATTACACCCAACTGGGAGTTACCGTTTGAAATCATGTGTGACGCTAGCGATTTCGCTGTCGGGGCTGTATTGGGCCAACGACGTGACAAGCTATTCCAACCTATTTACTACGCTAGCAAAACCATGAATCCCGCTCAAGAGTTACTCTACCACCGAAAAAGAATTGTTAGCCGTAGTGTTTGCATTCGACAAATTCCGGCAATATCTAGTCCTTTCAAAGACAGTTGTTTTCACCGATCACTCGGCTCTTCCATATCTTTTTGCTAAGCAAGATGCTAAGCCACGACTAATTCGGTGGATCTTGTTGTTACAAGAATTTGATGTTGAGATTCGTGATAAGAGGGAGGCAGAAAATCTGGCCACAGATCATCTATCTCGTCTTGAAAATCCCTTGGATGAGCATGATAGAAGTGAGATTCGGGATTCATTTTCTGACGAACAACTCATGTCAATAACTGATTCGGAGCCTTGGTACGCCGATTTCGCCAACTATCTCGCAAGTAGACTCGTTCGAGAACACCTGACTAGGTACGAAAGGAAAAGGTTCTTTTCTCAGCTAAAATACTACTTCTGGGATGAACCATTTTTATTCCGAAGGTGTCCTGACCAAATAATAAGACGTTGTGTTTCGGAGAGTGAGGCAGTAAAGATTATGAGGGAATGTCACTCTGGTCCCTCTGGAGGGCATCATGGGATAAGCACCACCGCCCGAAAGATTTTCGACGCGGGATTCTATTTGGCCCACAATTTTCCGTGATGTCAAGGAAATGGTACAAGCATGCGACGCATGTCAACGGGCCGGGAACATATCACATAGGGATGAAGAACCTCAGAATTTTATACAAGTATGTGAGGTCTTCTATGTCTGGGGAATTGACTTCATCGGACCCTTTCCATCTTCAGAGGGGAACGAATACATTTTAGTTGCCATCGATTATGTTTCAAAGTGGGTAGAGGCACAACCCCTTAGGACCAACGATGCCAGGGTGGTTATTCATTTCCTGAAAAAGCTTTTCGCTAGATTCGGGATTCCTAAAGCCCTCATCAGTGATAGGGGGACCCACTTTTGCAATGCGCAAATGGAAAAGGTCATGAGGAGGTATGGGGTGTCCCATCGATTTTCCACCGCCTATCACCCACAAACCAATGGCCAGGTCAAAAACACAAACAGGGCTATTAAAAGAATACTAGAAAAAATGGTTAGTCAGAATAGAAAAGACTGGTCATTTAAACTCGACGAGGCCTTATGAGCATTCCGAACCGCCTACAAAACACCTATTGGAACGATCCCGTTTCGCATGGTGTATGGTAAGGCATGTCACTTGCCAGTAGAATTAGAACATAAGGCTTATTGGGCACTTAAGGCATGTAACTTAGATTATACAATTGCCAAAACCAATAGGTTCTTGCAATTACACGAGCTTGATGAGCTTAGATTAGGCATGACCAAAGAATTAAGAAACCCAAGGAATTTTCAGAAGGGGACAAAGTCCTATTGTACAACTCTCGGTTAAGGTTATTTCCAGGAAAACTCAAGTCTAGATGGTATGGACCATTTACGGTGAAAAGCTCTTCTAAAACTGGAGACATTGTTTTATTAGACGATGAAGGTAGAGAATTTACTGTCAACATACGTGTAAAACATTATCAAGAAAATAATAATGAAATGATTAGTGAGGAGGATGTAACGTTTGATAATGAGGTCACGTAGTAACCCATGACCTTGAGTCAAGCTACAAGACTCGTAAATAAATAAAAGCGCTTCTTGGGAGGCAACCCATGTTTTGTGTGATTTTTATTTTTGTTTGTTTGTTATTTGCTTCCGTATGCATGCTTTATTTCTATTGTTGGTAGATCATGTTTTAAAACTAAAACGGTGAAAATACTTTACTTTGTTGTTTGGCTTAATCTTAACTTCATCCAAAGGTATTTTTGCAAAAGATAAGTGTAAGGGGAAACCCCAAATATGTTTTTAAGAAACAAAATCGATCATGATTCTCCACAATATTAAGTGAATATGTATATTCGTATTTGTTAGAGTCAAATGCTTGTATCGAGTCATAATGATGTTTTGCAGGATTTTCCAGGAAGTAGGATGAAGTTTTTCCAGAAATTTTCCGGAAACTTAACATAAGAATTTATGCAGGTCAAATCTGACGGCGTCACGAATTTTACTCTTGACGGCGTCACGTGTAAAATTCTGGAAATTTTACCAGTTTTGTTTTTCTAACGTAGTCTTAAGGTTTTTGTTGAATTATTAGTTTTATAATCTCCAGGAAATCTGCAAACATCATTCCACAAGCATTATATCTTATTTTGTTTTCTAGGATTTATTAGCATATGTAGATTGCCGCCGATTTTATGCGAGGTTGCCTTGTCTGTTTTCTCAGGTTTTACAGGTTATGTATGACAAGAAGATGATTTATACTCTGGAAGGGAAGCGTTGATTGTTCATTTTCTTGAAGGAAGATCTAACCTGGCCACCTTATTATCCATACCGAGCGAATCAGGGGAGTATTTGACTTCATTTGTTTTACTTATTTCACTTTTACATTCTTTACTTGAACATTGGGGAAAATGTTCATCCTAAGTGTAAGGGGAGGGTAAAACGATGATACCTTACAGATACACTTTCGCCAGTTTTCTTAAGCCTAACATTGAAATCATTCATCCAATACAACTATAAACAAGTAATCAACATATAATTAACATCTAGGTTTCATTACATCTAAGCAAACACAAGATAAATCTAGCCTAGCATGTTGAAATCAAGACAAGCATAAGATATATTCAAACAACACATAGACATATTGAATGAATTAAGAGAAGACTTATCTCAATTGAACATGAAAGGATTCAAGGGGTGAAAACCCTTGAAAATACTGTAAAATACGACCTAGGGTTTACAAAGTTCGGCCATAGTATTCTCCACACAAGTTCCTCTCTTTTTATGAATGAAAAATAGAAAACTATATATAGATTCTGATAGGTGACGGCGTCAAGAACAAATTTTTGACGCCGTCATCTCGCCGCCAAATAATTTCTCGGACTGCCTAGATCTGGGTCTGACGCCGTCATGTGTATTCCAATTGTAGGCCGTCACAATATTAACTCTTGACACCCTTGTTGTGACGCCTTCAGGTTTTCACTGGGTCGTCACGGATTTTACTCTTGACGCCGTCAGGTTTTTCTTCTTGACGCCATCAGGTACTGTTCTCAGCATGGAAAATTAAGTCTTTGCCGTTTTCTTCACTTTTATGCTCCAAAAACGTCCAAATTGCTTCCTTTTCCAGAATTCACTCTCAAAGTACCTAAAATCACAAAAGGAACGATTTAGGGCAATATTTGATCAAATAAATTCAATTCCGGGCTTAAATGACCCCCTAAAAGTGGTTCATTTTTCGCCTCATCATATACCCTTACACTTGAGATTTGCTTGTCCTCAAGCAAATGCGCTTTTATTCTAGTCAAAATACAAGTTATGGGTCATTTAACACTAATATAAAAGTAATTACAACAAATAATCGTTCCACTAAAGACCAAAGACATGCACGGAGGTCATATACTAGCACCTCATAAATAGTGTTTAGATACTCACATTTTTCGGGTGTAATAAAGTAATATCACAATATCGAAATGGAAAACATCTCTCACTACCTGTCATAGCAAAATAGATTACCATAGGCTTGGGAAAGGATCAAACCTCCACCATATGGCGTAAGCACCTAGGATAAACTATCAAAGAGGTCTTTTAAAGGGTTGTAACGTTAGGTGTAGGGACATGGAATACACGGTTTTGTTGGATATAGGCAGTCTTTATTGGTGGTGAGTTAACAATCATGGTTAATTACATGTACAATATGACGTTCCTAAGCCAAGACTAGACTCGACTTAAGCTAATAAATGAAAAATAACAAAAAACATAAAACAAACATAGAATGAAAAGGGATGGTAGTCCGTATGTTTTTTCTCTTTTCTCTTTTTCTATTTTTTTTTTCTTTTTCTTGATTTTTTTTTTTTTTTTTTTTTTTTTTTTTTTTTTTTTTTTTTGCATACACTCTTACCCTACCATCCAAAATAATACATCGTAGGGAATGAAAATTCCCCTTACACTTGAATTTTTACATACTTTACAATAAACTAATCTAATGACTCGAATTAAGAAAATCAAAACACTTGGAGTACTTTTAAGATTAACGCACATATGGGGGTAATATATGATGTTCTTCCCCATTACTCCATAAAATAAGTACTTTACCCATGAGTCCCAATCGTCCCAAAATAATATGTACATGGATATGACTCGACTTAGCAACCATGTAATCAATTAGATAATTAACTTAGGGTTTAACAAATAACAATAATGCACTAAAGATGAGTGCATACACGGAAGGCTAAGGCAATTTGGGTGTACATTTAAGTGGGGTGTAACAAATTCTTCCTTTAAGTGAGATGCTTAAAGTTAGAAACGAAAAGATAGGCTCGGAGGGGTGTACTAGGGGTTTCGTGTACTAAAAATGAGTACAACGCTAAGGGTGTGGGAAAAATTAATTGACTTAACTGGCCAAGTAATATGACTTAAATGGTCAAGTAATTATGATACGGGTTTAACACAAGGGTGATCCTAATGCCTCTTATCATGTAGTAAATCCTACTACACGAATGTAGTCTCACTAGCGGTCTCGGGATGCATCACTAACACAAGTTCTAGAATCTAAATGCTACTGGTACACTCATAAGCACTAATAGTAAATGCTTTTCCTATCAAATCTAAAGGCGAACCTCACATATTTGGGTGGAAAATTTTTCTGAATAGTACGGTTTTGTGCTAGTCATACAATCTCCTATCCATGAGACGCTTGCTATGGCTAAAGTTTCACTCCTAAATGTTGTAAAAAAAATTAAATTTGGCGCTAAAATTGCACTAACAAGTATTTCTCATAGTTTTATTACACATCTACTATCAAACAAACAAACTCAAGCGAAAGTGTATTTGTAAGGTATCATCATTTTATCCTCTCCTTACACTTACAATGAACATTGTCCCCAATGTTCAAGTAAAGAATGTAAAAGTGAAGTAAGTAAAACAAATGAAGTCAAATACTCCCCTGATTCACTCGGTATGGATAATAAGGTGGCCAGGTTAGATCTTCCTCCAAGAAAATGAACAATCAAAGCTTCCCTTCCAGAATATAAATCATCTTCTTGTCATACATAACCTGTAAATCCTGAGAAAACAGACAAGGCTACCTCGCATAAAATCGGCGGCAATCTAGATATGCTAATAAATCCTAGAAAACAAAATAAGATATAATGTTTGTGGAATGATGTTTGCAGATTTCCTGGAGATTATAAAACTAATAATTCAACAAAAACCTTAAGACTCCGTTAGAAAAACAAAACTGGTAAAATTTCCAGAATTTTACACGTGACGCCGTCAAGAGTAAAACTCGTGACGTCGTCAAAATTGACATGCAGAAATTTTTATGTTAAGTTTCCAGAAAATTTCTGGAAAAACTTCGTCCTACTTCCTGGAAAATCCTGTAAAACATCATTATGGACTCGATACAAGCATTTCACTCTAACAAATACGAATATACATGTTCACTTAATAATGTGGAGAATCATGATCGGTTTTGTTTCTTAAAAACATATTTGGGGTTTCCCCTTACACATATCTTTTGCAAAAATACCTTTGGATGAAGTTAAGACTAAGCCAAACAACAAAGTAAAGCATTTTCACTATTTTAGTTTTGAAACATGATCTACCAACAATAAAAATAAAGCATGCATACGGAAGCAAATAACAAACAAACAAAAATAAAAATCACACAAAACATGGGTTGCCTCCCAAGAAGCGCTTTTCTTTATTTATGAGTCTTGTAGCTAGACTCAAGGTCATGGATTACTACGTGACCTCATTATCAAACGTTACATCATCCTCACTAATCATTTCATTATTATTTTCTTGATAATGTTTTACACGTTGTATGTTGACAGTAAATTCTCTACCTTCATCGTCTAATAACACAACAGCTCCAGTTTTAGAGGAACTTTTCACCGTAAATGGTCCATACCATCTAGACTTGAGTTTTCCTGGAAATAACCTTAACCGAGAGTTGTACAATAGGACTTTGTCCCTTTCTGAAAATTCCTTGGGTTTCTTAATTCTTTGGTCATGCCATCTTTTTGCCCTCTCTTTATATGTAATGGAGGACTCATAGGCTTCTAATCTAAGCTCATCAAGCTCGTGTAATTGCAAGAACCTATTGATTCCGGCAATTGTATAATCTAAGTTACATGCCTTAAGCGCCCAATAAGCCTTATGTTCTAATTCTACTGGCAAGTGACATGCCTTACCATACACCATGCGAAACGGGGTCGTTCCAATAGGTGTTTTGTAGGCGGTTCGGAATGCCCATAAGGCCTCGTCGAGTTTAAATGACCAGTCCTTTCTATTCTGACTAACCGTTTTTTCTATTAATCTTTTAATACCCCTGTTTGTGTTTTCGACCTGGCCATTGGTTTGTGGGTGATAGGCGGTGGAAATCGATGGGACACCCCATACCTCCTCATGACCTTTTCCATTTGCGCATTGCAAAAGTGGGTCCCCCTATCACTGATGAGGGCTTTAGGAATCCCGAATCTAGCAAAAAGTTTTTTCAGGAAATGAATAACCACCCTGGCATCGTTGGTCCTAAGGGCTTGTGCCTCTACCCACTTTGAAACATAATCGATGGAAACTAAAATGTATTCGTTCCCCCCTGAAGATGGAAAGGGTCCCATGAAGTCAATTCCCCAGACATCGAAGACCTCACATACTTGTATAAAATTCTGAGGTGCTTCATCCCTATGTGATATGTTCCCGGCCCGTTGACATGCATCGCATGCTTGTACCATTTCCTTGACATCACGGAAAATTGTGGGCCAATAGAATCCCGCGTCGAAAATCTTTCGGGCGGTGGTGTTTATCCCATGATGCCCTCCAGAGGGACCATCGAAGGTCACCACCACACCCGCCACCTCCTACCGACGGTAACACCACCCCACGCCGCCCCTTTTCTTTATTTCCTTTTTATTTTTAAAAATCCTAATTTTGATTTTTAAATTAAATCCGATTTTTATATAAAAACTTTTATAAAAATGTTTTTAATATTGTTTTGAACCCAAAACTTGTGTGGGATTCCCTCTTGACCCGTTTTGGCCGCGACTCGGTCTCAACTCACCGAGACAACTCGTGACTCGGTGAGGGTTGTGATTTCTTGGTTTCGGTTTGACGTTTGATGATGAAGGGGAGTATATATTGCGTGTTGTTGTTTGATATCGAGGGTCCGTTTGGTTTTTTTGTGGCTCGGCAACCGAGAACCACCACCACCGAGGCATGGGTGGTGGTGGGGGGTAAGTTATATTGTTGTTGTTGTTGATTGTTTTTGGGTTGGGATTAGTTTAGGTAGTGTTTGAATTGGTTTTGGATCAGATTTGATGAGCCGAGACGGGTATGGCTCGTTTTGGTTTTGGTTTAGTTTCGGATTGACTTGGTTTTGGACTTTGGTTGAATTGAGTTTGTGATTTTGTTGCGTGATTATTGTGAGTATGGGTTACTAGTCTCGGGACATATTGTTTTATATAGAAACGGTAAATAATAAAACGGCTAATAATAAATACGAAAACTAAAATGAAATTGTTATAGTTAAGAGGATTGATATCGGAAATATTTCCATTCATATTACATTGTGAGCTTGAATTGGACGTACTGGATTTACGGCCTTGGTTATTTGGATATTATGGACCCTTTGGTACACGAGACGGTAGGGTACGTTAGGCCCGTAAAGATCTTAACGTACCTGGAACCCGAACAAATACAAAATGGTCGATAAAACCTAAACAACTAATGGACTACGCGAATGATATATCGAATCATATATATATATATATATATATATATATATATATATATATATATATATATATATATATATATATATATATATATATATATATATATACTAATATTGTTTAAATTAAAAGAGTCATTGACTCGGGAAAACGTTATATAAACGGGTAGGTCATGCCGAAATTTTATAAAAATTCTTATAAACTTAAATTATTTTACCAAACGTTATTATTTCAAAACCTTTTTTATTTCAACATTATTTTGGGGGAAACGGGTAAAATCCGAGACTTGTTGTTTACGTGTTGTTATTTATTATTTTAGTGTGTCTTCCATTTTTATTTCTTTTCTTTCCATTTCTTTTCGACGACTTTCTTCGAGGAGTTCTTTTGTCTTTCTTGCGTATTTGGTCGTTTCGCCGACTTATTTCTTTTCTAACTTTCTTGTCTCCCACACGAGACTTTTTTAAATCTATTTCTTTCAAATGCCATTGTATTTACAAAACTTTTATTCAAGCATTGTTTATTGAGATATTCGAGTATAGTTCTGAGTTATGCCATTTATATTGATTAGGTTGTGCTGAGGTTCATTTGCTGTGACGCATTATTGATTGGTTACTACATATCATTTCCTGCTACTGCTATTGTTAAGGTGTGATTCATAGCCCCGCTTTTTATATTTTAATTGTTTATAAACCCATGGGGTGAGACACATGCTTTAAATGTTTTCTGAGCACAAGTATTTTTGGTATGCTTTTTCCTGAATGATATATATATATTTCCTGACGATGTGCTAAGTAGCTTGTCTTGCCGGAAAGACCCTCAGATCATGAGCCATTAATCACTTGCGAGTGAACGCGAACTTAGTTTATAGGCCTATAGGATTGACCATCCCGCCCGGTTGTCAACGGCTTGGCAACGCGGGTGTACTACTTTCGATTTTGGTGGGTATTGGCAAGTACCCGGCCTTGCGGGCACTTTATACTATGAAATTCCGCGGTTATTGTTTATGCCAGTATAGAGTTACTGATGATTGGTTTGGTTAACGTTTTGTGTGTCATGAGCTTAATACCATCAACCGTATGCACGTGTTGCCTCTACATATTGGGTGTTACCTTGATTTACCTGGTATTTGCATTGGTTGCTTATATCGTATGATTAAAACCTTGTGCTTAACTTTATTATTTTAAACCTATGGATTACACTCAACCTTTGTGTTGACCTTTAAGCATGTGTTTCTCAGGTACTACTACTAATTAGTTTTTGGAGCTTTATGACATGGGCATGGTGGAGTGGCCGGGTCGAAGGAGTCTTTCTGTCAAGGCAGCTTTATTATCTTTACTATCTTTATTTTCATATCATTCGTAAAACCTTGGTGTGTCTTAATTATTTTCCGCTGCTAAACTTTGTTAAATGTTTTCCGCTTCTAAACTTTGTTAACTTTCCGCTGCAAACTCTATTTTACTTTTTTCGCTGCTACTTTGATTTAAGAGTCCTTGTACTCTAAACGGTTTATAATTCGAATGATATGTTTTGCACCATTTATAAACGTCCCATGTTGTGGTCGTTATCTATAAATGTGCTTGGTTTCTATTTGCGTAGTGCCCCCAGCATGTCAGCTGCCGTATTTTGAGTTGGGGGTGCTACAATAAAAACCTAGTCTAGCATGTTAAAAAGAAGAAAAGCATAAGATAGAATCACACAACACATAGACATATCGTATGATTGTTGGAAAACTTATTTTCAATTGAACATGGATGGAACAAGGGTTGAAACCCTTATTATTATTACAGAAAATTCGTCTAGGGTTTTCACAAAGAAAATCTCCAAAAGTTCCATACTTAATGAATGAAAATTATAAAACTATATATAGATTTCACACCTTGACGGCGTCACGTTATAGCTTGTGACGCCGTCAAATCACCGCCAAGATAAAATTCGTATTGCCTAGATCCACTTCTGACACCGTCATGTATAATTTTACTCTGGGCCGTCACATGTATTTTGACCCTGACAGCCTTGGTGACGCCGTCAGGCCAAATTGCCTTGAAAATGTTCTGGGCCGTCATGTGTATTTTCCACATCCACCTCTATTGCCAAGCTTGACGCCGTCACTTGCATAGTCTTGACGCCGTCAGATACTGCTCCCAGCAAGGATTTTGAAACTTTGTCGTTTTCTTTACTTTTTCGCTCCAAAAGCGTCCAAAATGCTTCATTTTGTAAATTTCCTCTCAAAAGTACCTAAAATAACAAAAAAAAACGATTTAGGATAATAACTGATCAAATAATTACGAATTCGGGCTTAAATAACCCCCCAAAAGCGCTACACTTTTCGCCTTATCAATATATATATATATATATATATATATATATATATATATATATATATATATATATATATATATATATATATATATATATATATATATATATATGATTGAGGCAAAAGCGGTCAACCTAAACTGACCAGGTGATGGTCAACTAGGTCAAACTACCTAAGAGTCAATCTCCGCGGAGTATAGTGTTTTCCCGGGTCGTTATGTCCCGACGAGGTGTGATGGTGTTCAAACGGATTTATGATCAGGTGAATTTGGACAGGAATAGGGTTGTGATTGACTACACTAAGGAATTTTGAAAGGAAATAACTTAAATAAGTTATATGAAAGGTTACGTGAAATTTAGATACTTAAAAACGTTTAATAACTAAAAACGTGTACGTTCAGATTAAATTTACGCGAACGTACAAAATAAAAAGTGAAACCTGAAATCTGAAAACCCCCAGGGGTAAAAATGACTTTTTTACAAACCTAATGATAAAAGAAAATTCTTAGAAAAAGAATATTAATTTTTACACTAATTAATTATTTAATATTAATTAAATACTATTTAATACTTATTATAATATTTAAAGAACTTAAATACAATATAATAGTATTTAAATACTAGAAAAGCGAAAATTAAATTTCTAAAATTATCAAATAACTAAAAACAAATTTTAAAACTAAAAATATGTCTTTTTGTGATTTTTCTATTAATTAAATATTAATTACCTAATTTAAATTATTAAAAATACTACAAAAACTTAGAAAATTAAGAAAAATTTTCTAAACCTAATTAACCATCACAGGAATCTTAAAAAATTATAAAAAGTTTCTAAAAATTATATTTAGACTATTTTTACTAATTATATTATTAAATATTAATTAATTACTAACTAAAGTATTTAAATTATAAAAACTAGAAGATGAACAGTAGAAATTATAAGAAAACTCCTAAAATTATTTTATAACATCTAAAAGCTAGGAAAAATATAAAAACTATGTCTTACTTAATAAAAACTAATTTTGCTATTTAATGCTTAATTATTAATTATATTAATAAATCTAATATTAAATCTAATAAATACCAAATGATAATATAAAATTCTGGAAAAATTTCAAAAATTACTTTAATATAAAAGAAATTTAAGAAAAATATAAAATTACAAGTTACTTAATAAAAATCTAAAAAGGAAAATTAAATAGATAAATCAAATTAAATAGAAACTATCACTTATTCTAAAATTGTTTTTTCTGGATTTTTCTTTTACAAAACTCTTAAAATACTAAAAACATGAAACTTTTGTGAAAACAAAATTTCCAAAGCTTAAAAATAAGCCAAATGCAAGCTTAAAAGCTTGACAGTTGACTTTGGTTGACCAAACCAAGAAATAAGCTCAAATGAGCTTATGTGGGGTCCACAAGGGTGGAATCTGGTTCAATTAAGTTATTTGGACATGGTTAAGTAAGATTCAAACAAAGAAGCTCACAGGATAAGCCCATAAGCCACAATAAGCACTTCACTTTCTTGTTTCTGGACTGAAAATGGGACATATTTAAAGGGAAGATTCAGGTGGGGTCCACTGAGCCTAAGCTCAAACTTTTGGTCAAAACTAGAAGGTGGCCAGAAGGGGAGTCCAAGGAACCAAGGAGGGGGGTGTGGGTCCCACTGTGGTGGCCAGAAACAACGACCAAAGATGGTGGTGTGGGTGAAGGTCTGCTGCAGCAGGGCAGAGGCTAGCCCTGCACGTGTGTTTGATCAAGTGTAGGCCCCACAAAAAAATTAGCAAAAATAAAATGAAGGTGGGAACTCAAAGTTCAGCTGGGAGATTGTAACATGTGAAATTTTCAAGGCCCAACTCTTATCACAAAATTCACTAAAAATCCTACAAGATTTGAAAAAAACTGAAAACATGCAAATTTGACTTTTTATGAAAACTTAAAACTTTGACTTTTGTGAAGTTTGGTTAATCATTATTGGCTAAGAAACATGTAATAAGCAATGTTAAAACTATTCTAAGCTAGAGATACCAATCATAAACTAATGTGAAGGGTTTGTGGATTCAAAACCCCACACAGTTATCTGTGAGGGGGGATTGCTTCTGATTTTGACTTTATTCCAATGGAGGACTTGATTTTATGACTTTAAGGTGTTACTTGAGCCTAGTGTGACAAATCTAACCCATAGTTAACCTCTGAAACAAAGCAAAACCCAGTGTAATCCCAAGTGCCAAACACCCCTTAATGAAACTGAAAATGGATTTTAGGAAGCAAATGAGTAATCACCATGAAACTGATACACAGGCATACAACAAGGCAATATAAGCTTAAATCAAGTCCTAAACAACAAAAACAACATTAAAACACCATGATTCAAGATCCAACTGATTTTGGCAGTGAACCTAAACAACTGAGCATAAATGAAACTCAATGAACTAGCACTCAATTTTAAATCACAACTTAACTAAAATACACTACTTAAGCACAAATACACAGAGATCATCATCAAAATGGAACTTGTACAGTAAATTGCTAAAAATTATAAATTGATGCTTACAAATGCTTCAAGCTGAGAAATCAAAAACCAGTGAACCAAACCATGACCTATTCACTCACCATGAGTTCTAAACCATGAAGATATCGAAAATCCACAAGCCTCTCTGCTTCTTTCTTTTCCTTCACTAAATTTTTTATTTTATTTTCTATTTTCTTTGTATTTTCTTGAATTTTGAGTAAAGCTGAATTAAATGACTTGTAAACTTTTAAATGGTAATATGCAAACTTAATTAAGCTTAAATTACCAGGAACTAACAATTTTTAACAACTTTAAATCTGAAATGAGATTTTCATGAAAAATGCCAAAAACTAAATTTGAACTGATTACTTGAAATTAAACTGACATTAAGTTGATATTACATTTAAAAGATTGATTACAGAACTTTTCAACTAAAGATTACAAATGGAAATGGAATTACATTAAATTCGACTTAACTAAAACTACACTAAGACTACTCTACCTTAACTAACTACTTCTTCTTGTTGTTTTCTTGACTTTTATAGAACCTGGGATGCCTCTCTTTCTTTCCCACTTCATTACAGCCCTAGGATGGCTTTCTTATGATCCCAGCCGTTCAAACTCAATTTGGTGGGAAAAAAGGTGTGGAAGTTTATTAGTGGGTTTGGTGAGGTGGGTGAGGCATTAAATGAGGGTGAGGGTTTTGGTGGGAGTATTAATTGGTTTGGTGGAGTTGGTGATAAAATGGGAGGAGGGGGGAGCATGTAAGCAGGTTTTAAGGGAGGGAAGAGGTGATGAACAGTGGTGAGGTTTGACCCTGCTTGTTGACCGGTTTTGATATTCAAAAGGGTTGGAAGTTTTGGGCCTGGTGTGTGAGCTTGGTGGATCAGATTTGGGTTTTGGATTGAAATAACAAAAAGGGTCCAAATGGTTTACATAAGTATCACAAGGACCAAATTGTAAATTCTGAAAATTGAGGGTGCGTTGTGGCATTCTTCCAAACTCTTCCTAAGGACTAAAATTGCCAAGCTTTGAATTCCCATGGGCCATAAATGCTATTTTTCAACTTTTGAAATTCCCGGGGACCATTTATGTCAATTTTCAAACTCCAGGGACCAAACATGTAACTTTTCAAAACTTTTCACCCAAAGTCCATTTTTGATAACTTTTGATTTTTCAAGGACCGAAAATGATTTTTCTTTCAAAAATATCCCACCAGGGACCAAATCTGCCAAAATCTGAAAGTATAGGGACTAAACTTGTAAATTTCCAAAACTTTTGAGATTTTTCACCAAAGGACTAAATATGACCACTTATGATTTTAAAAGGACCTTTGGTGATAATTTTCCATATTTGAATGACCAGGGACTAGTTTTGACATTTTAAGAAAGTTGGGGGACTGAAACTGCCAATTTTGCAAACTTTGTACGTTTTTTATCTGTTTTTACTCATTTTGCATCTGAAACATATAAAACATAATTTTGGAATATTTCTAGTATTTTGATGCATTTTTGAGTGTTTTTGTATGTTTTGCAGTTCAGATTTGACCAAAAATGATGAGTGTTTGAGCACTCATCAATATATATATATATATATATATATATATATATATATATATATATATATATATATATATATATATATATATATATATATATATATAGCTATTCGATTAAGCTTATGTAGCAAGTAGGGGTGTTATTGGGTCGGGTTATCAGGGTTGTCGGGTCGTGTTGAGTCGGGTTTTGAGTTATTAAAAAGTCACCGCAAACCAACCCGATAAGTAATCAAGTTGTCGGGTTCGGGTTGTTATCAGGTCAGGTTATGTTGGTCAGGTGATTCGGGTTATTTAGCTTTCATTTTACCCACAGATATAAGACCAAACAAAGAATGAATATTCTTTCCTATGCTGCACATGAAGTGCATAGAAAACATGGTTAGAGCAATATATATTTACACATGAGTAAAATTTACGACTGATTTTTCCGCATATTTGTATACTGTTAAACGGAAAATAAAATTAGTATGCTTATATGGAAAAAAAACACCAGTAGCTTATTTGTAAAGAAACTAAAAGAAACACTAGTAACAGGCATACAACTGATTCAAAAATTACTATACTAATAAAGGAAAATAAAAACAAAGGTAATAGAACACAACGTGGTGTCTAGTGGTGTTCGTTGAACCTTACCAAGGATGGCACCCGGGCTTTTAAGAGAAAAAAGTCAGTAACAAATAAGGTATATCATAGTATAAATACCAAACCATACTTGTTCCATCAAATCGTTGGCATAACTTCGGTTTTATTTGCGTGCCCATATATTTCAATCGGTTTCGCTTAATGCATACAATGGTGAATTCCTGTTTTTCTGCTTGTTGTACCCTACGTCAAAAGGTCATGATAGGTTAAGCTGTTAAATGCAGGAGTACATTAGAAAACCCTTTTATCAAGTGTCTGGCTACGGTCTCCGTTTCTAATGGGACAATGGAATACATGTTTGACTTTTGAAGTCACAGTATATAGTTACTAACTCAAAGCAACTCCAATCTTACTCTTTCTGCAACCTTTTTCTTTGCTATTATGAAACATACGAACACTGAATAACAAATTGTGGTTGTCAATTCTTTGTAAAAATAGTCCGATTGTCAAAATAGTCCGTGATGTTTGTAAGGTGCGTTTGACTAATAGTAAGTTTCGAACCTTATCTTAAGGTCATAGAGTATCTGTAGTTGGGCAAAACACTATTACTAGGTGATCAGCCTAATTAATTATTACTATAATTAAGATTCAGATTGATCAAGTTTATTGGACTGTTTTTAGAGCACCTAGCAGTTATCGTCCGTCATGGGGGAGCCCATGGTTCCAGTGTAGGGAATCTGTTATCTGTTTTAATGGAAATTTTGGGCTACAATAGAAAAAAAAAACATGTGAAAAGTGATCGGGCAGTGGTGGAGAAGGAAAAGTGACACGTCGCAGATGTGATGCCTTTGGTCATTTCTTCATAACTGATGATCTAAAATTGAAATTTACTGAAATTCTAGAACTAGTAGATTACTTGTAACATTGTGAATGCAGTTAAAAGTTTGTCAGATACGATTTCTGTAACAGTGACTTCACCTGTAATGCTCCTAGAACTACATTTCATAACTCCACTCGCACAGATTGTAAAGAGTTTACAGTCTTAAAACTACATTTCATATACTCACAAGTTCAATAAAGGAATCCATACAAGTCGACATCAGTAACGTTCACAAACAGACTAAAACTATTACATATGTACTCAACAAGCATTCAACTATGCATAACATCAAATAGCGAAATGACTAAATAAAATTTTTAAAACCATACCATATTGGGTATTGCCGCTGTAGCACCCCCCAATTCAAAATACGACAGCTAACATGCTGGGGGCACTACGCAAACAGAAACCAAGCACATTTATAGCTAACGACCACAACACGGGACGTTTATAAATGTTGCAAAACATATCATTCGAATTATAAACCGTTTAGAGTACAAGGACTCTTAAATCGAAGTAGCAGCGGAAATAGTAAAATAGCGTTTGTAGCGGAAAGTTTACAAAGTTTAGCAGCGGAAAACATTTAACAAAGTTTAGCAGCGGAAATAAGTAAGACATACCAAGGTTTTACGAATGATATGAAAGTAAAGATAGTAAAAGTAATAAAGCTGCCTTGACAGAAAGACTCCATCGACCTTGCCACTCCACCAAGCCCATATCATAAAGCTCCAAAACTAATTAGTAGTAGTACCTGAGAAACACATGCTTAAAAGTCAACACAAAGGTTGAGTGCAATCCATAGGTTTAAAATAATAAGTTGAGCACAAGGTTTTAATCATACGATATAAGCAACAAATGCAAATACCAGGGAAATCAAGGTAACACCCAATATGTAGAGGCAATACATGCATACATACGGTTGATGGTATTAAGCTCATGACACACAAACGTTAACCAAACCAATCGTCAGTAACTTTGTGCTAACATAAACAATAACCGCGGAATTTCATTATATAGTCCCCCCAAGGCCGGGTACTTGCCAATACCCAGCAAAATCGAAAATAGTAAACCCGCGTTGCCAAGCCCTTGACAACCGGGCGGGTTGGTCAATCCTATAGGCCTATAAACTAAGTTCGCGTTCACTCGCAAGTGACTAATGGCTCATGATCTGAGGGTCTTTCCGGCAAGACAAGCTACTTAGCACATCGGTAGGAAATATATATATCATTCAGGAAAAAGCATACCAAAAATACTTGTGCTCAGAAAACATTTAAAGCATGTGTTTCACCCCATGGGTTATAAACAATTAAAATATAAAAAGCAGGGCTATGAATCACACCTTAACAATAGCAGTAGGAGGAAACGAGATATAGTAACCAATCAATAAAGCATCACAGCAAATGAACTTCAGCACAACCTAATCAATATAAATGGCATAACTCAGAACTATACTCGAATATCTCAATAAACAATTCTTGAGTAAAAGTTTTATAAATACAATGGCATTTGAAAGAAATAGATTTCGTAAAGTCTCGTTTGGGAGACAAGAAAATTAGAAAAGAAATAATTCGACGAATCGACCAAGTACGCAAGAAGGCGAAAGAACTCCTTGAAAAAAGTCGTCGAAAAGAAGTGGAAAGGAAAGTAATAAAGATAGAAAACTCACTCAAATAAAAATAAATAATAACACGTAACAATAAGTCTCGGATTTTACCCGTTTTCCCAAAATAATGTTGAAATAAAAGGTTTTGAAATAATAATAATGTTTGGTAAAATAATCTAAGTTTATAAAGAATTTTATAAAATTTTGGCATGACCTGCCCGTTTATATAACGTTTCCTGAGTCAACGACTCTTTATTTTTAAACAATATTAATATATAAATAAATATGATTGGATATATCATTCGCGTAGTCCATTAGTTGTTTAAGTTTTATCGACCATTTTGTATTTATTCGGGTTCCAGGTACGTTAAGATCTTTACGGGCCTAACGTACCCTACCGTCTCGTATACCAAAGGGTCCATAATATCCAAATAACCAAGGCAGTAAATCCAATACGTCCAATTCAAGCTCACAATGTCATAGGAATGGAAATATGTGCATTATTAAGTCCACTTAACTATAACAATTCATTTTAGATTTTTATATATATTATTATCCGTTTTATTATTAGTTACCGTTTAACCCATATCAGTATCCCGAGACTAGAAATCAACCAATACACAAATAATTACCACAATAATAATAATAACTCTAAAAATCAATCTCAAGTCAAATAAAATAAACCCGAAACCAAACCAAATCCAAATCCAAATCCAAATCGAGCCACACTCGTCTTCTCGGCTCAACCAAACAAACCAAATCTGAACCAAACACTACCTAGTCTAATCCAAACACCTCAAACAACAACAATAAAAATATATTACCCTCCCCCACCACCACCCATGGCTCGGTGGTGGTGGTTCTCGGCTGTCGAGCCACAACAAACCAAGCGGACCCTCAAAAATCCGATCCAAACACAAAATATATACTCCCTTCGTCACCAACATCAAACAACAATAACAAGAACATCCCAACACTCACCGAGTCACGAGTTGACTCGGGGAGTCCATCCGAATCGCGGCCAAACGAGAACAAGGGAAGAATCAAACAAATCTCACACAAGTTTTTGAGCTTAAAACATATCAAAACCATTTTTATAAAAGTTTTAATAATGAAAATCAGTTTTTAAATCAAAATCAAAACTAGGGTTTTAAAAAAATGAAAATAAAGAGAAGGGTGGCTAGTGATGGTGCTATACCGGTGGTAGGAGGATGGTGGAGGGCTATGGTGGTCTCGGCGGTGGTCGGCAGTGGGTGGGGTGGCGCGTGGAGATGAATATTGGGTGTTTGGGGGTGCGGGGTTTGCACGGGGGTGTCGAGGGTGTCCCGATCTATAAAATGATATAAGAAAGTGGGGTGGCCGGAATAATTTTCCGGTGACCGGATTTTGTTCCGGTGGGGTCGCCGGCGAACGAGAGAGGAGAGGGAGAGAGAAGTGGGTGTGGTGTGTGTGTTTTTATTTTTGATAAAATGAGAAAATGAGGGGTAATAGGAGTATATATATATATATATATATATATATATATATATATATATATATATATATATATATATATATATATATATATATATATATATATATATATATATGGTATATAAAGTGTAGGGTGTGTTTTGTATTTAATGAAAGTGTAGGGTAAGGTATAAGGAGATAGTTTAGGGGCCAAGGTTGCCAATGTAGTAAACTTCTAACGATAAACGCTCCGGGGCTCAAACGACATAGCAAACGGACTCGAAAAATTACGAAAATTGCACCATTGTTCACGAAATAATTTTTCCAATAAAATCAAGCATAAACTTCAGAGTTTTTCCAAAACTCAAAATAATTCAAATAATTTGGCAAATGCAATACAATACGAGTGTTCTAGGTTGTGCTGAGTCAATCAAGGAATATAGTTCTCGTTTCCAATATATCTCACGTTTCTCAAGCCCAAATAATCACAAAATAAAAGTTTTAATATGCCTCAGGTACGAAAATAGATATTTTGGCTAGTGATAGGTTTAGAAAAAGTATTGGGGGTTACAGCCGCTAATTGAGCTCTCAACTTTACCTCAAATTTCAAACTGAAACCAAACCATGGAGGGGTACCCGAACCAATCACCCTTACAACCACTGTAGAAAGCTGCCAAATTCCTAAATTTAACCCGGCTAGTGTTATCCCAAACACCTTATAATCAAATACATTATTTGTAAAAGAAAACTAGAATCTCGTAATGCCAAAATTGAGCAAACTAGAACTTATAAGCATACTTGGAGTGCAACCAAGCATACAAAGAACATTCCTAAACCATTCCAACAACCAATCAGCCTTGTGGATATAGTAGGGAGATATAATTATGACTGTGTAAACACACTTGAAACCAGTCAAGAAAGACATCTAAGCTAGGCAACCCCTTCCAAGAACTGAAAATGTACTTACAACAGTCAAAAGATAAAGGGCAGTAAAACTCCCAATTCTGACCTAATCCAAATACACCTTAATCCATGTTGGAAACTTTGGAACTATAAAAAATGTTAGGAGTATGAACTAAAAAGTGAAAAGAGTCGGAACTAAAAAGTGATACCAAACTTAACCAATTACTAACGACAATACCACCACTGTGATGGACGATCAAATGTTTCAGCATCATCCAAATCAAATAACAAAATATCCAAAATTCAATGACATAAAAAGGAGTTTGAACTAAAAAGTGAAAAGAAACTAAAAAAGCATGAAATTTCTTCAAACGAAAGATGTGATGTTGAATTTGTACCGCCAGATTATTACCCTGGTTACATATCGAACTCACCTAATCCGCCTTTTATAACCTCTTGGGAACAAGATGTCCACAAATCAACATCAAAGATAGGATGGTTAAGAGAATCTGGTCCATATTTAGCTACCACGGCCTCCTTATACGCAGCCTGTAAATTTTCATGAAACACACATTATGAGACCATTATTAACTATGTTAACATTTTGTAAGATAGTATGATTTCGATGCAAAAATTTAAACAAGATCAATCATAGTTTAAAAGGCACATTGCACACTCTTGGCAATTACAAACTCCATTATGTCACAACTATGTGACTACTGTAACTAGCTACAAATACAAAGAAAAATGGTATTTTAGAAACACATACTCAATTGCATCATTCTCACACATTCATAAATAACTCTTTCTGCCAGAATCCTCAACATATAACCTATATGGCTATATATATACTTTAGCATCATACACTTATTCACACATAGATAAAAATGGGAAATCATATATAAATTATAACATTGTAGCAATATATAACTTAAGTAGACACGACGGACACATACATATATGAGTTTAAGAATCTTACCCACACTACCTCTTTTTTTTTCATGAACTCGTACAAACCGTTCCCACCCCCTTTCTTCATATGTGTGAGTTCAAAAATCTCAGAAGCCGTTAGAGTTAAAGGGGTCTTGAGTTCTTTTTCCTACAAATCCACATGATTGAATCAGAATACATAATATATATTTTGACTTGAGCATAGCAAAACTCAAGAAAATGTAAAAATGGAAATGTAAAAAATTCGACATCGTACGAGTTTTCTTTTATGTTGAGCAATAGTAACTGAGCCTGCAAAAGGTTTTGAAACCTCTTTCAAGATGAATTGTTTCACTCTTCCAGATTTTGACTTCGTTTTCCATTTAGCAATGTTCCAGACTCGATCAATCATATCTTCCCAATAGCTTGATTGTATCCATTTCAGGCTATAAGGCTTGAGAACAGAAAAGTCAGAACCATCAAACTGAACTCCGGCTAACTGTGCCATCTTAATTGACTTAACTCTTGCCTTTGAAATAATATCTGGATAACACTTTTTCATACTATCCTCCCACACCTCACGGACCAACACATCACTCACAACTTCCCACTGGAAAAAGTGCTAGGCAAACAAAAGTAATTAAGTTATAGATGCATGTCTGTAGAAAACATGATTGGTTTATTTACTAAAAACAGTTGTGTGCACACACCTTAAAATGCACCCATAGTTCATTGCGAGCAGTCTCATTAACCTCCTTCCAACTTGTTCAAGAACCATTAAACATGTTCTTGAGTATAACAGTTAACATGCGAGAAACCTCTGCATCAGCAAATCTACAAAAGAGAAACATTGCAGCATAATGAGTCCATATAACAAAAGCGTAAATGCATGTTAATTAAAATAGATATGCATACCCTCCACCATCCAAAGTGATCCTTTTCCTCTTTGATGGGTCACATGGGGCTTGGTTGATAAAGTTAGAACGCCTTCTAGCATGAGATGATTCTGCGTTTGACTCATCCTCACGAACACGTACACTTCCACTTGTACTTCCACGTTCAATGGTACTACGTGCCATAATAGCTGTAACAGAACAAATTTGAAACAAAACTGAATTAAATACTTAATATGATACCCGAAAGCAAAATGAAAAATATCTACACAATGCATAAATAACAAGCAAACGTTTTGTATAACTATCCAAGTATGAACTATTAAGCATTGGAAAAACCGTTACTTATGCTAGTGCTCCTACTAAAATTGAAAGCTACTTTAAAACTTCTGCAACTTAAAATTAATTTGCATATAAAGATCCCTAAAGTCCCTTTTATACACTGTTGAGATGTTATATATTGTACCTTCTTTCCCGCCTATACTGGACTTCTGTTTCAACAAACTATTGCAAAAATAAAGCAAGGCACTACTTAGAAATCTTTATGACATCCTAAAACTGATGGAAGGCACCAATTTACAATAAGTTTTTTGAGAAGCTATTATAGTTATATTCAGTATCAAATGTTTGGTAAAGTTACATAACCTACATCAATTTGATTTCATATATGTAATCATGTAACTCAAAGAAGTAATCAACAATTAATTAAAACCAAATTGTACCTCCAATTAGGGTCGTAGGTTGCTGGTGTCCCTCAATTTTCTTTAGTGGGGGAATGAATTACCATAAGAGGGTTGTTTATTGAAGCAAATTGGTAAGTAACTGTTGCCTCCATTTTTTGTTTCCCGGGTTATTTGTTTGACTAAATCAAAGAAGTTAACCATTTGCCTCTACATCCTTTAGTTGGCAGGAAGTACCTGTTGCCACTACATACTTTACCTGTTGCCGCCTACGTCATTTTTGGGGTGAGTTATTTGTGTGTCCTGTTCTATCATCTGATTATCCTCTTTTTATATTTGATAATAAATTTGTTCTTTAATATGTTAAAGATATAAAATCGCAATTTTAAAAGGTAATACTACCAAATAAGATTTTTAGGAATTGGTGAAGCATTTTCTTATTTTCTTACGATAGCAAATACTGTTATTTTTATAGATTAAATAATTGTCTTAGTCCCAAATAATATAGGATGATTAAGTCCAAATAACTAAGTTTAGCCATATTACAAGTGTCGTCATTGACTTTAGCAAATAAAAATATTGTTGTTAAATATCCCAAAGATATCTAAAGTTTTACTTATTTTAACTTTAGCAAATGAAAATATTGTTGTTAAATATCCCAAAGATATCTAAAGTTTTACTTATTTTAAAATTGATAATTTTAATGTAGTTGTGACTAAAGTATTAAAATATATTAAAATTATGAAACTCGTGGATAAACTTAAGAGCTTACTCCTCAAGTTGTAATATATAACATGATAATCAAGATGTTCCAATATAAATATTATCGTATTACGTGTTTTTTCTTTAAATTTAATTTGTCTAGATTGGTCTTCATATTTTTGTAGTTGTTTTGACTCGTCTTATCATCGTAAACATAACCTAGCATCCATCATTGTTAGCGATATGGAGATTTTCAAATACGTATAAGTCTGACTAATTTTTGGTTGTTACTCTATCATTGTCCTCAAAGAACTGTCAGTATATTATTATACCCAAGTCCATAGTTAATCAGTAGCTAAGTGAAAAAACTTAGCGACGTATTTGAGATAGCTAAAAAAAGCCATCGCTATGTCGTCATAATTTTGTCGCTAATATTTTCAACCTAAGTTCGTCACTAACTTCGTCTCTATATGATTACATTTAGCAATAAAATTGTGACTGATGCGTAATTCCTCTCTAATTTTGTTACTGATTTGTCACTATTTTTGTAGCTAATTTATCAAACCCAAATTTGTAGCTAATTTATCACTAATCCGTCACTACGAACCAATTTTTTGCGACAGATTAATTCAGTCGCTAATTTCCATCACTGTTGCTCAGTATTCTAGTAGTGCAATCATTTGGAGGAAATGGTTGAAATGAGGGTATGTAGTTGGAGGCATAATTGGATGATTGACCATTATGTGAATTGAGAAAGGGTTCATTTGAGTGAGATTTATGGATGTTTGGGTAGTTAGAAATGAGAGTGGGATTTGGTGATAAGTGTTTGACAATGTCATTTGGTTCAATGAACTTTTTATGGATGTTTGGCTTCCTTATCCACACGGGTTTTTCGGTCATCTTTGCAAGCTTTGAGGTTTTTAGTTTTAGTTTGATCGGAGAGGGCATGATGGGATGAGTGAAGGATGGATTGTGATAAATGGAAGTATTTATAGGGAATAATTGATGTGGTTAAGGATGGGTAACATTCGATGGAGTTATTAGGACAAAATATGTTTGTGAATTTTTGGAAGTGTAGGATGAAAATAGGCTAAAAAGCAGAAAGGAATCTGTAAACCCAACCATAAGATGGCCGGTCCCCTTAAATAAGGGTCGGTCCCCTTAATAATTAAGGGGGCCGCCTTATGAATTAAGGGGGCCTCCCATCTGGTGGTTCCCAAATTACCAGAAAAGAGTTTTTGGCAGAAATTTTTTGAAAAGGTTGTGTTTTTGGGTTTAGTTTCAAGCAAGTTCAACTCTTTGAGGCAATTTAGCATGTAATATATTCATAACTAAGCATGCATACAAACACAATTAAGTAATAGAATAAGCAAGCAAGAAATTCTACTTATTAGAAACATCTAAAGGCAAGGGCAAAGGCAACTAGTGAGTGTGAAACTAGTGATGGAACAATTGTGACATTATGATTATTGACTTTGTCCTAGTGTGTGTCTATATGCAACAGATGTGAAGATGTAATTGTTTCGACTCCTAAATGCAATAAAGATACTAAGAAACAATCCAAAGTCTCCTTAATTTGGTTTAATCAATTCATGGATGTCAAGGATATATATTGAGTTATTTATTTTGACAATTCATGTAAGATTGTATGCATGATTTTAAAGAGGGTTTTTAGCATTAATAAACAATGCAAGTAAAATTGATTTTCATGACTTTCCTAGATGTGAGAATGATTTAGATAAAATAGATTGGGTTTTGGTTTTACAAATATGTTTATGCAAAAAGAAAAATATCAATTTCCCAATCTTTGATTTTGTGCAAAACAGATTCCTTGACACAGGTTTGAAGAGAAAGAAAATATATTTATGTAGTCAGATGGACGGTCCCCTTAATGTGAGGTCGGTCCCCTTAAAATGAAAGGGACCGCCCTTATAACTATAATGGGTCCGCCCATCTGATGGTTAAAAATGTGAAAAGCGGTAGAAAATCTAGTCAACTTGTTCCATTATTCCTAGACCTAAACGAACGTGGTTAAAGGGTTCGCGCTTAAGGGGTTGAGTGAATATATCCGCTATGTTATCTTCCGAGGCAATCTTTTCTATAGATATGTTTCCTTTTTGTACGTTATCGCGAAGGAAATGGTGACGAATTTCTATGTGCTTAGTCCTAGAGTGTTGAATGGGATTTTTGTTTAAGTCTGTGGCACCTTTGTTATCACACATAATTGGAACATTTTCTAACCTAATACCATAGTCTACGAGAGCTTGTTTTATCCATAGTGCTTGTTGACATGCCTTTCCGACACTTACATATTCGGCTTTGGTGGTAGAAATAGCAAGAGCGGTTTGCTTTTTTGAAAACCAAGATATTAGACAACATCCTATAAACGTGCAAATGTCGCTCGTACTTTTTCGGTCCACGTAGTCTCCCGCATGATCCGAATCCGCATAGACGATTGTTTCTATGCCGTATCCCTTAGGATACCATAATCCTAAGTGTATAGTGCCCTTAATGTATCAGAAGATACGCTTAACCGCTTCTAGGTGCGAGGTTTTGGGATCCTCTTGAAAGCGAGCACAGAGGCAAACACTAAACATGATATCGGGTCTACTTGCTGTTAAGTATAGTAAACTACCTATCATCCCTCTATACTTAGTACTATCTACGGACTCACCTTCTTCATCTCTTGTAAGCTTAACTTCCGTAGACATCGGTGTTTTCATGGGCTTAGAGTCTTCTAGTCTAAATTTTCTAAGCATTTCCTTAATGTACTTAGATGATTAAAAAATATTCCATCTTCTAATTGTTTTATTTGTAATCCTAGGAAGAAGTTTAGTTCACCCATCATACTCATCTCAAACTCATCATGCATGATGTTGGCAAATTCATCACACATTTCTTGACAAGTCGATCCAAATATAATGTCATCGACATATATTTGAACAATGATAAGATTTGGACTTTTTCTTTTAGTGAAGAGAGCGTTATCTACCATTCCCATGGAATAATCATGTTCAATAAGAAAAGCTTTTAATCAATCATACTAAGCCTTAGGAGCTTGTTTGAGTCCATATAAAGCTTTTTTAAGTTTATAAACATAATCAGGTTTTGCGAAGTCAATGATTCCCGGAGGTTGCACTACATATACCTCCTTGTTGATAAAACCGTTAAGGAATACACATTTCACATCCATTTGAAATAATTTAAAGTCTAGGGTGTATGCCTAGGCAAGAAGTACTCTTATAGATTCTAATCTAGCTACGGGGGCATAAGTTCCGTCATAATCAATTCCTTCTTGTTGATTATAACCTTGGGCAACTAACCTAGCTTTGTTCCTAGTTACAACTCCAATTTCATCTAGCTTATTCCTATATACCCATTTAGTTCCTATGATTGTCATGTTCATTGGATTTGGGACTAATTCACAAAAGAAGTTTTTTTTATCTTGGGCTTGTGAGCTAAGAGTTCTTTGATTTAGATGTCCTATTATGTTGTCTAATGGGTGTGATTTTGATTCCTTAATATTTACTACTTCGTTATCCTCTAGTGTTATATTATCATTATCATCTCCTAATGGTTTTGTTTTACTAACCTCAATGGCTTCTTCTTCAACTAGGTCATCATCTTCTAGGGGTAATATTTTAGGAGGTGGCGGTGTTTCATCGAATGTTACATTTAACGGTTCTTCTACTTTCATGGTGTGTTTGTTAAGTATTATATAAGCTTTGCTATTTTGTGACTGTAGAACCGTAAAGGGGGGTGAATAGGATTTCTTTGGCTTTTTATAAGTTTAAAAACTTTAAGCCAAAGAGAACACCAAGTGGTTGTACAATAATCCAATAACCACTAACACAACCAAAGCATATAAAGCAAGTAAGAACACTGTTGGGATTTATACTTAAGTTGATATTGACAAAATATGAAAGATGAAGGACTTATGATGACAAAGTGAAGAATGCAAAAGACAAGGGACTTGCTTTACAAAGAAGTTATTTCAATATAGTTCTTCGTAGTATTTTGTTACCCTAGTTCTCTATTATATAAAGAGAATACAGGGAATAGGTTATTTGTACGTACAAGATGTAAAGTCCAGGAAAGGTGTGTGTGTGTAAACCTAGGCGTGGTCTTTGGGTTAGACGCCTAGAGTTTGTATAAGCCTCAAGGATCTTGGATCCCTGTTTGAGTGTAACCGTGTTATACTTGATCACATAGCATTGGGGCTTATTGTATTGTTAGAGTAGAGATGATGGCGAGAAACCTTTATACAATAACATTGTTCTTTGATTATTCCGCTGTGCATGTTAATGTTTGTTATTGTTATTCCTAGATAAAGACCTAACAAGTCTGAGCTTAAACGATTATTAACAAGTGGCATCAGAGACCAGGGGCTCGTGATCTAGGATCTACAAGGTTTTTCGGAGAAAAGAAGAAAAATTCAACTTTGGTACAATTTTTGTAACTCTAGTTCTAAAAGGCAGGTTGCTGGTCTTGGAGATTCTACTTTCTATGCCTATCTCTCAAGTCAGGTCAATGGTTCAGTTCTGACACATGAAGACTTAGATCAAATTGATGAAGATGATATGAAAGAGATGGATATAAAATGGCAAGTTACATTGCTAAGCTTAAAGGCAAAGAAATTTTGGAAGAAGACTGGTAAGAAGATCATCATAAATGGCAATGAAACTGCAGGTTTTGATAAGAAGAAGGTGGAGTGCTACGACTGTCTGTCACACCCCCAAAATCGGGTCCAGCGGAAGCATACATGTAGCTGGGGTGTAACTCAATCGGTATCACAACACAAGTACAAAAATGGTTTTTACTTTAATCATTTAGAATAAAATCGTTTAATCAAAAATGTTGAATTTGCATCGTTTAAAAGTAGTGCGGAAGTAGGCCCTTAAAATAGTTTAATACGGTCCCCATATAAATAATCAGAGTCTTCTATGACCATGCCATGCCCTGCCAAAACCTCCTGTAGCGTGCCATTGCTTAAAACCTGAAAATACATGCTAAAGTGTCAACACAAGGTTGGTGAGTTCATAGAGTTTGTTTAACAAATAAAGCCTATAGAAAAAATGATCGCACAGCAAAGGCATCGTAAATCCACTCAGTTGCAAGTCCCGCCATAAGAGACTTGTAACCTGTGTGTTTACAACCCACTGCCAAATATGTTATAGTCTACGGAAACAAAAGTAATATGTGGACCAATAATCAAAGATAAGTGTAGTTTGACCAATACATTTGGTTACGTGACCAATTCATTTGGTTATGTTACCCGTACATTCGGATATGTGACCCGTTCATTCAGTCAAGTGACCCGTACATTTGGATATGTGACCCGTTCATTCGGTTAAGTGACCCGTACATTCGGATATGTGACCCGTTCATTCGGTTAAGTGACCCGTACATTCGGATATGTATGTACATAGTGGTGAAGCTGGTTCATTTGGTTAAGTGTGCATCGTAATGGAAAAGACTTGGGTCCGAAGATAAAAGATTAAGTGTGATGCAAATGAATATACACTACATTCGAATGAGTAAGAAATTCATAAATGGAGCAAGTAAATGTTTGACTAAGCATGTAGCAAAAACCAATTAAATCAAGTATACATTTAGATGGAAACGAGCATGTATTCTCCCCCAAAACCGTTATAAAACAAGTTAAAATAGTAGGGGCTATGACTCACCTGGAGCGATAGCTACGATGACAAAGTGGATACACTGAAATGAGGCACGATCTCTAACCGCAACCTAATATGAGTAATAACGATCTACTTTAGATCATGACGTGATGTAATGAATGCCATTGCACATGATACCTATACCACTCGTGACTTGGAAATACTTGTTATTGTCATAGTAAAATACTTTCCATACTTAGGAAAAATAAGTCCAAATAGAGTTATAAAAACTTGTCGTATTATATTGTATAAAATGTTAGTTGTTATATTCCTCGTCTAGAAAACCTTAAAATAATGTCTAGTAGTCGCGTAATAAACCTTGAGTCGTACGTACTTCGTTAGTTCAAAATAAACTCCTTGAATAAGAAATCTAGAAAATATATTATTTAGTACGTAGTTATATTATTTTCTAGTAGTGACTAAATATATATATATATATATATATATATATATATATATATATATATATATATATATATATATATATATATATATATATTCATTCCAGTAGTGACTAAATATATATATATATATATATATATATATATATATATATATATATATATAGTTTTGATGATTTTAAAACGTATATAACTTGGTCGTTTTAAGCTCATTTTACTCGTTCTTTATATCCACGGATTCATTTTAGTATGTACTAATATATTTTCGATAGCTCGGCTCCTCTAGGTTACGTCTAACGCCTCTATTTGCCCGTCGAAAACTGTCAAACAGCATGCAGTTTTTCAGAAAATAGTTTTCGTCGTTAAATTTACAAAAATCATATCTCCTTCGTTATAAACTCGTTTTAGTCCGTTCTTTCGCCAAAAGTTTCACTTTTAAAAGTATTTTCTAAATCTTTGGTCAAAAATTACCCATCACCTACTGAGTTTCTCACGTTTTAAAAATAGTGACAGTAGGTATATGTAATATTTCAAAAATCATTTCTAAGGTTCCAATCTAGTTCCAACTTCAACCAAACCACTTTCAATCACCACAAAACTAGTCTAATCCTACCATACACCTTCTTAGGGTGTCATGGGTTCCTAAACATCATTAATCTAGTGGATCTAACAAGGAAATCCAAAATAAACATTTCTAGGGTTTATAAGTTAATAGTTTATAAAATGAAGTGGTATAAGCTAATATATGCATAAGATCTTGTATGAAAACCATATGATCAATATAAATACTTGAAGAAATAATGAAAATAAACTTTGTAAACTTACTTTGAATGGGTTAGTTGTTTAGATGAAGAAAACCTAAGGTTCCTTGAGTTTATATTGCAAAACCCTAACAAGGAACACTAACTAAGCTTGAATATGCCTTGATCTTCAAAAATCAATGGATTTTGGTCTTGAATCTATTTTTGGTCGTGGGTTTGAGAGAAGAGGAAGAGAATATGGTTTTGATCTTGACTTATGGATGAGAATGAGGTGAAATATCTAGATATATGTTATATATTATTGTTAGACAACAAGGACAAGTTTTAATGAGAGCAAGTGAAGATTGGTCAAGTTTGTAAGTGATTGGCATGGGGGGGGGGGGGGGGGGCTTCATTTGATAAGAAATGGAAGAAAATGTGGCTTTGTGTAAGAAGTTAGTAAATTCTAGGTAGTATTATGCATATATTAATAGTTTTAGGGAATACCGGGTACCGAGTTAACTAAAAATAAATTTTAATGGAGTTAACCGAGACATAATAAAGTTATAAAAATTGTAAAAATATGTCGGGTATAAATATTGAGTGTTTAGATAATTATTGTTTAATTTCTACGAAAACCGTCGTAATTATAGTAAACTTACGATACAAAATAAATAAATTTCCAAAATACCGGGTAAATTAATATTATAATTTTTATATTATTAAAATGAATATAAAAATATATTAGGATCATAGTCGGGAGTGTCGGACGTGTTAGTCACATTATTGATCGTTTGTTAACGTTTAAATAGAAATAATTATACCAAAAGTATTAGTTTAATTATCCTACGAGTGGAATAGTATGCAAGTGCCATAATGATAATATGAAGACTATTTCTAGTCTGTATGAGATGTCCCAAATGATAATGTATGAATTCGCTCTTGAACCAATACGGTTACGCAAATTTGAATACTCGTAAACTAAATTTACGATGACATGAGTAATGCACATGAATAGTGGTTTTCTCTCGGAAATTTATAGTGTCAAGTGAATAGTAAAATTTCTGAACGCTTCTCAGAATATCAAATTGACCTCAAAAATGATGAATAGTACAATGATGAATAGTAATCGGTGAATAGTAACTGATGAATAGTAAATTGTCGAAGTTTGGAAAATGACCGGAAATTACGAGTTGTGACAGTCTTCCCCTCTAACAGGAACTTCGTCCCGAAGTTCAGTTTGTGTTGGTCTCTAGAGTGGTATTGGTGAAAAGATGATGATATTTATTATGTAAGCTACTGAGCTCTAATGGGAGTTCAAGTCTGTAGACCACTAGACCCATACTGTCTGAATCTCGGGTTTATCTTCCCAATTTTTTTCTTAATGGTATCATGCCTTTCCTAGGCAGAACTTTTAACATAATCCTGCCATTAACTTGAAATTCTAAGGGTTTACAACTTATTGAACTTGTAACTGATTCTTGACTCGTAAGAAATTTCTGGTTATTTCATGAATGCCTACTGGACTAGTGAGTTAGGCTTTTCTAATTTCGATTCGTCAATGGATATGGGCACTTCGACCATAGAGTGCATCAAATGGTATAGTCTCTACGCTCGCGCGATAACTATGGTTGCAACTGAATTTGATTTATGGTAACTGGTTAGTCCAACTATTTCTAAAGTCAATCACTTATGCTCTGAGCATATCTCCCTATGTTTGAATCATTCTCTAATCCTGACCATTGGTCTGTAGATGATAGGTGGTGTAGTTTTAAAGGAATCTTAATGAAATCGCTAGGAGTTTGCGGTGATAAAAGATAGAATATTCATTAGATCGGAATTTGTTAATAGTACATGAAACTTATACGATAGAACGTAGAATTAAACACAAAAGAAACACAACACTAGAGAGTTTAGGCTTTATTTATATACAAGGTAGGAGTTCTGTTTTTAACATTGACATTGTTGTTGTTTTCCTGACGAGCTTCGCATTTCAACGAACTCTTCCTCCATTCTGGTTCCTCAACTCTGGGCATTCACTCTTGAAGTGTCCAATTACTCCACACTCATGGCAGGTTACCGTGACTTTCTGATGCATTACGAGGGTGGGAGTCTTGCAATCCTTGGCTTTGTGTCCGACCTTTTGGCAGTTTCCACATTGAGTGGGGCAAGGTCCTTTGTGATAAAACTGACACTTGTTGCACTTAGGTAAAGTACCTGCATATCCTTTCTTTTCACTTGGCTCCGCAACGTAGGCCCTAACCACTTCATGTTGTTTGTTTGGCTGCCATACTTGATCGTCTCCTTGGTCTTCATCCCTTTTCCTCTTGTTTTCGTTGTTGTTGTTGACAGTAGTTTCTTGCTTCATCACTTGAGCCATAAGCTTTTAAGACATTCTGATAGCTTCCTCCAGCGTGTCTGGTTTAGAAGCAATTATGTTCCCACTGATGTTGCACGGTAGTCCACCGATGAAATTTTCTAGCAGCTTTTTGTTATCTGGAACCATAGTTGGACATAGCACAGCCAACTCCTGAAACCTTCGGATATATGCCTCGATATCATTACCTGCTGTCACTAGCTTATAAAACTATGTTTCCAACTTCTGCACCTCAGTACGAGGGCGAAACTTATCAGTCATCAATTTCTTGAATTGCTCCCAGGTGAGCTTGTAGGCATTTTCCATACCAATCGGTTGAGCATAAGAATTCCACTATGACATAGCTTCATCCAAAAGCATACCAGTAGCGAATTTTACCTTGCTGCCATCAGGACAGTTGCACATGAGGAACACATTCTCAGTCTTTTCGAACCAGCGAATCAAAGCAACCGCTCCTTCAGTGCCCTTAAACTTGATAGGATCACTAACCTTAAAATTCTTCCAAGTACATTCGCGCTTATTATCGGATTGTCCATCTGTCCCTGTCTGTAAAGCGGCCTCAGCAGCCCTTGCAGCTACCTCAGCTCTCTCGATCTCTAGAGCTTTGGCGATACTATCCTTAACCAATTTCCGAATAGCAGCAGGTGTCATAGTTGAAGTAGCTTTAACTTTGCCTGGCGGCATAGCTCTTCAAAACGAGAAAAGAAGGGTGAGACATAATTAAGACGTTTCCTAGTAATAGATGTTCAAGAGTGGATTATCATAGAATGAAAGGTTGATGTTGCGATATGACGAGTTGACGTGGTTCGAGTGGTTTTGTGATATCCTGAGATTTCTGTTGGGTTTTAAATGGTCATAATGTACCTAGGGATCCTCCTTATATATGGTATGGGAAGTCTTTCCTAGGGAGGTCATTGATAATATCCACTTATCAATATTGGGAGTAATGAGTGATGAGTGACATAGGAATCTATAGAGTATCACCTAATTCCTTATATATATTTCATGGGGAAAAGAAATGATAATGATGGTGAGAAGGGAAAAGACTGTGACAGCTGCGACATAATGAGATTGTGATGAAAGTGAATACTGTGATGTAAAATGAAACATTTGGAAATTGGGTAGAGAATTCAATCCAGACAAAATTTTATTATAACCATTCTCAGTGTTGCAAAATTCATCTCTGAGTCAGACATAGGTGGTCAGCCTATATCTCACTATCCCGGGTCGAATATAGATGACCGGTCTATCTTCCACCGAGGTTCCATGAATTTTGAAATACTCAGCTTAGTTATACTAATACTATGTCCTTCACAAATACCAAGACGTTTAGAAAGACTAAGGCAGGTGACCAAACTCGAGGTCGAATGATGAAACTATGCAAGGAAAAACATAACGCGGTGACATATATGATACGTGAACATGCTTATATGAAAGACAATGATAGTAATCAGCTATAATAAATGAATATAATACCAGATAATGAGATACAAATCTCATCACCTAAGTCAGCAACAAACCACAAGTGAGGCTTCAGCTTGGCAGGCAGGCACGTGACGGTCATAGGGTTAAGTTTTCGTAAAAGTAGCTATAGTCTAGGTTTTAAAAACACTCAGTTCTCTATAGCCAAAGCTCTTATGCCAATCTGTCACACCCCCAAAATCGGGTCCAGCGGAAGCATACATGTAGCTGGGGTGTAACTCAATCGGTATCACAACACAAGTACAAAAATGGTTTTTACTTTAATCATTTAGAATAAAATCGTTTAATCAAAAATGTTGAATTTGCATCGTTTAAAAGTAGTGCGGAAGTAGGCCCTTAAAATAGTTTAATACGGTCCCCATATAAATAATCAGAGTCTTCTATGACCATGCCATGCCCTGCCAAAACCTCCTGTAGCGTGCCATTGCTTAAAACCTGAAAATACATGCTAAAGTGTCAACACAAGGTTGGTGAGTTCATAGAGTTTGTTTAACAAATAAAGCCTATAGAAAAAATGATCGCACAGCAAAGGCATCGTAAATCCACTCAGTTGCAAGTCCCGCCATAAGAGACTTGTAACCTGTGTGTTTACAACCCACTGCCAAATATGTTATAGTCTACGGAAACAAAAGTAATATGTGGACCAATAATCAAAGATAAGTGTAGTTTGACCAATACATTTGGTTACGTGACCAATTCATTTGGTTATGTTACCCGTACATTCGGATATGTGACCCGTTCATTTAGTCAAGTGACCCGTACATTTGGATATGTGACCCGTTCATTCGGTTAAGTGACCCGTACATTCGGATATGTGACCCGTTCATTCGATTAAGTGACCCGTACATTCGGATATGTATGTACATAGTGGTGAAGCTGGTTCATTTGGTTAAGTGTGCATCGTAATGGAAAAGACTTGGGTCCGAAGATAAAAGATTAAGTGTGATGCAAATGAATATACACTACATTCGAATGAGTAAGAAATTCATAAATGGAGCAAGTAAATGTTTGACTAAGCATGTAGCAAAAACCAATTAAATCAAGTATACATTTAGATGGAAACGAGCATGTATTCTCCCCCAAAACCGTTATAAAACAAGTTAAAATAGTAGGGGCTATGACTCACCTGGAGCGATAGCTACGATGACAAAGTGGATACACTGAAATGAGGCACGATCTATAACCGCAACCTAATATGAGTAATAACGATCTACTTTAGATCATGACGTGATGTAATGAATGCACATGCACATGATACCTATACCACTCGTGACTTGGAAATACTTGTTATTGTCATAGTAAAATACTTTCCATACTTAGGAAAAATAAGTCCAAATAGAGTTATAAAAACTTGTCGTATTATATTGTATAAAATGTTAGTTGTTATATTCCTCGTCTAGAAAACCTTAAAATAATGTCTAGTAGTCGCGTAATAAACCTTGAGTCGTACGTACTTCATTAGTTAAAAATAAACTCCTTGAATAAGAAATCTAGAAAATATATCATTTAGTACGTAATTATATTATTTTCTAGTAGTGACTATATATATATATATATATATATATATATATATATATATATATATATATATATATATATATATATATATAGTTTTGATGATTTTAAAACGTATATAACTTGGTCGTTTTAAGCTCATTTTACTCGTTCTTTATATCCACGGATTCGTTTTAGTATGTACGAATATATTTTCGATAGCTCGGCTCCTCTAGGTTACGTCTAACGCCTCTATTTGCCCGTCGAAAACTGTCAAACAGCATGCAGTTTTTCAGAAAATAGTTTTCGTCGTTAAATTTACAAAAATCATATCTCCTTCGTTATAAACTCGTTTTAGTCCGTTCTTTCGCCAAAAGTTTCGTTTTTAAAAGTATTTTCTAAATCTTTGGTCAAAAATTACCCATCACCTACTGAGTTTTCCACGTTTTAAAAATAGTGACAGTAGGTATATGTAATATTTCAAAAATCATTTCTAAGGTTCCAATCTAGTTGCAACTTCAACCAAACCACTTTCAATCACCACAAAACTAGTCTAATCCTACCATACACCTTCTTAGGGTGTCATGGGTTCCTAAACATCATCAATCTAGTAGATCTAACAAGGAAATCCAAAATAAACATTTCTAGGGTTTATAAGTTAATAGTTTATAAAATGAAGTGGTATAAGCTAATATATGCATAAGATCTTGTATGAAAACCATATGATCAATATAAATACTTGAAGAAATAATGAAAATAAACTTTGTAAACTTACTTTGAATGGGTTAGTTGTTTAGATGAAGAAAACCTAAGGATCCTTGAGTTTATATTGCAAAACCCTAACAAGGAACACTAACTAAGCTTGAATATGCCTTGATCTTCAAAAATCAATGGATTTTGGTCTTGAATCTATTTTTGGTCGTGGGTTTGAGAGAAGAGGAAGAGAATATGGTTTTGATCTTGACTTATGGATGAGAATGAGGTGAAATATCTAGATATATGTTATATATTATTGTTAGACAACAAGGACAAGTTTTAATGAGAGCAAGTGAAGATTGGTCAAGTTTGTAAGTGATTGGCATGGGGGGGGGGGGGGGGGGGCTGCATTTGATAAGAAATGGAAGAAAATGTGGCTTTGTGTAAGAAGTTAGTAAATTCTAGGTAGTATTATGCATATATTAATAGTTTTAGGGAATACCGGGTACCGAGTTAACTAAAAATAAATTTTAATGGAGTTAACCGGGACATAATAAAGTTATAAAAATTGTAAAAATATGTCGGGTTTAAATATTGAGTGTTTAGATAATTATTGTTTAATTTCTACGAAAACCGTCGTAATTATAGTAAACTTACGATACAAAATAAATAAATTTCCAAAATACCGAGTAAATTAATATTATAATTTTTATATTATTTAAATGAATATAAAAATATATTAGGATCATAGTCAGGAGTGTCGGACGTGTTAGTCGCATTATTGATCGTTTGTTAACGTTTAAATAGAAATAATTATACCAAAAGTATTAGTTTAATTATCCTACGAGTGGAATAGTATGCAAGTGCCATAATGATAATATGAAGACTATTTCTAGTCTGTATGAGATGTCCCAAATGATAATGTATGAATTCGCTCTTGAACCAATACGGTTACGCGAATTTGAATACTCGTAAACTAAATTTACGATGACATGAGTAATGCACATGAATAGTGGTTTTCTCTCGGAAATGAATAGTGTCAAGTGAATAGTAAAATTTCTGAACGCTTCTCAGAATATCAAATTGACCTCAAAAACGATGAATAGTACAATGATGAATAGTAATCAGTGAATAGTTACTGATGAATAGTAAATTGTCGAAGTTTGGAAAATGACCGGAAATTACGAGTTGTGACACTGTCACAAGATGGGGCACTTTGCCAGGGAATACAGGAAACCAAAGAAGCCTGATAATAGGTCAACTTGGTACAAGCAGGACAAGAAGAAAGAGCATACAGCTGAAGAACCAAAGGTACTTTTGGCCATTGATGGAGTAAGCTATGATTGGAGCTATATGGCTGAGGATGAAGAAGAAGATCCAGAGTCTGCGATGATTGCTACAGAGCTTGCACTTATGGCTTTTTCTGACTCTGAGATACAAATTAATAATGCTTGTTCTAAAACCTGTAAGGCTTTAAAAGACTATGAGAAACTTAAAGATCAGTATGATGAACAATTGCTAGTGTTAAATCAAACCAATTATAACCTAGCAAATCATAAAAGAGGTCTTGCTGTTTTAGAAGCACAATTAGAACACTATAGAGCTAATGAATCTAAGTTCAATGATGATATTGTTGTTTTAAAAAGAGACTTAGATTATAAGATAGCTGTGAATGAGGCTCTTAGGGAAGAGTTAGAGAAGATTAAAAAGGCTAATGATAACATACAGATAACTTGTAATACACGTGTTCATCAGTCTAAGTGCATTGACAAAATTTGGGAGGCCCAAGTTGTTAATAAAGTCAAATCAGGAGTAGGATACAAATCAGTTCCACCACCCCTAAGAGGTGTTCCATCACCTCCTGGCATTGACTTAGCACATACAGGGTTAGAAGAATTCCAGGAACCAACCATGACCTATGGCCCAAAATTTGTCAAAGAATTTGCTAGTGAAAGGGTTAAGGTTGAGGTTGATACATTTGAAAGTGCTAGTAACTCATCTGATAAAGATGAAAATGTGAATGTTGAGTCTAAAACTAGTGTTCCTCGGAATCTTAAAGTGGAAGTTAAAAAGTGTATTCCTGAAGTTGTTAAGATTGAAAAAGAGAAGCCTAGGAAACTAGCTAATCACACTAAGTCCACTACTAGATATGCTGAGATGTACAGAAGCAGGTCATCAACTCCTAGAGGCAACAAAAGGAGTTGGAATAATGTTAAATCTAGACAATTTGGTAGTGACTTTGAGTTTAACAACAAACCTTGCCACATCTGTGGTAGTTTTGAACATCTTCATGCTAATTGTAACTATCACATGGGTAGAAGGGAAGTGTTTGGGAATACCAGGGTGAATGAAATCAATGTTAATAAGAATACTCACCCAAATCCACTAAGTAAAATGATTCCCATGGCTGTTTTACTAAATTTTGGCATCAAATCTCTTTCCACTGCCAGAAAAGTGAACAGAGTTTACCCTAATTCTCCTGTGAAGAGTGCAAATCCAATTATAACTTTTGTTAAATCTACACAAACAGGGAAAAAGACCTTTTATGAAAAGAAAGTTTACAATAACCAGAAGTGGGCACCTAAAATTTCGAAACCAGCAGTTGCCACTGCTAGGTCAAAAGTTTCCACTGGTGGTTCTGTAAACAACAAAAGGGTAAAATTGGGGAATGTTGTGAAGGCCTCAGCACGTTGGGAATGGAAATGATGAGGCGAAAAGTGTACCGCTTTTAAGGGGTCATTTAAGCCCGAATTCGAGATTATTTGATCAAATATTGCCCTAAATCGTTCCGTTTGTAATTTTAGGTACTTTAGAGGAAGAATTTGGAAAAGGAAGCATTTTGGACTTTTTTTGAGCATAAAAGTGAAGAAAACAGCAAAGTCTCATATTTCCTTGCCGGAACAGTACCTGACGACGTCAAGCTTTTACACATGACGGCATCAAGAGTTACAAAAGAGGTGGATGTGGAACTTATAACGTGACGGCCCAGAAAGTTTTCAAGCTTATTGGCCTGACGGCGTCACCAAGGCCGTCAGGGTCCAAATACTAGTGACGGCCCAGAGTGTTTCTCTACATGACGGCGTCAGAATTGGATCTAGGCAATACGATTTTTATCATGGCGGCGAGTTGATGGCATCACAAGCTATAACGTGACGCCGTCAAGGTGTAAAATCTATATATAGTTTTCCAATTTTCATTCATTAGGGTGCAACATTGAGGGAATAAACCCTAGACGAATTTTCTAGCTTTTTCAAGGGTTTCAACCCTTTGATTGTTCCATGTTCAATTGAAGATAAGTACGTATTAAAATCATTCAATATGTCTATGTGTTGTGTGATTATATCTTACGTTTGTCTTCTCTTTAACATGCTAGGCTAGATCTTTATTGTGTTTGCTTAGATGTAGTGAAACCTAGATGTTGATTATGGGTTGACTGTTTATTTATAGTTGTTACGGATGATTGTATTCGATGTTAGGCTTAAGAAAACTGGCAGACTTCCATTGGTAACTTGCTTGAACGTCTTAAGAAACATGATCGGAGGTGTACTATGATTTTTTGTTGTATTTAATGCGTAAGAGAATTCTAATGATCCCATGTTAGGAGCTTCTAACGGCTCAACATAGGAGTGAAGTAGGATCTTATAGAGTTAGGGAATATTGTACACGGCCCTACGACTAGTATTAAGGAATATGACCCGTCATCCATGCAATTGTAACAAGCTAATCAACCTGTAAAAGATATCTAGGGAGTAATGAAATATAAGTAATAACAACTTTCCTCATTATTGTTTCCACCACATTAGTATAATAGTTTTATTTTCATTTCTTTTATTTCATTTTAATTGCATTCTTAGTTAATTGGGTTAGTTGGCTAGCAACTAATTCTGCCCACTCCTTCAAAACCCGAGATTTTAATTGCTTTCTATAAAATATAAAAATAAAAAAAAGAATCATCCCTCACCTCTAGACCTAGTTTATAGGCTTTCTAATCCTAGCCACACTATTCCTGAGTTGAACGATCAATCCCCCGGTACTTGTCACTATACTATACTACAACGATCAGGTACACTGCCTGGTGGGGGTTGTAAGCTTCTCAAGATCCCTTGAGAGGTAAAACCTGTTGCGAGGGCGCAATTCCCACGTATCAAGTTTTTGGCGCCGCAGCCCGGGGAATAGTTATTGTCTAGGTTAGGATTTCTTTTTATTAGGTCTACTTGCTATATTCCTTTCTAGTAAGGTTTTATTTTTATTTTTTAAGTTTTTTTTAGTCTATCTTTTTCTTCATGCCTTTGTTAGTAGATTAAAATTCATTGACTATTCCGTTGGCCATTATGGAAAACGCGAATCCACCCCTTCCCCTAGTGAAGTGGCTTTGTTGCGTGAACAAATTGAGAATGGGATTAGGGAACTTAGGGAGCTTAATAGGTTAATTAATGTTGAGCTCGATCATGCATTTAGTGACCTAGCGACCGCCTTTTATTTAAATAAGGACCTAGGATCTAATGATTTTGAGGATGTTGTTGAGGAACTTGAGGAAGGGGAGATAGATCCGAAACCGGATGACTCTTTCAATCTATATCCCACTAAGGAGGAGACTACGTACTATAATATTCTTATTGATAATCCTCGACCTCCTTTCACTAGAATTGACCCTAAGATAAAGAGAGGTGATCCTAAGAATGTTAAGATACCATGTATGATTGGGTATGAGCACATTGACAATGCTTACATTGATTTTGAATCCCCAATCAACATTATGTCCTCAAGTGTTTATAATGATATAGTGAAAACAAGACTTGGACCTAGAAAAGATCCCAAATACCCCGGTGGAGTTTTTAACTTTGTCGGGAGAATTAAAGGTCTACATGTCTTTGTTGGGAGCTTTACTTATATCATTGACTTTATGGTTGTTGAAGACCTAGCTAGTGTTATTGATTGTCGCTTATCCCATGTTGTATTTGGTAAGCCATTTGTTGAAGAATCCAAACTAGAATATAATGAGATAGAAGGGACGATCCAATTTTCTAGTGAAACTGATAGGATCACATATAGGATGCCTAATAGAATGAAAGAATTTCGTTTTGTGCCTCGATTTGATATGGATAACATTGGTACCTTTGAGGACATCAATGAAGAGGATAAGAAAAAGGGCATGGACTATGTATGGGAGAAGAAGAGCCTTTTCTGCAAGGATTGCTTAACTCTAGGGCCAAAATATAAAGTTGATAAGGAATTTGCCCATAGGATTATAGGAGCAACTAAGAAAAAAGGTGGTTGGTCTCTACAAGGAACATTTACAATCGGGTGGTCTCTACAAGGAACATTTACAATCGGGTCCGGAATACACAACTAAGATTAAGGATGACCTAGATAATGAGACCAATGATGAGGTCATGTAATTGCCCATGACCTTGAGTCTATCTACAAGACTCGTAAATAAAGAAAAGCGCTTCTTGGGAGGCAACCCATGTTTTGTGTGTTTTTATTTGTTTAATGTTATTTGCTTCCGTATGCATGTTTTATTTTTATTGTTGGCAGATCATGTTTCAAATTAAATTGTAAAAATGCTTTATTTTGTTGTTTAACTTCGTCTTAACTATATATAAAGGTATTTTGCAAAAGCTAAGTGTAAGGGGAAACCCCAAATTTGTTTATAAGAACGAAAATGATCTTGATTCGCCACAGTATTAAATGAACATGTATATTAGTAATCGTTAGAGTCAAATATTTGTATCGAGTCATAATGATGTTTTGCAGGATTTTCCAGGAAGTAGAACAAAAGTTTTTCCAGAAATTTTCCGAAAACTTAACATAAAGATTTCTGCAGGTTACTTCTGACAGCGTCAGGGCTTAACACCTGACGGCGTCACGTGTAAAATTCTGGAAATTTTGCGAGTTTTGTTTTTCTAACGGAGTCTTAAAAGTTTTTGTTGATTCTTTAGTTTTATAAACTCCAAGAAATCTGCAAACATTCATTCCACAAGCATTATATCTTACATTGCTTTCTAGGATTTGTTAGTATATATAGATTACCACCGATTTTACGCGAGGTTGCCTTGATTGTTTTCTCAGGTTTAACAGGTTATATATGACAAGAAGATGATTTATATTTCTGGAAGGGAAGCTTTGAACGTTCATTTTCTTGGAGGAAGATCTAACCTTGTTGACACTATATCCACACCGAACGAATCAGGGGAGTATTTGATTTCATTCTTTTACCTATTTTACTTTTACATTCTTTAATTGAACATTGGGGATAATGTTCATCCTAAGTGTAAGGGGATGGTAAATGATGATACCTCATAGGATACTATTGCACTTGAGTTTGTTTGTTCAATGGTAGGTGTGTAATAAAACTAAGAGAAATACTTGTTAGTGTAATTTTAGCGCCAACTTTAAAATTTTTTACAACAATTAGGAGTGAAACTTTAGCCTTAACAAGCGTCTCATGGATAGGAGTTGTATGACTAGCACAAAACCGTACCATTCAAAAAAAATTTCCACCCAAACATGTGAGGTTCGCCTTTAGATTTGATAGGAAAAGCATTCATTATTAGTGCTTACTAGTGTACCGGTAGCATTTAGATTTTAGAAGTTGCGTTAGTGATGCATCCCGAGACCGCTAGTGAGACTACATTCGTGTAGTAGGATTTACTACATGATAAGAGGCATTAGGATCACCCTTGTGTTTAAACCCGTATCATAATTACTTGACCATTTAAGTCATATTACTTGACTAGTAAAGTCAATTAATTTTTCCCACACCTTAGCGTTGTACTCATTTTTAGTACACGAAAACCCTAGTACACCCCTCCGAGCCTATCTTTTCGTTTCTAACTTTAAGCATTTTACTTAACGGAAGAATTTGTTACAATCTACCCCAAATGTGCAACCAAATCGCCTTAGCCTTCCGTGTATGCACTCATCTTTAGTGCATTATTTTTATTTGTTTAAACCCTTAGTTAATTATCTAATTGATTACATGGTTGCTAAGTCGAGTCATATCTTGTACATATTGTTTTGGGATGATTGGGACTTATGGGTAAAGTACTTGTGTTTTCGAGTAATGGGAAAGAACATCATATACTACCCCCATATGTGCATTAGTCTTAAAAAGTACTCCAAGTGTTTTGATTATATTGATTCGAGTCATTAGAGTAGTTTATTGTAAAGTCTGTAAAAATTCAAGTGTAAGGGGAATATACATTCCATATGATGTATTATTTTGGATGGTAGGGCAAGAGTGTATGCAAAAAGAAAAAAAATCAAAAAATTTAAAAAAATAAAAAAAAAAAGAAAAAGAAAAAGAAAAAAAACATATGGACTACCATCCCGTTTCATTCTATGTTTATTTTATGTTTTTGTTATTTTTGATTTATTAGCTTAAGTCGAGTCGAGTCTTGGCTTAGCAACGCCATATTGTACATGTAATTAACCAAGATGATTAACTCGCCACTAGTAAATATTGCCTTTATCCAACAAAACCGTGTTTTCCATATCCCTACACCTAACGTTATAACCCTTTAAAAGACCTCTTCGATAGTTTATCCTAGGTGCTTACGCCAAGTGGTGGAGGTTTGATCCTTTCCCAAGCCTATGTTAATCTATTTGCTATGATAGGTAGTGAGAGATGTTTTCCATTTCCTTATTGTGATAGATACTTTATTACACCAGAGAGATGTGAGTATCTAAACACTATTTGCGAGGTGCTAGTGTATGACCTCCGTGCTTGCTTTTGGTTTGAAGTGGAACGATAAATTGTTGTAATTACTTTTAAATTAGTGTTAAATGACCCTTAACTTGTATTTTGATTAGAATAAAAGCACATTTGCTTGCGGACAAACAAATCTCAAGTGTAAATGTATTTGATGAGGCGAAAATTGTACCACTTTTAAGGGGTCATTTAAGCCCGAATTCGAGATTATTTGATCAAATATTGCCCTAAATCGTCCCTTTTGTCATTTTAGGTACTTTTGAGGAAGAATCTGGAAAAGGAAGCATTTTGGACGTTTTTTGAGCATAAAAGTGAAGAAAACGGCAAAGTCTCAAATTTCCTTGCTGGAACAGTACCTGACGACGTCAAGCTTTTACACATGACGGCGTCAAGAGTTACAAAAGAGGTGGATGTGGAACTTATAACGTGACGGCCCAGAAAGTTTTCAAGCTTATTAGCCTGACGGCATCACCAAGGCCGTCAAGGTCCAACTACTAGTGACGGCCCAGAGTGTTTCTCTACATGACGGCGTCAGAAGTGGATCAAGGCAATACAATTTTTATCATGGCGGCGAGTTGACGGCATCACAAGCTATAATGTGACGCCGTCAAGGTGTAAAATCTATATATAGTTTTCCAATTTTCATTCATTAGGGTGCAACTTTGAGGGAATAAACCCTAGACGAATTTTCCAGCTTTTTCAAGGGTTTCAACCCTTTGATTCTTCCATGTTCAATTGAAGATAAGTACTTATTAAAATCATTCAATATGTCTATGTGTTGTGTGATTATATCTTACGCTTGTCTTCTCTTTAACATGCTAGGCTAGATCTTTATTGTGTTTGCTTAGATGTAATGAAACTTAGATGTTGATTATGGGTTGATTGTTTGTTTATAGTTGTTACGGATGATTGTATTCGATGTTAGGCTTAAGAAAACTGGCAGACTTCCATTGGTAACTTGCTTGAACGGCTTAAGAAACATGATCGGAGGTGTACTACGATTTTTGGTTGTATTTAATGCATAAGAGAATTCTAATGATCCCATGTTACGAGCTTCTAACGGCTCGACATAGGAGTGAAGTAGGATCTTATAGAGTTAGGGAATATTGTACACGGCCCTACGACTAGTATTAAGGAATATGACCCGTCATCCATGCAATTGTAACAAGCTAATCAACCTGTAAAAGATATCTAGGGAGTAATAAAATCTAAGTAAACACAACTTTCCTCATTATTGTTTCCACCACATTAGTATAATAGTTTTATTTTCATTTCTTTTATTTCATTTTAATCGCATTCTTAGTTAATTGGGTTGGTTGGCTAGCAACTAATTCCGCCCACTCCTTCAAAACACGAGATTTTAATTGCTTTCTATTAAATATAAAAATACAAAAAGAATCATCCCTCACCTCTAGACCTAGTTTAGTAGGCTTTCTAATCCTAGCCACACTATTCCTGAGTTGAACGATCAATCCCCCGGTACTTGTCACTATACTATACTACAACGATCAGGTACACTGCCTGGTGGGGGTTGTAAGCTTCTCAAGATCCCTTGAGAGATAAAACCTGTTGCGAGGGCGCAATTCCTACGTATCAGGAAACCAAAAGGAATTAACACCTCAATCAATCCTAATGGTGTATCAATGACCTTTGACAGATATAATTATGTTGATACACGAGGCATATCCAAGTCATTTGTGGCTTGGGTCCCCAAAAGGAACTAATTCCTTTACTTTATGTGCAGGGACATTCAAAGCCTAAAGAAGATCAAGGATACTCAGACAGTGGATGTTCCAGGCACATGACTGGCAATAAGTCCTATCTTTCAGATTTCAAACCTTATGATGGACAATTTGTCAGCTTCAGAGGTGGTATTGGTGGAAAGGTTTCTGGCAAAGGGACTATGAAGGCTGGAAACTTAGACTTTGAGAATGTGTATTATGTGAAAGAACACAAGTACAATCTTTTTAGTGTGTCACAGATGTGTGACAAGAAACATAGAGTTCTATTCTCTGAAGATGAATGCTATATCTTGTCTAAGGACTATAAGCTCCCTAATGAAAGTGAGGTTCTTCTTAAAATCCCTAGAAAAGGCAACCTATATAGCATAGACATGAAGAACATAGTGGCTAAAGATAATGTTACTTGTTTGCTTGCAAAGGCCACTTTTGATGAATCCATGCTTTGGCACAGAAGACTTGGTCATGTTAACTTCAAGACCATTAACAAGATAGTGAAAGATGGTCTAGTCAGAGGTCTACCAGAGAAGAGATTTGAGAATGACCAAACATGTGTTGCCTGTCTTAAAGGCAAGCAACATAGAGCTTCTTGCAAGACCAAGGCATATAACTCTATTGATCATCCACTCTACATGCTGCATATGGACTTGTTTGGTCCTACATCTGTGAGCAGCATAAATTTGTAAAAGTATTATCTTGTTGTAACTGTTGATTTTAGTAGATTTACATGGGTTTTCTTTCTAAGAACCAAGGATGAAACCACTAGCATCCTTAAGACTTTCATCACTGAAGTTGAAAATCAAGTTGATAAGAAGATTAAGGTCATCAGGTGTGACAATGGGACAGAGTTCAAGAATAAAGTTATGGATGATTTCTGCAGAGACAAAGGTATTAAAAGAGAATTTAGTGTTGTAAGAACACCTCAACAAAATGGTGTTGCTGAAAGAAGAAACAGGACACTAATTGAGGCTGCTAGAACCATGTTAGCTAATTCCAAGCTACCAGTGACTTTTTGGGCTGAAGCAGTTAACACTGCTTGTTATATACAGAACAGGGTTTTGGTGGTGAAGACTAAGAACAAGACACCTTATGAGCTATTCAGAGGAAGACCCCCAATATTGGATTTTATGAAGCCATTTGGATGTCAAGTCACAATTCTTAATACCATTGATCATCTGGGAAAGTTTGAAGAAAAGTCTGATGAAGGCTTCTTTGTTGGATATTCTATGGTTAGCAAAGCTTTTAGAGTTTACAACTTGAGAACAAAGAAGATTGAAGAAAATTTGCATGTTGAGTTCCTTGAAAATAGAACTAACATAGCAGGTTCAGGACCAGAATGGCTGTTTGATCTTGAGACTATCAAATACAATGAATTATGTACCTATTACCTCAGGTACAAGAGACAATGATCTTGAAGGCTCAGAAGAATTCATTGATGAAGATGAACCTTGCAAAGATGATGAAGATGATAAAGATCAAATTGTCATGCCACTTTGGGACTTTGTTGATAATAATGAAGATTCACCATCTTCAAAGAATTCTGAAAAAGAAGGTGATGCCAATGTTGTGAATTTTGATGTTCTTAATAAAGAAATTCCTGAAAGCAGTGGTAATCCTATTTCCACTGCTCCACCAGAAGTTTCCACTGATGGTCCAAATGTGGAAAATTCAACTCAGGAAACATCTTGTGATGATGTTGAAATCGCTAATATGCCTACAACATATGATATTCCTAGCACATCACATACTACAATTCACAAAGTGTATCCACTTGAAAATGTAATTGGTAAGCTACAATCAGGTGTGAAGACAAGAAGGTAGACAAAGATGAATGATGCTCATGGGTTCATTAGTGAAGTTTATGAGTCTAAGAAGCACACAGACAAGAATGAATGTTTGTTTTTCTGTTTTCTATCACAAGTGAAGCCTAAAAATATATATAAGTCTTTAGAAGAATCAAGCTGGGTTGAAGCAATGCAGGAAGAGTTGATGCAGTTCAAACTTTAGAAGGTTTGGGTTCTTTATGATTTGCCTGATGGAATGAAAGTGATTGGTACAAAGTGGGTTTTCAAAAACAAGAAAGATGAAAGACGTATTGTTATCAGGAACAAAGCTAGCTTGGTTGCTCAAGGATACACTCAAGAGGAGGGTATTGACTATGAAGAAGTTTTTGCTCCTGTTGCAAGGATTGAGGCTATTAGATTGTTTTTAGCCTATGCATCCTTTATGGGCTTTACTGTTTATCAAATGGATGTCAAGAGTGCTTTTCTGTATGGGAAGATTGATGAGGAGGTCTATGTCTCTCAACCTCCAGGCTTTGAAGATCCTCAACATCCCAATAAGGTTTATAAAGTGGTTAAGGCTCTTTATGGTTTACATCAAGGTCCAAGGAAATGGTATGAAACCTTAGCTACATATCTTTTGAACAATGGGTTTCATAGAGGGAAGATTGATCAAACTTTGTTCATCAAGAAAGACAAGGGTGATATTCTACTGTTTCAAGTGTATGTTGATGATATCATCTTTGGAGCTACTAGACAAGAGATGTGCAAAGAGTTTGAAAAATTGATGAAATATGAGTTTCAAATGAGTTCTATGGGAGAACTTAATTTCTTTTTAGGACTTCAAGTACAACAGAGAAAAGATGGCATCTTAATCGGTCAAGACAAATATGTGGCTGAGATTCTAAGAAAGTTTCACTTTACAGATGCAAAACCTTCAAATACCCCTGCTGATAAGACTACTCATCTATTGTTGAAGAATGCTAGTGGAGCAGATGTAGATGTGCATACTTATAGATCTATGATTGGTTCCTTGATGTATCTTACATCATCAAGACCAGACATTATGTTTGTTGTATGTGCTTGTGCAAGATTTCAAGTTACTCCAAAGACTTCACATTTGACAGCAGTAGAGAAGATTTTCAGGTATTTGAAGACATATCCTAATCTAGGATTATGGTATCCAAGAGAATCTCCTATGGAGTTGATCACCTACTCAGATAGTGATTATGCTGGTGCAAGTTTGGATAGAAGGTCAACTACAGGAGGATGTCAATTTCTTGGATGTAGATTGGTGTCATGGCAATGCATAAAATAGACAATGGTGGCTACTTCAACAACTGAAGCAGAGTATGTAGCTGCTGCAAGCTGTTGTGCTCAGATCTTATGGCTTCATAATCAATTGTTGGATTATGGGTACAATTTCATGAACACCATTATATATATAGACAATAGTAGTACCATATGCATTATTAAAAATCCTGTGCAACACACTAAAACTAAACATATAGAGATTAGACATCACTTTATCAGAGTTTGTTTTGAGAAAAAGCTCATTCAAGTTGTCAAAATTCATACTGATGACAACTATGCTGATTTGTTAACAAAAGCGCTTGATGTGGGTAGGTTTCAGTACTTGGTAACAGGTATTGGAATGCTCAACCCATAAAATTTTGATGTCTAATGGTCTTTAGTGTTGCAGGATAGTTTTTAGGTACTAATATTGTTTATATATGTTTGTATGGTTTTCTACTAACTTTTATGCAGAAGAATTAGAACACAGTGGAAACCATAGTACAAACAGTGGAAAGTATTGCTCTCACAGTGGTAAAAGAAAAAGATAAAGTACTTTCATTCAACCATTCAAAAGTTAAAAAGTACATCAACAGAGAGTGAAATACATAAACCAAATCACAAAACACAAAAGCTTCACATCCTAACACCCTACACTTCAAATCAGCTACTCCATGGGCTTCTTGCCTTTCCCCTCATAGTCAAGCTTTACCTTTGAAGCACTTTTTCTCTTGTTATCAAAGAAGAGTTGCTTCCTTGGGCAAGCAAGACCCAGTACTTGTTTTGGTGGCTTTTGGAGTCTTGAAGGCTTTTCTGGTGCAGGCCACTTCATATTCACCAAGGCTGATTCAAGGGCTGTTGTAAGTGCCTTTGGTAGCTCCTTGGATAGGGTATAGGATGGATCATTATCATCATCTAAAGAAGAACTTGAGTAGAACTCCAGAGATGGAGCAGGAGCAGCTGCAGAGACCTTCTTGTTTGGCTTCATGTTGGATGATGCTGAAGCACTTGGAGGAAAATATCCACTCCATCCTGATGATTGTTCTTCAGAGTCAGAATAGTAACCTATTTCACTATCGGATGAGTCATCTGATGAGATATAGTTCAGTGGAAACCAGCTCATGATGATTTTAGGGTTTGTGATTTTGGAGAATTGTTTTGATGAAGATTTGTGTTGTATTGAGCCCCCTTTATATGCAAAGTTAAGCCCAAGGGTTAATTATGAAGGATATTAACTCTTATCTGTTTTGATAGGTTGGAGAAGTAAATTTAAATATTATTTACTTACACAGGTTGACTTTGAGAAGATATTTTTGTGAATAGTAACTTGGTCAAAAAGTTACTTTAGGATAAAATATATTGGTTAGGAATGATGTTTACTAAATATGCAGAAAAACAACCAATATTTGCTGAGTGATTGGAGTTATAAGGTGTGTAACTAAGACACACAACAAATGGTTATTGATTCACCATGTCTAATCCACATAAGGATCAACTAGTCCAGAGCAAATGGCTACTGTAAAGACTTAACAAATCCGTTTATGGTTAATAGTTTACCAAAAACTATATGGTCATCAACTCACCATATTCCAAGTAATGAAGAGTTGGCTAGTCCATAGCAAACGGCTCATGGTAAAGACATATAAAATCCGTTGATAGCTGATAGTTTGCTAAAAACTATGCTAAGAGCAGCTGAACTTTTACTTGATTTACTTACCACTGCTCTTGAAAATTTTGTGTAAAATTATCACTGCTAGTTCACAGTTACCACTGCAAGTGTAATTTTTACCACTGGTGAACTAGCCGTTGCAACTGTTGTGTCAGTAATCTTATTTTTTAACTAGCCGTTGAGAGTAATTGTGTTTCCTTATTAATAGGGTAAATTTTTGTGAATTATCCACTTACCTATTTTAATTTATTCTTTTCCCAAAGATAAATACATTCTAAAGATAATTCATAATACACATCCCTCTCAAAACCCTATTAGTATATATTTATCTCTCATACGGCTTGATCATCATTCATGATTACTAACACTTTCATATTTTTATCACAAAACTATGGCAATTCTACACTTTGCAGATGAGCACAACCAAGTGGCCTACTTACAGAAGTCAAACGAAAAGAGTGGCCCTGTTTTTCACCAGATTGTGGATTTTCTCAACACTACTCATATTAGGTATGCTTTAACTGTCAATCCCACAATCTATGTTTCTCATATCAAACAGTTCTGGAACACTGTGGAGTCCATAACTATTGAACAGGGAGATACACATGAATCTGTGGAAACTCTTAGAGCCACAGTGGATGGGGTAACTATTGATGTTACTGAGTCATCCTTGAGGACAATTCTCCAATTGGATGATCTCAATGGTATCATCACATTACCTAATTAAGACATTCATAAACATCTTTCCATAATGGGGTATGATACATCTGATAAAAAGGTTACTTTCAGAAAAGGATGTTTTTGTCCCCATTGGAGGTTTTTCATTCATACTCTTTTACATTGTCTAAGTCCTAAGAAAACTTCTTATGAACAATTTAGTTCAACTATGGCTTACCCTTTGGTTTGCCACAGATAGAACTTTTAATTTTTCAATATTTTTAATAATATGAAAGGTAATGTAAAGAGTTCATATAAATTTTTTATGTATCCAAGGTTTGTGCAAGCAGTGCTAAATGAATTTCCACTGCAAACCCATAAAAGAGTTTATAAAACCCCCTGTCTCAAGCCAAAAGTTTTTCAAAATATGAATAAGGCTTCAGAACTTTGGAATGGGGAGGTTAAACCACTTTTTCCTGAAATGCTTTCAAAGATTTCACAGGTACATGGTGAAGATGCAACAATCCCAGTTGTATCCCATCACACACCCACCATTGTTGTTCCACCTATTCAACACACCCCTGCAGTTACTCACACCTATGAGAGGAGGCACAAACAGCCACCTCCTCCCATTACAACATTGCCTAATTCTGAGCCTTTTGGTTTAGGAACAAGCAGTGGTGGTTCTAGGCTTCAATCTAGTCCAACTAGAGAAGAGCCTGAATCAATGCCCTATGATTCACCTCTCCCAACAGGTCACACAGTTGGAAGTATTGAGGGCAGTGTGCAAACTAATGAATTGATGGCACTTTGTACCAACTTAGTCACACAGGTTAAAGCTCTGGAGAAAGAACTGGCACAGACTAAGCAACAACATGCCACAGAGCTTGCTCAGTTGAAAGCAGAGATTAAGACCTTGCAGGAAGAAGTTCAGGGGTTAAAGAAGCAAAGATCTGCCAAAATTGTGCTTTCATCATCATCCTCACATCAAGATGCTGCTTCAGAAGATTTCAGTGATGATTTGGGAAATTCTTCCAAATAGGGGAGGAAGACGGATGCTGAAACTAAGGAGAGGAAGATTGATTTTGGTGATGATTATGATTTTGATGTTGATTTTGATTATGGCACTGAAGATTTGAAGATTGATGAAACAGTTGAAGTTCCTCAAAATCTTACCACTGATGAGTTTATGGTTCCCACTGCTAGTCAAAATGTTACCACTACAGAAGAAGAAGCTGCTAGAATTAGAGCAGAGAAAGGTAAAACAGTTATGACTAGTACAGATCAAGTGCAACCAAGGAAGATTTCTAGAAGGGAACAAGCTCAAATAGATTATGATGCTGATATGGCAAGGAAACTAGTAGAAGATGAAGCTGCAAAGAAGAAAATGCAAGATGAGGAAGAGATTGCAAGTTTTATGGAGGCTAAGAGGTTGGATAAGTTGGAAACAGTGCTTGAAGAACCCATTTCCACTGTTCCACCAACAGTGCTAAAAGAGAAACCTCCAATGTTCACCTATGTGCCAACTAAAGAAGAGATTGAATATATGATTGCCAATGATCCAGTTGTCAAGAAGAAGGCAATTGAGCTTGTTGCTAACAAGACTTTAACAGAAGAACAGAGATCAGCTCAATTAGCTAATTTTATTCAAATGAAGAATCAACAAGCACTTGATGAGGTTATTGGAAAAGTCAGAAAAGGTCAAAAGAAGCAAAGACAACCAACCAAGGCACAAGTGATTGCAGAGATGAAGACTTATTGCTGCCATGTTGGGAATTGGAAAATGTCTCAATTCAAAGGCATGTCTCATGATAGGATTGAAGGGATCTTTTACAGGCTCAAAAGACAAGATAGTAATTTTATTCCTATTGACTTTGAAGAAGAAGAAAGAAGATTTCCTAAGTCTAAAAGGAAAGCTACAGCTTCTGAAGAGAATGTCACTAAAAAGACAAGGCTTGCTCAAGAAAAAGAATCTCAATCTGAGAAACTTACAGAAGATCAGCTGAGTGCTATGATAGTGATAGAAGAAGAAGATTTCTACCTAGATACTATACAAGTAAGGCATCCAATTATTGATTGGGAAGTTTACACAACAAAGAATTTTGCTCCAACATGGAAGATAACAAGATTGGGAGGTGAAACTTCATCCTTCATTCAATTTGAAGATCTTATTAAAGCTTGTGACAGAGATGATCTTGATATGCTTTGGAAGTTAGTTGATGAAAGATTCAAGGCTGATACTCTCAAAGATATGAAGGAAATGCAGCTATGGGTTGATTTGAAGAGACTTATGAACCAGATCTTAAAGATAGTTACTGGAAGTTTGAAGCTACAGATTTGCATACCACATGGTCATACTATGATTCATGTGAGGTTCATCATGTTTCTACAACTGCTGGAGTGGATGTATTTATGTTTGCTGAGAAGGAATATCCACTTAGAGCAGTAACTCTTACTGCAATGTTGACATCAAAATTAAGAGTTCATGAAGACACTGAAAAGGTTAGAGCTTTGATTCAGAAGATACAAGATCAGTGTTCAAGAGCTATGTAGGCTTTAAGAAGAAAATGAAGTATTTGGAAGAATTCCCTATATCCTCAGTGATGCTGATTAATTAAAGAAACTTATGGATTTGTAAAGAAATCATAAGTTTAGGTGAGGATTGTTGGGAATTACACTAACAGTTACCACAACTAAGCATGAAGATTACAACTGCTGAAGAATGCACTAGCAGTGGAAACTCATTACCACTGCTAGTACATATTATTACCACTACTGTCAGGATAATTGTTAGGAAACTTGTATAGATAAATATAGAATAGATTTTGTGTATATCTTATTCTATTTGCATTATACGTATCTTGTAGAAGAGGACTCCTTGTGCTATAAAAGGAGGTCCTAAGTTAAGGTTTGAGATACGTTTTTCTTAGAGCTTCAAGGTTGTAACCCTAGTGATACAAAGATCACTCGTATTATTATTCTTAATAATATTGGAGCTAACAGTTTGGTTCACACATTGTTATCATTCATATACAACTGTTTACAAACAAACTTCTAAGTATTACTAAGTAGATTCCGCATACTTGGTAGTATAACTCAAAGTATCATTCTAACATAAATCAAGGTGTGTTAAGATCCATCAATGATATATACTGGTTCGGGATGGGGGGTTTATACCATCTGTACGTCCAGTTGCGAGTCCGCGACACCGATACCATTTACTAGTATAATCCTTTCGGTGGACTACAAACCGTTACAATTCACTCCACCGATATTCACCAATATCGATGCTCAAAAACAAGGAGTTACTCCCATGGTATTCCGCCCTCAGAAACCACCCAAAAGAATCACGCGATTCGACTTCACCTAAGGGTCACCAAGACCACTACCAAGACTTCCCACCGGAAGTATCAAACCCCAACTAGATCCCCAATGATCTAGGCTTGGTCACCAAGACACAAGACTTCCCTTACAAACAATTGAATGAATGAATAAGTGTTTGTTCAATCAAGCCCTAACCTAACCTAGAGACTCGATTCTAGTAGAAAGGGTATAGATAAGAAGACCCTCGTCACAATCACAAGAGTGGATTAGGTTCTTGAGATTCTTCCCTTGCAAGGAGATGTATTCTTTCAAAGATGTTAGAGTGAGAATTAAGAACACAAGATTAGATATAGAGAGATTTGAGAGTGTTTAGAGAGAAAGAATGTAGAGAGAAATAGTAATGGTAAGGGGTGAGGAATACAAGAGGCAAGGTATGTATTTATAGGCCAAGAACCCAACTTGGGAAAATTTTACCGAGGCCGGCGCGCTGCCTACGCGTTGACGCGTGGCTGGCGCGCCAGACACCCAGAGAAAATTTTCCCAAAGCTTTGGGTGTTGGCTTTATAAATACCTTACCTTGCTAAACCCCCAATTGTACTTCAAACTAAACCTTAACATTAATCAATCTAAGGTTTACCAACTCAAATAGCAAATTAGAAAATCATTTTGTAAAGTGTTTATGAGAAAACCAAATACCAAGGTTAGAAGAGAATAAAGGGTAATTTGGTAGGGGTAGAAATGGTATTCCTCACATGGCATAATAGAGAAGAGAATATGCCATGGGATATTCCTCCAAGGGAAGGGTTAAGATGTAACTAAGGTTGGGTTAGAGATAGAATATTCCAAAGGAATATGCTTTGCTTGGGGGGAAAGGGTGAATCAATGGTTGAGATGGTTTTGGTTTGAAATGGATGGCTTGGATTAAAGGCATGTGTTGAAATAGAGAGAAGGAAGGATGGATGGTTGAGATGTGTTGGTTTGAATTATATGGCTAGGATCAAATGGAGCCTCTTTTGAAATTCAAATTAAATCCCATGTGATGAAATAGATGGTTGAGATGTGTTGTAAGGGAATGGATGGTTGAGATGTAAAGTGTGTAAGGGAATATATAAGAGTGTAAGAGATTGTGTAAGAGAATATATGATTTGGATATGATTGGATATGGTGAGTTGGCTAGTGTGTGTAGAGAGGAGATGGTTGTGAGAGTAGTGTGTGTATTTTGAAATCAAGTGTGTGTAAAGAAGTGTGTGTACAAATGTACAAGGTATGTATATGTGTGTGTGTACAAAGATTGTATATGGAGAAGGAATATTGTGTGTGGGTATGGGGTATTTGTCTTTTTGTAAAAATGAGATTAAGAGAAAGATTAAGACATAATCTAATTGTCATTAAGAAGAGAAAGTTTAGACAATTAAGATTATGAGTTGAGAAAATCATAGGTTACTTATACGTTCAAGTAACACAACGTCGAGAATCCATAGTTTCATATCTCGTGACTTTTCACGACTCGACGTTCTCAACTAATACCTTGGTTCAAACAAGTTAAGTGCTTTGCCTTGATGTAAAGCATAACCCATGCGGGTAAGGATGCGTTTACGCAAAGAGACCTTGGACTTAGTTTGACCAATAAGGGAGTAAACCCATTACGTAATTAGAGAAGACGTAAGCACAGGATATGAGCATATGGATGCTTTCACATGATGTTACGTGAAGTATATAAGCTCCCTAAGTTTATAAAAGCCTTGGCTAGAGGCGAGAGTTAGAAAACATGTGATGCGTGGGAATTGCACCAGGCTTTACCTCTAGAGGGATCTCGAGAAGCTTACAACCCCCACCAGGCAGTGTACCTGATCGTTGTAGTATAGTATAGTGACAAGTACCGGGAGATTGATTGTTCAACTCAGGAATAGTGTCGCTAGGATTAGAAAGCCTAAGAACTAGGTCTAGAGGTGAGGGATGATTCTTTTTGTATTTTTATATTTTATGAAAAGCAATTAAAAATCTCGGGTTTTAGAGGAGTGGGCGAAATTAGTTGCTAGTCAACTAACCCAATAACTAAAGATGCAATCAAAATAAAATAACAAAAATGTAAATTAAACTAATTAAACTAATATGGTGTGAACAATAGATGGGAGAATTGTGTTTACTTAGATTTCACTACTCCCTAGATATCTTTTACAGGTTAATTGATTGTTACAGTTGCATGGATGACGGGTTACATTCCTTAATACCAATCGTGGGGTGACGTACGTACTTCCCCAACTCTATGAAGCTCCTACTTCACTCCTATATCGAGCCTGCAAGAAGCTCCTAACATGGGATCACTAGAATTCGCTCATGCATTAAATACAACCATAAAAACCTTAGTATGCATTGGTTCATGTTTCTTAAGACGTTCAAGCATGTTACACAATGCAAGTCTGCCAGTTTTCTTAAGCCTAACATCAAAATCATTCATCCATTACAACTGTAAACAAGCAATCAGCCTATAATCAACATCTAGGGTTCATTACATCTAAGGAAACACACAAGAGATCTAGCCTAGCATGTTAAAATCAAGACAAGCGTAAGATATATTCAAACAACACATAGACATATTGACTGAATTGAAAGGATACTTATCTTAATTGAACATGAAGGGTTTCAAAGGGTGAAAACCCTTGAAAATACTGTAAAAGTCGTGTTAGGGTTTATGCAATTTGACCCTAAAATTCTCCTCTCTTTAGAATGAAAATTACAAAGACTATATATAGATTTACTAAGGTGACGGCGTCAAGAAGAAAGTTCTGACGCCGTCAACCCGCCGCCAAAAATATAATCGGATTGCCTAGATCCAGATCTGACGCCGTCATGTGTATTGCTGCTCTGGGCCGTCCCCACTTTTACTCTTGACGGCCTTGCCTTGACGCCGTCACGTTTTCTCTGGGCCGTCACCAAAATTGCTCTTGACGCCGTCATCAAAATCTTCTTGACGCCGTCAGCTACTGTTCCCAGCAAGGAAAATTAAGACTTTGCCATTTTCTTCACTTTTATGCTCCAAAAAGGTCCAAAATGCTTCCTTTTCCAGAATTCACTCCCAAAGTACCTAAAATTACAAAAGGAACGATTTAGGGCAATATTTGATCAAATAAATTCAAATTCCGGCTTAAATGACCCCCTAAAAATGGATCATTTTCGCCTCATCATATACCCTTACACTTGAGATTTGCTTGTCCTCAAGCAAATGTGCATTTATTCTAATCAAAATACAAGTTATGGGTCATTTAACACTAATATAAAAGTAATTACAATAAAAAATCGTTCCACTAAAGACCAAAGACAAACACGGAGGTCATATACTAGCACCTCACAAATAGTGTTTAGATACTCACATCTCTCGGGTGTAATAAAGTATATATCACAAAATGGAAATGGGAAACATCTCTCACTACCTGTCATAGCAAAATAGATTACCATAGGCTTGGGAAAGGATCAAACCTCCACCACATGGCGTAAGCACCTAGGATAAACTATCAAAGAGGTCTTTTAAAGGGTTATAACGTTAGGTGTAGGGATATGGAATACACGGTTTTGTTGGATATAGGCAATCTTTACTGGTGGCGAGTTAATCATCTTGGTTAATTACATGTGCAATATGGCGTTGCTAAGCCAAGACTAGACTCGACTTAAGCTAGTAAATGAAAAATAATAAAAACATGAAACAAACATAGAATGAAACGGGATGGTAGTCCGTACGTTTTTTTCTCTTTTTTTATTTTTTTTATTTTTTTTTTTTTGCATACACTCTTACCCTACCATCCAAAATAATACATCATAGGGAATGAACATTCCCCTTACACTTGAATTTTTACATACTTTACAATCAACTATTCTAATGACTCGAATCAAGATAATCAAAACACTTGGAGTACTTTTAAATATTAACACACATATGGGGGTAATAATATGATATTCTTCCCCATTACTCCATAAAATAAGTACTTTACCCTGAGTCCCAATCGTCCCAAAACAATATGTACAAGATATGACTCGACTTAGCAACCTTGTAATCAATTAGATAATTAACTAAGGGTTTAAACATGTAACAATAATGCACTAAAGATGAGTGCATACAAGGAAGGCTAAGGCGATTTGGGTGTACATTTAAGTGGGTTGTAACAAATTCTTCCTTTAAGTAAGATGCTTAAAGTTAGAAACGAAAAGATAGGCTCGGAGGGGTGTACTAGGGGTTTCGTGTACTAAAAATGAGTACAACGCTAAGGGTGTGGGAAAAATTAGTTGACTTTACTAGCCAAGTAATATGATTTAAATGGTCAAGTAATTATGATACGGGTTTAACACAAGGGTGATCCTAATGCCTCTTATCATGTAGTAAATCCTACTACACGAATGTAGTCTCTAGCGGTCTCGGGATGCATCACTAACGCAAGTTCTAGAATCTAAATGCTACCGGTACACTCATAAGCACTAATAGTAAATGCTTTTTCTATCAAATCTAAAGGCGAACCTCACATATTTTGGTGGAAAATTTTTCTGCATGGTACGGTTTTGTGCTAGTCATACAATCTCCTATCCATGAGACGCTTGCTAAGGCTAAAGTTTCACTCCTAAATGTTGTAAAAAAAATTTAATTTGGCGCTAAAATTACACTAACAAGTATTTCTCATAGTTTTATTACACATCTACCATCAAACAAACAAACTCAAGTGAAAGTGTATACTATAAGGTATCATCATTTACCCTCCCCTTACACTTAGGATGAACATTGTCCCCAATGTTCAATTAAAGATTGTAAAAGTAAAATAGGTAAAAGAATGAAATCAAATACTCCCCTGATTCGTTCGGTATGGATAGTGTGGTAACAAGGTTAGATCTTTCTCCAAGAAAATGAGCAATCAAAGCTTCCCTTCTAGAAATATAAATCATCTTCTTGTCGTACATAACCTGTTAAACCTGAGAAAACAAACAAGGCAACCTCGCGTAAAATCGGCGGCAATCTATATATGATAACAAATCCTAGAAAACAAAGTAAGATATAATGCTTGTGGAATGAATGTTTGCAGATTTCCTGGAGTTTATAAAACTAAAGATTCAACAAAAAATTTAAGACTCCGTTAGAAAAACAAAACTAGCAAAATTTCCAGATTTTTACACATGACGCCGTTAGGAATTAATTCTTGATGCCGTCAGAAGTGATCTGCAGAAATCTTTACGTTAAGTTTCCGGAAAATTTCTGGAAAAACTTATGTCCTACTTCCTGGAAAATCCTGCAAAACATCATTATGACTCGATACAAGCATTTGACTATAACAAATACGAATATACATGTCCATTTAATATTGTGGAGAATCATGATCGATTTTGTTTCTTAAAAACATATTTGGGGTCTCCCCTTACACTTATCTTTTGCGAAATACCTTTGGATGAAGTTAAGACTAGCCAAACGACAAAATAAAGTATTTTCACCATTTTATTTTTGAAACATGATCTACCAACAATAAAAATAAAGCATGCATACGGAAACACATAAAATCAAATAAACGAACAAACAAACAAATAAATAAATAAAGCTTGGGTTGCCTCCCAATAAGCGCTTGTTTTTGTTCGAGTCACGAGCCTGACTCTACCCTTATTTAACAGAAATAAGAGAAGTTTTCCCTACACTTAGGATTAAGTGCGGGTGATAGTAGCGATACACACCTTCTCGGTGGAAGTATGCCATGTGAGGAAAGAGTGGTTGATGAATTATATACTCAAAGGGCTGTGCTCCTATCATCATAACCTTACCTAATTCAAACGGGTTAATGGGTGGATTAAGATTTTCTCCTAGAAAGGGATCATTTTCTATCAACTTCGAAAGACTCCTAGTTAAGGATCCATCTTGGCCTAATAAACCCGGTTTAAACCCATAATGTTTCTTATGATCAATCATGAATGGGTGATGTAAGCATGTAAGGTCATTTTCCACTCCTGTGTCAGCTTCATCTCTACAAGGTCTAGAGTCTACTACCATTGTCCTAAGACTACCCGGACTATATGGTTTGATGGGTGGATCGGAACCTATTTCAATTCCTAAATTTTCATCCAAGGATGGAAGATTAGGTAACGGTTTTGGTTGAGGCTCCAGTTCATCAAAACTAGGAACTTCCCTAGAACTAAGAGTAAGGTTATCATTATAAGTATTCAAACCTATATCCTCTAGTTGTGTTTGGTTCAAAGGTTCTACCTCTATTGGGGTTCCTATAGTCTCTTCTACTTTTTCCGAGTAAGTCAAGGGAGGTGTGTACGCATCAAATGATGGTAGGACTTGTGGGGTACTTTGTGGGCTCATGTTATTTACTTCACCATTCCTTGTGTTAAGATCACCTATATCCTCAACATGTGTTTTACTATAATCTAACCCTAACATTTTCCCAAGTATCTCAAGTGCTTCTCTAGGCATCTCAACTTCTGTATCCTAATCATAAGGATCATCCTCAATATTCTGACTGCTATATACAAATTGCCCAAAAGATTCATTATGTGTTTCTTGAGATTCATCATCATCGATCATAAAACCTAGGTCTTTTTGATCAATGTGATCATGTTCGGCTACATCCTCCATCACGTCAAGGTCACCTATGTGTTCATCCTGTATTATGGTAGTGCCTAACCATGACATGCAGCTAGGTGGCTCATACAAAACTATCCTAGGTGAAGGCTCATATGGTGCATAGGTTTCACTAAGTGAGGCATTTTGAGGGGTTGATGGAGCTCCTAAGGTGAATTCTTTAAAAGTCTTATGCACTTGGCCTCTTTTCTCAAGGTACTCAATAAAATCAATATAAGATCCTGTCCTCCTCATTTCATTCCTCCATCTTGGTATATCCAAACTGGTGTAATTATATTTTTTTCTGGTAAAACTCTAGTGTCGGACTTGGTGGATTCGAGTTCTCCATAATGGTGAAGGGAATAGTTAATGAACTTAATTTACTAACAAAGGCACAAAGAAAAAGATAGACTAAAGAAAACCTAAAAATAAAAATAAAATCTTACTAGAAAGGAATCTAGCAAGTAGACCTAATAAAAAGAAATCCTAACCTAGACAATAACTATTCCCCGGGCTGCGGCGCCAAAAACTTGATGCGTGGGAATTGCACCAGGCTTTACCTCTCGAGGGATCTCGAGAAGCTTACAACCCCCACCAGGCAATGTACCTGATCGTTGTAGTATAGTATAGTGACAAGTACCGGGGGATTGATCGTTCAACTCGAGAATAGTGTCGCTAGGATTAGAAAGCCTAAGAACTAGGTCTAGAGGTGAGGGATGATTCTTTTTGTATTTTTATATTTTATGAAAAGCAATTAAAAATTTAGGGTTTTAGAGGAGTGGGCGTGTTAGGAATACGTTTATTCCACTAAAGACTCGGTCACCCCAAGTATTGTAATAGCATAGTGTAGCTCGTAGTATTCATTAGTTTAGAGTAGTATTTGTGGAGTCGGGTCGGGTCTTACCCACTGTCAGCCCGGTCCATAGCCCGTTTGATAGGGCGGTAAGCTTGTAACTATAAATACCCTCTCCCACCCAAGGGAGAGGGTTGGACCTTCATTTGCAATTCAATCTTTCTTTCATTTTTACAAAGGCACCCATCCACTTTCTCTCACTAACTTTCTCTCACAAGAAATCTTCCATATTCGATCCATACACATATAATCTAAGCTTGTTATAACCTTAAGTGTATTACAATTGGTATCAGAGCCATGGTTCTATCCTAGGATGAGTGGTATACATAAATTCGTGGCTTAGTTTATATGTTCTTGATGGTTCGAATTATATTAGTGGTTTCTCTCCCATCTTGATCTCGTATAGTGTTTTTCTTGGTGTTTTGTTTGTACTTTCTTTGTTAGAAAGGTCATATACATCTTGTGTTGCTCTTGGTTTGGTTATATCATCATTCTCGTGGAAGATATGATGAATTCGTGGTGAGTTTCTTCTTAGCGAGTTGGCATATTCGTGGTAGAGAGTTGGCTGTTGTTATTAGCGAGTTGATAATAGTGATTTGGCGGTTTGCCATTTTTGGATATAATGCCAAATCGCTAGACAGCGACAGCTTTGTCTTATTAGTTTAGCTAGTTGACTGACCAGCGAGATGATCTTTGCTAGCGAGTTGTGATCTGTGTAGCGTGTTGACTACTTGTAGCGAGTTGTGACGTATCCAGCGATTTGATCTTTATAGCGAGTTGGTGTTTGGTAGAGGGTTGAGTCGGTGTAGCGAGTTGTTCACTTACAGCGAGTTGGGATTTGATTAGCGAGTTGTCTATCTTCAGCGAGTTGTCCAATAGCGAGTTGAGAAATCTAGCGTGTTGTCCGTTACTGTAGCAATTTGATGTGTATAGCGTGTTGCTGTACAAGCAGCGAGTTGTGACCTCTGTGTAGCGAGTTGTATTACGCTTGGGTTAGATTGCTTTACGTCTGTGTTTTGGTGTGTCCAGCGTGTTGAGAATCTTGTGATTTGTGCTAACATTCAACAATACATGGCAAACAATCCATCAACTAATGGATTGAACCCAATGGTACCAACACAAATGTCTGATAGATGTCCCGAATGCTTCATGATACTTTACACTCACATTGAGAAGCTATTTGACAAGTCTGGCGACTCTGGAGGTTATAGTCGTGCATTTGCGACACTATTCGGTCATGACATTGAGTCGTTTAATGTCACAATGCCCCTATACCTAGATCAACTGAAACAACAAATAATCAAATCTGATTTTTCGATAAATTGTTGTAACGCTGCTTACACGGTAATGCTCAAGCAACTCCAAACGTTCAATGACTCAAAATTCACCTTGGAATATGACTGGGAATGTCAAATGACGTGTAAACGATTTGCCGATCACACTGGTCTAGAGGTGGATGTATTTAGAGACACTCTATTCCAGATCACTGGGGATGTTAAGGAGTTCATTAAGGCACGTGCACATACTTTATCCACGAGTACAGCAGTTGTCGTTGAAAGGACGTGCATTGAACCTAATACAGACAAGGTGGAGGCTTCACAACCACAGGTGTCAAGGCTAAGTCAATCTCCAAAAGGTCATATTTCTGATTCATGCAAACATCCTGGTCAGGACTCACCCACCTATGAATCATGTTCATTGGAAGAGACCGACAGTGATGTCTCATCTAATTCAATCTACACGAATCCTATGTGGGAGAATTGTGATCAGGTTAATGGAAAAGGTGATGATTCAGTTTCTTTGGTTTCAAATAACCACACAAAATCTAATGAAATGGTTGATTTACATGTTTTCAATGAACTCTCCAAAAGATTTTCTCAATTGGAAAAGCACTGCATCTCACTTGAACTTGCAATGCAACATAATGAAGAACAGTTTGTAATCAACCAACCACGCAAAAACTCAGAACTTCCTGAGTTACGCGAGTATTTCATTATTAATGATTTAAAAGCTCAGATTGAAACCAAAGACCTGATAATCAATCGCCTCAAACGTCATGTTAAAGATATGAATGACATGTGTTCTTATCTTAAAGAAAAAGCCACACGGGACTATTTCTCTGACCCTACAACCTTAGTGGAGTTAGAACACAAGGTAACCGTATTGCAAAATGAAAATGAAACACTGAAGAGACATAGAAAAACGCTAAGTGACTTCATTATTGATGAAAAATCTAAGTATTCCAAACATGACAAATCACTTACCGCTCATAATGATGATATCAAAAATAAGCTTCAAAAGAGAGAGCTCGAGATTTCAACACTAAATATTGAATTATTAAAAACTGCCAGGACAGACGTGAATACTAAGTTTGATAAACCTTCCATGCCAATTAGAAAACCTAGGACTGTTAGGCAGATTTCAGCTTTCAGCACGAATCGATCAAAGTTTTCTAAATCTAGGTGCGCACCTCTAGTAGGTACTGACCTGGAATTATCAAAAACAGTCACTTCACAATGTCAACCTAAGGTAGTTAAGACTCTCGATAAACTCATGTGGAATGACAGAAAAGTACATGAAGGAATCCCAAACCGGGCTAGAACACCATCACTTAAGAACACCCATTCCACATGAATCAACACACCTTCTATAAGGCAGTCAACCATTGGACCTGAAAGATCAGATATTAGAGTGTCAAAAAATTGCCTTAAGTGGGTCCCTACTGGTAGGATTTTTAAATTGATGGGACTCATGTGGATACCTATGCAATCATCTCCATACGACAAACGTAACCGCATGGGTTCCACTATTAGGGAAACTATCCACACTAACTCTTGTCAAGACAAGCAAAATCCACATGTTGGTGCAGGGTTTTCTATTTCAGGTGCAAGATTTTCTTCTGAGAGGCTCAAAGCTTGGCGACGTAAAGACTCAATCCCTACTACTATAGGGAACCTGGTGTACATTTAACAGTCAATGTCGCATGATGACTCCTGATAGCTTCCTTATCAGGACTCGGACCTCAGTATGGTGTGGTGTATGAACGCATCTGGCCGTTCATTCCGTATCCTTTATGTATATATATTTATATAGATACATGTAGTGCCAAATTTGTCATAAGTGATATCACAATTTTTTGTGTGCTCTATTGCACTGGCAAGTCTGCTTGCATCGATAATATTTACGGTCCTAGTCATTTCACTCAATAATGACTAGGGTCTTTAAATGATGTTCGTTCAGTAGTTTAAAACTTGCAACTATGGCTTTCTAATGTTCCTGTTAATAACCCGCTCTTTCTGTCTTATTCATGCATGCATGTAGTCAATCAACAACCTTTGTTCAGTGGTCATTGATTGAGGGGGAGAGTAGTTTCTGATTCATGCTTCTGTGTGCATGTGTGCATGGTCTCTGACTCATGCTTTAATTCATGCTTCTGTGTCAACATCATGGTTTATGATTCATGCTTCTGTGTGCATATCTGTGTGTTTGATTGATCTGTGTGAGTGGGTGACATGTGCATCTCCGTGGTATATGATCTCTGTTGATGTATGATTTCGGTAATGAATCCATGTGTGATGATTATGATCTGTTGAACATATATATCTATACTGATGATTCACTTATATAGCGGGTCTACTTGGTATATTTGGTATATTGTTGAAAGTGGAAATGTGCACTTTGTGTAGCATGTTGGCAAGTTTGGTATTTAAAGGTCTAATTTGTCAAATTCGTATACCTATAAGTAGAGGGACTGAAATGTCATTTATTAAACTTCAAAAGAGTATTTATACTCTTTAAAATAGTGAGTAGGTATCTTATTCCCAACCCGCCGCTGCTACTTCTTTTCACTGATCCGCGGTGTTTAGATCGTCAGGTTTTGTTACATCATTTAGTTTGTATAGATTCAGTGATCATGCTTTATGTTGTCTCACTAGGCTTAGTTACTTCTTGATGTCTGTTTAGGTCGATCGTGTATATCGTGTGTGGATTCTCGAACCATACGTATTGGTGTAGTGTTTATATCAGAAATTAATCAGACATACGGTATGTTGAAATCCCACCACTCGCATCTCCTTTTTCTCCTCATCTTTGGTTTACCCTGCTCGTGTATAACTAAAGTGAGTCATGCCTAATGTGATGTGTATACCAGGCTTGTATGATTCACTCATTGACCATTTAGTGTAGTTAATGTGATAGTGTACTACTGATTGCGTGTTATTGGTGTTTTTGGGTAGAGGGTTAAGGATATGCTTGGTAGCGTGTTGGTGACACTCTTATTAGCGAGTTGATGATGTTTCTTGCTAGCGAGTTGATGAGATTTCTCGGTAGCGAGTTGATGAGATTTCACTTTAGCGTGTTGATGAGATTTCAATTTAGCGAGTTGATGAGCTTTCACTTTAGCGAGTTGATGAGGTTTATTGTTAGCGAGTTGATGAGATTTTACTTTAGCGAGTTGATGAGATTTCACTCTAGCGAGTTGATGTGATTCCACTTTAGCGAGTTGATGAGATTGCTTGATCAGCGAGTTGATGAGGTTTATTGTTAGCGAGTTGATGAGATTTTACTTTAGCGAGTTGATGAAATTTCACTCTAGCGAGTTGATGTGATTTCACTTTAGCAAGTTGATGAGATTGTTTGACTAGCGAGTTGATGAGGTTTATTATTAGCGAGTTGTTGAGACTTCACTCTAGCGAGTCGATGCGATTTCACCTTAGCATGATGTTGTCCAACCTGTGAATATATCGAGTTGTTCTGCTGTACACCAGCATGTTGTGTACCTATACCTTGCTTGTTAAATCTTTGTGTGGGCTTTGTCTCTTGTTGGCATATATCTCATGGATGTGTAATTCTACATTGAGTACATGTACTGTACTGGCTGATTGTGTGCTGGTCCTTAGTATGTATACAGTGTGTCGGTCTTGTAATTGGTGTTATTGTAATCTTGCACAACATACTTATGTTATATCTCACGGTTAAGATATATATTTCATGAAAGTGTTGTGAGTGCAGACTAACCACTAACCATTTACGTGTACTTGTCATGGTGTATTATGATGTTTGTGCAGACAAATGGATGACAATGCTATACCAACTAAATTGGGGACTGTTCCACCTCCACCCACACGTACTGACGATGAGATATTACCACATAAGGAATGGGTCTCTATTGGGAAAAGCAATATCTACATTTATGAGAACAAGGCACAGAACAATCCCACATACAAGATTGTTGTGGACATACTGAGAAACACATCCTTCTTTAAGGCTTTCACTGTTTCATCCACCATACCATCGATTTACATTCAGCAATTTTGGAACACCATGACTCATGATAAGGACAACAACACGTATCGGTGTCAACTCGATGAGCAATGGTTTGAAATCAACAAAGAAACACTCAGAAATGCACTCCAAATCAACCCCATCCTTCCCAACAAACCGTTCTCATCCCCACCAAATCCCGAAGCCCTCCTAAAGTTCGTCAATGATCTGGGGTATCCTAAGGAGGTCATCACACTGTCCTCTATGTCCACCAATGAAATGCATCAACCATGGAGAGTGTTGATCACGCTTATCAAGTTATGTCTTACGGGAAAGACATCTGGTCATGAGAGGCTGCGGGCCCCTGCACTACAGATATTGTGGGGTATCGTGAAAGGGAAAGATATAGACTTCGCTGAACGAATCTGGGAAGAATTTGCTCACTCTGCCAATACCTTCTTGGAAGACAGAATGAAGTTGGAAACCAACAAAGAAAGTAAGAAATGGAAATCCAAGTCCCTAATTCCTAGTATCAGATTCACCAAACTTATCATACTTCACCTTCAGCAATCTCATAATATACATCCTAGACCTGAGTCCTCTGTACATCTGGCGAGTGATGAACACTGTGTGGGTAATCTCAAGTTCGTTGCTAAAGGTACTGATCAAGAAATGTTTGGAATGGACATACCAGATGCTCTCCTCACTGGCAACATCCTTGATGCACCATATTACCAACTTTATCTGAGCAAGGTTGCTGCATCTCATAAACAATCTACCTCCAAATCCACTGCTAACAAATCGGCATCCAAGAAACGCAAGGTTGTCTCTACTACTGAAGTGGCATCGGGTGGCACTAAGAAACGCAAATCGATCAAAACTGTTAGCAAAACCGGGTCTAAGAAAACCAAGAAAGTTAAAGTTATAGTTTTAGATGACAATCCACATGATGAGGTGTCACCCACTGAAGCTGCTGACATTCAAAAGGCTGTCGAAGAAAGTCTCAAAACCAGTGAAACTCATTCTGGTCCCCCATTGACAGGTGTCAGCGTTAAAGAGCCTGTACCTGAGAAACTTATGCCACTACCGGACACCATCGGGAAAGGAAAGAATGTAGTAACTGATGTACAAGCCGCACATACACTTCTTCACATCTCATCACCTGCTTCCAAGCTTAAAGAACCACGGTACGAATTCAAGAGACGATCCCCAGAAACTTCTAAACCGAAGGAGGTGTCCTCTGAAGATACACTGGAACAACCACAAAGTCATGAACCTTTCATCGAATCCAGTGATTCCGAGTCTGATCTTAATGTTTCTACGAAGAAAGAAGAGACTCCTGTTACCACCACTGGAGATACGACCTCCAAGGACTTGCCCCCACCTGTATCCGAACCCACCACTGAACCCCACTCGAATCTGCAGGATGAATTTGTTGCTGCTATCTACCCTGGGTTCAAGAGAATCTTAAGATGAAATCTGACGAACATAAGCTGATGATTGAACCTGACACTTCAACGGGAACTCTCTCCTCATATAAACAGTTTGATCATGAGTTCACTTATAGGGATCAAGATGCTGACAACAATCCTGAAGGGAAGGAGACCTCCATACCTATCAATGAGAGCGAAGCCATCTCTATGGTAGATGTTCCCATTGAACAATATGTGTCTACGGTACCCACAGTGACCATACCAATTCCCACCACTACATCATCAAAAGGCATCTCCACTGCTGAAGTCACTACTACCATCCCACCTAGTTCAATTGAGAACCTATCAACTCAAGTTGAAAAGGCTCTGTCTACCGCTGAAAGAGCAAATAAGGAAGTCATAGACATCAAATCTACGCTTGTGAAGCATCAGGGTGTTCTCAAAGATCTCCAAAAGCTCGACTTGCACCATGTCATCCATCACCAAGCGTCTAGAATCTCTAAACTTGAGCTGATCAACATTGATACTTCGGTGTGTGAAGCAGTTGATGAACAGGTGTCATTTGCTGTTAAAAAGGCCATGGATGCACCTCTCAAAGCACGATTCAAAGATTTATCCACTTACGACATGAAAGATCTGTTGCAGCAACGTATGCTTCAAACTGATCACCACAAGGAACATGAGGCACACCAACAGTTGTATATGTCACTGGAAAGGTCTATGATGATTGACGATGCCAAAGAACGGGAGATGGAGATGGCAGATGAACGTAAAAGAAAGAAACGTAAACAGAACATCCCTAGACCACCATCTGAGGATCCGCCTCATCCTCCTCTTCCTCCGCCACCTTCAGGATCCGCGGGTGCACCAGGGTCGTCTGGCGGGGCAAGTACCTTACAATCTATGCAACCACCACACGTGCCAAAATCATCACCTCAGAAGGGTCTGCCTAAATCTACTACTGAATCCAGAAATCCCAAGTCTTCCCAACAGGTCACCTACAAAGCATGGACGACTACTGAAACCCGACACACACCTTCTGTCTCAATAGATCATGATCTGGACTTTGATTCTGGAATACCTATCGAAGACCCCTCATCTGCTGAGGATGAAGATGATGACAATGATGATACGATTCCTCAAGTACCTAAAAGGGATCAATGGTGGAAATCATTCACACGTGTAGATGGATCTCCTTCCACCCCTATTAAGGTTACTGATGATGCCATTCGCACATGGTGGAAACACGATGAAGCTATACAAGAGTCTCTCTCACCTGAGCCTGAGTGGATGATCTCCTCCGACACTCAATCTGTTCCTGACAACAACTGGGCGCATGCTGTAGCTGATAACTATGTACCTCCTCCCACACACTCCCTACTTGCTCAGACAGGCGACATGGGTTCTTTCATCCAATGGTATTGTAAGAAACAAGGAATATCCAAGCTAACTATAAAGGATTTAGAAGGACCTGCTTACGAGATTGTCAAAGCTTTTCATCCAGACATTGTGCACCTACAATATCAAATGGAAGAATGTCACAAAATGCTTACTGATCAACTTGAAGACGACATCCTCGACTACAATCTCGGGAAACCACTTCCACTTGGAGGCTCTCCAGGTCGACTTACACTCCAAGCAGACTTCTTCTTTAATAAAGATCTTGAGTATCTCCGTTCTGGCAACAAAATTGCACTTTCCATTACCAAGATGAAAGCTGCTCGCTACGCCAATGTTGGGTTGGAACAAATGGTGCCTGATACGATGTGGTGCGATGAAGAATGCAAATATGATGTTGCAACATCCTTTGGTATCTCTCACTGGTGGTACAAAAAGCGTGAATTCTACATTGTAAGACACACAGCCGCTGGTGATCCCAAAGCCGCTTATTCAAGGAAAAGAATTCTAAGTGTTATTCGTGTTGAAATCTTTCCTGCATGCTGATACAAGTACTTGAAAAAGATCGTTCTTAGACGGTCACGCTGTTGGGAGCATACCATATCCGAGAGTGACTTCAAGTATTTACACCCCAATGACTTTGAAGATCTCTACCTGCTTCATCTTCAAGGAAAACTGGATCACCTTGCAGCACTTGAAAGAAGAACGCTTGTCTCTGCTGTCACTCAATGGATTCGTGGGCTTGTCATCAGACAAAGAGTCAAAGATTTCCAACTTGGAATTGAAAGCTATCAGACTCAACTAAATCTCACTAGACCTCGATGGGAAGCCAGGGACATGGAATTCAAAAGAGATTACTCGATTGTTGAGTCACCTAGAGCGGTGGTTTTTACTGACTGCTTCAACACTCGAATGCTCATGAGACTTGATGAAATCCACCAATTCAGCGATGGTACGCTTACACAAGTGGAAGCTGCTCTGGATGTCAGGGACAAAGAATACCGAATAGCAAAAGATGTGAAGTACACCGTCTTCTGGACTGCAGAGATGTTCCAAAGAAACAAGCACTTTCTACATGCCATCAGGAGACTCCTACTTGAACGACGAATTTTCCAAAGTTTGGAATGCTTTGTTGGAGGGAGAATTCATGAAGGAGACTACAGATTAATGGAACACACCATCTAATCTTGTGTTAGTTTGTTATGTAATATTTGGTACCATGATGGTCTGTAACCATATAATATTGTGAACTTTTGTGTGGTTGTGTTCTTAATTTTGTTATATCTTTCAAAATATCGCTTACAGTTAAAATAAAAAAAAAAAATCAAAATTTCAAAAAGATTCTTCTCGCGACATGTCTCTTGTGTAATCAATATTATGTACGTCTCTAGAAATGTCGTTCAACAATGACACGGAGTCATACATATGCTTGAGCAAGAGTTCTTTTAATGTTTTAATAATGCTTTCTAAAACATGTTGCTCCCCAAACTCTTTCTAAAATGGCTTACAGTCACTTCAGGCTGTAACCCGGTCTTCATTATGGTTTGCTATTACTTCAGATAGCAACCCGGTCGTCATACTGGGGAAAGTTCGTCGCCAAAAAGACGTCTATTCCTAACAAAGGCATGAATTACTTTATATTCGTGCCTTTCCGATCTGATGTACGCTTAAGTGCATCATTTCTTGAAAAAGAAGAGAAGTCTTCTTTATCAAACAAATACTTTCCTTTCAAAGATTCTTCGGGAAAGTATTTGATCCAAACTTGGTGGTACCATGGTTTTTGAAGATCAAAATACACTTAAAACAGTGTTCTAAAATATACCACTCAATCGATGCAAAAAGAACTTATCTTTTGTGCAAAATACGATTATTGAAAATGCGTCATCGATTGAGGGGGAGCATGATTTCAAAAACTATATGTCATCATAACAAGATCTTTGTGCGTAAGGGCGTATTCGACATGTGATTGTTATGTGTTAGTATATGAATTTTTCATGAGTTTCTCGTTAAACTCTAAATCATTTATAAACTCATCACTTCTAACACATAACATTCTCCCTCAAGGTTTGAGGGGGAGCAAATGTATCATCTCAAAAATCAGTAATTCTTAAACATGACACATCTTTCTTCCAAAATCTTTTAACTTATTTAAATCACTTGGGATCACAAATCTCAATTGGTTTGAAATTTTTGATCGGGGGAGAAAAATGTGATTTAAATATGGAAATCTGATTAAAATGTGGTGTTGATTCAAAAAGAATGCTCTCCTATATGTGTTAAACCTTTTGTATACCAATGCACATATTAAGGGGGAGCAAATGATTTGAGAAAAAGGATCCGAGCATCATGTGAGATCGAGACTCAGTCTTAACCAATGAATTGACGAAACAAAAACCGTCTTCAATCGAAAGGACTTGTCCTGGCCGGGTAATAACTTCAAGCTGGGTTAACCAGTGATGTAAGCGTGTCTCGAATGCCTGTTCATGTTTACTAAAGGTGGATCAATTCCAAAGTGCAACTCTTCCCGACATGTGCAAATTTACTATCATAACATCGGTGCACATGTTAAGGGGGAGCATTTGAAAATGGCAAAACTCTCAACGTGTTAACAAAAATTGAGTTTTCGATCATAAACATGTTGAGAAAATTTTCAATGATTTGGTTTATGGCAACATAGGATAGTCATGAAGTTATAAGGTGGCTAAGGTTAGGAAAACCATCCTATGATCCGCCAGAGCCGGAGGGATCTACCCATGGACAATACCATCTAGACAGTACTAGAAAGTCCGTAGGTATGATTATGAAAAAAGGAGAAATGTGAGTATGGAGAAAGAAGGGGTTGAAGAATGAAAAAGAAATGAAATGAGAAAGGGTGAAAAGAAATAGCCCTCCATTTATTCAACCTTAGGGCAGAAATCGGGTTCAATTCATAATCTACTGATGGTTGCTAAGGCGACATTGGTATTGAAGACAAGACATCATGGACCCAGTGACGCACTGCACTAAACCTTCTAGCCACTCAAGTTCTCTTAAAAGAACTTGTTTCATTCTCACGGGGAACCGGTGTAATCTATCGACTTATCTCTTAGAGATGGTTGATATTGAAGCAGGAGACCTCTCCCTAATCTCCACATAGGAAAACCAAATGCACTTATTGAGTATAGAGCCTCGAGATACATAAAAAGATCTCATAGGAACACATGCTACTTCTACCCTGGGTGTTCAACATTAAGGACACCAGTGGTAAACTTATGAGTCCTACGCGGATCTTAGCAATCTGCCAGAACATTTATGAGGGATGTTATTTATGTAACTCCCAATGATTGAATGGAAACTCCTGCCAGGGTCAACATCAAGCAGCCCTGAAAGCATGTCACTTAGGTAATTCCTTGTGGATTACGCTAAGTGGTCCCAATGGTTACAAAAGGTCTACAGTCGTGGAGTGATCTCCATCAACTCACCTAATCGTTGATATACTACGGTATAATCTTAAAAGGCCCTCTGTGGGTTTTCGATTAGGAACGGTCATGGTGAGGGTTAGAAGGAGTCTTCACACTATGATGTTGACAATCTCTAATTCCAAACCTGTAAGTACCAGAAGATTTGTTGCTAACTGTCTACTTGCAGGAATTTCGGACGGTTGCAGAAGTAGATTGCTGAAAAGATGCAGATCCATCAACACATGCTCACACTTCATCATCACATCCTTTGATATCATGATCATTATTTGGGCCTCATTCATGCTTCCATAACTCTGATGCTGAAGATCATGATCCTGAAAAGTGTGAGCATGCCACTACAAAGATGATCATATCACATGAAGAGGTTATTACTCTATGATGACTTTCAGACTCACATTTTTGGATGGTGAATTCGAAGTAACTCTCAAAGACCATCTATTGCATTGATCAAGTCATCTAGAGTCGGCTGCCCAAAAGCACAAAGATCTCATTATGAAGAATCAACATGCTACGAGCTACAAAGATATCTACAAAGATTAAATGCTAGGATTCAGCACTTATTTTCTGGGGTGACCTCCCTTAGGGGGAGATTGTTAGGAATACGTTTATTCCACTGAAGACTCGGTCACCCCAAGTATTGTAATAGCATAGTGTAGCTCGTAGTATTCATTAGTTTAGAGTAGTATTTGTGGAGTCGCGTCGGGTCTTACCCACTGTCAGCCCGGTCCACAGCCCGTTTGATAGGGCGGTAAGCTTGTAACTATAAATACTCTCTCCCACCCAAGGGAGAGGGTTGGACCTTCATTTGCAATTCAATCTTTCTTTCATTTTTACAAAGGCTCCCATCCACTTTCTCTCACTAACTTTCTCTCACTAGAAATCTTCCATATTCGATCCATACACATATAATCTAAGCTTGTTATAACCTTAAGTGTATTACAGGGCAGAATTAGTTGCTAGTCAACTAACCCAATAACTAAAGATGCAATCAAAAAAAAAAATAACAGAAATGTAAATTAAACTAATTAAACTAATATGGTGTGAATAATAGATGGGAGAATTGTGTTTAGTTTGATTTCACTACTCCCTATATATCTTTTACAAGTTAATTGATTGTTACACTTGTGTGGATGACGGGTTATATTCCTTAATACCAATCGTGGGGTGGCTTACGTACTTCCCCAACTCTATGAAGCTCCTACTTCACTCCTATGTCGAGCCTGCAAGAAGCTCCTAACATGGGATCACTAGAATTCGCTCATGCATTAAATACAACCATAAAAACCTTAGTACGCATTGGTTCATGTTTCTTAAGACGTTCAAGCATGTTACACAATGGAAGTCTGCCAGTTTTCTTAAGCCTAACATCGAAATTATTCATCCATTACAACTATAAACAAGCAATCAACCTATAATCAACATCTAGGTTTCATTACATCTAAGCAAACACACAAGAGATCTAGCCTAGCATGTTAAAATCAAGACAAGCGTAAGATATATTCAAACAACACATAGACATATTGAATGAATTGAAAGGATACTTATCTTAATTGAACATGAAGGGTTTCAAAGGGTGAAAACCCTTGAAAATACTTTAAAAGTCGTGTTAGGGTTTATGCAATTTGACCCTAAAATTCTCCTCTCTTTAGAATGAAAATTACAAAGACTATATATAGATTTACTAAGGTGACGGCGTCAAGAAGAAAGTTCTGACGCCGTCAACCCGCCGCCAAAAATATAATCGGATTGCCTAGATCCAGATCTGACGCCGTCATGTGTATTGCTGCTCTGGGCCGTCACCGCTTTTACTCTTGACGGCCTTGCCTTGACGCCGTCACGTTTTCTCTGGGCCGTCACCAAAATTGCTCTTGACGCCGTCATCAAAATCTTCTTGTCGCCGTCAGGTACTGTTCCAGCAAGGAAAATTAAGACTTTGCCATTTTCTTCACTTTTATGCTCCAAAAACGTCCAAAATGCTTCCTTTTCTAGAATTTACTCCCAAAGTACCTAAAATCACAAAAGGAACGATTTAGGGCAATATTTGATCAAATAAATTCAAATTACGGCTTAAATGACCCCCTAAAAACGGATCATTTTTCGCCTCATCAACATGAGTTGGCGTTTTCCCGTAAATGGGTGCTTTAAAAGTTGGATCTCTCTAATCCCAAAACTCGTTTTGAGTGTTCTCAATTAAGCACATAACATATTCATACCTGTATTGAAAGATCCACATTTGTCGGGTAAGGGGAAAGCCGACTTTCAAAATTCGTCCCGATATTTACAAACGCCTGGTGCGTTAACCACGCGTTGACGTGTGGGTGGTGCGCCAGCAGCAGACTTGTGATTCGGGGAATTTTGGCTAACGTTTGTTATTTTATGTGTTTCAATGGTTTATTTGTCATCATTAAAACATAAAGAGATCTTGATCATATTGACCTAGAAAAATTCCTTCATATGATTTTGGGTCAAACTTAGTAAGATAATCCCTAGTATTAAGAACAAAGCATTTACTTCCGAATACTCTAAAGTAATTTAAATTAGGTTTTCTACCTCTTAACAACTCATAAGGAGTTTTTCCTAAGATTCTCCTAATTGATACTCTGTTAATTATGTACGTTGATGTATCTACGGCATGACACCAAAATTTCTGTGGGATGGATTGTTCATTTAGCATTGTTCTACTCATTTCTTGTATTGACCTGTTTTTTCTTTCTACTACACCATTTGATTGGGGAGTTCGAGGAGCAGAGAAATTATGAGATATTCCATTTAAATCACAATATTTTCCGAACTGTACTTCGTTATCAAATTCCCTACCGTAGTCCGTCCTAATGGATGCTATGGAACATCCTAATTTATTTTGGATCATTTTACTAAATATTTCAAATTTCTCAAAGGCTTGGGTTTTATCGCTTAGAAAACTAGTCCGCGTGTATCGTGAATAGTCATATACTATTACTAAGGTATAACGGTTTCCTCCATAGCTCCGCACAGCGGATGTACCGAAGAGATCCATGTGTAGTAATTCTAGGCACCTAGTAGTGGAGACTATATTCTTAGCTTTGTGGCTAGCATGTGCTTTTTTCCCAATTTTACAAGCATTACAAAAATGTTTATCATATCTTAGGTTAGGCAAATTTCTAACTAATTCCTTAGAGGCTAAAGATTGTATTTGTCGCGTGTTTGCGTGACCTAATCTCCTATGCCACAAAGTGGAGTTTTCGTCTAAGGTTGCTAGGCATATTTTATCTTCCGGTTTATTTCCTAGTTTTATAACATATACACCTCCCTTCCTAATTCCTCTACCTATGACTTTTCCATCCTTAACTATTTTGCTATCTTTTTCAGTAAAGGTAACCCTACACTTATTATCACATATTTGTCCTACACTAAGCAAGTTGTATGTTAAATTATCTACATGCTCAACATTATTAATAGTTAGGGAGTCTTGAGAAATCGTACCTTTGCCAATGATTTTTCCATGTAAGTCACTACCAAAAATAACATTACCTCCGTTGTATGCCTTGTATGAAGAGAATAGCTTGCGGTTCCCCGTCATGTGCTTTGAGCATCCACTATCCTTGATCCATTCGTCGGGCTCCAAATTTATTCCTAAGCATATTTCATAGGTCGCTTGAGGTACAAGACATTTTTCATCGTTTGCCTTTCCAACTTCGTCTTTTTCGCTATCACTCCATGTTCCACTAACAAAGGCGCTTTGATAATCGTAACCCGGTGGCTTTGAACATTCACCAATGAGATGATTTGGACTTCCACATCTAAAGCACTTTCTTTTCCCATCACTTTCATTTCTATTCCTTAGAGATGACCTTCTTTCATCACGTGATTGTCTTGTGAATCTTCCTCGTCTCTTGAAAAATTTCTTGAATTCTCTAACGGCCATGACGTATTCTTCATCTTCACTTTCATCACTTGAATCATCATCACTAAGTTCCGTTTTAACTTTTAGCACAATAGATTTTATTTGATCCTTCTTGCTCTTGACCGTCTCCGAATCTCTCTTTATGATTTCTTCATGGACCTTCAAGTTGCCAATGAGTTCGTCAAGTGATAACGTCATCAAGTTCTTTGACTCTTCTATTGCCGTGACTTTTGCGCGCCATTTTGGATATAAAGCCCTAAGAAATTTCCTAACACAATTCTTACTAGAAAAACTCTCATCGAGTGCTTTTAAACTTGTGATTATAGTGTTAAACCTAGCAAAAGCATTATCAATAGATTCCTCTTCGGGAATCGTTAATTGTTCATATTGTTGAACAAGAAGATCTATTTTGTTGTCTTTGACTTGACTATTACCTTGGTGAGTGATTAGTAAAGAATCCCAAATTTCTTTTGCGGTTTTGCACATAAAAATTATTTCATATTCTTTGCGTGGTAACGCATTATAAATTACCATTTTAGCTTCGTCATTTTTAGCTAGTTTCTTTTTCAAATCATCATTTTGTTTTTCAAAAGGTAAAATTTAATCTATTTTAGTTTCGGGATTATTTTGAATATGGGGAAAATCACCAAAGGTAATAACATGCCAAAGATCTAGATCCTTTGATTACACATAAGTTTCGAATCTATTTTTCCAATAAAGAAAGCCATCACTTTCAAATAGTGGTGGTCTTTGCATAGATTGACCTTCTAAATATTTTTCCGATTTCATAGATCGATACAAGTTTTAAAATACAATATATTTTAAAAAAAATCTTGTTTAACGTAGCTGTGATGCCAATTGTGGAAAACTAGAAGGGGGGGGGGGTTTGAATAGTTTTACATCTGTTTAATTAATTTTGAAAACTTTGTTTGCTTTTAAAACTTAGATTCGATCTTTAAGTGAATTCAACTTTTGCACAATATAAACAATTATATGTAAGTAAATAAAGACAATGTAAGTAAAATAATGAAAGTAAAGAGATGGAAATATCTAACTGGGACACAAAGTATTTATAGTGGTTCGGCTACAAGGACACCTTCCTTACCCTACTCCACTCCCCGAGCACCTAACTCGAGAGTTCTCTTCACTATGTCAACAAGCTCCCTTATGGCGGAGAAAACCTTATACACTTTCACTTACACCAATTTAACGACAATAAGCTAAATGTCGAGTTATAATCCTAGCTAGAACCAATCTCACACCACGTGTATCTTCACAACTTCTTTCACGACTAGTTCATGACTTCTCCATAACTTCTTCACTACTTCTTCAGGACTTCTTCCACAACTTCTTCACAACTTATTCATAACTTCTTCACTACTACACAACACTGTCTCTTTACACCTTCACTACCTATATACCTTAGCTCCTCTACACCTTTTCTACTTGCACAACTAATCTACACACTTATGTTCACAACTAACTACCTAGTTTACACAACTTATACACAAATGATTTACAATGAATTGTACACTAACAACTTGAGTGGGAGGATCACACAAAGTTATACTTCTAATCTTGAAGGTTAGAGGTATTCTTCTCTTGCACTTGAATGGATGAAGCTTGGATCACTTAGAAACAAAAGCTTATGATTATATGATCAAAAGATTTAAGAGAATGGAAACGGAGATTTAGATCAGAAAGTTTGGAGTGCAAAAGGTAGAGGAAAAGTCCATAAATGATCTAGTATTTATAGGCAAATCTGCCAGCTGAAGGAGCGTGGCCAGTCCCCTTAATTAGGGGTCGGCCCCCTTAATAATTAAGGGGACCGCCTTACAAATTAAGGGGGCCGCCCACTTCTATCCGTTGGACAGATTTGTCTTTTAGTGGGGAAGGTTTTTCTGAAATATTTTTGCCATTTTTAGTTGAAAATTTGAATTCATATATTTATAATGATTTAAACATATTTATTTAATACCAAAAATATTTTTCTAAAACATATAAAATGTTTGTGACATTTTATAAAAATTATATTGTTTAAGAAAATATTCATTTGATCATAAAATGCATTAGGCATCTTGTTTATTCATACCTTAAATGATTGAGTTGTTGAAATGTATATTAACAACTAAATACTTGTTTACGTACTAATCCTTGCGATTAATGATTTTACATTTTGTGATTATCAAAACGTAGAGATATCGAAAAGTATTAATAACGTTTTTAGGCATTATTTATATCAACATATATCATCCTAATTAAAATCTTGTGCTCAAACTATTTATTTAAACCTATGGATTGCACTCAACCTTTGTGTTGACTTTTTAAGCATGTTTATCTTAGGTAACTAATTGAGCTAGCTTGGATGGTTTGTTGGGGGTAAGTGGAGCCGGCTGGAGTCTGATGTGGCTATCTAAAACTTTTACTTATCTTTCTATCTTTTCTTACTATCTACCATTCGAATAAACTTTTGAATTATGTTATGTATTTCTGCTGCAAACTATGTCTATTTTCCGCTGCTACTCAGATTTGAGTTCTGTTTTGAAACTCTTAATGTTTTATAATATATTAGAATGTTATGTTTTGCTAAAAGATCTCGACGTGAGATCGTTTTCTAGGCTTATGACTGTGATTCCCCTAGAGTAATACCCCTAACTATGTTCTGCTGCCATATTCCGAGTTGGCGGTGTTACATTACCTCTTGCGTTTTTAGGCTTAGATCTTTTTATAAATATTCCCCTTTAGGATTTTTAGGTGTTTTGTTGCCCCTTTGTTCTTTTCGCATTGCCTGTAGTTAGACCCCCTTTGCGTTTGCGCTTTCCTTGTTTTTTACGCTACTCTCTTAGGTCTTTTTTTTTTTTTTGGCCTTTAGGCCCTTTCCTTTACGTTTTGATAGTATGCTTTTATGCTTTTGCTTATGTCCCCTTTTGTCTTTGTTGCACTTTATTTATTCTTTTTGTTGTGTTCTTGTGGTATTTGCTTGTATTTCCTTTTCGCTTTTCCCTCTTTAGATTCTTATGTTGGTTTTTTAGTCTATTGTTGTGTATGCTTGCTTGCTTGATTTCTGCCTTTTTATGGTTATAAAGTTCCTTATCCATGTTATTGCACTCTTCTCACTCATGTACTTATATCGGAGCTCACCTGCACATGTACACTTGCTAGAAGTCTTCATAGAAACAATCTCCCTATTTTCGGGTTTATCCCGAGGTAAGGGTATGATCTGTCTACATTCCACCTCCCCCATACCCTGCTCCCGCGGGATTGGGTATGTTGTTGTTGTGTGCCGCATGCATAATATAACAACATTATAATTATAACAAGTACAAATAGACAATGAAAAAGACTAGTTAATTCAATACAAATATCAGAACAACAGAAAAAAATTACAAATTTTAAACATTATATAGTTACTTTTGACACAATTTTATATGATTTCATATTCTACAAACCAAATGCAAGTAAATGGTAGAAAATAATGGAAGTGACAAAGGATCTCAAAGAAGAATCAAGAATATGACTTATTACACAGATAATTACTCTTCTTAGACTCATAACAATATGCTTATAAGTTTATCACATTTTAGTAAAGCTAATAAGCATGTCAAATAATCATACAAAAACACCCCCTTATTAACCTTCCATTAGTGTCATGATACGGTAAGTCTAATATAGCCAATATTCTTCTTATGAAACTACATTGCAACAAACATTCTTATTATGAAAAATTGCTTCAATGACATCACCATAACTGCCCCTAATGGCCCAAACAAAACTCCAAAGAATTCTAACTGTTACGTAAACCCAAATTCACTTTCTAAAACTGACATTGATCCTATGATCTTAGGACCACGGCAACCAAATACATAAACAACACTTTGTTTTTTTTCCCTAAAAATACTACCACATAGTGCCATATATTTCCTGAAACATTATGGTGATGATCTTAAGATTACGCTATCTCAAGAAAACAAATACATATATACTATAATAAACTATTTAATACTTCTCCATTTTGTGTAGTTTAGGTCTTTGAATTTTAAAATGCTACTCTTGATGTTTTGTATCACGTAATAACGGCTAACGTCATAATCAATAATTGCAAAATGTCCGTGATAAAGAAACATCGAACCAAAACAAGTGCACCCTATACTATACGAAGTAACAAAAACTATGCAAACATTTTACAAGTTAAGCGTGGACTATGTATTTACAAATAAAACATACCAAATAATTAAAGAAAATACCTCTTAGAAAGAAGCAACATGTTGCTAAAAAAAGAAAGAAAAAAAAAGCAACATGTGAAAAACCAATACAAATACAATAATGTTTTTATTTAAATGACAAATCTTCAAATATAAAATAATAATGTACATGTTTTTTTATTAGAAAAAAAAAATACGTGTATACATATGTTAGTTTCAGAACCAACAACGAAACAAGAGACTACGAAGTAAATGTTTCATCAAAATCTAATAAGAATAAAAAAAAAAAAAATTAAACAAGATAAATATCGTAAAGTTACAAAAATTAAAGAACTTTATGAGCTCTCTATGTTAGCTACAAATATCTTTTTTTTTTTCTTTTTTTTTTTCACTTGAATTTTGTTATGCATTATAGAATTTTATACTTCATTTAAATCTTAACTTTTATACTTCAATTATCATTTTTCAAACTTTTTACTTTTAGCATCACAACATCACCCCTAAAACTAACAAACACTTCTCCACAAAACAACTCCTACTTCCTTAAATATCCACGTGACATCACAATCACTTAACAACATATCGGCACGTGCACCACTTGCAACTTACATACATACATTTCATCCCCCAAACAAAAGCCCAAACCACCCCCCTCAAAACACCCCTTTTTATCATCCATACAATCAAATAACAAACACCTATACATACAACATCTCTGTATCTATAATCATCATCATCATCTTTATAATCACAATCCATCAAACAAACCTTCTCATCAACCAACAAATTTTTATAAAAAATTAGGGTTTTTTACTTTTTTAAACATTCGTGTATAGTTAATATTCAATTTAACGAATTCAACGGTTTTAACGAGCTTTTTTTGTTCTTAATTAGGGTTTTGTTTTGAGATAGGTGTGTGATTGGTGTTGAATTGGATTGATTAGGGTTTAATTTGGTGATTTGATGAGGGTTAGGGTATGATGGGGGGAACAGGTGAAGCTGACCGTAAACGTCAGTTTAGTTCGATATCGTCGCCCACTGCGGCTAAGAAGCATCCTTTTGTGCATAGTTCTGAAGATAAAAAGGTAGAATTTATTTTTTATTTAATATAATTTGTGTTTTTTTAGGGTTTATGATGGATATGTTTTGTTGTATTTGTATTTGATCATCGCGTTTGCCGAATGTAAATAATTACAAAGTATTGTGTTGTGAAAATAAAATATTGCTTCGCGGTTTTGAAAGAGGACTGCCTTTTGAAAACGTAACGTAGTTGCATAATTTGTCCAGCATTTTGGGGAACAAAAAAAACGTGGTTTTGAAAGAGGCGTATTTATTTTTGTTTTGGGGACACAATCCTAAACATCCATTTTTCCGAATACAATTGCTTATATCATATCGATGTGCGCTTTTTGAGGTGTGGTATAAGAGCGTGGGCACTTGTTTGGAACTGTGGCTAAACTAATTAGATATGTAATCATGTTCAGAATTTGTTTAATTTAGAAGGTGATATCTTAAATTATACAAAGTATTACGTGGTCACATGTGTTGAATCCGAGGTGGTGCATCTTTTTATTTTGTTTTGGATGGATGGGGGTGACACCAAACAGTGGGTTGAAAATTGGAGTAGTCCTTAAATATGCATATTATGTGGCGAGTTCTGAGCGTATGATTAGAAATGATGCCAGTAGAAGTACGTAACAGTGGAGATCTTTTGGAGATTATGGCCACTTGAGATGTGTGGATTTAGTAACTAACCTTATATCATGATATATCATGTTATATAAATATGGCGCAACGAGCGTATTTATATAAACTCTTTTCAGCGATGTCGGATCCACGGACGTGCTGTACGTTTAGTGTAGTTTTTTCATTTTGTTGATTGTGATCAAAATAACCACGTTTTCTTGTTTTGCAATCGGTGATCAGGATTTGATTCTTTGTTTAGAAGCATATCTGGGAAATTTATTGTCAAAATCAGTGTTACGTATTAATCTGTGTCTCTCCAGTCTCCACCCTGCAGTTAATTGCGTGACATGCATCATGTTGCATCTTTGCACCATTAGTAATGGTAGAGACCCTGCTTTCGTAGAATTAGTTCACTAGTTCATTACTATCTGCTACTATCTCATTAAAATCTTTAGCCCCTAGGAGGTGATTTGAGTTCGTAAAGTGATTCTAAAGCCGTTTAAAGGCACACCAAGGCTAAAATAACGATGTAGAGGTCGGAGAAGGTCCTTTAAGGACTGGAAGTATTGGCAGGGGCTGTTGAGCCTTACAGTTCCTTGAACGCCAACCCTTACGAAAAGGATTGATGTTGGTTGGTCAGTATCTAGATGGTCATAACTTGCATCAATGACTAGTAAAGCCTCACATTCTAGCTATCAGCAGCGAAAAGTCAATTTGTTGGTTTTGTAACTATTGTGTGTCATGGTTCTGACTCTTGACCATGTTGTTTGTTTGTATAAGATGTGCTCTAGGAAGGGGGTATAGATGGAAGATGGTGCAAAAAAAAAAAAAAAAAAAAAAAAAAAAAAAAAAAAAAAAAAAAAAAAAAAAAACATTTTCATTTTGGTTCGTTCGACTTTGTAGTAGCTAAGCATGGTGCAACCTGAAAAGCGGAATGAGGTGCTCATACGCATTAAAAAATAGCAAGCTAATTGTACTAATAGTTTGGCTGGTAGGAGATTAGCTCGGAAAAGTCTGGAATAAAGTTTGGACATTAAGCTAGGGTGCCCAGGAAATGACATTAGTGCTATGGAGGCAAAATGTAAGAGCCCAACATTAAGCCATTATAATGGATGTTTCTCGGTAATGAGACATCATGAGTCATCCCATGTATACTTGTTAAATTAACAAGGTTAGGTATCGGATGTACTCTCTATTAGAGACATGGATGTTGGCTGATAGTTTAGAGACATTGATGTTGGCTGATAGATGAAGTTATTCCGGTATAAACACAATGTACCTTGTTAAGCACTCATAATGTCAGTTAGTTCAGTATGGTGAGTTAAACTTGCTTGTATAGTTAATATTGTGTGACATGTCTGGATCAGCTGGATGCTCTTCACTGTTCTTTAAGTATGATCTCACATCATGAATACTGCACAAAGTATTCAATTATAGCTTTTAACATTGATCAAGTCACTCATTTGTCTGCTAATTTTTCTGTGGTGTTTGGAAATGTAATACAGAAGAGGTCTCTTGAAAGCTTCCTAAGTTATATGATGAGAATGAATGTACTTCCCTCAAGCTAGTAGCAATGTAGAATCATGATATGACGTGTGTGACTTTTCATATTGTAGTAGAATCATGTTATGAGCAATGTTATAAAAATTGATAGGCGCTAGTTGGGCGGTCGGCCACCTTCTGGCTAGTAATCGGACTAGGAAGGGACTAGTAGGATTGGATTTTTTTACAGATAAATTTGAAATTATATGTATGACATAAACATAATACTTTGAATACTTAGTTACATAGTAATAAGTTTGTATGTACCTACAAAGGTCAAATTAAGAAGTAATAACTTTAAGTAAATGTATGACATATATTTGTTACATTAATTAAGATTTAAAGTTGATTGATTGACTGTGTTTTTTTGTGATTTATCAATTATGGTATTGATTGTGTATCATGTTGCCATTTCTGGAAGCAATAGTAGACCAAAAAAAAAAAAAAAACCCTGTGTTTAAAGGGGAAAAGGTTGACTTTTTGAACGCTCAGGTCAAAGTTGGGCTCCCTAGGTCTGATTTGACCGCCTAGAGATCATTTCCGATTAATTTGGTCAGTTAACTCTTAACTCATCAGAAACCACCAGCCTAGCGCCTAGTGGCTGTCTATGTCGATTTTTACAACACTGGTTATGATGTGACTGAGGATGAATTATTATTAAGTTTTACTTTGGTAACCTTACTCATTTTCGGCAACCTACTTGTCTTTTGTTCTGTTCAAGTGAACGAAGGGCTTATTAGAACCATTATAAGTTCAGTACTGTAGTGATTGCATCCTTGAGGGAGCAAATATTAGTAGAGGTGGTTAAGCAACATGGGATGAGTTGTTCTTTCTTGGGGATTATAAAGTCCAGACCTGATACCTTGCTCCCTCTGTTTACAAGTTTATCTGATGGATATTTCAATATCTAAATTATGTGTTGCTGCCATCGGTTCCTTAAGAATTGCATATCTTGTTCTACTTCGCTTTTAAATTCTGTTTTTTCTTTGTCATGCAGCTTGATACTGTGGTACTCAAATTCCAAAATCAAAAGCTTGTTCAGAAGTTAGAATCGCAAAAGGTTGAATTTGTTGCTCTAGAGAACAAATTCAGTCAACTGAGAGAGAAACATCTGCCATACAGCAAAACTTTAGCGGTAGTAGATAAGTCTTGGGATGAGGTAGTTATTTAAACTGAATTCTTGTTATATTTCAGTCAGATCTATGCATCAGGTTGGTTGTTGAAAGTTTTATTGGCTTCTTAATAGCTTGTTGATAAAGTAGAGTCATGCTCTCTCCGCACGAAGGGTTTGACAAGTCATGGTCGTGATAATAAACATCATCCAAACTTAGGAGGTAATGATCGGCCAACGCTTTCTTGTTAAATATTAGACTATCTTGTTTCTTGTTTTGCCTTGAATAGATGACTTAATCAATTTGTGCTGCATATATGTGAAATTTTGGCATTAGCTTCTGCCCATATAAGTTTTCTATAACTCCAGTGCCAAGTCAAAGGGATAAGCAAGTGCGTTTATCTATGTACAAATAGTATTTTGTTTTTGGGAACTCAAGATAGGCTGTAGATACATATATTCCTATGAAACAGTTGGGGATTTGTAATTGTTAATGGATATATTAAGGCTACTTTCTTCCTATATTTTTTTGCAGCCCTTCACAAGATTGCAGGGCAATGCAGTTGATTTAATGGTGTTTGTTGTTATGCACATTAAAATCTTATAAGCTAAAAGCAAGTTATTTTTGCAATTATTGGTGATAAAGGAGTCTTTCCAACCTCAATGCTTTGGTATGGCTCTAGATTTTTTTTTTCCTTTTCATTTCAAAGGGTTAAAACATGTAACATTAACAGGTAACGTATGCATTTATATTTCAACCATATGATTGGAACAAATAAAAACATGAATGAATCTGAATTTAATGTGGTTGAATGAAGCAGTAATACTTTGGGGTTTTCTTTACTTTATTTTTGGACTTCTCTTGTACTGTTTCCTGCTCTTTATTAGCATAGCATTGAAATTGTACATGTCCTTTTGTATTTTTGGGTGATACTTTTTAATCTCGAGTATCTGGAACTGTCATATAGCATAATGAGGACAACCAAAAACAGTTACATATTCAATACGGAAGTGTGTAACCTGTTTAAAAATACAGACTTTTTATATGCTGAAAAATATACCCTTTTTGGGGAGAAGTTCCTCAATGTTCTTGTGTCGAAGACCTTTTTAATGGTGTTTATTTTGTTCTCCTTAGAACTTTTCCCTTACAGAAGTAACTTTCAGATATCAGTTTTACTTTTGTATGAATGTAATCTCTTTGTGCTTCCAATTTCTAATATGATATGCCACCTCGGTCTTTTTAGAGTAATTGCTACAAAAATTTCTGTGTATTCATGTCACATCTTGTTTATGCTTTATCTATTCTTGGTGATACAATATCTGATGCTTTCTCCTGAATCCTAAATACTTTTTGTTAATTTGCTTTATTCTGAGTACTTTGTCTATGAGTATTAGTATGTTATGCTGGCTATTTGTTTTTGTTCTTTGAATGCTTTAACTTAAACTGAAATGTGGTAATTGTTTTGTGTATATATATGTTGCCAGATAATGGGTCCCTACCTCCAGAGGATGTTTTTCTGCACCGGCTTTCAGAAAAAGGTGCAACTGAGAGTAGTTCTGCGAATGGCAGCATTCCATGTCAGATGCAAGAATGTCGAGATTCTGTTGGTGATAAAGTTCAGAATACTTTCCGCAACATTGTCCATGCTATTGATGGTGCATGGGGTATGAAGGATGGACTGTATGCTGAATCTATAAAGCAACTTCCAGAAGGTGGGAAGACTAATTCCGCCAATGTATATGTGGTCTGCCTAGCTGTTATTCAAATTATTGTTGTTTATGCAGGGTCATGCACGCCAAACTCTTCTATTGAGTTAGAGAGGGAAGTGAAGAATATGAGATTAGCAATAGCTGATATGCATTTGAAGCACAGATCATTGGCAAGGGAGATGCAGCTCCATCGTGATACTGATGCTAAGAATAAATCCGAGCTCAGACAATTAAAGGGTAACTAACCATTTTTTTATGTTCCGAGCACAATTTTTTCTTCTAATGATGAATGCTGTTAATATAAGTTCTTTTCTATAAAGGTATGGTCTGTTTTTTTTAGCTAATTGAGAGTCAATATAATGCCATATCTGTGGTCTATTGTATTCATCATGTTACAGAACTGTTTATCTATGTTGCATATTCTGCTTTTCAACATTTATGCCAAAGAAGATGATATTTTGTTCAATTTTAACTGTTGACCTTAGATGGCATTTTGAATATTTTGATATTCTTTTCCGAAGAAGATTATATTATCACTTTTCTGCAATACCAAGGTGAATTCTGATAATTATATTCTTCTTGAGTCAATTTACTGCGCTGTTATTAACAGTTGGCATCTTAGGTCAATATCAATGTATTTTTCGTGCATCTAGTTTATTAACATGTATTTGAGTAAAAATGTGATTCACATTGACCTTTACATCAATATAGAAGATGCTGATCAGATGTTTTCTGTTTTTGAAGGGGAGCTGGAGAGTACCATTGCGGAATTGGAAGAAAGCAATAAGAAGCTGGCTGTCCTGAAGGCAGAGACAGATGCTGCGAAAGGAGGCATTTTTCCTGTAATTCTTGGAAATAAACGTGCTGCTAATGATAGGACGAGGGATAAAGAAAAGGATCTACATGATATGGAGTCCTTATTGAAAGAATTACAGGTAGTTTGCCTGTATACCCCCCCCCCCCCCCCCCCCCCCCCCCCCCTGATTTAGTTGCACAGTAAAATTAACATGAAGTGGTTTGACTTTTTGAACAGGATCAAGCTTCCTCTAGACAACTAGAACTTAAGCGGTTACATGAAGAAAGACTGGAAATATTAAAAAATTTATCCAGTTTTCAGGTTGGCCATTGTTACATTTTTAACGTATTACAATCCTGGAACATTATCACACTTGGGTTCTTAATTATTGATAAATGTATGTGACAGAATACCCTAAAGAATGTGAAGGGCATTCTCTCTTCTGAAGCTTTTGTCTTGGTGAAAGATCAGATTGCTAAGGCAAGAGGAGATATAGCCCAGTATCAAGCTTTATTTGAGAAACTGCAGGTTGTAAGCTGCTGGTAGTTCTGTTAATGTTTTGTATCCATCTCCTCTAAACCATACTAATCTAAATATATGTTTAGGTTGAGAAAGATAACCTTGGGTGGCGGGAGAAAGAAGTCAACATGAAGAATGATATCGGGGATGTTATCCGTCGAGCTTCTTCTGTTTCTGACTCTAGAATTAGCGATCTGAAAATGGAGATACAAAAACAGGTTGATGGAAGAAAGCTGATTGAAGCTAAATTGGAAGAAGCATCTAGAGAACCTGGTAAAGAGCTTAGTATATAAATTTCAAATTTGTTTATATAGTCACACAAGATGCTGCAGCTTTGTCTATTGTTGTTTCAGGTAGGAAAGAAATCATTGCAAAGTTTAGAACGTTTGTGTCTTCGTTCCCGGAGGACATGGGAAATATGCAAGCTCAGTTAAGAAAATATAAAGAGGCTTCTGCAGATGTTCACACATTACGTGCTGATGTTCAGTCTCTCTCCACTATTCTGGATAGAAAGGTCAGAGCCTGACGATGTGGATTCTTATGTTCTGATACAGATTAAGCAACAATTTTTTAAACATATTTTTCTTATCACAGACAAAAGAGTTGGAAGCATTATCTGGTAGATCAGCTGCCCAAACTTCTGAAATACAGAAACTGCAATCAGCGGTATGTTTTTATTGCCTTTTGAAATGTTTGCGACTTGTATTTGTGCCAATGTCGGTGTTTGTTTCCAATAGTTGCTATAACACGATGTTTCTTTTGCGTTAGATGAAGCTACTATTAGTATACGTAGTACCATAACTGTAGTGGTAACCAAATAATTCACAATAATAATTAAGCTTTCCGTATCCTTATAACATTATGCGTTATCCAAAACATCTGAATTAGAAAAAAGAAAACTAAACTGAGTAAAAACTAATGACAAAAGATGAGGGAGGGGCTGTGTGGGTGATGTGTTCCTAGTTAAATATTAATAGCAAGGTATACTGATGTCTAAATAAAACTTGGGCTTTGAATAAACTATTGTACCCCTGATTTGAAGTATTTAAAAACATATTTAAATAGAAACTGTTAGTTCAACTGAGTGTAACTGTAAGAGAGCATTGGGTTGATTGAGGGGGCCCTCAGTGTTAAAATAGCTAAACAGTTGGAAATTTGCATAATATTCTAGAACTAATTTTGAGTTTCATGGATACAATTTTCCTGCATAAACTAAATTGCAGTTGAACTTTTATATAGATACGTGACTTGGAGGAGGGTGATTCGGAATTGAAGGTCATTTTGGACGTGCACATGAGGGAAACAATTTATTCAAGGTTGAACAACTCAGAGATCAAAACCCAATTTATGATTCTGAGCCCCTTCTAATATATTTGAGCGTGGGGGTGTTATACCAGTTTTAATGACTTTTACTGTTGTTTCTCCGTTTTTAAATATGTACTAAAAAGATTATATACTAATTTGACGAGGGATTTGGTAAAAATGATAGGGACTTTTTGGAGGCTAGGAACTCCGAGTACAAGGCTTGGGCTCATGTTCAGAGCCTAAATTATTCTCTTGACGAGCATAACTTGGAAACACGAGTCAAGACAGCAATTGAAGCGGAGGCAGCATCTCAGCAAATGTTAGCTGCTGCAGAAGCTAAGATAGCTGATCTGAGGCAGAACATTGAAAGATCTAAAAGGTAGTTTCAATTATTTCACGATTCATCTGTATTGTGCTAGTAAAATGCATCTTTATTAGCTGATGATTTACGTTCTTATGCTCTGCTTGCAGGGAAAAAGTCAGGCTCTCTGATGTCTTGAAATCCAAGCATGAGGAAAATGAGGCCTATCTTTCTGAGATTGAGGTATGTTGATGAATGCATAATAGTATTTTGTATTTCCAAAATAATGAAAATACTTTTCATTGATGTTGATTTTCTTTTGTGCAGACTATTGGCCAGGCATACGATGACGTCCAAGCTCAAAATCAGCAGCTTTTGCAGCAAGTAACTGAGAGAGATGATTATAACATTAAGGTAAAATCTTTTTAATTATAAGCGTTTCTATGGGTGGGTTATACTGGCTATTTGAGAAAGAACATTATCTGAAGCTAGCCATTCATAAGTAAATGAGTTAAATTTCCCATCTACTTTCAATCAACTATGAGATTACATTATATATTTATATATAGATCTTATAAACTACACCCTGCTTCTCCTGCCACATTTTTTTGGGTAACCATGATTTCCGACCTTTTGGGCGACTAATCCACAGGGTTTGAGCCCCTTTCAGGGAGGTTGGCGTGATCACCTCAGGGTTGTTTGCAGTTTGCACCAACAGATTTGAACTCGAGACCTCTCACATTTTAGTGATGATAGTTGCATGCTTTTACCTACTTGGCCACCATTGGGTGGTGGTGCTATATTTATCTGCCGCCTCTTACAAAATTGATTGGGCTTTTGTTGTAAAAAGATTTCTTTGAGATCTAAGCTTGGCGTAGGATTGTTATATGCATAATCGTTTTTATTATTATTATTATTTTTATTATTATTATTATTATTATTTATTTATTTATTTATTTATTTATTTATTTATTTATTTATTTATTTATTTATTTATTTATTTATTTTATTTTATTTATTTATTTATTTATTTATTTATTTATTTATTTATTTATTTATTTATTTTGAATGGCATCATTGAAGTTAATGTTCGAAAATGCATGTGATTGTCCAAGTCTCTCTTCTTTTTTTTTTCCCCTGTAAGTACTCATCCTTTGGCCACTACCATCTTGTTTCAGCTTGTTTTGGAGGGAGTGTGTGCAAGACAGCTGCATGATTCTCTTCTCCTGGATAAACAAATGATGGAAAGGAAGATTCAACAGGAAAATGCATTGATTAATTTTTGCGAAACAAAAGCTGAAAGAATAGAGGATCAGGTACTGTCAAAAGTGATCTACCTTTTTGAACCAGGATATATGGCTTGGTGCTTCAAACTAATCATTATTCTATTCAAAATGCCTTTTCAATTTGGCAAAAAAGTAGTGTTCATTTTCAATTAGTTAAATGTTTATTATTTGTTCAAAACTTTTTCTATAAGTTGGTAGATACTGAGTCAAGATTTGTGATTTGTAGATGAAATCATGTTCTGATCAAGTTCAGAAGCTCTCTGAAACTAGGGTTCAAAAGACATCTGCCTTAGAAAATACTCAAAGGAGACTGCAAGATATTAGAAGATCAACCCAGCAAATAATGGATTCATTGGAGGAGTTACAAAGTAAGGTTGATAGAAGTCGAATTAATCTTGCGGATTTGCAGATTGAATTAGAAAAGGAGAGGTACACATAACACCTTGTCCTTTTATTCTTTCACTCCATTCATCCATCCCAAGTATATATAACAGCTTATCTGGTTCAAATTAACTGTTAAAGGTTGCCATTTCGACCAATTTACATATAATTGGGTCTTTTTGGTTTTGTTTTATCTTCAACGAGTAACATAATGTGTTTTTAATAGAATTAACCTCGTATATCATTCTATGTAAAGGACAATGATCCAATTAAAGGAATTTCGTCCTTGTTAATTTATTTGACACAATTATCTACATAAAGTTTATATTTTTGGCAAAAAGTGTTTCGAATTGGCATGTTACCCGCTATTTTTGCCACCTTTAATGACTCATATAGTTTCTTGCTAGGGTAAGGTTCCAGTTAAAAATATAATTTTCTACTCATCAGTAGTCATTGAAAAAGTATCAATAACATCAATTGTGTAGGTTTGACAAAAAGAGAGTAGAAGAGGAGTTAGAAGCAGCGAGGAGAAAGCATTCACAGCTAACATCAGAATTAGATGGGTCATCTGTTGTTGAAAAGCTTCAGCAGGAGCTTAAAGAATACAAGGAAATACTCAAATGCAGTGTTTGCCTTGATAGGCCAAAAGAGGTATTAAAATGATATAATTCTTTATTTGCATATGGACAAAAGGGAAATTCATTACAATCGACATCCTCCCAATGCTATTTAAAAAAAAAAAAAAAAAAAAAAAAAAAAAAAAAAAAAAAAAAAATTGTTTATGTCAATCTAGCTGTCAATTCCATTGCATTCATTTATCTGTTTTTTTTTGGGACCTTATATCCCTCAAAAATACTTGAAATAACCCTAAAGTATATAAAAATGATTTAGTCAACAAAATATGAAGATAAACCATAACAGTTCTGCAGAATATCATAATTTGCTGAAAATTTTTAGACGTTTTTTCGCGGACTTGAAGTGTCTTAAATTTCCTGAAAAATTATTGGCTTTTATGGTATATACACAAATCTATGACATTTTGACAAAAAGCAATTGCAATATGGGCAATATCCCTAAATTGAAGATTGTAAAAAGCCAAGTGAACCTGTTTTTAACGAGATTTACTTTTGCCAGGTGGTCATCACAAAATGTTATCATCTTTTTTGCAATACGTGTGTCCAGAAGGTTGTTGAAAGTCGGCATCGTAAGTGCCCTCTTTGTGCTGCAAGTTTTGGTGCCAATGATGTCAAACCTGTCTACATTTAACCAAAATTTTGGGGTCAACGGCGCCAGTCAAGTGCACACAGCTTCAGATGTATAATATGAAAAAAAGATTTCTCAGGAACAAATGTGAATGATGTTTGTTCCTGCACAAATCGGTATGGTTTGCTGCTTCTGGTTTTCGGATTTTATTAATTTTTGCACAGTTTGCTTTAGATTTAGTGTAGTAGGTAAAGTTTGTTGCTATTATTTAAACTCTTGTTTTTAGCAACTGAGTACGTTATATAATCACCATTGACTGATTTCTTGAATCAAAAAATTTTGATTTATTGTGCAGTATTTGTGTTCTTGAGCATTGCATTGACTTTAAAAAGAGTCAACTTGCATTAACCATGTTTGTATCCTCTGCATCAAAAGTTGTATCATGTACTAACGATGGCATCCATATGGGAAGAGTTAGTGTTACTCGAGGCAAATACAGGTTAGAAAAATCTTGAAGTGAGGTCCAGTCAAAGTATCTGTACATTGTGCATTATTAGAAGGTATACTTAAGACTTGGGGAAAAAGGTCTGGCCCTCATGTTATCGAGAGAAAAGGCATCAACTTTACTGAAGCTGACATTTCAGCCAATTTATGAGGTTGGCAATATAGGTTGGTCTTAGGTAGGTGTAATTAATCGTGAGGTTGGCAATGTTATCGAGAGAAAAGACCTGGTTTTGTTTTAAAAAGAATAGACCTGGTTATGTTTGGATGGTTGTAGAGTTTACAAAACCGTGTCTTGTTTTAGTCTGGAACTAGTTTCAGCCAATCTATTTCTAAGAAGCATTAGTCAAACAGGAGATGGTGTCATTTTGTAATTTTTATTATGAAAATAAAAAGAAAGAACAGGTCTCCTTCGTCCGTTCAGCTTATAGTTTTGACCACACAATTTTAAAACTGAAGCGGGAGTGCAGGAATGATTCCATATCTCGGTTCCAGTTCGTTTTGATTGCAATCTGGCGTATAACTTCATGCACCATTGTTCTAGGTTGTCACCTACAACAACTGAATCTGTACTTGTAAAAAGACGAGTATTAAACCAAACACCACAAAAGACAGGAATGAGTGTTGTTGCATATATACAGAGAACACGGTTTATCGAACTTTCTTTGCTGTATACCACTGTGTTACGCAAATGCAATAAACATATGTATTTTTGCCAAAGCACAATCCAAAACACCCTCTCATTGATGTATCCAAATAGTTAACTGAGTTCTCGATTGGCAGAAATCTTGTTCCATTTCTACGCGCTCTTTGGTAGTGCAAACATAGTTGATATTTAATAAAGTAACTATAATGTTAAAAAAAACGTCTACTTTGGATAGAACCAAAACCTTACAACTTTTGCTTACATGAATCCTGTTAGATCGATTTTCGGTTTAATGTTACAATCCAGGACCTAAACATTGGCTCTAATTTGTTCCACGTTTTAAAAACTAAACACAACGTACGCAACCAAATAAACATCACCGGACAATGAAAGTGATCACAACTTTTTAAGTTCAATTATGAGAAATAAAGAACAAGGTACCCTATCTATTTTAGGTAAACTCATTATTATCAGTCTATTACCACTTCCAAACACAAATTTATTTGTGTATTTACCACCTAGTTTTCAGTTAAATGGATTAAAAAGATCACGTTAGACATACGTTCACTTTTGTTTATCGCAGCTTGTAGTTATTTGTCGTTAACTATTAGTGACAGGTGATTTGTACACAAGCACACAACTAAAGGTGTATGTTAAAATTTTCTTTTACTTTTGATCTTGTACTTTGATCGTATTCAGATCAAGTTAAAAAGTTGTGTGCATAATAACTCTCGCATAGTCTTTGTTTGCAGTTTGATTTCTAATAGCGTTAATATTATCAAAAGTTTACCATGGTAGACAAAAGCTGCTAGACCATAAGATTTGTGGGCCAGAAGGGTCTATTTTTTATTGCACATGGACGAACACAAGCGTTGCATGTCCTCCGTGAACTTCTAACATTTTGTGGTAAATATTTTAATGATTCAAAATAATAATTTCTTGTTTGTTGTATACTTGTATATTTTTCGAAATAAGGATATAAAAATGAACGTATAAAAAACTGAAAAGAGGATAACGGGGGTGAGAGAAAAAAAAAAAGAAAAAAAAAAAAGAAAAAGAAAAGGTTTTTTCTGTTGGAGTACATTCGCGATTTTTCTTTTGCCCGTCACCCACCGGTAGGGACGGAACCAGGGGTTTCCGCTGATGCCCGGTCAATCAAAATATGTTTGTATATTACTGTTCATAAAAATTTGTGCATCCGGTCATATTTGATCATGGTTCCGTCTCTGCCCGCCCGCCATCCGTTTGCGGGTACAACTTTTTGCCATGCCCATGCCCACGGGTACCCAGTGTCAGCGGGTAAACCCGTGGGTTTATGAAACGTAACATCTATACACATGTTTTTGAATGTTTTATTAAATTAAATTGGATTAGAAGGTGCATAAGTTACAACATATTGATAAAATGCACACAGTTACACTCAACCATCCACTAATTACATATTACGATTAATACATACAAAAAGAAGTATAAATTCTACTTTTGTGACTCATGAAATATTGCCTAAGAATAGTAGTTAGTTGTGCATTAAAATCGCAACAACATACATAGACAAACTTACAAACTTGGTTGGAGAATTAAGATATTAAGAAGAGAGAATTGCAAAAATCGTCCCTAAAGTTTGGCCAAATTGTACATTTTGTCCCAGATGTTTGGAAAGTGCAAGGATCGTCCCTGTGGGGAAACTTTTGGTGCAAATATCGTCCCCACAGGGACGATACTTGCACCAAAGGTTTCCCCAAAAAGAACGATACTTGCACTAAAGGTTTCCCCAAAAAGAACGATACTTGTACCAAAGGTTTCTCCACAGGGACGATCCTTGCACTTTCCAAACATCTGTGACGAAACGTGCAATTTGGCCAAACTTTAGGGACGATTTTTGCAATTCTCTCTATTAAGAATGTATTTGATACTTTGATAATTCTTATCTTGGATCTCAAAAAAGACGTTTCGTATGCTATGTTTTTTAATAAGCTTAGGTGATTATTAAATATATCTACTAATAACTTGACAAATATTAAAGTAATATAATATATATATATATATAAAGTTTAATATTGCTCGCCCATTACTTGGTGTTAAATTACTTGGTGGGCCTGCTAGTGTGACTCTGTGTTCTGTAGTGAGCTTGTCCTGAAGCGGGTTGCTAAAACTATTGAGCTCATGGAGGCTGTTGCTAAACTTAAGGATCCCCAGTGTGAGTTGTTGCTTCTGGGTGCTTGTGCCGGTATTTCAAAGTTATATTTCTCTATTTCAACAGCCTCCATGAGCTCAATAGTTTTAGCAACCCGCTTCAGGACAAGCTCACTACAGAACACAGAGTCCACACTAGCAGGCCCACCAAGTAATTTAACACCAAGTAATGGGCGAGCAATTTTAGGCGGGAAGACACCCGCAAGCCTGCTTCGGGGGTCTTCTTTTGGCCAAAAAATCTCAGTCTTATCCACATTTAGGTGCAGTCCACGCATTGGTCCATCCGCCATAATAAGCTCCAAAGCCTTCCCCACAATCAAAGTATCTCCGATAATAGTGTCATCATCTAGATACCAAGCTTGAAAGGGCAAACTGAAGGAGTCTCTAATCTTACACACCAAGGGATGTAACACTAAGGTAAATAGAAGATGTCCAAGCGGGTCACCTTGTTGCACACCTTGGTGCGACCAAAGTGTGTATTCCCCGTAATATAGTCTAGCAGGCCTGGAGTAACAAAATTCCACCCATCGCGAAATAGCGGGGCAACGCAGGCGAACCTCCTGTAGCATAACCTCCCGGTCCACCAAATTGAAGGCATTTTTGAAATCCACCAGTAACATCGAAAGACCTTCCTCATCGCCACGATCTTCAATAAACCTGTTCACCGCATGAAGAATAGCCTCTCCCCCTCCGGGTACTCCAACACCAAACTGAAGGTCATTTAAATAGCCATCCAAGGAGTGACCAATCATTGAAGCACCTACCTTGGAGACTAAACGTCTCCAGATTGTCCCAACAGTAATGGGACGGATGCCACCCCCAGGCTTGAGCAGCGGTGTGAGGGGAGCACTAGCAATATACTCGCCCAGCACACTCGGGCATTTTCCATCAAGAAAAAGATTTATCACGTGGGTGACAGAGGCGATTAACTCATCGGAAATAGCCACAACAGCGCCACTGAGGCAGTCTAAAAGGTGTTGTGCACGCAAGCCATCACGCCCACAAGATGTACCACGGGGGAAACTCTTAATCATATCAAGAACCACAGAAGGGGATGCATTGAGGTTATGGCGATCAATAGGTGTATCCGGTAGAGACGGGGCAGACTTAAAGGGATGCTTAGCTTTTAGGTCCTCCAGAGTAGTGTCATTATAAGGAGCCACACCTGATGAAGAGAGAACTCTGACCGCTGCGGTATAATGACCATCACAAACCTTCCTCCTACATTGTTTGACATTACGCTCACCCAAGCCCAGATCGTCCTCATCAATATTATAACAAGCCATGGAGGGTTCAGCTAAAACCTCCCTAGCAAGTTGCAAACTCCCACTAGATGTGCCCCAAGATCGAATGGATTTGACAGTATGCACCCCCTTTGAAAGCAATGCGTCAAGTAAATGTAAGTCAAAAACACTATGCTCCTCCCGGTCCGGATTACCAACACGAGCGGATTCAGGAGAGGGAACTTGTGGTTTGACAAGATCAAATAATATAAACCTGACAACACCATCGCCACAATCTGGGGGAGACACAACATCATAACCATGCCGACACTTAGAACGAAGGGAATGCGTCTTAAAACAACCCCCGCATAACTAAAGGCCCATGCGTTTCAACGTGACCTCGGCTGCCTCAAAAATAACACAATTAGTAGCCAAGGAAACTTTAGTGGTGGCCAGCGCATCTCCACTAAAATGACGATCACGAAGATGACGGATCAATGAGGTTTTGGTGAGCCCATTACCGCTGCCGTCTTGACAACCACTTAAGCCCGTGAAAGGACAATGAAACCGTATTATAGCCATGGATAGAAAGTGTCACGAGACAAAACCAATCCAAGGTGAAATCAAAAGCTAATATGCGTATAGGTCTAAAAGAAAGACAAAGGAAACAATCCAAACAAACAAGGCCCACCCCAGCCAACCCACGACAGCAGTAAGCCCAAACAACTCGCTACACAATTGAAATAAACCAAACGCTACCCACTTGAAATAAAACAACACGCTACACAGGTGGGGCCCACCAGGATAATGAAAAAGACAAAACGGTACAAAAAGTCAAGGACCCTTTGGACAAACCGCTACTTTTCTTTTGTCTCCCCCAAATAAACAACTCGCTACCCTCTGTTGTCTTCCCCACCAAACAAACCGCTACAAGGAAAGTAGCCAGAAAATACCAGTGCTCTTTTTTGAAGAAACAAGACGTGCACAGGAACCACGAAAACACCAGGATGAGTGTCGAACCAAGACCCTCAAGAAAAACTATACAAACCCAAAATAGACACGAAGTGAGCCTACCAAGGAGAACTATACACAAGGAAGAAGGCTGTACACGGTAGTTACGAGGGTTACATGTAAGGTAGGATCATGAGGGTCCTGAAGATTCACGCAAAATCCCCGAGGGCAGCCCCCATACGATCGCCCACACAAAACACTATTTTAAGTTTCGTATGGGCAGCCCCCATACGATCGCCCACGCAAAATCCCCGAGGGCAGCCCCCATACGATCGCCCACACCCAAACGGCTGAATCCACATTTTGCTTATCTCCTCGACAAATGGCACTGTGGAGGTCGCAAAAGGAGGGTTACACTTCAGATTGGCTTAGAGTGGTCTCGATATCTGGGTTAGGACAGACTATGAATGCCAGAACTTATAGGTGCATATTATGTTATCGGTTAGGCATCCCCCTCTTCTCAGTTCAGATGTCGTGCTCAGCTTGTTCTAAGATTTTCACTCGGGATATCTATGGGGATCATGTTGTATCGTGCACTGGCACTATTGGTATTAAGCATCGACACAACATGGTGCGCGATACTCTGCTTGACATCTGCTCTCGATCTGGGATCTCGGCTCGTAAAGAGGTCGACATTGGATTGGGTGGAGAAAGGGAGCAAGTCTTAAGGCCTGCAGATATTTTGCTCTACTCCTGGGATGGGGGGAAGGATGTGTGTGTTGACTTGACGGGGTCGTCTCCCTCACGCAAACCGGTATGATTGACTTTGTACCAGGCCGTGTGGTCGCTGATGCTGCTCAACGCAAGCGAGTCAAGTACGGAGCTAAATGTGCGAATATGGGATATGGGTTTATCCCTTTCTCTTTTTCCTCTTTGGGGGAACTCGAGACAGATGCTGTGGCCTTACTCAAGCGGATCCGACAGTTCTCTATAACTCAAGACATTGGGGCGCGTGCTGCAACTCATATCTTCAGTAGGATTAGCTTTGCTATTGCAAAAGGTGTGGGGGCTCAGATAGTCTCGAGGCTCCCCACCAATTTCTTGTAATCCTATGGTTTTGTTTATAATACAAGTGATGTTTATAATAATAATAATAATAATAATAATAATAATAATAATAATAATAATAATAATAATAATAATAATAATAATAATAAGAAAAAGAAAAAAACGGGTTCGCGGGTATTTTGAAAGGTATATTCAAGGGTATTGTAAAATGAGTGTGACGAGTTTACCCACGATGACTATACATTACCCGCTACCTACCCATCACCTGCTGGTGGGTTCATTTTTTCACCCACGACCCACTTGTGGGTCAAAATTGTTAAGGTTACCCATTCATTACGGTGTGAGTATCCGCATGTTATGAGTTTTTTCTCACCCGTTGCCATTATGTATGAGAGTTAGTAAATATTTTAACATTCACGACATCACCAAAATTTATTGATGTTACTGAGCGACATTGCATTAATAGTGATGTTAACAAAACCTTTTTTCTTGTAAGTACTAGTAGTTGTCGCCTGTGCATGTTTTTAACTAAAATGAACAACTCTAGCTATCAATATATGTTTGTACTTTGTTAGATAGTGAAAACTTCAAGGCTAAACTTTATTAGCCATCAACATTTTGGAGTACATATGAGAAGCAACATTAAAATCATAATGGATCCAAACTCACGCATGAGTTTGGACTAACTATCTATCAGCTAATATTATCCCGCAGTCCGAGCCGTGAATTCGTGAAAGCTTGGTCCGGATTAGAATTCATAAAACATAAAAGCAATTGAAGACATCTGACAACAATCGAAAGAAAATCTTTAAGCAACAACAAAAGCAATTCAAAGGCAATAACAAAAGCATACACTTGATGAAGACATTCAATAATAAACGGAAAAAATCTTCAAACAACAAACACGTGAACAATCGTAAATATCAATAAGGTTGTGTGAATTGCATGGGATTTGTGAATTAATACAACATATAAGCAAACAAGAGTCGCGATAAGTTTTTTATGACTATCTTTTAGCGGAAAGTGGCGACAATTTTATCGGCGATTAGGTTTTTTTTATTCGAAGGAATTAGTAGTGGGCCGTCAAGGTTTGACGGGTGGTATAGATGCAGTGACTCATGGTGGATGACTAGGTCTGGGGATCAGACCCCACTCTAGTTACTACGTTAAATAATGAAAACCCCGTAGGCTAAACTTTATTAATCATCAACCTTTGGTAGATTACATAAGCAACAACATTAAAACCTTAATGGACTTAAACCCATGCACGAGCTTAGGCCAACTATCTATCAGCTAATATTAACATTTTAATATATAATAATGTATATTATCTCCATGTTAATTGTGTCTGTTATGTGCAAATTTCAATCGACTGACTAACTATATCCGACTGAGATAAGAAAACACAAAATTACTTTTTTTTAGCAAAGAGCGGTCGCAGCCACAAAAGGTTTTTTTTATTTATTTATTTTTTTTTTTGTAAAAGCTGAGATATATTATAAATATAAACAAGGCTCCAAACTTGGAGCTCAGAAAGAAAAAAAGATAGATGTAAATAACCATACTAAACAAAAACCAAAACCAAGAGCCCACTAAAAATAACTAGCCTAAGCAAACAAATCAAAAGGCCTAGCAATCCAAACATCTCAGTTCGCCGGTTTCGAATTAAGGCGAGCAGCAATCCAAATCTTGGACAATCTTTGAATGACTGGAAAGATATCTTCATCTTTAATTTTTTTATCTTGAATCCACGTCAGCGTTTATCATCCTATTTCTCCACTTCCATAAAGCCCAAATCGCAATTTGGAAGACACCTTGCATAACCTTATCCACTCGAGAATTACCATTTTACTTTAAATTTTTACCAGCGATGTCTGAAATCGAAAAAGATAGGAACGTCACCGGTGAGTCCAAATTCCACTAACTCCAAATTTTCCTCCAAATAGGAAGGACGAGAGAGAATCTAATCATACACTGTTCCAAGTCTTCGACAAGAGAATCACAAAAGGGCAGTTTAATGAGTCTAACACAACGCCACGAGAAGAGAGATTAGAATGAGTCGCTAATCTGTTTAAAGAAGCCCTCCAAACACAAATGTTCACCTTTCGAGGTATCCATGAATTCCAATAATGATGTTCATTAATAATGTGATTAGCAAGAGAGCAATTTTGAATCCTTTTAGAGAGGACATTGACTTTAAAAGTACCTGACCCATCACACGTCCACTGCCATTTGTCACCTCTATCCGCAGCCACAAAAGGTTAGATATCACTCCTCGCAATTGAGGAAATTTCAATAGGAGAAGTTACATCACAAACAAAGTTTACATGAGCATTAAAAGCTATTTTAGCAATGATGAGTCTCTAAATCACATTTACATTTAACTAGGGGTGTGCATCGAGCCGGAACCCGACCCATCCTGACTCGTCCTGACGAAGCCCGAATCCTGACAAGCTTGAAAATCCTAACCGAATCCCGACCCGAGTCTAACCCGAATCGTCCCGAGTACCGAAACGAAACCGATTTGTATGGTTTTTCTTTGTAATCCCGACTTCATCCCGACTCCCGACCCGACCCGAATCCCGACAAGCTGAAAAACCCAAACCGAGTCCCGACCCGAGTATGGTCGGTTCGGGATTCGAGACGATTAGGGATGTCGGGATCGGGACGGTTTTCGGGTGTTGGTCGGGTTTTGCTCAGCCCTACATTTAACCATGAGAAAGAAAGAGCTGATTGGGATACCCAAAGTTACTTAAGAGCAATTTAGTGAGATTATGTTTCTATTAATCATAGCTCTTTATTCAACATAAAGTATTGCACCAAACAAACATCATAATAATAAAAAGTAAAAGTAACTCCCAATATCGTCTTTCACGGGTTATGGGTCCCAATACCGTCTTTCATAGTGTATGGGGGAGGTTGAGACGTAGACAACCTTACCCCTATCTAAGGTAGAGAGGCTGCTTCGGGTTCTACCAAAGGTAGAAAAGACCTCCGGCCTTGCAAGGGGTGATAATCGATGTATAATCAAACAAACATCATAATCAATGTATAAAACAACGGCAATAAGACATGTAATTAATTCTCGATGCAGATAGATGGATTGGACAATACACATTTTGAACATATGAGAAATATGAGTGGTCTAAGTTGATAGGAACAGCATTTCTATATAAATCAACCAGCTAATATATCTTTATTGTGACAAAAGTCCATATTCATGTGATGCACGCACCTAGCTTTAAATCTTAAAGAAACAGGAATCATCAAAATGTTATTGTAACTAGTGTATAATCCTTGTAACAATACGAGGTATGATTGATTAATAAATACATAATTAAAATGTGAAAGGTGAAAAGTAATTGTAGTCACAAATTTTAAATTAAGAGTAAAAATTTGAAAAAAAAAATTATTCATTTTTGTAAGCGCATCTGAAATTTTTGATTGTGCTTACTTCTCATCATTTTTATTTTTATTATTCTTATCATTTGATCGTAACTAATACAAGTATTATTAGTTTTAAAAGAGATTAAACTTGTTGGGTCAATTCTGTGCCCAGTAGTCTCTGATTTGAATTTAAAAATAAAATATTTTTAAGTGTAAAATCAGTCTTTGAATGAAAGAACATTGAAGGAGTCATCTTCAGAGTTCTATAAGGAAAAAGAAAAAGTCTCAACACTTACTGAAACGGAATTCAGCAAGTGAAGTTCTGAACCAAAAGAAGATGATGGAGTTAGTGAGATCTGTCAATATCTCCCCACCGGTATTCTCAACATCAAAACATTCTAATTCTAGATACTTATAAAATGTCTAAAAGTCTCGGTGAATGTTTGGGTGGGAACATTCTTGAGACGATAATCAGAAAAAACACTTATCAAGAAAGTCAAAATAAGGTATAAGAGTTGGTATAAAAAGAGTAAACAATTGTCAACACTATTACCTAAAGTAAGATTAGACATATTCTAAAAATAAAAGCACTTAATACAGTTAGGTTGTAGTGTACTTATTGTTACATGATCGACATGTCTTTACTAACCCACGGCTAACCACCTTGTAATTAGCCTATACATTGAGATATTAAGTATCTATGATCTATCTATTCTTGAATTTGACATACCTATCTATCTATTCTATCAGTTCTAACGTGCATTAGCATTTTATTTCGTTTTCGCCTCATTCACATATAGTGGGCTCTTTGTGCTTCCTTTTGTGCAGAAGTTCACATGCATGGCGTCGCACACAATTAACATGATAATAATTGTTGTTGGGTGAATTCTACAAGTAGGAAATGTTGACCCAATTTGCAACAAAAGTCTAAAGCATATTGTTGGAGTATATGATTCACTCGCGTTGATAATCTTTTATCTACAACTAGAACGGTACCCGCGCAATGTAACGACGGGTACATGTGATTATATTTTGCGTTATTCGGTTATTCGGTTACACATTTAGTTGTCTTTATGCTTTATAAGTAGAGATGATAGAGAACTAGAGATGGTTAAGCCAAATAATTTTAGTTTGAACAACCAACTTGCTTCCTAACAAACTTCCGGACCAACTTGTTTCGTAACCAACTTCCTAACCAATTAATTTTGAAATCCTTTCATAATAAGCAAGTAAAAATCTGAATTTTATGCTTTTCTAATTTTATAATAGTCCCAAACGCTTTATATAATAGTATAGATGATATACAACTTTTATGACATGACTTATAAACCCTATTCACAGTTTCACACGCTAAATTCTTTTTAGAGTAAGTTACACCGTTGGTCCCTCATGTATTACGTTTTCTTGAGTTTAGTTCTAAAATTGACGAAATTACACTGGTAGTCCCCAACATCTTGATTTTGATTTTTTAAGGATCAAAAACCCTAACGCTCGTTAAAAATCTCATTAGCGGCCAGGGCTTTATCGTCTTTTCGCCATTTCTTGTCCAAACACTCTATAACACTAATAGTCCATGACATTTTCTATTCTAGAATTAAAATAAATACCATAATCCAAACATCTTGATGTATTACGTTTTCTTGAGTTTAGTTCTAAAATTGACGAAATTACACTGGTAGTCCCCAACATCTTGATTTTGATTTTTTAAGGATCAAAAACCCTAACGCTCGTTAAAAATCTCATTAACGGCCAGGGCTTTATCGTCTTTTCGCCATTTCTTGTCCAAACACTCTATAACACTAATAGTCCATGACATTTTCTATTCTAGAATTAAAATAAATACCATAATCCAAACACTCTTGTTTTTCAACCTCTTCTCCTCCACTATCATTATTACCATGTATCTCAAATTAAAAACTTAAAAAGAAACTCTTTCAACACAAATGTTTCAAAATCCTTTTCTTATATCTTAATGACTTTAAATAACAATAATCATCCTGCGCTTTGTTCATGCCGGTTTATTTCCGTTAAGTTTCTATGTCTACAAATTGTTCAGTGTGTATCAATATTTCTTAATGTGTATTAAAGGTTGCTCCATATGTTTTCCACAAAAATTTTAATGAGCATTAGGATTTGGGATTCTGGTATTGTGAATAAACCCGCTAACAATAGAATTTGGAGTATTATTCAGAGATTGGTGCTTTGGGCATTTGTTTATTTTATTTGGCAGGAAAGAAATGTCAGGAGAACTCAATTTATTGAAATAATTGTTGATTGTCTGTTCAAGATTATTGTGGACACTGTGAGATTGAAGTTAATGGGGTTGTCTATGAAGTTCACTCCTGCTGTAGTTAAGGCAGCTGGTATGTGGAATTTTCAAGTTAGCAAGGAGGATTACTACAGAAGAATGGTGAAGGATTTATATGGTGATTGAATATTGGATGTTTTGTGGGTTCTGGTTTGTGGTGATGATTATATCTGATGATTTCATACCTATGGTCTATGCCTGATATTGGTTCTTGGGGTGTATGATTGAAGATGTGCTCTTTTTGTCCTTCTCAAGGTTTTTCCTATCTTGGGTTTTACTTGGTAAAAGGTTTTTAAAGAGGCATTTCCATAATTTATGGGGCTTGTTTGTTGATATTCTAGCTTTTGAGGTTTCCTGGTTGAAGTTGGAGATTGCTGAAGATTGGCTGCTGATTTTTTTGATAATTTTCAAGTGGTCTGATGGATTGGCATTATTGCAATTACAAAAGTTATTGATGATCATTGATTGGTGTAAGTGTTCTTCTTTTGGTGACATGTTGGATGGGTACTTCTATGATGTTATGGATGGCATAGTGATATTCTTGTATTTAAATCTTTTAAATTAGTCTTGGCATTCTAGCTTACTATATGGTATCAATATATGGTGATGTTTGGAGGTGCATTGGTTGGTCCCTTTGCACTGGCCCATGTATTTAGAGTATGTTGATGACTATAATTCAAGCAATCCTTACTACCTTGACTGATTTATTGGGTTTATAAGGTTATTAGTTTCTGTTTTTCGTTCTAGTATTGATATTGTATGTTTTGTATTGAGCTAGATGTATTGTCCTATGCCATTTTTTGTGATGCAAAGTGTGGGATTAACACTTTGTATTTTTATCTTGTACTGCCTTTTGGCATCCTTTACTTAATAAATTTACTTTTAAGTAAAAAAAAAATAATTTGGGCAGGGACGGAACTTGAACACTCTTGGTGGGGGGCCAACTTGAAAAGTATTTATTTTAGGGGGCCGATATATACTACGATGAAATTTTTGTATTAAAAATAACTAAAATTATATATAAAAAGGTATAAAATGTACATAGGATCAAAAATTTTAAGGGGGACGCAGCCCCCCTCGATCCCTTTTAAGTTCCGTCCATGGATTTGAGATTCTCAGAGAAGGAAAATCAAGATGTTGGGGACTAACAATGTAATCTCATCGATTTTGAAACTAAATTCAAGAAAACCAAATACCTGAGGGACCAACAGTATAATCCGCTCTTCTTTTTAATTTTGGCGGCCCACACAAGAGAAGATATGTGGTAAAGGCTAAAAACCACATACGACAACAAGATAGACACGTACAGTTGCCTGAATATATATTTTTTTTTTTTTTTGAAAATTGACTTTCATTTGGGAAATCCAAGTCCAATTTGAAACCTGATGGGGAAAACTTTCAACTTAAGCCGCCCGAAGGCACGACACTTAAATTGAAGTAAACCCTGCCTTCTTCAGATTCGAACCCTTGAGGGTTGAAACCTTCATTGGAGGACTTTGAAATCGTACCGACAGGGCAGTGGTCCACAAGGAAGGACTTCCCGATTTGGTCACCCAAACCGGTACTACTCTCCACTAGGCACGCTTAACTGAATAAGACATGCCCAGTTGCCTGAATAAATGAAGACAAGATATGAGTTTATTGCATTTGATTTTATTAGCCCATAATTGTAAACCTTTAGGCTTTAAGTGTATTCAAAATTTCAAACCACAAAACCATAAGAGACATGTTCATAATGTGGTTTAAAAAATCATTCTCAAAGTTGCAATCCACAAATTCAGAATAAAATAATCATATTTTCACCACGACATACGAGCATTAGTGAGGTGGTGGTTCAAGCTACCATTTGGATCTTATAGAAGTTCATGAATCAGGTATAATTACAACCTTCAACCACGGGAAATACATTCTTTGCGCAGAAGTGCGTTTGGATTATGCATAGAAATATGGAAGTGTGTTTGGATTAAGCATAGAGCCGTATATGAGAGTGTGCAAGGTGTGCTACCGTACATGGCCTCAAAATATATATCCCTTTATATAGTTGTGCCATCAGTGGCGGACCTAGGATCTTAGAGGATAGGAGGCATTTTATTTTATATATATATATATATATATATATATATATATATATATATATATATATATATATATATATATATATATATATATATATATATATTGATAAAATTCATCATGCACTTTAATATAAAAGTCACACGTTTTTCTTACTATAAAAACTTTTTTTTTTTTTTTTTTTTTTTTTTTTTTTTTTTTTTTTTTAAGATTAAGATAAAAATCTAAGGTTTTTATATTGTTTGACTTTAAGGTTTTGTGATAGGGTGCACCTTAATGAAATGGTCATAAAAAAAATTACACTAAAAATTGATATTTTTTTGCGAACCATGGAGGGCACCACCAACCCCTAATCAATAAGTAGTTCCGCTCCTGTGTACCATCCAAATTCATTTCCAACATCAAAATTAAATATTTACGATATATGAAATGTTATTCTAAATATTTTTTAAACTTTACTTCAAGTAGGCGAGAGTGACGAACACCTCATAAAAACTAAACTTAGATCTTTAAAATTTATTTTTAATCGTTATGTTTAGTCATTATATAAGCGCACAGGGCCTCCACTAGCACAGCTACGGCAATGTGTTATATATATTGTCTGACATATAGGATTCGTGACCAAAAGATGTGGCATAAGAGTAAATCTACTAAAGTTATGTGTTTAGGTCCCCAGATTTTTGAGGACCCTTGATTTATAGTATAAGTAGTTGATCATATACTTTTAAGGCATCATTCTTACAGCCGATATTTTAAGCCTCTAGAGTTACTAAATCTGCTAAAATGAGTAGGTATGGTGAGCCCGATTTATAAAAGAATAAGCTCATTAGTTAAGTTTAACATAAATAAGTTGGAGTTTGAATTCGACTTATTTAACTTAATATGAAAAAAAAGCAAATTCATTAAATCATATGAAAACTGTTTATTTATGACTTAATATAGAAAGATAGCTTAAAATTTTAAGTAAGAAAAGTGAGTGTGTCTGCATTAAACATTGTGTTTTCAAATTGAGTAAAAGGGAGGAAACAAAAAGAAAGTGATAAAAGTTGTGTACTTAAATTTTTCTTAGAAAGTAAAGTGAAAGTAAATGAGTGAAAGTGTGTGAATTTTGCTTTCAAAACTTTCACCCACTTTTGAGGTGAAACACAATTTTACTTCCTTTCTCTTTCTTTACTTCTTATTTCTTTACTTTACTTTCATTTTCTTATATTATTTTGAGAATAGAGTGTAAGTCATTTATTAATTAAACATATCTTAATAGAAAATTTTAACAAGCCATGCATCATTTTGCGTATACAGAAATGGAGGATTTGAATAAATTAACTTAGCGCTCAAAGAGGTAACAACATCGAAATGTAAGCGAGCCTAATGTTCAACAAAATGTTTGTGAACCTTTTAGTTTGAGTTTAGTGTTTATTAAAGAAAGATGAACAAGGATAATTAATGTTCAGTTTTTGTTTTATGAGCAAATATATGGTTGTCTATACCTTCATTTATGTTTGTGATTGCCTCGTAATTCATTCATTCTATTAGCTTATAGATCTGTGGAATCAAAAGGATTTTGAAAGTAATATTTATTAATGAGTTACGTGTGTAAATAAAGTAAGAACTAAGAAATAACAACAAACGTAAATAGGTTCCATTATTTTTTGAAGAAAATAGTAAGCAATAAGTCAATGATTAGATAAACAATTTGGTATGTAACTATTAAAATAATAAAACATGTATGTATCGTCTTTTCCAATAACTACAGTCAACGGCAAACACTTGAGTAATCCATGTTCTTTCGTGAACACCTAATTTTTTTTAATAATAAAAAAAATAAAAGTTAAACTGAAAGAAAGTTGTTGATAAGAGTATATGAAAAGTTAAAAAATGGTATAAAATATGTCATTTATGTAGTTGTACATACCGGTTAAAAATCACTTATTTATTCAATGATACAGCTCCACGTGCACAAAAATGAATACCTTAGGCATTAACATAATCAAAGAACAAATAAATTGTAATATGAAAACATACCATTTTGTACTGGCAGAAATCTTTACATTGCCGGTAAAGATTAGATGATCGTGCCCTAATAACTACAAACTCTGATGCATCAAGTCTACAACTGATTTCATAAAAAGGAAGCAAATCAAAGAAAGTACTTAAGCAGCAAACAAAGGAAGCAAAGATAACTTGGGTTTCTTAATAAGATACTGCACATATTGCAACATTGTGCAGCACACTTTAACACCAAATCGTCTACGAGTTTACGTTGACTGCTACAAAAACGTGAATCATAGTTTTCGAAGCAATATTGAAGTTAAAAGAACATATATCATAGATCATTTACTTTAATTCAAACACAAATTTAAAATGCTACTTTTGATCCTATTGACCCGGGTAACCTGTTACCAACCTAATCGTGTAATCGGTACCGGGTTCATTCATGAAGCATTATATGTAACAGCGGACCTTAACATGCACTTCCACCTGTCAGTTTAAAAAATTAGCGTTACACATGCCCTTTTGTGAAAATTACTCAAAGCCACCTTTAGAAACAATTAACAAAATAATTATTAAAAATTTCCATTGATGCATTTTCACACAAATGTTGAGAGCTTAAAATTGCTCTCTTTTGACTAACACACAAATCCAAAGCACCTTTGGTGGAAGAACTCTCATCTAAACACAAAGAAAGTAATTCCTACACACAGAAAATTATTTTCGTGGAACCCAAGAAATACAGATGGTATGCGTAAAACAATACAGATGGTATGCATAACTGATATGTACTCGGAATCTATGAAACACAAAAGGCTTTCAAAAAAAATTATGAAACGCAAAAATCCACAACTTTGACCAAAACAAATGGTATGCATAACTGATATTTATTCAGAAAATCCATTTTCACGCCTATCTGGAATAATAAGCTGGGGTGCAAGAGTAAGTAGAATGGAACCCGATAGTCATATCTCCTTTAAAAGTTCAAAAAGTCTAGCTTTTATGCAAAAAAAAAATGGCAATGAAGTCCAAAATTGTTGACACCTTTTTTTTTTTTTTTTTTTTTTTTTTTTTTTTTTTTTTGCCATAAGGCTAATATAAACATAAGAAACGGTGCTCATGCCAGTATGTCACTATGTAAAACAGATTTATATTGTCTTTTAGAAATTATACACTCCTGAAAACGAACACTAATGAACATTCTATGTGACTATTTCCTATGTGCAATCAAACCCAAAGTATTCAAATAGCCCTATACACAATTCCAACTAGCCCTTATAAGTATTTATTCTAATAAGCAATCCCATACAACCCCTATAATAAAACCCTATAAAGAGTTTGATAAGCAAGCCCATACATGTAGTTGATCTAGTAAGCAATCTCAAACAGCACTTATATGCATATTTAATTGGTAGTCCCCAAAACAATCTAAAAGTAGTTATTTCAATATCCCAAACAGGCCCATGCAATCAGTTTCAAAAGAAATCCCGAACAACCCTTCAACGTAGTTATTCTAACAGCAACCCTAAATAGTCCCTGAAAGTAGTTTTTCAATCGAGCAGTCGCATACAACCCCTTATAAGTAATCCCAAATAGCCCATATAATGAAGGGTGGAGCCAAAAAGTTTGCTTGAGAGAGCACACTTTGATAACTTATTAAAAACTACACTATAAATTGGTTCTTTGGGGGTGGGGGTGGGGGGGGGGGGGGGAATTATAAAAAATTCTAAATATTTTAAAATTTTTACACTACATTTTTTTCGCTAGGGGGCACATGCCCTTGTGCCCCCATCCTATCTCCGCACATGCATATAATTGAGGAGCTTCTAATGTAAACACCGTTGTCTCTCTTACCTAGTGATGTAAGTGAACCAACACTTTTCTATTAGTTCTTGTTGGGGTAATAATGAGTTGCATACCCTTTGTTCAACAACCAATTGTTGATGGACAACCATGGAGTCCAAGATTCCACCTTGAGTAGGTTTTCCATTAGATGGAAGTAGACTTATCAAACAACACCACGTTGTTCACCTTCTCCTTTTGCTTTCCTATGAAACATTCCAACAATTTTGAATCAAGTCCACATTCGGCACACTTATTTAATTATTTGACTATATAAATATAGCATAAAAAATAACAAATGAACATAACAAAATAATGAACTTCTCTTCTTTTTTCTACGGCTTGATTTCGCAGGCTTTGATGACGGTGAAATCCGGTGGGAAAGCTTTCTCCTTCGAGGCCAGCAATACAATGTACCCCTTTAAGCAACAAACTGGACAACTTCATTTGCTTGTAAAAAAGTTGACAACTTCATTAACTTGTAAAAATTGAAAAACTTCCAACCACTTTACCGCTAGACCCGTTTCCCTTCTAGTAAAAGTGGTACTATCTTTTTAATTCATGTTTTAATCGCTAATCAACAATAGTTATCGACGTATGAGTATATGTGCTATGTACTATAGGTATACCTAAAGGGAAGTGATTGACACACTTTTATTTTTTTATTAAGACACTCCACTATACGCATTGGACAATTGTACTTTAAGTATAACATACTTTAACTAATTGTATTAATAAAAACTTAAAGTCTATCAATCACTTCCCATACCTAAATGCATACATACGAGTTACGGGTTGACTTGTACCCACTTTTCCAAGCATCAAAAGCCGGTAAATATGTCATAGTCATCCATTAATGTACTTACTAAAGCAACAAGACGCCACCATCTTGGGTGCTTTTTGTGACCTACTGTAATATATATGAGTAGTAGCAAGTCGTAGTCGATCTGATCATATGCCTTGATAAAACTAATTAAAGTCTGACTGAAATCATAAGTCATCCAGTTTGGAAAATTGATTTAAATGTTGGTTTTCTATATAAGTTTAACTATTTATGAGTTTTGTTTAACAAAAAAAAAAAAAAGCTCAAAGGTGAAAATAATATACTAGTAGTAGCTAATCATAACGAGAGACATTTTTTTTTTTTTTTTTTTTTTTTTTTTTTTTTTTTTTTTCATAACGAAAAGTCGTAACAACTTTAGGTATTTGACGAGAAATTTGTTTGGCGAACCCAAATAATAAGCTAGATTTCAAGGCATGATAATGTTACAGCTCGATCTTATTTTGTTTTAGTAATCTTGGACATAAAACCTAAAAGTAATTGTAAACGTATGGAACATATATAGATACAGCCTCAACAAAATATTCATGTTACACTTTAAAGATGATTGAAAATAACATAAAATACATTTGACTACATTGTTTCCCATCTAAGATAATTATTTACGGTATATATGTGGTACATTCAAAATGTATGTGTTTAAAGTGGTAACATAAGTTATTTTGATAATTTTACTTATTAGCTAGCTAGCTAATTAGTATATCTCCCAGAGAAACGGCTCTTCGGCTTCAGGCCGAAAGCCAGCATCAACACCAGCTACTAGCTGCCACGAAGAATCGTAGAAGAAACCATCACTTAGATCAGCATGGTGAAGGGAAAGATCTGGCAAGTCGAAAAATGTATCATCATCAGAAGCCATTGCTTCTCGGCTATCTGGCTCGGCTCCATCTTGGGTATTTTCGGATGATAAGGTACTTGTTGAGTGAGAGCAAGAAAGCATGGGCTGGCTATCTTGCTCGGCTCCAAGATCGCCACATGCCATGAGTGCAGCCTTGGCCGCGGCTTCTTGAATGTCTTTGGGTGATCTTGTAGCTGGTTTCGGAAGTAAGTGTGCTAAGTCAGGGAAATTAAGGTAAGCCGAAGCGCCTTTAATGGCTATGGCAGCTACATCATGTGCTCTAGCTGCCATTTCGGCTGTTGGGAATGTCCCAAGCCATATTCTTGATTTCTTTCGTGGCTCACGGATTTCAGACACCCATTTTCCCCAACTTCTTTTTCTTACACCGCGATAGGTAGGGTGCTTGTCACCATCCACACCACTACCACCATCATTTTTACTTAGTTTCTTTTCCTCATTGCCATTGTTTCCCTTTTGAGTCCTAGATGAACCTTTTGTTGACTTGCATTCATTTGAGGCAGCGAGGGAGGAGATGGAAGATGAGAATTGGTTAAGTTGAGTTGCATTCTCCATAATCATTTGCTTCTTTATTTTCTATGATAAAATTAGAGGAATCTAGTAATTGGCTCTATACACAACAATGTGCAGTTAAATGGTACATAAAAACAAGAGAAAGGAAGGTTGTGTGGGGTGGGGTTGTGTGGGAGGGCCGAGCAGGGGTTGGTTTTATTCTTGCTTGCGTAGTCTTATTGGTTTAGCTTAAAGAAAAGGCTAAAAAGAAAAATGCATGTGACCTTTAAGAATAATTTTTATATATGTATTGAGTTTATGTTTATATTTTTGTTAGATTTAGAAAGCAGACGAAGAAAGTTCTAAGCAAATGGTTAAGAGTTTTCATTTGCTTCATGATAATACAGTTCATGTTTATTGCATTATGATAGAACAAACCTAAAATACAATAACAAGTTTTAAGAAATTAAACAAGTTGATCGCATAACATTGAATTTTAAAACTATTAAGTTGGTTTACCTTTGCATTAATAAATCTTTGTGCTTGATTTGATTTGATTTATTATTTGGTATTATATATTTCTTTCCCTTAATAAACATTTACTTGTTTGTCTTATATATTTATGTTAATAATTATTAATGCCCACCACCATCTACATACATGGCAATCCACCATTCATTCTTCATGTGGTTTTATGCATCTTTTTTATCTTTAACATTATTATTAGTAGTGGTAGGTCCAAAGATTCTTATTTATCTTTAAGTTACTCATTATTTTCTTATTTACAAAAGAAAGTGACTGCATGGTATCACTACAATAATTTGGACTTTTAGGAACGACAACGTCGTTTTTAAAAAATAAAGGGTGTCGTCCATAACTCTATAAGCCACTTAGGGACGACATGTTAAACTTTTGAACAAATCCAATTGGATCGAGGATCATGGTTACTATGTCAACAAACAAAATTATAGATGTAGATATAGGTCCATATAGATCGCTGAATATGAGTGTGAGTACGTGTAATTGAGCATGTGTGTATGTAATATAGACTCCTGGTTTTGGAACATTAAACTGTTACGTATATTTTTATCCCCTAAGAACATTAACATTAAATATGTTCTTAAAAGTTATATCTGTTTTTGTTTTGAATGAAAATCGTAACTGAATATACAAGTGCATCAACTTTGATGAACATCTAAAAATGTTTTATACAATCAATACATCATCACGTTATAAACTTTACCATAAAATAAACGTATTTATACTGCGAATAAACTTATTTATTAAACTTTTCATATTATAAAACACAACCAACATTTTTCAAAACAAAAATGAAGAAAGAAATTCCAAAACTTCAAAATCTTAAGAAGTCATTCTATCTAGGATTGAAAAAGTATCTCACTATAGTTCACAAATTATAAACTTTTTTAAAATGTTTTAGACCTAATTATAAATTATCAAAGTGATGTTGTAAAGAGAAAAGAAAACTAACAATATTTTTACTTTAGTGAGGAAAAGAATATGTTTCTTTTTTTATTAGATTTATTTGATTCAATAAAAAGTTGATGATAAATAATTATATAAACTAAGTTTGGTTTATTTATCTAATAAGAGAAAAACACACAGCCGGTCAACCTGCAACCCTCTTCTCAGCCGTCACCATCGGTCACCACAACACACCGCCACCACCATTTGACTCCTTTCAACCTCCTCTCTCCGATCTACTACCACACGCGCCCAAAAACACAATAATGAGCGTTAATCTGGATTCCCCCTAAAATGTCGGGCGAGTCAAGACGCAAGGCACCGGGAGAATGGCAGGAGGTGCAAGCAAGGAAAGGTAGACAGGAATCCCAACAGGACGAGGCTTCCAAGAAGGTAATAACAAAGTTTTTCGTTTCAAATTTACCACCGAAATGTTCTTCTTCGGATCTCAAGGAGGTATTTAGAGGGTTTGGGGTGTATGAGGGGTCCTATATTGCCAGGAAGCTAGATAGGATGGGAAAAAGGTTTGCCTTTGTTTCATTCAGGGACATTGGTGATGCGAAAAGATTGGAAGGGGAGATGGGTGATTTATGGTTGGGTTCTTATAAATTGTTTGTTGTGTTGGCAAGATTTGTGGATGGTCACACAGTTGATAACGATAAGTCCGTGAACAAAAGGAAGGACAAGACGGTGGAGAATGTGTCCACAGCAAAAACTTATTCAGGGAGAGTTTTTAATGGGGTGGACAAACAGGTTTGTCGAGGTCATGATAACACTGAAGTGGGAGGAGGGAGATCGTTTCTGGATACGGTATTGAATAAAAACAAGGTGGACGTGATCAAAGTAGACGACAATATAGAGGGGTTTTCTACGTGGTACGGTTTGTCTTTGGTGGGTAAGGTGATTGACTTCAAGATTCTCACTACTCTGAAGGCAGTGTTGGGCAAGAGAGGGTGGAGTTACGTGGCAATCAAGTACGTTAGCGGTCTTAATGTTATGTTGGTCTTCAAGGGGTTGGATGACTGTGATCGTTTCCTGATGGATAAAGAGATGTGGTCGACATTTTTCGTTGAATTAGAAAAATGGGATGGTAAAGGCAAGGCAGTGGATGAGAGAATAGCTTGGCTGCAGGTGCATGGAATTCTAGTTCAGCTAGAGATAGATCAAGTATTAGATGTGGTCGGCAGTCGGTATGGGGTGGTTGTGCAGCCGGCACGGAAGTCGGTTGATGATAACAACTTCTCATATGCTCGTATCGGGGTTTTATGTAAATCTCGTGGTAGGATTGTTGATCGGGTGGATATTAGGTGGAGAGAGGGTACATATAAAGTTTGGATAGATGAAGACGTGGGTGAATGGATTCCTGATTGTTTGAAGGACTTTGATGAGGGGAAGGATGACTTTGTGCCTGGAGACGATTTGGAGACGGGTGAAATCCGGGAAGACGTACGGTTGGATACTGATCCTAATACAGTTATTGGTACTCCTTTAGATGTGAATGCCGAGTCTCCGGTTAATGGTTTCGCAGTTTCGAAGGAAGGTACGTCAATGGGTCGTAAGAAGTTTAGAAGGAAAAATATGTTCAAGAATAGGGGGGAGGCGAGTGGTTCACAAGAAAGGCCAAAGAAACGCTCGAGGGACGATAATGACCCGTTTGGGTTGGATAGATTAATTGGTATTATGGCAACATCTACGCCTCAGGGTACTAATGAAGAGAGGGAATCACATGGTGCTTTTTGTACTCCGGATCTAAACATGGGCTCGGATCTACAAGTGCAGAATGAACAGGTGGTGGAACAGACGGTTGTCGAGGATTTGGTTCGTGAGGCGGGGTTACGAATTGATCGTGGCCCGTTGGACTCAGAAGCTGAAGAAACAGTTGCTTTGGCTAGGGCTTTAGGGGTTGAGAATTTGCAGGATTTTCTTCCAGAGCTTCATGAGATTTTGAGAAGTGAAGGTTATCCAGAGGCCGGTCATTGAATGTGCTTTTGTTAGGTTCTTCATAAGGTTTTCTTTTGTAGGGGTTTTCGTTTGGTAGAGTTGGGGTTTTTTTCTGTTCTGTTGTATCCTCGTTTTCTGTCGGTTTTCGGCTTGTTTTTGCCGCCTTGGCGATAGCTTGCCTTTGGCTGTTGGTTTTAATGAAAGTTAATTTTCAAAAAAAAGGTATGAATTAAATTACTTTAATTATATTTCAAAGAAGCTTTGGAAAACTAAGAGTATATTTTCTACTGTGTTTAGCCTATATAAATAGAGGATGATTATGTACGCTTTTCACAATCTTCGAGAAAAAAAAAATAAAAAAAACAAAAAAGAAAACAAACTTGCGTGACAGAGATATTTGTGTAGGTATTGAGAGTGTTGAGCGTCTCTATTCTGGTAATCATAAATCTTTAGTGAGTTTTGTAACACCCCAAATTTTGAAATATTTGCAGCGGAATAAAGATTGGGTGTTACTTCACAGCTCATAGTTTTTCAGTAGAAAATGATTTTCTAAAAATATTTATCATTCGAATTTTTATAAATATCAGAGTTTTCAAAATGAGGTCCCAGTGATTTTTAAAATTTGTTAAATAGGTTTTCGAATGATAATAAAATTTTATAGCCTTTGTGAGAATTTCGTGCTCTTCCGTCCCATCCTTGCTCGTTATAGACCTGAGATAAACATGCTAAAAGTCAACAAAAGTTGAGTGATATTCATAGGTTTAAGTTTAAAAGATTGAACACAAGTTATAAGTGATAATTGCACCGTCATACAATTATAAGTTAAAAACGGTTGTTATTGCATTAAGCTCATGACGCTCAGCCGATTAACAGATCTCATCACGAATGATGGATTATAGTAACAGGGGGCCCTCGGGATAGGTTCTTGCCAGTAACCTATTAGATTTCAAATAAAGTGCGTTTGGTTGTTTTCTCCAACGCCCAAACGGGGATGGTCAATCCCTAATAGATCTATCCACAATTATTTACGTTCACCTCTCTGGGTGACTAAGGCTCATGATATGAGGGGCTTTTAGCAAGGAAAGGTACTTAAGCAATAACGAGATCAGGTAAAGCATACCAAGAAAATACTTGTGTTCAGTTTGTAAAAACTAGCATGTATCCCCCTCGCAGGGTTTATAAAACATTTAAACAAGTAAAGGCGAGGCTATGAACTCACCTTAGTGGTTTAGTGAATAAAAATATCGATACTCAGTTTGCAAAAATGGGAACGGCTCCACACACGACCTAGATAATATATGGCATGTTTCAGCGTTTGATAGTCTTAGGGTTTTAATCGCGAGTAGTTTTTAAATGCATGATTTGTTAATTTGACGTTAGTAAGACTTTTGGTTTTTATAGTATATTGTTCGTTTAGTTTAGTTATATATAACGTAAGGTTTAATAATAACGATAGTTTGAAATAAAACGTAACGTTTAATAATAGTAATAATAATAATAGTTTGAAAATAACGTAACGTTTAATAATAAAAATAGTAATAGTAATAATAGTTTGAAAATAACGTAACGTTTAATAATAAAAATAGTAATAGTATAATAGTTTGAAAATAAACGTAACGTTTAATAATAATAATAATAATAATAATAATAGTAATAATAAGAATAGTTTGAAAATAAACGTAACGTCTAATAATAATAATAGTTTGAAAATAAACGTAACGTTTAATAATAATAATAGTAATAAAAATAATGGTTTGAAAATAAACGTAACGTCGCTACGTGAAATTGTAAAAATGGAAAGTAAAAATAAAAATATTAATTTTATATATATGGCCCTTGTATTTTCTAAAAATTTACACTTTTTACTCTAACGGCGTTAGCGTTACGCCGTTAGTCCAAAATTAAATATATTTACATTTTACGTCCAAAACTTTATATTTCTTACACCTTTCACCCTAGAGTTTATAAAAATCAGTTTTCACCCTTTAATTTACGAAATGACATTTTATACCGAAACTTTGAAAAGTTGACACTTTTAACCCAATTTTTGTAAAATTTGCAAATTTAGTCCAAACTTCACTAATTTCAAAACTTAATGTTTTCATTTCTTAAATAGTTTTACAACAGCTTATTGAGCTTATTCTACCAGCTTATTAGTTCGAAAAGTTAATTTGATAGCTTATGGGCTTTTAACAAAATGCAAGGCCCGTTAGTGTTTTTAAATCCAATGGGCCTACGGGGTTTTTGGGCTTTGTTTTGGGCTAAGGTTAGAAGTATAAAAACGTTGCCAAACTGCTTATTACTTCAGCTTATTTGATCGGCTTATTTTGAAGTGATTGGGCCTTAAGGCCCAATCGATACAATTTAATTTTTAAAAACAGTTTCTTGGTCGATTTGCTTTTGATCGATTACTAGGTCCTATCGTGACTTTTATTATAAAGGTTCTATACGAAAATGATTGTTTGTCATGAGGACTATTAGTTTGTGAAATAAAATGGTGTGCTTGTTAAGTAAAATTTAAAGATATACGTGCGTTTTGGGCTAGCATGGGACAAGTTTTTATAAAACAAAAGACTTAGAAAAATTTTAATAGTTTTCGATACTTGTTTGTATACGTTAGAAATGTATTCTAAAATAGGTTGTACGTAGCTTTTTAGTTTCAAAACTCTACATAGTTTATTTGTTAAGGTGTGAAATATATAGACGAACGTAATATATATATATATATATATATATATATATATATATATATGTTGTATATTTAGTTTTCGAATAAAGAGGTGCAATTGTGTGTGTCGCGTATAAAAATAATGCAAATGAAAGTTTTATAAAAATATTGAAAAGAGTTTGTTAGTAACTTACGACACCAAAATGGTGGGTAAAACAAGACGTAGAGTCGAGAAGTGAGTGATATGAGTACGTAGTGTGTATGTTTGCTCGACCAAGGTTCACAAACAATAACGTGTTTCTCCTAAATCCACACGAATCCCTTGAATTCCTACCCAATGCTTCGACCCAATGCCTAGTTTACTACTTAAAATATTTGGTGGATTTTTGGTTTGTATGGAAATGAAAGACGAAAGTTTGCATGCATGGCTTTATATATGGTGTCTAGTGTATGATAGTATCTAAAGTTTAATGTGATTTGATGGTTGCTTGTTGTCAAAAAGTCTTGGAGAAAATGTAGACGAAACATTTACTATCTTGTTTGTTTCTCATGTGTCGACATCTCAAAACCAAAGAAAACGTGTGTATTGAAACTATGAAATGAATTTGGTACTTGTGATATGTATTTTAAAAGGTGGTAGTACTTGCTTAGTGATTATAATATGAGGTTGAGTGAGCATGAATCAAGGAAGGTACTAGCTTGTCTTGATAATGCATGTCGACATCCTTTTCTTTTGTTAAACCGATTTGTAATTTTGCATGGCTTGAGATTTTGATAACTTTGAAATATTTAGACACTAGTTTGTGTTTAGAAATGATTTTAGGAAGTTATAGAAACAAACGTGGTTTAAAACGGTTGAGTTTTGGATTAGTTGAAAATCGCATGAAATCATTTTTGGGACAAAAGCTTTGCCTAGTGAAATCGTATTTAAACTCGATGTGAAAAACTAAAAATCAACCCTCTAATTGTTGGCTAGGGGAGGAATGAGTATGTGTAAAAATATGTGTGAGTCGTGTGTAAGAATAGGGAGTACGAGACTTGTTTCTGGCTTGTCTTAGTCGAGTGAAAAGAAAAACAAAAGAAAGAAAAATGGGCTTAGTTGCTTTGGGCCGTGAATAGTAACAGGCCAAGAAAAGAAATGGGCTTTGGGTGAGATTTAGGGTCCGGTTAGGTGGATTTTAGGATTAGTAAAATATTAATTGTGATTAGTGATAATTTTAGAAATTAATTAATGAGACGTTTGCGTGAGTCTGAGCGTGAATAGTGTTTCATGAATAGTAAAATTTTTGAAAAACATCTCAATATCGCTAACCGACTCCAAAAATGATGAATAGTGTGTGAATAGTAACCGATGAATAGTAATTTTGAAAAAATGTCGGAAAACGTAGGTTTGTAACGAATAAAAGAAATTTTTAATATTCTCGCGATTTTAGACTATAGTGGTACATGTGTGAGCATCGTTCCAAGCAAAAAAAAAGAATCATGAATATCGTAGTGATTTCAAGTAACATAGCATATTTGATAATAAAATATATAAAAAAAAAATTTGTTATTGGTAAAAACGTTATCAATTTACATAATGATATATTAGTCCTTGATTTACTTTTACTATTTATAGGGAAATTTACGGGGGATTACAGTTTTTCTAGTGGATCAGGCTAGAGGAGCCGAACAAGAACAGGTGAACCGTTGTGTGTTATGTTTGATTTTTGTTCTCTGATATTTCTCTATATCGTTGTGTAATTGCTTATCGTGTGTGATACGATAAGCGAGAAGAACGAAGAACATGGAGGAGGCCGATACGAGAAGAATGAAGAACTTGAAGGAGGCCGATACGAGAAGAACGAAGAACTTATGTTTGGTTCGCCGATTTTTGCGCAGCCGTGATATAGTTCACATTGCGAGTTCAGTAACCGTTGGATCCTAGTAAAATTTGGGCAAGAGGTTCTAGAGAAATTGATCTGCGATGTCATTGGAGGGATTTTTCGTTTAAGGTTCCAGTTGAGAGTTATAAGCAGATGAAGTTACTACCCATATCTATTTTGTTAGATTAATTTTTGAAACAATTTTCTGTTGGTTTTATTACTCTAGGTTCGTTTTGTTGTGGATTATTGATGGGAAAATGGATTTTAAGGTGTGGAAGATAACAAATGAAGATGTGTTAGTACAACAAGGTATTAATGAAGCTTTGGAGAAGAAACCACCAAAGGAGATGAGAGATAATGTTTAGAAGACGATGCAAAAGAAGGTGTCGAGTACAATTAGGTTGGACCTTACTCCTTAGATCAAATACGGTGTTTTTGTAGGAGAAGACACCGAAGGATATTTGGGACAAGCTCACAAATAGTTATGCATTAAAGTCGTTACGCATAGATTTTCTAAGAATTTTATGCATTGAAACTTGAATAGGGAAGTAAATATGCATTATCACATTAATTCTTTCAATCCGTAGGTTTGTAAATTAGCTAATATAGATGATGCTATTAAAGATGAAGAACAAGCCTTGTTGTAATCACTACCGAATCCTATAAGTCGTTTGTGTAGACTATGTTGACGGGGTGGAACACTTTGACATTTGAGGATGTGCTAAAAAAGTTGCATGATAACCGAGATAATGACGGGGAATGATAGTTTCTGGAGTAGTAATAAAGTGTCAGTTGCAGATGATTCCAAAAGAGGAAGAAATTTCCATCATGGTAGTTCAAAGGGTGTTCAAAGTCTCGAATGAGAGGAGATCGAGACATAAGTGTTGTTGAATTCTACTATTTCAGGGAGAAGGGTCATATGCAGGTTATGTGTCCTCAATTTCACAGAGATTTGAAGAGTTTACGATATTTGAAGGGAAAGAAGAAATTCGACGATAGTGATTTGATTGTAGTCTACAATAATGGTAGTGAGTTTCTAATGACACAAACTTTAATGGGTGGAATTTTGAGAGAAGAAAACCCAAAGTGGGTGTTATATAATGCATCATCGTCACATATATGCAATGACCGTGTTATGTTTAAGACGTTGAACAGTAAAGGACAACTTTGTGAAATCAAAGTGGGTAACAAGAAGAAGATGATGAAGATTGAAGGTGTCAAGAGTGTGTAAGCTTCAAGCTTCATGATGGAAGTGTGACAACCGCTTTATAGGTGAAGAATGTTTCGGTTTCAGTTAGAAATATTATTTCATTTGGTGTGTTGATGTCCCGTGGGTACATTTATGTTGGAAAAGACACTTGCAAGGTTTACAAGAGGGATCGACTAGTTATTCGAGGAAGGAAAATGCCGAGTAATCTATGTTACATGAAAGGGGATTCTTTGCAAAGGAGGACTTATTGCGAAAGCAATAGAGGGAAAACGAAGATCGTGAAAAGCTTGCGTTCCTCGGATAAAGATGAAGTATTAGGGAGTTTGAGTTAAGGGAGTACTTATTAGGGTATAACTCAAATTACATTAATTATGTTTTGAAAGAAGTCTTAAAGAACAAGGAGTATATTTTTTTAATTTAGTATAGGCTAAATTAGGAAAATATTGTGTTTAGCCTATATAAATAGAGGGCTCTCATAATCCTAGAGAAGAAGAAGAAGAAGAAGAAGAAGAAGAAGAAGAAAAAAAAAAAACTTGTGTAGGAGAGAGAATTTATGAGGATATTGAGAGTGTTGAGAGTTTAAATGTCTCCATTCTTGTAATTATAAATCTTTAGTGAGTTTTTCTAGTGGACTAAGTAAGAGGAGCCGAACATTGTTTGGCCCTTTGTCGTGCATGTAAGATCCTAAGAGATACTCATTTCTTCCCAAATTTATTGTCCAAGTTTCTTTTTTCAAATGTTTGAAATTTGTCTACTATTAAAATAACTCAGGAAGTTTGATCAAGTTCACCATATTAACCTTACTTAAGATTATTGTTACAAAATTTAAAGAAAGTCTTAATTAATTAGTTAATCTCAAGATCTCATTTTGCAAAAGATAGGAAAAAGAATTCAAATAATTATGTTTTTCATGTTTTTTTTTCGATAAACAATTATTTTAAATGGAGGGAGGACAATTCATATTTGTTACTCCGTATTTCTAGCTATCTCTTGAAAATGTACCATTTTCTTTTTGAAAAGATCAAAATTTGTGGGTCTCAGATTATTCTATTCTGGAATTGTTAAGAAAGACGGGACAAACTTTAAAGTAATACGAGTGCTGTATATGCCTTTCAAAAGAGAAAAAAACGAGTACTGTATAAGAAATAAAAAGTAAGCTTGTTTCGGGATGAAAAAAGCATATTTCATAAAACGACCACAATAAATAACAACTGAGTAAAAGTTACTACTACGTAAAATGAAATATCAATCAATGTACGATTTAGATCCTCAAATTTGTCAAAAACTTGCAACAAAAATGGTCATGTGGGCCTTGTTCCTTAGGAAAAAGACAAAGGATGATACTCTCCTACACATGGTTCTCATGTTATTGTGCTCCAGCCAAATGCTCACAAAACATACTTTTCATTTTTCATTTTCTACATAAATAATCATAATTATTTTCTGTTACACTATACTATATTACTACATATACTAATTCAGCATCAAATGACGCTATGTCACGTCACTTGGGTTCCCGAAATTGTTTTGGCCCAACAACAAGCCTACACTGGCTCAGGTAAAAGCCCAAAATAGTATTTACAAAACATACCCTCTATAATATAATAGGTTAAAAACCAGTCCAAAACACTATTTACGAAACATACCCCCTACTATATAATGACTTGCGAAAACTACTTTAAACTTTTATCTAACATATATTTAGCGAGCCCCGCCGCAAAACGCCATCAAGAACCACGCCTTTTCAATTTTTTTCCGGACTTTTGAACTCCGCACCGAACACCTGATCCACTTTTTGCTTAACAAAAAAAATACTGTGCAATAATCAACGACATGAAATAACGCACCGCCACAACGCGGCAAACCATTGCCCACCTCGTTTACTAAAAATGGGGTGTAACAACTATTTATTAAAAAAATCAAATCTCGTTCTGTTATATTTTAAAAACCTTCAGATAAATCCCCAAAGTTAGAGTAAATAGGTAAATTCTATTCGAATTTTAAGTACCAACTAATAAAAAGACACTCAGAAATATAATATTTATTAAACTAATATTAAAAAATTTAAACATTTACGTTTGAATGTGTTTTTAATAATATGATTAAAATGAGTTAATTTTGAAAACTTTTGATTTTTGCACTGAGTTTATGAAAAATATATACATGTTTTAATCACTTAGACAATATTTCACCGTTTGTCCCTAAACTATACACATTTCGCGCATTTCATCCCTAATATTTTTTTGGCGTTTTCATCCCTGAACTCTACAAAAATCGCACGGTTGGTCCCTGGAACCCACTTTTGGCTGACAGACGTTGCTTTGCAACGTTAGTTGACCAGTCAACTGGTTTTTTTGTCATTTCACATTTTTGTATTGGCGCATTTGGTCCCTTCTCCCACTTTTTTTCCGCCTATCTTCTTGGGACGTTCAACTACTCTTCAGCCTATTTATAACCTCGTTTGTACACCCTAGATCACACACCAACATAGAAATCCCTTTGAAAAGAACCACAGTTAAAAATGGCAGCCCCAGATGCAAATGGATGTTTTGCAAGTGAAGCTGACGAATACGAGTTTGTCTTAAACAACACCTTGTTGTGGGACGCAGTGTTTAATCAATTCGGGTATGATCCCGTATTAGAATTTGGGAATTATAGGCAGGTTAGCCCCTGGATGAGGATACAAATACTCAGGTAGGTTCGGAGACAGGACTTTTACTGGGATGAGGTTTTGGGATTGACTGAGGAAGAAGATATAGCGGAGGAGGACCAAGAGGAGGTGGGGGATGATCAAAATCAGGTGGTGCAGCAACAAAACGTGGTGGAGCAGCAGCATAACGTGGTGGAACAGCAGAATAACGTGGTGGAGCAGCAACATAACGTGGTGGAGCAGCAGCAAAACATGGTGGAGGAACAGCGAACTGTGCTTTTGGACAACATGGTGGAGGAGCGAGTCACCCAGGTTATCGAGCCGCAGGATATGTTGAATTTGGCAAGCAGGATTACGGCTCTTGAAATTTTCTTTGAACAATTGAAAGAAAGGAAGGATAGGAGGGAAAGGGATGCAAGCAGGGAAGAGAGCTCTGGTTCGAACCGGTTGAGGTGAAAGTTTTTAATGATTATGGTGTTTGTAAGGTTTTAGTATGTTTGTAATCTGGTTTTTATCTGATGTATGGAATGGTTGCTACTTTTTACCTCTATAAATGAAAAATATAAAGTTTAATTACTAGTCATTGTTTATGGTTGATTGTGAATGTTTGCTTTAATGTTTGATTGTCAACTTCATATCAAAGGCTGTTCAAGTCAACTACAAATTACTCTAATTGTATCTGATCTCAACCTTTATCATAAGGAAGTCATGATTTGCAGAATTTGTAAACTAGAAGCATGAAAAGCATTAACCATTAAGTCAGTAAAGTAATTAAGTCAAATACATTACAAAACCCAAATAAGTCTACTACATTAGCACCATTTATAATAAGTTAAGAAATATTTACAACCGTTATCAGAAGTGAACAAGTTTTTCAAGAGCTTCAGTTGGACATGATACATCATCTTTATTTTGCCTTGCCTTTCCCCTTGCCCTTGCCTTTCCCTTTGGCTTTATCTGTTGCCTTTGCCTTCCCTTTGCCTTTGCCTTTGCCTTTTGCCTTTGCCTTTGCTGCTTTCACCATTATCCTGGTCACATTTACGTTTCTTTGCTGGGATAGGCTGCTCAACAGGGACAGGCAGAGCTAGGACAGCAAGGTCAGCTAGGAGAGGCTTAGAAGGTAGAATAACTTGGAGAGGTTCAAATTCTATTGTCGAATCAGAGCTTGTAGAATCGGTAATTAAATACTCAGAGGTTGTAGCAGAATCAGATTGATGCTCTTCAATTAACCAGTCAAGCAATCCGGGTGGGTTTGTATAACCACCATAACTTAAACTAGAACTGCTGTGTGGAAAACTAGAAGGGGGGGGGGGTTTGAATAGTTTTACGTCCATTTTAAAATTTATAAAAACAAGTTTGTTTTAAAAACTTCGATTCTAGTTTATGTGATTTCAATACTTGCACTATATGAACAATTATATAGTTACTAACTAACTAAGCTAATATTGTATAAGTAAATAAGTAAGTAATGAAAAGAGTTGGAAAGATCAAACCACAACACAAGGATTTATAGTGGTTCGGCTACAAGGTCACCTTCCTTGTTCCTACTCCACTCCCCGAGTCACCTACTCGAGAGTTTTCTTCACTATGTCAACAAACTCCCTTATGGCGGAGAAAACCTTACACACCAATGTACACACCACAACTTCTTCACAACTTAATCACAACTTCTACACAACCTCTTCACACCAATCTACTTCACCACTTACTACTTCACACCAATCTTCTTCACACCAATCTTCTTCACAACTACACTACTTCACTACAAACAACTTCTTCTCCCTACACAACTTCTATTTCTCCTAAACTACTTATTACAAGCACAACACAACTTCACAAATAATATACACAATATATACAATTACTCTACAATACTTCTTGAACTTTGTTGTGGAAGGACTATTCTTCTTTTGCACTTTAGATGAGAATGGATGAGAAGGGATTGAATCACTTGAAACAAGGATTAGTAATATAATGATCAAAGGATTTTGGAAGATGTTTAGAGAGTTTTAGATCTGAAATTTTTGTGCAAAAGGTGGGAGAAAATACCAGATTTAAGGTGGTATTTTTAGGAGAAAAATTCTGACAGATTCTGACACAGGAGCCTGGCCGGTCCCGTTAATTTTAAGGGGACCGCCCCTTATAATTAAGGGGGCCGCCCAGCTGTAACGGCCAGAAAATCTGTCTTTTAGTGGGGAAAGTTTATTTGGTGAAAAACTAACTGATTTTGGTTAAAATTTTGAATTCATATATTTAGTATGATTAAAACATTTTTCTTTATTACCAAAAGTGTTTTTCAAAAATATATAATATGTTTATATAATTTAATAAACTTTGTAATAATTAATTAAATACCCCTTTGATCATGAGATGTATTAAGCACTTGTTTATCCATACCTTTAGTGATTAATTTGGATATAATGATATAAACTAGCTTAATACTTGTTTACGTAGTAATCTTTCGCTTGATGATTTTACATTTTGTGATCGTCAAAACTGTTGATATAAATAATGTCTAAAAACATTATTAACATATATCGATATCTCTATGTTTTGATAATCACAAAACGTAAACTCATTGAACTACAAATTATGACGTAAACAAGTATTTAGTCGTAAATATTTGCTTTAGCATCCATATCACTTAAGATCCAATTCTCTCTAAACATCCTTCTAAAACCCTTTGATCATAAGATTATTAATCTTTGTTTCAAGTGATCCAATCTCTCATATCTCAAAGTGCAAGAGAAGAATCCTCCCCATCATAAAGCTAAAGATGTAGTTAGTGCTTATGTAAAGTTGTGAGCTTTGTATATGTAATAAGTAGATCAAGATGATCTTACTTAGTAGTGAGTTTATGAGTGAGTAAGAAGTAATGTGAAGAAGTAGTAGTGTGGAGAAGTTATGTAGGTGTGAAGTAATAGATGTGTGAATATGTAGTGGAGTATAGAAGAAGTTGTGAAGTAGTGAAGAAGTCGTGAAGTTGTGAAGCCATGAAGAAGTCGTGAAGCTGTGAAGAAATAAGTGTGTTGTGAAGGTGTGATAAGTTGTGTAGTAGTAGTGTTGTGAAGAAGGTGTGTTGTGGTGTGAGATTGGTTCTAGCTACTATTAGAACTCGACATTTAGCTTAGTGTCGTTAAATGGTGTAAGCAAAAGTTGTGAAAGGTTTTCTCCGCCAAAAGGGAGCTTGTTGTGTAGTGAAGAAAACTCTCGAGTGTGGTACTCGGGGAGTGGAGTAGGGCAAGGAAGGTGTCCTTGTAGCCGAACCACTATAAATCATCGTGTCCGGTTTGCATCTTCTTTATCTTATCTCTTTACATTTACTCTTGCATTTATCGCTTTATATCTATGCTTGCATATATGTGTTAGGTGTTGCTTATATTGTCATAATGATTGATTGTGTTATAGTTGCAAGTTAATATTGTGAAGATGTGCATAATTATATAATATGATCGACTACATTATTATTCACACTCCTCATATTGAGTTTAACTTAATAGATGATTTGATACAAAACGTTTTAAGATTTCAAAAGGAAAACATATTAACTTAAAGATCAACCAATGCTTTATTCATAAAACTAAGTTTTGAAAACAAACTCAAAAGTACACATATATAATTAATCATATTGATTATATATTGTTTTCATAATAAACTCTAATTGAAGATTTTTCATAAAACGAAAAAGAGGGGAAAACCATTCAACCCCCCCTTCTAGTTTTCCACAAAAACATAGAGATATCGAAAAATATAAATAACGTTTTTATGCATTATTTATGTCAACAATCTCCCCCTTTTTGATGATTACAAAACCTAAACTCATTAAGCGAAAATTAGTATATATACAAGTATTATTTTGAGTTTATATCAATTCTCTCCCTTTTTGTTAGCATCAAAAAGGTTATCCCGATTTAATTGGAGCTCCCCCTTAATGTATACTCCCCCTCATTTTAAGGTCATAAAAGAATCAAAATATGGAATGCTTGCAAAAATATTTAGAGAGCATGCAATATATATATATATATATATATATATATATATATATATATATATATATATATATATATATATATATATATATATATATATATATATATATATATATATATATATATATAACAAGCAACTAAAAGTAACAATTTCTATTAGAGGAGAACCAACTAAGCATAGTTAATTAACACAATACATTGAAAATGCATTTAAAGTAACCAAACTAAATAATGCCCAAGGACTTACAAGCAAGCATATATAATGCAAACAAACTAACTAAAAACCAAAGCTCCATTATTAGTGTTCTTCCTAGAGCTTGCCACCAAAATGGGTTAAACAAATTTATTCCCCAAACAAGAATCATCCCTAGTTTGTAGAGGGTGATGATGGAGGTGGAGATGAAGGTGGTGGTGGAGGGGTTGTAGTTGTTGTTGGTGGTGGAGGAGGTGTATATGTGGTTGGTGGTGGTTGATGGAGCAAGTTTCCGATGTATGAAAACATGTAGTGTATCTCATCTTTTAGACAGTAAATGACGGTTCGGTTATGGATGCAACAAAGGCATGCATCACCATGGGCTTCAAGTAAGCTCCATGAGATAGGGTTGGTGGTGCAACAAAGGCATGTATCAATAAAGGCATTATCAATGGTTGGTGGTGGTGGTGAAACTTTTGGTGGAGGTGATGAGTGGGTGTTAATGTAGTCATTGATTGATGATGTTGATGGTATGGATGATTTTGAGGTTTCATGAGTGGATGGTGTTTTTGAGGGTGCATTTGGAGCACTTGGAGATGAGCATTGAGGTTGAGGTGATGGAGTGGTGATGTCTTTATTTGTGAGGTCAATGAAGAGTTGTTTTGGTGGTATGATGATAAACTTTTGTTTCTTGGCTTTGTTGAAGGTGGTGGTTGTTGGTGATGACATGGTGATTATGTGAGTGTTTAATAGAGGTTAGGGATGGTAACATGGGAGGTAAACATGCATGGGGATTATATAGGATGAAAACATGTTTAGAAGTGGTAATGATTTGAAAATATATTGTTAGATTCCAAATTCAGTTTGGTTTTTAAAGGAAATGGTAGCTGGGACTAGCAAAAGGAGTCACAAGATTCTAAAGAAATCAGTGTAAAATCTGTTCCTGATGGCCGGACCCCTTAAATAGAGGCCGCCCCCCTTAAAATTAAGGGGGCCGCCCTTTGTAATTAAGGGGGCCGCCCATCTGGTAAATCCCAGACGACCAGATTCAAAAAAAATTCTGGAAAAAGGTTTGTTTTTGTTTTGTATTTGCAGCAAGCTTTATTGGAACATTTCATATTGGAGTTGATCTATTATAAAAGCATATAGAACATATAAGTGGAGAAATATAAAGCATGCACACATATATATATAATCCAAGTAGCTAATCATGCATATAGGGTAGCATGCATCAATAATAAGGTTATAATCCTAGCAAACTATAATCCATACTAAGTTTCAAAGATATTTGAAAGCATATTAGGAACATAGCAAATAAATAAGATATTACAAATGTCCAACAAGAGTAATTAAGCTAATTCTACAATCTTCATCACTACTATTTCTTCCCTAGCACTTCTCCAAGCGTTATGGAAAATGACTATAAGTCACCCTCATCATCATCCTCTAGAAACGAGAACGAGACAAGAATACTAGGGCGATTAGGTTTAACCTTATAAGCTTTGCGGTTTTGTTTAAGAACGAGATGACGGAAGGTAGGATAGACGGATTGATAAATACTATTGTCGAGATCGGGATAGTTTTGAATGACGTGATGATAGAGACGAGTGAGAAACATGCCGTACGGAAGATAGGCTTTAGGATTTGCTCTTGCACATTCAATACGCTTGATAAAGAAGTAAGCCAAATTGTAATGTTGTTCAGCAACAATACAATACAACATATGAGCGAGGCATGCCGGGAGATGATCATGGTGTTTACCTGAACCGAACGCATTCTCACGAATGAGTTCTTCCCAATGCCTCATGTCGTGCCTTAATTCTTTAAGAGGAATTTTGTTTTCAAGAATAGAGACATATTTGGATTTAAAGCTTTGGGTGCTAGTATCACATTCCAACCCGAGCAATTAGCGAATTTCATCGGGAGATGGAATTTCGGAGACATAAGGACCATTAGTAGGACGAGAACGTTGGAGAGAACCAAGATCCCATTCATTAGTGAATGCGGATTGACCGGAAAAAGGGATTTGAAGGATTTGACCAAATTGTGCAAGAGAAAGAGTAATGAAGTGATGTTGGATCATGAAGGAAATGAAAATGGAACCAAAATCATCAGTTTGAACCGTGACTTGGCTATAGAAGTCAAGGATGAAACGAGGAATGATAGGCTCATTGATTTGAAAAAGGCATTCGAGACCGATGTTTGTGAATAAGTGTTCAATGTAGTTGGATTGATAATAAGCTTGATCTACGATTCGACCCTCGTGAATATTTCTATTCTCGATTTGTCGTTAGATACTAGCTATAGAGGTGGAAGTAGAAGGAAGTTGAGAGACTTTTGGGATATAGTTTTTGGTTAGGGAAAGGTCTTCGGTAATAGCTTTAGGCATTTTCACCTATTACGATAACAATAAAAATATATTCAAAATAAGATCAAAATAAAATAAAAAGTGCATATGTTGTTATGACTTATGTAGAACGTAAACACACTTCGACTCTAAGACCTTAATCCTAAGAAGTAGTTTACCATGTTCTTTACTTTTATTTTTAACTCAAATTTGATATATTATATGATGTTTAGCAAGTAGTTTCGGACTAATCCAAACGCTCCTTTAAACATCTTAGTATATCTCGAAATTATGCTTAATATACATTGATTGTACAACTATCCATTTCTTATGAGTTTCTTATGCAAGTGATTTGTTGTGAAAAGAAAATTTAAGTTTTAGACTCAAAAGTTTTGTTTTATATTCTAAACCAAACGCTCCTTTATCTAGACACTTTATAACTAAAATGTCAATATATATATGAATTATATATCTTGACAACTCTATATTACTAGTTTTATGTTACAAAAGTTTATGACAAGTTGTAAACATTATTTCGACTTAGTTTTGACAAAATTTGGACATAATCCAAATATCCTCTTGTTGTTTTCAAACTAATTTTTAATGATTTGAAAAATACATTTGTATGATCAATAAGTTGCAAAAAACGTAATGTGATTAGTTTTCAACAAGTTTTTATAACATTATTCAACAATGTGTTAAGAAATTTTAAAATGATGTGTATGAACATTTTCAAAAAAAAAAAAAAAAAAAAAAAAAAAAAAAAAAAAAAAAAAAAAAATCAACAAGAGGGTTTAAGATTATATGGTATAGGTGGTAATTGTGTATCCTAATCCTATGGGGAGCATTTAGTTATTGAATTCCTAGACTCAATTGAACAAGAAAATGCAAATTTGCAAAATTGTCAAAAAGACCTAATCTTGATTATGGACTAAACTGGATGTAATTAAGTGACATGTGTTATGAAAAACTTACAAAACTTGTTGCTAATCGTGTTAGGAGTAAATGCCCTTTGCTAATTTACCTTGATTTGATGATTTAGAAATGGGTTTTTGATGTTTTGGGTTTAAAAAATCGTCACAGCAGCAGCAGATGGAAGGGGTATTGGAAAAGTGGAGTGTTTGGCAAAAGAAACAAGAGGAAAAACGATTTGGGACTATCAGATGGCCGACCCCCTTAAACATTAAGGGGCCGCCCTTTATTTGGCTGCCGATCCCCTTAAACATTAAGGGGGCCGCCCTCCAAAACTTGATATTTCGTGGTTTTGGTTTCTGGAAAGAACAAGAAAATATTTATATATATATTAGATTTATATTTAATCAAAAATACGTTGGAGAGTATTCGCACGAAAGGGATTACTTGACACTTTTACTTGTCATTTCGTCAATTAAAATTTCTTGATCATTTCGGATGAAATTTATCAAGTTGTCAAGTGGACGAGAGAGTTGTGGAAGGTTTATATATATATATATATATATATATATATATATATATATATATATATATATATATATATATATATATATATATATATATATATATACGTATATAGTATGGGCTTATAAGACGAGAATATAGGAGGGAGACGTATGCAACGGAAGACAGGAGTTTGTTTCATCCATAGATTTTTCGACTCATCTCTCTACATTAGCATGAGTGTCGTTGAACATTGAAGTTCAATAAGGCAAAAGGGGGGAAAGAAAAGGTTCGTAAACGAACAATTTCTAGTTCTAGAAAGTCAACAAATGAATTTTCTAGGTTATAAGATCCTAAATATAGCTAAGTATATATATATATATATATATATATATATATATATATATATATATATATATATATATATAAGTATATATATATATATATGTATGTATATATATATATATGTATGTATATATATATATATATATATATATATATATATATATATATATATATATATATATATATATATATATGTATGTATAGACATAAAATCTAGAGGAAACTATAAGCCAAACAAAATCACATAAAAACTAGAGACTAAACTAAGCATGCATTTCTTGACAAGGAAATAAAAGGAAATGTGTACCTTTCGTCTTCAATGCGTTTTTCTTCAAAGTCTTCAAGGAATTGTACGAACAAGAGGTGACAACTAAAATTCCATGTTTGAATGGCGAATTTTCTACGTTGGTCCCCATTGTCTCATTTGACCAAAGTTATTTGATCCGAACATGTTTTGTATTTGACTTGGGTGCATATATGGTGGAAACATTCCCCACGGATTGAAGTACCACATTTGTTGATTACTGTTAAAGTTTTGTCTATTTTGTTTTGCTCTTGGTTGAGGTGTTTTAGATCTAGGGTAAGAATTATTTGGTTTCCTAGGTGGTGGAGTTTTAGATCTTGTTTTAGGTTTAGACGATCCTACATCGGTCTTTAAAGATGGTTTATAAAACGGTTTTATTTATTCATCACTAGCAAGAGGTATTTTCTTATCATTTATGAGTATATACTTAGGATTAGATTTTATAGGATTAGATTTTATAGGTTTTAGTTCATTGAGTTCACTTTCAAATTTGACATTTTTAATTTCACTTGTTGAAGCTTCGGTTGAGTTAAATCCTAAACCGGTTTTATCTCCGGATACTCTTTGAACACTTATTATTTTACTAAGTGAATGACTACTATTTTCAAATTTATCAAGTTTGCAAATTTCTTCCCTGAGTTTTTCATTTTCACCTTTAAGCTCTTGACATGATTTACATTCTTCAAAAATTTCCGTACCTTTTTCAAGTTGATGTATTTTAATTTTTAGTTCTAGTACTTCATTTTCTAATTGGTTGTTTATGCATTTAAGTGATTTGTTTTTAGCCATTACTTGTTGTCCTAGTTTGCATAATCTATTGTATTCACTATCTAAATTTTTTTCATCTAATGATAAATTTTCAGCACTAAAGTATTCGGTTTCGGAACGTACCTCACTTGATGTTTTCGCCATGAGACACTTCTCTTCCTTTGTCGTTTCTTTCTTATCTTCATCACTATCACTCCAAGCTCCTCCAAAAATTGCTCTTTGATCTTGATCTCTTGTCATCATTGGACATTTTGCAATGAGGTGATTCGGATCACCACATTTGAAACACTTTCTCTCATTCTTGCTATACTTGTCATCTTTACTCTTTTGAGATGCTCTCCTTTCATCGTGTGGTTCTCTAACGAATCTTCCTCGCCTTTTGAAGAATTTCTTGAAATCTCTTACGGCCATGGCGTATTCTTCATCATCACTTTCGGAAGATGAGCTATCTTCGTTACTACATTCCTTTCTAGCTTTCAAGGCGATTGACTTGCTTTGCTCTCGTTTTCCTTTGACCATTTCGGAATCCTTTTTTATAATTGCTTCGTAGACTTTCAAATTTCCAATTAATTCATCAAGTTGCAACGTTGACAAATTCTTTGATTCTTCAGTAGCCATCACTTTAGCTCGCCATTTTGGGTGAAGAGCCCTAAGAAACTTCCTAACAAAATTCTTACTAGAAAAATTCTCATCAAGTGCTTTTAAACTTGTGTTGATAGTGTTAAATCTAGCGAAAGCATTATCAATTGATTCCTCTTCCGGAATCGTGAATTACTCATGTTGTTGAACAAGTAGATCTATTTTATTATCTTTGATTTGACTATTACCTTGGTGAGTTATTAATAAAGAGTTCCAAATTTCTTTTGCGGTTTCACACATAAAGATCATTTCGTACTCTTTACGTGGTAGCGCATTGTAAATAACCATTTTTGCTTCATTATTTTTAGCAAGTTTTCTTTTTAAATCATCATTTTGTTTTTCAAAAGGTACGATTTCATCTTTCTTTGTTTCGGGGTTATTTTGAATAGGTAAAAAGTCACCATTGGTAATAACATGCTAAAGATCTAGATCTTTTGATTTCACATGAGTTTCGAATTGATTTTTCCAATATAAAAATCCATTACTTTCAAATAGTGGTGGTCTTTGCATAGATTGCCCTTCTAAATATTTTTCAGATTCCATAGATCGTTACAAGTTTTAAAATACAATATATTTTAAAGATCTTGCAAGACCTGGCTCCTGATACCAATTGTAGAAAACTAGAAGGAGGGGGGGGGGGGGGTTGAATAGTTTTACGTCCGTTTTAAAATTTATAAAAACAAGTTTGTTTTAAAAACTTTGATTCTAGTTTATGTGATTTCAATACTTGCACTATATGAAGAATTATATAGTTACTAACTAACTAATCTATTATTGTATAAGTAAATAAGTAAGTAATGAAAAGAGTTGTAAAGATCAAACCACAACACAAGGATTTATAGTGGTTCGGCTACAAGGTCACCTTCCTTGTTCCTACTCCACTCCACGAGTCACCTACTCGAGAGTTTTCTTCATTATGTTAACAAACTCCCTTATGGCGGAGAAAACCTTACACACCAATGTACACACCACAACTTCTTCACAACTTAATCACAACTTCTACACAACCTCTTCATACCAATCTACTTCACCACTTACGACTTCATACCTATCTACTTCACACCAATTTTCTTCACAACTACACTACTTCACTACAAACAACTTCTTCTCCCTACACAACTTCTATTTCTCCTAAACTACTTATTACAAGCACAACACAACTTCACAAATAATATACACAATATATACAATTATTCTACAATACTTCTTGAACTTTGTTGTAGAAGGACTATTCTTCTTTTGCACTTTAGATGAGAATGGACGAGAAGGGATTGAATCACTTGAAACAAGGATTAGTAATCTAATGATCAAAAGATTTTGGAAGATGTTTAGAGAGTTTTAGATCTGAAATTTTCGTGCAAAAGGTGGGAGAAAATACCAGATTTAAGGTGGTATTTATAGGAGAAAAATTCAGACAGATTCTGACACAGGAGCCTGGCCGGTCCCCTTAATTTTAAGGGGGCCGCCCAGCTGTAACGACCAGAAAATCTGTCTTTTAGTGGGGAAAGTTTATTTAGTGAAAAACTAACTGATTTTGGTTAAAATTTTGAATTCATATATTTAGTATGACTAAAACATTTTTCTTTATTACCAAAAGTGTTTTTCAAAAATATATAATATGTTTATATAATTAAATAAACTTTGTAATAATTAATTAAATACCCCTTTGATCATGAGATGTATTAAGCACTTGTTTATCCATACCTTTAGTGATTAAGTTGGATATAATGATATAAACTAGCTTAATATTTGTTTACGTAGTAATCTTTCGCTTGATGATTTTACATTTTGTGATCGTTAAAACATAGAGATATCGAAAAATATAAATAACGTTTTTATGCATTATTTATGTCAACATGCTGGAAGATGAGCTAATTGGTACTGGGTCACATTAATATACGAGTAAATTACACCGTTCGTCCTTGTGGTTTGCGTTGACTGGCGTCGTTAGTCCCTTGACCAAAAAAACTGCACCGTTTGTCCTTAACAGGCAAACGTTTGGTGTCGTTAGTCACTCCCCCACAAACGCTTGTTAAGTGTTGTTACACCTGAAGTCCCATGAGGGTATACTAGTCATTTCGCAAACCAAAAGGACGAACGGTGCAAAAGGATGAACGGTGCAATTTTTTTTAATACGTTCGTAAGTTCCGTTTTAATACTTTTTCGTCTGTTTTTTTACGTTTTTATCCTTTTTTTCCGTTTTCGTCTCTTTTTTTCACGTTTTCCTCCGTTTTTTTACGTTTTTGTATGTTTTTTTTTGTTGTCGTCTGTTTTTTACGTTTTCGTCTGTTTTTTTTACGTTTACCTCCGTTTTTTTACGTTTTTGTCCGTTGTTCTAACGTTTTCACACGCTTTCATCCAGTTTTTTTAAGTTTTTATCCATTCTTAACCGTTTTTTTTCCGGTTTCGTTTGTATTTTTACGTATTCCTCCGTTTTTTTATGTTTTTACCTGTTCTTTTTCATTTTTGTCTGTATTTTTACATTTTCCTCCATTTTTTTATGTTTTCATCGTTTTTTTTGTTTTTGTCTGTTTTTTACGTTTTTCCCCGTTTTTTTCGTTTTTGTCTGTTTTTTAACGACTTTGTCCGTTTTTTTTCGTTTTCGTCTGTTTTTTTACGTTTTCATTCGTTTTTTTACATTTCATCCGTTGTTTTTGTTTTTAACTGTTTTTTTTACCTTTTTGTTTGTTTTTGTACGTTTTCGCCCATTCTTTTACCTTTTTGTCTTTTGATCTAACGTTTTCATACGTTTTTGTTTATTTTTTACATTTTCATACGTTTTTATCCATTCTTATCCGTTTTTATACGTTTTCACAACATTGGTATTGAATGTTGATGCTTATACCCTGTAATGAGTTTTTTTTATGTCAAAGGGCTAGTTGTTGAAGGTTGATGCTAATAACTTGTAATTATTCTTTCTATTTTTTGAAATTTGATGTTTTTTGGTTATTATTTGATATACCCATGTTGTGAAAAAGTATAAAAACGGATAAGAATGGATAAAAATGTATGAAAATGTAAAAAATGAACGAAAACGTATGAAACGTTAGAACAAAAGACAAAAGTGTAAAAGAATGAGCGAAAACGTAAAAAAACGAACGAAAACGTAAAAAAAGACAAAAACAAAAAAAACGGATGAATATGTAAAAAACGAACGAAAACGTAAAAAAACAGACGAAAACGAAAAAAAACAGACAAAAATGTAAAAAAAAAACAGATGAAAACGAAAAAAACGGATGAAAACGTAAAAAAAGGAGGAAAACGTAAAAAAACAGACGAAAACAAAAAAAATGGATGAACACTTAAAAAAATAGAGGAAAATATAAAAATACAGACGAAAACGAAAAAAAACGGATGAAAACGTAAAAAAAACAGAGGAAAATGTAAAAATACAGATGAAAACGAAAAAAAACGAATGAAAACATAAAAAAATGGAGGAAAACGTTAAAATACAGACGAAACAGAAAAAAAAACGGTTAAGAATGGATAAAAACGTAAAAAAAAGGACGAAAGAGTATGAAAAAGTTAGAACAACGGACAAAAACGTAAAAAAAACGGAGGTAAACGTAAATAAACAGACAAAAACGAAAAAAAACGGATGAAAACGTAAAAAAATGGAGGAAAACATAAAAAAAGAGACGAAAACGAAAAAAAACAGACAAAAACTTAAAAAAACAGACAAAAAAGTATTAAAACGGAACTTACGAACGTATTAAAAAAAATTGCATTGTTCGTCCTTTTGCACCGTTCGTCCTTTTGGTTTGCGAAATGACTAGTATACCCTCATGGGACTTCAGGTGTAACAACACTTAACAAGCGTTAGTGGGGGAGGGACTAACGACGCCAAACGTTGCCCGTTAAGGACGAACGGTGCAGTTTTTTTTTGTCAAAGGACTAACGACGCCAGTCAACGCAAACCACAAGGACGAACGGTGTAATTTACTCTTAATATAATTGGTACTGTTAGTGTTCAAAGGTAGGTATTAAACAACATTAAAGGCACAATACATTTCGTTCAAGTAGGCACAAGGCATGTGTCACAAAGGAAGGCGAGGAGTGAAAGGTTTTATCAAATGAAAAAATAAGCTCATTATGGTCTTTCTAATCTTAGTGTTCAAATGTAGGCATGATGAGTGCTCAAACACTCATCATTTTTACCTATTTTGAGCTGCCAAAATATTTAAAAACACTCAAAATTGCATCAAAATAATGAAAATATCTCAGGAATGTGTTTTATATGTTTCAGATGCAAAATAATAAAAAACAGATGAAAAACGTACAAAGTTTGCATAATTGGCAGTTTCAGTCCCTCATCTTTCAAAAGTTGTCAAATCTAGTTCCTGGTTATTCTAAAAACTTGAAAAAGTCACCAAAGGTCCTTTTAAATCACAAAGTTACATATTTAGTCCTTTGGTGCAAAGTTTCACAAAATTGCAAGTTCAGTCCCTGAACTTTGAAAATTGACAAAAATGGTCCCTGGGATATTAAAACTTTGAGAAAAACAAATTTTGTCCTTGTACTTCTCATTTATGGCAGGAATGGTCCTTGGTTGCAAAGTTTGATGAAATTACAAATCAGGTCCCTGAAGTTTGGAAATTTGGCAGAAAAGGTCCCTGGGTATTTAAAATGGAAAAACTACATCTTTGGTCCTTTGTTTTATCACAATTGGCAATATTGGACCTTATGATAACTTTGGAAAAATGCCAGATCTCAACCCTCAAAAATCCAGAAATGGCAAAATTGGTCCTTGTGCAAAGTTACAACCAAACCGGACCCTTAATATTATCACCCCAACCAAAACCAAATCCAATCCATTAAAAAAAAAACACCAAGCCCACCTTCCTTTTGAGGCTATCACTCCCACAGGCCCAAACACCCCTTTGATATCACAACGTAGGGTCAACTTTGACCCTATGGTCAAACCAGTCAAACAACCATCTCCTTCCCTCCCCCACACCACTTGCCCATCAAATCACCACCACCCCACCATCCCTATCTAATCCACCGCCCAAACCACCACTCTCACCTAATATGACAACCACAATTAATGCACCCACCCTCCAATTGGTATTTATCAGAGCCAATTGCTCATTTCTGTTTTGGCGCCAAAATGCGTGGATGGCCAGGATTGAATCTCAGCAATCCAATGGTTCAAGATTGAAGTGGGATAAGCTTGTTGGGACCCCAGAAGCTCAGAAACTCAAATATAAAAGGAAGGGTTTGCAAGTAGAAGTATTAGTAGTCACTTAGCTTAATTTTTATGTCGTATTAATGTAATTTCAAATTTTAGTTGTTAATTTTAGTCCAAGAAGCTTGTAATCTGTTTTAGTATTGTACTTTCAACTTTTCTTGATCAAAATTCCAAGTTTTCAGTTAATAATTCAGTTTCAGTGTTAAATTTGCAATTTCCTTTTTAAGTTTTAACTATGATCTAAATTAGTATTTACTGTTTCATAAGCTCACTTAGATAGTTTAAATCATTAACTAAACATAAAAACTTAAAAAAATATAAAAAAAGGAAAATCAGAACCAAAGAAATAAACCACAGGGTACCTTTGCATTTGAGTGGAAAGCTTAAGGAAGTTGCATGCAATGGAGGGGCAAGGTGGACTTAACCTGGCTTGTTTTTAACACGCTAGGAGCTTGTAGCTGCCCATTTGGGAGCCCTTGTTTAGCTAGGGTCTCAAGTGAGTTCAAATTTCCATTTTTCTTTGATTCTTGGTTCTGTACTATAGCATAGCTTATTATCTGCTTATCTTTGTTCATGTAAGCTTATTCAGTGTTAGATAGTGATAATCTTGATTTAAATTAGTAGCTTGTTAGTTAATATAAATAGTTGTTCATTATCCTAGTAAAACAGTCAAAATAGTATAATTAGTAATCTTGGTTAATAGTTGTTAATTCCTGTATTTAAGTGTTCATTTTAGCTTAATATATCATCTTAAGTCAACCTAGGTCTGTTTCATAAGCTCTTTTAAGCATTTGCTTCACAAATCATAAGACAGACAAGTTTTAAGGAGTGTTTGGATTAGAGTAATCCTAGGTGTTGTAATATATGTGTGTTGTTGTTTTCTGTTGACACAAGTCGCTTAGAACCATATTGGCTCAGAAAAACCATAAAAACTTGGTCTTATTTCACCAAAAGTCAAAATCACAAATCATTTGGTCTAATCATATATCTGTGTTGATTTTGAAGTAGCATAGCCCTTAATTTGGTTCACAAGTGCAAGTTTTAGCTTAATCTAGTCTCCTTATAGCCTAAGTAACTTAAATCAGTCAATAAATCAAAGTAGAATCTCATCAAAGTCAACCTTTTGCAAAAACTCAAAAAGTCAAAATACACCTTTGTTTTAGAAATCCAAATCTTGGAAGAATATTTGTGATTTTTATGATTAGCCATAGGCCTTGATCTTTTCAGAAGTTAAAGTTTGTCAGCTAGACTACAAGTTTTCATCAGCAGCTTATTTTTTAGATTTTTCTATAAGCTTGTGCAAAAGCTTCTTTAGACCTGCAGGGCAAGTGCATGCCCTGTGCATCAGGTTTTGACCAACTTTCCAAGGTCTCTCTTGTGATCATCAGTGGACCCACACCCTGTGCCTTAGTTTTTTAGAAAGCCCTCCACCTCAGCTTATTGAGGGAGTGCTTATTTTGTCCCTCAGACCTTTGGCCCTTAGCTTATTTGACCCATATTTGTAGCCTGTCTCAGAAACCAACACTGAGTACTCAGTGTGTGACCCCAACTTCCAAGGCTTACCCAGAGCTCATTAATAAGCCATAAGCCCTGCTTATTGGCTTATTGTGAAGCCTTCCAGTCCCTTTTCAAGTTTTTAGTTTTAATTTGGACTCACCTTGACTTCTGTGGACCCCACAGAAGTCCAAAAACCTTAGTTTTGGCCTGTTTTGGCCTTTTAATTACATAAGAGCTTATTTGCTTCCAAATAGCTTTTCCAGAGTGCTTCTTTGTTCCAATTAGCTTATTTCAAGTGTTTAAACATCTGTGTATGCTTTTTTTGTCATTTGCTAGCTTTTTCAAATAGTGCATAAGTCCTAATAAGCTATAAGTCCACTATTGAAGAAAAGGGGGTGCACATAGCTTATTTTTATGATATTGTAAAAGTCATTTCACAAAAGTTTCTTATTTTTAACTTATTTTCATCTGTCAAAAAGAAAATCCACTAAAAAACCAAATTTAAAATTAGTGATAGCTTCTATTTAATAGATTCTATCTTTTTAATTTTTCTTTTTAGCTTATTAATAAGCAATCCATCATTTTTATAATTTTCTTAATTTCCTGTCACCTTTAAGTATTTTTAGTAATTTTCTTAGATTTTTCTCTTTTAGTTTGATAATTATTAGAATTAAAAATAGTTTAATTATTTAATTAGGTAATATTAGTAATTAAATAGTTTTCTTAAATTTTAATTAACAACAGTAGGATTTTATATTTTTTCTAAATTTTATAAATCATTTAAGACTTTTATAAAATAGTTTCTTAAGTTCTACTGTTCATTTCCTAATTTTCTTATTTAATTTAGCTAAATTAGATTTAAATTAATTAATAAGTAAATAATTAGTAAAATAGTTTAAATATAATTTTTAGAAACTTTTTATAAATGTTTAGGATTCCTGTGATGGTTAATTAGTTTTATAAATTTTTCCAAAATTTTCTAAGCCATTTTAGTATTATTAGTAATTTAAAAGAAGTTAAATAGTTTAATTAATATAATTAGTAATTAATTAAAAGAAAACCCATAAAAAGAAAAAAATATTTCTTTTTAATTTTTATAGTTTCTTCAAGTTCTTTTAAAGGTTTAGAAAATATTTTTGCAAGTTTTTAGTTTAGTTTGTAATCTTTATCATTTTTAGTTAATTTAAATTAGATTTAAATTACCTTTTAAATAGTTTTAATTAATTAAGTAATATTTAAATATTAAAATAATCAATTATATAATTTCATTTTAATTTTAAATTTTCTTTTTATTTTAAGTTTGAAAAGTTTCACTTGCACCCCCTGTAGTTTGTAAATTGTTTAAATCCCACTTTTCTCTGTCTGTAATCTGATTTCCAAGTTGCATTTGTGTAATTATATCTGTATATCTGTTATTGTTAATATTGTGCAAATACCAAATAATCAGTAGCGTAATCACTTCCCAAATCATCTTTGGCTACTGTCCTCAGTGCTACTCATTCCTGAAACGTTGTCAAAAGCACCATTGCAATCTCGTTGGGACATAACGACCCGGGGAAACACTATACTATCCACGGAGAATTGGCCTGAGCTGTCTTTGACTTATTTGACCTTGGTCAATAATATCTGACGGTTTAGCCCCAATCAAAATTTGGTGCCGCTGCCGGGGAGGTTGTTGCATGTTTTAAAATCGTTTTAAGTTTAGTGGTTTTCAAAACCCTCCCTGTACAAATTTCACCACTTTTGTAAAAAGTTTTTGTAAAAATATCAATCATATCAAAAAGTTCATTAACACTTTTCCTAAAATGTTAACAACACTAAAAAAATCAAAACAACAAAACAAACTGTGAAGTTAAATTACTTCGTTTTCTTTAAGATTACAACCTGAAACAGTTGGTATAAGGTAAGTTTTGACATTAAATTACGAACTGAAGAGGTATCCATTCTTTCCTCCCGCCAGCCTGCGAGTAATCTTAAAGGAACGATTTCGGTTAACGAATCAGTTCCAAAAATATTTCCCAAAGTTTTTTGCACACACACCCAAAAGCCCAAAAACAATTTTTCTGTTAATAAATACATAAAATTTTACCACCGCAAACCAAGGCAGAACACCTACCAACTGGGGGAGTGGACATAATAAGTTCCCAAACTAAAGATTAAAACTAGCCATTGTATCCTTGTGAGTGGTGTACATTTTTCAAAGAAGCCATTCACTTGTGATTATTGGATTAAAGTTCACTGTGGTTTTGCCTCGAATTTGTTTTGAAAAATTGTTTTTAGTGCATGCGCACTCGTTCACAAACAAAGCGTAAAAATCAGAAAAATGTACCCGAGCTACGTACTGTTATTGAAGAACCTAAAACAGAAATGGCCGATGGGCCACCACCACCACCACCTGACCCTCCCAGGGATGAGCCAGCTCCCGATCTCCGAACTATGGAGGAGTTGTGCCAGCCTACCATGCAAGGGAGGGGCGGACCTATTGCACCACTCACTATTGAGGCTACGGACTTTGGCCTCAAGCACCACATGATCCAACAAGTCCAAAATTCGTGTCAATTTCACGGATTACCGGGTGACGATGCTAACAAGCATCTTAATAAATACCTTACCGTCACCCAAAGCATGAAACAGCATGGTTTGACCGACTGTATCTCTTCCCCTATTCTCTCACCCATCATGCCACTGCATGGTTTGACCGACTCCCCAAGAATTCTATTCGTACTTTTGATGAGATGGTAACCAAGTTTCTAGCAAAATATTTTCCACCTTCCATGGTTACCAAGTTACGAAATGATATCAGCAACTTCCGGCAGCGTCCCGATGAGTATCTATTTGAGGCTTGGGAACGATATAAGCTAGCTATTGATCGGTGACTGGTATGTGTTAATTCACATACCATTTTATGGCCAAATACCGACCCAAATTGACTAAATGAGCTAACAAATGCCAAAGAAACATGTGTTCTTATGTTGTGATTATGCTGGTACGGATTAATCACAAAAAGATGAAAAATCAAGCAAATATCGGAAAAACGGGCACGAGAGTGGAAGATGGTCAAATAGTCAAAGCTGGGATCCAAAAATCAACATGGAGTCCTTCATTTATTCAAGATTGGCAGAATAAGTCCCTGAGATATATTTTGAGGAAATTACAAATTCAGCCCTTGGAGTTTTAAAATTTACATAATTGGTCCTTGCAATTTTCATCTCACTATTACAAATACAAAGCCTGGTCCAATTTATCTTATTCTAAAAGCCCAATTTAATTACCAAAGCCCATGATATTTCCCAAAGCCCAAATCCACCCAACCTTGACCCGAGCCCACTTCCCACCTTTGGTCAAAATTATTAAACTAGTCAAAGAAGTCAAAAGGGTCAAATTTGTGGTCAAATGTATAATAAATAAACAAACATGCACCTTTTTTCCCCAATTCCCTCCATACCCAGAAATCCCAACTCTCACATGAACCCTAGTTACCACTTTGGTTCAATTGACCACTCCTGTGTCAAATTAATCATGATTAGGCAATCATTGCGGCTTCCAGAAGACTAGTCACATGTCAGGCATGTGTCAGAGAGAGTGTGAGTTGCTATATGGACACCTGGCTGCTAACTATTGGGCGAGACGCGTCATATTTTCCCTTGGATTCTGCTGACAATGACAAAGAGTACAAGCATACGAATGGGAACAGATGGCATGATATGATTGGATGAGCCACACATCAAATAGTGATCCAAGGGCTAAGATTGGAATGAACAAACACAAATCAGTCCAAGGGTGATCAAAGGGACTGAAGAAGCACAGATGAGTCGTGGATCGCCAGCATGGCAATCAGACCCCTAACCTCATCTCCTCCTATAAATAGAGGTGTTTAGAGTTCATTTTTCATGTAATTTTCTAGTGTAGAGTTATGCTGTCAATTTTTCTATAGAATGTATTTAGTGTAGCTTATGTAATTTTCATATAAGTTTTCAATAAAATTTCTAGTTCACTTTAATAAATCTTAGCTTATTTTTCATCTTATATCTGCTTATTTTGTTTCATTATCTTTGTATTCTTCTTATTTTAGTTAAATTTTAGCTCAATCAATTACTTTAATACAGTCTTATATTCATTTACATAAAAATAAAAAAATTAATAAAAATCAGAAAAATATAAAAAAATATATAAAAATGTTTACATAACAATTACTATAGCTTACAGTAGAGCTTATTTTCATTTTTTTTATACACTTCATTTAAGCTTTCTAGCTTTTAGTGAAGAGATTTGAGTCTGTATTCATCTAAGTGAAGATCAGAATTGATTGAGAGGTTCCTGAGGTGAATTGGATAGCTAGGTTAGAAAGGGAAGAACCTGCCTATCTAAAAGATAGGCAAGCATAGTGAATCCTCCTCAATTGTGGCTGAGGAGGAAGAGTTTGTAAGTATTGCTCTTATTTCAGTTTCTCTTTAAGTTTTTCTTTAAGATCTAGTGATATTAGTAGTATACTGTTGTATTGAATCATCTATTATTGTTGTTGATGTAACACCCCCAATTCATGGATGCAGCGGAATTCAAACTGGGTGTTACTCGACGGCACAACAGTCATAATAATAGAAAACGATCTTTAATAGAGTCGTTTTAAAAGGTTTATCATTCAAATTATATAAATATCCGAGATTACAAAATGAGGTCCCAGATGGTTCCATGTTTACAAATTATATTAAACGAGTTTTTGAATGATAATAAATTTTATAGCCATCTTGAATATCCGTGCCCTTCCGTGCCATCCTTGATCATCATGGACCTGAAATACATGCTTAAGAGGTCAACACAAAGGTTGAGTGATATTCATATAGTTTGTTTAAGGGTTGAACACAATATGTTGGTAGTATGAGTTAATTAGACTCATACTCATGGTTGGAAAACAAAACAGGTAGGCTACGTTATTATACGCCCATAAAATGTATTATGACACTAAGCTTATGACACCAAAACGTTAATGGGTACCAATATGAATCGGCGGAGTTATCCTGGTAGGTACTTTGCTAACATACCTAAATCTCAAATATTAGTGCATTTGTTTGAACTTAGTCAATACAAATGGGATTCGTCAATCCCAATAGGCCTATTCATAATATCCGCGCTCACTATTACTAATGATTAAATGGTTCATAATAAGGGATATTGGTTTTTGCAAGGATAATACTTAGTGATAATAAAACAATCAGGCAAGCATACAATTGAAAAGCATTGTGTTCGGTTGAAAAATAATAACATGTATTCCCCCCAAGGGTTTGTAAAATAATTAAGTAATGGAAAGTGGGGCTATGAACTCACCGTGAGTTGGATGATGTATAATGAGAATGATGGATATGCCGTGAGAACTTCTACGAGCAACCTAGAATAATTGTTGCAACTTAGGTTTGGAATAATATCTAAGAATACGAAGAATTGCCTATATATGTCTTGCATTTAGTCCAGGATGTAGTACTTAGTATAGTGTAAGTCTTTGCAAAGAAATGGTTCATGAAACATGTATAGTTTAAATATATCGTTTACTACCGTTCGAGCCGACATAATTCAGAAGTCATATAGTAAACGTTCGAGGAGCCAGGACACTTTAATTCGTAAATCCACAACTCATATCGACGGCTTACTTAATGAACTCCTCACATGAGGCTCCATACTATTGTAGTATTTGATAAAGTATATATATATATATATATATATATATATATATATATATATATATATATATATATATATATATATATATATATATATATAAGTTTTGATCTGAAAAGTTACATGTCCAATATTTGAATAAACTTAGGAAAGTTTATTTTTACATGAAGATTGTTATTAGGATGAGTTTCTTAATCTTGTATGACGATTACTTGTAAGATCTCATGGTTCTTTTGATGGAGTAGATCCAAATTGTATGTTTAAGTTATCGCTAACTCTTTAGCTCATGTTTTCGCCTAGGTAAGTTTATATGGTCATTTAGTCATGGCCTTGCCATGACCTTTGGTCATTGTTCCATGGTCTTGAGACTCAACCTTGGCTTTAGCCATGGTTGTGATCTTGAATTTAGGTCATTAGACCTCTTGGTTTTATTAAACCATAACTATTATATAGTGACTTTGGTATACAAAAATAGCTGTTAAAAAACTGAAGAAAATCTCATTCGTTATTGGTTTTCTGGATACGTGCACCTGAGTTTTTAAAGAAAACGTGATTCCGGAAAACTTTTGTGTTTTAACCTTTTCATGAAACGGACCAGAAGGGCCTCTTTTTGCGTGTTTAAGGTTCTGTCACAGAAGGTTTTTAGGCAGTTTTGCCGTAAAGTTTTGGTAACTTCAAATGGTCATAACTTTTGACTCGTGTACTCGTTTTAGGTGGTTCAAATTGCTATGTTTTCCTTGTTAAGTCCTATACTACAATATTTAATTTTCCAATAGCATAATTATACCACTTTGGTCAGATTTTACCATTAAAGTTACTAGTTTACTTGTTTAACTAACATAAGTTAACATACATATATATATATATATATATATATATATATATATATATATATATATATATATATATATATATATATATATATATATATATATACACCAATACTTGTTTTACTCATTTTTATACATCATGGACATAATCATAAGACAATATATAGCATGAATGATATGTAAATAGCATGAATATGATATTTAACAAGAATTATGTTAGGATTTTGCTTACAACTTTTGGCTTTCAATTAAGAAAGGAAGTTGACATGTAAGGTAAGGACTTTGATAGACTTAAGCTTCACCCTACTTCACTTCATGCAATCTTTCTACCATTGTATTCTTGAAAGAGAGATGTTGAAAGTTGAGGTGACTTGAGTGGATTCAAACTCAAGAGAAATCACCAAAGTTTCTAGGGTTTGGAAGTAGTTTGATGAATCAAAACCAAACTTGAGTTTCTATGTTGTTGTAGCACTTGATACTTGCATGAAATTAGAAGTAAATGAGCTAAGGTTATGGTGTTTGTGTGTGTGATGTGTGGCGTACAAAGAAGAGGAGAGGAGGGGGCTTTTATAGGAGCTTGAGGAGGTTACAATCTTGACTTGTCAAACCTTTGAGACCAAGTTGAACACATGTAAACATCTTAAGACCTTAAGCTTGAGATCAAGCCACATGAGGGGTGACTCCCCCCCCTAAGTCGGTTTGAATGAGATAAGGAAGTATGAGTTGGTTTGTGATGATATTATCTAACTTATGTCGCTAGTTTTGACTCCGTAAAATGCTAACCGTAAGTTGTTACGTCACAAAACGTAAAACCGGGTATCGTAAAAATGTGAAACTTGAAAGAATGACTAAACTTGTCATTATACTCCATAATAAAATATAAAATGTGTGGTAGGTTCCATTGGGGTGCTAAAACCCTGCTAAAACTGGAAACACGGGTCTAAAACGCGTAATACGTAAAATGTACGAATATTGTGTAAAATTGAGAAAAGTAAAATGTTACTTTTCTAATGTGATAATAATGATTTAAAATGACTTATAATGTCTAGACTGGGCTCAGTCTAGTGTCGGTTGGTATTTAATGTCTTTTAAAAATAAAACCGTAAGCCTAAAAATCAAGGAATGATTTATAAAATCAAAGAATGATTTTTGGTCAAAGGAGGAGGGAAAAATATGTTGACTTATTCTAAAAATGTGAAAACTCAAATTGTCTTAGAAACGCGGTGCAGGTATAGGCTAAGGTTGCGGCTAAGTAAAAGTGCTTAAAAACAAAAATTCCTGTTTCTCACGGCCGAGGTTTATTTGGTCACATTTTTTTCAGTCATGATTAATTCTCAAATAAATCATGAGTGTATCAAACATTTTTCTGATGCGGGGAAAATTAACGCGGTCGAGTTTCATTGTGCGTAGGATTTTTGAATGACGTTTTACCCTAAAACGTGTAGTTCCTTAATAACTTTCGCGAAAATGATCTGATGAGTGTCAAACTTTTATTTTGCCATGGAAATGATTTATCATACGAGAATATGAAATAAAAATCAAATTTCGGAAAATGAATAGTAAAAGTGAATAGTAAAAATGAATAGTGAAATTTTCGGGAATAGTAATTAACCTGAAAATGCGAATTGTTATAGTTGATAGTGAAACTGAGCTTGTTTGGTATTAGATGTTTACTGTTTGATTAATTTTGACATTATTAGTTTGAGTTTCATTAGCCTAGTAGTTCTATTCTGTTTGTGGATCTGCTTCAGCATAGTAATTCTGAGTACCTGTTTCATTTGGAATTGAATTGTTGCTAGCTGATAAATTTAGTAGCCTTTAGCTGTTAATCAACTATCATTGGTAGATTGAATTTGAAATTGTGAGTTTGGATAAAGTGTAGTATACTGTCATGTTGAATTAGAGTGGAATAGAATTGTAGCATTTCAGCAATATAAGGGGTGTTTGGATAAGCTGTAACTGCTATAATATTGATGTTACTTTGCTGGACTTTTAGCATAAACATGTCACATAATGTAGTATTGGAGGTAATTAAGCATGAAATCAGTTGCTTAAGTGTGAAATAGTCAATTTGCTCTTGATACCATTTAAGTCAGTTATCTGTAGTGATTTTAGCATGCTCAGTCCTTCTAATTGATACATAATTAGATATCTTAGCTTAATTCAGTGCTATTTTAGCCTAATACATCAAATAGATCACACTAGGGTAGATTAAACTTCAAATAAGTCAACTGTGGTAGATCACTTAAAAGTCAGACTTGCATATTACTGCAGCCCTTTTGTGTTTTCAGTTGCTGAATATTGCCTCAATTAGACATCAATTAGTGATCCAGCCATAGGGCTTTTGTGTTTTCTAGATAGTATGCTAGGTAGTGTAACTTTTGCCCCCATAAGTTCTGAGTTTTGAGCTTATTAGATTAGCTTATTTTGCCTGTCTTGTTGCCTGTGTGAGACAGGGGACTGCTTGTTGATTTTAGGCCTGCAAGTGTTTAACTGAGCTTGTATTTGAAACTTGTGATTGATTATGAGTTTATCCGAGTTGGTTGAGTAATTAGTTTCATATTTTTGCTTCTATATCATCTTGTGCCTTATCTGCTTATACAAGAGCTTATTAATTAAGCTTATTGCTGCATAAGTGAACTTCTGTGGGTTTATATGATACAAGTTGATCAATATTTGCATATTCTGAGCTAATTGCATCATTTTTAGACTTAGTCTCAAGTTTCAATAAGTTTGGATCACAAGTGCTTATAAATAAGCACTTGTGATAAACTGTTTCTTCTAAATAAGCAGTTTAACTTTTCATTTTCCCTTCAAATTTTTTATATGAGTTCTTTTTAATATTTTTGGTTTTCTGGAATTTTTCCAGATTTTTCCAAGCATTTTTACTATTTTTCTTAATTTCTTTATGATTTTATCCATTTTTAAATTGTTTTTAATTACCAAAAATCCATAAAAATTCATAAAAAGCTGTGAAAAATACAAAAATATTTTTAGAAATTCTTTTATAATATTTTAGAATTTTTAGAATTAAATTTTCATTTTTCCACTTTATTTTTCTATTTTTCTTTATTTTTAATTCATTTTAAATTCCAAAAATCAATATTAATTCATAGAAAGTAAATAAAAACTCAAAAAATATATTTTTCTTTTTCTTAAAATTCTTTTTATAAGTTTAAGATTTTTAGAAAATTGTTTCACATTTATAGGATCATTTTTAGAATAAAAGTCGCGTTTTATTTCGTACGTTACATTTTAAAATTACGTTTGCATTTTCGTTTTCACGTTTTTGACTTTTGTGCATATTTAGCTTGTACCTTGTGCATAATTCACTATTTCTTTTCACATTTTTATTTCACAATCACTTTTCACTAAACGATTCCCAATTCGATTATTCGATATTTCATTCGAACCTTCGTTGGGAGAACGACCCGGGAAATACTTTCACGAGTATTTCTTCGGAATATAATTATATACTATAATTTGACACACATTAGTGCCCTAACCACAATATGTTACAAGTTACCATCATAGATACCTTCTATAATGGTCTAACATTGAGGCACCGTGATATTCTCAATGCTGCTGCTGGTGGGACCTTTATGAAAAGGCGTCCCGAAGAATGCTATGATCTAATTGAGAACATGACTGCCCACCATAACTTTTGGGATTTCTCTGCGGAGAGGGATGAGTCATGTAAATCAGTTATTCCTTCATCATCATCTCCTGAAATAATTGCTCTCATTAAAAAGATGGATGATATCTCTACGGCTGTGTTGAGAATGAATCAAACTATGCAAAATCAGCAGGTTCAGAATCAACAAGTGAAAGCCGTGGCCCGAAGTTGTGAAACTTGTGGAGGCCCACATCTGTATTCCGAGTGTCCAGCCACTGCTGGTTTTCCTCAAGAGAACGTTTATGCTGCTCAAGGTTCCTACAACATGGGGGTAATTCTTACCAACCACAAGGGGACCGTAATCTCTTAAGCTATCGTTCCAACAATTTTCTCGGACCTCCCGGTTTTAACCAGAATCAAAACCGTAACTCGAATCAGAATTGATGAGATTTTAACCAAGGTCAAAACCCAAATTTCCAAAACCCAAACCAAAATCAAGGTCATTTTAATCAAAACAATTTTCAAAATGGCAATCAAAATCAAGGTTTTCAAGGAAATTTTCAAAGAAACCAAGGTCAAGGGAATTACAATCAGGGTAATTTCAATCAGAGAAATAATTTTTAGGGTAACAACAACCAAAACCAAGGAAATTTTCAAAACAACCGTGTTCAAAATTTTCCTAATCAAAATCAAAACGTTGTTCTATCATCGTCTTCCTCCGATGAAGTGCTAAAACAATTCATGAAAGCACAAGATGAAACGAATCGGTTATTGATCAGCAAGATCTCTGAGCTTCAAAAGTCTTTAAATGATCGACCCTGGGGCCCGGGTACACTACCGAGCAACACGATCGCTAACCCGAGGGGCGATGTCAAAGCGATCACTACCCGAAGTGGAGTATCATACAATGGACCCACGATTCCCTCTACCTCTTCTTCTCCTCCTACCAAGGTAGCGAAACGTGAACCTGAGGTTACCACGGACACGGTACATCCTACTAATAACGGAGGTACCAACAACGTCCACCCTCAAGTTGTCCCGGTCCCGACTCGTAAGTCAAAAGTTGTATTTGATCCTCCGGAAATTCCTGATGAAATTCCAAAGAACAATCCCAAGCCTTCAATTCCATATCCTTCACGATTGAATGATCAAAAGAACCGCGAAAGAGCTAATCATCAGATGGAAAAATTTTACCAAATTTTCCAAGAGTTACACTTCGATATTAGCTTCGCAGATGCTCTTCTTCTAATGCCTAAATTTGCTTCAACAATCAAAAATCTGATAAGCAATAAGGAAAAACTCTGTGAGATGGCTAAAACTCCACTTAACAAGCATTGCTCAGCAGTGCTCTTGAAAAAGCTTCCCGAAAATCTTGGAGATCCCGGGAAATTTCTCATTCCTTGCATTTTCCCGGGGATGGTTGAATGCTTTGCCTTGGCCGATCTTGGTGCAAGCATTAACCTTATGCCTTACTCAGTCTAGAAGAGACTCTCTCTTCCTGCTCTCATTCCTACCTGCATGACTCTCGAGCTTGCAGACCGTACTATATCTCGTCCTATCGGCATTGCCGAAGATATCTTCGTGAAAGTAGGAAAGTTCCATTTTCCGGCAGATTTCGTGATTGTTGATTTCGATGCTGACCCGAGAGTTCCTCTCATTCTCGGGAGGGGATTCTTAAAAATGGGTCGTGCTCTAACCGATGTTTTCGAGGAAGAAATCACTCTACGTGTTGGTGGTGAAGCCATCACATTCAATCTTGATCTGACGTCAAGATACTCCTCCAACTATGACGCTGAAACGGTTAACCGAATTGACATCATCGATGTTGCGTCAGAGGAGTATTCTCAAGAAGTCCTCAGTTTCTCAGCAAGTGGCAGTACCACTCTTTCTTCTGAGCCTATCATATCCGACTCTTCCCCTTCTCTCACTCCGTTTGAGGGAAGTGACTTCCTTCTGGAAGAGGTCGAGGCTTTTCTTGCTCAGGATAGCTCAATCCCTCATGAGATTGATGAAAACTATCTTGACCCGGAGGGGGATATTCTTCTTCTTGAAAGATTGTTAAATAACGATCCTTCACCCTCTCCGTCTCCAAAACAACTTCATAAAGCGGAAATTAAGTCTATTGAAAAATCTGAAGAATTTCCCGAGGTTGAGCTTAAAGACTTGCCTCCTCATCTAGAATATGCATTTTTGGAGGGTGATGATAAATTACCCGTCATTATTGCTAAAGACTTGAAAGATGAGGAAAAGGCTGCACTTCTAAAGGTTCTTAAGTCACACAAGCAAGCAATTGCTTGGAAACTCTCCTACATTAAGGGTATTAGCCCGGACTTTTGTACACACAAAATCTTAATGGAGGATGACTTTAAGCCAGCAGTGCAACAACAGAGAAGGGTAAATCCTAAAATCCACGAAGTTATCAAACAAGAGGTTCTAAAACTTCTTGATGCGGGATTGATTTATCCTATATCTGACAGTTCTTGGGTTACCCAATTCATTGCGTTCCTAAAAAGGGTGGCATAACCGTTGTCACCAGCGAGGAAAACGAGTTGATTCCAACTCGTTTGGTCACGGGTTGGCGAGTATGTATTGACTATCGTAAGTTGAATGAATCCACCCGTAAAGACCATTTTCCTCTGCCTTTTATGGACCAGATGCTCGAAAGACTAACGGGGAATAAATACTACTGTTTCCTCGATGGTTTCTCGGGTTACTTCCAGATCCCCATTGATCCACAGGATCAAGAGAAAACTACCTTCACATGCCCCTACGGAACTTTTGCTTACAGACGTATGCCTTTCGGCTTATGTAATGCACCAGGCACGTTCCAAAGGTGCATGATGTCAATCTTTTCCGACATGATCGGGAAAACTATGGAGGTATTTATGGATGACTTTTCAGTCATCGGGGATTCATTCCAGTCTTGTCTCTCTCACTTGGAACAGATGCTTAAGCGTTGTAAAGAAACGAATTTGAGTCTCAACTGGGAGAAGAGCCATTTTATGGTTAAAGAGGGCATTGTCCTCGGCCATAAAATTTCAAAAAACGGGATTGAGGTTGACAAAGCCAAAATTGATGTCATTGCTAAATTACCTCATCCCACCACCGTTAAAGGTGTTAGGAGCTTTTTGGGTCATGTCGGCTTCTATCGTAAGTTTATCCAAGATTTCTTTAAAATCGCCCGGCCTATGACCCATCTCCTCGAGAAGGATGCTCCTTTCATCTTCTCTCCTGAGTGCATCGAAGCTTTTGAAACATTAAAGAAAAAGCTTACTGAGGCACCGATTCTTGTTGCCCCCGATTGGGACCTACCTTTTAAGCTTATGTGCGATGCTAGTGATTTTGCCATAGGTGCGGTCTTGGGGCAACGAAAAGCAAAATACTTTTAGCCTATACACTACGCAAGCAAAACTATGACCGAGGCTCAGAGTCATTACACCACCACTGAAAAAGAACTATTGGCTGTGGTGTATGCCTTTGAAAAATTCCGGCCATACTTAATACTGACCAAATGTGTAGTTGATGTGCGTTTTATTAGTACAAGTTTTAAAATTTATAAACACGAATTATCCGATTATTATCTAGCACATACGAGCAAGTATACTCGTCCGGTGTAATAAAGGTGGGTAAGTCGAGATCGTCCCAAGGGATTTGGTGGTTTTAGTAATAAGAAAAACGTTTGTTAAATAAGGGTTGTCAATCCAAATTTATGTAAAATCTTAATTTAAAAGAAACTCAATAAAAAAACTAAACATATACTTGTGTATAATTCCTTGATTGGTAATTAGGAGTATCGTAACAATTTGAGTACGAAGTTTGGTGTAAAACTTGTTATGATGCGCAACTAAAAATGAGTAGTTATACAATCTATGATGTATGTCATGTTTTCACTACTACTAAGAATTCTATCACCTAAATGACTCCTTTCGGACATATCAAATTAGTATGACAATCCTATAAACACATGGTTGTTTAGAAAATCAATTCTTTTCTTATGAATTCCTACGAATCCTTTCGGTCCTTTTTCGTGATGAAATCGTCTCAAATCTATTTTAATAAGTAAATAAGATGGTTGTCAAGCATCCTATTCCATACTAATTTGGTGCATTAATATTTTGGAATAAAAACAAGTTGAAAATCCTTTCGGACCTATTTTTCAAGAAATTGTTTTTACCGACAAATTAAGCAAGAAAAGATGTTATATTAACAAACTCATAAAATAGATATGTTTTCATGCATCACCTTTTTCATAAAATAATACTCCATTAACCAATCACATCATATACACAAGTATATCACAAATTACTCCATAACAATCATATTAAAACACAAGTAAATAAGAAAACTTTCATAAAACTTAAAGTAACAATTGTTAATTATAAGTATCAAGGTGTACCTAGTCTAGAGAATTACAATGAATAAACTTATGGAACTATAGCAACCACACTCCTCCAATTGCTCACTAATGTAAGTAAACAACTCCACACTCGAACCAATGCTTGAGACTCTAACTCAACACGTTCTGGACGTTTTTACAACACTTAGTAAACTTTCAGGTAATGTAAGATAAACTAACAAGATTTGGTGTAATACTAAGTTAGATAATGGTGGTACAAGTAACTCTAGGCCCTAAGTGCTCATTATATAGCATAATGACACTTATCCTTCAAGTAAAAACGTTCATCCTCAGTTAATAAGCAGAAATGATCAGCCACACATGATTATGGGGAGTAAATTCGCCAATAAATGCAAAACTTGTAACTTCAGTTAACCCCATCCGATCGGTTTCTCGCCATCCGATCGGATGGTCAATCTTGGCACGTTTCCAGCCGATCCGGTTGCGGGTTGCAACCGATCGGTTGGATTTTGTCTGAACATGTTTCTATGTCTTTTCTTCGTCGTTTTACGTTGCATGCAATATTTTTCTTCGTAGCATGACTTTGTCCATTAGAACTTGATATTTCCTTGATAATTTCGTGTAGTAAACTTGTCTTTATCAAACCCTTTTGTCCATGCAACGTTTCTTTCTTCCTTGATCCTCTTGAAACTCTTCAAAAATGCATGTCCACTTCATTTCCTCATCTTTTAATCATTTTTACCTGCTTTTGGCTATATTTGCATGTATAAACACTTTTCCACGATTAAGTAACAAATATATACAAATATGACCAATTTCCACTCATAAATCAAACAATAACGCGACTAAAAATATGTTAATTTTGAGCGTTATCAGTAGTGTATACGGATCACTCGGCTTTGAAGTACCTATTTGCAAAGCAAGATGCAAAGCCGAGGCTACTCCGTTGGGTTCTCCTCCTCCAAGAATTTGATATCATTATCCGTGATAAAAAAGGAGCCGAGAACCTTGCTGCTGATCATCTCTCACGATTAGAAAACCCTCACCAAGATGTGTCCGAGAAAAAGGAAATAAATGAAACATTTCCTCTCGTGACACTCAATACGGTTTCTTTTCGTGGTGACTCTTCTACCCCATGGTTTGCAGACTTTGCAAATTACCATGCGGGTAACTTCATCGTGAAGGGGATGACGTCCCAACAGAAGAACAAATTCTTCAAAGACGTTAAACATTACTTCTGGGACGACCCCTATCTCTTCAAAATCTGTGCCGATCAAGTCATCAGGCGATGTGTTTACGGACAGGAAGCCACTGATATTCTCAAGGCTTGCCATGCTGGACACACCGAGGGCCACCATAGTCCTAACTACACCGCCAAAAAGGTGTTTGATTCCGGTTTCTATTGGCCCACGATTTATAAGGATGCCCACGAATTAGTCAAAGCTTGTGACGCTTGCCAGCGTCACGGGAATATTTCACAAAAAAATGAAATGCCACAAAATACCATTCAAGTTTGTGAAATCTTTGACGTCTGGGGCATTGATTTTATGGGGCCATTCCCATCTTCTCGTGGAAACAAATACATTCTCGTGGCTGTTGACTACTTGTCAAAATGGGTTTAGGCAAAAGCCTTACCCACCAACGATGCCCGACTTGTTGTGAAATTCTTGAAATCCCTCTTTGCTCGTTTTGGAACTCCCCGTGCCATCATTAGTGATCGCGGTACACACTTTTGCAATGATCAATTCACAAAAGTCATGCTTAAGTACGGTGTTACTCACCGTCTTTCTATCGCGTATCACCCACAAACAAGTTGGCAGGTGAAGGTTTCAAACCGTGGTATTAAACGGATTCTTGAGAGGACCGTAGGTGAAAACCGTGCTTCCTGGTCGGACAAACTAGATGATGCACTCTGGGCCTTCCGTACAACTTACAAAACACCCATCGGGTGTACTCCCTACAAGTTTGTATACGGGAAGGCGTGTCATCTACCGATCGAGCTCGAGCACAAAGCTTACTGGGCCTTGAAACATGCAAACTACGACCTTCATAAAGCGGGTGATCACCGTAAGGTTCAACTCAATGAATTAAACGAACTTCGTGATCAAGCCTACGAGAACTCTTTGATCTACAAAGAAATGACAAAGAAGATCCACGACTCCAAAATTAAGAATCGCGTTTTCAACGTCGGTGACAGAGTCCTTCTTTTCAATTCAAGGTTAAAGATCTTCTTGGGGAAATTAAAAACCTGATGGACTGGACTATTCACTGTTGCAAAAGTATATCCATACGGGACTGTTGAGCTATCTCAACCTGAAGGTCCCAACTTCAAAGTGAATGGTCATCGTTTGAAACATTATTTTGGAGAGGACATACCATCCATGGTTGTCCCGGATCTCTAAACTTTCCCCATGGACCAATGAATTCGGGGATCGAGTCAAGCTAGTGACTCGGTGAACAAAAATTAGCAAAATATGGGTTTTCACCCATATCTCTGACTTCTTTCTACTTTCTAACACTCTAGTGTGGGGGAGTGGCCGTCCCCCACCTTTTGCAAAGTAAATATGTATAAGTTCAAAAAAAAAAAAGTGTTTATATGTACATATAAATAAAGTGAAAAATCAAAACGATATTTCCACAGTTAGCTTCGAATATTAGCTTTTTCCGTTCAAAGAGTCGGCATAATAGCCGGGACTTTGAATATTGAGGACAATATTCAATTCTAAGTGTGTGGGGGGGGGGGGGGGAATTCTAGCGAATTTTATCACAAAATACTTTCTAAGTACCCCCATTTTGGCCCAAATTTTTCAAAATTTTTTTCACTTTATTTCAAAATTTTTGTGGTTATCAGTCCGCCATGTCTGAACAACAAAAGGATTGGCTAATCCAGGAGCAAACGGCTCTTGGTAAAGATATCTCAAATCCGTTGATGGCTTGCAATTTGCCCAAAATTGTATGGTATATCAACTCGCCATATCCAAAAAAGTGAATGAGTTGGCTAGCCCGCAAGATTATGGCTTGTGGTAAAGGTCGTGGAAAAACCATAATTGGTAATCAGCTCACCAGGATGTTGACTTTGTCCATCAAGAGTTGGCTAGTCCAGAAGCAAACGGATTTTGGTAAAGACAAATCAAATCCGTTGACAGCTGGTGGTTTGCTCAAAATCACATGGTTATCAGGTGGACCATAGTTCTTACTTGAACAGATACATCTGGCTACTCCAGAAGTGATGGCTTTTGGTAAAGAGTTTTCAAATCCATTAAGTTTTTCTTAAAAGATTGCTAGGGACTAGCAATGTTTTAGTATGGGCGATTGATGAGTGCTCAAACACTCATCATTTTTACCTATTTTGAGCTGCCAAAACATCTAAAAACACTCAAAATTGCATCAAAATAATGAAAATATCTCAGGAATGTGTTTTATATGTTTCAGATGCAAAATAATAAAAAACAGATGAAAAACGTATAAAGTTTGCATAATTGGCAGTTTCAGTCCCTCATCTTTCAAAAGTTGTCAAATCTAGTCCCTGGTTATTCTAAAAACTTGAAAAAGTCACCAAAGGTCATTTTAAATCACAAAGTTACATATTTAGTCCTTTGGTGCAAAGTTTCATAAAATTGCAAGTTTAGTCCTTAAACTTTGAAAATTGACAAAAATGGTCCTTGGGATATTAAAACTTTGAGAAAAACAAATTTTGTCCTTGTACTTCTCATTTATGGCAGGAATGGTCCTTGGTTGCAAAGTTTGGTGAAATTACAAATCAGGTCCCTGAAGTTTGGAAATTTGGCAGAAAAGGTCCCTGGTTATTTAAAATGGAAAAACTACATCTTTGGTCCTTTGGTTTATCACAATTGGCAATATTGGACCTTATGATAACTTTGGAAAAATGCCAGATCTCAACCCTCAAAAATCCAGAATTGGCAAAATTGGTCCTTGTGCAAAGTTACAACCAAACCGGACCCTTAATATTATCACCCCAACCAAAACCAAATCCAATCCACTAAAAAAATACACCAAGCCCACCTTCCTTTTGAGCCCATCACTCCCACAGGCCCAAACACCCCTTTGATATCACAACGCAGGGTCAACTTTGACCCTGTGGTCAAACCAGTCAAACAACCATCTCCTTCCCTCCCCCACACCACTTGCCCATCAAATCACCACCACCCCACCATCCCTATCTAATCCACCACCCAAACCACCACTCTCACCTAATATGACAACCACAATTAATGCACCCACCCTCCAATTGGTATTTATCAGAGCTAATTGCTCATTTCTGTTTTGGCCCCAAAATGCGTGGATGGCCAGGATTGAATCTCAGCAATCCAATGGTTCAAGATTGAAGTGGGATAAGCTTGTTGGGACCCCAGAAGCTCAGAAACTCAAGTATAAAAGGAAGGGTTTGCAAGGAGAAGTATTAGTAGTCACTTAGCTTAATTTTTATGTCGTATTAATGTAATTTCAAATTTTAGTTGTTAATTTTAGTCCAAGAAGCTTGTAATCTGTTTTAGTATTGTACTTTCAACTTTTCTTTATCAAAATTCCAAGTTTTCAGTTAACAATTCAGTTTCAGTGTTAAATTTGCAATTTCCTTTTTAAGCTTTAACTATGATCTAAATTAGTATTTACTGTTTCATAAGCTTACTTAGATAGTTTAAATCATTAACTAAACATAAAAACTTAAAAAAAATATAAAAAAAGGAAAATCAGAACCAAAGAAATAAACCACAGGGTACCTTTGCATTTGAGTGGAAAGCTTAAGGAAGTTGCCTGCAATGGAGGGGCAAGGTGGACTTAACCTGGCTTGTTTTTAACAAGCTAGGAGCTTGTAGCTGCCCATTTGGGAGCCCTTGTTAAGCTAGGGTCTTAAATGAGTTCAAATTTCCATTTTTCTTTGATTTTTGGTTCTGTACTGTAGCATAGCTTATTATCTGCTTATCTTTGTTCATTTAAGCTTATTCAGTGTTAGATAGTGATAATCTTGATTTAAATTAGTAGCTTGTTAGTTAATATAAATAGTTGTTCATTATCCTAGTAAAACAGTCAAAATAGTATAATTAGTAATCTTGGTTAATTGTTGTTAATTCCTGTGTTTAAGTGTTAATTTTAGCTTAATATATCATCTTAAGTCAACCTAGGTCCGTTTCATAAGCTCTGTTAAGCATTTGCTTCACAAATCATAAGACAGACAAGTTTTAAGGAGTGTTTGGATTAGAGTAATCCTAGGTGTTGTAGTATATGTGTGTTGTTGTTTTCCGTTGACACAAGTCACTTAGAACCATATTGGCTTACAACAACCATAAAAACTTGGTCTTATTTCACCAAAAGTCAAAATCACAAATCATTTGGTCTAATCATATATCTGTGTTGATTTTGAAGTAGCATAACCCTTAATTTGGTTCACAAGTGCAAGTTTTAGCTTAATCTAGTCTCCTTATAGCCTAAGTAACTTAAATCAGTCAATAAATCAAAGTAAAATCTCATCATAGTCAACCTTTTGCAAAAACTCAAAAAGTCAAAATACACCTTTGTTTCAGAAATCAAAATCTTGGAAGAATATTTGTGATTTTTGTGTTTAGCCTTAGGCCTTGATCTTTTCAGAAGTTAAAGTTTGTCAGCTAGACTACAAGTTTTCATCAACAGCTTATTTTTTAGATTTTTCTATAAGCTTGTGCAAAAGCTTCTTTAAACCTGCAGGGCAAGTGCATGCCCTGTACATCAGGTTTTGACCAACTTTCCAAGGTCTCTCTTGTGATCATCAGTGGACCCCACACCCTGTGCCTTAGTTTTTTAGAAAGCCCTTCACCTCAGCTAATTGAGGGAGTGCTTATTTTGTCCCTCAAACCTTTTGCCCTTAGCTTATTTGACCCATATTTGTGGCCTGTCTCAGAAACCAACACTGAGTACTCAGTGTGTGACCCCAACTTCCAAGGCTTACCCAGAGCTCATTAATAAGCTATAAGCCCTGCTTATTGGCTTATTGTGAAGCCTTCCAGTCCCTTTTCAAGTTTTTAGTTTTAATTTGGTCTCACCTTGACTTCTGTGAACCCTACAGAGGTCAAAAAACCTTAGTTTTGGCCTGTTTTGGCCTTGTAATTACATAAGAGCTTATTTGCTTCCAAATAGCTTTTCCAGAGTGCTTCTTTGTTCCAATTAGCTTATTTCAAGTGTTTAAACATCTGTGTATGCTTATTTTGTCATTTGTTAGCTTTTTCAAATATTGCATAGGTCCTAATAAGCTATAAGTCCACTGTTGAAGAAAAGGGGGTGCACATAGCTTATTTTTAAGCTATTGTAAAAGTCATTTCACAAAAGTTTCTTATTTTTAACTTATTTTCATCTGTCAAAAAAAAAAAAAAAAAAAAAAAACCACCAAAAAACCAAATTTAAAATTAGTGATAGCTTCTATTTAATAGATTCCATCTTTTTAATTTTTCTTTTTAGCTTATTAATAAGCAATCCATCATTTTTATAATTTTCTTAATTCCTGTCACCTTTAAGTATTTTTAGTAATTTTCTTACATTTTTCTCTTTTAGTTTGATAATTATTAGAATTAAAAATAATTTAATTAATTAATTAGGTAATATTAGTAATTAAATAGTTTTCTTAAATTTATTTAACAACAGTAGGTTTTTATATTTTTTCTAGGTTTTATAAATCATTTAAGACTTTTAAAAAATAGTTTCTTAAGTTATACTGTTCATTCCTAATTTTCTTGTTTAATTTAGTTAAATTAGATTTAAATTAATTAATAACTAAATAATTAGTAAAATAGTCTAAATATAACTTTTGGAAACTTTTTATAATTTTTTAGGATTCCTGTGATGGTTAATTAGTTTTATAAATTTTTCCATAATTTTCTAAGTCAGTTTAGTATTATTAGTAATTTAAAATAGGTTAAATAGTTTAATTAATATAATTAGTAATTAATTAAAAGAAAACCCATAAAAAGACAATTTTTTTTTTTAATTTTTATACTTTCTTCAAGTTCTTTTAAAGGTTTAGAAAATATTTTTGCAAGTTTTTAGTTTAGTTTGTAATCTTTATCGTTTTTAGTTAATTTAAATTAGATTTAAATTACCTTTTAAATAGTTTTAATTAATTAAGTAATATTTAAATATTAAAATAATCTATTAAATAATTTCATTTTAATTTTAAATTTTCTTTTTATTTTAAGTTTGAAAAGTTTCAGTTGCACCCCCTGTAGTTTGTAAATTGTTTAAATCCCACTTTTCTCTGTCTGTAATCTGATTTCCAAGTTGCATTTGTGTAATTATATCTGTATATCTATTATTGTTAATATTGTGCAAATACCAAATAATTAGTAGCATAATCACTTCCCAAATCATCTTTGGCTACTGTCCTCAGTGCCACTCATTCCTGAAACGTTTTCAAAAGTACCATTGCAATCTCGCTGGGACATAACGACCCGGGGAAACACTATACTATCCACGGAGAATTGGCCTGATCTGTCTTTGACTTATTTGACCTTGGTCAATAATATCTAACGGTTTAGCCCCAATCAAGGCATCAAACTACATTATGGTCTTTCTAATCTTAGTAAACAAAATACAAGCAAACAAAACCCCCAAATCTTGTCACTTAAAACAAGGTCAAATATGTTAAACATGATAAACAACAATTAAATGGAGCAAAAGATGTATCAAATGATAAATAACAATTCCATTATAAATACCTGTACGGATAGGAGAGCTCATTGTGTTGATTTGCTACTTTTTTTTTTTTTTTTTTTTTTTGGAATTTAGGGTTTGATCGGGGTATGTTACTGTTTGAGTGTTATGTGTTTAATATTACCAAGTGTGTGCTCAATGGTTACTCTACCTTGCTTTTTATAGTAGGTAAGTTGTTTGACTTTAATTAGTCAAAGTTATTGAATGACACATTCAATGCTTGTTCAACGGATGGTTGAAAGTCAAATTAATTGGTAGATACACTTTGTATTTTTGTTTGAAAAGCACACACAGACATGTAAGGAAATAAGATAACATATTACAAATGTGACATTGTATTATTGATCCACTAAATTATTTTGTGCCGAGTACTTCTGCATTGATAGATTGTATAGGTGATCTTGTTTGAACTTGTTGAGAAGCAATGACTTCTTTACTCCTTGATTGTAGCAGTACCTTCTTTAATTCTACCAGTACCATTTTTTTTTCATCAGTACCTTCTTTAGTGTATGGTCACATTAAAGTTGAAGCAATATATTGTCATATTAGTCCTAACAGTTATTATACACAAATGAAGGAAATGATAAAAGTGATTTGATTTCATTAATCTGAGATAAAAGACACAAGATAGTCAAATTAAACAAACATATCTCCATTTTTTGTTTTGTTACACATGCAAGCCCCAAAGCAGGTTATACTCCTCTTCTTCTTGATGCAACCTCTCTTGGTCAGCCTTTGCGAAAGCTTCTTCATCTTCTTCTAATGCAAGGTTTAATGCTTCTTCATCTAAACTCTGCTAAATTTCATCATCAATAACATTTCCAACTAACTGCAACTCAAATTCAGCCTTTTCTTCTTCTTCTTCTTCCATTAGTTTCATTATTTCTTCTTCCTCTAAAATTCCACTACAACTAGGAAGCGTATCCTTTTTAAATACCTTAACTAAGTTTTTCCTTGTAATGTTAAGATAATGACCTGATTTAGGTGAAAACACTGAAACATTACGAAGAATCAAAGCAGCTCCTACAGTCATATCCTTTCCATAATCCCCCTCATTAATGATTTTATGATGTATTGTACCAGATATTTCACCTGATAGATCTTTGACAGTAACTGTAAGATCTCCAAGCGCATTTGGTGTACACGAATTTATTATTGCAACAACTTGTTCAACTTTTCCCTTATTGATAAAGCTTCTGATATCACCTAAACATCTAATCACAACCCCCCATTAGCATTCACATAGTCAACGGGGCTAAGCCATGGCCCACATGTAAAATCCTCATCCTCACCCACGTCTTCAACAACTTTCCTCATATACTCCTGTGTGGAAATTATAGACACCTCTCCACCTTTCTGAGTTTCCTCTATTTTACGTAGCTTTGCCCTTTGATAGACACCTGCAGGACCTGGTATGATCCTAACAGGTTGTTGGCCAGAAATTTCATCATTCTGTTGATCTGATGAAGCATGGGGTGAGTTACTCATGTTGTTGTCGTTTTCCGTGTCAGCAACAACCTTTTTGCCAATTTATAGTGTCTTTTAAGTAGGTGTTTGTGAGGCCCTATAACGCGATTCTTTAAACGGGGACGATGCATGCAAAATGTTTTCCCAAATCAGGGACCTAAAACGAGATAAAAGGGTTCAAATAATGCTCATTTGCCGGGCCTTTAAATTTTCCTGCCAATTATTCCTATCTCATAAAGTGTGTGTTTAGTCCCTGAATTATTGACCTTGTTTTACCGTTAGTCCTCGAAATTCACATTCTATGTTAGCCTTTGGTCATTTTCCTGCCAAACCACCATGCCACTGACAACTCTCATTTGTACCTACAAAACATGGTCCATTGCCCTTTCCAGTTGCATCCACAATTTGCATCCAACAATTCCAAATGGCTGAAAAGAAAAGCAGTCTGTTCATTGCAACCCACAACTTCCAAATGGAACAACCAAGAACAAAATAGGCATCAATGCTGGCATTTATCGAAGATGTTGTTGAGCATCTCCCTAAATGGTCTGATGAGGGCAGTGACGATCCACTCAACTTCACTGAGCTATGGTTGAACAGGATTCATGAATGCCACAAGTTCAATAATCTGCGGAATGCCATTAAAAAAACTTAAGGAAAGAAGTTGACATGCTGGAAAACAAGATTACACATCAAAAGGTTTGTCCAATCAAGGCATGGGCAGATTGGAATGAAACCTTAGACAACACACTTGTCAAACTAACTAATGGTGCAATTAATGTATCAAAAGTTAAACATGAAATTGTTGCTGTTGATCTTGTTACTCCTGAAGCTGTTGTTGATGAACAGGTGGAAGCCAATGGAAGGCCTCTGAAGTGGAAAAGGGTGTATGCTGGTGACAAGAAGGATTTGTTAACTGATGGGTGTTTTTATGTTTAGTTTAAGGTTTTTATGTCTTGGGTGTGGTTGTTATGAGTTGCTTCAGTTAATCTTTTTTGTACTCACCTATTATGCTTAATGAAAATAAGTTATTGTGTATGTATTGACTAATTGTATGTTCTACAAAATGAACCATGAAATGATATATCCAATATTGGTCATGGCGTGTGCATCATTTTTTGTGGTGTGAGTATCAATTCTATTTTTAATTGTTGTTCGTAAGTGTTCAATATTCGAAATAGTCAATAGTCCAGTTCAAATTCTCATGGTCCATACATTAAACGTAGCTAAAGTATTTTGGGCCAAAAGTCATCAATAAAACATTACCTATAAGAAAGCTTTGCATAACAAGCCCATGTGCTATACTTTCAAAAAGTCTACTAGTATGTAATTAAATAATGCAAAATAATATGATTTGCATCAAACATCATATGTTTCATAGGTTCAAATAAGAACTAGATTAGCCAGAAACAGAGAATTACTTACTATAAACCAAGAGATTAATAACTAAGCATGCAAAAGTTGTCCATGATACAAAGAACAACAACAAATAAACATAATCCTAGCTCACACATCACCAATCAGATGGGCTTGGAAGCGGCTCGATATTGTCAAACATATCCATTGGAAAATCATCCATGAACATATCGGGTGCCATCATCATTGGATCATCGTTCTCGTGCCTTCCACAGCTCCCACCACTTTCTCCTCCTTCACCACCTAAACCACAACACTTGTGTAAAGAATCCTTTTTTTTTTTTTTTTTTTTTTTTTTTTTTTTTTTTTTTTTAAATACTAAAGAAAGCTATATATAAATTCAGGTATGCATACCTGGTGGCATGTAAGGGAACTCGACAATCTCAGAAGAACCACCATGACCAAAAACTGCATAAAAATTTGGGTCTGCTAATTGGGAGAAAATGTCTTGGCTGTCATGAAGGGGTGGCAAGGTTGGCAGTGATGGTGGAAGTTCGACTTGTGGGACGTGAGGGAAATCTTGTAGTAAAGGGTGATCTGGTGGCATCTTGGATGAGTTTTCTTCCACGGGTATGGTGGTGTAGTTGAGTTGACATAGCGGTTGGTTCTGATCATAGCTAAGTAAACTTGTGGGCACAGTGTGGTTCCTAAGATCAGGCAATGGTACCATCTTGATTGGCTCACGGTATGACGATGAGCAAGACAATGTTTTCGGTGATGTTACTGATGATTCTCCATCTGTTGAAGAACTGCGCTTCGGTGCCTGAAATAGTAAATAAATTTGCACAGTGTCACAATTTCAGATGCAAAACTATGGTATTTTATTGTTTTAACTTATAAGGTCAAACAAGCCTTAGATTGACCACTTAGTACTACCAAAATGATTAAAACTTCAAAGGTATGTTCGATCACGCAATACATATAATAAAATAAAATTATACATATGATTTTTATTATTTCCAGATTATCATTATAAATCAACATCAATTTCGACTTTTAGATTATTAACGTTGACCATGAAAGTCAAACTCAGCAACAGTAGAAAGAAACTGAGATTCTGCACTTCACTGGTCATCATGCTTTGACTTTTGAGGTCAAATTTAGATTAACTTGATCATGTATATATCATTAAAACAACACACTTTCAATGCAATTGTGATTACCCAATCTAAGTTCATATATCTTGTTCAAAACAAGTTTTTTTCAATACCATATTATAAACTAATTCGATATCCTTCGCTTTCAAAACTTTCTTGCATTGATCACAGAATCAAATTCTACAACAGTACAAAAGAATCAGACTGTTTACCTCAATGGCGGGAACTTTATGAAGTGCAGGCGATCCGCTGACAGACCTTTTGGACTTTGGTGCTGGTGGTGGCGTTGGAGTCTGAAGAACTCGAGCCAATCTCTTCTGTCTACTACTCCAAAAATTCTTCACATCATTATCAGTTCTTCCTGGCAAATACGTCGCGATTCGCGCCCATTTGTTCCCGAATTCCCCTTGTAGTTCTATCACTACCCTCTCCTCATCCGCAGAAAACTTCACACCACTAATAACACAAACAAATAACATACATTAATTAATCAAATCAAAACAACAAGTTATATAAAATAACACAATAAACCATATATAAAAACCCCATAAAAAATTGATATCAATCTGTAAAAAAAATTAACAGAATTATGGAATAAATTTTCTCAAACTTGAAATCCAACAGAATTATCAGAATTTAACTATAAACCATATGAAATTAAGTCAAATTCTATCATTTTTTACCCATAAAATTTGTATAAGTACTAAAAATATAGCCCATTTGCAACGAAACAAAATTTGCAACGAAATGAAGAAAAAAAAAAAAAAAAAGTTCAGTGACATACTTTTTAAGATTGGGGCGAAGTTTATTAACCCAACGAAGACGACAGGACTTCCCGGTACGTTGAAGTAAGCCTTTGGATCGAATGGAGCTCCAATCGCGCGGTCCGTATTTCTTAACATGTTTAAGCAACACTTCATCTTCTTCTGTTTTCCATGGTCCTTTTTTAATCTCTCCTAAATCGTCATACATTCTTACCCTTTCCATTTTTTATTTTTTTCACTTTCTCACACTGTAAAAATGTAAAAGTTACTGTTTTTTTTCGTGAGTGTGTTTGTGGGTTTTGTAGTGACGGTTAAGACGGTTAATTGTGCCCATGTTCCCCTTTTTTTCTCTGGTTTGAAAACATGGGTTGGAATTTACATATTTGGTCCTTACAGTTTTGAAAAATGTCGTTTTTAGTCCTTGTGTGAGGCGGGTGTGTCTTGAATTTATTTGTGAAATTTGAGTTGCCGCCTATTTTGTTATGTGGGTTGGGTTGATTTTTGATAATTTGAGTTTTGATGATATTTGATTTTATGTTGTTAAAATTTATAAAAGTTTTGATATATTAGAGAATGTGAGTTAAGCTCCACCCATTTTAATTTGGTTTGATTCTATGTAACGGTGAATTAAAATCTCGTTGATAAATCGGTTTAAAGTTCATAAATTATAGTTATCAAAATAAAAAAATTTGTTTGCTGATGTTTATATTCGACTTAATTGATTTAACAATAAAAAAGCTGAATTTATTAAATCATATTAAAACTGCTTTTTGTGACTTAATATAAAAAGATAATTGAAAATATTATAAATAATAAAGTAACGAGGATGTCTGCATTAGGTGTTTTTTAATTAGGCATGACTTAATAGAAGAAAATTACATACGTAGTATTATTGATCGAAACCATTATTACATATAAGTTTTCTCATGTTTTGCCAAACGAAAGAAGAAGTCGCACCATGTCGTGAGGTTAAACGGATTTTAAGGAGGTTTTATTTATTATTTATTTTATTTACCGTGACTTACATTTTACCACGTAAAGAGTCAGTCATGTCATGTCTATTGACCAAGTCAAGGTTGGGTGGGACTTAAAACGTTTTGATTTATAAGAAACAAAAAAGATACGGAGAAATCAACAAAATAAGTGAATGTCTAACCAATGCCTTAAAGATATTGGTTAAGATTTGTCTTCTTATGGCTTTTAATTACCTAAATGGTCTTTGTGGTTGACACAAAAGTGCATATTTAAATATGGACCCACATAAATATAAATTAAAAACTACAATAAAACAAATTTTAACCAATGCCCTTAGGGCATTGGTTAGACATTCCTACAAAATAAAAATATGGCTAATTTTATTACTTGTACATTTCATTTGGGGCCATATAAAAAAATTGAATAAACTGCAAAAAAATGTCTTTAAACTTTACAAAAAATGCAAATAATGTTCTCTTACAAAAAAAATTGCAAATCATGTTCTTGACCAATCTTCAATCTGCAAATAATTTCCTTGAGGTGTTACTGTTCATGCAAAAATGGTTTTTTGGCTAACGCTCATTAGTTTTTTTCACGTTAGTGGCTTGTAAAATGACTATTTTACCCTCCTTTCTTCAATAATTTCTATTCCCTTCTTTCCCGCAAAACTAAAACTCTTTCATATCCTCACAGTGATTCAAACACACACATACACTTTACACCATCTTCTCCAACCCATTCAAAATCAACTATTCATCATCTTCTCCACACACCCTCTTGAGCAAGCACCACTGATTCACCATCTTCTCCACACACCCGCACCGGATCTGCTTATTATTATCTCTATCGACTGGATTATTGCAACCTTTGTTCTTAGATTGGTACATGGCAGCCTGATTTGATTGGGAAAAAAGATCTTTGGTTGAGTTCCAACAAGTAGCTATGCTTTAGAGAAGTTGTATATCAGTTTGCATTATGTTGAAATACAAGTACAATGATGCAAAATTGCATTAAGACACAAGGACAATAACGAGGGTAGGGCCATAGTAAATCACATAAAATGGGATCCTACACAAGACATTTGAGTAAATAATAAACTTTATATAAATATTTATAATAACATAATTACCTCGAGGTAATCAAGCCCATTAGAATATCCATTAGACGCAAAACTAGAACCTTGTATGTGTGCCACGATAGCCTTTAACGCTGCCATATCATTTTCTTGATGATTAAATCTAACCTAGCTTCGAATGGGTATGACCTAGCCTTTAACGCGGTCAAGTACTATAACGACTACTCATGTTTCCAAATTGGTTGATTCCGTCTGACCTTGGTCCAAATCGAATATTTGTAATCTCTTTACCAAAATTCTGAAAATATGTTATTAATTTTTCTCCATTGAGGGGAGTCCGCCACATGCCTTAATTTCCCGTCATCTTTACGCGGATCGAAATGCCAACGCAACAATTTGGCACAGTTCTTGTTTTCAAATAACCGTTCCAGTCTCTTTGATGGGAAAATAAATAACTTAGCCGGTGGTCCATTTTTTGTCAGATCATCATCAATTTCATCCAGTTCTTTTTCATAACTTGATATTTCACAAGTAACACATGCATGCAAGTTTTTGTACTTATCAGCCCTGTACAATGTATAGTCATTCAGACATGCATGTATTCATTCAATTTCTAGTCCCATTGGACACTTATTTTTTTAGCTTGGTATGTAGAAATGGGTAACTCATTCTTATCGGGAAGTAGTCTGTGTAAAAACTCTAATAGCTTTGTGAAGCTATTATCACTCCAACTACTAATTGCTTTTAACTTTAACAACTACAAAACATCTAAAAGTACACAAAAATTCTTGCAACCATCGTACACAGGTTTCTCAATCTTCTTGATATCACCATCCTTAACCTCTAAATCATGCAACATCTCTTTTTAATTATCATGTCTATCATTAGTGCAAAAATCATTGTTTTCATTAGTATTTGATACATGACCTGATGTGCTATTATCAACTAGTGATTTCCGATGCTCTGACCAACAAGTATATTTAAGGATAAAACCGTATTTGTGTAAATGAAACTCAATCACTTTGATATCAGTATGGGGGTACAAATTTTTTACATTTCGAACAAGGACAAAAAATCTCAATATCTCCCTCAGCTGCTCGGTTAGACTCAGAAACTATCAGAAAACTTTACGCACCTTTCACAAATTTTGGGTCATTAACGTTCATCCCGTACATCTATTGTCGTTCTGTCTGAAATTTCAAAGCAACATAATAAATCATATGCATGTACGAACGAAACATAGGTTGTCACATGTGGCAAATCCTAACCCACCTTTTGAATATTAATTTTATCTCATATGCATGTACGCATGAAACATAGGTGGTCACATGTGCCACGATAGCCTTTAACATTGTCATCTCATTTTCTTGACGATTAAATCTAACCTAGCTTCCGAATGGGTATTGATACGTGGGAATCGCACCAGGCTTTATCTCTCAAGGGATCTTGAGAAGCTTACAACCCCCACCAGGCAGTGTACCTGATCGTTGTAGTATGGTATAGTAACAAGTACCGGGGGATTGATCGTTCAGCTAGGAATAGTGTCGCTAGGATTAGAAAACCTAAATACTAGTTCTAAAGGTGAGGGATGATTATTTTTGTATTTTGTTATATTTTTTAGAAAGCAATTAAAAATCTCGGGTTTGAAGGATTTGGGCGGAATTAGTTGCTAGTCAACTAACCCAATACTAAAGATGCAATCAAAATAAAATACTAAAAATGAAAATAAAACTAAATTAACTAAGGTTGTGAGCAATAAGTGGAGAAATTGTGTTTACTTAGATTTCACTACTCCCTAGATATCTTTTACACGTTAATTACTTGTTATAGTTGCGTGGATGACGGATTGTATTCCTTAATACCATTCATGGGGTGGCGCACTTAATTCCCCAATCCTATGAGTGCCTACTTCACTTCTATGTCGAGCCGACTAAGAAGCTCCTAACATGGGATCATTAGAATTTACTCATGCATTAAATACAACCAATAAAACCTAGTGCACGTCAGTTCATGTTTCCTAAGACGTTCAAGCATGTTACCAATTGGAGATCTGCCAGTTTTCTTAAGCCTAACATCGAAATCATTCATCCAATACAACCATAAACAAGTAATCAACACATAATTAACATCTAGGTTTCATTAGATCTAAGCAAACACAAGATAGATCTAGCCTAGCATGATGGAATTAAGACAAGAACAAGATATAGACAACCAACACATAGACATATTGATTGAATTAAAAAGAATACTTATCTCAATTACACATGAAAGGGTTCAAGGGCTGAAAACCCTTGAAAAACCTGTAAAGTTCGTACTAAGTTCGGCCTTAGGGTTTCTCCAAAACTTCTCTTTTTTTATGAATGAAAATTAGAAAACTATATATAGGAAATTGAGGCTGACGGCGTTAAGACCAAATTGGTGACGCCGTCATCTCGCCGCCAAAAGAATTCTCGGACTGCCTTGATCTACTTCTGACGCCGTCATGTTATAACTTTTTCCAGGCCGTCACATATTTTACTCTTGACGCTCTTCCTTGTGACGCCTTCATTTCTGTACTGGGCCGTCATGAAAATTACTCTTGACGCCGTCAGGAGTTTCTTCTTGACGCCGTCACCTACTGTTCTCAGCAAGGAAAATTAAGACTTTGGCGTTTTCTTCACTTTTATGCTCCAAAAACGTCCGAATAGCTTCCTTTTCCAGATTTCTCTCCCAAAGTACCTAAAATCACAAAAGGAACGATTTAGGGCAATATTTGATCAAATAAATTCAATTCCGGGCTTAAATGACCCCCTTTAACAAGTTCATTGAATTGGATTTTAGACGACTAGACCCATAATATACATCTTGCTGGTTTTCCAATGCTGCAACCTTCCCTTGTAATATCATCATACAAGGTGGTAGCCAAATTTGGTGCAATAATATGCACTAAGAAAATGTGTAAATCTCCATGAAGGTCTACACTAATAACTAACAATAATATATTGTAATATACTCTAATGTAAGAACATGGATGGTTTAGTGTTTAGGATGATTTTATGTAATGTTTTCTAGTGAGAAGTTAGAGAGAGAAAGAACTGGAACCTTGAGAGAAAACAAGTGAAATGTTAGATTGAATATGAAGGTCCAACCCCTTCCAAGCTAGGGAAGGGGTATTTATACTTACAATCAAACACCCTCTGAAACGGGCTGTGGAGCGGGCTGATAGTGGTTAAAGACCCGACCCGACTCTACAAATATTAACTAATACTAAACTACGTTCTAACTAATATGATAAATACTACGAGCTATAATTGCTAAATTACACTCGGGATGACCGAGTCTTCATATGAATAAACGTATTCCTAACAATCTCCCCCTAAGGGAGGTCACCCCGGAAAATAAATATTGAATCATAGCATTCAAGTTTTTTTGCCGACATCTTTGTAGCTCGTAGCCTTTTGATTCTTCATTGTTGAGATCTTCGTGCATTAAGTGGTAGGCTCTAGATGACTTGTTCAATGTGATGAATGATCTTTGGAAATAACTTCAAGTTCATCATCCAAATGAGTGTCTGAAAGTCATCTTTGAGCCGTAACGTCTCCATGTGATATGAACATCTATGTGTTGGCATGCTCACACTTTTTAGGATCATGATCTTCTGCATCAGAGTTGTGGAAGCATAGATTGGCCCAATCAATGATCATGATTTCTTAGATTGTGATGTCGAAGTGTGAGCATGTGTTGATGGATCAGCATCTTTTCAGCAATCAACCGCAACCGTCAGAAATTCCTGCAAGTAGACAGTTAGCAACAAATCATCCGATACTTATAGATTTGGAATTAGAGATTGTCAACAGCATATTGTGAAGACTCCTTCTAATCCTTACCAATACCGTTCCCAATCGGCAAACCCCGAGAGGATTTACACGAACTACCTAAGGGGACCGGCACGCTCCTGATCCCCCCAACTCTGCTTTTAAATACTGGTTCATTCCACATATTTTTCTCACCTTTTTGCACTAAAAACATCCTGATCTAAACCTCCATTTCTATCCTCTAAAATCCTTTGATCATATATACATTAATCTTTGTTTCAAAGTGATTCAAGCTTCAACACTCAAGTGCAAAGAGAATAATACTTCTATCATTCAATACTAGAAGTATTACAACTTAGTATCATCTTGCTATCTAAGTTGTTTGTTCATTTCATCTTGTAAATCATTCATTCTTTGGTGTATAAGTTGTGCATATCAGTTAGTTAGATTTAGACTTGATGAAGGTGTGAAGTGGTATAAGCAGTGAAGAAGTAGAAACATACTCTTTGATCACATTATCAAGTTCTAGTTGTTTACAAGTGATCACACTCATCTTTCCTCTAAGTGCAAGAGAAGAACATTCGTTGTAATCAAGAAACGAAGTGTTGAAGAAAAGCTTTCCTCATCTCATCTTATTGTTGCGGATCTATCATTACTTTTATTCACTGTTTCGCGTATGTAATAAGACTTGAGTGCAAGTCTTATATTGTGTATTATGTTGTATTGTGCCATCGTGTTGGTACGACGTGTGAAGCCACGTGGGCTTTGGTAGATTGGTTCTAGCTAGGATTAGGACTCGACATTCCGCTTAGTGTCGTTAAACTTGGTGTAAGCTTGTGTAAGGTTTGTTCCGCCATAAGGGAGCGTGTTGATATAGTGTTTGTGAAACTCTCGAGTGTGAGAATCGAGGAGTGGAGTAGGGATGAAGGAGTGAGCTTCGTGGCCGAACCACTATAAATCTTCGTGTGCCGGTTTGATCTTTCCTTTCTTTATCTTTACTTGTTCACTTATCATTTCTTATATTTATTGTTGTGTTGATTTCACGTAAGCTTCGAATCGAACCTTTTGACAAACACAATTTGTAAAGTCAATTTTATAAAAACGTAATTAATAACGGTGAAACTATTCAACCCTCCCCCCCTTCTAGTTTCTACAACATGTATTTTGTAGGTATTATTTAATGTTTAATGTCACTAGTTTTGTGATTTTTTTAAGATTACTGTTGCAACTATATTGGTCTTATCCAATTGTAATGATTCAGGTTCTTTGTATATTCTCTGTCTTGGTTAATTTGCTCAAAAATAAAAATAATTTCAACCTGAATGAATTTTTTTATATTTTTTTAATGTAAGATTGTTATGGTTCCTCTCGTTATAAAGAATTCACTTAAATGATCAGAAATTTAGAAATCATTAAGGTTCTCGAAGTTAAGAAAAATGACATGTAAATAGGTTGATGTTTTTTTATAGGTTGACGTTTATGTTATAGATATTGAATTGCATAGTTATGTATAGGTTGATGATGAGGCGAAAACTGTTACGCTTTTAGGGGGTCATTTAAGCCCTAAGTCATGATTATTTGATCAAATATTGCCCCAAATCGTTCTTTTGTCATTTTAGGTACTTTGGAGAAGAAATCTGTAAAAGGAAGCATTTTGGACATTTTTGGAGCGAAAAGTGAAGAAAACGACAAAGTCTCCAAAATCAAGCTGAAAACAGTACCTGACGGCGTCACGCTCTAAAGGTGACGCCGTCACGTGTTGGCAAAGAGGTGGATATGAAGTTTACACGAGACGCGCCAGAAAGATTTTTGGATTTAAAGAGTGACGGCGTCACCCTTTGTGACGCCTAGGCCGTCACGTACAATTTATTAGGTGACGGCCAAGTGAAGAATATAAAGTGATGGCGTCAGATCTAGATCTAGGCAATCCGAGGGAAGCATTGGCGGCGAGTTGACGGCATCACATGTATAACGTGACACCGTCAAATTGTATTGTCTATATATAGTTTTCTAATTTTCATTCATTAGGGAGAGAACTTTTAGAGGAACTTCACCATAAACCCTAGGATGAATTTTAACCTTCTTGTAAGGGTTTCAAACCCTTCTTTCATCCATGTTTAATTAAAGATAAGTCTTCCAATAGTCATTCAATATGTCTATGTGTTGTTTGATTCTATTTAATTAAAGATAAGTCTTCTAATAGTCATCCAATATACATTCACATTTAATTTTCTAGTTATTTTATTTTTATTGCATTTGTAGTTATTTGGCTAGAAACTAATTTCGCCCACTCTTCTAATACCCGAGATTTTTACTTGCTTTCCACAAAATATAAAAATACAAAAAGAATCATCCCTCACCTCTAGACCTAGTTTAATTAAGTTTTAATCCTAACGAACACTATTCACCAAGTAGAACGATCATTCTCCCGGTACTTGCCACTACACTATACTACATCAGTCAGGTACACTACCTGGTGGGGATTGCAAGCTTCACGAGATCCCTCGAGAGGTAAAACCATTTTCAAGGTTGCAAAACCACGCATCAAGTTTTTGGCGCCGTTGTCGGGGAATAGTTATTTCTTAGGTTGAAATTTCTTTTTATTAGGTCAAAAAAAATTTTGGCGGGAAAATTTTTGTCCAAAAAAAAAATTTTTTTTTGCCAATTTTTTTTTTTTTTTTTTTTTTTTTTTTTTTTTTTGGAAAATTTTTTTTGGGGGGGGGGGGGGGGGGGGGGGGGTGCGGGGGGGGAGGGGGTGGGTTGGGGTCGGGTGTAATTTACAAAACCTCTTTAAACAATTAAGTCCCTGTAGTTTGGTGTGAAAAAAAGGAGGGGAAGAATGGGCTGATTTGTACACTTTTCTACCAAAGTGGACTTTTTAACTGCATCTCAGTTATAAAACTTGGTGCATCATAGTTATAACTGAGATGCACCAATTTTTATAACTGAGATGCACTAAAAAAAAAGTGCATCAGGGTTATAGATTTTTGGCGGGAAAATTTTTGGCACAAAAAAAAAAAAATTGCCCCTAAAAAATTTTTTTTTTGCGGGATTTTTTTTTTCGGCGGGTGGGGGGGTGGGGTGGGGTGGGGTGGGGGTTTGTTTCAAAACATACCCATGAAGTTTGATATGTTTGAAATTAAACCCTATAACTTTTTTTCTCACTTTTCTACCAAAGTGGACTTTTCTCTAGAACCTTACCCTATATATATATATATATATATATATATATATATATATATATATATATATATATATATATATATATATATATATATATATATATATATATATATATATATATATATATATCCTTTTAGTTTGTTTAAATAAGATTAGTGTTATGAGTGGAATTTAATTTGATCTTTATGTGAAATCAATATATGCACAATATAAGCAATTCTGACTATATGCAATATGTAAGTAAGTAAGTAAAGAGTGAGAGGTGGAAAGATCAAACCGAGAGACAAAGGATTTATAGTGGTTCGGCTACAAGGACACCTTCCTTGCCCTACTCCACTCCCCGAGCACCGAACTCGAGAGTTTTCTTCACTAAATCAATATGCTCCCTTATGGTGGAGAAAATCGTACACACCTTAGCTTACCCCAATTTAACGACACAAAGTTAAATGTCGAGTTCTAATCCTAGCTAGAACTAATCTCACAACTTCAAACACACCACAACTTCTTCACGCCCTTTTATTCCTTCTACACTTCTTCACAACACTTATGTCTTCACACCTTCACAACTTCTATCTTTTCATAACTTCAAATCTAATGCTTCTTCACAACTTCCAAGCCTCTATGTCTTCACAACTTCAATACTTATATGTCACAACTTGAGGGCTTTAATCTATGAACCGCTACAAGGCTTCTTCTACTTTAAAAGCTTTTACTTCTTCACTACTCTAAGGCTTCAACGTCTTTGCTACTTCAAGGTTTCTACACTACGATACGGCTTCTATATCTTTACTACTCACCACCACTTCAGAGTATTATTCCTTCTTATACTTCCTATAACTATTCCTATCCACCTCTGAAAGAATTTCAGAATACAGAAGCTTTTGGTGCATAAGAGGTAAAGATTTCTGGAGGAAAACAGTTCTGTATTTATAGGCGTCAGGAAAGAGGAGACGGTCCCTTAAATTCTGTACGGTCCCTTATCGATAAGGGACCGCTGTCCTATTTAAGGGACTGTCCAGACAAACGCTCCTCATTTTGTTCTGACATGGTGAAAAACTATCTGGTGAAGTTTTGTTGTTGGTTTTGAGCGGAAAATATAGCTGTTATGGTTTTGAATGTTGAAAACATTTTCTTAATAAAACATTTCTTTAAATCTTAGAAAAATACAATTGTAAAAATGTTTTGTGACATGAAAATGTAAAGTTTTTAAATCCTTTGATCACATACACAAGTTGGTAGAAGTTTGTACATACCTTAAGTGATGTTGATGACGAAAACGAGTTTTCCCGATTAAAAACTTATTAGTCGTAGTTTTATGTAACGTGTGTTTGTATTTTGTGATTATCAAAACTAGTAGAGACCAATTAATGCAAATGACATTTTTTACATTATTCGTGTTAACAATCTCCCCCTTTTTAATGATTACAAAATATAAACTCATTTTAGATAAAACTAGGCATTAATGAGTTTTAAAACGAGTCTCATTTTGTTCTCCCCCTTTTTGTAGAATAAAAAAGGCTTCATAGAAGAGGTAAAGTCTACGGCATTATGATGACTCCCCCTTGTTTAGTGCTCCCCCTTGATGAGGACATTCGGAAATCGATCGATGGAATTGAGCTGCAATAACTTAGAAGAAACATGCAAGCAAACATAGAAATCCTGCAAAAAAGATTAAAGAAGGCAACATAGACATATACTGAGGACGGTCCCCTAAATGGGTCGACGGTCCTTTAAATATTGGGACCGCCACGTTGATAAGGGACAGCCGACATGAAGGTTTTCTAGAATAAGATTTCAACAATTCATGCATAATATAGATCATTCATTAAAAGACAAGAATAATGTCATTCAAATGACATTTACAACATGAGTTTACAGGCACAGTCCTAGTCTAATCTCCTAGGATATCTCATGTTACGTCCGGTTTTATTTGTGATTATGCATGCTTGCCTAGGACTTGCGACCGCAAGGTGGAGATGAGTTTTTGGGTAGGGGTTGGAGAAACCCGGATGACAAGAGGATGGAAATGATGTAGTCAAGATCATTCTTCATCTTTTGAAAGTGGTTGTGATTGTAGATGCGACAAGTACAATAACCCCCATGGGCATCCACTTGGGCAAGAGTGGGATGAGACATAGTTGGAAGATGAAGTTTTTGGGATAGGATGATATTGAGGAGGCTCAAATCAACAAGATTTGAGAATTCTTGAGCTTTGATGGAATGTAGGGAGTTGACATTTGTCATTTGAGGTGGAAACAAAGGTGGTAATGAATGATCTTGAGGAATCAAGATTGTATACTTATTGTGAGTAGATGGTGGCCCATTTTGTGGTTGAGAGGCAAAGAAGGAGAAAGATGAAGATGATGCCTCATTATGTGATGTGGGATTGGAATTGACATGGTTATTGTGTGAATTGCCAAGGTTTTGTTTCTTCCTCCATGTGGGTTTGACCGATATTCTTGGTTTTCTAGGAGATGACATTTTGTTGGATGACTTTGTGAGGAACAGAGGTTATGCCATGGCAATGGATGGAGGAAGTGGTGGTTTAAGTAGAGGATGAATGTGGCAATAATAGTAAAGCATGCATGCTTGATTAGATTAGTTTAAATGATGCTTAAGCAAATTAGGAATGTCCACAAGACCTAAGGGTAGGCTAGTCAAACATGCAGGAATATAAAGCAGTTAACGATTCACACATAGATGGACGGTCCTTCAAATAATTGGACGGTCCTTTATCATGTAAGGGACCGTGGGTTGATAAAGGACCGCCACCAGGAGGATTGCCAGATTTCAGAAAATGTTTCTAGTGTGTGCCTATATGAAACATATGTGGAGATGTGATTATCTTGACTCTAAAAGGAAAGAAAAATCCTAAGAGATAATCCAAAGTCTCCTAATTTCACTTTTGCTCATCTTTCTATGTCGGATAATGTTGGGAATTATACTAACAGTTACCACGGCTAGTGAAGATGTTACAACTGCAGAAGATTGTACTTGCAGTGGAAACTCATTACCACTGCAAGAACAAATATTACCACTGCTTACTTGATAACTGTTAGAGAAACGCGTAGAGATAAATATAGAATAGATCTTGTGTATATCTTATTCTATTAGCATTATACTTATCTTGTAGAAGAGGACTCCTTGTTGTATAAAAGGAGATCCTAGGTTAAAGGTTAGGCATATCTTTCTAATACGTTTTTCCTAGAGCTTCAAGGTGTAACCCTAGTGATATCTTAGATCACTCGTATTATTATCATTAATAATATTGGAGCTATTTGTTTGTTACATACATTGTTATCACATACATATAACTGTTTCATTCACAATCAATCTTCTAAGTATCATTAAGTAGATTCCGCATACTTAGTGGTATTACTCAAAGTATCATATTAACACAAGTTCAAGGTGTTCACGATCCAACAAGTGGTATCAGAGCAAGGCTTTGATATTTTGATTTAGAAGACCCTATGGCAGACTCAAAAGAAACAATGGAGACAGAAACAAGCCAATCAAACGTTGCTGCAAAGCTTCCTAAGCTTAAGATAAATGACTTTGAGATGTGGAGGCTTATGATAGAACAATTCTTTATGGTTCAAGACTACACATTATGGGAGATCATTATGTGTGGAAATTCATTCAAACCTGGTACAACTGTAGAGCAGGTTGGTGACAAGACAGTAACAAAAGTTAATACTGGTCCTGTCACTAATGATGAAAGAAGTCAACTGAAGAATGATTTGAAGGCTAGAGGTTTGCTATTGATGGCTCTACCCAGAGAACAGGTTCTGGCTTTTAGCAAATACAAGTCTGCAAAGACTCTTTTTGATGAGATCTGTGAAGTGTTTGGTGGTAATGATTCCACCAAGAAGATTCAAAAGACTTTACTGAAGCAGACTTATGAAAACTTTGGTTCAACAAGTAATGAATCTCTTGATAGCATATTCACAAGGCTACAAAAGATTGTTACTCAACTCACTGCTTTTGGAATTGAGGTGGAAAAGGAAGACCTCAATCTTAAATTCCTAAGAAGCCTACCTTCTGAGTTTGACACCAATGTTGCTGTTTGGGAAGATAAGCCAGATCTAGAGACCATGAAGCTTAATGATGTGTACAATAACTTCAAAGTTATTGAACAAAGATTAAAGAAAGCTGGCAAATTAAGAACAAGTTCTGCAAGTGTAGCACTCATATCATCATCAATTAATGATAGTTCAGATGAAGAAAGTGATAGTGATGATGACAGTGGTAACATGATTGTTTCCACTGGTAATGGAAGTGTTTCCACTAGGAGCTCAAAGAAACAGGTTGCAGGACTAAGTGATGCTACTTTCTATGCCTTTATATCAAGCCAAGTGGGTGGTTCAATTCTCAATCATGAGGATTTGGATCAAATTGATGAAGATGATATGGAGGAGATGGACATTAAATGACAGGTGGCATTACTAAGCTTAAGAACAAAGAAGTTCTGGAAGAAGACAGGGAGAAAGATAAATATAAGTGGCAATGAGACTGTAGGTTTTGACAAAAAGAAGGTGGAGTGCTATAATTGTCATAAGATGGGGCACTTTGCAAGAGAATGTAGAAAACCAAGGAAATCTGACAACAGGTCAACTTGGTACAAAAAGGACAAGAACAAAGAACCTACAATAGAAGAGCCAAAGGTGCTATTGGCTATTGATGGAGTGAGCTTTGATTGGAGCTTTATGACTCAGGATGAAGAAGATGATTCAGAATCTGCAATGCTTGCTACTGAGCATGCTCTCATGGCTTTTTCAGACTCTGAGGTACTTACTGATAATGCTTGTTCTAAAAACTGTAAGGCCTTAAAAGAGTTAGAGACCTCAAAAACACAATATGATGCACTGATGCTAGATTTACATCATACTAATTATAATTTAGCAAATCATAAAAGAGGTCTAGGTGTTTTAGAAAAACAATTAGAGCATTATAGGGCAAATGAATCTAAGTTTAATGATGACATTGCTGTTTTAAAAAGAGACTTAGATTTTCATGTTGAAGTGAATAAAGCTCTTAGGGAAGAGATTGAAAAGGTTAAGAAGGCTAGTGAGAATATTTAGATAACTAATCAAACACTAGACCACCAATCTAAGAGCATTAGCAAAATTTGGGAAGCTCAAGTTGTGAGCAAAGCCAAATCAGGTATGGGATACAAATCAGTTCCACCACCTCTAAGAGGTGTTCCAGCACCTCCTGGTATTGACCTAGCTCACACAGGTTTAGAAGAGTTTCAGGATCTACCTATGACCTATGGACCAAAATTTGTTAAACCAGTTGAAACTGAAAAGGTTCAGGTTGAGGTTGAGACTTTTGATAGTGCTAGTGACTCATCTCTTAAAGATGAATGTTTAAATGTTGAGTCTAAATCCAATGTTCCTGAAAATGTTAGAGTAGAGGAAAGAAAAAGTATTCCTGAAGTAGTCAAAGAGAAGCCTAGGACACAGTCAAATTACACTAGGCCTACTACTAGGTATGCAGAGATGTACAGGGATAGGTCTAAATCTCCTAGAGGGAACATGAGAAGTTGGAATCATGTTAAAACTAGGCAGTTTGGTAGTGATTTTGTTTTTAACAATAAGGCCTGTCATATTTGTGGTAGCTTTGATCATCTTTCCTATACTTGTAACTACCACATGGGAAGAAGGGAAGTTTTTGGGAATACAAGGGTGAATGGACATAATGTTAACAACTTAACTCACCCAAATTCACTAAGCAAGATGGTTCCCAGGTCTGTTTTGCTTACCACTGGCATTAAACCTATTTCCACTGCTAGACCAGCAGTTGCCACTGCCAGTAGTAAAAACAGAGTTTATCCTAAGTCCCCTGTCACTACTTTTGTTAAATCTTATCAAACAGGGAAAAAGACTCAATTTGAAAAGAATGTTCACAAGAAACACATGTGGAGAACCAAATTTACTAATCCAGCAGTTTCCACTGCTAGGCCTGCAGTTACCACTGTAAGACCAAATGTTTCCACTGGTGTCTATGTGAATAAGAAAAGGGTAAACATGGGTAATGCTGTTAAGGCCTCAGCTCGTTGGGAATGGAAACCAAAAGGAACAACAACCTCAAACACTCCCTATGGTGTATCAATGACCTTTGATAGATACAATTATATTGATACACGAGGCAGATCCAAGTCATTTGTGGCTTGGGTCCCCAAAAGGTACTAATTCCTTTATGTTGTGTGTAGGGACAGTCAAAGACTACTAATGATTATGAATGACTTGATTATTATATACTTTCTGAGTTTTACAGTGACTCACTAATATGTTTGCAAGTTGTTCGGTATATGTCTGTTTTGCAAATGTTAAGAGATTGCAAGTAGTAGGTTAAAGTCACCAAGAGCTGTAGCCAAGGGAATGTGATCAAATAAGCTGAACATGGTTTCTACTGCAAAGATAATAATGCTGAAGGTCTTACACAAATTGATTAATTAAAGAAGATCTTTTCATTCATTCAAAGACACAAGTTACAGCTTACATTCAAAGTTCCAACTGAGTAACAAAGACCATTCCTAAACATTTGGCTAATTGAGTACTACTAGCTTCTATCAATGATTACAAAATACTTGAGGCTATGACAAGTACAATGAAGAAGCTGAAGATGAAAATGGAAAAAGAAGAGAAGGAAGCTGTGAAGATGCTCAAGTACCAAAGTCAAGAAAATACTCAAGAACTTTGTTCCTTGGCAACATTCCTCAATCATCTACTTCTGCTTCTCCTTTCCCTTACGTATGATCTCAGCCTTTTTGCTCTGTCCAATATGTTCTTGATGCAGAAGACCAGGTTCTGGAGCAGGAAGATCCAACACCAATTTTGGTGATGTTGGGAGAGATGGATCTCTCTTACTTGATCTTGGTTGGGATCTCTCTGGTGTGGAAGGAGGAAGAAAGGTTGGTTCTTCATTTTCTTCTTCTGAAGATTCTTCATCAGAGGTACAGATGAAGGGAGAGATAAGCTCTCTCTCAGCAGGATTAGGAACATGGCTTGGTTCACCCTTCCTATGTGCATTCCATTGTCTTTCTTGTACATCCCATCGTTTCTCCATTTCTCTCTCATAGTCAGAATCTTCAAGCCCCCATGGATATGGTGGTACATCTTCTTCTGATGTTGGAGAAGAAGAGTGTTGATCAGAGGTTTCTGGGTTTAATGACATGGTTTTGGAAGAGAATTGGGTTGATTGGGAAATTTGGATTTGAAAGATTATTTGGAGTAAATTGGTGACTGAGATGTGTTGTTTGGGGGTGATTAAATAAGCCAAAGATAGGTGTTATGCAAATTAATGAAGGTCATTTACTTCTATCTGTTTTGGTTGGTTGAAGGAGTAAATGTTGTTTGACTTTTGAGAAGATATTTTACTGAATAGTAACTTGGCTAAAAAGTTACTTGAGTTAATCTTTATGGGTTAAGATGAGATTTATTTTGTGTTGCAGTATACAACCCATATCATTGGAGTAATAAGGTGTGTATCATAGACACACAACAAATGGTTATTGATTCACCATGTCTAATCCACATAAGAATCAGCTAGTCCAAGAGCAAACGGCTTCTGGTAAAGACTTATCAAATCCGTTGATAGCTGATAGTTTGCTAAAAACTATGATAAGAGCAGCTAATTTTACATGTTTTACTTACCACTGCTCTTTGAAAATTTTGTTGATTTTTTACCACTGCAAGTTCACCGTTTCCACTGAAAGTGAAAATTTTACCACTGGTGAACTAGCCGTTACAACTGTGTGTCAGTAATCTAATTTTTTACTAGCCGTTGCTAATATAACTATCTTTCCGTATTAATAGGGTAAAATTTTAGGGAATTATCTACTTACCAAATTTTATTTATTCTTTTCTATAGATAAATCTTTCTATAGATAATTTCTCTATACGCGTTTTCTCCAAACCCTATTAGTATAAATTGATTCTTATACGGCTTGCTTTTTCATCTTGATTACTAACACTTTATCTCACAAATCGCAAAATCATGGTGACTCTTAAGTTTGCAGATGAACACAATCTAGTGGCTTACCTACAAAAGTCAAACGACAAGAGTGGACCCGTTTTTCATCAGATTGTGGATTTCCTAAACACAACTCATATAAGGTATGCCTTAACTATGAATCCCACAATCTTTGTTTCTCAAATCAAACAGTTTTGGAACTCTGTGGAGTCCATAACACTTGAACAGGGGGACATACATGAATCTGTGGAAGCTCTTAGAGCCACAGTGGATGGGGTAACTATTGATGTTACTGAGTCATCTTTAAGGAGAATTCTCCAATTAGATGATCTCAATGGTATCATCACATTACCTAATTCAGACATATTCAACTACATTGCTTTGATGAGGTATGATACATCTGACCAAAAAGTAACTTTTAAGAAAGGATGTTTTTGTCCCCATTGGAGATTTTTGATACACACTCTGTTGCATTGCCTAAGTCCTAAGAAAACTTCTTATGAACAATTTGGATCAACCATGGCTTACCCTTTAGTTTGCTTGGTTTCTGATAGGACTTTCAATTTTTCAAGGTTTATATTTAATAACATGAAAGGCAATGTAACGAGCTCATACAAATTTTTGATGTATCCAAGGTTTGTGCAAGCAGTGTTAAATGAATTTCAACTGCAAAATCATAATAGGATTTATGAAACTCCATGTCTTAAGCCAAAAGTATTTCAAAATATGTGTAAGGCTTCAGAACTTTGGAACGGAGTGATTCATCCTCTTTTACCAAACATGCTTGCAAAGATTTCACAGGTACAGGGTGAAGATGCAACAATCCCAGTTGTATCCCATCACACACCCACTATTTCTGTTCCACAAATTCTACATACCCCTGCTGTAACTCACACTTATGAAAGGAGGCAAAAACAGCCAACTCCTTCCATGACAACATTGCATGTTGCTGAACCTTATGGGTTAGGAACAAGCAGTGGTGGTTAAAGGCTTCCATCTAGTCCAACTAGAGAAGAGCCTGAATCAATGCCCTATGATTCACCTCTCCCAATAGGTAACACAGTTGGAAGTGTTGAGGGTAGTGTGACACTAACTGAATTGATGGAACTATGTACCAAATTAGTTAAGCAGGTTCAAGCTCTGGAGAAAGATCTGGCACAGACCAAAGAACATCATGCCACAGAGTTGAATTTATTGAAGGAAGAGATTCAAAAGTTGCAGAATGAAGTTGAGCATCTCAAGAAGAAAAGACATGTTCAAGTTTTGGTTTCTTCTCCATCATCATCACCTCATGATGCCCTTTCTACAGGTTCTAGTTATGGTTTGGGAACTTCTTCCAAACAGGGGAGGAAAACAGATGCAGAGATTAAGGGGAGGAGTACTAATTTTGATGATATGGTTGCTGAGCTCAATGATTCTGAAAATGCTCAAGCAAAAGATGATGTAGCTGAGATTGAGGGGAGGAAATTGGATCTTGAAGATATGGTTGTTGATACTGGTTTTAACTCTGAAGATGTTCTTGGAACTGCTCAACAAATTTCCACTGAAGCAGAACATGTTACCACTGATCAAATAATTTCCACTGCAAGTGAAAAAGTTACCACTGATGTTCCATTAGTTACCACTGCAGAGGAAGAAGCTGCCAGAAAAAGATCAGTCAAAGGTAAAGCAATTGTGTTTGGTTCAGAACAAGAGCATAAAAGAAAGATTTCCAAGAAAGATCAAGCTCAAATTGATTTTGATGTAAGATTGGCAGAACAATTTGAAGCTGCAGAGATTGAAAATATGAAAAAGCAAAAGGAGGATGAAGTTGCTGGTTTTATGGAAGCACAGAGGTTAGATAAACTTGAAGCAGTAATGGCACAACCACTCTCAGTGATTCCACCAACTATCTTACATGAGAAACCTCCTATGTTCTCATATGTGCCAACAGAAGAAGAGATTGAACAAATGATTAATCATGATCCAGTAGTAAAGAAGAAAGCTATTGAGCTTGTTGCTAACAAGACTTTGACAGAAGAACAAAGAACAGCTCAATTGGCTGATTTCATTCAAATGAAGAATCTACAAGCACTGGATGAAGTTATTGGTAAAGTCAGAAAAGGTCAAAAGAAACAGAGACAACCTACAAAGGCACAGATCATTCATGAGATGAAAGTATTTTGCTGTCATGTTGGAACTTGGAAGATGGCTGATTTCAAAGGTATGTCTCATGAAAGAATTGAAGGTATCTACTACAGAACTAAAAGGCAAGATAGTAACTTCAGACCTATTGATTTTGAAGAAGTTGATAGCTTTAAACAAAGTAAAAGGAAAGCTTCAACTATTGAAGATCAAGTCACAAAAAGGGTGAAAGTTCCTCAAGAGAAAGAATCTCAATCTGAAAAATGTGCAGAAGATCTACAAAGTGCTATTATTATTGTTGAAGAAGAAGATTTCTACCCAGGTCCTTTGCAAACAAAACATCCAATTATTGATTGGGAAGTGTACACAACAAAGAATTTTGCTTCTACTTGGAAAATTATAAGACTGGGAGGAGAATCTTCATCATTCATTCAGTTTGAAGATCTTCTTAAAGCATGTGACAGAGATGATCTTGATACTCTTTGGAAGCTTGTTAATGAAAGATTCAAGGCTGATACTCTCAAGGATATGAAAGAATTGCAGCTCTGGGTTGATTTAAGAAGACTATATGAACCAGATCTTAATGATAAGTATTGGAAGTTTGATTCATCAGAATTGAATACTACATGGACATATTATGATAAATGTGAGGTTCATCATGTTTCTACAACAGATAAAGTGGATGTGTTTATGTTTGCTGAGAAGGAATATCCACTTAGAGCTAAAACTCTTTCTGCAATGTTGAAATCAAAGTTGAGAGTTTATGCAGATAATGAAAAGATTAGAGCTTTGATTTAGAAGATTCAAGATCAATATGCAAGAGCTGATAAAGTGTTGAGAAGAACAAGATAAGTGTTTGGAAGAATTCCCATATCCTCAGGTTTATTGTATACTTGAAGAAACTTGTTGATTTACCTATAAATCATAAGTTTAGGGGAGGATTGTTGGGAATTATACTAACAGTTACCACGGCTAGTGAAGATGTTACAACTGCAGAAGATTGTACTTGCAGTGGAAACTCATTACCACTGCAAGAACAAATGTTACCACTGCTTACTTGATAACTGTTAGAGAAACGCATAGAGATAAATATAGAATAGATCTTGTGTATATCTTATTCTATTAGCATTATACTTATCTTGTAGAAGAGGACTCCTTGTTGTATAAAAGGAGATCCTAGGTTAAAGGTTAGACATATCTTTCTAATACATTTTTCCTAGAGCTTCAAGGTGTAACCCTAGTGATATCTTAGATCACTCGTATTATTATCATTAATAATATTGGAGCTATTTGTTTGTTACATACATTGTTCTCACATACATATAACTGTTTCATTCACAATCAATCTTCTAAGTATCATTAAGTAGATTCCGCATACTTAGTGGTATTACTCAAAGTATCATATTAACACAAGTTCAAGGTGTTCACGATCCAACAGATAACATATTTTTTACATGATCCGATAGAGGAATTGAGCGCATCGTGCATGCATGGAAAAACGTTTTTGAATTGTATTAACAATGCAAGAAAAATTGATTTTTCCTATTCGTGAGAAGATTTTGAACACATGAATTGGGGTTTTTATGCACAAAATCAAGTTTTCTTATTATCATGCAACAATGATTGTCAATAAAAATAATTACTTCCCCAATTCGGATTTTTGTGCGCACGTAAATCCTAGACTCAGATCAGAAGGCATTCTTTAACTATGAAATCTAAGAAGATATGTGTTCCATCATTCCTAATCCTAATCGAAGATAAAAGAGTGGTTCGCACTTAAGTGGTTTAGTAAGAATATCAGCTATGTTTTCCTCCGTTGGCACTTTTTCAATAGATATGTTACTCTTTTGCACATTATCCCTAAGAAAGTTGTGACGAATCTCAGTATGTTTGGTACGAGAGTGTTGCACAGGGTTTTTACTTAAATCTATTGCTCCTTTATTATCACACATGATTGAAATGTCATCAAGTGTAATACCATAGTCTACGAGAGCCTGCTTCATCCATAGTGCTTGTTGGCATGCCTTTCCGGCGCTTACATATTCGGCTTCGGTTGTGGAGATAGCTAGTGCCCTTTGTTTCTTGGAGAACCAAGAAGTTAAGCAACAACCCATAAAGGTACAAATGTTACTAGTACATTTTCGATTCACATAATCTCCTGCAAGATCAGAGTCGGCGTAAACTATAGTTTCTATGCCAGTCCCCTTAAGATACCATAATCCTAAGTGCATAGTGCCTTTAATGTATCGGAAGATACGTTTAACCGCTTCTAAGTGGGAAGATTTGGGATCTTCTTGAAAGCGAGCACAAAGGAAGACACTAAACATGATATCGGGCCTACTTACCGTTAGGTACAATAAACTTCCTATCATACCTCTATACTTAGTACTATCTACAAATTCACCCTCTTCATCTTTGGCGAGATTTGTGTCCGTAGCCATTGGGGTTTTCATAGGTTTAGTATCTTCTAGTCCAAATTTCTTAAGCATTTCCTTAATATATTTGGATTGATTAAAGAATATTCCATCATCTAATTGTTTTATTTGTATTTCAAGGAAGAAGTTAAGCTCACCCATCATACTCATTTCAAACTCGTCATGCATGATTCTTCAGAATTCATCACACATGTCTTGACAAGATGAACCAAATATAATGTCATCAACATATATTTAGACGATTATGATGTTTGAATCTTTCTTCTTGGTGAAAAGAGTGTTATCTACCATTCCCATCGAGTATTCATGCTTAAGAAGAAAAGTTTTCAACCTATCATACCAAGCCTTAGGGGCTTGCTTTAAACCATATAAAGCTTTCTTTAGTTTATAAACATGCTCGGGGTACTCGAAGTCAATGAATCCTGGAGGTTGTGCAACATATACCTCCTCATTGATGAGACCGTTTAGGAATGCACTTTTCACATCCATTTGGAACAACTTAAAATCTAATGCACATGCATATGCGATTAATATCCTAATGGACTCAAGTCTAGCTACGGGTGCATAAGTTTTGTCATAATCAATTCCTTCTTGTTGATTATAGCCTTGTGCGACTAACCTAGCTTTGTTGCTAGATACAATACCATTTTCATCTAGTTTGTTTCTAAATACCCACTTAGTCCCTATTATTGTGATATTCTTAGGTCTTGGTACTAACATCCAAACATCATTAGATTTAAATTGGTTTAATTTTTCTTGCATTGCGATGATCCAACTTTCATCTTTCAATGCTTCATTGATATTTGTAGGTTCAATGATTGAAAAAAAACAAAAGAAGTTGCTATTGTTTTGAACTTGTGATCTAAGGGTTCTTTGGTTTAGGCTTCCTATGACGTTATCTAAAGGGTGGCTTTTAGATTCTTTAACATTTGAAGTTTCACCTATTTCGATGGTTTCTTGAGATATGTCTAGGTTTTTCATGTTTTTAACTATGGCATTTTCTTCATCCAAATCATCATCTACCAAAGGTGACATTTTAGATGGAGAGGGACTCTCATCAAAAGTCACGTTGAGTGATTCTTCGACAATCATTGTTTCCTTGTTTAAGACAATATAGGCTTTACTAGTTTGAGAGTAACCTAGAAATACACCTTCGTAAGACTTTGGGTCGAACTTGGTGAGATAGTCTTTGGTTTTTAGAATGTAGCATTTGCTACCAAACACTCTAAAGTAACCTAGGAAAGGTTTCCTACCTTTCAAAATTTCATAAGGGGTTTTTCCTATGATTTGTCTAATTAAAATTCTATTAAGAATGTAAGTGGATGTATCTACGGCATTACACCAAAACTTTTGGGGAATCGATTGCTCATTAAGCATGGTTTTACTCATTTCTTGTAGGGTTCTATTTTTCCTTTCGACTACCCAATTTGATTGTAGAGTTCGTGGAGCCGAGAAATTGTGAGTAATACCATTAGCGTCACAATAAGCTCTGAATTGAACTTCATTGTCAAATTCTCTACCATGGTCCATCCTAATGGAGACTATGTTGCATCCTAATTGATTTTGAATTTTCTTACTAAATATTTTGAATTGATCAAAAGTTTCAGTCTTGTTTTTAAGGAACGTAGTCCAAGTGTACCTAGAGTAATCGTCTACGATAACTAGGGTGTAGAGATTTCCTCCATAACTCCGTATGGCGGAAGGACCGAAGAGATCCATGTGAAGAAGCTCTAGACATCTAGATGTTGAGATCATGTTCTTAGGTTTATGACTGGAGTGAGCTTGTTTTCCAACCTTGCAAGTATCACAAAAGTGTTGATCGAACCTAAGTTTGGGAAGGTTTCTGACTAAATCCTTAGAAGACAATGATTGTAATAAACGCATGTTGGCGTGTCCTAATCTTCTATGCCATAAAGTAGAGTTATCATTAACTGTAGCTAAGCATATGTTCTCACTAGGTTTGTTGCTAATTTTCATAACGTATAGGTTACCTTTTATAATTCCTTCTGCAATAACTTTTCCGTTCTTAATTATCTCACCATCGTCTTTGGAAAAAATTACCTTGCAACCATTATCACAGATTTGACTAATACTACGCAAGTTAAAACCTAGGTTATCCACATGTTCTACATTAGTAATAGTAAGAGAGTTATGAGTGATCATACCTTTGCCAATGATATTGCCCTTGAGCTTACTACCAAATGTAACATTACTTCCAGTGCTTGCATTGTATGATGAGAATAGCTTGCGATTACCCATCATGTGATTTGTGCATCCACTATCCTTGACCCATTCGTCGGACTCCAGGCCAATTCCCAAGCATATCTAATGATAGCATAGACATACTCAAACATATGGTCCCCAATATCTCATGGGTCCAAAATTGTTAGCGCCAAAGATCCTATAGATTTGTTGCATTTGTCTAGGGTGTGGAAATGGTGAGTAGAATCCCATAGGAGGGAAATCATTTTTCCAATTCATGGAGTAGTTCTTATAATGAATTTTATTTTTAGTTGTTTTTGATCCAGTTTGTCTATTTGGTATATTTGTTCTCCTAGGGGATGGAGGTTTAGACCTTATAGTTGGTTTGTTGTAACCTAATCCGGGTTTTAGTATTGGTCTATAGAACTGTTTTACTTCTTCTATACTAGCAACGGGTGTTTCTGGTTTTCCTAGTATTGACTGTTTTGAAATAGAATCTGTAATAACTTCAGGTAAGGTCACAGTCTTCCTTACTGGGGACGGTCCTTTATCGATGGGACGGTCCCTTAAAGGTGAGGGACCGTCGGGTGGATTTGAAGGACCGTCTCCAGTAGCAAGGTCCGACTAAGACTTCACAAATTTTATTTGTTTTGATATGTTTGGTGTTGCTTCAAAAAAATTATAACCTATACCGGTTTTATCGTCGGAAGCCTATTGAACTCCTATTAGTTGTTTAAGAGAGTGAGTGCTCTTTTCAAACTTATTTAATTTTGAGGCTTCCTCTTTGAGTTCCTCATTTTCGACTTTAAGAACTTTGCACGTTTTACATTCCGAAGCGATTTCTTTTCCTTTCTCAAGTCTAGATAACATCTCTTTTAGTTCCAATATTTCTTTTTCTAATTTAGATTTGGTGGATTTTAGAGATTTGTTTTTCACAATTATCTTTTGACTCACTTCACAAATTTCATCAAATTCATTGTCTAAGTCAAGTAAATCTAGTGAGCAAATATCAAAATTGTGAAAATCGGTTTCGGTACGTACCTCTTTTGAAGATCCGGCCATGAGACAAGTCTTAATCTTATCATCTTCTTCGCCATCACTCCAAGCATCGCTAACATATTCCCTTTGGTTTTTGTCCCTAGTTTGGTGTGGACAATCTCCAACTAAGTGTCTTGTATCACCACATCCAAAACATCTCTTCTCACCTTTGATGTATCTATCTTCACGACCTTTTTGAGGAGTTTTCTTTTCCTCTCGTGGTTGACTTACAAATCTTCCTCTTCGTTTGAAGAATTTATTGAAATCTCTAACCGCCAATGCATACTCTTCGTCATCACTTTCCGAGCATAAGTCTTCATCATCACTTAATTCCTTTTTAGCTTTTAATGCAACTGATTTTCTTTCCACCTTACTATTTACAATATCAGAATCATTTTTTATGATTAACTCATGGACCTTCAAGTTACCAATGAGCTCATCTAATGATAGAGATGCCAAGTCTTTGGATTCTTCAATTGCTGTGACCTTTGCTCTCCACTTCGGATATAAAGTGATGAAGCGAAAAGTGTACCACTTTTGGGGGGTCATTTAAGGCCAAAGTCGAGATTATTTGATCAAATATTTCCCTAAATCGTTCCTTTTGTCATTTTAGGTACTTTTGAGAGGAAATTTACAAAAGCAAACATTTTGGACGTTTTTGGAGCGAAAAAGTGAAGAAAACGACAAAGTCTCAAAATCATGGTGGAAATAGCACATGACAGCGTCACAGGATGCTAGTGACGGCGTCATGACTTGACAAAGAGGTGGATAAATCAAATACACGTGACGCGCTAGAAGGTTTTCTTAAGAGTTCGTGACGGCGTCACGTTATAAAATGCCAAGGCCATCACGTGTAAATGCAAAGAGAGATGGCCAGAGTCCATAAAGAGTGACGGCGTCAGAAGTGGATCTAGGCAATACGAGTATTATTTTGGCGGCGAGTTGACGACGTCACACCTATCTCTTGACGCCATTATGATACAAAATCTATGTATAGTTTTCTAATTTTCATTCATTGTGTGCAACTTTGAAGGGAGTAAACCCTAGACGAATTTTACAGATATTTTGAGGGTTTCAAACCCTTGTTTCATCCATGCTTAATTAAAGATAAGTCTTTCATAAAATCATTCAATATGTCTATGTGTTGTTTGATTATTTCTTACGCTTGTCTTCTCTTTAACATGCTAGGCTAGGTTTTCTTTGTGTTTGCTTAGATATAATGAAACTTAGATATTGATTATGGGTTGGTTGTTTGTTTATAATTGTTGTGGATGAATGAATTCAATGTTAGGCTTAAGAAAACTGGCAGACTTCCATTTGGTAACTTGCTTGAACGTCTTAAGAAATATGATCGGAGGTGTACTACGATATATTGGTTGTATTTAATGCGTAGGTAACTACTAATGAGGCCATGTTAGGAGCTAGTAGTCGGCTCGACATAGGAAGAGGTAAAAGCTTATAGAGTTACGAAAGATCGTACACAGCCCTACGAATGGTATTACGGAATATAGCCCGTCATCTATGCAATTGTAACAAACTAATCAGCCTGTAAAAGATAGCTAGGGAGTAGTGAAATCAAAGTAAACACATTTTCTCTCATTATTGTTTTCGCCATAATTTAGTTTAAGTTTAGTTTATTTTATTTTGATTGCATCTTTAGTTATTTGGTTTAGCTGATTAGCAACTAATTCCGCCCACTCCTTTCAAAACCGAGATTTTACTTGTTTTCATTTAAAATATAAAAATACAAAAAGAATCATCCCTCACCTCTAGACCTAGTTTTAGTGAGTTTTAACCCTAGCGAATACTATTCTTTGAGTTGAATGATCAATCCCCCGGTACTTGTCACTATACTATACTACAACGGTCAGGTACATTGCCTGGTGGGGATTGCAAGCTTCTCAAGATCCCTTGAGAGGTAAAACCTTTTGCGAGGGCTCAATTCCACGCATCAAGTTTTTGGCGCCGCAGCCCGTGGAATAGTTATTGTCTAGGTTGAAATTTCTTTTTATTAGGTTTACTTGCTAGATTCGTTTCTAATAAGATTTTTTTATTTTATTTTTATAGGTTTCTTTAGTCTATCTTATTTCTTTGTTTCCTTTGTTCGTAAACTATCTCGAGGGATAACAATAGCATTGATCGTTTGATTCCTGTTATTCGTGTCTTTCATCGTAGGATTTTCCAACTACCCGTCCCAATCCCTTTAGTGGAAAATGAGAACCCACCTAACCTCTCGCCTGACCATCACTTTAACAATAATTATGAGATGGAGGAGTCTGACCATGATAATGACCATAGGGCTAGTGATGCGTGGGAATCGCAACAGGCTTTACCTCTCGAGAAGCTTACAACCCCCACCAGGCAGTGTACCTGATCGTTGTAGTATAGTATAGTGACAAGTACCGGGGGATTGATCGTTCAGCTTAGGAATAGTGTCGCTAGGATTAGAAAGCCTAAATACTAGTTCTAAAGGTGAGGGATGATTATTTTTGTGTTTTTATATTTTTATGAAAGCAAGTAAAATCTCGGGTTTTGGAAGAGTGGGCGGAATTAGTTTCTATTCAACTAACCCAATACTAAGATGCAATCAAAATAAAATACTAAAAATGAAATTAAGCTAATTAAACTAAGGTTGTGAGCAGTAATTGGAGAAAATGTGTTTACTTAGATTTCACTACTCCCTAGATATCTTTTACACGTTAATTACTTGTTATAATTGCATGGATGACGGATCGTATTCCTTAATATCATTCATGGGCTGGCACACATAACTCCCCAATTCTATGAGCTCTTATCTCCTCCTACACCATGCCTAGCACAACTATAGGGATTGTAAACAGTGGCTCATGCATTAAATACAACCAATAAAGACCTAGTGCGCCTCGGTTCATGTTTCTTAAGACGTTCAAGCATGTTACCATTTGGAGATCTGCCAGTTTTCTTAAGCCTAACATATAAATCATTCATCCAAGACAAGAATAAACAAGTAATCAACACATAATCAATATCTAGGTTTCATTAGATCTAAGCAAACACAAAAGAGATCTAGCCTAGCATGATAGAATTAAGACAAGAACAAGATATAGACAACCAACACATAGACATATTGATTGAATTAGAAGAACACTTATCTTAATTAATCATGCAAGGTATCAAGGGGTTGGAACCCTTGAAAAACCTGTAAAGTTACACCAAAATCGTACTTAGGGTTTCTCCCAAAACTTCTCTCTTTAATGTGTGAAAAATAGAAAACTATATATAGAAAATAGAGCTGACGGTGTCAAGAGTAATCTTGTGACGCCGTCACCTCGCCGCCAAAACTCTCCTCGGACTGCCTAGATCCACTTCTGACGCCGTCAAGACTTAGGTACTTCCAGGCCGTCACGACTCTTTTACTCTTGACGCCCTTCCTACGTGACGCCGTCAAAACTCTTCTGGGTCGTCATGGAAATTTATGAAATTTGCTCTTGACGCCGTCAAGGATTTGCTCTTGACGCCGTCACCTACTATTCCCAGCTTGGAAAATTAAGACTTTGGCGTTTTCTTCACTTTTATGCTCCAAAAACGTCCGAATTGCTTCCTTCTCCAGATTTCACTTCCAAAGTACCTAAAATCACAAAAGGAACGATTTAGGGCAATATTTGATCAAATAAATTCGGATTCGGGCTTAAATGACCCCCTAAAAGTGGTTCATTTTTCGCCTCATCATATACCCTTACACTTGAGATTTGCTTGTCCTCAAGCAAATGCGCTTTTATTCTACTCAAAATACAAGTTAGGGGTCATTTAACACTAATATAAAAGTAATTACAACAAATAATCGTTCCACTAAAGACCAATAGACAAGCACGGAGGTCATACACAAGCACCTCACAAATAGTGTTTAGATACTCACATCTCTCGGGTGTAATAAAGTGTAAATTACAATATGGAAACGGAAGATATCTCTCACTACCTGTCATAGCAAAATAGATTACCATAGGCTTGGGAAAGGATCAAACCTCCACCACATGGCGTAAGCACCTAGGATAAACTATCAAAGAGGTCTTTTAAAGGGTTGTAACGTTAGGTGTAGGGATATGAAATACACGGTTTTGTTGGATAAAGGAAGTTTTACTGGTGGCGAGTTAACAATCTTGGTCAATTACATGTACAATATGGCGTTGCTAAGCCAAGACTAGACTCGACTTAAGCTAATAAATGAAAAATAACAAAAACATAAAATGAACATAGAATGAAAAGGGATGGTAGTCCGTATGTTTTTTCTCTTTTCATTTTTTTTTTTTTTTTTTTTTTTTTTTTTTTTTTTTTTTTTGCATACACTCTTACCCTACCATCCAAAATAATACATCATAGGGAATGAACATTTCCCTTACACTTGAATCTTTACATACTTTACATTTAAACTAATCTAATTACTCGAATTAAGAAAATTAAAACACTTGGAGCACTTTTAAGATTAACGTACATATGGGGGTAATAAATGATGTTCTTCCCCATTACTCCATAAAATAAGTACTTACCCATGAGTCCCAATCGTCCCAAAACAATATGTACAAGGATATGACTCGACTTAGCAACCATGTAATCAATTAGAAAGTTAACTTAGGGTTTAACAAATAACAATAATGCACTAAAAATGAGCGCATACACGGAAGGCTAAGGCGATTTGGGTGTACATTTAAGTGGGGTGTAACAAATTCTTCCTTTAAGTAAAGTGCTTAAAGTTAGAAACGAAAAGATAGGCTCGGAGGGGTGTACTAGGGGTTTCGTGTACTAAAAATGAGTACAACGCTAAGGGTGTGGGAAAAATTAGTTGACTTAAGTAGCCAAGTAATATGACTTAAATGGTCAAGTAATTATGATACGGGTTTAACACAAGGGTAATCCTAATGCCTCTTATCATGTAGTAAATCCTACCACACGAATGTTGTCTCACTAGCGGTCTCGGGATGCATCACTAACGCAAGTTCTAGAATCTAAATGTTACCAGTACACTCATAAGCACTAATAATGAATGCTTTTCTTATCAAATCTAAAGGCGAACCTCACATATTTGGGTGGAAATTTTTTTTGAATATACGGTTATGTGCTAGTCATACAATCTCCTATCCATGAGACGCTTGCTATGGCTAAAGTTTCACTCCTAAATGTTGTAAAAAATTTTAAATTTGGCGCTAAAATTGCACTAACAAGTATTTCTCATAGTTTTATTACACATCTACTATTAAACAAAACAAAGTCAAGCGAAAGTGCATATGTAAGGTATCATCTTTTTACCCTCCCCTTACACTTAAGATGAACATTGTCCCCAATGTTCAAGTAAAGAATGTAAAAGTGAAAAAGTAAAGAGAATGAAATCAAATACTCCCCTGATTCGCTCGGTATGGATAATAGGATGGCCAGGTTAAATCTTCCTCCAAGAAAACGAACAATCAAAGCTTCCCTTCCAGAATATAAATCATCTTCTTGTCATACATAACCTGTAAATCCTGACAACATAGACAAGACAACCTCGCGTAAAATCGGCGGCATTCTATATAAGTTTCTAAATCCTAGAAAACAAGATAAGATATAATGCTTGTGGAATGAAGTTTGCAGATCTCCTGGAGAATATAAAACTTAATAATTCACAAAAACCATAAGACTCCGTTAGAAAAACAAAACTGGTAAAATTTCCAGATTTTAACTCCTGACGCCGTCAAGAGTAAAACCCTGACACCGTCAGAATGGACCTGCAGAAATTCTTATGCTAAGTTTCTGGAAAATTTCTGGAAAAACTTGGTCCTACTTCCTGGAAAATCCTGCAAAACTTCATTATGACTCAATACAAGCATTTGACTCTAACAAATACGAATACACATGTTCATTTAATATTGTGGAGAATCATGATCCGTTGTTTCTTAAAAACATATTTGGGGTTTCCCCTTACACTTATCTTTTGCAAAAATACTTCTAGGTGGAGTTAAGACTAGGCCAAAACAACAAAGTAAAGTATTTCCACATTTTAGTTTAGAAACATGATTAACCAACAATAAAAATAAAGCATGCATACGAAAGCAAATAACAATCAAACAAATAAAATCACACAAAACATGGGTTGCCTCCCAAGAAGCGCTTTTCTTTATTTACGAGTCTTGTACCTAGACTCAAGGTCATGGGTTAACGTGTATCGCTTATGCTCACATAACCAAGTGTGAGCCATCTAATAGTCGCCTCATCTTTCTTATAATCATCTCCTAACTCTAAGCACCCGCGATAGTATCTTTTATTCTTTTCATGAGTATACTTAAGTCCTTTTCTCTTATCATTTTCACTCAACATTTCTATAGGCGGATACCTACTACACTTTTCCATGGAGAAGTCCTTGAACCTATGGTGTGTGCGGGGCATTTGATAAACAAAATCTTCATCCCCATCCGAGAATGTAATTAACCCTTCTATGAGTTTTTCATCGAGGTTGGTCAACCGTTTGAAAGGTCTTCCAAACACAACTTGGGTCAATTTATCATCAATAAATTCTCCTAAATTCTCCATAACCATGAACTCAACAAGATAAACCAAATTCCTACAAACACATGCAATGGTACTGCCTTAGCAATAATGTTTTCTCCGTTGTATTCTAACTCATCTACCATGATTTTATTATATTCATTGCGCGAGATTATGTTCATTGGGAGAGATGAGTTAAGATAGGCGTTAAAGCTCTTAAACCCGATTTTACAATGAAATTGCATGTTGAATGAGCTATCACACTCAATCCTAGTTCTAGGGTCAACATACCTAAGAGGGTTTATTTCTTCTTCCATCCTATTCTCATTAATCACATCACCATCATCAAGATCCTCATCGGAGTCTGAATAGTAGAAAGGACTAGCCCTACGGTCATCATCATGGTCAGACTCTTCTAACTCAGAATTATTGTCAAAGTGGTGGTTGGGTGAGAGGTTAGGTGGGTTCTCATTTTCTGCTAAAGGAAGTGGGGCGGGCATTTGGAAGATCCTACGACGAAAAACACGAATAACAGGAATCAAACGATCAATGTTATTGTGATCCATCGAAATAGTTTACGAACAAAGGACACAAAGAAATAGATAGACTAAAGAAAACCTAAAAAATAAAAATAAAATCTTACTAGAAAGGAATCTAGCAAGTAGACCTAATAAAAAGAAATTCTAACCTAGACAATAACTATTCCCCGGGCTGCGGCGCCAAAAACTTGATGCGTGGGAATCGCAACAGGCTTTACCTCTCGAGTGATCTCGAGAAGCTTACAACCCCCACCAGGCAGTGTACCTGATCGTTGTAGTATAGTATAGTGACAAGTACCGGGGGATTGATCGTTCAGCTTAGGAATAGTGTCGCTAGGATTAGAAAGCCTAAATACTAGTTCTAAAGGTGAGGGATGATTATTTTTGTGTTTTTATATTTTTATGAAAGCAAGTAAAATCTCGGGTTTTGGAAGAGTGGGCGGAATTAGTTTCTATTCAACTAACCCAATACTAAGATGCAATCAAAATAAAATACTAAAAATGAAATTAAGCTAATTAAACTAAGGTTGTTGATGAGGCGAAAAATGATCCGTTTTTAGGGGGTCATTTAAGCCCAAATCCGACTTTATTTGATCAAATATTGCCCTAAATCGTTCCTTTTGTGATTTTAGGTGTTTGGAGAGTGAATTCTGGAAAAGAAGCTATTTTGGACGTTTTTGGAGCATAAAAGTGAAGAAAACGGCAAAGTCTCAAAATTCTATGCTGTGAACAGTGCATGAAGGCGTCAAGAATTACTCTTGACGGCGTCAAGACATCAAGAATAAAATACCGTAGGTGGTGACGGCGTCACCAAGGCCGTCACGTGTAAATTTGTCAAAACTTGCGCGCGGAGTAGCTGACACCGTTTTGGCCATAACTTTTGCATACGAACTCGGATTGAGGCGATTCAAAAAAGGAAACGAAGAGGACGAAAAGATCTACAACTTGGTGAAAAAGGCTTCTTGACGGCGTCAAGAGTATGGGCTGACGCCGTCACGAAGGGCCGACAGAAAACAAGCCTATAAATATAACTTCATAACTTCACTTTTTGTAAGCCCTAAACCCTAAGGTCGATTCCTGGGTTTAGGTGGGTGTTTTTCCAGCAACTTAGAGGGTTTCAATCACTCCATAAACATCATGTATTGGTTTGATGATTCTATCTTAATTATGTTTTCCATTATCATTGTTGTTTGCTCTTCTTTGATGATGATTTGCTAATTCACCTTGTGTCTACTTATGATTATGTGAAACTTGTATATAATTGATTAGATCTCATTGATTTCTTGTTGATGTTGTGTCTATCTCCATCAATTAAGGTGTGACAACTTCAATAGATCTAGTTGGTTTAGTTTATAATCCTTGTTTCCTATTGATTCTTGTTTTGATTGAATGATTTATATGTTAGGCTTAAGAAAACTGGCAGATCTCCAAATGGTAACATGCTTGAACGTCTTAAGAAACATGAACCGAGGCGTACTAGGTCTTTATTGGTTGTATTTAATGCATGAGCCACTGTTTACAATCCCTATAGTTGTGCTGGGTCATGGTGTAGGAGGAGATAAGAGCTCATAGAGTTGGGGAGTTATGTATGCCACCCCACGAATGGTATTAAGGAATACAACCCGTCAATTAAAACAAGGTTACAATTCAATAGGTAGGATTGGATAGCTAGCAAGGAGTAACATATCATGGGTAGACATGCTTCACTTATCTTGTAGAACCTTAGTTTAGTTTTCTTGTTAATTAGTTTAATTAGTAGCTTTTGGGTTAGTTGATTAGCAACTAATTCCGCCCACACTCCCAATACCCGAGATTTTTACTTGCTTTTCATAAAATATAAAAATACAAAAAGAATCATCCTTCACCTTTAGACCTAGTTAGATTAATTTCAATCCTAACGACACTATTCCTAGCTGAACGATCAATCCCCCGGTACTTGTCACTATACTATACTACAACGATCAGGTACACTGCCTGGTGGGGGTTGTAAGCCTCGCGAGATCCCTCGAGAGGTAAAGCAAGGTGCGATTCCCACGCATCAAGTTTTTGGCGCCGCAGCCCGGGGAATAGTTATTGTTTAGGTTGAATTTGATTTATTAGGTCTACTCATTAGATTCCTATCAAGTGAGATTTTTTCTTTTTATTTTGTAGCTTTCTCGTAGTCTATCTTTTCTTTGTGATTTTGTTTGTAACTTGCTTCAAATGGACCTTACACTTAGGCTTTTAAGATTGCAAGATAGGGTTGAGCGGCTAACATACCAAAGAGTTCAAAATACCTCATTTAGAGACACCTATGAATCATATGAGCCTTCACCTAAGATAGATTCTTATGAACAATCTCCATGTTTAAGATCTAGTTTTAGTGAGGCCAATAGGAAATGCGACCTAGTTTGCCAAGGAATTATGGAGAGAGCCATTGCAACAAATCATAAGTTGGATGAAGCACTAGGTTTGCTATTATCACTATCTAAGAAAACAATTGAGGAGGATTTAGCCGAGCATGATCACATTGATCAAAAAGACCTAGGTTTTATGATCGATGATGATGAATCTCAAGAAACAGATGATGAATCTCTTGGGCAATTTGTATATAGTAGTAAGAATATTGAAGATGATCCTTATGATTCGGACATAGAAGTTGAGATGCCTAGAGAAGCACGTGAGATACTTGGGAGAATGTTAGGGCTAGATCCTGACACATGGAATGATGAGGTGAACAACATAAGCCCACAAAATACTCAACCATCATTTGAGGCACATACACCGCCCGTGACTTACCCGGAAGAAGTAGAAGAAACTTTAGGAATTCCTATGGAGGTAGAACCCTTGGACCAGGCACCACTTGAGGATATAGGTTTGAACACCTGTAGTGATAACCTTACTCCTAGTTCTAGGGAATTTCCTAGTGTTGATGAACCGGAACCTCAACCTTTACACAACTTCCCATCCTTAGATTTATTTCTAGGAGACAAAAGAGGAACCGACCCACCCATCAACCAATATTATCCGGGTAGTTTTAGGATGAAGGAAGCCATTCACTCACCCCCTTCACCTCACGTGGCATATTCACACCCTAAGGGTGTGTATCGCTACTTTCACCCACACTTAATCCTAAGTGTAGGGAGAACCTCCCCTATTTTCATTAAATAAGGGTAGAGTCAGGCTCGTGACTCGAACAAAAACAAGCGCTTCTTGGGAGGCAACCCATGTTTTGTGTGTTTTTATTTGTTTGTTTGTTTGTTTGTTTGATTTTATTTGTTTCCGTATGCATGTTTTATTTTTATTGTTTGTGGCTCATGTTTCAAATTAAATTGTGAAAATGCTTTATTTTGTTTTTAACTTCGTCTTAATTGCATATAAAGGTATTTTGCAAAAGATAAGTGTAAGGGAGATCCAAATTTGTTTATAAAAACAAAATTGAGCATGAACCACAACAATATTAAATGGACATGTGTATTAGTACTTGTTAGAGTGAAATGCTTGTATCGAGTCGTAATGATGTTTTGCAGGATTTTCCAGGAAGTAGGACGAAGTTTTTCCAAAAATTTTCCGGAAACTTAACATAAGAATTTCTGCAGGTCACTTCTGACGGCGTCACGGGTTTACTCTTGACGGCGTCACGTGTAAAAATCTGGAAATTTTACCAGTTTTGTTTTTCTAACGGAGTCTTATGGTTTTTGTGAATTATTAAGTTTTATAATCTCCAGGAAATCTGCAAACATTCATTCCACAAACATTATATCTTTAATTGTTTTGTTTTTATTCCTAAGTCTGGAATTACATCTAGTTGTGAGTTATCTTTGTTCGGCTTGATGCTTTGGGTTTTTGTAGTTGTTTTGTCAGGATTTACAGGTTATGTTCGACAAGGAGATGATTTATATTCTGGAAGGGAAGCTTTGATTGTTCATTTTCTTGGAGGAAGATTTAACCTGGCCAACCTATAATCCATATCGAGCGAATCAGGGGAGTATTTGATTTCATTCTCTTTACTTCTTAACTTTTACATTCTTTACTTGAACATTGGGGACAATGTTCATCCTAAGTGTAATGGGAGGGTAAAAAGATGATACCTTACATATGCACTTTCGCTTGAGTTTGTTTTGTTTGATAGTAGATGAGTAATAAAACTATGAGAAATACTTGTTAGTGTAATTTTAGCGCCAAATTTAAAATTTTTTACAACATTTAGGAGTGAAACTTTAGCCATAGCAAGCGTCTCATGGATAGGAGGTTGTATGACTAGCACATAACCGTATATTCAGAAAAATTTTCCACCCAAAAATGTGAGGTTCGCCTTTAGTTTTGATAGGAAAAGCATTTATTATTAGTGCTTATGAGTGTACCGGTAGCATTTAGATTCTAGAACTTGTGTTAGTGATGCATCCCGAGACCGCTAGTGAGACTACATTCGTGTGGTAGGATTTACTACATGATAAGAGGCATTAGGATCACCCTTGTGTTAAACCCGTATTATAATTACTTGACCATTTAAGTCATATTACTTGGCTAGTTAAGTCAACTAATTTTTCCCACACCCTTTGCGTTGTACTCATTTTTAGTACACGAAACCCCTAGTACACCCCTCCGAGCCTATCTTTTCGTTTCTAACTTTAAGCACTTTACTTAAAGGAAGAACTTGTTACACCCCACTTAAATGTACAACCAAATCGCCTTAGCCTTCCGTGTATGCGCTCATTTTTAGTGCATTATTGTTATGTGTTAAACCCTAAGTTAACTTTCTAATTGATTACATGGTTGCTAAGTCGAGTCATATCCTTGTACATATTGTTTTGGGACGATTGGGACTCATGGGTAAGTACTTATTTTATGGAGTAATGGGGAAGAACATAATATTATTACCCCCATATGTACGTTAATCTTAAAAGTGCTCCAAGTGTTTTGATTTTCTTAATTCGAGTCATTAGATTAGTTAATTGTAAAGTATGTAAAGATTCAAGTGTAAGGGGAATGCTCAAACCCCTATGATGTATTATTTTGGATGGTAGGGTAAGAGTGTATGAAAAAAAAAAAAAAAAAAAAAAAAAAAATTTCGAAAAAAAAAAAAAAAAAAAAAAAATAGAAAAAGAAAAAAAAAAAAAATAGAAAAGAAAGAGAGAAAAAACATACGGACTACCATCCCGTTTTCATTCTATGTTCATTTTATGTTTTTAGTTATTTTTCATTTATTAGCTTAAGTCGAGTCTAGTCTTGGCTTAGCAACGCCATCTTGTACATGTAATTAACTAAGATTGTTAACTCGCCACCAGTAAAATCCCCTTTATCCAACAAAACCGTGTAATTCATATCCCTACACCTAACGTTATAACCCTTTAAAAAGACCTCTTTGATAGTTTATCCTAGGTGCTTACGCCATGTGGTGGAGGTTTGATCCTTTCCCAAGCCTATGGTAATCTATTTTGCTATGACAGGTAGTGAGAAATATCTTCCATTTCCATAATGTTATATTACTTTATTACACCCGAGAGATGTGAGTATCTAAACACTATTTGTGAGGTGCTTGTGTATGACCTCCGTGCTTGTCTATTGGTCTTTAGTGGAACGATTATTTGTTGTAATTACTTTTATATTAGTGTTAAATGACCCCTAACTTGTCTTTTGAGTAGAATAAAAGCTCATTTGCTTGAGGACAAGCAAATCTCAAGTGTAAGGGTATATGATGAGGCGAAAAATGATCCGTTTTTAGGGGGTCATTTAAGCCCAAATCCGACTTTATTTGATCAAATATTGCCCTAAATCGTTCCTTTTGTGATTTTAGGTGTTTGGAGAGTGAATTCTGGAAAAGAAGCTATTTTGGACGTTTTTGGAGCATAAAAGTGAAGAAAACGGCAAAGTCTCAAAATTCTATGCTGTGAACAGTGCATGAAGGCGTCAAGAATTACTCTTGACGGCGTCAAGACATCAAGAATAAAATACCGTAGGTGGTGACGGCGTCACCAAGGCCGTCACGTGTAAATTTGTCAAAACTTGCGCGCGGAGTAGCTGACACCGTTTTGGCCATAACTTTTGCATACGAACTCGGATTGAGGCGATTCAAAAAAGGAAACGAAGAGGACGAAAAGATCTACAACTTGGTGAAAAAGGCTTCTTGACGGCGTCAAGAGTATGGGCTGACGCCGTCACGAAGGGCCGACAGAAAACAAGCCTATAAATATAACTTCATAACTTCACTTTTTGTAAGCCCTAAACCCTAAGGTCGATTCCTGGGTTTAGGTGGGTGTTTTTCCAGCAACTTAGAGGGTTTCAATCACTCCATAAACATCATGTATTGGTTTGATGATTCTATCTTAATTATGTTTTCCATTATCATTGTTGTTTGCTCTTCTTTGATGATGATTTGCTAATTCACCTTGTGTCTACTTATGATTATGTGAAACTTGTATATAATTGATTAGATCTCATTGATTTCTTGTTGATGTTGTGTCTATCTCCATCAATTAAGGTGTGACAACTTCAATAGATCTAGTTGGTTTAGTTTATAATCCTTGTTTCCTATTGATTCTTGTTTTGATTGAATGATTTATATGTTAGGCTTAAGAAAACTGGCAGATCTCCAAATGGTAACATGCTTGAACGTCTTAAGAAACATGAACCGAGGCGTACTAGGTCTTTATTGGTTGTATTTAATGCATGAGCCACTGTTTACAATCCCTATAGTTGTGCTGGGTCATGGTGTAGGAGGAGATAAGAGCTCATAGAGTTGGGGAGTTATGTATGCCACCCCACGAATGGTATTAAGGAATACAACCCGTCAATTAAAACAAGGTTACAATTCAATAGGTAGGATTGGATAGCTAGCAAGGAGTAACATATCATGGGTAGACATGCTTCACTTATCTTGTAGAACCTTAGTTTAGTTTTCTTGTTAATTAGTTTAATTAGTAGCTTTTGGGTTAGTTGATTAGCAACTAATTCCGCCCACACTCCCAATACCCGAGATTTTTACTTGCTTTTCATAAAATATAAAAATACAAAAAGAATCATCCTTCACCTTTAGACCTAGTTAGATTAATTTCAATCCTAACGACACTATTCCTAGCTGAACGATCAATCCCCCGGTACTTGTCACTATACTATACTACAACGATCAGGTACACTGCCTGGTGGGGGTTGTAAGCCTCGCGAGATCCCTCGAGAGGTAAAGCAAGGTGCGATTCCCACGCATCAAGTTTTTGGCGCCGCAGCCCGGGGAATAGTTATTGTTTAGGTTGAATTTGATTTATTAGGTCTACTCATTAGATTCCTATCAAGTGAGATTTTTTCTTTTTATTTTGTAGCTTTCTCGTAGTCTATCTTTTCTTTGTGATTTTGTTTGTAACTTGCTTCAAATGGACCTTACACTTAGGCTTTTAAGATTGCAAGATAGGGTTGAGCGGCTAACATACCAAAGAGTTCAAAATACCTCATTTAGAGACACCTATGAATCATATGAGCCTTCACCTAAGATAGATTCTTATGAACAATCTCCATGTTTAAGATCTAGTTTTAGTGAGGCCAATAGGAAATGCGACCTAGTTTGCCAAGGAATTATGGAGAGAGCCATTGCAACAAATCATAAGTTGGATGAAGCACTAGGTTTGCTATTATCACTATCTAAGAAAACAATTGAGGAGGATTTAGCCGAGCATGATCACATTGATCAAAAAGACCTAGGTTTTATGATCGATGATGATGAATCTCAAGAAACAGATGATGAATCTCTTGGGCAATTTGTATATAGTAGTAAGAATATTGAAGATGATCCTTATGATTCGGACATAGAAGTTGAGATGCCTAGAGAAGCACGTGAGATACTTGGGAGAATGTTAGGGCTAGATCCTGACACATGGAATGATGAGGTGAACAACATAAGCCCACAAAATACTCAACCATCATTTGAGGCACATACACCGCCCGTGACTTACCCGGAAGAAGTAGAAGAAACTTTAGGAATTCCTATGGAGGTAGAACCCTTGGACCAGGCACCACTTGAGGATATAGGTTTGAACACCTGTAGTGATAACCTTACTCCTAGTTCTAGGGAATTTCCTAGTGTTGATGAACCGGAACCTCAACCTTTACACAACTTCCCATCCTTAGATTTATTTCTAGGAGACAAAAGAGGAACCGACCCACCCATCAACCAATATTATCCGGGTAGTTTTAGGATGAAGGAAGCCATTCACTCACCCCCTTCACCTCACGTGGCATATTCACACCCTAAGGGTGTGTATCGCTACTTTCACCCACACTTAATCCTAAGTGTAGGGAGAACCTCCCCTATTTCCATTAAATAAGGGTAGAGTCAGGCTCGTGACTCGAACAAAAACAAGCGCTTCTTGGGAGGCAACCCATGTTTTGTGTGTTTTTATTTGTTTGTTTGTTTGTTTGTTTGATTTTATTTGTTTCCGTATGCATGTTTTATTTTTATTGTTTGTGGCTCATGTTTCAAATTAAATTGTGAAAATGCTTTATTTTGTTTTTAACTTCGTCTTAATTGCATATAAAGGTATTTTGCAAAAGATAAGTGTAAGGGAGATCCAAATTTGTTTATAAAAACAAAATTGAGCATGAACCACAACAATATTAAATGGACATGTGTATTAGTACTTGTTAGAGTCAAATGCTTGTATCGAGTCGTAATGATGTTTTGCAGGATTTTCCAGGAAGTAGGACGAAGTTTTTCCAAAAATTTTCCGGAAACTTAACATAAGAATTTCTGCAGGTCACTTCTGACGGCGTCACGGGTTTACTCTTGACGGCGTCACGTGTAAAAATCTGGAAATTTTACCAGTTTTGTTTTTCTAACGGAGTCTTATGGTTTTTGTGAATTATTAAGTTTTATAATCTCCAGGAAATCTGCAAACATTCATTCCACAAACATTATATCTTTAATTGTTTTGTTTTTATTCCTAAGTCTGGAATTACATCTAGTTGTGAGTTATCTTTGTTCGGCTTGATGCTTTGGGTTTTTGTAGTTGTTTTGTCAGGATTTACAGGTTATGTTCGACAAGGAGATGATTTATATTCTGGAAGGGAAGCTTTGATTGTTCATTTTCTTGGAGGAAGATTTAACCTGGCCAACCTATAATCCATATCGAGCGAATCAGGGGAGTATTTGATTTCATTCTCTTTACTTCTTAACTTTTACATTCTTTACTTGAACATTGGGGACAATGTTCATCCTAAGTGTAATGGGAGGGTAAAAAGATGATACCTTACATATGCACTTTCGCTTGAGTTTGTTTTGTTTGATAGTAGATGAGTAATAAAACTATGAGAAATACTTGTTAGTGTAATTTTAGCGCCAAATTTAAAATTTTTTACAACATTTAGGAGTGAAACTTTAGCCATAGCAAGCGTCTCATGGATAGGAGGTTGTATGACTAGCACATAACCGTATATTCAGAAAAATTTTCCACCCAAAAATGTGAGGTTCGCCTTTAGTTTTGATAGGAAAAGCATTTATTATTAGTGCTTATGAGTGTACCGGTAGCATTTAGATTCTAGAACTTGTGTTAGTGATGCATCCCGAGACCGCTAGTGAGACTACATTCGTGTGGTAGGATTTACTACATGATAAGAGGCATTAGGATCACCCTTGTGTTAAACCCGTATTATAATTACTTGACCATTTAAGTCATATTACTTGGCTAGTTAAGTCAACTAATTTTTCCCACACCCTTTGCGTTGTACTCATTTTTAGTACACGAAACCCCTAGTACACCCCTCCGAGCCTATCTTTTCGTTTCTAACTTTAAGCACTTTACTTAAAGGAAGAACTTGTTACACCCCACTTAAATGTACAACCAAATCGCCTTAGCCTTCCGTGTATGCGCTCATTTTTAGTGCATTATTGTTATGTGTTAAACCCTAAGTTAACTTTCTAATTGATTACATGGTTGCTAAGTCGAGTCATATCCTTGTACATATTGTTTTGGGACGATTGGGACTCATGGGTAAGTACTTATTTTATGGAGTAATGGGGAAGAACATAATATTATTACCCCCATATGTACGTTAATCTTAAAAGTGCTCCAAGTGTTTTGATTTTCTTAATTCGAGTCATTAGATTAGTTAATTGTAAAGTATGTAAAGATTCAAGTGTAAGGGGAATGCTCAAACCCCTATGATGTATTATTTTGGATGGTAGGGTAAGAGTGTATGAAAAAAAAAAAAAAAAAAAAAAAAAAATTTTCGAAAAAAAAAAAAAAAAAAAAAAATAGAAAAAGAAAAAAAAAATAGAAAAGAAAGAGAGAAAAAACATACGGACTACCATCCCGTTTTCATTCTATGTTCATTTTATGTTTTTAGTTATTTTTCATTTATTAGCTTAAGTCGAGTCTAGTCTTGGCTTAGCAACGCCATCTTGTACATGTAATTAACTAAGATTGTTAACTCGCCACCAGTAAAATCCCCTTTATCCAACAAAACCGTGTAATTCATATCCCTACACCTAACGTTATAACCCTTTAAAAAGACCTCTTTGATAGTTTATCCTAGGTGCTTACGCCATGTGGTGGAGGTTTGATCCTTTCCCAAGCCTATGGTAATCTATTTTGCTATGACAGGTAGTGAGAGATATCTTCCATTTCCATAATGTTATATTACTTTATTACACCCGAGAGATGTGAGTATCTAAACACTATTTGTGAGGTGCTTGTGTATGACCTCCGTGCTTGTCTATTGGTCTTTAGTGGAACGATTATTTGTTGTAATTACTTTTATATTAGTGTTAAATGACCCCTAACTTGTCTTTTGAGTAGAATAAAAGCTCATTTGCTTGAGGACAAGCAAATCTCAAGTGTAAGGGTATATGATGAGGCGAAAAATGATCCGTTTTTAGGGGGTCATTTAAGCCCAAATCCGACTTTATTTGATCAAATATTGCCCTAAATCGTTCCTTTTGTGATTTTAGGTGTTTGGAGAGTGAATTCTGGAAAAGAAGCTATTTTGGACGTTTTTGGAGCATAAAAGTGAAGAAAACGGCAAAGTCTCAAAATTCTATGCTGTGAACAGTGCATGAAGGCGTCAAGAATTACTCTTGACGGCGTCAAGACATCAAGAATAAAATACCGTAGGTGGTGACGGCGTCACCAAGGCCGTCACGTGTAAATTTGTCAAAACTTGCGCGCGGAGTAGCTGACACCGTTTTGGCCATAACTTTTGCATACGAACTCGGATTGAGGCGATTCAAAAAAGGAAACGAAGAGGACGAAAAGATCTACAACTTGGTGAAAAAGGCTTCTTGACGGCGTCAAGAGTATTGGCTGACGCCGTCACGAAGGGCCGACAGAAAACAAGCCTATAAATATAACTTCATAACTTCACTTTTTGTAAGCCCTAAACCCTAAGGTCGATTCCTGGGTTTAGGTGGGTGTTTTTCCAGCAACTTAGAGGGTTTCAATCACTCCATAAACATCATGTATTGGTTTGATGATTCTATCTTAATTATGTTTTCCATTATCATTGTTGTTTGCTCTTCTTTGATGATGATTTGCTAATTCACCTTGTGTCTACTTATGATTATGTGAAACTTGTATATAATTGATTAGATCTCATTGATTTCTTGTTGATGTTGTGTCTATCTCCATCAATTAAGGTGTGACAACTTCAATAGATCTAGTTGGTTTAGTTTATAATCCTTGTTTCCTATTGATTCTTGTTTTGATTGAATGATTTATATGTTAGGCTTAAGAAAACTGGCAGATCTCCAAATGGTAACATGCTTGAACGTCTTAAGAAACATGAACCGAGGCGTACTAGGTCTTTATTGGTTGTATTTAATGCATGAGCCACTGTTTACAATCCCTATAGTTGTGCTGGGTCATGGTGTAGGAGGAGATAAGAGCTCATAGAGTTGGGGAGTTATGTATGCCACCCCACGAATGGTATTAAGGAATACAACCCGTCAATTAAAACAAGGTTACAATTCAATAGGTAGGATTGGATAGCTAGCAAGGAGTAACATATCATGGGTAGACATGCTTCACTTATCTTGTAGAACCTTAGTTTAGTTTTCTTGTTAATTAGTTTAATTAGTAGCTTTTGGGTTAGTTGATTAGCAACTAATTCCGCCCACACTCCCAATACCCGAGATTTTTACTTGCTTTTCATAAAATATAAAAATACAAAAAGAATCATCCTTCACCTTTAGACCTAGTTAGATTAATTTCAATCCTAACGACACTATTCCTAGCTGAACGATCAATCCCCCGGTACTTGTCACTATACTATACTACAACGATCAGGTACACTGCCTGGTGGGGGTTGTAAGCCTCGCGAGATCCCTCGAGAGGTAAAGCAAGGTGCGATTCCCACGCATCAGTTGTGAGCAGTAATTGGATAAAATGTGTTTACTTAGATTTCACTACTCCCTAGATATCTTTTACACGTTAATTACTTGTTATAATTGCATGGATGACGGATCGTATTCCTTAATACCATTCATGGGGTGGCACACATAACTCCCCAATTCTATGAGCTCTTATCTCCTCCTACACCATGCCCAGCACAACTATAGGGATTGTAAACAGTGGCTCATGCATTAAATACAACCAATAAAGACCTAGTGCGCCTCGGTTCATGTTTCTTAAGACGTTCAAGCATGTTACCATTTGGAGATCTGCCAGTTTTCTTAAGCCTAACATTTAAATCATTCATCCAAGACAAGAATAAACAAGTAATCAACACATAATCAATATCTAGGTTTCATTAGATCTAAGCAAACACAAAAGAGATCTAGCCTAGCATGATAGAATTAAGACAAGAACAAGATATAGACAACCAACACATAGACATATTGATTGAATTAAAAGAACACTTATCTTAATTAATCATGCAAGGTATCAAGGGGTTGGAACCCTTGAAAAACCTGTAAAGTTACACCAAAATCGTACTTAGGGTTTCTCCCAAAACTTCTCTCTTTAATGTGTGAAAAATATAAAACTATATATAGAAAAATAGGGCTGACGACGTCAAGAGTAATCTTGTGACGCCGTCACCTCGCCGCCAAAACTCTCCTCGGACTGCCTAGATCCACTTCTGACGCCGTCAAGACTTAGGTACTTCCAGGCCGTCACGACTCTTTTACTCTTGACGCCCTTCCTACGTGACGCCGTCAAAAATCTTTTGGGTCGTCATGGAAATTTATGAAATTTGCTCTTGACGCCGTCAAGGATTTGCTCTTGACGTCGGCACCTACTGTTCCCAGCTTGGAAAATTAAGACTTTGGCGTTTTCTTCACTTTTATGCTCAAAAAACGTCCGAATTGCTTCCTTTTCCAGATTTCACTCCCAAAGTACCTAAAATCACAAAAGGAACGATTTAGGGCAATATTTGATCAAATAAATTCAGATTCGGGCTTAAATGACCCCCTAAAAGTGGTTCATTTTTCGCCTCATCAGCTAATCCTTTTTACTATTCAGACTCCGATGAGGACCTAGATGATGGTGATGTAATTAATGAGGATAGGATGGAAGATGAGATGAACCCTCTTAGGTATGTCGACCCTAGGACAAGGATTGAGAATGACAACTCATTTTATATGCAGTTTCCTTGTAAGATTGGATTTAGGAGCTTTGATGCTTACCTTAACTCATCTTTACCAATGAACATGATCTCGCATAGTGAATACAATAAAATTATGGTAAATGAGTTAGAATACAATGGAGATAATATTGTTGCTAGGGTAAAGACATTGCATGTGTTTGTAGGAAGCTTTGTTTATCTGGTTGAGTTTATGGTTATGGAGAATCTAGGAGAATTTATCGATAGTAACTTAACCCAAGTTGTGTTTGGGAAACCCCTCAAAAGGTTAACCAAACTATATGAAAAACTTATGGAAGGGTTGATTACATTCTCGGATAGGGATGAATATTTTGTTTACCAAATGACCCGTGCACACCCTACGTTCAAGGATTTTTTTATTGAGAAATGTAATAGGTATCCACCTCTTGATATGCTAAGTGAGAATGATAAAAGGAAATGGCTTAAATATCCTCATGGAAAGAACCAAAGGTATTATCGCGGATGTTTAGAGCTAAGTGATGACTATAAGAAAGATGAGGCAACTGTTAGATGGCTCACACTTGGGTATTTGAGCATAAGCGACACACGGTAGGATGTGACTTTGAGTCTAGCTACAAGACTCGTAAATAAAGAAAAACGCTTCTTGGGAGGCAACCCATGTTTCATTTGTTTTATTTATTTTGTTTGTTTGTTTGTTTGTTTGTTTGATTTTATTTGTTTCCGTATGCATGCTTGATTTTTATTGTTTGTGGATCATGTTTCATAATAAATTGTGAAAATGCTTTACCTTTTTGTTTGTCTTAACTTCATAAAAAGGTATTTCGAAAAAGCTAAGTGTAAGGGAAACCTAAATTTGTTTTTAAGAACGGGAACTGGACATGAACCACAACAATATTAAATGAACATGTATATTACTATTTGTTTGAGTCAAATGCTTGTATCGAGTCATAATGATGTTTTGCAGGAATTCCAGGAATCAAGGAGTAAGTTTTCCAGAAATTTTCCGAAAATTTAACATGAGATTTATGTCAAAACACTCTGACGACGTCAGGATCATAACCTGACGGCGTCAGGTGTAAAAATTCTGAAAATTTTTTGCAAGTTTTTCTTTTCTAAGGGAGTCTTAAAATTTTTGTTAATTCTTTAGTTTTATAAACTCCAGGAAATCTACAAATATTCATTCCACAAGCATTATATCCTTATATATATAGATTGCCGCCGATTTTACGCGAGGTTTGCCTTGATTGTTTTCTCAGGTTTAACAGTTTATATTGGACAAGAAGATGATTTATATTTTTGTAGGGAAGCTTTCAACGTTCATTTTCTTGGAGGAGGATTTAACCATGTTATCCATTTATCCACGCCGAACGAATCAGGGGAGTATTTGTTTTCATTCTTTTACCTTCATTACTTTTACATCATTTTTATTGAACATTGGGGACAATGTTCAGCTTAAGTGTAAGGGGAGGGTAAATGATGATACCTTAGAGAATACAATTGCGCTTGAGTTTGTTTGTTCAATAGTAGGTGCGTAATAAAACTAAGAGAAATACTTGTTAGGGCAATTTTAGCGCCAAATTTAAATTTTTTTTACAACATTTAGTAGTGAAGCTTTAGCCTTAATGAGCGTCTCATGGATAGGAGTTGTATGACTAGCACAAAAACCGTACCACTCAAAAAAAAAAAAAATTCCACCGGTTCGCCTTTAGATTTGTTAGGAAAAGCATTCATTATTAGTGCTTATGAGTGTACCGGTAGTACTTAGATTCTAGAACTTGCCTTAGTGATGCATCCCGAGACCGCTAGTGAGACTACATTCGTGTAGTAGGATTTAATACATGATAAGAGGCATTAGGATCACCCTTGTGTTAAACCCGTATCATAATTACTTAACCAATGAAGTCATAATTACTTGACTAGTAAAGTCAATTAATTTTCCCACACCTTTGCGTTATACTCATTTTTAGTACATGATACCCCTAGTACACCCCTCCGAGCCTATCTTTTCGTTTCTAACTTTAAGCATTTTACTTAAAGGAAGAATTTGTTTACAATTCACCCCAAATGTGCAACCAAATCGCCTTAGCCTTCCTTGTATGCACTCATCTTTAGTGCATTATTGTTATTTGTTTAAACCCTTAGTTAATTGTCGAATTGATTACATGGTTGCTAAGTCAAGTCATATCTTGTACATATTGTTTTGGGACGATTGGGACTCATGGGTAAAGTAATAGTGTTATGGAGTAATTGGGAAGAACATCATATATTACCCCCATATGTGCGTTAATCTTAAAAAGTACTCCAAGTGTTTTGATTATCTTGATTCGAGTCATTAGAATAGTTGATTGTAAAGTATGTAAAAGTTCAAGTGTAAGGGGAATGCAAATTCCCTATGATGTATTATTTTGGATGCTAGGGTAAAAGTGTATGAAATATATATATATATATATATATATATATATATATATATATATATATATATATATATATATATATATAGAAAAAGAAAAAGAGAAAAAAAAACATACGGACTACCATCCCATTTCCTTTTAAGTTTATTTTATGTTTTTGTTAATTTGTGATTAGCTTAAGTCGAGTCGAGTCTTGGCTTAGCAACGCCACATTGTACATGTAATTAACCAAGATGATTAACTCGCCACCAGTAAATATTGACTTTATCCAACAAAACTGTGTTTATCATATCCCTACACCTCACGTTATAACCCTTTAAAAGACCTCTTTGATAGTTTATCCTAGGTGATTACGCCAAGTGGAAGGGGTGAGGTGCTAGTATACAATTTTCGTGCTTGTTTTTGGTTGAAGTGGAATGATTATTTGTTGTAATTACTTTTATATTAGTGTTAGATGACCCCTAACTTGTATTTTGATTAGAATAAAAGCGCATTTGCTTGAGGACAGGCAAATCTCAAGTGTAAGGGTATTTGATGAAACGAAAAGTGTACCGCTTTTGGGGGGTCATTTAAGGCCAAAGTCAATATTATTTGCTCAAATATTGCCCTAAATCATTCCTTTTATCATTTTAGGTACTTTTGAGAGGAAATTTACAAAAGGAATCATTTTGGACGTTTTTGGAGCAAAAAAGTGAAGAAAACGATAAAGTCTCAAAATCATGCTGGAAATTGCACATGACGGCGTCACAGGATGCTAGTGACGGTGTCATGACTTGACAAAGAGGTGGATAAATCAAATACACGTGACGCGCCAGAAGGTTTTCTTAAGAGTTCGTGACGGCGTCACGTTATAAAATGCCAAGGCCATCACGTGTAAATGCAAAGAGAGATGACCCAGAGTCCATAAAGAGTGACGACCTCAGAAGTGGATCTAGGAAATACGAGTATTATTTTGGCGGCGAGTTGGTGGCGTCACACCTATCTCTTGACGCCGTCAGGATACATAATCTATATGTAGTCTTCTAATTTTCATTTATTGTGTGTAACTTTGAAGGGAGTAAACCCTAGACGAATTTTACATATATTTTGAGGGTTTCAAACCCTTGTTTTATCCATGCTTAATTGAATATAAGTCTTTCATCAAATCATTCAATATGTCTATATGTTGTTTGATTATATCTTATGCTTGTCTTTTCTTTAACATGCTAGGCTAGGTTTTCTTTGTGTTTGCTTAGATGTAATGAAACTTAGATATTGATTATGGGTTTGTTGTTTGTTTATAATTGTTGTGGATGAATGAATTCGATGTTAGGCTTAAGAAAACTGGCAGACTTCGATTTGGTATCTTGCTTGAACGTCTTGAGAAACATGATCGGAGGTGTACTACGATATATTGTTTGTATTTAATTCGTAGGTAACTACAAATGAGGCCATGTTGGGAGCTAGTAGTCGGCTCGACATAGGAAGAGGTAGAAGCTTATAGAGTTAGGGAAGATCATACACGGTCCTACGAATGGTATTAAGGAATATAACCCGTCATCCATGCCATTGTAACAAACTAATCAACCTGTAAAAGATAGCTAGGGAGTAGTGAAATCTAAGTAAACACATTTTCTCTCATTATTGTTTTCGCCATAATTTAGTTTAAGTTTAGTTTATTTTATTTTGATTGCATCTTTAGTTATTTGAGTTAGTTGATTTGCAACTGATTCCGCCCACTCTTTGCAAAACTGAGATTTTACTTGTTTTCATTTAAAATGTAAAAATATAAAAAGAATCATCCCTCGCCTCTAGACATAGTTTTAGTGAGTTTTAACCCTAGCGAACACTATTCTTTGAGTTGAACGATTAATCCCCCGGTACTTGTCACTATACTATACTACAACGGTCAGGTATACTGCCTGGTGGGGATTGCAAGCTTCTCAAGATCCCTTGAGAGGTAAAACCTTTTGTGAGGGCGCAATTCCACGCATCATAAAGCCCTAAGATATTTCCTAACACAACTTTTGACAGAAATTTCCTCATCGAGTGCTTTTAAACTCGTGATTATGGTGTTAAATCTAGCAAATGAACTATCTATAGGTTCATCTTCAGGTATGATAAATTGTTCATATTGTTGAACAAAAAGATCGATCTTATTGTCTTTGACTTGATTATTACCTTGATGAGTGACTAACAAAGTTTTCCAAATATCTTTAGCCGTATTGCACATAAAAATTCTTTGAAATTCCTTTTTAGGCAAGGAATTGTAAATAACCATTTTTGCTTCATCATTTTTAGCTAATTTCTTTTTAAGAGTATCACTTTGTTTGTCATATGGAACAACTTCATTTTGTTTAGTTTCAAGATTAAATTCAATAGGTTTAAAGTCACCCATTGTAATAACATGCCAAAGATCAAGACCTTTTGATTTCACATACGTTTCGAATCGAGTTTACCAATAAATAAAATGATGTGCGGGATTGCGCCCTCGCAAAAGGTTTCACCTCTCAAGGGATCTTGAGAAGCTTGCAATCCCCACCAGGCAGTGTACCTGTTCGTTATAGTATAGTATAGTGACAAGTACCGGGGGATTGATTGTTCAACTCAGGAATAGTGTTTGCTAGGATTAGAAAGCCTATTAAACTAGGCCTAGAGGTGAGGGATGATTCTTTTTGTATTTTTTTATATTTTATGAAAGCAAGAAAAATCTCGGGTTTTGAAGGAGTGGGCGGAATTAGTTGCTAGTCAACTAACCCAAATAACTAAAGATGCAATCAAAATAAAATAAAAAGAAATGAAAATTAACTAATGTGGTGGAAACAATAATGAGAAAAGATGTGTTTACTTAGATTTCATTACTCCCTAGATATCTTTTACCGGTTGATTAGCTTGTTACAATTACATGGTTATCAGTCCACCATGTCTTACCGACATAAGGACTAGCTAATCCAGGAGCAAATAGCTCTTGGTAAAGATAACTCAAATCCATTTATGGCTTGCAATTTGCCCAAAATTGTATGGTATCTCAACTCGCCATATCCTAAAAAGTAAAGAGTTGGCTAGCCCGCATGGTTATGGCTTGTGGTAAAGGCAGTGGAAAACCATAATTGATAATCAGCTCACCAAGATGTTGACTATGTCTATCAAGAGTTGGCTGGTCCAGAAGCAAACGGCTTCTGGTAAAGACAAATCAAAACCGTTGACAGCTGGTGGTTTGCTCAAAATCACATGGTTATCGGTGTACCATAGTTCTTAATTGAACTGAAACATTTGGCTACTCCAGAAGTAATGGCTTTTGGTAAAGAGATTCACATCCATTAAGTTTTCTCAAAAGATTGCTAGGGACTAGCAATAGTTTAGTGTGAGGGATTGATGAGTGCTCAAATACTCATTATTTTTGGTCAAATTTGAGCTGCAAAACATTTAAAAACACTCAGAAATGCATCAAAATACTGAAAATATTCCAAAATTATGTTTTATATGTTTTAGATGCAAAATGAGTAAACACAGTTGAAAAACGAACAAAGTTTGCGTAATTTGCAGTTTCAGTCCCCTAACTTTCAAAAACTGGCAAAAACAGTCCCTGAGCACTTATTTTAAAAGAAAAGTCACCAAAGGTCCTTTTGAAATCATAAGTTGTCATATTTAGTCCTTTGGTGAAAAGTTTCAAAAGTTTTGAGAAATTTACAGTTTAGTCCCTGAAGTTTCAGGAATTGACAAATTCGGTCCCTGGTGGGATATTTTTGGAGGGAAAGTTATTTTTGGTCCTTGGAAACTCAAAGGTTATCACAAATAGCCTTTTGATGAAAAGTTTGAGGAAAATGCAAGTTTGGTCCCTGTACTTTGAGTTTTGGCAAATATAGTCCCTGGGATTTTTCAAAACTTGGAAATTATCATAATGGTCCTGTGGTTACTTATTTTGGCATGTTTAGTCCGTGGAATGAAAGTTTGAAGAAATTACACTTTGGTCTTTCAAGTTTCAACATTTTTGCAGTTTTAGCCCCTGGATGTCCAAAAGTGGAATTTTATACTCATAAACCTTAGACTGTTGATATGTGGCAGAAATGGACCCTTGTGACTACTTTGGGAAATGTACAATTACAGCCCCTAGATTTTCATATTGTTACATGAATGGTCCTTGTGAAACACTAAACCAAATGGACCCTTGATTGTTATTATTCCAAAAATCTAAATCCAAACAAAACCATGATCCACCAGCCCAATCACCACAAGCTCACAAACAAATAATTCACCCCTACCCCATTTGATAACTAACCAGGGTCAACCCAAACGTTTGACCTCCTTCCACCTTCCCCACTTGGCTACAAAACTCCCTGCTACACTCCACCTTCTCCATCCCTCCACCTCACCCCTTCCATACTATGTCCCCCAACCTCCTAATACCTCCAAGGTTCATTAATTGATCCCAAAACTCTCCAAGTAACCTCACCGCCACTTGTAATTTTTTCCCGCCAAATTGAAACAAATGGCCAAGATGAAAAGAACTCATCCAATGGACAAAAAGAGAAGTGGGAAAGTCAAAATGGGACTGCAGGACTTATGTTAACATTAAAAATATGTATTTAAAAGTGATGGTCATTCTCATATTAGGAACTTTGTCTTTGTGTCGTTAAGTATGTAATTGTTTAAGATAGTTGGGCATTGGACTTGGTAATCTAATATGTTAAGAGTTATGTTAGTAAGCCTTTTATAATTCATGTAAACCAAGTCCAAGACCAAGCCCATGGAAAGCCTCTTAAGGCATCATGTTAAGAACTATATAAACACCTCAAAGGCTCATTTGAGGTGTGTGCTTGTGTGTGTATTGTGTGTGTTTTTAATAAAAACTCTCTTCATCTTTACCTCTCTTTTATACTTATTAACGCCACACCTATATCTCATCAAGTCACCATCTTTACTTCATCTAGTTCTTATATTGTTATTAAAGTTGATATATCTAAGGTTCTACAAGTGGTATCAATCGCCTAACAATGATTTAGGAGTGGTTTTATCAAGTTTTTTTGTTAAAAAGTTACACTTTTCATTCATTTGTGTACTTTTTCTTCAAAAAGTTTTGATTTTTTACAAGTTTTGGTGTTAAAGTTGTTGTTTTTATTGAAGTTTTAGTGATTCTAAGTGTTTTGGGAAAGATTTGATCAATAGAAACAAGTGGAAAAAGTGGTTTTGATTGAAAAAATCAGATTTTTCTGGTCATCTTACACGTAACTTGGGTGAATAGTACGATTTCTTAGCTGTCTACAGTACTTTCTACGCGTAAGATTAAGTCAAAACTCTTTTTTTACGCACAACATTGGTCAAAACCCTCTTCTTACGCATAAGATCAGATCCTATGCATAAGATCCTACGCCTAAGTTGAGTTTCTACGCAAAAGATTGGATTCTACGCCTAAGATTGGAGTTTACGCATAAGATCTTACGCATAAGTTCTTACGCATAAGATTTACGCAGAAGTTCCTACGCATAAGTTGGGACTCAGTACTTCCCTGACTTGGATAAGTTTGTGGAATACTTCGACACGGGATATCTTTCAAGGTTGGACAAGTTTGAGAGATTTGTTTGGTTCTCTAACCTTACGCATAAACATTTCTTACGCATAAGTTACAGCTTACGCGTAAAGTTCAAGTTTACGCATAAACTTAGGGTTTACGCTTAACCTTACACTTTACGCATAACCTTAACCTTACGCGTAAGATTCTAATTTAAGCGTAAGATTCACTGTTTACGCATAAGTTCAGGGTTTATGCATAGAATTTGACTTTTTGACAACCAAACTTCAAACGGCATAACTTTTGAACCGTAATTCCGTTTTCGACGAATCAGCTGTCAAAACGACCGTGAGACAGAGGAGAATGACACGCTAAATGATTTATCGATTTAGGCGAAGTTTCGAGGCCTAAAAACGCTCTGGGAAGAAGTTATTGAGGTTTTAAGGTTTCAGATCAAATTTTTCACCATAAAAACTTGCATCAACTTACACTAAACACAACTCCTACTTCGTTGGAACGATCCAAGAATCAACTTTATCCATCTACACTTCATCAATGGCAACTCAGCAAGACATTCATGCAGCCGGTGCGGAAAACCGACCTCCAATGCTTGAAAAAGGTGGATATCTCCCATGGACAAGCCGCATGCTTCGTTACATCAAAACAAAACCTGATGGTAAATTAATGATCAACTCCATTACAAATGGTCCATTCAAGCCAAGACAAGTTCAAATTGAAGGCAATCCAAATACAACACCTCCTACTCAACCATTCGTGCATGAACAAACAGAAGCAGATTACACAGAGGAAGACAAGAAGCAGATCGTCGCTGATGATATGGCAATGCATTTAATCCAACTTGGATTACCACAGGAGATCTTTGCTGCGGTCGACAGTTGTGAAACTGCTTATGCTATGTAGGAACGTGTTAGAAGGATATGTCATGGAACCGAGATTGGACAACAAGACGTTGAGAACAAACTTCTTACTGATTGGGAGAATTTCACATCCACTAAAGGTGAACAGATTGAATCCTACTACACAAGGTTTTGCACTTTGATGAATGAGTTAATCAGAAACAAGTTGACACCTCGAACAATTGCAACAAACATCAAATTCATCAATAACCTTCCAGAAGAATGGGGTCGTTATGTTACAATTGTCAATCAAACAAAGGATTTACATAAAGTGAATTATGATCAACTCTATGACTTTCTGAAACAAAACCAAGCTGAGGCTAATGAAGTAAGGAAAGAAAGATTGGCAAAGAATCATGATCCTCTTGCATTAATTGCTACTACACCAACACCGCTACCAGTGAACACACTACAACCATCAACATCTTCCACTCACAACTACATGCAACCATCATACATTCAACAACCAACACCGGTCTACCAACAACAGTTCTACCCACAGCAACAACAACATGTTATTCCACAACAGCAATACCAACAATTCCAAGAACCAGAATTCACTGAAAATGATGAAGCTACTGCAGCATTGACCCAAGCGTTTGCTTTTCTGTCAAAGGCATTCCAAGGACGTTATTCTACACCAACAAACAACAACCAAAGGATTTCATCGAATACTCGCAACAAGCAGATTGCTCAGCCGAGTTTCAATATGGGCAACGCAGGCCAAATGGTTGGAGTTTATGGGAATCAACAAGGATATGCCACTGGAATTAACATGGGGAATCAGAATATGCAGAATGCAGGTCAGTATGCAGGGAATCAGTATGGTCAGAATGCTGGGAATCAGTTGGGTCAGTTTGTTAGAAATCAGAGGGGTCAGAATGTTGGTAATCAGGCAATGGGTAATCAGAATAGAAATGTTGCAGCTCCAGTAGTTGGGAATTTGGGAAATGTGAATCAGGGTAATCCAGTTAAGTGTTTCAACTGTCAGGGTGTAGGTCATATGGCAAGGAACTGTCCTACTAAGCCGAACAAGAAAGATACAGCGTATTTGAAGAAAGCATTACTGTTGGCACAAAAGAATGAGGCAGGATTTCAGTTAAACGCAGAGGAGAATGATTTTATGGCTCTTATGGATGACATGGAAGATAGAGAGGATATCGACGCGAACTACATATTTATGGCGAATCTTCAGGAAGCTAAGTATGACACGGATTCTGACACACTTCCTGTTTATGACACCAATGCACCATCTGAGGTATCAAATTTCAACACATGTCATAATAATGATATATTTGATATGTTTCCTCATGAGGAACAACATTATGAGAAGCAAGCATACAATTATGATACATATCTAGACACGCCAAGTAGTAGCAATACTCCTTCAGCAACTCCAGATGTGAATCATAATGGAGGCTTCGTTTCACAGCATGCTGAGAATGTTGAGGAAACGCGTGCTTTGTTTGAATCATTATTGAATAATTGTCGTATTGAAATTGAGAATGTGAAAAAGGTCAATCGCGATGTTAAGGCCGCGAATGTTAAATTGACCGCTGAGCTTGAGAGTTACAAAGAAAACGTTAAAGCTTTTGAATTTCATAACAAAAGATTGTCTGAATTAGAAACTGGTTATCAAAATTCCGTTTCAAGGGAAAAACAATTGCAACTCAAGTTTGATACACTTGATGTTAATTCTTTCAAAAAGATAAAATCTTTAAACGCGGAAATTTCTGATTTACAAAACCAACTTTCTAAAAAAAAATTAGCTTATACCAATCTTGAAAAAGAAAGGGACGAGCTGGAAAAGGACTTTGCAAAGAAAGAAGACAAACTTTTGGCCGAAATCGTAGAGTCAGAACACATGATTGCACATTTAGAAGAATTAGTGGTTAAGTCGGGTCAGTCAAGTCAAACAATGAAAATGATTTCAAATCAAACTAATCCGATTTACCATACGAAACATAAAGTGGCTGTTGGTAACAACACCCCCAGTAATCTCAAGAAAGCTCAGCAAGAACAGAATGTTTTGTATAATGGTAATGTGATTTACACCAAACATGATCCTCCCGTCTTTCGGGATTCTGTGTAAACGATAGAACATGTCGAAGAGAGCATAAATAAAATGAAACAAAAGGATTTGAAACCCATTGATTACAACAAATTGAACAAACTTTCGGGAATTACTTTTGTTCCACAAAAAGAACCATCTGTGTTTTCCATAAAACGACCATTCTCAAAAATGTTTTCTAAGAAAGTAATTGCTTCCAAATCTCTTTCAAAAATAGAACAAATGTCTTCTAACAACACTTTTAATACAAGTGAGGCTAGAGACATTCTAGATGACGTTAAAAAGAGAATTCAAGAACTTCAAAATATTGTTGCTTCTAAAACTACAATCAATATTAACAACTGGCATTCCAGTTTTCATATTGAGCAGAAAAAAGTTTTTGAAAACGAAATTACTATCCCACTGAATAACATCAGTGCGAGGGTAATCCATTTTGAACAAGCTTTCTTAAAAGAAATGGCCGACTTTGTCAAGGACCACAAATCCCTGGTAAACGAAGCTAATGATACTTGTGAAAACATGAATGTTTTGGAAAACCTAAATGATTCTCTCTTCGAAGCTGTTATGACCACTGATATTATGTCCATCATTTTACAAACATATTCTGTTCAAGACGATGAACGACTAAGAGCTGAGACCTCCGCAATTGTTTCAAAATATGAAAATGCTCTTATAAAGCTTGAAAAAGAAAATGTGTCATATTTTAAACAACTTGATCGAAAAAAGGAAGAATGCAAGTATGACAAATTGTCTTATGAGCGTGCCTTAAAGAACATAAAAGAGCAAAATGATCTTTTGAGGGCTTAGCTTGAAAGTCAAAAAGGAAAGGGTGAGGAAACTAAGTTTGCAAAACCATTGACTTCGGAGAAACCAAATGTTTCAAACACGGTTCAAAAACCAAAAATGTCAATTTCACGGTTTGCTCCAAAAGTCGATGAGAAAAAGGATTTGACAAAACCAGTCACTCCAACATCCTTGCCTAAGAAAAGTGAAAATGTTAAGATTGTTGATAAAGGAAAAGCGGTTGTCGAAACACCAAAAGTGATAGCACCTGGCCTTTTTAGGATTAGTCCCACTAATGCGTCTGCCTCAACATCTAAGACAAATGACAAGTGCATAAAGGCTAATTCTAAAGAATCTAGGGATGCTAAAAAGGACAACAATATAAATCCTAATGTGTGTGCCTTACCTTCTACAGGATTAGAAAGCACCTCTAGGAGCAGCAGACTAAAGCCTAAGAGCAATACAAGGAACAATAGAGTCTCGCCTGTCTCTAAGAGTAGTAGCAAGAATAAAGTTGAAGAAGTAGAAGAACACCCTAGGAATTTATCGCTTTGTAATAAGAGACATGTTTCATCTGAATGTAATGTCGAGAGTACTATTTCTAATGCATGTAATGACTCTGTTTGTTTAATATGCAAGAAATGTTTAATTAATGATGTTCATGATGAATGTGTTTCTAAGAATGTGAATATTACGCCTGAACAGAAGAATGTTCCAAAAAGACCTAGTGCTAGATCCAGATCTATAGAACGATTAGTTGCACAATTTAGGACTACCACTATTAGTCGAATGCCTAGGAACTACCTTAAGTTTTGTATGTGGATTCCAATGGGTAGAGAGTTCACTCTTCAGAATGGCAAATTAGAAATAGCTCAAGCTAAACAAGTAGCAACTGTCTATGAGTGTGACTTAGATTTTACTCCAAACCCCATGGAACCAAATTCAAAACAGTTTCCAAATACAAACTCTTCTGTTCTTGGCAGGTTATTGAAATATGTCTTTGGATCGTCGACTCGGGTTGCTCCAAGCACATGACCGGGAATTTAAAGCTGCTGATCAATTTCATCTGGAAATTCATGGGAACTGTACGCTTTGGAAATGATCATGTAGCAGCTATTCAGGGTTATGGAGATCTTCAGTTTGGGAATTTTTTAATCACTCGAGTTTACTACGTCGAAGGGTTGGGACACAATTTGTTTTCAGTTGGGCAGTTTTGTGATGCAGATTTAGAAGTTGCATTCAGGAGAAACACGGTTTTTATAAGAAATTTGGTTGGTGATGATCTTTTAACCGGTAATCGTGGTACAAACTTGTATGCTATCGACATCAACCAAATGGCTTCTACATCACCAATTTGTCTTATGACAAGGGCAACCGAAACTAAGTCCTGGCTGTGGCATAGAAGATTATCCCATCTCAATGTCGACACGATCAACAAGTTAGCCAAAGACAACATCGTCACCGGACTTCCTAAGTTCAAATACACCAAGGAACACCTTTGTCCATCATGCGAACAAGGAAAAAGCAAAAGAGCATCATATAAACCCAAAACCGTACCTAGTTCGGAAGCAAGGTTACATATGTTGCACATGGACTTATGTGGCCTAATGAGAGTTGAAAGCATTAATGGGAAGAAGTATATTCTTGTTATTGTTGATGATTATTCAAGATATACTTGGGTAAAGTTTTTGAGATCAAAAGACGAAGCACCAGGCATCATCATCACCTTTCTGAAGCGTATTCAAGTTCTACTTCAAGCTCCAGTAAGGATTATAAGAACATATAATGGCACAGAATTCACAGATCAGGAGTTAAGAACTTACCTCAAAGATGTTGGAATTACACATCAAACATCAGTTGTTAGAACTCCACAACAGAATGGGGTAGTTGAAAGAAGAAACCGAACTCTTGTGGAAGCTGCTCGCACAATGCTGATTTTTTCTAGTGCACCACTATTCTTATGGGCTGATGCTGTAGCGACTGCTTGTTTTACTCAAAACCGATCCCTAGTCCATCCGAGATTCAATAAAACCCCATATGAGCTAGTGAACAACCGTAAACCTAACATCTCTTACCTTCACGTGTTTGGCGCTTTGTGCTATCCGACGAATGACAGAGAAGATCAAGGGAAGTTAAAAGCTAAGGGTGATATTGGAATCTTCATTGGATATTCAGAAAACTCGAGGGCATTCAGGGTGTATAATAGAAGAACGAAAAAGATAACGGAGACGATGAATGTGAAGTTTGACGAGATTTCACAAATGGCTTCTGAGAGACTCGCTCTAGAACCCGCGCTTAATCCGATGGCTTCTAATCAAACCAGATTAGGACCCGCACCAAACAGTCAGACTTCTGGACACATAAGTTCAGGACTCGTGCCTCAAGGAGCCCAGTCAACAAACAGGGACAAACCTTCAGAACAAGAACTGGAAAATTTCTTCGAGTTAATGTTTGATGAATATTATGGTGGAACTTCGACAAATGCATCTCAACAACATTCTGCTGCACCCGCTCAAAATCAACCACCACCACCACAAGATGCATCTACAACAATCGAAGCTAAAGCACCAACTACATCAACATCATCTACATCTACTCAAGCAACTCCAGTTATTGAAACTGATCTACCAAGAGTTGATGAGCAAAACCAAAATACATATTTTCAAGAAGAACCTACAAATAATTCAAACGATGTTGCGTTAGAAGAAGAAGAAGTATTTGAAAACCCGTTTGCAACAGACTCTGCTGAATCTTCTTCAAGGTTACAAGAACCATCTAACACACATTCGTTAAACCTAAGGTACCCTTCTACGTTTCAATGGACAAAAGACCATCCAATAGAACATATTATTGGTGAACCTTCAAAGCTAGTTCAGACAAGGAGACAACTTGCCACCGATCTCGAATTGTGCATCTACGTTTGCTCAATCAGCCTTAAAGAACCAAAGAACATTCGGGAAGCAATGGCAAAAAACCCTTGGATTGAAGCGATGCAGGAGGAATTTCTTCAATACCCATGACAGTTGGGAACTTGTTGAACGACCACTTGATAAACGAGTTCTTGATCTCAAGTGGTTGTGGAAGAACAAACTGGATGAGGAAATGACTGTTATTCGCAACAAAGCTCGTCTCGTGGCTAAAGGTTATCCACAAGAAGAAGGGATAGATTTCGAGGAATCATTCGCGCCTGTAGCTAGACTTGAAGCAGTCCGGATTTTCTTAGCCTATGCCGCTCACAAAAACATCACAGTCTATCAGATGGATATTAAGACAGCTTTCTTGAATGGAACTCTGAAAGAAGAAGTGTATGTGAATAAGCCAGAGGGATTCGTCGACAAAGATCATCCAGACTACGTCTATAAGCTTAAGAAAGCAATTTATGGTTTAAAACAAGCTCCAAGAGCGTGGTATGATGAACTATCATCTTTCTTGCTTAAAAACAATTTCACCAAAGGAACGGTTGATGACACCTTGTTTATCAAAAAATTCAAAGATGACATTTTGATCGTTCAAATTTACGTGGACGACATTATTTTTGGATCAACCAATCCTAACCATTCTAAACATTTGAAAATCTCATGAAAAGTAAATTTGAAATGTCCATGATGGGGGAACTAAAATTCTTTCTTGGTTTACAAATACATCAATCCCCTCGTAGTATTTTTATCAATCAAGCTAAATATACTATAGAGATTTTGAAAAAACATGGAATGGAAAATTGTGATTCTGTTGGTACACCAATGGTCACTTCACCAAAAATAGGTGCTGATTTGTTTGGGAAACCAATCGATCCGAAGAAATATCGGAGCATGATCGGTTCTCTCATGTACCTAACTGCTAGCCGACCCGATATTCAATTTGCTGTTTGCTTGTTAGCACGGTTTCAGGCAAAGCCTACAGAACTTCACCTCAAAGAGGTTAAACGGATCTTTCGGTACCTACGAAGCACCATTAACATGGGACTTTGGTATCCGAAGGATTCGGGGTTTAATCTAACATCATTCTCAGATGCAGAACATGCCGGTGATCAAGTTACAGCAAAGAGTACATCAGGTGGAGCACAATTTTTGGGTGAAAAGCTGGTAAGCTAGTCATCAAAGAAACAGGACTGTACTGCTCTATCAACCGCCGAAGCCGAGTATGTGTCTCTATCTGCGTGTTGTGCCCAAGTTCTTTGGATGCGGACACAGCTCACAGATTATGGCTTTACTTTTGACAGAATACCTATGTATTGTGACTCAAAAAGTGCCATAGCCATCTCGTGCAATCCCGTACATCACTCTAAGACGAAGCATATCAAAGTCCGCTACCATTTCATCAAAGAACACGTGGAAGAGGGTATTGTTGAATTATTTTTCGTTAAGACTGATTACCAACTCGCCGATCTCTTTACTAAAGCCCTTCCAAAAGAACGGTTTGACTATTTAGTTCGACGAATTGGCATGCGAAGTGATGAGTGCTCAAACATTCATCGTTTTTAATATATTTAAACTGCCAAAACGCACAAAAACAATCAAAAAGATATCAAAATACTTAAATTATCCCAGGGATTGTGTTTTATGTGTTTTAAATGCAAAATGAGCAAAAACAAAGAAAAAACGTACAAAGTTTGCAATATTGGCAGTTTCAGTCCCCCAAGTTTCAAAACTTGTCAATTTTAGTCCCTACGCATTTGTTTTGAAAGGAAAAGTCAACCCAAGGTTTTGAAAGTCAAAACTCACAAAATATTACACTTGGGTAACAAATTTTCCAAAATTACAAGTTTAGTCCCTGAAAATCCAAAAATGGCAAAATAGGTCCCTGGGAAGTTTTGAAATTTTGAAAAATGGAAAATTGGCAAAATTGGTCATTGTATTATTGGTATTGGCAACATTGGTCCTTATGGTTACTTTGGAGAGATTACATTTCAGTCCCTCATGTTTTCAAAAATTACAAAAATGGTCCTTGTGCACCATTAGTTACCAAACGGACCCTTTTGTTAATATTTAACCCAAAACCAAAACCCCACCCAATTCCAAATCCAGTCCACCCAATATCCCAGCCCACCACATGTCCAGGCCCATCTCCCTTTTTGCTAATAACCCACCCCGGTCAAACGGTCAACGAAGACCTTTGACCCGTCTTCTTCCCCAACAAGCCCGCGCAAAACCAGGGAGACTCACCCCCCCTCCTCACCTTTTTCACCAAATCTCCCCCACAATTAATACTCCTCACCTAACTAATCCACCACCATAAATTCCCACACCAACCCCCCACCAGTACCACTCATCCTTGCCCCGTATCCATTTTGGCGCCAAAATGGTAATCAACAGCTCAGAGCGATTTCAAAGCAATTGAACGCATGGGATTTGGTCAATAGGTCAACAAGAGCCATGTGGGTCATCCAGAATTCAAAATGAAGCCATGTGGGAGGTCCTAGGGTTTATTTTTGATTCGATATATATATTGTAGCTCACACATGAGCCTGAGGGTGTAATCTTTTAGTTTTTATGTATTTCAGTTTATTTTTAATGCATTGTAACTTCTTTTTATCAATGAAAGTCTATTTTAAAGTTTAAGTTTCATTTTCACTTTTCAAGTTTCATTTCAAATCTGCAAGTTCTAATCAAAGCTTTTAATGTGTGTACAAGTAATTCAGATGCTTATGTAAACTCAGAAACAAGGTTTTGAAAGCTTTATAAGCTTGTGGGAACATCCCTAACTCAGTTTTCATTAATTACTAAAAAATTAAGAAAAATCAAAAATAAATAAAAAAGTGTTAGCATTAAAAATATGTATTATGAAGTGATGGTCATTCTCATATTGTAACTTTGTGTCGTTTATTAAGATTAGTAATAGTTTAGTCATTGGGATTTGGACTTGGCAAGCTAATATGTCATGTGCTATGTTTCATAAGCCTTGTTATCTACCATGTAACCAAGTCCAAGCCCAAGCCCATAGAAAGCCCATAGGGCATCTCATGTATCTTACTATTTAAACACCTCAAAGGCTCATTTGAGGTGTGTGCTTGTGTGTGTATTTGTGTGTGTTTTCTTTGAATAAAAGCTCTCATATTTCTTACATCTTTCTCTCTATTCACGAATCATATACATCACATATAAGTCACCAAGTCACCATCTTTCTTCTTCTAATCTTCTATATTTGTGATAAAGTTGGTATATTTAAGGTCCTACAAGTGTTATCAATCGCCTAACAATGATTTAGGAGTGTTGGGGTTTGTTGGCTTCGTTTTTTTTAGGCTTTCTACACGTTTTTTTTGGAAAAGTTCTTTACTTTTCTTGTTTTTCTTGGTTTTTAACACTTTTTTGATTACAAACTAGTGTTATAAACTTTTTCTAACAAGAAAGTTTAAATCTTTTTGAAGTTTCATAGCTTAAAAAATTCGAATTTGGTTTTGTACTTGTTTTCGAGATCTCAAAAAGTTTCATAAAAATCATCAAGTTTTGAACTTTCTTCAAGTTTTGGTGTTTTTTAGCTTAGAAGTACAAGAATCTTGGATTAAAAACTTCATTTGGGTGAGCTTTTATCATAATCAAAAAACTGCCACAGTTTCGCAATCTCCTCTTTGACCTGTTTTCGAGAACATCAGAAACGGTTTCGTTCGTGCTCAAAATTGGATACTCGGTATTTTCTCTCTTGTATAAGAAAGAAATTACTTCGACTTTCGGGCTAAGTTTCGAAATTGTACAATTTCGAAATCTCTTGTGAAACTGGGTTTTCGAGAAAATCACAAGTTTTTCGAGAACTTCAGAGTTTATCGAGAACTTTTCAAGTTTTTCGAGAACTTTAGAAATTTTCGAGAACTTCAGAAATTATCGAGAATTTTCAATATTATCGAGAACTTTTGATAATATCGAGAACTTTTGATATTATCGAGAACTTTTGATATTATCGAGAACTTTTGATAATATCGAGAACTTTTGATATTATCGAGAACATAGCAAAGTTTCGAGAATTTTGACAAAAGTGAGGTTTTTGACGACCAAACTTCAAACGGCCATAACTTTTGAACCGTAACTCCGTTTTCGACGAATCAGCTGTCAAAACGACCGTCAGACAGAGGAGAACGACACGCTAAATAGATTTATCGATTTAGGCGAAGTTTCGAGGCCTAAAAACGCTCCGAGAAGAAGTTATTGAGGTTTTAAGGTTTTTAGTCAAAATTTTCACCATAAAAACTTGCATCAACTCACTCTAAACTCTACTCCTATTTCGTTGGAACGATCCAAGAATCAACTTTATCCATCTACACTTCATCAATGGCGTCTCAGCAAGATATTCATGCAGCAGGTGCGGAAAACCGACCTCCTATGCTTGAAAAAGGTGGATATCTCCCATGGACAAGCCGCATGCTTCGTTACATCAAAACAAAGCCTGATGGTAAATTAATGATCAACTCCATCACAAATGGTCCATTCAAGCCAAGACAAGTTCAAATTGAAGGCAATCCAAATACAACACCTCCTACTCAACCATTCGTGCGTGAACAAACAGAAGCAGATTACACAGAGGAAGACAAGAAGCAGATCGCCGCAGATGATATGGCAATGCATTTAATCCAACTTGGATTACCACGGGAGATCTTTGCTGCGGTCGACAGCTGTGAAACTGCTTATGCTATGTGGGAACGTGTTAGGAGGATATGTCATGGAACAGAGATTGGACAACAGGATGTTGAGAACAAACTTCTTACTGAATGGGAAAATTTCACATCCACTAAAGGTGAACAGATTGAATCTTACTACACAAGGTTTTGCACTTTGATGAATGAGTTAATCAGAAACAAGTTGACACCTCGAACAATTGCAACAAACATCAAATTCATCAATAACCTTCCAGAAGAATGGGGTCGTTATGTTACAATTGTCAATCAAACAAAGGATTTACATAAGGTGAACTATGATCAACTCTATGATTTTCTGAAGCAAAATCAAGCTGAAGCTAATGAAGTTAGGAAATAAAGATTGGCAAAGAATCATGATCCTCTCGCATTAATTGCTACTACAACAACACCGTTAGCAGCGAACACACAACAACCCTCATCATCTTCCACCTACAACTACATGCAACCATCATGCATTCAACAACCAACACCGGTCTACCAACAACAGTTCTACCCACAGCAACAACAACATGTTATTCCACAACAGCAATACCAACAATTCCAAGAACCAGAATTCACTGAAAATGATGAAGCCACTGCAGCCCTGACACAAGCGTTTGCTTTTCTGACCAAGGCATTCCAAGGACGTTATTCTACACCAACAAACAACAACCAAAGGATTTCATCGAACCATCGCAATAAGCAGATTGCTCAGCCGAGTTTCAATATGGGCAACGGAGGCCAAATGGTTGGAGTTTATGGGAATCAGCAAGGATACGCTACTGGAATTAACATGGGGAATCAGAATCAGAATGCAGCAAATCAGTATGGTCAGTATGCAGGGAATCAGTTGGGTCAGTTTGTTGGAAATCAGAGGGGTCAGAATGTTGGTAATCAGGCAATGGGTAATCAGAATAGAAATGTTGCAGCTCCAGTAGTTGGGAATTTGGGAAATGTTAATCAGGGTAATCCGGTAAAGTGTTTTAACTGTCAGGGTGTAGGTCATATGGCAAGGAACTGTCCTACTAAGCCGAACAAGAAAGACACAGCGTATTTGCAGAAAGCATTATTGTTGGCACAAAAGAATGAGGCAGGGTTTCAGTTAAACGCAGAGGAGAATGATTTTATGGCTCTTATGGATGACATGGAAGATAGAGAGGATATCGATGCGAACTGCATATTCATGGCGAATCTTCAGGAAGCTAAGTATGACACGGATTCTGATACACTTCCTGTTTATGACACCAATGCACCATCTGAGGTATCAAACTTCAACACATGTCACAATAATGATATATTTGATATGTCTCCTCATGAGGAACAGCATTCTGAGAAGCTAGCACCCACTTATGATACATACCTGGACACGCCAAGTAGTAGCAATACTCCTTCAGCAACTCCAGATGTGAATCATAATGGAGGCTTCGTTTCACAGCATGCTGAGAATGATGAGGAAACACGTGCTTTGTTTGAATCATTATTGAATAATTGTCGTATTGAAATTGAGAATGTGAAAAAGGTCAATCGCGATGTTAAGGCCGCGAATGTTAAATTGACCGCTGAGCTTGAGAGTTACAAAGAAAACGTTAAAGCTTTTGAATTTCATAACAAAAGATTGTCTGAATTAGAAACTGGTTATCAAAATTCCGTTTCAAGAGAAAAACAATTGCAACTCAAGTTTGACACACTTGATGTTAATTCTTTCAAAAAGATAAAATCTTTAAACGCGGAAATTTCTGATTTACAAAACCAACTTTCTAAACAAAAATCAGCTTATACCAATCTTGAAAAAGAGAGGGACGAGCTGAAAAAGGACTTTGCAAAGAAAGAAGACAAACTTTTGGCAGAAATCGTAGAGTCAGAACACATGATTGCTCACTTAGAAGAATTGGTGGTTAAGTCGGGTCAGTCCAGTCAAACAATGAAAATGATTTCAAATCAAACTAATCCGGTTTACCATACGAAACATAAAGTGGCTCTCGGTAACAACACCCCCAGTAATCTCAAGAAAGCTCAGCAAGAACAGAATGTTTTGTATAATGGTAATGTGATTTACACTAAACATGATCCTCCCGTCGTTCGGGATTCTGTGCAAACGATAGAACTTGTCGAAGAGAGCATTACTAAAATGAAACAAAAGGATTTGAAACCCATTGATTACAACAAATTGAACAAACTTTCGGGAATTACTTTTGTTCCACAAAAAGAACCATCTGTGTTTTCCATAAAACGACCATTCTCAAAAATGTTTTCTAAGAAAGTAATTGTTTCCAAATCTCTTTCAAAAATGGAACAAATTTCTTCAAACAACACTTTTAACACAAGTGAGGCTAGAGAAATTTTGGATGACGTTAAAAAGAGTATTCAAGAACTTCAAAACATCGTTGCTTCTAAAACTACAATCAATATTAACAACTGGCATTCCAGTTTTCATATTGAGCAGAAAAAAGTTTTTGAAAACGAAATTACTATCCCACTGAATAACATCAGTGCGAGGGTAATCCATTTTGAACAAGCTTTCTTAAAAGAAACGGCCGACTTTGTCAAGGACCACAAATCCCTGGTAAACGAAGCTAATGATTCTCGTGAAAACATAAATGTTTTGGAAAACCTAAATGATTCTCTCTTCGAAGCTGTTATGACCACTGACATTATGTCCATCATTTTACAAACGTACTCTGTTCAAGACGATGAAAGACTGAGAGCTGAGACCTCTGAAATTGTTTCAAAATATGAAAATGCTCTTATAAAGCTTGAAAAAGAAAATGTGTCATATTTTAAACAACTTGATCGGAAAAAGGAAGAATGCAAGTATGACAAATTGTCGTATGAGCGTGCCTTAAAGAACATGAAAGAGCAAAATGATCTTTTGAGGGCTCAGCTTGAAAGTCAAAAAGGAAAGGGTGAGGAAACTAAGTTTGCAAAACCGTCGACTACGGAGAAACCAAATGTTTCAAACACGGTTCAAAAACCAAAAATGTCAATTTCACGGTTTGCTCCAAAAGTCGATGAGAAAAAGGATTTGACAAAACCAGTCACTCCAACATCCTTGCCTAAGAAAAGTGAAAATGTTAAGATTGTTGATAAAGGAAAAGCGGTTGTCGAAACACCAAAAGTGATAGCACCTGGCCTTTTTAGGATTAGTCCCACTAATGCGTCTGCCTCAACATCTAAGACAAATGACAAGTGCATAAAGGCTAATTCTAAAGAATCTAGGGATGCTAAAAAGGACAACAATATAAATCCTAATGTGTGTGCCTTACCTTCTACAGGATTAGAAAGCACCTCTAGGAGCAGCAGACTAAAGCCTAAGAGCAATACAAGGAACAATAGAGTCTCGCCTGTCTCTAAGAGTAGTAGCAAGAATAAAGTTGAAGAAGTAGAAGAACACCCTAGGAATTTATCGCTTTGTAATAAGAGACATGTTTCATCTGAATGTAATGTCGAACGTACTGTTTCTAATGCATGTAATGACTCTGTTTGTTTGATATGCAAGAAATGTTTAATTAATGATGTTCATGATGAATGTGTTTCTAAGAATATGAATGTCACGCCTGAACAGAAGGATGTTCCAAACAGACCTAGTGCTAGATCCAGATCTTTAGAACGATTAGTTGCACGATTTAGGACTACCACTATTAGTCGAATGCCTAGGAACTATCTTAAGTTTTGTATGTGGATTCCGACGGGTAGAGAGTTCACTCTTAAGGACGGCAAATTAGAAATAACTCAAGCTAAACAAGTAGCAACTGTCTATGAGTGTGATTCTGCTTTTACTCCTAACCCCATGGAACCAAATTCAACACGGTTTCCAAATACAAACTCTTCTGTTCTTGGCAGGTTATCGAAATATGTCTTTGGATCGTCGACTCGGGTTGCTCCAAGCACATGACCGGGAACTTAAAGCTGCTGATCTATTTCATCTGGAAATTTATGGGAACTGTACGCTTTGGAAATGATCATGTAGCAGCTATTCAGGGTTATGGAGATCTTCAGTTTGGGAATTTTTTGATCACTCGAGTTTACTACGTCGAAGGGTTGGGACACAACTTGTTTTCAGTTGGGCAGTTTTGTGATGCAGATTTAGAAGTTGCATTCAGGAGAAACACGGTTTTTATTAGAAATTTGGTTGGTGATGATCTCTTAACTGGTAATCGTGGTACAAACTTGTATGCTATCGACATCAACCAAATGGCTTCTACATCACCAATTTGTCTTATGACAAGGGCAACCGAAACTAAGTCCTGGCTGTGGCATAGACGTTTATCCCATCTCAATTTCGACACCATCAACAAGTTAGCCAAAGACAACATTGTCACCGGACTTCCTAAGTTCAAATACACCAAGGAACACCTATGTCCATCATGCGAACAAGGAAAAAGTAAAAGAGCATCATATAAACCCAAAACCGTACCTAGTTCGGAAGCAAGGTTACATATGTTGCACATGGACTTATGTGGCCCAATGAGAGTTGAAAGCATTAATGGGAAGAAGTATATTCTCGTTATTGTTGATGATTATTCAAGATATACTTGGGTAAAGTTTTTGAGATCAAAAGACGAAGCACCAGGCATCATCATCACCTTTCTGAAGCGTATCCAAGTTCTACTTCAAGCTCCAGTAAGGATTGTACGAACAGATAATGGCACAGAATTCACCAACCAGGAGTTAAGAACCTACTTTGAAGATGTTGGAATAACACACCAAACATCAGCTGTTAGAACTCCACAGCAGAACGGGGTAGTTGAAAGAAGAAACAGAACTCTTGTGGAAGCTGCTCGCACAATGCTGATCTTTTCTAGTGCACCACTATTCTTATGGGCTGATGCTGTTGCCACTGCGTGTTTCACTCAGAACCGATCCCTAGTACATCCAAGATTCAATAAAACCCCATATGAGCTAGTGAACAACCATAAACCTGACATCTCTTACCTTCACGTGTTTGGCGCTTTGTGCTATCCGACGAATGACAGAGAAGATCTAGGGAAGTTAAAAGCTAAGGGTGATATTGGAATCTTCATTGGATATTCAGAAAACTCGAGGGCATTCAGGGTGTATAATAGACGTCTAAAAAGGATAATGGAGACGATGAATGTGAAGTTTGACGAAATTTCACAAATGGCTTCTGAGAGATACGCTCTAGAACCCGCGCTTAATCCAATGGCCTCTAATCAAAACAGATTAGGACCCGCACCAAACATGCAGACTTCTGGACACATCAGTTCAGGACTCGTACCTCAAGGAGCTCAGTCAACAAACACGGATAAACCTTCAGAACAAGAACTGGAAAACTTCTTCGAGTTAATGTTTGATGAATATTATGGTGGAACTTCGACAAATGCATCTAATCAACATTCCGCTGCACCCGCTCAAAACCATCAACCACCACCACCATCACAAGATGCATCTACCACAATCGAAGCTGAAGCACCAACTACATCAACATCATCTACATCTACTCAAGCAACTCCAGTACTTGACACTGAAATACCAAGAGTTGATGAGCAAAACCAAAACACAAATCTTCAAGAAGAACCAACAAATAATTCAAACGATGCTGCGTTAGAAGAAGAAGAAGAAGTATTTGAAAACCCGTTTGCATCAGACTCTGCTGAATCTTCTTCGAGGTTACAAGAACCATCTAACACACATTCGTTCAACCAAAGGTACCCTTCTACGTTTCAATGGACAAAAGACCATCCGTTAGTACATGTTATTGGTGATCCTTCAATGCCAGTTCAGACGAGGAGACAACTTGCCACCGATCTCGAATTGTGCATTTACGTTTGCTCAATAAGCACCAAAGTACCAAAGAACATTCGGGAAGCAATGGCAGAAAACCCATGGATTGAAGCGATGCAGGAGGAATTTCTTCAATACCTGTTACATGACAGTTGGGAACTTGTTGAACGACCACTTGATAAACGTGTTCTTGATCTCAAGTGGTTGTGGAAGAACAAACTGGATGAGGAAATGACTGTTATTCGCAACAAAGCTCGTCTCGTGGCTAAAGGTTATCCACAAGAAGAAGGGATAGATTTCGAAGAATCATTCGCGCCTGTAGCTAGACTTGAAGCAGTCCGGATTTTCTTAGCCTATGCCGCTCACAAAAACATCACAGTCTATCAGATGGACATTAAGACAGCTTTCTTGAATGGAACTCTGAAAGAAGAAGTGTATGTGAGTCAGCCAGAGGGATTCATCGACAAAGATCATCCAGACTACGTCTACAAGCTTAAGAAAGCAATTTATGGTTTAAAACAAGCTCCAAGAGCGTGGTATGACGAACTATCATCTTTCTTGCTTAAAAACAATTTCACAAAAGGAACGGTTGATGACACCTTGTTTATCAAAAAATTCAAAGATGACATTTTGATCGTTCAAATTTACGTGGACGACATTATTTTTGGATCAACCAATCCTAACCATTCAAAACATTTTGAAAATCTCATGAAAAGCAAATTTGAAATGTCCATGATGGGGGAACTAAAATTCTTTCTTGGTTTTCAAATCCATCAATCTCCTCGTGGTATTTTTATCAATCAAGCTAAATATACAATAGAGATTTTGAAAAAACATGGAATGGAAAATTGTGATTCTGTTGGTACACCAATGGTCACTTCACCAAAAATAGGTGCTGATTTGTTTGGGAAACCCATCGATCCGAAGAAATATCGGAGCATGATCGGTTCTCTCATGTACCTAACTGCTAGTCGACCCGATATTCAATTTGCTGTTTGTTTATTAGCACGGTTTCAGGCAAAGCCTACCGAACTTCACCTCAAAGAGGTTAAACGAATCTTTCGGTACCTACGAAGCACCATTAACTTGGGACTTTGGTATCCGAAGGATTCGGAGTTTAATCTAACAGCATTTTCAGATGCAGACCATGCTGGTGATCAAGTAACAGCAAAGAGTACATCAGGTGGAGCACAATTTTTGGGTGAAAAGCTTGTAAGCTGGTCTTCAAAGAAACAGGATTGTACTGCACTTTCAACCGCCGAAGCCGAGTATGTGTCTTTATCTGCGTGTTGTGCCCAAGTTCTTTGGATGCGGACACAGCTCACAGATTATGGCTTTACTTTTGACAGAATACCTATGTATTGTGACTCAAAAAGTGCCATAGCCATCTCGTGCAATCCCGTACACCACTCTAAGACGAAGCATATCAAAGTCCGCTACCATTTCATCAAAGAACACGTGGAAGAGGGTACTGTTGAATTATTTTTCGTTAAGACTGATTATCAACTCGCCGATCTATTTACTAAAGCCCTTCCAAAAGAACGGTTTGACTATTTAGTTCGACGAATTGGCATGCGAAGCCTAACTCCTGAGGAGCTAGAACGTCTTCTCGAATCTTCTTGAAAAAAGTTTTCAAAATCGCTTCGCTGTAAATATTTTTGAAAAAAACAAAATACAAAATTTGAAAAACCAACAAAAACAAAATACAAAAATATAAAATTTTCAAAAATACAAAAACAATATAAAATCAAAAAATCCAAAAATATTCTTCTCACGACATGTCTCTCGTATAAATCAATATTCTGTACGTTTCTAGAAATGTCATTCAACAATGATACGGATATGTACAGATGCTTGAGCGGGAGTTCTTTTTTTTAATGTTTTTCTAAAACATGTCGTTTCTCAAAATTTTCTTCATTATGGCTTTCGTATACTTCAGTACGAAACCTGGACCCGAACAATGACTTCTGATTATTTTCAAATCAAGGACTCGTACGTTCAATGACGAACTCTTTTTCAAAAAGTTCGAGTCTAAACAAACGAAAAAGATTTCAAAGCATAAACTCGTTTTCAAAACAAAATTCCTGAGCACTTTTTCAAGATTGTTCAAAAGATTTCTCAAAATCTCTCAAAATTAGTGCTCAAGAAAACTCCCTCTAAACCCTTAAATTGATTTTAAATATGCTATCATTAAGAGGGAGTATAAAAAGAAAAAATGTTCCAAATTCATGCAAAATCTGTCTTTCTCTCCAAAAGCTTTTTATTAATCAGTTGATATCAAAAATATCACGATATGCTATTTTTGAGGGGGAGAAGACATGATTAAAATGTGATCAAAGATGTTTAAAGATTGTGGCAGAATCTCAAAAGAGCTCGACTCAGTAAGTACCAATGAATTGACGAAGCTTAAAATGTCATTAATCGAAAAGACTTGTCCTGGACGGGTAATAATTTCAAGCTAGTCTAACTAGTGATGTAAGCGTGTCTCGAATAGGACTTGTCTGAGTAGAATGTACCGTATCGAGAGACTTTCTTTGGACTTGACCAGGACGGGTAATAATTTCAAGCTAGTCTAACTAGTGATGTAAGCGTGTCTCGAATCGGTCATGTTCGCTGGAAGTGGATCAATTCAAAAAGTGCAAACTCCTCACGCATGTGCAAATTTCTAAAAAATTCATGAGCACATGTGAAGGGGGAGTCCTTCAAAAGAAATGCAAAACTCTCGAAGTGTCAACAATGTGTTTTATTATTCATAAACACTTTGAGAGATTTTTCACAAAAGGTTTTATGGCATGTGATCAACAATAGGATAGTCATGGAGTTATAAGGTGACTAAGGTTAGGAAAAACCGTCCTATGATCCGCCAGAGCCGGAGGGATCTACCCAAGGACAATTCCAATAGATTAGAATTAGAAGTCCTTAGGTATGATTGAAAAAAAGGAGAAAATGAGAAAGGAGAAAGAAGGGGTTGAAGAATTAAAAAGAAAAGTTATGAAAAAGGGTGAAAAGAAATAGCCCTCCATATGTTCAACCTTAGGGCAGACACCGGGTTCAACTCATATGCTACTGGTTGTTACTAAGGTGACTCCGGTATTGAAGATAAAGACGTCATGGACCCAGTGACGCACTGCACTAAACCTTCTTAACCACTCAAGTTCTCTTAAAAGAGCTTGTTTCATTCTCACGGGGAACCGGCATAATCTATCGACCTGTCTCTTAGAGATAGTTGATATTGAAGCAGGAGACCTCTCCCTAATCTCCGCATAGGAAACCAAATGTGCACTTATCGAGTCTAGAGCCCCGAGATTCATCAAAAGATCTCATAGGAACACATGATATTTCTACACTGGTTGTTCAACATTAAGGACGCCAGATGTAAACTTAAGAGTCCTACGCAGATCTTAGCAATCTGCCAGAACATTTATGAGAGGATTCACTTTTGAGATTCTCAATGATTGAATGGAAATTCCTGCCAGGGTCAACATCAAACAGCCCTGACAGCAGGTCACTTCGGTAATTCTTTATGGGTTACGCTTAGTGTTCGCGGTGGTTTCAAACGGTCTACAGTCGTGGAGTGATCCCCATCGACTCACCCAGTCATTGAGCTACCAAGTAGGTCTTGTAAGCTCTCTCGAGAGTATCTGACATGGGAACGGCCTTGGTAAGGGTTAGAAGGAGTCTTCACACTATGCTGTTGACGATCTCTAATTCTTATCTGTAAGTACCGGATGTTTTATTGCTAACTGTTTATATGCAGGGACACTTCATCTCCATGGCGACAGATTCCATATGCTCATACATACATCTGGAAGTTAAAGAAAGCTCCCTCAAAGATCTGTACAACACAAAGTTCAAAGAACGATTCTACGCCAAAAAGAAGAATCTACAAAGTATAAAGACTAAAGATCAAAGTGAAAGAAAGGGAACTACGTGCATATGAATATCAAAGTCCAAAGATGTATGAGCATGTTGGAATGGCAAACAACCACCACAGACGCAGAAGTGACGAAAGGCAGATAACTCCACATCACAAAGGAACAAAGAACGATGAAAAATCAGTTATCAAAGATCACAAAGCATGAAGGAACAAAGACTAAAGACTATTCTACAACGACACACAAAGTTAAAGACAAAGAACACGGAAGATCCACTCACGTGGAGCATCATTCGAATGACCAACCCTTAGGGGGAGATTGTTAGCATTAAAAATATGTATTATGAAGTGATGGTCATTCTCATATTGTAACTTTGTGTCGTTTGTTAAGATTAGTAATAGTTTAGTCATTGGGATTTGGACTTGGCAAGCTAATATGTCATGTGCTATGTTTCATAAGCCTTGTTATCTACCATGTAACCAAGTCCAAGCCCAAGCCCATAGAAAGCCCATAGGGCATCTCATGTATCTTACTATTTAAACACCTCAAAGGCTCATTTGAGGTGTGTGCTTGTGTGTGTATTTGTGTGTGTTTTCTTTGAATAAAAGCTCTCATATTTCTTACATCTTTCTCTCTATTCACGAATCATATACATCACATATAAGTCACCAAGTCACCATCTTTCTTCTTCTAATCTTCTATATTTGTGATAAAGTTGGTTAATCTAAGGTCCTACAAAAAGTGGTGATCATTGGTTGAAAAAGCTTGGAGCACAGTTTATTAAGGATGGTTGTGGGTTAGGAACCTCATGGGAGGGCATTAGGATTGGTTCACTTGTTCTTTGGTCCTTAACAGCTTGCTTGGAAGGCTTATGTAAGCCTTTCTTTTAATTTTTACTCTCTCAAGTAGTTTAGTTGTTTGTTACTGTCTAAAATACTTAGTTATTGCTTAATACAATAGTTGGATTCAGTATGTTGCATTGTATGGTTGTCTGAATCAAAATCTCTTCAATAACTGTTTTTTAAGGGGTGTTTGGTTGTAGCTTGTTTGTAGTGTTCCATCTGTCTTATTGTGCATCTCTGTGTTTCATTCAGTCATTTGGGTGTAAGAAAGCTCAGGGAAGTCATTTACTTGTTCAAAAACATTGCAAAAGTCAAAATCACTAAGAAATAATCACCATAGTTAACTGTGGTGATTTTTCAAGCTCAAACCTAATCAAATCTTTTCATAAGTGAATGTTTTTACTTAAGTTACCTTTCATACAGCTTATCATAACATTTTAAGTCATTAAACCAGCAATACAAGTTCATAAAAGTCAAATCTCATAATTTCTCAAAAAGTCAAAAACACCATACTCAGGTTTTTCCAAATATGGGGTGATTTATTGTGAATTTTGTGGGTGGTTCTAAGATCTGAAAATTGTTGGAGTCATTGTCTATCAGTAGAACTACAAGTCCCTATAGTTGTTTTAATTTATTGATTTTTTCTCAAGCTTGTGCTTAAGCTCAAACTGAGCTGCAGGGCAAGGCTTTGCCCTGTGCACAGACCACTCAGTTCACCCACCCAACTTTGGTGGTGTTTTGTGACTAACCCAGTGGGACCCACACCTCCAACTTGGCACCATTCAACCCCCCTCCTACCCAGGATTAAGGGTTGACCATTTGTTTGACCTGTAGACCAGTGGACCCCACTTTGTTTGACCCCAAAAGCTTGTCCCCAGACTGACTCAGAACCAAATAAGCCAAGTGCTTATTTTGGTATTTTAGCTTATTTCTTTAGCTTATTTGTGTGTTACTTGTTTTAACTTGTTCATTATTCTTGTTTACATCTGTTTCCACCAAAGTGGACCCCGCATTAGCTCATTTGAGCTTATTTCCACTTCTGGTCAATAAAAGTCAACTGTTGAGGCTTTAAGCACTTGAAGTGCTTATTTCCTTGACCTCAGTCAAGGTCACTTCACAAAAGTTGTCTATAAATTTGTAATAAGCAGTTTGGAAAATGAAAATCTCAAATAAGCCCAACTTAATAGAAGTGATAGCTTCTATTTAAGCTATTTGGCTTATTCATCAGCTTATTTATAAGCAATTTCCATTTTTACAATTTTCCTAGGCTTCTGGTGTGTAAAAACTATTTTTGTAATTTTTTCAGATTTTTCTTTTATCATTTAGTACTTTTCTTAATTTAAAATAGTTTTTAGTAATTATTAAATAGTTAATAATTAATAATAATTAATTAGTAAGTCAGAAAAATATAAATTAAATTTTAAAATTAGTTTTTAGTTATTTTTAAGTTTTCCAAATTTTATTTTCACTTTTCTAGTGTATTTTAATAATTAATTAGAATTTAGGTTATTTTAAATAATTAAAAAGTAATTAATAATTAGTTAATAATTAGTAATAATTAATTAAATAGTCTTAAAAATATATTTTCATTTCTAAAATTAGTTTTATAGTATTTTAGATTTTTCTAAGTTTAATTTTTATTTTTCCAAGTTAATTTCATATTTATTTCTAATTTAGGTTAAATTAGTTAATTAAAAGTAATTAGAAAATTAGTATTTAATTAACAGTAATTATTAAATTAGTGTAAAAATTAGTTTTAAATCTCCAAAAATTTTCTCTCATCATTAGGTTTGTAAAAAGTAAATTTTCATACCAGTAGCCTTTCCAGATCACCGTATTCATTTTTTGTACGTTTGTCCACGTCTTCGGCAAACGTACGGTTTTAAGTTTTAGGTGATTTCTTCTTGATCTCAATTCCAGTAACCATTAACATAGCTTTCCTAAGCTATTTTTGTTAATAATCTCCAAATAATTCTCACAACAAACCCTTTCTGTGAATAACACCCGATCACAAAGCACGCTAAAGTTACAATTCACACCTCAACGGGATTTAACGACCCGGTGATACATTATATTACCCGGAGCATTGACCTAGGCTATTTGACTTTGTTGACCATTCTGTGGTCAATATAAGTTAGTGGTTTAGCTTCAATCACGAAGCCTAACTCCTGAGGAGCTAGAACGTCTTCTGGAATCTTCTTGAAAAAGTTTTCAAAATCGCTTCGCTGTAAATATTTTTTGAAAAACAAAATACAAAATTTGAAAAACCAACAAAAACAAAATACAAAAATATAAAATTTTCAAAAAATACAAAAACAATATAAAATCAAAAATCCAAAAATATTCTTCTCACGACATGTCTCTCGTATAAATCAATACTCTGTACGTTTCTAGAAATGTCATTTAACAATGATACGGACATGTACAGATGCTTGAGCGGGAGTTCTTTTTTATGTTTCTCTAAAACATGTCGTTTCTCAGAATTTTCTTCACGATGGCTTTCGTATACTTCAGTACGAAACCCGGACCCTAATGATGACTTCTGATTATTTTCAAATCAAGGACTCGTACGTTCAATTATGAACTCTTTTTCAAAAAGTTCGAGTCTAAACAAACGAAAAAGATTTCAAACATAAACTCGTTTTTCAACAAAATTCTTGAGCACTTTTTCAAGATTGTTCAAAAGATTTCTCAAAATCTCTCAAAATGAGTGCTCAAGATCACTCCCTCAAAACCCTTAATTGATTTTAAAATGTGCCATCATTAAAGGGGAGTACAAAAACAAAAATGTTCCGTATTTATGCAAAATCAAATCTGTCTTTCTCTCCAAAAAGCTTTTTATTAATCAGTTGATACAAAAAATATCACGTTATGCTATTTTTGAGGGGGGGAAGACATGATTAAAATGTGATCAAAGAAGTTTAAAGATTGTGGCTGAATCTCAAAAGAGCTCGACTCAGAAAGTACTAATGAATTGACGAAGCTTAAAATGTCAGTAATCGAAAAGACTTGTCCTGGACGGGTAATAATTTCAAGCTAGTCTAACTAGTGATGTAAGCGTGTCTCGAATAGGACTTCTCTGAGTAGAATGTACCGTATCGAGAGACTTTCTTTGGACTTGACCAGGACGGGTAATAACTTCAAGCTAGTCTAACTAGTGATGTAAGCGTGTCTCGAATCGGTCATGTTCACTGAAAGCGGATCAATTCAAAAAGTGCAAACTCCTCCCGCATGTGCAAATTTCTTAAAAATTACATGAGCACATGTGAAGGGGGAGTCCTTCTAAATTGCAAAACTCTCGAAGTGGTAACAACAATGTGTTTTATTATCATAAACACTTTGAGAGATTTTCAATAAACGGTTTCATGGCAATGATAGGATAGTCATGGAGTTATAAGGTGACTAAGGTTAGGAAAAACCGTCCTATGATCCGCCAGAGCCGGAGGGATCTACCCAAGGACAAATCCAATAGATTAGTATTAGAAGTCCTTAAGTATGATTGAAAAAAGGAGAATATGAGAAAGGAGAAAGAAGGGGTTGAAGAATTAAAAAGAAAAGTTATGAAAAAGGGTGAAAAAAAATAGCCCTCCAAATGTTCAACCTTAGGACAAACACCGGGTTCAATTCATATGCTACTGGTTGTTGCTAAGGTGACACCGATATTGAAGACAAAGACGTCATGGACCCAGTGACGCACTGCACTAAACCTTCTTAACCACTCAAGTTCTCTTAAAAGAGTTTGTTTCAATTCTCACGGGGAACCGGTGTAATCTATCGACCTGTCTCTTAGAGATGGTTGATATTGAAGCAGGAGACCTCTCCCTAATCTCCGCATAGGAAACCAAATATGCACTTATCGAGTCTAGAGCCCCGAGATTCATAAAAAGATCTCATAGGAACACATGATATTCCTACACTGGTTGTTCATCATTAAGGATGCCAGATGTAAACCTAAGAGTCCTACGCAGATCTTAGTAATCTGCCTAGAACGTTTATGAGAGAATTTACTTATGTAGTTTCTCAATGATTGAACGGAAATTCCTGCCAGGGTCAACATCAAGCAGCCTTGACAGCAGGTCACTTCGGTAATTCTTTATGGGTTACGCTTAGTGTTCGCGGTGGTTTCAAACGGTCTACAGTCGTGGAGTGATCCCCATCGACTCACCCAGTCATTGAGCTACTAAGTAGGTCTTGTAAGCTCTCTCGAGAGTATCTGACATGGGAACGGCCTTGGTAAGGGTTAGAAGGAGTCTTCACACTATGCTGTTGATGATCTCTAATTCTTATCTGTAAGTAGCGGATGTTTTATTGCTAACTGTTTATATGCAGGGACACTTTATCTCCATGGCGAAAGATTCCGCATGCTCATACATACATCTGGAAGTTAAAGGAAGCTCCCTCAAAGATCTATACAACACAAAGTTCAAAGAAAGATTCTACGCCAAAAAGGAAGAATCTACAAAGTATAAAGACTAAAGATCAAAGTGAAAGAAGGGGAACTACGTGCATATGAATATCAAAGTCCAAAGATGTATGAGCATGTTGGAATGGCAAACAACCACCACAGACGCAGAAGTGATGAAAGGCAGATAACTCCACACCACAAAAGAACAAAGAACGATGAAAAATCAGTTATCAAAGATCACAAAGCATGAAGGAACAATGACTAAAGACTATTCTACAACGACACACAAAGTTAAAGACAAAGAACACGGAAGACCCACTCACGAGGAGCATCATTCGAATGACCACCCCTTAGGGGGAGATTGTTAGCACTAAAAATATGTATTTAAAAGTGATGGTCATTCTCATATTAGGAACTTCGTCTTTGTGTCGTTAAGTATGTAATTGTTTAAGATAGTTGGGCATTGGACTTGGTAATCTAGTATGTTAAGAGTTATGTTAGTAAGCCTTTTATAATTCATGTAAACCAAGTCCAAGACCAAGCCCATGGAAAGCCTCTTAAGGCATCATGTTAAGAACTATATAAACACCTCAAAGGCTCATTTGAGGTGTGTGCTTGTGTGTGTATTGTGTGTATTTTTAATAAAAGCTCTCTTCATCTTTACCTCTCTTTTATACATATTAACGCCACACCAATATCTCATCAAGTCACCATCTTTACTTCATCTAGTTCTTATATTGTTATTAAAGTTGATATATCTAAGGTCCTACAACTTATATAAGTGAAGAATTGAGAAGAGAAAAGTAGTTAGTTAGCTAATTAGGGGTAGTATAGTTGTAGATTTTGTTTTAAATGTAATTTACTTTTCCAGTTGCTAAATTTAGCTAAAATTAGTTGTAATCAGTTCTCTTAGCGCTTAATGAACTTTATTTAATCATTAATTCCAGTCTTGTTATCTTAATTTATGTTTTGCAGTTTCAATTGAAATTGACACTTTTATTTGAAATTTGTTAAAACATTTGGTTTCCTGTTCCAATTGACTCTTAGAAGTTCATTTACAAGTTTTAAACAATTTAGAAAGCATCAAATCCTTTTTAGATAAGAAAACTAAAAATTACTCAAAAATACTCAATAAATAAATATAAAATCAAAAATCAGTGTGAATGGCAAATGATGCAGAATGCATGGTTGATTTTGGACTCTCCTGGTTTTAGTGCCTATTTGGAGGCTTTAGGTGGTAATTTGAGGCCTTGGTTCATGTTCTAAGCTTGGAATCAACTTGTAAGCCATACTCTCAATCTTCCTGTCACCTCCTGTAGCATTGCTTATTGTAGTGTAACTTCTGCTCAACCTTGCTTATTTTTGATATTCATAGTATATTAGAGCTAATTTAGTACATTAGTCATAGTTTTAAAAGTATTTGCATTAATTTCTCCTACCCTTGTCTCATCACTACCACTAATTGAGAACTTGTGTATTTGGTGGTTTGTTGTTGTTCATATCTGAGGTTCTGTGTTTAATTAAGTCCAACACATCAGTATACAAGTCTATTTGGTGGTTTCATGGTTTAAATTAGACATTTGAGTCATAAAAGTTGCAAAGCAGTTAGGTTAAGGGTTGTTTGGATTTATTGGATTCTCAATGTTCTGACCTATTTTGTTGGTTGCTTTTAGTTTCAACATGTCATACTAGGTTCATTTAGGATAGCCAAACCTGAAAAACCAGTTGTTATGTGGATAAAAGTCAGAATCACTCTTAATCTTACATAACATGTTCACTTTTAGGATTTTTAGTGTCATAATCATGCATACTATTTCATAAGATGTTAACTTAGCTTATTTCAGTCATAATATAGCTTATTACAACCTTTTAAGTCAATTAGGACCTGTGGATTTAGGGCAGTAATTGATCAAATAATATAGCTTATTCCAAAATGCTTCCTTTTCCAGATTTCTTCTCAAAAGTACCTAAAATGACAAAAGGAACGATTTAGGGCAGTAATTGATCAAATAATCATGAATTCGGGCTTAAATAACCCCTTAAAAGCGGTACACTTTTCACCTTATCAAATACCCTTACACTTGAGATTTGCTTGTCCTCAAGCAAATGCGTTTTTATTCTAATCAAAATACAAGTTATGGGTCATTTAACACTAATATAAAAGTAATTACAACAAATAATCATTCCACTAAAAACCAAAAACAAGCACGGAGGTCATACACTAGCACCTCACAAATAGTGTTTAGATACTCACATCTCTCCGGTGTAATAAAGTATGTATCACAATATGGAAATGGAAAACATCTCTCACTACCTGTCATAGCAAATAGATTATCATAGGCTTGGGAAAGGATCAAACCTCCACCACTTGGCATAAGCACCTAGGATAAACTATCAAAGAGGACTTTTAAAGGGTTATAACGTTAGGTGTAGGGTATGAAAAACACGGTTTTGTTGGATAAAGGCAATATTTACTGGTGGCGAGTTAATCATCTTGGTTAATTACATGTACAATATGGTGTTGCTAAGCCAAGACTCGACTCGACTTATGCTAATCAAAATCTAACAAAAACTTAAAATAAATATAAAGGAAACGGGATGGAAGTCCGTATGTCTTTTTTTTTTTTTTTTTTTTTTTTTTTTTTTTTTTTTTTTTTTTTTTTTGCATACACTCTTACCCTACCATCCAAAATAATACATTATAGGGAAAATTGCATTCCCCTTACACTTGAATTTTTACATACTTTACAATAAACTACTCTAATGACTCGAATCAAGATAATCAAAACACTTGGAGTACTTTTAAAATATTAACGCACATCCGGGGGTAATAAATTGATGTCTTCCCCATTACTCCATATTACAAGTACTTTACCCATGAGTCCCAATCGTCCCAAAACAATATGTACAAGATATGACTCGACTTAGCAACCATGTAATCAATTGGACAATTAACTAAGGGTTTAAACACATAACAATAATGCACTGAAGATGAGTGCATACAAGGAAGGCTAAGGCGATTTGGGTGTACATTTGGGTGGATTGTAACAAATTCTATCTTTAAGTAAAATGCTTAAAGTTAGAAACAAAAAGATAGGCTCGAAGGGGTGTACTAGGGGTATCGTGTACTAAAAATGAGTACAACGCTAAGGTGTGGGAAAATTAATTGACTTCGCTAGTCAAGTAATATGACTTAAATGGTCAAGTAATTATGATACGGGTTTAAATACAAGGGTGATCTTAATGCCTCTTATCATGTAGTAAATCCTAACCACGCGAATGTAGTTTCACTAGCGGTCTCGGGATGTATCACTAACACTAATAAGCACTAATAAGCACTAATAATGAATGCTTTTCCTAACAAATCTAAAGGCGAACCTCACATATTTGGGTGGAAATTTTTTTTAAGTGGTACGGTTTTGTGCTAGTCATACAACTCCTATCCATGAGACGCTTGTTAAGGCTAAAGTTTCACTCCTAAATGTTCTAAAAAAATTTAATTTTGGCGCTAAAATTGCCCTAGCAAGTATTTCTCTTAGTTTTATTGCACACCTACTATCGAACAAACAAACTCAAGTGCAATTGTATCCTATAAGGTATCATCGTTTACCCTCCCCTTACACTTAGGATGAACATTGTCCCCAATGTTCAATTAAAGGATGTAAAAGCAGGTAAAAGAATGAAAACAAATACTCCCCTGACTCGTTCGGTGTGGTTAGTGTGTCAATAGGGTTAGATCTTCTTTCAAGAAAATGGACTTTGAAAGCTTCCCTCCAGAAATATAAATCATCTTCTTATCATATATAACCTGTTAAACATGAGAAAACAATCAAGGCAAACCTCACATAAAATCGGCGGCAATCTATATATACTAAAAAAATCCTAGAAAACAAATTAAGATATAATACTTATGGAATGAATGCTTGCAGATTTCCTGGAGTTTATAAAAGGGCAAATTACCTGAAAATGTATTTAACTTGTCACTTTTTATCATTGTATGTAGCCATCTTTTTTTTCCTATTGTGTGACTAAACTTTCGAATTTGGTACATTGTGTGTATTTTGTGACCATTTTACCCTTACATTTTCAAATTTTCGAAGGGTAAAATGGTCATTTTACAAGGCTAAAAAGTCACAAAATACACACAATGTATCAAATTCGAAAGTTTAGTCACACAATAGGAAAAAAAAAGATGGCTACATATAATGGTAAAAAGTGGCAAGTTAAATACATTTTCAGGTAATTTGCCCTTTATAAAACTAAAGAATCAACAAAAACTTTAAGACTCCGGTTTAAACAAACTCGCAAAATTTTTCAAAATTTTAGTACCTGACGCCGTCAGGTTGTAACTCCTGACGCCCTCAGAATGTTCCTGGAAAAATCTTATGTTAAGTTTTCAGAAAATTTCTTGAAAAACCTATGCCTTATTTCCTGAAAAATCCTGCAAAACATCATCATGACTCGATACAAGCATTTGACTCTAACAAATACTAATATACATTCTCATTTAATATTGTAGTGAATCATGCTCATTTTTGTTCTTATAAACAAATTTGGATTTCCCTTACACTTAGCTTTTGCAAAATACCTTTATATGTAATTAAGATGAAGTTAAAAACAAAATAAAGCATTTTCACAATTTACTCTGAAACATAATTTACCAACAATAAAAATAAAACACGCATACGGAAACAAACAAAATCAAACAAAATAAAAATCAAACAAATAAAAACACACAAAACATGGGTTGCCTTCCAAGAAGCGCTTTTCTTTATTTACGAGTCTCGTAGCTAGACTCAAGGTCACGGGCAATTACGTGACCTCGTCTCTTGAGATGACGTATCCCATATAAATATAATCCTCGCTATCGGGGTGATAGTGTTTCAATCGTTCGACACTTGTAGTCACCTCCATTCCTCCTTTACTGCACAAGGTAGCTATCCCATCTTGGTGTAGGCTTTCAATTGTGAAGGATTGATTGACGCTAAACCACCAACTTATATTGACCAAGGAATGGTCAACAAAGTCAAATAGCCTAGATCAATGCTCCGGGTAATATAAGGTATCACCAGGTCGTTATGTCCCGTTGAAGTGTGAATTGTAACTTTAGCGTATTAGAGATCGGGTGATTATTCATAGCATAGGGTTGTAATATGAATTATTTGGAAATTATTAACAAATATAGCTTAGGAAAGCTACGTGATTGATTACGGGAATTGAGATTACAACGATTTGAGCTAAAACCTAAAAACGTACGTTTTAATTAAAAACGTACACAGACGAACAAAATAAAAAGTACAACTAATGGACGGGAAAGGTTATAAGTGTAAAATTATTATTTTTACAATCCTATTAATTAAAGTAAATTTTAAGAAAATTAAAAACTATTTTTACACTATTTAATTATTAGTTATTAATTAATTACTAATTATCTAATTATTAACTAATTAAACTAAATAGATTTATTAAAAATACTAAAAAGGCTTAGAAAATTAAGAAAATTTTTACAAATCTAATTAACCATTACAGGAATCCTAAAAAATTATAAAAAGTTTATTTTATGTATTTCTAAACTAATTCATTAATTATTAATCTAATTACTTATTAATTTCTAATTAAACTAATTATATTATAAAAAATAGAAAATGAGTAATATAAATTCTAGAAAAATTTGTAAAAATGTTTTAACTTAAATAAAAGCTATAAAAACTATAAAAACTAGGTTATACTTTATAAAATATAATTATGCTATTTAATTACTTAATATTAATTAAAACTTAATTAAACTAAAATTAATTATAAAAACCACTAAAAGACAAAATAAAATTCTGGAAAAATTTATAAAATTACTTTAACCTAAAAGAGAATTTCTAAAAATATCAAAATGATATATTGCTTATAAATAAGCTAAAAAGAAAATTAAAATGATAAATCCTATTAAATAGAAGCTATCACTAATATTAAAGTTGATTTTTTTGGTTTTTTTCTTTTTCCAAACTGATTATACACTAAAAACAAAGACTTTTAATAAAAACACTTTTAATATAACCCAAGAAATAAGCACTTAGAGTGCTTATTGATCCCACAGTTGACTTTTGTTGACTGTGGAAGGTTTTTAACTCAAATGAAGGAAGGTGGGGTCCACAATGATGAAAATTGGTTCCTCTGAGTTAAATGAACAAAGTTAAGCAAGAATCAACCAAATAAGTGGCTTGAATAAGCCAATAATCACAAATAAGCTGTTGACTTATTTCATTCTGAGGCAGGTTTTGGGACAAACTTTGGGGCTAAATGCAGGTGGGGTCCACAAGCCTAGGGGTCAAATAATTGGTCAACCCTTAATCCCTGGTAGGAGGAGGGTTGAATTATGCCAAGTTGGAGGTGTGGGACCCACTGGGTCAGTCACAAACCACCACCAAAGTTGGGTGGGTGACCTAAGTCTGCTGAGACAGGGCAACTTCCTTGCCCTGCAGGTCACTTACAAGGGTATTTTGGTCCCTTAGAAAAAATCAAAAAAATATAACAATGGTGAAAATCAAATGTTCTACTGGTAGACTAAACATACAACAATTTTCAGACCTTGAATCCTCCTACAAAAATCTCAATAATTCATCCCATTTTGGTAAAAACCTGAGTAAAGTGTTTTGGACTTTTTAGAAAAACTTGAGATTTGACTTTTATGAGCTTTGATTGCTGATTAAATGACTTAAAATGCTATGATAAGCTGTATAAAAGTTAACTTAAGTAAAAAATCCAACTTGTGAAATGGTTTGATGAGTTTTGGACTTCAAAACTCACCGCAGTTAACTGTGGTGAGTAATTCCTTGTGATTTTGACTTTTGTGATGTTTTAGAACAAAACTTGGGTTACCCTGACCTAGTATCCACCCAAACAACACTCTGAAACACATAATGGCACAAATGAACAAGTAGAGCAGTGCAAATAACCTACAACCAAACACCCCTTTAACAGATTTTTGTGATGAAATAATGATTTAAACAAGTACACAAAGCAACCTACTGATTACAACTACTAAATTAAACACTAAATAAGCAAATGAGACAATAACAAGTGACTTAGACTACTTAGGAAAGTAAAAATGAAAAGCAAGGCTTACATAAGCCTTCCAAGCTAACTGCAAAGTGCCAAAGAACCACAATCACCAATCCTAAGTGACTTCCACAAGTCTCTAATCCACATCCATCCTTAATAAACTGTGCTCCAAGCTCATTCAGTCAATGATCACCATTTTTTTATTTATTTTTGATTTTTCTTAATTTTTTAGTAATTTTGCAAACTGAACTTGTGGTGCTGATAAAAGGTTGTAAAGCTTTTAAAAAGTTATTATCTGAGTTTGTGAGAGCTTATGAATAGATTAAACACACATTAGATCCTTCACTTGATACTTGAGAAATTTTAGTGAACTTAAAAAATTGAAAATAAAACTTAACTTCAATTCAGACTTTCATTGATAATAAAAGTTACAATACATGAAAAATAAACTTAAAAACTTAAAAACTAAAGAAAATTACACATGGGCTCTTTTTGAATTCTGGATGTCCCACAAGATTCATGTTGACCCCTTGACCAAATCCCAGCCGTTTAATTAACTTTTGATCAAGCTGAGCTGTTGATTAGCATTTTGGCGCCAAAATGCATACGGGCAAGGTTGAGTGGTTCTGGTGAGGGGTTGTTGTGGGCATTTATGGTGGTGGGTTAAGTTGGTGTGGGTATTAATTGTGGGGGGGGGGGGGGCTAGTGGGTGAAAAAGGTGAGAGGTGGGGGGAGGTATTCCCTGGTTTTGCGCATCCTTGTTGGGTGAAGAATATGGTTAAAGGTCTTTGACCTTCGTTGACCGTTTGACCGGGGTGGGTTATTAGCAAAAAGGAAGTGGGCCGGGGTATTGTGGTGGGCTGGGTAATGGGGTTTTGGTTTTGGGTTTAATATTAACAAAAGGGTCCGTTTGGTAACTAATGGTCCACAAGGACCATTTTTGTAATTTTTGAAAACATGAGGGACTGAAATGTAATCTCTCCAAAGTAACCATAAGGACCAATGTTGCCAATACCAATAATACAAGGACCAAATTTGCCAATTTTCCATTTTTCAAAATTTCAAAACTTCACAGGGACCTATTTTGCCATTTTTGGATTTTCAGGGACTAAACTTGTAATTTTGGAAAACTTGTTACCCAAGTGTAATATTTTGTGAGTTTTGACTTTCAAAACCTTGGGTTGACTTTTCCTTTCAAAACAAGTGCGTAGGGACTAAAATTGACAAGTTTTGAAACTTGGGGGACTAAAACTGCCAATACTGCAAACTTTGTATGTTTTTTTTCTTTGTTTTTGCACATTTTGCATTTAAAACACATAAAACACAATCCCTGGGATAATTTAAGTATTTTGATATCTTTTTGATTGTTTTTGTGCGTTTTGGCAGTTTAAATATATAAAAAACGATGAGTGTTTGAGCACTCATCAAGGATCCATACCACCAGAGACTTGGCTCATCGGGAGGTACTTTTATCTCTGAATGCCTTAAGAGTACCAAGTCTCTTTCTGCTAATGGCACATGATTCTCCGTCGATTGACTGCATTCAAACTTGACATGAACTTTATCACTGCTTTTGCCTCTCTCAGGCTCAGTTTCTTTGTAGCTTTTGATTCTTGTTTCCATGCGAGGATTTTTTCTTGAACATGATTTTGCGATGTGTCAATGTTGTTTTTGAGTTTTCTTTTCATCAGGCTTTCTTGGACACATCCTGGGGTCATAGGAAGGCTAATCTATCTTTTTCCTGACTTAAGTTCAATTTCCCTTTTTTCATACCTAATGACAGCTCTTGCTGTGGTAAGGAATGGTGCTCCAAGGATTATTGGCATGTACCTACCTCCTTTATCATCGATGATCATGAAATCGACGGGATACATGAAACCTGCTACATTGACCAGCACGTCCTCTGCAATTCCCAAAGGGTATACATAAGAGTGACCAGCGAAGGATAGCCTAACATGGGTGGTAGCCAGCATTTCCGTAGTGAGTTAGGTGTAAATAGTTAGAGGCATTAGGTTTACTTCTGATCCTTGATCGGCGAAAGCATCCAGATATTGTAACTTTCCAATGCTGGCTGGTATATCAAAGTTCCCATAAGCCATCTGCTTTGTAGCCACTTTTTGTATAAGTTGCTTCTCAAATACCGGCCCCCTAGGTAATGTATCATACTCATCTTTCCCCTCTTTCTCTCTTTTGGAAACCCGTTTGGAGGATTGGTTACACCCGTCACCCTTTATCCAATTTGTTATGGTATTCTCATTTATATCATGTTTTAGGTAGTACCCTAATGATTGGTATTTTGGTGGTTCCTCAACGGTTTGTGCAATAGGGGTTTCCTTCTCTTCATTACCCTCGTGGACAATTGTGATAGAGTTAACAAATTGGGTAGTGGGGGTAACGTTTTCCTTCCTTAATAACATCATTTCCGGGGGGTTTTGGTTTGAGTATTCCTCCACTAAGCTCATCATCTTCGTCATTTTCTTTTGCATCTCCTCCTTTTGTTTATAAACAGCCTCCTCGAATTTAGCAAGCCGTTCAGAATGGGTTTCCATGTACCCTCATTCGAGTTTCGAATTCCGGGCTGAGGTTTTGAGTAGGCGAATAAGGTCGAGCATATCTTTGAAAGGTTTCGACATTCTCTCTAAGAGGTGACTCAGACAATGGTGTTGGATTCATATTTCAGATAGAATTGATTGTTGCCCGTCTAGGACTTAAAGGTCTCCTTTGTTTTTCCGTGAGGTAATCCATTTTTCTCTCAAGTTCGCAAAGGAGTTCTTCGGAGATTTTAGTGGTTTCTCTAGGTGTCGAGATTGCGTTGATAGCCGAGTTTATAATATGCGTAACTTCCCATAACTCACGATTGTCGAAGGCAAGTTCATCAATAATTTCCCAAGATTCCTCAGCGTCTTTATCACGCAACCTGCCTCCGGCGGCTCGATCAATGGTGCATTTGGTGTTAAAATCGACATGGTTGTAGAAGATTTGAACTAATAGCCAGAGATCTATGCCATGATGAGGGACTTTTTGGAGTAAGTCCTTGAAACGAGTCCATGCTTCATAGAAAGTTTCACCTTGACGTTGTTGGAACATCAAGATGTCATTTCTAAGCTTGGTAGTTCTCCCCGGTGGGAAAAATTGAGCAAGGAAACGAGAAGTGAGATCATCCCAAGAGGTGATGGATCTCGTGGGTAAACGTTCAAGCCATTGACTAGCTTGGTCACGTAGAGAGAATTGGAATAGATGTAATCGGGTCGTCTCTCTAGTTGCAACAACAAGGTCTATGGAATCTATGATTTTTAGGAAATCCTTGAGATGTTGATTAGGATCTTTGGAATGAAGTCCATGGAATGCACATCCGCTTTGCACCAACCGGATGGTGTCAGATCACAAGGGAGACACATTGGCTCCTTGAGTGAGCTCAATGGTGTTCCGATAGCCTTGGTGGCTAGGACGGGAATACTCTCCTAAAGTTCGGGGTCTAGGAGGTAGGTTTCCTAGTGGTGGGTTTTGTGGGTGGTTTTGCGCCCTCGCAAAAGATTTTACCTCTCAAGGGATCTTGAGAAGCTTGCAATCCCCACCAGGCAGTGTACCTGTTCGTTGTAGTATAGTATAGTGACAAGTACCGGGGGATTGATCGTTCAACTCAGGAATAGTGTTTGCTAGGATTAGAAAGCCTACTAAACTAGGTCTAGAGGTGAGGGATGATTCTTTTTGTATTTTTTTATATTTTATGAAAGCAAGTAAAATCTCGGGTTTTGAAGGAGTGGGCGGAATTAGTTGCTAGTCAACTAACCCAAATAACTAAAGATGCAATCAAAATAAAACAAAAAGAAATGAAAATAAACTAATGTGGTGGAAACAATAATGAGAAAAGATGTGTTTACTTAGATTTCATTACTCCCTAGATATCTTTTACCGGTTGATTAGCTTGTTACAATTGCATGGATGACGGGTTATATTCCTTAATACTAGTCGTAGGGCCGTGTACAATATTCCCTAACTCTATAAGCTCCTATTTCACTCCTATGTCGAGCCGACTAAAAGCTCCAAAGATGGGATCATTAGAATTCACTTATGCATTAAATAGAACAAAAAATCATAGTACACCTCCGATCATGTTTCTTAAGATGTTTAAGCAAGTTACCAATGGAAGTCTGCCGGTTTTCTTAAGCCTAACATCGAATACAATTATCCACAAAAATTATAAACAAACCATCAACCAATAACCAACATCTAGGTTTCACTAGATCTAAGCAAACACAATAAAAACCTAGCCTAGCATGTTAAAAGAAAGACAAGCATAAGATAGAATCACACAACACATAGACATATCGTATGATTATTGGAAAACTTATCTTCAATTAAGCATGGATGGAACAAGGGTTGAAACCCTTATTTCTACAGAAAATTCGTCTAGGGTTTAAGCTCTCCAAATTCTCTTAATGTTCCACACTTTTACAATGAAAAATTGGAAAAATATATATAGATAAAACATCCTGACGGCGTCACGTTGTAGTGTCTGACGCCGTCAACTCGCCGCCAAATTAAGGATCGTATTGCCTAGATCCAATCTTGACGCTGTCAAGAAGGAATTATGCTCTGGGCCGTCACATACATTTTGACCTTGACGGCCTTGGTGACGCCGTCAGGTCAATTGCACTAAAAATGTTCTGGGCCGTCACGTATATTTTCCACTTCCACCTTTTTTGCCAAGCTTGATGCCGTCATGTGTGAAGTCTTGACGTCGTCAGGTACTGTTCCCAACAAGGATTTTGAGACTTTTCCATTTTCTTCACTTTTATGCTCCAAAAACGTCCAAAATGCTTCCTTTTCTAGATTTCTTCTCAAAAGTATCTAAAATGACAAAAGGAACGATTTAGGGCAGTAATTGATCAAATAATCACAAATTCGGGCGTAAATGACCCCTTAAAAGCGGTACACTTTTCGCCTTATCATAAAACTATCAGCCTCAAAGAGTGGTGGTCTTTGCATAGACTGCTCTTCTTGATATTTTTCAAATTCCATTGATCGTTTCAAGTTTTAAAATACAGTATATTTTAAAAATCCTTGAGCAACAAAGCTCTGATACCAATTATAGAAACTAGAAGGGGGGGTTGAATAGTTTCACCGTTATTAATCACGTTTTTATAAAATTGAGTTTACAAATTGTGTTTGACAAAAAGGTTCGATTAGAAGCTTACATGATATCAACACAATAATAAATATAAGCAATGATAAGTGAACAAGTAAAGATAAAGAAAGGAAAGATCAAACCGGCACAGGAAGATTTATATTCGGCCACGAAGCTTACTCCTTCGTCCCTACTCCACTCCTCGAGTCTCACACTCGAGAGTTTCACAAACACTATATCAACACGCTCCCTTATGGCAGAAAAAACCTTACACAAGCTTACGCCAAGTTTAACGACACTAAGCAGAATGTCGAGTCCTAATCCTAGCTAGAACTAATCTACCAAAGCCCACGTTGCTTCACACCTCGTACCAACACGATGGCATGATACAACACAATACACAATATAAGACTTGCACTCAAGTCCTATTACATACATGAAACAATGAATGAAAGTAATGGCAGATCCGCAACGATAACATGAGATGAGGAAAACTCTTCTTCAACACTTCGTTTCTTGATTACAACGAATGTTCTTCTCTTGCACTTAGTGGAAAGATGAGTGTGATCACTTGTAAACAACTAGAACTTGATAATGTGATCAAAGAGTATGTTTTTGAAAGAATTTCGGAATACATAAGATTTTGGTGCATATGAGGTGAAAATTTCTGGAGGAAAACAGTTCTGTATTTATAGGCGTCAGGAAAGAGGCGACGGTCCCTTAAATGCTGGACGGTCCCTTATCGATAAGGGACCGTCCAGCCAAACGCTCCTCATTTTGTCCTAACGTGGTGAAAAACTATCTGGTGAAGTTTTGTTGTCGGTTTTGAGCGGGAAATATAGTTGTTATGGTTTTGAATGTTGAAAACATTTTCTTAATAAAACATATCTTTAAATCCTAAAATAATACATTTGTAAAAATATTTTGTGACATGAAAATGTAAAGTTTTTAAATCCTTTGATAACATACACAAGTTGGTAGAAATTTGTACATACCTTAAGTGATGTTGATGACGAAAACGAGTTTTCCCGATTAAAAACTTATTAGTCGTAGTTTTATGTAACGTGTGTTTGTATTTTGTGATTATCAAAACTAGTAGAGACCGATTAATGCAAATGACATTTTTGACATTATTTGTATTAACACATGTGACAAACAAAGAATTAAAGTTCATCACCATCTTGCTTTGTTAGTTTACAAAACTTCATGACTGAAGCCGCATGACTCATAAATAAAGTAGATTTTGCATTAGGTTAATCACATAATCCAACATATAACCAATATAAACCATGACAATAAAAACTAAGAAGTAGTATAATTAACGTACCTGATTTCGACTTCGACGTCGATTTGTTCGGATGAATTGTAATAATATTCATATTCCTATGTTGGTTGAATCTTATAGTGGTATTTGGCACGCACATCGATTTATTACAAATGATTTGTTTATCAATTTGTTTAACACTTCACCGGTGGTCGATATTATTAAAATGGATCTTCAAAGTTGAGCCCAATCACATGTTACATTGCGGTCATGGTGGCATTTGGGTCGGAATAGGTTTTTTGATGTCAATTGAGTGGCGGCTGTTTGTATAAAACAAGATGATAGAGGCTATGGTAGTGATTAGGGTTTTTTCTTTTTTGAATGAGAGAAATATGAAATATCATTGCCATAACTCGTGAATTTGACTAGGACGGTTTTAAAATTGATTTAGATAAAATTACATAAATGCCCAAATCTAAATAATTAAATATATATGGTTATTTTTTATTTACCAAAATGCCACAATGATTTTCATCCATTGATATTATCATCCTAGGGTCCAAACATAGTTCTCGCACTTAAGAGAGTTCTGAAAATAAAGTTAATATATATATATATATATATATATATATGTATATATATATATATATATATATATATATATATATATATATATATATATATATATATATATATATAAAGAAAAAAAATCTGTTCTAAGACAACCTAATGTTACATGAGGATAAGTCGCATTTTATTCTTTTAAGGGAAATCATATGAACACGGAATAGGTGAAAGAAAGCTCAGTATTGTTTTTTGTATATAGGATTACTGTTATCACACGATGTTGACTACTATATAAGAAGGAACTTTGTGAGTTTTCATAGTATAATTAAGTATGTAAAACCTCTTTCAAGTTGTCAAAAGTTTACAACTATGCACGCAACACGTACACTAAGTACATCTCTGTATATAAGAATGGGAACTATCGTAGAATGATACGAAGGTTGTTAGATGAAACAAATTAACGTCAGTAACATTGTTTCTTATATTGGAATTCTATTCGTTGGCTACAATTAACTAAAACTAAGTACCTAAAAGTTAATTGCCAATAAAACCAAGTTTGCCATTAATTATGCACATTAAGTACTTCCATCTCTATATTTAAGAATGGTGTATCTAATCTAAAACTATTTGAATTGTCGAACGAAATGAATAAAGCTAACAAGAGTAAATAGGTTGCTAACATAGCATCAAAAATCAATATAGTCACCCTTAAATCACCAAATGAAGTTGCAAACAAAAAGCATAAATGGGTATGAATATCCACCACTAACCATACCCCGTCAACTAACATCAATATGTTATAAGTTCCCTATTCATTGTTTTGGTGAAATCGATCGACTCCTCAAGCCAGAACACTTTTTATGAAGTTTCCTCAACTGGTGATAGATAAACATTGAAAATAAAACCAAGGTGTCCACTAAGCATGCATTTAGCAAAATAAAAAATAAAAATAAAAATAAAAATAAAAAAGAAGCAAATTAATGCTATTTTGCGGAAGTTAGAAGCCATATGTCTTTCGCAGCGTCTCAGCGGTATGCCCATCTAATTTTCCTCCAGGATGCAGTTCCTGAAAAAAAGAGTACCATCACAAACTAGATTAGAGACCACCCAAAATTGTATTTTTTACAAAACTGGGTACAGATGACAAAATGTGTTTACATCAAGATTTGCCTTCACCATCCTTTTCACCCTCTTGCTGAACCTAAGAGGCCTTTTACCAGTAAGGGCCAACAGATCTTCTTCTATCTCTTCTTTCGAGAGTGCAATCGAAAGTCTGTGGTATTTCGGCTTATGAACATCTCCCTCCCGGAGAATTTTTTTCTTTTTCGACATGTTTGACTTAGCATCCTTTTCAGGAACCCTAGAAGTTAAGGGTGATGAATTCTGAACAAATGTTGATGTGTTAGTCCCAGTACTGTCTGGTTGTTGGATTTCATCAGACATGTTCATTTCAGATGAAATAGCCAAATCAGCAAAATCATAAAGCTTGCGAAATTCTGAATTTGGTGGAAATGAAAGAACCAAATTAGCCAAATCATAAAGCTTTCGACATTCTGAATTTGGTGAAGACATACTTAACTAAACTTGTAAAAGCCAAAGACCGAGTGAAATAAGATGAGTGGTTTCAAGAGCTATAAATAATGATGCAAGGATCTTTGATAATTACTAGCCTTTATTCTATTATTATTACAAGTTGAGCTATTAATTGATTCCTTTAATCCTCTCATACCATTTTCTTACAAAAATGGAGTTTCTTTTATGGTCAAGAAACCGGAATCCAAAATAATTCAATGTATACTTTGACTCATTTTGTTTTCTGATAAATTAATTATAGATTATCCAAAACTAAATTATGGAAAGTTCTTTATTGAATAATATAACCAACAAGAAATTTGAATTAATAGTAATTAAATGATTTGAAATATGATTGTAACTATATTCCATTCTCATTGCATTTAGCCTCTATTTTATTTATTTATTTATATATTTATTTTTAATTTGTAGTAGTAATTTATATTTACCACATATACTAATTGTTTAAGGGCAGGAAATATCCTTGTAGAATAACAGCAATGCTTTATCCTGTCGGAACGAGGTATGTAGGAGGTACGAATTACACTGTAACATCTTTACCAGCGTAAATGGACTCCTTCGATCAAGAGAAACCTATGGCAAGACCTATAGTGAAACACGTTTTCAACACATATACATATAGCGTGAGCCACTCGTAAATAACTACAGAAGATTTTAGCAGAGTTTAGCACCAATCTGACTATTAAAGTTTCACCGTGGTACATCAACTATGAGAATATCCAAATGATTAATTTTGGCATCATCTGAATTATATAGATTATATCAAATGGAATGGAAATGTGTGACATTAGAAACAACTTCTTGTTGTGATACTTGTCTTATTCATAAGACCCACATTACACACCACTTGATTACGGCTTCAAAAACAACAGGGAAATTAAGGTTTTGGTGTTAAAGTAATAAAATTCTGGCGATCGAGTTGAGGGACGGACAAAGATCTAAAAAGACTTTATAATTTGGACACCATATTAAGATTAAGTTAATCTAGAACCGGTTGAAATCCTGCAAAGATTGAATTACATAACTTTATTAGTACTTTAGTTGGATAAGCTTATCATGGAGATCACGCATTTTTACCTCTTTTAACTAAGGGGAAATATTAGACAGCGTACTCTCATTGTTATTCTTTACCGCCTCTCGGGCTTCTTATTAAGCTTGAGAAAGCCTGAAACCCTAGTAAAATATGAGCAATATTATGACTGAACGATGGTAATCCTTGTTACCAACTCGTGCAGCGACTCTTGGGTGAAAACATGGAGAACTCTCATTACCTAAATATAATTAAGCTTCAAAAATCTTTGTCGCTCTTTGTCTGTATAAAAACTAATTTCGAAAAATTTATTAGTTTATTCAAAATTTAACCTGTGGTTGGGTGCAACTGGGAAACTTCTGGAACTTTCACAGATTCAAGAACTATCAACTGAATGTAGAGACCATAGAAGCAGCATATGCTAGAAACACACTGCAAAAATACAGATATTCATAAAAGCAACACATCGCAAACAGAGAAACAACGTTACCAAAAACAGTTGTAAGCTATATAGTATTCAGCCTGGTTCCGATTGTAAAAAGTACTTAGATGCTATCATTCGTGTGTCTTCTTGGGCTACTTGGAGTTTTCACAGTGATTATATTTCTAACAGAAAAGAGTACCGCCTGTCAGCGATGTTTGCAGAGATTAAATCTCTCTTCCTAATCTGCAGTACACATTGCTTTCTGCATGTAGTTATGAGATATCTAAAGATCTTTAAAGCAATTAATTGTACTAATGATTAAACAATTCTATTAGTCAAACTAAAGTATTTTATAAACATATTAGCAAGTAACAAAGAAGCATGTAGAATGCATAAATTTCTATAATGAAGCATCATGTCTAAGATTAAAATCGATGAATGCGACATTGATCTCTTTGATCACCAACCATTAGCCACAAAAGTCCCCAAATCTAGCCACTGTATATAATAAGAACAATTACATAGAATTTCTATTCACCCGGTGATTCAAGGACGTCAGATAACCAAATACCAGCTAAGAAGCGTGAAGTGAAACATAATAGATGAAAAATACCAAAGATTTGGTGACATTAGCATATCAAGTATGTGTATATAATGAAAAGTAGTTTATAATCAACGTCATATCGTTTTTCACAACACGAGACATAATAGTTGACATTAAACTTGTTTTAAATGACTCCACTTCCCGAATAGGATATCACTAACTTCTCTACACCACATGTTGAAAACAACTAACCTAACAATAAAGAGAAATGAAAATAAAAGAATAATAGGGGAAAAAAATCACATGATTTATTTGTGGATAACTCTTTTATGATCACGGGTATTGTTGAACTAAACGGTATTAACAGTATCATTTGGTGCACGAAGAATGCATCCAGACCAGCTTTCTGTGTTAACTTTTCATGAATCCGTAGGCATATATTGATCACACGTGGGGCGATCACCTGTTGACAATCCTTGATACAAGTACTTAGGATCCAAAGATGAGAACATCGAATCCACATCTTTTAATTTATTGTCATTAACGCTCTATGCAAACGATCCATTTTGCAGACTACACAAGTTTCAAAGAGACGTTTCAACTTCTAGACATCAAAGAGATGTTTATTAACAGTTCCAAATATTCCATTTTATCATTTGTTAAAGATTAAATGAAATGGCTAGATCAGATAACTGGCCTAACTGTCAAGTAAACCAGTTAAAAATCTGAATCAGGTAATGTATCCAACATAAGTAGCTACTGCATGTATCCTTATTAACAATCTAACATAAACGAAGTTGCTTCATTTCATGTATTAGACCTTTCCCAATTCATTTTGTCCAGTTTCATTCTTTTAAATAATCAATTCCTTACTTTGTGAGTTTGTGATCAATTCAAACTATTTCTTTCGCTAATTTTTCTTAACAAAAAACTAATTCCTACCGTTTCAGTCCAATGTTCTAATTTCACGTATAGGGGGTGTTTGGATTAGCTTATTTTACCGGCTTACGCTCATTAGAATTTGTAGAAGCTCACAAGCTCACTTTTTTCGGTTTATGAATGATCTTTTCAAATTTAGCTTATGTACTTATTCAAGTACAAAAGCTCAACCTAATAACCTCATAGACCAAAAAGTGTGAGTTCATGAGCTTTTCCAAATTCAAATGAGCCGGTATGCGGCATGCCTGATAACCTCATAAACCAAAAACATGAGCTCATGAGTATTTCCAAATTCAAATGAGCCCATATGCCGGTAAAATAAGCTAATCCTAACACCCCCTTAATCATTTTTCCCAATCTATCTCAAACTCCAACATAACCGTTATTTCAATTCTTTTGCTTCATACGATTACATTTCTTATAATATAATAACACTGTATGTGTGACCCAAACGTTATTTTAGATTTCACATAGATGTAGGATACAGAAAGATGTGAAAACATATAATTGTGTAGGTACAATTTTTTACTATGGAGGCCATCCAATCAACTAAAAGATACATTCCACGTCCAAGTACATTGCTTGTAGTATTAACCTGATTCAATAACACTAAATATGGCCAAAAAAAACATCTCATGTCCAAGTACAATCCACGATGGTAGGGTTGTGTCTTGGTGGGGATTTAGTGACTTTCCAAAGACTTCTGAATCGCTAATTAATTGGGAGGACTCCGAGCTACATAAATTCTCAATCAAATGTTTGTTTTGATGCATGTGGTCATCCAAACTCCAGCTTAGACATTTGAAGAATTGGAAACACGTTTGCTATATATGATATAAAGCCTACAAGTAAAGACACGCCCATTGATCATATCAATTATCAAGTGATCCGAATTTCTCTTGTACTAATATGTTGTAATTTTCTCTCAAGCTTAGCATGTTGCTATTTATAATAAAATTAGCATTCGAGAAAAAAATAATCTTGATATTGGCACTGACCTAAAAATCAAAATTACCCATTGAGGTGGTAGATAAAGATTAAGGGTTTACAAGGAAATATTAGCAGATGTAAGAATGAGAAATTGCACCTTGAAAAAGAGATTAAAAGGAGATGAGGTGACAGTGTTGAAGACCCTTTCTATCCGTGAATTTCCATACATGACGATTCAACAGATAACGGTATACTGGTTTTAAGAATTCAGTTCATCGTCACTGCGAGTCTTGCTTACAGAACATACTAAGAAATATGTTATTAATATAATTGGAAACTAAAAAATAAGAGTTGAAAGTGTAGATACTACAATAATGATCCGATTAATTATAAAATCCAATGCTATTATCTCTAGCTACTTATAGACCCTGGATGGGACTATTATATCATTTAAAGTTAGTTACATAGTTTAGAACTTAACTCCTTTAAATGTTGGGTGATCGATGATTGAAATCATTTCCCATAATCTAAAGACGATGCCTCTAATTAAGGGGGATAGTACATAGATCTGATTCCATCAGAAAACAAATGAAACACCCAAACGATGGATTTCGTTATCCTGTAGATGCAAGTCATGGCATATTATGTGGCTAATCTCAAAGATTTCTGTTTGAATTTTATCTATAAAAGGAATTCGTTATCTAGCATCAGGAGATATAATTTTGAACATATTGAATGCATATGCAAACGTCTTCCATATACGCACATGATTATTGTCGAAAATTTACTTGTAAATTGTTGAACTTCAAATTTATTCGAACATAGCTACACAAAAGCATTAGCTTTGAAATAAAAATTGGAAGATCGATGAGCTCAATTACTCCAATAATCAATAGAGAAAGGTATTACATAATTTTTTTAAGAGTCCAATAGATCAGCTAGATGCAACTAGCCACAAAACATACATAAATTTGCAAAACGGAAGAACATCCAATATAGGGATGGTTTATTAGGAAACACTTATTATGATACTCATGTCACTATTAATATAGGATATCAGGGGCAAAATCTTATTCCAACTCTGAAAGACAGTAATCCTTCTTAGTGACTGCTGCGACGATGCTGTGGCTGCAACCATAAATCATTTATTCAGTAAGTAATAATTGAACTGGAGAATTGTATACGGTGTTTTTTTTGTCAGTCATAACAAAACATAATTTTTTTACTAAATTGTTTGTTTATTTTAGCAAAATGATTAAGTAAATAACCTTTGTCGGCTTAGCTGGAACGTCATTCAGTTCAGGTTCAAACGCTGCTTCCGAAACAGACAGCACCTGCACGAATATGAACGCTAACATTAATATACACTACCATAATTCCCTATGAAAATATTTAACTTAAACTTCTCCATTAAGTGGTTAAGAATAACTTCTAAATATATTTATACCAACCTTTTCTTGATGGGTATCGCTACTCGAATCCGTACCCTTCATTATCTGGGCAAAGAACTTCATATCATCCTCAATCTCAGCAGGAGTGAGGGAAACTTTGGGTCGATGCTCCTCGAGGCTCTCCAAGAGCTTCTCTAGGTCTTCTTCATCTCGTGCTTGTCTTCTTACACATCTCTGTTTTGGTGCTTTAGGGCCACCTGCAGAAGTAGATGATAAATTGCGTTTTGGTACTTCCTGAGCATAAATGTTCTCTTTTTTTTTTTGTTCCATCTTGACAAATACTTGTTAAAATTCAAAAACAATAACAAAAAAAGGGGAAAAGTTTGCTCTATATTATGACTTGAAATAAGAAATTTGAGAAGACAAGGAATGAAAAAAACAACATATATATAGATATGATGGCAACCAACACAAGGTTAGAACATAGAGTTTCTATCAAAAAGTGCAGAATTAGTGGAGGAAATAAGGGTTGCTTTCATGAGGAAAGAGTGCACAAGCAAGGGGTGCTATGCAGTACTGAAAATGTGAACGTTGTAATGTTTCTTAACAGCTGATGCATGGTTTGCACCTTGCAACAAAACAAGAAAAGCAAGTAAAGGTTTTCTAAAATTCCTTTTTTTAAGGATTCTAAGTAATCTTTCTCATCATTTAGATTTAGAAAGGTTACACATGTATCTCATGTTTACTTATTAGATATGGTAAATTCCAATGGAACTGTACAGTACAGATGCAAGTTACAATGACGTATGTTCTCAAGTTATGGTATTAATTAACATGCTTTTTATTAACTGTTGTGATGTTAACATGTTTTTTATTAATTGTTGCCTTTAAAAAAAAACATGTTTTTTTATTAACACTATATATTTGAACTTTTTGATTATGCTAGAATGCCGTTAATATAGTATTGGCATAGCATGGTAGATTGGAAATATGTAAAATGAGTTCCATCACGCATCTTTCGTTAGTGTAATAATATCACACAATGCACTTCTTGATAAGCGTCAGTCGATCTAGATCGGAAATAAACTACCATAATCTAGACTTTCGACATGCAGTGCAACAATGATGGAAACCAAAAACGATTTGAAATGGTATACAAAAGCAAATATCATTCTTTGGGAGTTCCACAATTTTCAAGGGCTTGTTGTAAGTTGTAACTACTAATGAAGAGTTGGTACGTTCCTATATTACCCTGAAATTCAAGAAGATAGGGTGCTATAATGGAATACAATTTAATGCAGAATATGAAATGCAAATAGATATGAGTGAACATTGAACAGCTATGACTGAAAGATGGTAATCGTTGTTACCAACTCGTGCAGCGACTCTTAGTGCAAACATGGAACACTCTCATTACCTAAAAATAATTAAGCTTCAAAAATCTTTGTGGCTCTTTTGATTTCAATTCTTTTGCTTCATAGGATTACATTTCTTATAATATAATAGCAGTAGCATTGTGTGACCCAAACACTATTTTAGATTTCACATAGATGTAGGATATAGAAAGATGTGACTGAAAGCATATAATTGTGTAGGTGTAATTTTTAACTATGGGGCTATCTAAACAACTAAAAGATACATTCCATGTCGAAGTACCTATCTTTTAGTATTAACCTGATTCAATAACACTAAATATTGCCAAAAAACATCTCATGTCCAGGTACAATCTAGAATAACATAACTTTAGTCGACTCGTAACAAAACTGTATCAACGGTCGACTTTAGGGACCGGTACAAATGATCAACTTTAGTCGACTGATAACATAGCCGTACGAACAATATAATCGACTAACAAACAAACAATAAAACAACTATAATTATTTTTATTTTTTTTCAACAACAAAACAAAAGCATAAACATAAATCCGATAGCAAACGGTAGCAATCTTCTAACAGCATGAACAAAAGCAAAGCGGAGATAACATTTTATTATTATTATTATTATTATTATTATTATTATTATTATTATTATTATTATTATTATTATTATTATTATGTTATGAATATATTTATTATATTGATTGTACACATTAATCATCATATTCATGACCTTTATAATTAGTCTTGTAACACCCAATATGTACTTAATACCATTCATGTTAAGGTCCCTATAAATAGGGCACCTAATGTAATGTGAAGATATATCAATAACAAGCTCCATCTTTCCTCTCATACTCTTTTATATTCCTTTTATTATTGTTCTTATTGTGCTATTAGGCCGTTGTTTCACAACACGTTATCAGCACGATCGATCTAAGTTTTATTTCCTTGCAAGTAAGTTTACTTTAAATTTCAATTTTCAAAACTCCGAAGATATGACATACATGCTGTAGTTATGTGTATTGCATGATAAGATTATATGTTGAATTGTAAGACATAAAATTTCCTCTTGATTTTATAATATAGTCAAATTTATTGTTAGCTAAATTATTATTATTATTATTATTATTACTTATTTGTATTTGTTTATCTCTCTGTTTTTCATATAAAGAAAAAAAAGGGTGCTTGTCCAACATTTTATAATTATTTACGATATTGACTATAGTATATATATTTTAGCTCATTGCAATACATGGGCTCTTGCTAGTATAATTTGTACATGGTTAACATTAAAATGCGTTTATATGTGACATTGTTATGATGCAAATATTTTATTTTTATGTCGTATCATTTATATTGCATGTGCACTATAAATTATTAATAAATTTATATGAACGGTATGTATACCAATTATTAATTATTGGTTAATTGTCATTCATGATATTTTTATATGTTACATGTATGTTATATATAAATGTTTAATCTGATTCATTGATTAAACTCGTTAAATTTGCATGCCTCAATCACGAATTCGTTTTTGCAAATCGTAACGCTCAAGCTACCGTTTTATTTCTTTTAATAGTATTATTAAAATATTATTGTTTTTTAATGTTGGTAACCGTTACTCATTAAATAAATATATTATCCTTCAATAGCCTTTTTTAACATACATTCAAATTTAATACTCCGTAATTGTATTTCTCTTTTTCTATATTCAAACTTATTTGAAATGAGCAATATTATTAATTATCAGCATGAGTATTTCATTTAAATGTCACTAACATATAATAAATTGCTTAACTACTCTATACGTGTACTATATAGTATGCTCTAGTATCTTATTTGCATTTCATTAGTGGATTACAATTTATATAAACTAATAGATATAACATTGTTGTCTTGATTCTGATAAAATGTTTGCTTGCTTGAATGTTCCAAAATGACAATGTGCTAATGTTTCTGCTAATTTATGAAACCCTTTTGTTATATGAATTCTTGCGTAGCTATGATATAAATAATGGTATCCATTTTAACTCATGTGTAGAGTTAGCATATATGTTGTTGGTTATTTAATGAATCTAAATGTATAATATACTTTAGATAGTTTATCTCTTTTGTATGTGTTGCAAACAATCTGCTAAGGCTACATCAATTTTTGTTATGCACTTTCTACCACAAACAATGATATGCCATAATACTCGAAGTTTCTCTCATTTTGGATTGTACCATCTTAAAACAAGAAACATATGATATTTGTTTGAAATTATAAGATTACATAAATTTACTAATAGGATTAAAGGTTTACGTATCTTTCTGACTATGTAAAGGGTTATTGTTTCACATAATGTAAATAATCTTGATTGCTTTTACATGTTATGTGAACTAAATAATTTGAAATTATTTGCTATGTTAAGTTGTTCGATCTTGACTATAATGTAGATGTTTTTATTGTGATTTATAAAAGATGCATGGAAAGATCATCATTAACTACCAAGGTTCTTAATTAAAATTTTGAACAGTAGGAGTATAATCACATAAGTACATATGGCCTTATTGCTAGTTTGAGAGAAAACAATGGAAAAATAGACTTATTACTTATTGACATTAACATACAGTAGTGGGACATACGTGGAAATCTATCTGAATATACAAATATATATAGGCTATTATTGATTTTACGAAACATCTCTCTTTTTACTAATCACCGTTAGTGCTCGTTAAGTATTGAACATAATCTATGAAAACTAGATAGGTCATCTTTTACTCAATTAATTATGAAATTTGATCATTATGATTGTTGCGCTTATGACATTACCGTTCTTTAAAAGACAAATTTTGAAATTTCGTGATTACATGCATTGTTTTAAGTGATCGAAGTCATACGTATATCATATTATATGATGGGTAACATATATCTTTATGTGTGCTTGGGCATTTGCATGTTACATAAATATACATTATGAATTTTGGTTATAAATTTGGATATACTTTGCCATATTATTGTATAATTAGAATTCGTTTATAGCAGATCAACTGATATCTAATTTATTATTAAAGTTGACTATGACTGTTATCTAGTTTTTATAAAAAGAATCAGTTAAGTATATGCAAAAGACAACTACTAGCATGTCCTCGACAACATAAGTGATTTGCATGAACTCTTGTGTGTTACTAGAATATGTCATAAGTATAGGAGATCTTATATTATATGGTGCAAAAGATCTATGAATGTTAAGGATAACTATTTTGATGTGGTGTTCATGTTTGAACTTGATAGGTATTCTTGTTACCTGTATATGGTTTAATTATTAATTGTGTTTGATTAAGAGGTTGAATACTAGCGATATACCTCAAAATTTAATACACTATTTTGGCCCTCACTTCAAATTTGCCTTATGCCTTTAATTTAAAGGTTTAAAGATTATAAACTATAACATTTGATGTTGCTGGCCATCTATTTGTTTATGAGTTTAGATATGTGCGAACGTTACAATGTTTTTGCTTGCTAATTTGATCCTTACAATATGAGATATATATAGTTTGCATGATTTGATTTCTTGGTTAAAATAAAAATAAAAATAAAATTATGAGCCAAGATTATTGTAATAATTGGCATGACTGGTTGAACCATCCCGGTCAATGATGATGCGAATGTATAGAAGAACCACAAGTTTCTTCAATGATAAATTTGATTGTTCTCAATGGAATGGAAGCTAATTATTCATATATCACCACCATATCTAACGGGGATGTATGTAGGCCTATACATCCGCCATGTGGATTATTTTGAGTTTTAAAATCGATGCATCGTCAAAATGATCATAAAAAACGCAACTTAAAGTTAGCGTGTTTAGTGGCTGGACTTATCATATACGAGCATGGTTTTCAAAAGTATATTTTTGTGAATGGTGATAAATACTTCCATATGTTGGGCGATTATTGGAATAAGTGTTGAACTTCATGTAGCCCAAGTTCATACCCGAATTGCTTTTGTTGAAACGTTCATAAAACGTCTCCACTTGATGGCAAAGCCAATAATATTATGAGAACAAAACTTTTAGTTTATGGGGCATGTTATGACATATGAATTCGCATCTTGCCAACAATCTATAATGAATCCTCCCTGTTAGAATGGTTTTGGTCACAAACCATATCTCCCATGTGAGATTTTATAATTGTGTGATATATAATAAATCCACCACAACACACAAAATGGGATGTTTAAATTGATAATTCATTCAGGGGGAGAGAATGAGCAGCGAGAAACTTGGAATGAATTATAATATAAATGTTAATCCTCACACTAATGAAAATGAACTTAAAGTTCAAGGGACAATTTACATTCCTGATCTAGTAGTTGCCAGACAAGTTGTGTGACTTAAATAAAGTGACTAGATCATACATACGTTGCTAATGCTCCAATTAAAATGTGTGTCCCAACATTAAAACCAATGATTGATAGTAAGTCTATGGCACGTCTGCAACGTGATAGACTAATCGATTCCAAATAAAAGTCCTCGAATGAATAAATGAAATGGAGCAAGAAAATGAAGATGGTCAAATCGAGGTAATAAGACCCCATAATAGTCAAGAAACACTAGACATGAAGGTTATTGAAAAACCCCGGGTACATGAAAAACTATGAGATCTCAGTAAATGATATATAATGTCTAGTAAAGTGTGGAATCGAAAAGAAATGAATCGACGTCGATAGTACTATTATATATGATAATGATTATGAAGTAAATAATATAGCGCTAAAATAAAAGGTGAGGATATTAAATATCTGTAAGAGGTGCAGATGTATAAAAGAATGGCCAAATGAAGTAAAGACGCAAAGATCTAATGAAAGATTAAAGTCTGTTGTGAAATGGTTACTGAGACTTGAAGTCCGTATATATGAATGTGTAAGATTATTGGATATGCATTGATCTTTATGAGAAAGTGAAATTAAAGTATTGAAATGTTCATATATAAGGCACAACTAATGGCACGCAATACTTTCGTAAAGACATGTAAATGATCATAAGGAGATATTTTCTCATGTGGTGGATCCAATAATGTATATAATATTTATAAGTCTGGCAATATAATAAGTAGTTGATATGCGTCTAAAAGTTAATGAATAGCTCATGTGATTTTGAGATTTCATTATACCATATAAAATGCATGGAGCATGCTAGTGATTATTTTATGTTAAAGCATATAAGAAAAGTTCTCGAGAATAGTATTTGATTGTATTGAACTAATCATGTTTTTGGCATATGTATAATAATCACCTTAACGTATAGTACTGTGCCATGTTTGCGTATGAAACTTTATTAAGAGATCTTGGATATGATTTAAGTTTCATACAATATGTTTTTTGATTGTAAAGGTGATTGAATAAATAGAAATTGAATTTGAAACAAAAGACAAAGTGTGTCTTAATTTACGAATTGTACATCTTGAGGATAAACTTTGTGCATCATGAAAACTAAAGAAATATGCTAGCTATCCTTAAACGGATAAACGAGACTCATGTTTATGAGGTCACATGATGTGTAAAAGACCCCCTTGATTTATAAAGATGATGATCACAACATCTATTTAAAGTGTCATACTAAAATGTTTATTAAACATTTATGATTCTCGCTAATGGTCATACATGATATGATATATCAATTGAATTAATTGTGTTTGCAATGAATAACTTGTGAAGTACGATGATGTACTTTAATGAGATGTATGACGTACGTTAATCCTTAAAATGGATATGAAAATAACATGTAGAGAATATTTATTCACGTGATTTTATCAAGACACTTCAATGTGCATTTTACTGACTCAATGAGATTAAGTGATGTGATCATCAGGGGGAGAGAAGATAGGCGTTGCACTTTTTTTCCCTTGACCATGGTTTTGTCCCCACAAGTTTTTCCGGCAAGGTTTTTAATGAGGCAACATCCCCAAGTGTATAAAGGAGCTATGTACTCTTTTTACTTCACTAGAATTTTGTCCCATTGGGTTTTACCTAGTACGGATTTAACGAGGCATAATCCTCAAATGGAGTAAAACAAATATTTTGGTATCTTCAATGTACAAAGGATATGGGTTTATATTTCACTAACCCATCAAATACAAGTTTAGTTGGTTTTGCAGATGCATGATATACGTCTGACCCTCACAATGGTTGATCTACAACTGGATATGTATTTACAAGTAGAGGAACAACAATTTCATGGAGTTGAATAAAGCAGACAATCTCAGCAATGTCATCTAACCATGTAGAAATTCTAGCGATCCATGATGGAAGTCGAGAATGTGTTTGGTTAAGAAGGGTGATACAACACATACGTAGATCATGTGGTATTTATGTTGGAAATGAGGGACCAACAATTTACACGAGGAAAAAGCATCATGCATTGCTCAACTGAAGGAAGGGTTTATTAAAGGTGACAGAACCAAGCACATTTCACCGAAGTTCTTTTTTACTCATGACCTACAAAAGAATGGCGCTATTATTGTTCAAAAGATTTGTTCAAGCGACAATCTAGCAGATTTATTTACCAAGGCACTCCCTACCTCAACATTTAAGAAATTGGTATATGACATCGGAATGCAGCGTTTCAGTGAGCTCAAGTGAAGTGATTATGAGGGGGAATAATACGCACTACACACTTTTTCCCTTAGCTATGGTTTTTCTCCCACTGGGTTTTTTTCCTAGCAAGGTTTTTAATGAGACGGTACCCAAAGCATATTTTGAATGATGTACAATCAAGGGGGAATGTTATGAATATATTTATTATATTGATTGTACACATTAATCATCATATTCATGACCTTTATGATTAGTCTTGTAACACCCAATATGTACTTAATACCATTCATGTTAAGGTCCCTATAAATAGGGCACCTAATGTAATGTGAAGATATATCAATAACAAGCTCCATCTTTCCTCTCATACTCTTTTATATTCCTTTTATTATTGTTCTTATTGTGCTATTAGGCCGTTGTTTCACAACATATTATTAATTTTTAATGGTTGGAGAGTAGCGGCTAGGGTTTGAGGGGATGGTTTAAGGGAGGCGGCTCAACGTAGGCACCTATATCTAAGGATCAAACCCACTCCGATACCATGTTAGAACATTAAAACTCCGTACGTATATCTTTATCATTGAAAATTATTTATAATGGTGAAACCCTAGATACATGAAACTCATAAACCGGGTTTTGGCCTATTTATCCTCTAACATGGTTGTGTCTTGATGGGGATTTAGTGACTTTCCAAAGACTTCTGATTCGCTAATTAATTCAGGGGACTCGGAGCTACATGAATAAGTGATCCGAATGGTTTGATTGGATAAGCGATATGAATTTCTCTTGTACTAATATGTTATAATTTTCTCTCAAGCTTAGCATGTTGCTAGTTTATATTAAAATTTGCATTCAAGAAAAAAGACTCATGATATTGGCACCGACATAAAAATACCCATTGAGGTGGTAGATAAAGATTAAGGGTTTACAAGGAAATAGTAGCATACTTAAGAATGTGAAATTGCACCTTGAAAAAGATATTGTAAGGAGATGAGATGATAGTGTTGAAGACCCTTTCTTTCTGTGAATTTCCATACATGACGATTCAAATTAGTGTCTTGTACATCTCGTGTTTGATTCCTTGAAATTAGGAAAAGGTTGTACGTTAACTATGAGTCGATGACTAATTTAATAGAGCCAATTAAGGGATATGGACTAGAGATAGCGCCACGACCACCAGTCACGGACACAAGCATTAGACTCAGAGAATAAAATTTTGTTAATCATTAAGGCACACGCCACTAATTCACACTAATAAATGAGAAAATAAACAGGATCCATGGTGATATACTGATATGGTGAAAGGAATTACCTGGGTCATCGACTATCTGGTCATCATTAAATAGTTATTTTACTTGGTTTATTAAGTTCAAAAAGTAACTCCGTAAATATTTTGCTCAACAGAACTGCTAGTCGATATTTTGTAATGGGGCGGCTCCGGTTCTAGGTTATTCTTTGTATAACTTTATATAGTATTGAACTGATAAATGACATTAAGATTATTCCCTAGTTACATAGTATCAGCCTAAGTATACCGATCCTCCCAAAAAACCTAAAAACCCTAGTTTTTTTTTAGTCGACCATTGGTTAAATAATCCGTCGACTTTTACGTTTAATATCCCTATTTGTTGAATACCAGTTGACTTTTGTTTCATTTGATCGTTGTTAGTGGTGTTTGGTTACCAAACGACGTTTTGTTTCATTGATCGTTGGTAATTATTGTTCATCAACTCCAGGTTTCTTTCATTCCGGTCGTGATTTTAAGTAACTACTTGTGTTCTTGTTACCGTGCTGGTTACACTTACACAAACCCTAACCCTAAAACAATTTACTGTTCACTACACCGAATCTAAGCCTAAACCCTAATTTTATCTATTTCTTCCGATGCACTCTCGTCATATTTCTTCAGTTTTTTCCCACATATATTTTACTAAGGTTTTGTTAATTGTGGTATAAATATTGAAATATTGGTTGTTAGGAAATATTATAAATTAATACATATCCAAGGGAGTAGTGTGAAATATTTGAATTAATCATATTTGTATCTGCTTTGGATTATAGCTTGGAGTTTTGTTTAGGGTTTGAATCAATTATTTATTCCTTTCGATTTTTGTGGTTTTGATTGTGTAGACAGTAACAACATTGTTAGTGGATATGTTTTGGTCTTCTAATATGCAGTATACCCCACCTGGCTCTCGCAAACAGTTCGAGACAAGGGATTTCATTACCGTATGCTTTACTGCCATGACATTACACGATCCTACTACTGGTGATTCGAATATGAATACATGTGCGAGTTCTCACCTTAATGATTTGTTTACTAGGGGTCTTAGAGACGTTTTAAATATGTGTATATATCCATTTGTCTCGGCCGGTGATGGTTATACTATACCCATCACCAATGGCGGACCTATTAAGGGGCAGGGGAGGGTCCCGGCCCCCTCAAAATTTGCGGCACCTAGTGTAAATATTATTGGTTTTAGGGGCAATTTAGTTGAGGTTACAAACAAATCTTCGATTCGGCTCCCCCAAAATAAATTCGGCCCCCCCAAAAAAAATTTTCTAGTTCCGCTACTGCCCATCACCAATTCTAGACATAGTATTTTGCCAACACCTTATAGACCCCTTCACCTTAATAATGTTCTAATCACCTCTAATTTTGTCAAAAATTTAATTTATGTTCGTCAGTTTGTTCTAATCACGCTTTTGGATATTATTTATGTTTATTGCCTATACTCGTGTATTTACTTGATTTTGGTTATCTAGTTATTAGACATTTGGAATATAGATTAAAATTCTGTAACTTAACAACCAGTAATTGAGGTTATTTGAATTATAAACTTTAGATCTGCATCATAATAATTGAAGTAGGAAAACCAACTGAATTGGCCCTAGCTTAGGAGCACATGTCCGGAAGCGTCCCTTTGCAAGTTCAATTATTAGGACTAGTACGTGTAATACCTCTAGGTAGATAATTACAAGATTGAGTCAAATAAGTTAGTAAAACTTGTAGAAGTTTAGGTTGCATTATGTCACCTACATAGATTACAAATAATAGTTGAAGGACATTATGCGGGCTTCGTTAATGGTGACAGCTACCCTCATCTGAGCCTTGGATTTAAGGAGAAGATCCACCTAGTTGACATTTGTGAATCACCAACGAGAGTCTGTAATAACTTAGTAATCATTTCACTAGTAAGACATATCACTTATACTTAATTGGAATAAACTTGGCTAGCACGTTCTTCCTATCTTGATTTAATGCGTTTTTCCTTCTATCATTTGTCTTGCATTATTTAGTTTATTTTATTTGCTTTATTAGATAATTAGTAACCAAACTTGTGCTAGTGTCTCTGGTTGAACCTCCTTTTGCGTTAATTTAGGTTATTTAGTAGTTAGAATACATTTAGGATTAGTATATTAGTAACTCACTCCTCACGAACAACTTGTACTTACCCCACTAGTTACATTGATCGGGTACACTGCACATTAGTGTTGAGTCTATAGGTTAGTTAGGTAAAATATAAATAGTGAAACTTGGTTAAAATTATATAGACCACAAATAACATATTAGTCATCTTATTCTCATAATTTCATTTCGTGTAATAAAGAGAAACCTCCTTTTCTTTGTCATGCTTTCCAGCTTGGCAAGCAAGTGAGACTTTCATTCGTTAGTTCTAATACTTTGGTTAAGTCTTGTTTTGACATTGTTCACTCGGATTTATGGACTTCCCCCGTTTTGAGATTTTGAGGTTTTAAATACTATGTTCTATTCCTGGATAATTATTCACAATTTGTTTGGGCTTATCCGTTAATTAATAAGTCAGATGTCTTGTATAAATTTGTGTTGTTTCGTAACTTTTTCCATACTCAATTTAATATGAAATCAAGTCGTTTCAATGTGATCATAGTGGTGAATTTGACAAGCACACATTACATATTTGCCTCTAACAGTATTCAGTTTAGGTTCTCTTGTCCTAAAACTCCATAACAAAATGGTAAATCCGAACGAATGATACGCACTATCAACAATCTCATTCAGACCTTACTTTTTCAAGCTCACCTTCCCCCTAATTTTTGGGTTGAAGCACTCAATATGGCCCTCCACTATTAAATATTTTACCTTCGAGTGCTATTGACAATGAAATACCTCATACCCGTTAACTTGGCACAAACTCGGATTATAGCTTTTTACATACCTTTGGATGTTTAGGTTACCCGAATCTTGAAACCAATCACAAACTTGAACCACGTGCCACACCAGCCATTTTTTGGGACATGCCTCCAGCCATCGTGGGTATTGTTGACTTGACTTAAATACGAATAAAATCATTATTTAAAGACATGTTACATTTGACAAGATGGTTTTTCCTTTTGGCTCTATGACACTGATGTGGTCACGTATGTCGTTGCGGTTTAGCAGTATTAATGCCTACTAAAGTTTTAAATTTATATTTGACGACTTATCAATAACACACACACCTAACGAGCAGTGTACCCGGTCAGTATGAATATAATGATAAGTAGAGTGTCGATCACTAAGAGTGGAACGTATTATCTAGTTTAACCTAATCAGAAATTTAATATCCTAAGTTAGTTTTATAGTCTAATCTAACAAAAGGGGGTTTAGCCTGAGAGACTAGCACAGTTTGGTTTTATTAACCAGTACATAAACTAATGAGCACGAATCAATGAATAGCAACACGTACACAGATATATAATACAAGCAGAAGAAGGCATGTCCTGATAGTTAAGCAGCTTGTCACTTGTTTTATTATTAGTTTTATATGATGAGTATCGTAATCTAATCCATCTTGTTTGATCCTAAATATAGGCGAGTAAACTCTTAATGATTACTTATGTTTATCCTACCTTCTAGACGCTAGATAATTAGGCGAGAAACAGGTATGGTAGCCTAGAAAGCTCAACTAAACACAGAGGTTATCAATGCACATATACAAGTCACCAAAAACATCATCATATAAACTTTAATTGATGGGAAAGCAATTTTAAGGGGAGCAGTGTGGTGGCCACAAGCCCATCAATCCTAATGAATTAAAGCGTACTAATACAATAAAACAAAACTAGTTAATGAATTAAATACATGCACGACCTTCATACAACTCTAATATCTTCATTTGGGGTGTATCTTGTGATGCTTCTTCGACTGAATTCGTCTCCTTAGGGTTTTGTTGCTGATGAGTGCTCAAACACTCATCGTTTTTGATATATTTAAACTGCCAAAACGCACAAAAACAATCAAACAGATATCAAAATACTTAAATTATCCCAGGGATTGTGTTTTATGTGTTTTAAAAGCAAAATGTGCAAAAACAAAGAAAAAACGTACAAAGTTTGCAGTATTGGCAGTTTCAGTCCCCCAAGTTTCAAAACTTGTCAATTTTAGTCCCTATGCATTTATTTTGAAATAAAAAGTCAACCCAAGGATTTAAAAGTCAAAAATCAAAATATTACACTTGGGTTGCAAGTTTTCCAAAATTACAAGTTTGGTCCCTGAGATTTCAAATTTGGCAAAACAAGTCCCTGGGAATTTTGAAAATTGGAAAAATACAAAAATGGTTCTTGGATACCACTGGGACTTTAAAAAATCAAAAGGAAGCCATGTGGGAGAAGATAGGACTTATTTTTATTTCATTATATATATTGTAGCTCTTACATGAGCCTTGGTGTGTAATCTTTTAAGTTTTATGTATTTTTCAGTTTATTTGTAATGTATTGTGACCTTTTTTATCAATGAAAAGTCTGTTTTAAAGTTTAAGTCTTATTTTCACTTTTCAAGTTCCATTTCAAATTTGCAAGTTCTAATCAAAGCTTCTAATGTATGTTTAATTCATAAGCTCTCACAAACTCAGATAAAAAGGTTTTATAAGATTTTTAAGTTTGTGTGAACATCCTAAACTCAGTTTTAAATAATTACTAAAAAATTAAGAAAAAAATAAAAAATAAAAAAAAATATGGTGATCAAGGATTGAGCAAGCTTGGAGCACAGTTTATTACGGATGGCTGTGGGTTAGGAACCTCATGGGAGGGCATTAGGATTGGTTCATTTGGTTCTTTGGTCCTTAACAGTTAGCTTGGAAGGCTTATGTAAGCCTTTCTTTTAATTTTTATTCTCTCAATTAGTCTAGTTGTTTGTTACTGTCTAAAATACTTATTTATTGCTTAATCTATTAGTTGTAATCAGTAGGTTGTCTGTTATGCTTGTTTGAATCAAGTTTTCACACTTGATTGTTTTTAAAGGAGTGTTTGGTTGAAGGTTGTTTGCTTTGCTCCACTTGTTCATTTGTGCACATCTGTGTTTCAGAGTGTTGTTTAGTTGAATAATAGGTTAGGGTAACCATAGCTTTGCTCCAAAATACTGCAAAAGTCAAAATCAACAAAAATTAATCACCACAGTTAACTGTGGTGATTTTTCAAGTTCAAATCAAATCAATCCTTTTATAAGTGAATGTTTCTACTTAAATAAGTTTTCATATAACTTATCACAACACATTTGATCACTAAATCAGTGATTGAAGTTCATAAAAGTCAAAACTTAGGTTTTCCTCAAAAGTCAAAAATACCATATGCAGATTTTTGCCAAAATGGCATGAATAAAATTGAATTTTGTGTTGTGTTTGGAGGTCTGAAATTGATTGTGTGTAAACTCTACCATCTTAACTAGTGATTTCCATTGTGATAATAATTTTGTGATTTTTTCTTGGGTACCAAAATACCCCTTGAAGTTGACTGCAGGGCAAAGACCTTGCCTTGTCTCAGCAGACTTGTTCCACTCACCCAACTTTGGTGGTGGTTTGTGACTGACCCAGTGGGTCCCAAACCTCAGACTTGGCATCACTCAACCCCCCTCCTACCAGGGAGTGTATATTGACCAGTAGTTTGACCTCTAAACTTGTGGACCCCACTTAACTTTGTACCAAAAGTCTGTCCCTTGAACAGTCTCAGAATGGAATAAGCAAACAGCTTATTTGTGATTATTGGCTTATTTGGAGCCACTTATTTGGCTCATTCTTGCTTATTCAGGTTCTACTAACTCAGAGAAACCAAAAGTTATCATTGTGGACCCCACACTCTTCATTTGTGCTTATTTACACCCTCAGTCAACAAAAGTCAACTGAGTGGACAAATAAGCACTCAAAGTGCTTATTTCTGGATTGTGTGAAAAGTGTTTTTATTAAAAGTCTTTGTGTTTAGTGTATATTCAGTTTGGAAAAAGAAAAAACCAAAAAAACCAACTTTAATATTAGTGATAGCTTCTATTTAATAGGATTTATCAATTTTAATTTTCTTTTTAGCTTATTTATAAGCAATATATCATTTTGATATTTTTAGAAATTCTCTTTTAGGTTAAAGTAATTTTACAAATTTTTCCAGATTTTTATTTTGTCTTTTAGTGGTTTTTATAATTAATTTTAGTTTAATTAGGTTTTAATTAATATTAAGTAATTAAATAGCATAATTAGATTTTATAAATTATAACCTAGTTTTTATAATTTTTCTAGCTTTTATTTAAGTTAAAACATTTTTACAAATTTTTCTAGAATTTATATTACTCATTTTCTATTTTTTATAATATAATTAGTTTAATTAGAAACTAATGAGTAATTAGATTAATAATTAGTAAATTAGTTTAAAAATACATAAAATAAACTTTTTATAATTTTTTAGGATTCCTATGATGGTTAATTAGATTTGTAAAATTTTTCTTAATTTTCTAAGTCTTTTTAGTATTTTTAATAATTCTAATTAGTTTAATTAAGTAATAAATAGATAATTAGTAATTAATTAATAATAAATAATTAAATAGTGTAAAAATAGTTTTTAATTTAATTAAAATTTTCTTTAATTAATAAGATTGTAAAAATAATAATTTTACACTTGTAACCTTTCCAGTCCATCAGTTATACTTTTCAATTTGTTCGTCTGTGTACGTTTTTAATTAAAACGTACGTTTTTAGGTTTTAGCTCAAATCCTTGTAATCCAAATTCCCGTAATCAATCACGTAGCTTTCCTAAGCTATATTTGTTAATAATTTCCAAATAATTCTGATTATAACCCTTTTCTGTGAATAATCACCCGATCACGAATACACTATAGTTACAATTCACACTTCAACGGGACTTAACGACCTGGTGATACCTTATATTACCCGGAGCATTGATCTAGGCTATTTGACTTTATTGACTATTCCTTGGTCAATATAAGTTGACGGTTTAGCATCAATCAGTTGCACACAAATTTCGTATTTGTCTTGGGGTATTTATAGCTTTTGACTGATGGCACGATGCAACGCATCGAGTAAGTAGATGCGGCACATTGACTTAACTTCTCGTGGGGTCCAAAATTAATATATTCTGAAATATTCGTACACCGTCTTCAGATGCGGCGTATCTTGATCTTGTATGCGGTGCATGTCCATCAGTGTCTTGGATTGTATCTGGTGAGGTCTAGATAGTGATACGCGCGTATGTCAGAAGTATAATGTGGCGTATCTGGAGTAGAACAAGCTTAATCTTCTTCGTTGACCAAAGTTTCATATGCGGCGCATGATAGAATTACATGCGGCGCATTCTTCAAAGTCAGGCAATGGTCTTCGAATTCATCTACGTATGATATTGTGGCGTATCTGTTGAGAGTGATACGGCACATCTTCTGGATTTCAGTAGACTTTTTACATCTTGCTAGTTTTGCTCCATAATTCGTCCAAAATCGCCAAGTTTTACCAATTGCTTGTTTTTACCTGAGAATTACTAAAGTAAACATTAAAGCACCAATTCTTATATAAAATATAATAAAACAAGTCAAATAAATAGGATAAATGATGATAATAATATGTACTTATTTGATGTCATCAGATACCAACCTCACCTACCTCATATACATTTTTGGATGAGCCACCCAATGTTGTTTAACAAATAATCCGCTTGTCATCAAATACATAACACCCCCCCCCCCCCCACCCCACTGTTGTCGGCTTAACAGATGATACAACACACCAACCTAATTCACCCTCTCGTTTGGCCCAATCACCATTACACCCGTCCACAACCATTGAAAACCCGGCCCTACAAACACCAAATACATCCCAACCTATAGTTACACCGCAGGCCACTCCTAACATAAATTCGAACCAAACAAGGCAACCCAACCCAAACCCGGTTTCAATTCATCCCATGGTCATACGTTATTGTGTCGCGTCCAATCGTCCTCCTCATCGTATAACTCTTCATGTGTCTACCATTTCACCTTTACCAAAATCATATAATGATGCATTTAATGATTCAAATTGGCAAAATGCTATGTATGATGAATATACTGCATTTATTAAAAGTAAAACTTGGACTCTTGTGCCCTGACCAATGGATGCTGATTGAGCCTAAACGGTCAAATAATATTGACCAAAGAAATTGGTCAACAGAGTCAAACAGTCTAAGGTCAATGCTCCGTGGATAGTATATCGTTTCCCTGGGTCGTTATGTCCCGACGAGATTGAAATGGTGTTTGTAAACGTTTGTGGGAATGGGTGGTACTGAGGACAGTAACCAAAGATGATTTGGAATAGATTATGCTATTGATTACTTGGTATTTGAACAACTGAAACAGTATTAACGATTACAGAAACACAAATATGAATACACGTACAGAAATTAGGAATCAGATTTGATTACAGACAGAAGAAAAGGTGAGTTTTAAACAATTTATAACTACAGGGGGTGCAAATGAAAATTTTACAAACTTAATATTAAAAGAAATTTAAACTAAAAAGAAAAATATATTTTTTTTGTTTTTGATTATTTTATTATTTAATATTAATTATTTAAATAAAAACTATTTAATTATTTACTTTAAAACTATTTAACATAAACTAAAAAGATTTATATTACAAATTTAAGCTAGAAAATTGCAAATTAATCTTTAAAATTATAAAATGACTTAAATAAATTTAGAAACTACAAATACCTATTTTTGTCTTTTTGTGGATTTTTATTAATTAAAAGCTAATTATATTAATTAAACTAATTTAAATTACTAATAATATTACAAATGACTTAAAAAATTATAGAAAAATTTATAAATCTAATTAACCATCACAGGAATCCTATAAAATTATAAAAAGTTTATAAAAATTATTTTTAGACTATTTTACTAATTATTTACTTATTGATTAATTAATATCTAATTTAGCTAAATTAATTAAGAAAATTAGAAAATGACCAGTAGAAATTAAGAAACTATTTTCTAAAAATATTTAATGATTTATAAAACCTAGTAAAAATATAAAAAGGTACTATTGTTGATTAAAAATTAATAAAACTATTTAATTACTAATATTACTTAATTATTAATTAAACTAATTTTAATTCTAATAATTACTAAATTAAAAGAGAAAAATCTATGAAAATTACTGAAAATACTTTAAAATGAAATAAAATTAAGAAAAATGTAAAAATGATGAAGTGCTTAATAATAAGCTGAAAAAAAAATTAAAATGATAAATCCTATTAAATAGAAGCTATCACTGTTTTTTAAGTTGGTTTTTGTTGGTTTTTCTTTTTGACAATTGATTATAAGCTAAAAATAAACAACTTTTGTGAAAAGACTTGTTTTGTAGCTTATTAAACAACCAGAGACGGAGCTATGTTTTACCAAAATTCTCAAAATTGCTACATATTTCATACTATTAATTTAAAATTGGTCCTTTGAAACATAAATTGGCCTACCCAAAAATAACAGCTTATATATAAATAGAGATACGAGGATCATAAATATACACAAGTATAATTTAAGTTTGATTGTAGCACACATTTATTATGACATTTCATTTATTCTAACTTGTAAGTGATTATTTTAGATCCTTATTTTTGTTTTTCACATGTTTATAAATGCATTATCAGTTATTATGACTTGATTGTATATTTCGTTACATTTAAGTCCAATTTTAAGATGAAAATCTTATTGCATAAAATATCCTAGTTTTATAGTGCAAGTCATGTTTCATACATGCATTGGAAATAGAAGACTGGCATATTTTATCACGATGATATTGTATTGGTTATTGCTACGTGTATATTTTGGCGCACCCGTATATGAAATCCTGGCTTCGTCACTGATATCAACTAGAAACAAACCAAATGAAACATATAAGCACACTGAATAAGCTATTGAAAGCCAAATAAGCACTTAACAAACTACAAGGCCAAAACAGGCCTTACACAGGGACTTTTGAACCTCTGTGGGGTCCACAAAGGTGAAAGGGAGTCCAAAGTAAGCTTTTACCCTTGAAGTTGACCTAGTCAACTCTGGAATAAGCCATTAAGCTAGGCTTATGGCTTATTATAGATGCTAGGGTGAGACTTGGAACTTGGGGTCAAACACAGAGTGAGTCAGTGTAGGTTTCTGAGAACAGGCTAAAAGGAGGGTCCAATAAGCTATGATACAATAAGCTAAACCCCAAACTAAACCTAGGTCTAAAAAGGTGGACTGATAAGCTACAGAATAAGCAAAGGGTAGGGTGTGGGTCCACTGTTGAAGTCACACAAGGCCAAGGAAAATTGGCCAAAGGCATGGTGCACAGGGCATGCACTTGCCCTGAAGTGCTAAATAAGCACTTGCACAAGCTTCAATAAAAATCCCAAAAATAAGCTGAACACAGATTTTGAAAGATGAGCTGAGGGACTTTAATTTGTGAAAATCTCAGGGTCCCAATCTAAGTACAAAAATCAAAACAAATCCCCTAATTTTTTGTTTTTCTGATACAAGTGTAAACTTGACTTTTAGAAACTATGATCCAAGTTGACTTTTGTGAAACTCTATCTTGATTTAAGCACTGATTATGATATATTAGGCTATAATAAGACTAAATTAAGCTAAAACAACTACTTGTGAAATGATTTGATGAGATTTGAACTAAAAACCTTAAACAGATAAGTGAGATTAAATCAAAAGGTATTTTGACTTTTTTTTACAAATGGTCACTGGTTTTTATGGTTATTCTGTCTTAATATGCACTAGATAATCATGTATCAAGCATAAGTGATCAACCAATCCTTTCTTAACACAGTGAAACAGTAAGATCCAAACACCCCTTTAAAAACTGATTTTTGTGGATTTCAAAGGATTTCAAAGATTTAAACCACAACTATGATCCCAATTATTGAGATATACTATTACAAGCTTATTTGAGCACAGTCCTACTATTTATAACAACAATACACAGAGATTCACTAAAATTGCCAAAAGACAATTAAAATAAAAAAGTTTGAAAACAAGAAAAGCAATTGAGAAATCTAATGAAGATAAGCAATAACATAAATAATAATCACCTAGGAATCATAATAAGAAAATATAAACACTAAAAAAGCAATGCTACAGTACAGAACTAAGAATCAAAGAAAAATGGAAAATTTGAACTCACTTGAGACCCTAGCTAAACAAGGGCACCCAAATGGGAAGCTACAAGCTCCTAGCTTGTAAACAAGCTAGGTAAAAGTCCTTCTTGCCATATCCATTACTGGCAACTTCCTTAAGCCTCCAATCAAATGCAAAGGTACCTTGTGGTATTTTTTATTGTTCTGATTTTCTTTTTCTTTTTATTTTTTTATGTTTTTATGTTTAGTTATTGATATAAACTATTTAAGTGAGCTTATGAAACAGTTAATACTAGTTTAGATCATGGTTAAAGCTTAAAAGAGAAATTTAAAATAAAAATGCAAAAACTGAAATTATAAAGAGAGAATGAAATTGGAACTTGAAACAGATTTATATTACAATAAGCTTGAGTACAAGGTTTTTAAAGTAAAAACTACACTGAGATTGATTAATTTAGCTAATGCGACATAAATTTGAACTAAAACTAATACTAAGTGACTGTTCTTCTTCTCCTTGCATCCTCTTCTTTTATACTTGAGTTTCTGAGCTCCTTGGGTCCCACTAAGCCTTTCCCAGCTTCAATTTTGATCATTGGATCATCACAATTAATCCTGTCCGTTTAAATTACTTTTGGCGCCAAGGGATGAAAGTGCAATTTGCTTTAATAACATGAATGGGGGTGGGGGTGCATTTATTGTGGTTGTCTTTGTTAGGTAATAGTGGTGGAGTAGGCGGTGTGAGGCTGCAAGTGGAGAGAGTGTGGGTGAGAGGGAAAGGGGTGTTTGTTGACCGGTTTGACCCAGAGTCAAACGTTGACCCTGGTATTACTAATAAGGGTGGGGTTGGATTGGGCTGTGAAGTTGGGCCTGGGGAAGGTGTGGATCAGGCTTTGGATTAGATTTGGTGTTTTGGGTTTATAATAATACAAAGGGTCCGGTTGGTTTAGTATTAGTAACAAGGACCAATTTTGTATTTATCTGAAAGTTGGGGGGTTGGACTTGGGAAGTTCCCAAGGTTATGACAAGGGTGTATTCTACCATGTTTCCATAGTATGAGGACCATAGTTTCCTTTTTCCATTTTTGAACACCCAGGGACTATTTCTGCCAACTCTGCAACTCCAGGGACCAATCATGTAATTTTCCCAAACTTTCCATCCAAGAACCACTTTTGCCATAGAAGAATAGTACAAGGACCAAAATTGATTTATTTCAAAGTTTTTACATCCCAGGGACCATTTTTGTCAATTTTGCAAAATTAAGGGACTAAACTTGTAATTTTATGAAATTTCACACCAAAGGACTAAATATATTTATTTGTGATTCAAAAGGACTTTTGGTGATTTTTTTCATGTTTTTGAATATCCAAGGACTAGATTTGACAAGTTTGAAAAGTTGAGGGACTGAAACTGCCAATTAAGCAAACTTTGTTCATTTTTAATTTGTTTTTAAACATTTTGCATCTGAAACTTATAAAACACAATCCTGGGATATTTTCAGTATTTTGATGCATATTTGAGTGTTTTTACATGTTTTGGCTGTTCAAATGAGACAAAAATGATCAGTATTTACACACTTATCAATCCCCCACACTAAAATATTGCTAGTCCCTAGCAATCTTTTATGAAAACTTAATGGATTTGAAGTCTCTTTACCAAAAGCCATTACTTCTGGAGTAGCCAAATGTTTCAGTTCAAGTAAGAACTATGGTACACTGATAACCATATGATTTTGAGCAAATCATAAGTTGTAAACGGATTTGATTTGTCTTTACCAAAAGTTGTTTGCTTCTGGACTAGCCAACTCTTCACGATTAAGGATATGGTGAGTTGAATCCCATACAATTTTTGGCAAATTGTCAGCCATCAACGGTTTTGAGATATCTTTACCAAGAGCTGTGTGCTCTTGGATTAGCCAGTCCTTATGTGATTTAGACATGGTGGACTGATTACCATTTGTTGTGTTTAGTGCGAAGCACTTCCACTAAAAAAAAGAGGCTAAAATGGGGGTATTATGGCACTTTATAAGGTAAAAATGTGATCAAATTTGCCAGAATTCCCCCCCCCCCCACTAGAACTGAATATTGCCCTCAATATTCAAAGTACCGGCCATTATGCCGATATTTTGAAAAACTTTGATTTGAAACTGGGGCAAGTGTGGGTATAGCATTTTTTTTTTTGAAATTTACTTTATATACAACAGCATGGGGAACTCCCCCACACTAGTTTGTTAGAAAGGAGAAAGAAGTCAGAGATATGGGTGAAAACCCATGTTTTGCTAATTTTTGTTCACCGAGTCACTAGCTTGACTCGATCCCCGAATTCATTTGTCCATGGGGAAAGTTTGGAGATCCGGGACAACCATGGATGGTATGTCCTCTCCAAAATAGTGTTTCAGACGATGACCATTCACTTTGAAGTTAGGACTGTCAGGTTGAGATAACTCAACAGTCCCCGTATGGATATACATTTGCAATGGTGAATGGTCCAGACTATCGGGTTTTTAATTTGCCCGAGAAGATCTTTAACCTTGAATTGAAAAGAAGAACTCGGTCACCGATGTTGAAAACGCGGTTCTTAATTTTTTAGTCATGTATCTTCTTTGTCTTTTCTTTGTAGATCAAAGAGTTCTCGTAGGCTTGATCACGAAGTTCCGTTAATTCATTGAGTTGAACTTTACGGTGATCACCCCCTTTATGAAGGTCGTAGTTAGCATGTTTCAAGGCCCAATAGGCTTCTTGCTCAAGCTCGATCGGTAAATGACACGCCTTCCCGTATACAAGCCTGTAAGGAGTACACCCGATGGGTGTTTTGTAAGATGTACGGAAGGCCTATAATGCATCATCTAGTTTATCCGACCAAGAGGCACGGTTTTCACATACAGTCCTTTCCAGAATCCGTTTTATACCACGGTTAGAAACTTCCACTTGCCCACTTGTTTGTGGGTGATACGCGGTAGAAAGACGGTGAGTGACACCGTACTTAAGCATGACTTTTGCGAATTGGTCATTGCAAAAGTGTGTACCGCGAGCACTAATGATGGCACGGGGAGTTCCAAAACGAGCAAAGAGGGATTTCAAAAATTTCACAACAACTCGGGCATCTTTGGTGGGTAAGGCTTTTGCCTCAACCCATTTTGACAAATAGTCAACAGCCACGAGTATGTACTTGTTTCCACGAGAAGATGGGAATGGCCCCATAAAATCAATGCCCCAGACGTCAAAGATTTCACAAACTTGAATGGCATTTTGTGGCATTTCGTTCTTTTGTGAAATATTCCCGTGACGCTGACAAGTATCACAAGTTTTGACTAATTCGTGAGCATCCTTATAAATTGTGGGCCAATAGAAACCGGATTCAAACACCTTTTTAGCGATGTAGTTAGGACTATGGTGGCCCCCGGTGGGTCCAGCATGGCAAGCCTTGAGAATATCAGTGGCTTCCTGTCCGTAAACACATCGCCTGATGACTTGATCGGTACAGATTTTGAACAAGTAGGGGTCGTCCAAGAAGTAATGTTTAACGTCTTTAAAGATTTTGTTTTTCTGTTGGGACAACATCCCCTTCACAATGAAGTTACCCGCATGGTAGTTTGCAAAGTCGGCAAACCATGGGGTAGAAGAGTCACCACGAAAAGAAAACACATTAAGTGTCTCGAGAGGAAATGTTTCATTTATTTCCTGTTTCTCGGACACATCCTGGTGAGGTTTTTCTAATCGGGAGAGATGATCAGCAGCCAGGTTCTTGGCTCCTTTTTTTTATCACGGATAATGATATAAAATTCTTGCAGGAGGAGAACCCAACGGAGTAGTCTCGGCTTTGCATCTTGTTTTGCAAAGAGGTACTTCAAAGCTGAGTGATCCGTATACACAATGCATTTGGTCAGTATCAAATATGGCTGGAATTTTTTAAAGGCATACACCACGGCTAATAGTTCTTTTGCAGTGGTGGTGTAATGACTCTAAGCCTCGGTCATAGTTTTGCTTGCATAGTGTATAGGCTGAAAGTATTTTGCTTTTCGTTGCCCCAAGACCGCACCTATGGCAAAATCACTAGCATCGCACATAAGCTCAAAAGGTAGGTCCCAATCGGGGGCAACAAGAATCGGTGCCTCAGTAAGCTTTTTCTTCAAAGTTTCAAAAGCTTCGATGCACTCAGGTGAGAAGATAAAAGGAGCATCTTTCTCGAGGAGATGGGTCATAGGCCTGGCGATTTTGGAAAAATCTTGAATAAACCTACGATAGAAGCCGGCGTGACCCAAAAAGCTCCTAATACCTTTGACGGTAGTGGGATGAGGTAATTTAGCTATGACATCAACTTTGGATATGTCAACCTAGATCCCGTTTTTTGAAATTTTATGGCCGAGGACAATGCCCTCTTTAACCATAAAATGGCTTTTCTCCCAGTTGAGACACAAGTTTGTGTCTTCACAACGTTTAAGCATATTTTCCAAGTGGGAGAGACAAGACTGGAATGAATCCCTGATGACTGAAAAGTCATCCATAAACACCTCCATGGTTTTTCCGATCATGTCGGAAAATATTGACATCATGCACCTTTGGAATGTGCCAGGAGCATTACATAAGCCGAAAGGCATACGTCTGTAGGCAAAAGTTCCGTAAGGGCATGTGAAGGTAGTTTTCTCTTGATCCTGTGGATCAATTGGGATTTGGAAATAAACCGAGAAACCATCGAGGAAACAATAATACTCATTCCCCGCTAGTCTCTCGAGCATTTGATCCATAAAGGGCAGAGGAAAATGGTCTTTACGAGTGGCATCATTTAACTTACGATAGTCAATGCATACTCGCCGTCCTGTAACCAGCCGAGTTGGAATCAACTTGTTTTCTTCGTTTGTAACAACAGTTATGCCACCCTTTTTTGGAACACAATGAATTGGGCTAACCCAAGGACTGTCAGAGATGGGGTAAATTAACCCGGCATCAAGAAGTTTGAGAACTTCTTGTTTAATAACTTCATGTATTTTGGGGTTAACCCATCTCTGTTGTTGGACTGCTGGTTTGAAATCATCCTCCATTAGGATTTTATGGGTACAGAATTCAGGGTTGATACCCTTGATGTCGGAGAGTTTCCAAGCAATTGCTTGTTTGTGAGATTTCAAAACCTTTATGAGAGCAGCTTTCTCCTCATCCTTTAAATCTTTTGCAATAATGACGGGTAATTTATCATTACCCTCCAGGAATGCGTATTCAAGATAGGGAGGTAAGTCCTTAAGCTCAACCTCGGGGAAATCTTTAGTTTTCTCAACATTTTTGATTTCCTCCTTAGGAAGTGATTGTCAAGAACGGGAGGGTGGGAGGGATCTTGATTGAGCAACTTCTCAAGGAGAAGTATATCCCTGTCCGGGTCAATCTCCTGGTTATCAATTCCTTTGGGAACTGAGTCACTTCGGAGAAAGGCCTCTATTTCCTCCAAGATGAAGTCACTTCCCTCAAACGGAGTGAGGGAAGGAGTAGAATTAGCAATGATGGGATGAGAGGAGGGAGTGGGATTGCCACTCAAAGAATCATCATCGAAACCAAGAATTTCTTGAAAGTACTCCTTTGTAGCAACATTGATGACATCGATGCGGTTAACAGATTTGGTATCATAATTCGAGGAGTATCTCGAGGTTTGATCAAGATTGAAGGTTATGGCTTCGGAACCAACATGTAATGTGATTTCCTCATCGAATACATCGATCAGAGCACGACCCATCCTGAGGAACCCCCGTCCAAGAATGAGGGGAACCCTTGGGGTCTGCATCGAAATCAACAATCACGAAGTCTGCCGGAAAATGGAACTTTCCCACATTGACAAATACATCCTCGGCAATACCGAGGGGACGAGATATCGAACATTCTGTAAGCTCGAGAGTCACGCAGGTGGAAGTGAGTTCTGGAAGAGAGAGTTTCTTCCATACCGAGTAAGGCATTAGGTTGATGCTGGCACCAAAATCGGCCAAGGCAAAGCATTCAACCATTCCCGGGAATATACATGGAATGAGAAATTTCCCGGGATCTCCCAACTTCTCGGGAAGCTGTTTCAACAAAACCGCAGAGCAGTTTTCATTTAGGGGAGTTTTTGCCATCTTGAATAGTTTTTCCTTGTTATTTAACAGATTTTTGATTGTGGATGCAAATTTAGGCATTAAGAGGATAGCATCCGCGAAGCTGATATCAAAATGGAGATCTTGAAAAATTTGGAAATTTTTTTTCATTTGATGATTTGCTTTTTCACAGAGCTTTTGATCTTGTAAACGTGATGGATACGAAATTGACAGTTTTGGGTTTTGTTTTGAATTTTCAACGGAAGTCTTAGGAGGTTCAATAGGACCCCAGTTTTGGGGGTCGGGACCGGGATAACTGGAGGGGGGATGTCAGTGGTACCTCCGTTATTAGTAGGAAGTACCGTATCCGTTGTGTCCTCAGTTTCACGTTCCTCTACCTGAACAGGAGAAGAGGTAGACGGGACCGTGGGTCCTTTATAAGAAACTCCACTTCGGGTCGTGATCGCCTTAACATCGCCCCTCGGGTTAGCGATTGTGTTGCTCGGTAGTGTACCTGAGCCCGAGGGTCGATCATTTAAAGACTTCTTAAGTTCAAAAATCTGGCTGACCAACAATTTATTTATTTCTTCTTGGGATTTCATAAACTGTTTCAACAACTCATTGGATGACGGTCCAGTTGGAACAATGGCTTGATTTTGATTAGGAACATTTTGAGCACGGTTGTTCTGAAAATTCCCTTGATTCTGATTATTATGACCTTGAAAATTGTTTCCTTGGTGAAAATTACCCTGTTGGAAATTATTACCCTGATTAAAATTACCATGACCTTGATTACGGTTAAAATTTCCTTGGTTTTGAAAAGCCTAATTGTGACCGGAATGGAAATTCCCTTGGTTTTGAAAACCTTGGTTCATTCGGTTTTGATTAAAATTTTGATTTCGGTTTTGGTTTTGATTTTGAGACTGATTAAACCTGGGTGGTCCAAGGTAGTTATTAGAACGATAGCTCAACAGATTACGGTCCCCTTGTGGTTGGTAGGAATTACCTCCCGCATTATAGGAACCTTGAGCTACGTACACATTCTCAAGAGTGAAGCCACCGGAGACTGGACACTCAGTGTGCGGGTGAGGACCACCACAAGTTTCACAACTTGGGTTGACAACTTTGACATGATGATTTTGACTAGACTGATGTATACGTAAGACTGTAGTGGACAAATCATCAAGTTTTTTAGCAGGGACAGCTATATCATTATTTGTTGGAGTGACAGATTTACATGATGAGTCATTCCTCTCGGCTGAGGAATCCCAGAAATTATGATGGGCAGTCATGTTTTCGATCAGATCATAACACTCTTCGGGGGTCCATTTCATAAAGGTGCCCCCAGCAGCAGCATTGATGGTGTCACAATGACGAAGTGTCAAACCATTGTAGAAGGTATCTATAATGGTGACAAGAAGCATATTATGATTTGGACATCAATCAATTGCAAGCTTATAACGTTCCCATGCCTTAAATAAGGACTCGTCAGGACGCTGTCTGAAGTTGCTGATATCATTTCTCAGTTTAGTTACCATGGATGGTGGAAAGTATTTAGCCAAGAATTTGGTAACCATCTCATCAAAAGTGTCGATCAAATTCTTAGGAAGACGATCGAACCAGGCAGTAGCATGATGAGTAAGAGAATAGGGGAAGAGATACAAACGAACGCCGTCTTCGGTGACGCCATTTTGTTTCATGCTTTGGGTGACGGTCAAAAATTTGTCAAGATGCTTGTTAGCATCGTCACCCGGTAATCCGTGAAACTGACACGAATTCTGGACTTGTTGGATCATGTGGTGCATGAGGCCAAAGTCCGTAGCCTCAATAGTGAGTGGTGCAATAGGTCCGCCCCTCCCTTGCATGGTAGGCTGACACAACTCCTCCATCGTTCGGAGATCGGGAGCTGTTTCATCCTTGGGAGGGTCAGGCGGTGGTGGTGGCCCGTAGTCCATTTCTATTTTTGGTTCTTCAATAACAGTACGTAGCTCGAGTATGTTTTTCTGACTTTTACTCTATGTTTGTGAACGAGTGCGCATGCACTAAAAACAGTTTTTCAAAACAAGATCGAGACAAAACAACAGGGAACTTAAACCAATAATCACAAGTGAATGGCTTCTTTGAAAAAGGTACACCACTCACAGGGATACAATGGCAAGTTTTAATCTTATGTTTGGGAACTTATTATGTTCACACCCCCAGTTGGTAGGTGTTCTGCCTTGGTTTCCGGTGGTAAGATTTTATGTATTTATTATTAACAGAAAAATTGTTTTTTGGGCTTTTTCGGGTGTGTGTGAAGAAAACTTTTGGAAATATTTTTGGTATCGATTCGTTAACCGAAATCGTTTTCTTTAAAATTACTCACAGGGTGGCGGGAGAGAAGAATGGATCTCTCTTCAGTTCGCAATTTAATGTCAGAACTTCCGTATTCCACCTGTGTAGGTTGTAATCTTAAAGAAACCGAAGTAATTTAACTTCACGATTGTTTTGTAGTTTTTGATTTCTTTTTTGGTGTTGTTAACACTTTAGGAAAAGTGTTAATTAACTTTTTTAATAAGATTGAGATTTTTACAAAAACTTTTTACAAAAGTGGTGAAATTTGTACACGGAGGGTTTTGAAAACCACTAAACTTAAAACGTTTTTAAAACACGCAACAACCTCTCCGACAACGACGCCAAATTTTGATTGAGCCTAAACGGTCAGATAATATTGACCAAAGAAATTGGTCAACAAAGTCAAACAGTCTAAGGTCAATGCTCCGTGGATAGTATAGCGTTTCCCCGGGTTGTTATGTCAAGACGAGATTGAAATGGTGTTTGTAAACGTTTGTGGGAATGAGTGGTACTGAGGACAGTTACCAAAGATGATTTGGAATTGATTATGCTACTGATTACTTGGTATTTGAACAACTGAAACAGTATTCACGATTACAGAAACACAAATATGAATACACGTACACAAATTAGGAATCAGATTTCATTACAGATAGAAGAAAATGTGAGTTTTAAACAATTTACAACTACAGGGGATGCAAATGAAAATTTTAAAAACTTAATATTAAAAGAAATTTAAATTAAAAAGATTTTTTTTGATTATTTTATTATTTAATATTGATTATTTAAATAAAAACTATTTAATTATTTACTTAAAAACTATTTAACTTAAACTTAAAAGATTTATATTACAAATTTAAGCTAGAAAATTGCAAATTAATCTTTAAAATTATAAAATGACTTAAAATAAATTTAGAAACTACAAATACCTATTTTTGTTTTTTTGTGGATTTTTTATTAATTAAATGCTAATTATATTAATTAAACTAATTAAACTAATTTAAATTACTAATAATAATACAAATGACTTAGAAAATTATAGAAAAATTTATAAATCTAATTAACCATCACAGGAATCCTAAAAAATTATAAAAGTTTATAAAAATTATTTTCAGACTATTTTACTAATTATTTACTTATTTATTAATTAATATCTAATTTAACTAAATTAATTAAGAAAATTAGAAAATGAATAGTAGAAATTAAGAAACTATTTTTTAAAAATACTTAATGATTTATAAAACCTAGGAAAAATATAAAATGGTACTGTTGTTGATTAAAAATTAATAAAACTATTTAATTACTAATATTACTTAATTATTAATTAAAATAATTTTAATTCTAATAATTACTAAATTAAAAGAGAAAAATCTAGGAAAATTACTGAAAATACTTTTAAATGAAATAAAATTAAGAAAAATATAAAAATGATGAAGTGCTTAATAATAAGCTGAAAAGAAAAATTAAAAAGATAAATCCTATTAAATAGAAGCTATCACTATTTTTAAAGTTAATTTTTGTTGGTTTTTCTTTTTGAGAACTGATTATAAGCTAAAAATAAACAAGTTTTGTGAAAAGACTTGTTTTGTATCTTATTAATAAGCTGTGTGCACCCTTTTGTGCTTAACAGTTGAGTTTATAGCTTATTAGGACTTGTGGATTTTTGAAAAAGCTATCAAATGAACAAGTAAGCCAAAACAGATGGATATCAACTAGAAACAAACCAAATGAAACATATACGCACACTGAATAAGCTATTGAAAGCCAAATAAGCACTTAACAAACTACAAGGCCAAAACAGGCCTTACACAAGGACTTTTGAACCTCTGTGGGGTCCACAGAGGTGAAAGGGAGTCCAAAGTAAGCTTTTACCCTTGAAGTTGACCTGGTCAACTATGGAATAAGCCAATAAGCTAGGCTTATGGCTTATTATAGAGGCTAGGGTGAGACTTGGAACTTGGGGTCAAACACTGAGTGAGTCAGTGTAGGTTTCTGAGAACAGGCTAAAAGGAGGGTCCAATAAGGTATGATACAATAAGCTAAACCCCAAACTAAACCTAGGACTGAAAAGTTGGACTGATAAGCTATAGAATAAGCAAAGGGCAGGGTGTGAGGTCCGCTGGTGAAGTCACACAAGGCCAAGGAAAATTGGCCAAAGGCTTGGTGCACAGGGCATGCACTTTCCCTGCAGTGCTAAATAAGCACTTGCACAAGCTTCAATAAAAATCCCAAAAATAAGCTGAACACATATTTTGAAAGATGAGCTGAGAGACTTTGATTTTTGAAAAGCTCAGGGTCCCAATCTAAGTACAAAAATCAAAACAAATCCCCTAATTTTTGGTTTTTTTGATACAAGTGTAAATTTGACTTTTAGAAACTATGATCCAAGTTGACTTTTGTGAAACTCTATCTTGATTTAAGCACTGATTATGATATATTAGTCTATAATAAGACTAAATTAAGCTAAAACAACTACTTGTGAAATGATTTGATGAGATTTGAACTAAAAACCTTAAACAGATAACAAGTGAGATTAAATCAAAAGGTATTTTGACTTTGTTTACAAATGTTCACTGGTTTTTATGGTTATTCTGTCTTAATATGCACTAGATAATCATGTATCAAGCATAAGTGAAACAGTAAGATCCAAACACCCCATTTAAAACTGATTTTTGTGGATTTCAAAGGATTTCAAAGATTTTAACCACAACTATGATCCCAATTATTGAGATATAATATTACAAGCTTATTTGAGCACAGACCTACTATTTATAACAACAATACACAGAGATTCACTAAAATTGCCACAAGACAGTTAAAATAAAAAATTTTGAAAACAAGAAAAGCAATTGAGAAAGCTAATGAAGATGAGCAATAACACAACTAATAATCACCTAGGAATCATAATAAGCAAATATAAACACTAAAAAAGCAATGCTACAGAACAGAACTAAGAATCAAAGAAAAATGGAAAATTTGAACTCACTTGAGACCCTAGCTAAACAAGGGCACCCAAATGGGCAGCTACAAGCTAGGTAAAATTCCTTCTTTCCATATCCATTACTGGCAACTTCCTTAAGCCTCCAATCAAATGCAAAGGTACCCTGTGGTATTTTTTATTGTTCTGATTTTTTTTTTTTTTTTTTTTTTTTTTTTTTTTTTTTTTTATGTTTTTATGTTTAGTTATAGATATAAACTATTTAAGTGAGCTTATGAAACAGTTAATACTAGTTTAGATCATGGTTAAAGCTTAAAAGAGAAATTTAAAATAAAAATGCAAAAACTGAAATTATAAAGAGAGAATGAAATTGGAACTTGAAACAGATTTATATTACACTAAAAAGCTTGAGTACAAGGTTTTTAAAGTAGAAACTACACTAAGATTGATTAATTTAGCTAATGCGTCACAAATTTGAACTAAAACTAATACTAAGTGACTGTTCTTCTTCTCCTTTCATCCTCTTCTTTTATACTTGAGTTTCTGAGCTTCTTGGGTCCCACTAAGCCTCTCCCAGCTTCAATTTTAATCATTGGATCATCACAATTAATCCTTGCCGTTTAAATTATTTTTGTCGCCAAGGGATGAAAGTGTAATTTGCTCTGATAACTTGAAAGGGGGTGGGAGTGCATTTATTGTGGTTGTCTTTGTTAGGTAATAGTGATGGAGTGGGCGGTGTGAGGCTGCAAGTGGAGAGGGTGAGGGTGAGAGGGAAAGGGGTGTTTGTTGACCGGGTTGACCCAGGGTCAAACGTTGACCCTGGTATTACTAATAAGGGTGGGGTTGGATTGGGCTGTGGAGTTGGGCCTGGGGAAGGTGTGGATCAGGATTTGGATTGGATTTGGTGTTTTGGGTTTATAATAATACAAAGGGTCAGGTTGGTTTAGTATTAGTAACAAGGACCAATTTGGTATTTATCCAAAAGTTGGGGGGTTGGACTTGGGAAGTTCCCAAGGTTATCACAAGGGTGTATTCTGCCAAGTTTCCATAGTATGAGGACCATAGTTTCCTTTTTACATTTTTGAACACCCAGGGACTATTTCTGCCAACTCTGCAAACTCCAGGGACCAATCATGTAATTTTCCCAAACTTTCCATCCAAGAACCACTTTTGCCATAGAAGAATAGTACAAGGACCAAAATTGATTTATTTCAAAGTTTTTACATCCCAGGGACCATTTTTGTAAATTTTGCAAAGTTGAGGGACTAAACTTGTTATTTTATGAAATTTCACACCAAAGGACTAAATATGTTTATTTGTGATTCAAAAGGACTTTTGGTTATTTTTTTCATGTTTTTAAATAACCAGGGACTAGATTTGACAAGTTTGGAAAGTCGAGGGACTGAAACTGCCAATTATGCAAACTTTGTTCATTTTTCATTTGTTTTTAAACATTTTGCATCTGAAACATATAAAACACGATCCTGGGATATTTTCAGTATTTTTATGCATATTTGAGTATTTTTAGATGTTTTGGCAGTTCAAATGAGACAAAAATGATGAGTATTTACACACTCATCAATGCCAATATTGTTCGTTATATCTAGTTGTTTCCCCATAAGTATTTAGTAGATGGAACTCTTAGTCGTTACAAGGCTCGTCTTGTAGAGAATGGTAGTAGCCAGTTAGAGGGTATTGATGTTGATGAGACTTTTAGTTCGATTATTAAACCGGGAACTATTCGGACCATTCTTAGTTTGGCTACTTCTCGACATTGGTCAGTTCATCAGCTTGATGTCAAGAATGCAATCCTTTTTTTGGTTAAAGGGCCTCCACCGGGTACAATATATTACTCCAAAAACAGTTAAGTACAAAGGAATGTGGCTAAAATACTAAATTAACCTCAAGCAGCCGCTTGAACAGCCACTAAATCATTCATGACACGTCATAAATGATCCAACTAGCTACACACAACTAGAAAATCAAAACAAAACCAAGCATAAACTAAGACATAACAACCTTTATGCTAACAAAAGGAAAGACAACCTATACAAGTCTAATGTCATGGATGGCGACAGCCTTTAAATGGGCTGCAGATATACCACAATCATCAAAGTAATCATTATAGTCACATGTACCATCTTTCCATTGCTGCAAAAGACTCCTCTCATTCCCTTCACTACCGAAATAATTTGTCTCGTTAGGATATTCCAAAACATCATCGGCATTGCTATCAGAAACAACTATATTACCCACCTTAGAGAATGGGTTACCCACCTTGGTTGATGAAGTAGACGTAGAGGAAGAGATACTAAGCTTAGTAGCAACATCCTGCTCCTTCTCTTTCAAATCAATCTTTTTAAGAGGTTTACCATCATCATCCACAAGAAATTTTCCCCTTAATAATTAGTTTTTCAAGCATCCCAATTTTCTCAGCAATAGGGGTAGTACTAGTGGTGTGTGCTTATTCACACACCTTTTTCTGTCCATATTAAGACCAAAACAGACACAAACTAACCATAAATGCCAAAGATATTGTGTTTTTGTGTTTGTGATCGTGCAAGAACGGATATTTCAGGAAATGGCAAAAATCAGGCCAAAAAGGACAAAACGAGCACGAGTTTGGAAATCATATCAAAAGCCAGAGCCGGGGAAGCAAATTATCATTTTTGAGGTCAAAATATCAAAACACACCTTGGAGAATCACCAAATGCCAAAAATAGTCCTTGGAGCAAAAGTTTGCAAAATTGGCATAAATGGTCCCTCAAGTTTGGAATTTGACAAAAATGGCCATGAGCATTGGATTTTGGAAGAAAAAGTCAACACTGGTCCTTGGAGTTCATAAGTTTTCAAGTTTAGTCCCTGGGGGAAAAGTTTGAAGAAATTACAAGTTTAGTTCCTAAAGTTTCCAAAATGGTAAGAATAGTCCTTGGGCATTCAAAAATGGAAAATTTACACCTATGGCCCTTATACTATTCAAAATTATCAAATTACACCCCTTGGATAACTTTGGAACAGTACCTAATTACACCCCTTGATTGGTGCTAAACCGTCAACTTATATTGACCAAGGAATGGTCAACAAAGTCAAAGAGCCTAGACCAATGCTTTCGGGTAATAAAGGGTATCACCAGGTCGTTATGTCCTGACGAGGTGTGGATTGTGCTTTAGCGTACTTGTGATCGGGTGATTATTCACAGAAAAGGGTTGTGAAAAGAATTATTTGGAAATTATTAACAGATATAGCTTAGGAAAGCTACGTGATTGATTACGGGAATTGAGATTTAGAAGATTTGAGCTAAAACCTAAAAACGTACGTCTAAATTAAAAACGTACGCAGGCGTACGAAACAGAAAGTACAACTAATGAACGGAAAAGGCTAAAAGTGTGAAATTATTATTTTTACAATCCTAACAAATAAAGAAAATTTTAAGAAAAAGAAAAATTATTTTTACACTATTTAATTATTAACTATTAATTAATTACTAATTATTTATTAATTAACTAATTAAACTAATTAGAATTATTAAAAATACTAAAAGGACTTAGAAAATTAAGAAAAATTTTACAAATCTAATTAACCGTCATAGGAATCCTAAAAAATTATAAAAAGTTGATTTTATGAATTTTTAAACTAATTTCCTAATTATTAATCTAATTATTAATTAGTTACCAATTAAACTATTTATATTATAAAAAATAGAAAATGAACAGTATAAATTCTAGAAAAATTTATAAAAATGTTTTACCTTATATACAAGCTGCAAAAATTATAAAAACTAGGTTGCACTCTATAAAATCTTATTATGCTATTTAATTACTTAATATTAATTAATAATTAATTAAACTAAAATTAATTCTAAAAACCACTAAAAGACAAAAGAAAAATCTGGAAAAATTTCTAAAATTACTTTAACCTAAAAGAGAATTAATAAAAATATAAAAATGATATATTGCTTATAAATAAGCTAAAAAAAAATTAAAATGATAATTCCTATTAAATAGAAGCTATCACTATAATTAAAGTTGGTTTTTTGAGTTTTTTCTTTTTCCAAACTAATTCTACACTAAAAACTAAAACTTTTTATGAAAACACTTTTGATGTAACCCAGAAATAAGCACTTGAGATCTTATTTATACACACAGTTGACTTTTGTTGACTGAGAATGGAATTAAGCTCAAATGGAGTAATGTGGGGTCCACAATGGTGAAAATTGGTTTCTCTGAGTTGGATGAACAATATTTAGCAAGATTCAACCAAATAAGCAGCTTAAATAAGCCACAAAACACAAATAATCACTTTGCTTATTGTGATTATGAGATAGAGTTGGGACAGCCTTTTGAGGCAAATCTAAGTGGGGTCCACTGGTCTAATAGTCAAACAAAGAGTCAACTCTTGAACACTGGTAGGAGGGGGTTGTAAGGACCCAAATATGAGGTGTGGGACCCACTGGGTTAGCCACATACAACAACCAAAGTTGGGTGGGTGAGATGGGTCTGCTGAAGCATGGCACAAAGCTTGCCCTGCAGCTGTGTTCCAGGGGTGTTTTAGTCAATAAGAAAAAATCACAAAAATGTAACCAACATGAAAATCACAAGTTCAGCTTACATATTAAACATACAAGAAGTTTCAAAGCTTGATAGCAACCACAAAATTCCACAAAAATCTTGCTAATTTTGGAAAAATTTGAAATGATGCATTTTGACTTTTGAAGAAAAACTTGGATTGTTGACTAATATGAACTTTGGATCAAACCTACTAACTGATTATGATGTATTAAGATTATGTGAGAAGATTTTAAACTATATCTAACACTAATGAGCTAATCCACATGATCCATGACCTTAAATCCTTAACAGTTAAGTCACCAATGAGATTTGAAAGAAGATTTGACTTATTGAGAGTAGACCTCTGAATTTTGTAATGAATCTAACCTAAAGGGACCTATGTGAGATCATCTCAACCAAATGCAATACACAAAACAAGCCCTGAGTCCTAAGACTCAGCAAATCCAAACACCCTCTTAAGTACAATCTGTTTTAAGTTTGTGAGATAAAAAGCAACACAGATTGATGTTACCTATTCTAAACCATTTTTTATCAGGTACAAGGATTATAGGGACTTAGAAACACAGACTTAGACAACCACTACTACTTATGCTACTTTGCTCAAAATGACAGTTGATACTAAACTAGGGAATAAAACAAATTCAAGTGATCAATGACCAATTAATAAACTAGAAAATGACTTAAATAACACAAGTAATCACAAATGAGCATACACTAACAAATGATGAACAAGAAACAGTAAAGTCGGAAAAATCAAGGAGTTCCTTACAAAAGCTTTCCTGCTAACTGAGATGAACCAAGAACCAACTTATGTGACTCCCATGAGTCTCTAATACCCATTCTCCAATCTTAGCTCAGCTCCAAACCATCTCTTCTTCCCTTTCTTCTTTAATTTTGAATTTTTTATATTTTTAATTATTTTTTTTTTCTGATTTCTTTGAAAATGGAACTCAAGACAGATTTGGTGCCCAAAAATGGCTTGCAAAACTCAACTGAAACTAAATGTAAGCTTATGGAATAATAGAGACAGGTTTTAACTTCATTTTATACAATCATGACATTTTCAATAAACATAAAGAAACTAAATTTTAACAGCAAACTTGAATTTCATTCCATAAAAGGTTGATGTTTACACTTATAACACTTAAAGTACAACTGAAAAGCTAGAATGCTACTTGGAATTTAAAGTTGACAATAAAGAGAAAATTACAAAATAAGCTTAAAAAAACTCTCGCATCTCTGCTTCTCCACTTTCTATAAATAAGGGTCCATTAGGGTTTCTTGATATCCATGAGTACTTCCCACCATTATTTAGGACCATTGGATGACTTCCACTCAATCTTGACCATTGAAACGATTTTGGTGCCATTTTTCTTTAACTTGTCAGATGAGGGTTGAGTGTGGGCAAAAATGAGTCAATTAAAGCTTTTGGAGCTTTGTTTGATAGTCAATGGAGAGGGATGGCTTGCTGAGGTGGAGGAGGGGGAGCAGGTTTGCAAGTTGGAGGGGGGAGGTGATGGTTGTTGACTTAGTTTGACTGAGGTGGGAGGGAATAAAACGGGGTTGGTTTTATTTTATTTGTGGTGGGCTGGGTGAGTGGTGTAGGCCTGGAGTGTGTGGGCTGGAGTAATAAGGTGGGTTGGTTTTGTTTTGGGTTTAAAATATTTAAGGGTCCGGTTGGCTAAGGTAATAGACAAAAGGACCAAAAATGAATTTCCACAAAACCAAGGGACTGAAAGTGTACTTCTGCCAAAATATCACAAGGGACCAATATTGCTAAGTTTAATATTTCAAAACCTATTTTTGAAATTTTTTAATTTTCAAAATTCCCAGGACTATTTCTGCAAATTTCCAAACTCCAGGGACCAAACATGTAAATTTTCCAAAATCTTCACCCAAAGTCCGTTTTTGATAACTTTTGATTTTTTAAGGACTTGGGTTGACTTTTCTTTCAAAATAAATGCATAGAGACTATTTTTGACAAATTTTGAAACTTGGGGGACTGAAACTGCCAATATTGCAAACTTTGATCGTTTTTCATTTGTTTTTGCTCATTTTGCATTTAAAACACAATCCCTGGGATAATTTAAGTATTTTGATGACTTTTTGATTGTTTTTGTATGTTTTGGCAGTTTAAATACGATAAAAATGATGAGTGTTTGCGCACTCATCAATCCCCCACACTAAACTATTGCTAGTCCCTAGCAATATTTTTGGAAAACTTGATGGATTTTAAACTCTTTACCAAAAGCCATCACTTCTGGAGTAGCCAGGTGTAAGAACTGTGGCACACCTGATAACCGTGTGATTTTGAGCAAACCACCAGCTGTCAACGGATTTGATTAGTCTTTACCAAAAGCTGTTTGCTTCTGGACTAGCCAGCTCTTGATGGAATAGTCAACATCTTGGTGAGCTGATTACCAATTATGGTTTTTCCACGGCCTTTACCACAAGCCATAATCTTTCGGGCTAGCCAACTCATTTGCTTTTGAGGATATGGGGAGTTGAGGAACCATACAATTTTGGGCAAATTGCAAGCCGTAAACGGATTTGAGTTATCTTTACCAAGAGTCGTTTGCTCCTGGATTAGCCAATCCCTTTGTCGGTTAGACATGGCGGACTGATTACCACAAAAATTTTGAAATAAAGTGAAAAAATTTTGAAAATTTTGGCCAAAAACGGGGGTACTTGAAAGTATTTTGCGATAAAATTCGCTAGAATTTCCCCCCCACACTTAGAAATGAATATTGTCCTCAATATTCAAAGTCCCGACTATTATGCCGAATCTATGAACGTAAAAAGATAATATTCGAATCTAACTGTGGAAACACCATATTTCACTTTATTTCTACATATATACACACATTTTTTTTTGAACTTATATACATATATACATTTTCAAATAGCGGGGGGTTGGCCATTCCCCCACACTAGGGTGGTAGAAAGTAGAAAGAAATCAGAGATATGGGTGAAAACCCGTATTGTGCTATTGTTTTTTTTCATCGAGTCGCTAGCTTGACTCAATCCCCGAATTCAATTGTCCTTGGGGAAAGTTTGGAGATCCGGGACAACCATGGATGGTATGTCCTCTCCAAAGTAGTGCTTTAAACGATGTCCATTCACTTTGAAATTTGGACCGTCATTTTGAGATAATTCGACGGTGCCATAAAGATAAACCTTAGCGATAGTGAATGGACCAGTCCATCGGGTTTTAAGCTTTCCCGAGAAGATCTTGAGTCTAGAGTTGAAAAGAAGGACTCGATCACCAACGTTAAAAACGCGGTTTTTGATTTTTGAGTCATGAATCTTCTTTGTCTTTTCTTTGTAGATCAAAGAGTTCTCGTAAGCTTGATCACGAAGTTCATTTAACTCATTCATTTGAACTTTCCTATGATCACCCGCAGTTTTGAGGTCGAAATTGGCATGCTTGAGAGCCCAATAGGCTTTGTGCTCAAGCTCGATCGGAAGATGGCACGCTTTCTCGTACACAAGTTTGTAAGGAGTACACCCAATGGGTGTTTTCTAAGCCGTACGGAAAGCCCAAAGTGCATCATCTAATTTGTCCGACCACGATGCACGATTTTCACCTACAGTTCTTTCCAAAATTCTCTTAATTCCTCGATTGGAAACTTCTACTTGTCCACTTGTTTGTGGGTGGTACGCAGTAGAAAGACGGTGAGTTACACCGTACTTTTGCATGAATTTGTCGAATTTGTCATTACAGAAGTGCGTACCATGATCAGTGATAATAGCACGTGGAGTTCCAAATCGAGCGAAAAGAGCTTTCAAGAATTTCACAACTACTCGGGCATCATTTGTGGGTAAAGCTTTCGCTTTAACCCATTTTGACAAGTAGTCAACTGCCACGAGTATGTATTTGTTGCCATGAGAAGATGGAAATGGCCCTATGAAGTCGATGCCCCAAACGTCAAAGATTTCAAAAACTTGAATTGCATTTTGAGGCATTTCATTCTTTTGTGAAATATTCCCGTGACGTTGACAAGCATCACAGGATTTGACTAATTCCTGGGCATCCTTGTAAATCGTGGGCCAAAAGAAACCGGAGTCAAACACCTTTTTGGCGGTGTAGTTTGGATTGTGGTGGCCCCCCGTGGGACCAGCATGGCAAGCCTTAAGAATTTCAGAGGCTTCTTGGCCATAAACACACCGCCGGATGACTTGATCCGCACATATTTTGAAAAAGTTGGGGTCGTCCCAGAAGTAATGTTTTACATCTTTGAAGAATTTATTTTTTTGTTGGGACGACATCCCTTTCACCACAAAGTTACCCGCAAGGTAGTTTGCAAAGTCGGCAAACCATGGGGTACTAGAGTCTCCACGAAAGGTAACCGCATTGAGTGTCTCGAGAGGGAATGTTTCATTAATTTCTTTCCTCTCAAAGACATCTTGGTGGGGACTTTCCAATCGGGAGAGATGATCAGCAGCTAGGTTCTCAGCTCCTTTTTTATCATGAATAATGATATGAAATTCCTGTAGGAGGAGAACCCCTTGGAGAAGTCTCGGCTTTACATCTTGTTTTGCAAAAAGGTACTTCAAAGCCGAGTGATCCGTATACACTATGCTTTTGGTCAGTATCAAGTATGGCCGGAATTTTTCAAAAGCATACACCACAGCTAATAATTCTTTTCGGTAGTGGTGTAATGGCTTTGAGCCTCAGTCATAGTTTTGCTGGCATAGTGTATAGGCTGAAAATGTTTTGTTTTTCGTTGCCCCAAGACTGCCCCTATAGCATAATCAGTAGCATCACACATGAGCTCGAAGGGCAAGTCCCAATCGGGGGCAACAAGAATCGGTGCCTCAGTAAGCTTTTTCTTAAGTGTTTCAAAAGCTTCGATGCACTCGGGGGAGAAGATAAAAGGAGCATCCTTTTCGAGGAGATGGGTCATAGGCCGGGCGATTTTAGAAAAATCTTGAATAAACCTACGATAGAAACCGGCATGACCCAAAAAGCTCCTAACACCTTTGACAGTGGTTGGATGAGGTAATTTTGCAATGACATCCACTTTGGCTTTGTCAACCTCAATCCCGTTCTTTGAAATTTTATGGCCGAGGACAATGCCCTCTTTGACAATAAAGTGACTCTTCTCCCAATCTAGACATAACTTTGTGTCTTCACAACGTTTTAGCATGTCGTCTAAATGGGAGAGGCATGATTGAAATGAATCCCCAATGACCGAAAAATCGTCCATGAAGACCTCCATAGTTTTCCCGATCATGTCGGAAAATATGGACATCATACATCTTTGAAACGTGCCCGGAGCATTACATAGGCCAAATGGCATACATTTATACGCAAAAAGTTCCATAGGGGCACGTGAACGTGGTCTTTTCCTGATCTTGCGGATCAATGGGAATCTGAAAGTAACCCGATAAACCATCGAGGAAGCAATAGTACTCATTCCCCGCTAATCTCTCGAGCATCTGATCCATAAAGGGCAGAGGAAAATGATCTTTGCGGGTGGCGTCATTTAACTTGCAATAGTCAATACAGATACGCCATCCCGTAACCAAACGAGTTGGAATCAACTCATTCTCCTCGTTTGTGACAACAGTAATGCCACCCTTTTTTAGAACACAATGAATTGGGCTGACCCAAGGACTGTCCGAGATAGGGTAAATCAATCTGGCATCAAGAAGTTTTAAAACCTCTTGTTTGATAACCTTGTGAATTTTTGGATTCACCCTTCTTTGTTGTTGGACTGCAGGTTTGAAGTCGTCCTCCATTAAAATCTTGTGAGTACAAAATTCAGGGTCAATGCCCTTGATGTCGGAGAGTCGCCAAGCAATTGCTTGTTTATGAGACTTCAAAACCTTTATGAGAGCAGCCTTTTCCTCAACACTTAAGTCTTTAGCAATTATGACGGGTAATTTATCATCACCCTCCAGAAATGCATATTCAAGATGAGGCGGCAAGTCCTTAAGTTCAACCTCGGGGAAGTCATCAGTTTTCTCAACATTTTTTACTTCCTCCTTATGAAGTGTTTGTGGTAGAACAGGAAGAGGAGAGGGATCTTTGTTTAATAATTTTTCAAGTGTGAGAATATCCCTCTCGAGGTCAATCTCATGGTTATCGATTCCATCGGGAATCGAATCACTTTTGAGAAAGGCCTCAATTTCTTCTAAGATGAAGTCACTTCCCTCAAACAGAGTGAGGGAAGGAGAAGAATTGGATATGATGGGATGAGAAGATTGAGTGAGGTTTTCAATCGAAGAATCATCAATGAAACCTAAAATCTCTTGAGCATACTCCTCAGCAGCCACATCGATGACATCAATTTGATTCACCGATTCACAGTCATAATTGGAGGAGTATCTCGAAGTTTGATTTAGGTTGAAGGTTATGGCTTCCGTTCCAACATGTAATGTGATCTCATGCTCAAATACATCGATAAGAGCTCGCCCAGTTCTAAGAAATCCCCTTCCAAGAATGAAAGGGACCCTAGAATCGGCATCAAAGTCAACAATCACAAAATCTGCCAGAAAATGGAACTTCCTCACTTTAACGAATACGTCCTCGGCAATGCCAATGGGACGAGAAATCGAACGATCGGCAAGCTTTAAAGTCATGCACGTGGGGGTAAGTTCGGGAAGAGAGAGTTTCTTCCACACAGAATATGTCATTAGGTTAATGCTAGTACCTAGATCGGCCAAGGTGAAGCATTCAACCATACCCGGGAAAGTACAAGGAATGAGGAATTTCCCGGGATCTCCAAGCTTTTTAGGAAGCTTTTACAAAAGAACTGCTGAGCAGTTCTCATTCAGAGGAGTTCTTGCCATCTCAAAGAGTTTCTCTTTATTACTCAACAGATTTTTGATTGTCGATGCAAACTTGGGCATCAAGAGAATAGCATCCACTAAGCTGATATCAAAATGCAAATCTTGGAAGATTTGGAAAAATTTATCCATTTGGTGATTAGCTTTTTCGCGGAGCTTTTGTTCACTGAGACGTGATGGATAGGGAATAGAAGTTTTTGATTTAGGGTTGTCCACTGGAGTTTCTGGTGGTTCAAAGACAACTCCAGGCTTACATCTGGTTTCAGGAATAACCTGAGGTTGGACGTGTGCTGTACTTTGTGGGCTAGGAGTTTGCACCTTGTCCTTTGTCACCTCAGGTTCACGATCCACTACCTTTGGAGGGGAGGAAGAAGGGGTAGTAGGAATCGCGGGCTCATCATATGAAGCACCACTTCGTGTTGTGATCGCCTTAGCATCGCCCCTCGGGTTAGCGATCGTGTTGCTCGGTAAAGTAGTACCTGAGCCCGAGGGTCGATCATTTAAAGACTTCTTGATGTCAGAAATCTGGCTGACCAGCAACTTGTTCAACTCTTCTTGGGACTTCATGAATTGTTTCAACAATTTGTCAGATGAAGGCCCGGTTGGAACAATGGCTTGATTCGGATTAGGAATATTTGGAGCTCGATTGTTCGGATTGGGACCTTGATTTTGAAAATTACCCTGATTAGGGTTGTTGTTTCCATGAAAATATCCCGGATTGAAATTACCCTGACCTTGGTTCCGGTTAAAGTTTCCTTGATTTTGGTGTTAGAAACCTTGATTTTGGAAACCTTGGTTTTGATTGTGAAAACCATGACCCTGATTGAAGTTACCTTGGTTTTGAAAACCTTGGTTCACTCTATTTTGATTTTGGCCACGGTTTTGGACATTTTGGTTTTGATTAAAACCAGGAGGTCCAGGATAATGATGATGAGGACGATAGCTAGGGTCCATAGGAGGGCGATATTGATTGCCTCCTTGATTTTGGGACCCGGCTACAGCATGAGCTTCATATGGAGTACCATCAGTAGCTGTGCAATTGTAGTAGGCATGCGGCCCACAACAAGTCACACAGACTTCCACTTTTTTAACCTCAGCAGGTGGAGGAAGTTGTGGAAACGAAACTTTTTTTGTTTGGGCGAGAACCAAAGCTTGGATCGCTTCAGTGAGCTTGTCAATCTTAGCATCTGTGCTAGATTGACTCACAGAAGAAGAAGTAGAAGGACCTGCATTGATTTGTCAAAAAATCGGTTTGCTTCGTGTAGAGCGGACCTTGGACTTGTTTTCTATGATTTGCAAAGCTTCTTTTGTGGTTCTACTCAAAAAATTACCTCCCGCGGAGGCATTGAGAGAATCCTGATCAGCTTGGCTCACGCCATTGTAAAAAGTATCGAGTTGCATCAACTCAGAGAAACCATGATGTGGACACTTGCGAAGTAATTCTTTGAAACGATCCCACGCTTCACCAAAAGATTCATCATATTTTTTAGTGAACTTGGTGATTTCGTTCTTAAGACTCGTGGTCTTGGAAGGTGGGAAGAATTCATTCACAATTTTTTTGACAAGATCTTCCCATGTCTCAATAGATCGAGGAGGTTGTTTTTCAAGCCAAATCCGGGCTTGTCCCTCCAAGGAGAATGGGAAGAGAAGAAGTTTTATTGTTTCACAAGGGACATTTTTGTACTTGATGGTTGAAGTGATTTTATTGAACCATCGAATGTGAGCATGAGGATCGTCCCTCTCAAAACCGTAGAATTGACTTGAGGTTACAAGATTGAGTAACCCGGTTTTGAGCTCAAAATTATCAGCCACGATGGCTGGAACAACAATGGCATCTCCGTAACCCTCGATGGGTGCTTGGAGAAGCTCACACATGGGGCGGTCTTCCGCCATGGTGACAGTGGGTGTGCAAACAGTACAGATCTCAGATCTGACTGTTGGTGCTGAACGTCTACGAGGTCTTCTAGGTTTTCTTACAAGCTCACGTAATGGGCTAGTAGACCTAGAAGAGCGAGTGTGCATGCACTAGGAACAAAAACCAATTAAAACAAAGTCGAGGCAAAATCACAGTGAACTTAAACCAATAATCACAAGCAAGTGGCTTCTTTAAAAAAGGTACACCACTCACAGGGATACAAAGGCAAGTTTTATATCTTTGGTTTGGGAACTTATTATGTTCACACCCCTAGTTGGTAGGTGTTCTGTCTTGGTTTGCGACGGTTGGTTTTTATGTATTATTATTATTCACAAGAAAAGACGGATGTTTTTGTGTTTTGTGTATGGGTTAAAAAACTTTTGGACAATATTTTTGGTATCGTCTCGTAATCTAAAATCATTTTTCTTTAAGAATCACCTTAAAAGAAAACTGATTCAGAAAATGTTACGATCTGTCTTTTTGTTTTTAATTTTTTTGGTGTTTTAACACTTTAGGAAAAGTGTTAATGACTTTTTTATGTTTTGATTTAAAATTTACAAAAGTGGTGGTAATTGTACAGTGAATGAGGTGAAATAACACTAATCTCAATTGATGCTATAGAAACGCGCACACCTCCTCGGCAGCGGCGCCAAAAATTGATTGGTGCTAAACCGTCAACTTATATTGACCAAGGAATGGTCAACAAAGTCAAAGAGCCTAGACCAATGCTTCCGGGTAATAAAGGGTATCACCAGGTCGTTATGTCCCGACGAGGTGTGGATTGTGCTTTAGCGTACTTGTGATCGGGTGATTATTCATAGAAAAGGGTTGTGAAAAGAATTATTTGGAAATTATTAACAGATATAGCTTAGGAAAGCTACGGGAATTGAGATTTAGAAAATTTGAGCTAAAACCTAAAAACGTACGTCTTAATTAAAACCGTACGCAGGCGAACGAAACAGAAAGTACAACTGATGAACGGAAAAGGTTACAAGTGTGAAATTATTATTTTTACAATCCTAACAAATAAAGAAAATTTTAAGAAAAAGAATAATTATTTTTACACTATTTAATTATTAATTATTAATTAATTACTAATTATTTATTAATTAAACTAATTAGAATTATTAAAAATACTAAAAAGACTTAGAAAATTAAGAAAATTTTACAAATCTAATTAACCATCATATGAATCCTAAAAAAATTATAAAAAGTTGATTTTATGAATTTTTAAACTAATTTACTAATTATTAATCTAATTATTAATTAGTTACCAATTAAACTATTTATATTATAAAAAATAGAAAATGAACAGTATAAATTCTAGAAAAATTTATAAAAATGTTTTAGCTTATATAAAAGCTAGAAAAATTATAAAAACTAGCTTGTACTCTATAAAATCTAATTATGCTATTTAATTACTTAATATTAATTAATAATTAATTAAACTAAAATTAATTCTAAAAACCACTAAAAGACAAAAGAAAATTCTGGAAAAAATTTTTAACCTAAAAGAAAATTAATAAAAATATAAAAATGATATATTGCTTATAAATAAGCTAAAAAAAATTAAAATGATAATTCCTATTAAATAGAAGCTATCACTATAATTAAAGTTGGTTTTTTGAGTTTTTTCTTTTTCCAAACTAATTCTACACTAAAAACTAAAACTTTTTATGAAAACACTTTTTATGTAACCCAGAAATAAGCACTTGAGATCTTATTTATCCACATAGTTGACTTTTGTTGACTGAGAATGGAATTAAGCTCAAATGGAGAAATGTGGGGTCGACAATGGTGAAAATTGGTTTCTCTGAGTTGGATGAACAATATTTAGCAAGATTCAACCAAATAAGCAGCTTAAATAAGCCACAAAACACAAATAAGCACTTTGCTTATTGTGATTCTGAGACAGAGTCAGGACAGCCTTTTGAGGCAAATCTAAGTGGGGTCCACTGGTCTAATGGTCAAACAAAGAGTCAACTCTTGAACACTGGTAGGAGGGGGTTGTAAGGACCCAAATATGAGGTGTGGGACCCACTGGTTAGCCACAAACAACCACCAAAGTTGGGTGGGTGAGATGGGTCTGCTGCAGCATGGCACAAAGCTTGCCCTGCAACTGTGTTCCATGGGTGTTTTAGTCAATAAGAAAAAATTAAAAAAATGTAACCAACATGGAAATCACAAGCTCAGCTGACATATTAAACATACAACAAGTTTCAAAGCTTGATAGCAACCACAAAAATCTTGCTAATTTTGGAAAAATCTGAAATGATGCATTTTGACTTTTGAAGAAAAACTTGGATTGTTGACTAATATGAACTTTGGATCAAACCTACTCACTGATTATGATGTATTAAGATTATGTGAGAAGATTTTAAACTATATCTAACACTAATGAGCTAATCCACATGATCCATGACCTTAAATCCTTAACAGTTAAGTCACCAATGAGATTTGAAAGAAGATTTGACTTATTGAGAGTAGACCTCTGAATTTTGTAATGAATCTAACCTAAAGGGACCTATGTGAGATCATCTCAACCAAATGCAATACACAAAACAAGCCCTGAGTCTTAAGACTCAGCAAATCCAAACACCCTCTTAAGTACAATCTGTTTTAAGTTTGTGAGACAAGAAGCAACACAGATTGATGTTACCTATTCTAAATCATTTTTTATCAGGTACAAGGATTATAGGGACTCAGAAACACAGACTTAGACAACCATTACTACTTATGCTACTTTGCTCAAAATGACAGTTGATACTAAACTAGGGAATAAAACAAATTCAAGTGATCAATGACCAATTAATAAACTAGAAAATGACTTAAATAACACAAGTAATCACAAATGAGCATACACTAACAAATGATGAACAAGAAACAGTAAAGTGGGAAAAATCAAGGAGTTCCTTACAAAAGCTTTCCTACTAACTGAGATGAACCAAGAACCAACTTATGTGACTCCCATGAGTCTCTAATACCCATTCTCCAATCTCAGCTCAGCTCCAAACCATCTCTTCTTCCCTTTCTTCTTTATTTTTGAATTTTTTATATTTTTAATTATTTTTTTTTCTGATTTCTTTGAAAGTGGAACTCAAGACAGATTTGGTGCCCAAAAATGGCTTGCAAAACTCAACTGAAACTAAATGTAAGCTTATGGAATAATAGAGACAGGTTTTAACTTCATTTTATACAATCATGACATTTTCAATAAAACATAAAGAAACTAAATTTTAACAGCGAACTTGAATTTCATTCCATAAAAGGTTGATGTTTACACTTATAACACTTAAAGTACAACTGAAAAGCTAGAATGCTACTTGGAATTTAAAGTTGACAATAAAGAGAAAATTACAAAATAAGCTTAAAAAAACTCTCGCATCTCTGCTGCTCCACTTTCTATAAATAAGGGTCCATTAGGGTTTCTTGATATCCATGAGTACTTCCCACCATTATTTAGGAACATTGGATGACTTCCACTCAATCTTGACCATTGAAACGATTTTGGCGCCATTTTTCTTTAACTTGTTTGATGAGGGTTGAGTGTGGGCAAAAATGAGTCAATTAAAGCTTTTGGAGCTTTGTTTGATAGTCAATGGAGAGGGATGGCTTACTGAGGTGGAGGAGGGGGGAGCAGGTTTGCAAGTTGGATGGGGGAGGTGATGGTTGTTGACTTAGTTTGACTGAGGTGGGAGGGAATAAAACGGGGGTGGTTTTATTTTATTTGTGGTGGGTTGGGTGAGTGGTGTGGGCCTGGAGTGTGTGGGCTGGAGTAATAAGGTGGGTTGGTTTTGTTTTGGGTTTAAAATATTTAAGGGTCCGGTTGGCTAAGGTAATAAACACAAGGACCAAAAATGAATTTCCACAAAACCAAGGGACTGAAAGTGTACTTCTGCCAAAATATCACAAGGGACCAATATTGCTAAGTTTAATATTCCAAAACCTATTTTTGCAATTTTTTAATTTTCAAAATTCCCAGAGACTATCTCTGCAAATTTCCAAACTCCAAGGACCAAACATGTAAATTTTCCAAAATTTTCACCCAAAGTCCATTTTTGATAACTTTTGATTTTTTAAGGACTTGGGTTGAGTTTTCTTTCAAAATAAATGCATAGGGACTATTTTTGACAAATTTTGAAACTTGGGGGACTGAAATTGCCAATATTGCAAACTTTGGTCATTTTTCATTTGTTTTTGCTCATTTTACATTTAAAACACATAAAACACAATCCCTGGGATAATTTAAGTATTTTGATGACTTTTCGATTGTTTTTGTATGTTTTGGCAGTTTAAATACGATAAAAATGATGAGTGTTTGCGCACTCATCACCTCTAAACTTTCTGAAAATTACAAAATTGGTCCTTGTATTATTTCCACACCAAACGGACCCTTTTTATTAATAAAGTCCAAATCCAAACATAAACCAAACCAACACCCCTGATCCACCCACAAACCCAATCCAACATCCAAGCCCAATCACCCTCAGGCCCATCCCCTTTTAATACTCCCTCCGGTCAAATAAGTCAAACAAACACTCCCTTTCCCCCCTTTGTCCCACTTGCAACCTGCAACAACATCACCTCACCTCTCCCACCATCACCATCACATCCACTGCCCAAACCCACTATCCACCTAACAGGACAATCCCAATTAATGCACCACCACCCCTTGCATAATAAAACAGACCAAATTAGCCTCAACAGGCTTTCCCGCCAAAAATGCATCAAGGGCTAGGATGAATTTGAGCCATCCAATGGCTTGAATTATTGCTGGGATATGATCAGAGGGACCCACAAGACCCTAGAATTCAGTTATAAAAGGAAGAAGAAGGCAGAATACCAAAGAGTAGATTAATTTTAGTTTTCTTATGTCGTTTTTATTAATCATCCAAATTTAGTTGTAATTTTAAGCTTTAAAAGCTTGTACTCAGTTTCTTAAATATAATTTGATCTTTCTTCAATCTTAATTTCAAGTTTTCTGTTTCAATTCTCATATTTGCATTTTTACTTTGAAATTTCAAACTAAAGCTATATTGTTCACAGTTGTTGTTTAGAGGCTCATTAGCTCATGTGAGCTCCCTATATAGCTTCTAAGAGTTATTAGAAACCTTAAAACCAGCCTAGCTTATAAAAAACTCAAAAATACCAAGAAATCAAAAAAATCAAAGAAAAATATATAAAAAATACTGGCTGAAGATGATGATGGCTGGAGCATGGTGTATCATGGATGGCCATGGGTTAGAACTCCATGGGGAGTGTTAGGAAGTGGTTTTGGTTCTTGGTTCTTAGTATTTAGCTTGGAGTGCATTTTGTAAGCCAAATCCTTCATTTTAGCCATTCACTGTTTCATTGCTTATTTTAGCTTATCATTGTGCCTTCTGTGCTTATTTAGTGTAATTTATTCATATTGTAACTTAAAATCAGTTGTTAGATTCTTAGAATTCATTGTGCTTAAAAATCTCATTTCCACTGTCATTTTAGTATAACATAGTATCTTAGGTTATTGAAGTTCAAGCTAGTGCTTCTATGCTCATTTAAGCTTATTAAGTCATAATAAGTCAGTAGAAAGCAGTTACAAAGTCATAGGTGATCATTTGTTTAGAAAACCAAAAATCAAGTTGTTTCTTAGGTTGTTTGGATTAGTAGGATTCTCTGTGTTCAAGGTTCTTATTGTTGTTGTTTCTGGTTCACACAAGTCACATTAGGTCATAATAGCTTAGAACAACCATAAAAACCAACCCCCACTCAGTAAAAAGTCAAAATACCCTTTAATCTCATCATATTAGATCACTGTTAGGATTTTAACTTAGCACACCCTTCAAATCTTTGTAAAAGTTGTTAGTATAGCTTATTTCAACCTCCTTATAGCTTAACATCACAATATCAGTCAATAGGATCCGGTCAAAATCCACCAAAGTCAACTTAGGTGTTCAAGTAAAAAAATCAAAATTGCATTGTTAGGCAGAAACCCACTTTTTTAAGGAATTTTCTTGATTTTTGTGTTCACAATTAAGCCCCAAGCTTTTTACCAGTTAAAGTGTACCAGCTTAACTATAGGAATCCACCATTGGCTTATTTTTAAGAATTTTTCTATGGTTTATACAAGTGCCTGTTTGAGGCTGCAGGGCATAACACCCTCCCCTACACCAGGGCATTTGCCCAACTTTCATTGGCTCATTCTGGCTTAACCAGTGGACCCCACCCCTCACCTTTTGGCTTTTTGGATAGCTTATTAGCTCAGCTAATCAGTCCAGGGCTTATTTTGTATTTGTGAGCCTTTGCCCTTAGCTTATTTTGGCCATTGAAGGTGCACTGATCACACTCAGTATACTGAGCACTCAACAAAGACCCCCAAGTTCATAACCTCCCCCTGTGCTTATTAGTGAGCAATAAGCTTTGCTTATTGGCTTATTTGGAAGGTCATCAGGCCACCTCTTAGGTTCAAGTTTAAATTTCGACCCTTGTCACCTCCTGTGGGCCCCACACAGGGCTGCAAGTGCCTCAAATTGGACTGTTTGTACTTAGGTCTCAGGATAGTGCTTATTTGTTGTCCTTAGCTTATTTCCAGTGCTTATCTGCTTCCTTTTTGCTTATTTCTAGTTAATATAACCTGTTGCTTATTTACCTTTGTGGAACCCTAATGTAGCTTTTTGTAGCTTTTTCAAAGATAAAAAAGTCCTAATAAGCTTAAACCTTAATCTGTTAAGCTAATAAGTTTTCAAACTGCTTATTTTTTTACTTTCAAACATTTTTTCTTTGTAAAAGTTGTTTATTATCAGTAGTTAAGCAGTTTTGTAAAAAGAAAATCAAGAAAAGCCAACTTTAAAAATAGTGATAGCTTCTATTTAATCCATTTGGCTTATTGCTCAGCTTTTTTAAATAGCAATTTTCATTTTTATAATTTTCTTAAGTTTCTAATATATTAAAATAGTTTAAGAAAAATTTTCATAATTTTCTGAGTTAATTTAATATTTATAATAATTAAATTAATTTTAATTAAAAAAGTCAAAATTAATTTTCCTTTTGCTTATTTATAAGCAAAAGCAGCTTTTTATATTTTTCCTAGGTCTTATAATTCATAAAGTATTTTTAGAAAAAATTTCAGAATTTTCACTGTTCATTTAGTATTTTTCATAATTAAATTAGTTAAAATAAATTATAATTATTAAATAAGTAAATAATTAGTAAAACAATTTGAAAATAATTTTTATAAACTTTTTATAATTTTTTTGGATACCTGTAATGGTTAACTAGTTTTGTAAAAATTTTCATATTTTTCTAAGTCACTTTAGTATTTTTCTTAAATTTAAATTAGATTTAAATTAGTTTTAATTAATTATTAATTAGTTTAAATAGTTTTTAATTAATATTAAATAATAAAATAATCAAAAAAAATAATTTTCTTTTTAACTAAATTTTATTTTAATATTAAGTTTGTAAAAATTTCATTTTCACCCCCTCTAGTTTAAATTTGTTCAAATATCACCTTTTTTTCCAGTACGCAATCGTATCTGATTTTTTATTTGATTTACGTTTATTTATATCTGTAATCTTGTAATTGTTTATACTATTTTTTCAACTTAATATCAATCATATCAGTAGTGTAATAAACTCCAAATCATTATTTGTTACTATTCCCCATCACTGATTCCCGTAAACATTTTCCAAACACAATTTCAATCTCGCTTGGACATAACGACCCGGGGATTTCCCTATACTTCCACGGATTTAATATCTTGCACTCCTCTCCCTCAGGTTTGACCTATTGACCATCCTTAGTTAATTTGGACTGACTATAAGGGAGGAGTCAACTAGTGCTACCATAGGGGTCGTCTCCATAACTCTCCCTCCAACTTTCTAATAAACTCTTCTTACCCCCACCTCTATTTCCACCCTTAGAAGAAATAGCAACAGTAGGTATACCATGTGCTAAAAAACTAGCCATGTCATTTTGGCAATCAAGAACCTCATCATCACTATCTTCTTCAGCCACCTTAGTTTCATCCTTACTACCAACCTCCAAATCAGCCCCATCCTTATGAGAAACACTTGTTGTGTAGAACCGTAAAGGGGGGGTGAATACGGTTTCCTAGGACTTTTAGATGTTTAAAAACTTTAAGCCAAAGAGAATACCAAGTGGTTGTACAATAATCCAACAACCACTATCACAACCAAAGTATATAAAGCAAGTAGAGAACACAACGATATATACTGGTTTGGGATGGGGGGTTTATACCATCCGTAAGTCCGGTTGCGAATCCACGACTCCGATACTATTCACTAGTATAATCCTTTCGGTGGACTACAAACCGTTACAATTCACTCCACCGATATTCACCAATATCGATGCTCACAAAGAAGGAGTTACTCACATGGTATTCCGCCCTCGGAAACCACCCAAAAGAATCTCACGATTCGAATTTACCTAAGGGTTACCAAGACTTCCACCCGAAAGTATCAAACCCCAACTAGATCCCCAATGATCTAGGCTTGGTCACCAAGACACAAGTCTTCCCTTACAAACAATTGAATGAATGAATATATGTTTGTTCAATCAAGTCCTAACCTAACCTAGAGACTCGATTGTAATAGAAAGGGTATAAGAAAGAAGACCCTTGACACAATCACAAGAGTGGATTAGGTTCTTGTGATTCTTCCCTTTCAAGTAGATGTGTTCTTCCAAAGATGTTAATGTGAAAATCAAGAACACAAGATTAGAGATAGAAAGATTTGAGAGTGTTTAGAGAGAAAGAATTTAGAGAGAAAGAATAATGGCAAGAGGTAAGGAGTACAAGAGACAAGGGTGGTATTTATAGGCCAAGAACCCAAACTTGGGAATTTTTACCGAGGCCAGCGCGTCACCCGCGCGGGCAGCGCGCCAGGCTTCTGTAAACTTTCCCAAGTGTTGGGTGTTTGGATCTTATAAATACCTATACTTGCTAAACCCCCAATTGTACTTCACAATCAACCTTAACATTAATCATTCTAAGGTTTGCCAACTCAAATAGCTAATTTAGAAAATGTTTTGTGAAGTGTTTAAAGAGTAACCAAATTACCAAGGGTTTAAAATGTAGATAAGGTAATTTGGAAGGGGTAGAAGTGTATCTCCTCACATGGCATAGAAAAGAGAGAAAGAATATGCCAAGGAATATTCCAATGCTTGGGGGAAGAATGAGATGGAGGGTTGAGATGAAATGGTTTGAGTTGAATGGATAGGATCAAAGGGAGCCTCCCTTGGTTTTCAAACAATTTTGGCATGTGGTGAATGTGGATGGATGAGATGATCTCATTTGAAATGGATGGCTAGGATCAAACATGCCTAGGTTAGGGTTAAGAAAGGATATTCCAAGGGAATATGCTTTGCTTGGGGGGAAAGGAGAAATGGAGGGTTGAGATGGTTTCATTTGAAATCAATGGTTGAGATCAAGGAGAGATTCCTTTGCTTGGGGAAGAAGTGTGGATCAATGGTTGACATGGTTTTGGTTTGAATTGGATGGTGAGCATCAAAACCATGTGGTGGTATAGGGAAGAGGGATTGGATGGATGGTTGAGATGTGTTTGATTTGAATTCAATGGCTAGGATGGGAGGAGCCTTATTAGGGTTTCAAATAATTCCCCATGTGTTGAAAATAAAGGGTTGAGATGTGTTGTAAGGGAATGGATGGTTTAGATGTAGTGTGTAAGGGAATATGTAAGGGTGTAAGAGATTGTGTAAGAGAATATTTGATTTGGATATGATTGGTTTTGTCTTATGTATAAATCGGATTAAGAGAGGATTAAGGCATAATCTAATTGTCATTAAGAAGAAAAGGTTTAGACAATTAAGATTATAAGTTGAGAAAATCATAGGTTACTTATAAGTTCAAGTAACACAACGTCGAGAATCCATAGTTTCATATCTCGTGACTTTCCACGACTTGACGTTCTCAACTAATACCTTGGTTCAAACAAGTTAAGTGCTTTGCCTTGTTGTAAATCATAACCCAAGTGGGAAAGGATGCGTTTAGGCAAAGTGACCTTTGACTTAGTTTGAACAATATGGGAGTAAAACCGTTACGTAATTAGAGAAGACATAAGTACGAGATATGAGCATATAGATGCTTCAACACGATGTCACATGAAATATACAAGCTCCCTATGTTTAGAAAAGCCTTGGCTAGAGGCGATAGTTAGAAAACATGAGTTGGCGTTTTCCCGTAAATGGGTGTTCTAAAAATGGGATTTCTCAAATCTCAAAACTCGTTTCGAGTGTTCTCAATTAAGCACATAACATATTCATACCTGTATTGAAAGAACCACGTTTGTCGGGTAAGGGGAAAGCCGACTTTCAAAATTCACCCAGAACCATACAGACTCCTGGCGCGTCACCGCCCGGGCAGCACGCCAGGAGCAAACATTGGCTCCGGCGATTTTGAGCTAACATTTGTTATTTTATGTGTTTCGATGGTTTATTTGTCATCATTAAAACATAAAGAGATCTTGATCATGTTGCCTCAACAATCTCCCCCTTTTTGATGATGACAAACAAAAACCGAAAGCAAATAAAATTACCAAACTTAGCGAAGATAAAACGCGCCTTTGGTGTAGCTTGCATTTTGACCTTTGTCTTGTAATTAAATGAAGCCTTTAACATTACTTGATGGTCTTCACGATGGTCTTGACGCTCTTTCTTTCTTTCTCCCCCTTTTGTCGAATCAAAAAGGCGGGACCGAATGTGCTCCCCCTTGAACATAGCTCCCCCTAGATCGTTGCTCCCCCTTGTTTCAAGGCGGGGATCCATGGGTCAAGAGACTTACCTTTGCGGAAGCCTAGCTACACATAGAAATCACAACATGCAACAAACAATAAATCCTCACATGTGAAAGTTCCAAGATGCTTAGATTACCATTCGGAAACTTGCAACATGGGTTAGTCCACAAGAATACATTTAAATCATATGAAAGGCATAGATTAATCCAAATACATAACTATTAGATAAAGGCCATAACAAAGTTTCAAGCATGCAACACAAGCACAACAATTATTCAACAACCATAGAGATCCTAGATGAAATACACATAAAGTAATGTCTTAAGAGATCAAACAAACACAAGTTACACAAACACATCAAAGATCTTTGCATGATATGTAGGTGGCCCAACGGGTGATGAAATTCTTAAGAACCCCGAACTTCAACCGGCTTTCACGACGTTGTCGTTTGGTGGATTGGTAAGTTTTGTAGGCAAGTCGTTCGTGGGTTGGCAAGGAGGCCACATTATCAACCACTTTATCCTCACTAATCACGTCTTCCGAAGCATTCCATGCCCGTTCATGAAACATCTCATTGACCATAAGTTCCATTCGGCCTATTGGATCCATAGAAGCTTGCTGAGATGTGGAGGCGGCATTAGCCGGAAGCTCAAGGTCGATATCATCACGATCAAGACTATTTGCGTTGAAGTTGGAAAATAGTGGAACAACCATCTCACAATCAGGCCAATCTTGGGCATGGTCAGGATGTTCAGCTTTGATGTGTTCAAAAAGTGTGGTGAGGAGACGAGCATAAGGAATCAATCTCATGTTGCCTTGAAGCTTGTCCATTCTTTTGGCCATGAAATAGGCAAAGTTGAATGGTGTGCCGGTCTCAATGCAATAAAGCATGTAACCTACAACAATTGAAACATTTCCTCTAGCTCCCAACTTTACAAACACATTGGAAGTCAAAACATGTTCCCATGCATTGAGCGTGTCACGTAAGTGTGATTGAGCCCAATGAGAGTCAGCCTCGTCATTGCAATGATATTTAGGCTTGAAGATTGCACTTTGTACCACAGCCGCATCAATTCTGTTCTCTTCAGATGAGTGGTAAATTCGGTACTTTCTGAATTCTCTTGTCTCCATAACATCGGTGTAGAGTTTTATGCCAGTAGAGTTGATGCCAAGAACCGTTCCGAGCTTCTCCAAAGACCATGTATAGTTATGCCCATACATTTGAAAGTTGAGGGTGAGATCGGCGGGGTTGAAGTGATAAAAGGCATAGAATTCTTGTATGTGACGAGGATAGATGTCGGGAGGTAGTAAAGCAAATGACAAGCAACCCGCATTGGTAAAAGGTTGACGAAGACCACACAAGCGAATGAAGTCAAGGTCACAATGACGACCCTCGTGATAATTGCGTTTTTCAAATGGTTTGTAGTTGTCGACACCTCGAGCACAATGGACCTTTTTCATGTATTGTTTGGTGTCACGTCTTTCACCCATTGTTCCTGTCAAAATAACGCATGATGTGTTTACATATATGTATATTGATAATCAAAGATAGAAACAAAAAATATCAGCATGTCTGGCGCGTTGCCCGCGTGTCGACGCGTTGGCAGCGCGCCAGCCTCGTAAAAATTAATGGATTTCCCTCGAAAATTCAAGATTTTGAAAAATTTTGAAAAGAAAGGGTGAATTAGTTACATATAGTCCATGAATAGATCGAAAAACACAAAACCCCTTTGATTAATTTACCCGAAAAAGCATGATTCCATTTTGTTTGTAAAAATTCTTAGAAAATTTTGCCATAGTTTCCCCTGTAACTAGCAATTTTCCCATATGTGACAAATCAATTTTAAGATCAAATGAAAGATTTCAATGATAACCCAAGTGTGTGTGTATATATATATATATATATATATATATATATATGCATATCTCACAAAAATAATAAGCAATAACAATTATAGACATAGCAATGGAACAATGGAGATCAAGACTTACCAAGATCTTCAAGAAAAGGGTAGTGTAGGAAGAAGATGAGTGTGTGTGTGTGTGTGTATGTGTGTGTGTGTGTGTGTGTTTGTGAGGTCCGCAGCACTTCAAGGAGAATGGGAGAAGAAAATCTTGGTTGGTTAGTTGTGTTTGTTGTGAGTTTTAAGAAGTGGGGCCCATAAAATCTCAAGTGGACCAATGAGAGTGACATGTGAGATTTAAGTTAGGATAAGAATAATGGGTGGGATAAGATGAGGTAGTTTATTTGATATGAATCATCCTAATTTTATAAAGACCATTTCCTTGTTTTTGTTGGTTCGAATACAACAATGTGCATTAGGAATATTGAGTACAACTCAAATTCACGGTCCAACTTATAAACTACATTATTCTCGATGTTCAATCAATCCAAGGCCTAATCTAAGGTAGTTAAAAGTTTCTCGTTTTAGAGGTTTTGTTAGGATATCGGCAACATTATCTTTGGAGGCAACTTTTTCCAAGAGGATATTTCCTTTTTGAACATTGTCACATAGGATGTGGTGGCGGATTTCAATGTGCTTAGTTCAAGAGTGGTGAACGGGATTTTTAGTTAGATCAATAGCACCCTTGTTGTCACACAATACAAGAACATCTTGTAGATGGATGTTGTAATCACAAAACATTTGCTTCATCCACAAAGCTTGCTGACAAGCCCTTCCGGATGCAACATATTCGGCTTCTGTAGTGGATATTGCTAAAGCAGTTTGTTTTTTACAAGACCATTGTGTTAGACATTCTCCTACAAAGGTGCATACACTAATAGTGCTTTTTCTATCAACGTAGTCGCCGGCGTAATCGGAGTCGGTGTAAATACTAATTTCAATACCCGAGGCCTTTGGATACCAAACACCTAGATAAGGTGTGCTCTTTAGGTATCTAAATATCCGTACAACGGCTTTCATGTGAGATTCCTTAGGGTTATCTTGAAATCTTGCACACAATGATACACTAAACATGATGTCGGGTCTACTAGCGGTTAGGTGTAGTAGACATCCTATCATACATCGGATATTTAGAATTATCAACCGAAATTCCATCCTTGTCCAAGGTGAGTTTTAGATTGGTTGCCATTGGTGTTTTGATGGACTTAACATTTTCAAGATCAAATTTTCTAAGAGACTCTTTAAAATATTTTGATTCCGAGATAAATGTGCCATTGTCACTTTGTATAACTTGTAAGTTAAGTATGGACTTGAGATCTCCTAAGACATTCATGTTAAATTTCTCATGCATATGCTTTAAAAACTCGTCATGCAATGCTTGGCATGTAGATCCAAAGACTCTATCATCTTCAAAGATTTGAATGACTATTTGATGCTTTTCCTTTATCTTGAAGAACAACGACTTATTCTTCATGCCTCTTGCATATTTACATTCAACAAGAAAAGATACTACACTATTATGCCATACATGATTTTCTATATCAAGTCCATGCAAGACCTTCTTTATTTTAAAAACATGATTGGGTTTTTGAAAGTTAATAAATCCCGGTGGTTGGGAAACATATATTTCACTATTGATTTCTTTATTAAACGCATTTTTGACATCCATTTGTTTAAGTTTAATCATGCTACTACATGCATATGCAAGAAGAATGCGCAAAGACTCTATTTGTGCAACCGGGGCAAAAAATTGATTAATAGGTTTTTCAACTTGATCAATATCATTTATTACTAACTTAGCTTGATTTTCATAAATTGTTCCATTATCATGCAAGGTGTTACTGAAAGCCCATTTTAAATCAAAAGGGGTGCAAGTATTAGGTAATGGAACTAATTCCCAAACATTGTTACGTGTGAATTGATCTATCTCAAAATGCATTGCCATAAACCAAGTTTCGTTCCTAATAGCTTCCTCAAAACATGTTTGCTCTATAGTCGATATGAATGCAAATGTACTGTTTTGAGCTTGTGCTATAAAATCATTTTCTAAATCATTTTCATCGTTATGATTTATTATTTCAACTAGATTGGTGTGATTAAAATTTTTACTTTGATCATTATTCACTCCTAGTTTATCTTCCAATGGCAAGGATATTTCTTCGTCAAAACATACATCAAGTGTCTCGATGATTTTAGAAGTCTCCTTATTATAAACTTTATACGCCTTTGATGTATGTGAATATCCTAGGAAGATTCCATTATGTGTTTTAGATATTATGCATTTACAACCAAAGATTTTCAAATATCCTAGTGATGGTCTTTTCTTCCTAAGAATCTCATAAGGTGTTTTATTACTTGTTTTAGTGATAGATGTCCTATTTAAAATGAAGGATGCGGTTTCTATAGCGTGACACCAGAATTTTTGTGAGATAGATTGTTCATTAAGCATAATAAAACACATTTCTCATAAGCGCCGAATCTTTCTTTCAACAATCCCATTAGTTAAGGTGTCAGAAGATCGGAAATTATGTAAGATTCCATTTTTATCACAAAAATCTCCAAATTGCACATTATTATAAAAGTTCCCACCGAGACTCGATTGAATAGATGTAATGTAACAACCATGTAGATTCCGTAAACTCTTTCCTAGGTTCATGAATTTTTCAAAAACTTCATTTTTAGACTTCAAAAATTCTATCCATGTATACCTTGAGAAGTCATCAACAACCACCAAAGTATAGAAGTTTCCTTCATAGCTTTGAGTGATTGATGGACCAAATAAGCGTAAGTGAACTAATTCTAAGACCCTTATGCTTGAGATGTTATCATTATTAAATTTTTGACTTGCATGGACTTGACTTCCTAATTTACATGCATTGCAAGAATGATAAGCATAATCTAGCATAGGTAAATTTCTAACTAATGCTTTAGAATTTAATTTAAGAATTACCTTCATGCTAGCATGTCCTAATCTTTTATGCCAAAGTGTAGACTCATCACCAATAACGTCAATGGAGGATTTGAAAGTTCTTTTAGTGTGTGGTTCACGAGCATAGATTGTCATACACATGTCTTCTTGGCATACCTATAAGACAAACATGAAACTCAAACTCTCGGTCCCCATTTTCTTATGGGTCCATTGAGGTTAGCATAGAACACTTCCATGTTATACATTCTTGAATCTTGGAGCAAGTTACAAAGTATCTTAAGTCCAAATTCAGAGAATATTTTCCAAGGAGTGTCTTGAGAAGAGGGCTTAGAATTATTTGGTCTTAGAGGTCTTTTGTTTGGGTAGAATTTTTCTTGCCTATTAAACCTCCTTTTCTTTCGAGAAGAGTGTTGACTATGATGCTTGTTTTTTGAATGAGTCTTATGTGTTTTGAATGTATCATACTTACTATGAGTGATTGGTTTGTAAAATTGTTTCATCTCATTAACACTTAAGATTGTTACTTGAATACCATATGGACTAGGAGCATGTGTTTGAGGTGTTCTAGGTATAGAATTAGGACAAGCTATATTTTTATTAACTTTAGTGTCTATTTTTGGCTTTTCAATATTTTCAGATTTTTCAAGATCTTCCTTTTCATGACATGAAACACTATTTCCTATGTTTAAGCTACTTTTCTTATACTTTGAAAAACACATAGCTTCATCTTGAAGTTTAGACACATCATTGTTCAAAGAGTCAACCACATGTGTAAGTTTTTCACAACTTAAGCATGGTTCAACCACCTATTTGGCTTTGATCTTCTTAATTTCAAGTTCAAGCTCATTTGCTCTACTAGCTAGTTTATTTGTTTCTTGTTGTAAAATGTGTTTCTCTCGAAGTATAGCTTTTATTTGTTTAATCCAATCATTATTAATTCTTATTAGTTCAAGATTATATTTTTCTAATTCTCTAGCATCTAATGTTTTGTTTGAACTAAAGGGATCTAGATGTACCTTTGGAGATCCTAAAGCTATGAAGCATGATTCATTCCTCTCTTTGTTATCCTCATTATTGCTTTGACACCAAGTGTCTTCAAACCCAATCATTGAATTCTCCATGCATAAATCTCCATCATCAAATGTATTCACCCCGAAGAGCACATGGTTCTCTTGAGCCATGGATCTATACTCAAGTTTACCAAAGATCTTTGTTAGGATTTTAGATTTTGGAAAAGAAGTTTTTTATTTAAAACGACTTCTCGGGAAGGTTTTAACACTCAAAAACTAGAGTATTCTGCTCTGATACCAATTGTAGAACCGTAAAGGAGGGATGAATACAGTTTCTTAGGCTTTTTAGATGTTTAAAAACTTTAAGCCAAAGAGAATACCAAGTTGTTGTACAATAATCCAACAACCACTATCACAACAAAAGTATATAAAGCAAGTAGATAACACAACGATATATACTGGTTTGGGATGGGGGGTTTATACCATCCGTACATCCAGTTGTGAATCCGCGACTCCGATACTATTCACTAGTATAATCCTTTCAGTGGACTACAAACCGTTACAATTCACTCCACCGATATTCACCAATATCGATGCTCACAAAGAAGGAGTTACTCACACGGTATTCCGCCCTCGGAAACCACCCAAAAGAATCTCACGATTTGACTTTACCTAAGGGTCACCAAGACCACTACCAAGACTTCCACCCGGAAGTATCAAACCCCAACTAGATCCCCAATGATCTAGGCTTGGTCACTAAGACACAAGTCTTCCCTTAAAAAAAATTGAATGAATGAATATATGTTTGTTCAATCAAGTCCTAACCTAACCTAGAGACTCGACTGTAATAGAAAGGGTATAAGAAAGAAGACCCTCGACACAATCACAAGAGTGGATTAGGTTCTTGTGATTCTTCCCTTGCAAGTAGATGTGTTCTTCCAAAGATGTTAATGTGAAAATAAAGAACACAAGATTAGAGATAGAAAGATTTGAGAGTGTTTGAGAGAAAGAATCTAGAGAGAAAGAATAATGGCAAGAGGTAAGGAGTACAAGAGACAAGGGTGGTATTTATAGGCCAAGAACCCAAACTTGAGAATTTTTATCGAGGCAGGCACGACACCCGCCCGCCAGCGTGCGGGCAGCGCGCCAGGCTTCTGTAAACTTTCCCAAGTGTTGGGTGTTGGATCTTATAAATACCTATCCTTGCTAAATCCCCAATTGTACTTCACACTAAACCTTAACATTAATCATTCTATGGTTCGCCAACTCAAATAGCCAATTTGGAAAATGTTTTGTGAAGTGTTTAAAGTGTAGATAAGGTAATTTGGAAGGGGTAGAAGTGTATCTCCTCACATGGCATAGAAAAGAGAGAAAGAATATGCCAAGGAATATTCCAATGCTTAGGGGGAAGAATGAGATGGAGGGTTGAGATGAAATGGTTTGAATTGAATGGATAGGATCAAAGGGAGCCTCCCTTGGTTTTCTAAGGGAATATGCTTTGCTTGGGGGAAAGGAGAAATGGAGGGTTGAGATGGTTTCATTTGAAATCAATGGTTGAGATCAAGGAGAGCCTCCTTTGCTTGGGGAAGAAGTGTGGATCAACGGTTGACATGGTTTTGGTTGGAATTATATGGTGAGGATCAAAACCATGTGGTGGTATAGGGAAGAGGGATTGGATGGATGGTTGAGATGTGCTTGATTTAAATTTAATGGCTAGGATGGGAGGAGCCTTATTATGGTTTCAAATAATTCCCCATGTGTTGAAAATAAAGGGTTGAGATGTGTTGTGAGGGAATGGATGGTTTAGATGTAGTGTGTAAGGGTGTAAGAGATTGTGTAAGAGATTGTGTAAGAGAATATTTGATTTGGATATGGTTGGTTTTGTCTTATGTATAAATTGGATTAAGAGAGGATTAAGGCATAATCTAATTGTCATTAAGAAGAAAAGGTTTAGACAATTAAGATTATAAGTTGAGAAAATCATAGGTTACTTATAAGTTCAAGTAACACAACGACGAGAATCCATAGTTTCATATCTCGTGACTTTCCACGACTCAACGTTCTCAACTAATACCTTGGTTCAAACAAGTTAAGTGTTTTGCCTTGATGTAAAGCATAACCCAAGTGGGAAAGGATGCGTTTACGCAAAGTGACCTTTGACTTAGTTTGACTAATAAGGGAGTAAACCCGTTACGTAATTAGATACGTCGTAAGTACGGGATATGAGCATATGGATGCTTCAACACGATGTCACGTGAAATATACAGGCTCCCTTAGTTTAGAAAAGCCTTGGCTAGAGGCGATAGTTAGAAAACATGAGTTGGCGTTTTCCCGTAAATGAGTGTTCTAAAAATGGGAATTCTCAAATCTCAAAACTCGTTTCGAGTGTTCTCAATTAAGCACATAACATATTCATACCTGTATTGAAAGATCCATATTTGTCGGGTAAGGGGAAAGCCGACTTTCAAAATTCGCCCGGAACCATACAGACTCCTGGCACGTCACCCGCGCTTTGACGCGCGGGCAGCGCGCCAGGAGCAGACATTGGCTTCGGCGATTTTGAGCTAACGTTTGTTATTTTATGTGTTTCGATGGTTTATTTGTCATCATTAAAACATAAAGAGATCTTGATCATGTTGCCTCAACATGTTGCACAAGGAATACCATTTTCATCAATATCAGCCATATCAAAAGCATCAAACAGGTTCTATGTAGCAATAATCGTCCCACTCGTACTGTTAGGAATATGAATATTCAAGTAAAAGACTCGGTCACCCCGAGTATAGATTAGCATTAAGTAGCTCGTAGTTAGTTCAATATTTAGTTAGTTAGTAGTTAAGTAGAATAGCATTTGTAGAGTCGAGTCGGGTTTTTACCCACAGTCAGCTCACTCTACAGCCCGTCTAGAGGCACTTAAGCATGTAACTATAAATACCCCTCTCCCACCAAGGGAGAGGGTTGGACCTTTCATCACATTAATCTAACATCTTGCTTTCTCTCACTAAAAGGCTCCCATTCTCTCATTCTTTCTCTCTCTAGGTCAAATCACACACAAGAACCAACTATGTTTTAATTATAAGTATACTATAATTGGCATCAAGAGCCATGGTTTCATCTTAGGGACTTGGTATACTCGGACTTGTGATTGGTTTTGTGTTAGTTGTATGGTTCGAATGGTTTTCATGGAAAACATCTTGGTTTGATCTTTTTTGTGATTAGATACGTGATATTCTTGTACTTTCATGTTTAGAGGTGTTAGAGGTTCTTAGTTTTTCATTTGGATAGGTTGTATCATTCAGTTGTTTGGTGCTTGATGCAATTTAGGGTGTGTTTCTAACTAGCGATTTGCTTCTCGGTAAAGGATTCTAAGTAACGATGTGTGTAGGAGATTAGCAACGATTTGCTTTGATTCTGCCAGGGATTTGATTTTTTTACTATTTTTGGATAAGTAGACAAATCGCTAGAAAGCGACGGTTTTGTCTTTTATTATAGCGATTTATCAGGTTTGTCCTTTTGTGGTTGTAACGATTTGTGTATCCAGCGAGTTGCCTGTTCTGCGATTTGTGCATTCAGCGATTTACCTGTTTAGCGATTTGTGTGTTCAGTGATTTGCCTGACAGCGATTTGCCAGACAACGATTTGTGTACCAGAGATTTGTTGACCTGCGATTTGTGTGTAGCGATTTGCTTGCCAGCAATTTGTCTATTAGCGATTTTCCTGTTAGCGATTTGCCTGTTAGCGATTTGTCTTTTAGCAATTTGTGGGTTGCAACTTATGTCAAGTGATTTGTTTGCCAGAGATTTGCATCTAGCGATTTGTGGTCTTCTAGCGATTTGTCCTCCAGCGACTTATGTTCACCTACTTGTGATTTGTGACTTGATCCTTATTGTGTCTTGTATAAATCTAGTGATTTTTGAATTGTCGCGACTTAAGTTGTTACGACTAGTCTGATTGTGATTTGACGTTGTGAGTTAATCATTGCGACTTGACTTATTACAATTTTATCTGTTGTCACTTGACACTTATTACTAATTATGATTTGTTCAAGACTTTACACTAAGTCTTACTCGCCAATTACATCTTACGGTTTCTTTTGCTGATCTTAGAAAATCCCGCGAAAGATTCTATTTCTCGGTTTAAATCACAAAACTTGTAAAATCCCGTGTAAGTGTACATCATGACTAGCACTTATTCTGATGACATTCAAACTGTCGGGTCCGATACCCGCCCTCCTATGCTTGATAGGATGGATTACGAGTCTTGGACACAAAGAATTCGTTTATACTGTTTGGGTAAAGAAAATGGTGTTCTACGATCAATCGATGAGGGACCCTTTCAAATGGGTACAACTAGAGATGTTATCACTACTGGTGAAGATGGTGTTGTCACATTTGAAATCGACAGGCGACGTACTTACAATGATCTTAATGAGGAGGAGAAGAAGCGTTATGATGCTGACATTCGAGCTTCCAACATTGTGATACAAGGACTTCCTAAAGATGCATACAAGCTGATAAACTTTAACACTAAAGCTAAAGTGGTTTAGGATAATGTCATGATGCTTCTAGCTGGGTCTGAACTAACCAAAGAAGACTGTGAGTTACAACTGTATGATGAGTTTGAGCACTTCAAGATGAACCCTAGCGAAAACATCACAGACTACTATGTCAGATTTCACAAGCTAGTCAATGATATGAGAATCATCAGAATGACAATGCCCAACATTCAACTCAACTCAAAGTTTGTGAACAACATGTCACATGAATGGGATCACTTTGTGACAGCAGTGAAACTCAACAAAGGTTTGACAAACACCAATTATGAACAACTGTATGCTTACTTACAACAACATGAGAAGCATGCTGTTTATGATCGTCAACTAAAGGAACAACTCAATCCGACAACAACTAATGATTCACTTGCCTTTGTCTCAAATGTCCATCCATTCAATCAATCCTCACTCGATCAAGCTTATCTTCATCCTTCTTCATCATTGAATCAGTCAACATTTCTCAACCATCTGAGCATTCACCACCTGCTGTGAGCACCCAACTTGACTCAGGGTACTCTCGTACAGAAAAGATGATTGATAATCTCTCCAATCAAGCTTCACTCCTCGTACAACAGTTCAGAGCAACTCTTCCCCAAACCAACAACCAACTTAGAACTTCATCAAATCCACGCAACCATGCAATAGTGGAAGATGGACGGGTTGTAATTCAAAACATTCAGAGAAGACAAAATTCAAATCAAAGAAATGTTGCTAGAGGCAATGCTTAGAACAGAGTTGGGAATGCCAATCAGGGGCAATGAAGGCAACCCAAGTGCTACAACTATGGAGGTCTTGGCCACATTGCAAGAAATTGCACTCAACCAAAACGTCCACAGAAATCCAACTACTTCAAAGACAAGACGCTGTCAATGCAAGTACAAGAAAACGGAGCTGTGTTGAATGAAGAAGACTTATTGTTTCTTGCTAGTGATGAGGGCAATACATGTGATGCTGATGGGGATGACCAACCAGTTCAGGACTTGGCACTCAATGATCCAAACATCTTCCAAGTTGATGACTGTGATGCCTTCGACTCTAATGTTGATGATGAACCTACTGCTCAAACCATATTCATGGCCAACTTATCTTCTGCAGTCTCTTCACCACAACAATCTGATCCTTCCAACTCATCTGTCATATCTGAGGTACTTAAATTGTATGATGTGTTCAAAAGGATTGATGAACCGAAGATTCCCAATGAAGTACAACAGATAAATGGTGTTGAGTCAGATAATGTTGAATTGTAAAACGACAATGTTATCCCAATTGAACATCATGTGAATCACAACAATGAAACTATTGTACCAAGTGGTGCATCCTCAACTATTGATAATGATTATGTGATGCCTAAACAAAACATTCCCAACAAAGTACAATAAACAAACACTGTGGAATTAGATACTGGTAATAGGGGAAATAGCAATGTTATCCCATATGAACAGTATGTGAAACACAGCAAAGCGTCTGTGTACCAAGTAAGGCATCTTCTGTTGAAGATGATGTATGTGAGTTGGATGAATTCACCTCTGTTATACCCGATGACTCTTTGACCACTAGACTTATTATGCTAAAAGATCAAGTGACCATATATGAACAAAGGGTAAAATTTGAATTAACCGAACATGGGCAGAAAGCGGATTGGCCAATGCGTACATTTATAACTTAACGTAATTTGAAGGAAGAAAAATTAAAAAGAGAGTTTTATTCTTTACAAAAACAACTTGATCAGTCTGTTAAACAAAAACAGGAGATTCAAGAAAGTGTAATTGCATTGAAACAAGATTTCAAAGAAAAGGAAACTAAACTCTTAATTGATTTTTCCAGACTTAAGACGTTAGAAAATAAACTTGAAAACAAGTTGTACACACAAGGCCAAACCATCCAAACTGCTCAAATGATGCAAAAGCATAAAAACTATGTGATGGACATAGTGAAAAGGATGTAGGTGAACTTAAATCAAACTCCCTTAGGAACATTAGAGATGCCCAACCTGCTTTGTATGATGCTAATGTTATGCTTACACCTTGTCATGCCCCTCCTGATGTGTCATCTTTTGATGAAAGTGACGAGATTGAAGTAATAAATAGGGAGAAATTAGCTGAGAAAATGAAGGATCCCAAGTGCATTAAAAAAATGTGTCAATATTAGGCCCCATAATTATTCTAAGGAGAACCGAATAGCTATCTTTGTGCCTCAAACTAAGTTGACACCAGAACAGATATTTTGGCGTTAAGTTTCAAAAAAATGAAAGCCAAAGAACTTAAGACCCAAACTCCTAGAAAGATAATTACACCAACGGTGTACCCTCCCAATACACCCATGCACTTAGTTCAGCTAGCACTTCCCACTAAGTGTAAAACTCTTATTAGTATCTATGTCCTTTGTCAAATGTTTGCTGATTTTGATAAAACTTGTAAGAAGAGAATTACACTGACAGGAATTACTGAGGGGGAAAAGAGGTTTGAACAAACAAAAGAGTGTTACTTAATAGAGGTTATTCCATTTTTTAAACTTCTTAAAGAACATTTTGAGGGCATGCAAAAAATCCTTGAAACTGAATTGAATGAAATGAAAGAAGTGTTTAAAAATGTGGAAAATGAGGGAAAACAATTAACAATTGATCTTAAAAGTTGTGAAATTGAAAGAAAGAATATTCTAATCACAAATGAGAATTTGATTGCTAAGTGTATTGCACAGGATGTATTATATACTGCTACTGATTCTGCATTAACTGCTTGTCAATTTCATGAGATGTGTATTGCATTAAATGTTTTCCAGAATCGTGTTGTTGAGCTTGAGGGGGAGAATTTAAAATTGCATGAAAAAAATACAAAATGATGACCATGATAACATGGTTAGGCCCTTATCAAAACTAGAGGTTGATAATCTTAATCTGTAATTAAAGTATCAACATTTAGAAGAAAGAATTAAAATCTCAAATGCCAAGACATCTTCTGATGCTCCTGAATTTGATACATATTTTGAATTAGCTAAACGGGATGAAAAAATTCAAGCTCATACAAACACGATTCAAAAGTTGAGGGCTCAAATTGCCCAATTGAAGTCTAACAAATGTGAAGTGACTGACACCAATAAGCCACCGTCTTTAGATTCTTAGAATTTCTATTATCAATACACCATTAATAAATTACATTATGATAATAAGTGGCTTCAAGCTGAAATTTCAAATGCCAAACAGCGTTACAAAGAGTTATTTGATTCAATTAAAATCACACATGAGAAAACCAATGAAAAAATAACTTCTTTGCTTAATGAAATTGAGAATCTAAAGGCCAAGGTGAAAGGGAAAATGCCAGTTACTGCATGTGATAATGTCGTTTCAAAGGTTTGTGCTTATAGAAGGTATGCATATGATGCTATGAGTATTCCGCTTCCTCTTAGAAACAATGAGTTAGTTCATAGTGATTATCTTAGACATCTTAAGGAGTGCCATGACATGCTTCGTGAGACCATTGAAGAGGATAGTATTGTGGAGTTTGTTATACTCCATGGATCGTTTTAAGCATCTAGGGATAACAATAACAATGACAATAGAATGCACAGCGGAATAAGTAAACATCAATTGTTATTGAAACAAGGATTCTTCGTCATCATCTCTAACTCTACCAAACACAAACAATCTAGGCGTTTACAAACCTTACGCCTAGATACACACACTTTAATTTAGACGTCTACATTGAACTTGTGCACACTAATAATAAATCCCTGTATCTCTTTATATACTAGAGATACTAGGGTTACAAAGAATATTTCTAAATAATAAAAAGATCCATAGTAATCTTTTTCTTGCATATGAAGTTTTATCCTCTGTCTACTTTAGTCCTTCATCTTTCATGTATTTTGTCATATCAACTCAAATATAAATCCCAACAATCTTCCCCTAGTTGATATTGACAAAACCAATAAGCATGAACTTCCCCTGAAGTTAATATATATGAAAGATAAACGAACTTCCCCTTAAACCATGCTATATCATCAAGGCTCTTCAAGTTGCAGCTTCTATGTATATCTTCTTCCCCTTTTTGTCATCATCAATTAGGGGACAAAAGTAACCAACCTTGATCTTCACAATCACCAACCAGTACCATACATCAAATTTAGTCCTTTAATGTCTTGAATTACCCACCATTAAGAACACCAAAATGCTTACTTATTAAATGAACTCAAGACATAAAATTCCCAAATCTTCAGTAAGAATACCAATGAATAATCATGAAAACCTTCACCTTGATGTAGCACATAAATGGTTAAACATTGAAACATTAAGCTTCCCCTGAAACCCATATGTTAACCATTTGTTGAATCTTCAATTCTGTAAGCTTTATGTAATGATGAAGAAAACTAACCATTACCAATTTGATGCTGAAGTAGAATAAACCAACCTTGTGTCTTATCTCTTGTAATAAAATTGACTTCGAACGTATACTTAACGTATAGGGAGATCGCAATCCCTTGACAATAATCACTGAGCACAATAATGTAACTCCTTCAAGTGATTGTCAATTCGTAGTCACCTGAACGAACGAACAAGTTACCTCCTGCTAAAAGGTATGATAAAACACAACTTTGAAAAATTCCACTTCATTGTCAAATAAGCAACAAATAATCCTCTTCGCCAATAAATAATAAATGCGAGCCATTGAACCATTAAGAACAAAATAACCATCTTGTGTGTGTGAACCAATAACCCATTACCCATGTGTGTGTCAATCCATCTTTTCAAGCAATAATCGCAGCAGTAGTAAGTTTCAAACGAGCAGCAGAATCATAAACTAGAGCAGCAGTTTACTAAAGCTAGCAGCAGAATGAATTTATTTCAGCAGCAGAGCGTAGCAGTAGAAACTTTATTAGTATATTAAAGCTTTCCAATACCGACCTTGATAAATCTGTACCTGGCCCACGAGTTTTAATTGATACGAGAATAAAACTATATGCGAAACAAAACAAATCTCGACCAATAACATTGTATCTCAGTCGTGGACCATTACTGCTTTAAACCAATCAACGTCATAAAACCAATTTGCACCAAACGACAAATCTGAACATGAGATTATTGACCAGCCCACAATCATTCAATATTATCCATCTTTACAATCAATTCACCAAACAATGAAATCAACACCCAAAATTATCAATATCTCATCCGGTTCATCATCCGAAGATGAGAGCCCATTTGAAACCTATGTACCACCATTCCGTCCTCCTCATGGTGGTTGTAGAACCAAAGAGCAAGCAAAGAAGAGAAAACATGATCTTCCGGTGTTCAAAGATCTCCTCAATTTGAATCAAACCCCTAGCACTTCCAGGGGTAAAGCTGTGATGACCTCACAATCTCCATCATCTTCAGAGTCTTCAGAAGATACAGCTTGGATCCCTGTTAGGCAACCATCCCCAAAAGAGCTTGTATCCCCTTTCATCTACACATCATCAGATGAAGATGAGGAAGAACCACCAACCAATCCACCCGCCACTCCTGAGAGGCCACAATCGTCAAGGCCAAGGCCACAATCATCAAGGTCGAGGCCACAACCATCACCTGGTCTTTCTCTTGGACCATCAAGACAAAACCCTCCTCTCCCAAAGGATAGAGAGGTTGTGCTTGGGCTTCCATGCCCTAGGAAGATGTAGGTTTAGGTGTTAGGTTATGATTTCAGCTTTTGTATTTTGTCTTTTGATGTTTGATCTTAGTACTTTTCTGGAATGAATGAATGATAAGATCTGTCTTGTTTAATTGCTTGCAAATCACCATTCATATATCTGCAAAATGTTAGACCAAACACCACAAAGCAAACAACCAACATATGTACTAGCAGTAGAGTTAGAAAATCAATAAGCAGCATAGTACATTATATCTCAAACATATACATATTAACAAGCAGCAGAATAACAAGCAGCACATGCATTACAAACTTTAACAAAAACAAAGAGATAAGTTTTTCAAAGATTAATCATACCAATGTTTGCAATTAAAAATTGAAACCTCCCCACATCAAACTGTTTAGTGAGAAGATCAGCAACATTGTTATCAGTATGAATTTTAACAATTTGAATCAACTTCTTTTCATAGCAATCCCTTATGAAGTGATGCCTTATCTCTATATGTTTTGTTTTAGAATGAAACACAGGATTTTTAATTATGCAAAGTGTGCTGTTGTTATCAATATGGATTTTAGTATTCATGAAATTGTACCCATAATCCAATAATTGATTCTGCATCCATAAGACCTGTCCACAACAACTTGAAGCAGCCACATACTCAGCTTCTGTTGTTGAATTTGCCACCACTGTTTGCTTCTTGCATTGCCATGACACCAACCTGCTTCCAAGAAATTGACAACCCCCTGTTGTAGACTTTCTATCCAAAGAAGCTCCAGCATAATCACTATCTGAGTAGGATACCAAATCAAATGGTGAATCCTTAGGATACCAAAGGCCCAATTTTGGTTGATACCTCAGATATCTAAAAATTCTTTTCACTGCATTGAGATGTGATTCCTTGGGACACACTTGAAATCTTGCACAGGCACATACTGCAAACATAATATCAGGCCTTGATGCAGTAAGATACATCAATGATCCAATCATAGACCTGTACAAGTGTATATCCACTTCCTTTCCATGTTCATCCTTCAGCAATGGCTTATCTTTTTCCATGGTAGTCTTGGCAGGCTTAGCATCTTCAAATCCAAACTTCCTCAAAATATCATTGACATACTTATCCTGACTGATAAAGATGCCATTTTCTTTCTGTGTAACTTGCAGACCTAAGAAGAAGGTGAGTTCTCCCATTGAACTCATAGCAAACTTGTCCTTCATAAGCTTCTCAAAACTAACACACATAGCTTTGTTTGTAGACCCAAAGATGATGTCATCAACATAAATTTGAACCAGCAAAATATCACCTTTTTGTCTTTTGAGAAACAAGGTTTTATCAATCTTACCCCTGCTGAACCCAGACTCTAGCAAGTAGGTTGACAAGGTGTCATACCAAGCTCTAGGAGCTTGATGTAGACCATACATTGCTTTATTAACCTTGTAGACTTTGTCAGGATGATCAGGGTCTTCAAAGCCTGGTGGTTGAGACACATAAACTTCCTCAGTAATGGTCCCATACAGAAAAGCACTTTTCACATCCATTTGATACACTACAAAGTCTTTGTATGAAGCATAAGCCAAGAATATTCTAATAGCCTCTATTCTTGCCACTGGTGCAAATACTTCATCATAATCAAGCCCTTCTTGTTGTGTGTATCCCTGTGCTACTAACCTTGCCTTATTTCTTATGACAATTCCTCTCTCATCTCTTTTGCATCTGAAAACCCATTTTGTGCCAATCACTCTTTTACCATTTGGCAGTTCAACCAAAGTCCACACTTCTTGCAGCTTGAATTGTAAAAGCTCATCTTGCATTGCTTCTACCCAACTTGCTTCTTGTAAGGCTTTGTAAGTGTTTTTGGGTTCAATTTGAGAAAGAAAACATGCAAACAGGCAATTTTGAAGATCTTTATGACTATTTCTTTGATGCAGAGATCTGGCAAAGAAACTTTGATGTTGAGGATCTTTCAAGGCTTTAGTCATCTGCCTAGTTTGAATGGATGAATGTGGATCACTTAAGATTTGATCTTTTGGATGATCCTTGTGTATTCTTGTGGTAGGTGTAGGACTAACAGGAATAATGAGTTCCAAGTTAGTAACATCAGCAGCAGCTCCAAATAACTCACCATCAAGTGCATCATCATCTGTGTCATAATAAATATTCTCTAGAGGAGGCATATTTGGATCGTCAGGATAGATAGATTCAGCAATAGGTCTGCCCTGAGAGTCCAAATTAGGAAACATTGAAGTAACAGTAGAGTTAGTAGGCTTGGAAGCAGAATGTGGTGGAGCAGTAGTTGTAACTTTTGGCCTAGCAGTAGATTCTTCTGAGTCAGCAGCAGAGTCTTCTGGCTTTGTAGGAGAGACATCAACAACTACTTTGAGAGACTCATTACTATCTTTTTCTGCTTCAATTGGTATTTCAATACCTTCTTCAGTTTCCTTAGGTTTATCATGAGAAACAACATCATCTTTAGGGCTGTGATCTTTCTGAAAGGGTACAAAGGTTGGACCAATCTTCAATTTCTCAATCACAACAAGTATAGTGAGACCACTTGACAACATTATCGTAGATGCCTGCTTCCTCACTACTCGATCTCAGGAACTCCTAGAATATGCCATTGGTACATGTCCTATGACTAATAACAAGCAAGATAGGGTCACAGATTCATCCACTATGACTAAGAATAAGCATGTTACCTTTGATGTTCCTCTGAAGACATCTGGACCTAGCACATCAAAACCAGAAAACCCAGTGTCTGTAAAACAAACTAATGTTCCCATCATTGCTTCTACAAGAGTGAACAGTAACACTAAAGCTAGCGGGTCAAAGCCTAGTCGCAATACAAAGAAAGATAGGACTACGCCGGCTAAGAGTGCTCATGGAAAGGAAGTAGAAGATCACTTTAGGAACAATAAGTTTGGTTTGAATGAAATGAATCGTGTTGACTCTAGTATTAGCTATAAGTGTACTATAATTAATTTGAATTCTGTTGCCACTTGTAAGACATGTAAAGACTGTTTAATTTCTAGTAATCATGATGAATGTGTTGTGTTATTTTTAAAGTCTTATAAACGATCCCCAATAGAAAACTGTTAGGAAATCTAAACTAAAAAAAAAACGTGTTTGGAAAGCAACTGGAAAGACATTTACCAATGTTGGTTATAAATGGAGACCCACTAGAAAATTGGTTTCTAATCTCGGTCATCTATGGAGAACCTGATTGGTCCCGAAGTAGTCAGATATTATTGACCAAGGTCAACAAGTCAAAGACAGCCTCGTTCCAATACTTCGGTGATAGTATAGTGTTTTCCCGGGTCGTTAAAGTCCCAGCGAGATTGAAATGGTGTCGTTTAAAATCGTTTATGAGTGAGTGGCACTGAGGACAGTAGCCCAGATGATGTGGAATTGAATTTGATACTGTTATTTTGGTATTTGTACACAGATATAATATTCACAAAAATCAGGTACTCAGATATATGCACGTATTCACAATTAAGATCACGTAACAGAAAAAAGTGGGTTTTGGTAATTAACAAACTACAGGGGGTGCTTTTGAACTTTTTGAAACTTAAAAATTAACAAGAAATTTTAAATTGAAAATGAAATGATAAAAGTGATTACTATAATACTTAAATACTATTTAATTAATAAAACTATTTAAAATCTAAATTAAAACCTAATTTAAATTAACTAAAAATTACAAATGATATAAATTAAACTAAAAATTAGCAAAAATATTTTCTAAACTTAAATTAGAACTTGAAGAAAGTATAAAAAATAAAAATAAATATTTTTGTCTTTTTATAGATTTTTTATTAATTAAAAACTATTTAACTTAATTAAACTAATTTAAATTACTATTAATACTAAACTAACTTAGAAAATTATGAGTAAATTTATAAAATTACTTAACCATCACAGGAATCCTACAAAATTATAAAAACCTCTAAAAATTATATTTAAGACTAATCCACTAATTAATTACCTTTTAATCAACTTAAATCTAATTTAAATAATTAAAATAAGAAAAATGGAAAATGAACAGTAGAAACTAAAAATATATTTTATAAAAGTCTATTACACTATATTAGAGCTAGGAAAAATATAAAAACAAGGTTATGCTTTATAAAAACTAAATATGCTATTTAAAATTTAATATTAATTAATAGTAAAAAAAACTAAAATTAAATCTAATAAAGACTAAATGACAGAATAAAAATCTAGAAAAATTACTGAATTTACTTTAATATAAGAGGTAATTAATAAAAATATAAAATTACTAAGTACTTAATAAAAATCAAAAAATGAAAACTAAAATTAAATAGAATTAAATAGAAACTATCACTTGAAATTACTTTGGATTTTCTGGATTTTTCTTTTACAAACTTCTTTTATCCCTAAAAACAAAGACTTTTTGGGAAAACAACTTTTTTGCAACTTGAAAATAAGCAGTATACACCCCCTTTACTTAAGCAGTTGACTTTGTTTGACCAAGTAGGCAAATAAGCACTCAGGACTATAGGTGGGGTCCACAATGGTGAAAACAGATACAAATAAGTTACTTACACTAAAATAAGCTAGAAACAATGAGCAACAACCACTGATAAGCTAAAAAGATGGAAATAAGCACTTTTGCACATTGAACTTAAGCACAGATTGGGGACAAACTTGAGGACTTATTCCAGGTGGGGTCCACTTATCCCTAGGTCAAACCAAGGGTCAAACTTGAAACCCTGGTAGGAGGGGGGCTGGGAGAACCTAAAACCTAGGTGTAGGGACCACTGTGGTGGCCACAAACCACCACCAAAGGTGGTGGTGTAGGCTGTGTAACTGCTGCACAGAGCAGTGGGTTGCCCTGCAGTTGTGTTTGGGGGTCTGTGGGACCCACACTAAAAATCTCAAAATTACAACAACTATGGGACACTGAAATTAAGGTGGTAGACTATGATCCTAAGAATTTTTAGACCTTAAAACCTAATACACAATTCTATAAAAATCTCCCAAGTTTTAAAAAAAATCTGAGAATGACAATTTGACTTTTAATGAAACTTGAACTAGTTTGCCTTTCTTGAGATTCTAACACTTCTAACTGATTAATTAAGTTATATTATACTGAAATAAAACTTACTTAAGTGAGATTAACTATTTATGAAGAGATTTGAGTGAGTATGGATCTTAATAACCAAACAGTTAACTGTTTATGCAATATGGAATGTGATTTTGACTTTGCAACTAATAAGATACCAATTTTATGACTGACTAAACCTATATAGACCTAATGTAACTTACTTCAGCTAAAGACTTCAACTAAAACACCCTAGAATACATTGAAACAGTCTTAGCCAAACACTCCCTTATACTAAGTTTTACACTATAACTTTTATATATTAAACTACAACTACTTATTTTAACACTAAAACAGATTAAGTAAACTTAAATAAAGCTATTTGAACAAGAATAACATCAAAGAAACAATAATAACCAATTATGCTAAAAATTTGAAATGCTTACATTGATTTTCAAACTGAGATATGGAACCAGGGATCAAAGAACCTTCCTATAAGTCTTCCACAAGAATACTAACCCAGAAGCAATCCAAAATAACTTCTGCTCCATGATTCAATCTTCATCTCTACCAATTTTTTATTTATTTCCTTTTTATTTGTTTTTTATATATTTTTGCTTTTTTAACTTTAACTGAAATTTAATGTTTCTAAAAGCTTAGATAAACTTTGTCAGAGCTTAAATGAGCTTATAAATGCTTAAAGGAACAAGAAATAATAACAATTAACAAATCTCAAGTGAATTTGTCAAATTCAATTGAAATTATCAAAACTGATTTTAGGACAAGTAACTTGAAATTAATGATAAAGATGGCTTATATTACATTAATTGAACTGAGTACAAGTGATTGAAACTAGAAATTACAACTAAATGAGACACTACACTACCTACGATTACAATTAACTAAAACTATCCTAACTAATCTTCTCCCCTGCTCCTTTCTCTCTTTATAGCACCCAATTGTATTGTGTGGGTCCCACTGGTCAAATCCCACTACTCTTATCAGCCATTGGATGAGTGTTGTTTTATCTTGGCCATTTGTGATTTTTGGTGGGAAATAAAGGTTTGCAAATTGCACTGTTGAGTAGCCATAGGGGGTGGCATTAAATGACCTTGGGTTGTGGAAGGGATAAGGGTAAGGTGGATGGTGGATGGGCAAGTGGTGGTTTTGCAGGTGGTATTGGAGAAGAGGGGGAAGTGGTATTTTGGGAGGGAAGGCGGTTTGGTGGGTTTGACCGAAGTCAAACAAGGGGACGGGGTGTATTTTTATTTGGGAGTGGGAGTGGGCTTTTTGTGTTGGGCTTGGGTGATGGGGTGGACTAGATCAGGTAGGGATGGGGTGGTGTTGTTATTTGGGTTATAAAATAAAAGGGTCCGTTTGTTAGTTTAATTAGGAAACCACAAGGACCAAATTTGCACAATTCAGAAAATTAAGGACCTGTTCTGCCAAATATTCCAAAGTTATCAAAAGAGTTAACTTGTCACAAATTTATTTTCCAAGGGTCCTTTGTTGTGATTTTCCCACTTTAAATTTCCCGGGGACTTGTTTTGTCAAAATTCAAAGTTGAGGGGCCATTTTTGCCATTTTCTAAAAATTGAACTCCAAGGACTAATTTTGACAACATTTGAATTCCCAGGGACCATATTGACTTTCTTTCGAAAATATTTCACCAGGGACTGGTTTTGTCAAGTTCTGAAAGTTCAGGGACCTTTTATGCTCATTTTGGATTTTGAGGGGTAAAAATTGCCAGTTTGTTAAAACTTTCATCCAGGGATTAATATTGAACAAATTTTATTTCCCAAGGACTAAGGTTGACTTTTCTTTCATTTTAAACCTTCAGGGACCAGTTTTGCCAATTTATGAAACTTGAGGGACTGAAACTGCCAATTATGCAAACTTTGTTCGTTTTTCATCTGCTTTTGATTATTTTGCATTTGAAACATATAAAACACATTCCTGGGATATTTTCACTATTTTGATGCAATATTAAGTGTTTTTAGATGTTTTGGCAGCTCAAAAAAGGTAAAAATAATGAGTATTTACACACTCATCAATCCCCCACACTAAAACATTGCTAGTCCCTAGCAATCTTTTTGAGAAAAACTTGATGGATTTGAAAAACTCTTTACCAAAAGCCATCACTTCTGGAGTAGCCAGGTGTAAGAACTGTGGCACACCTGATAACCATGTGATTTTGAGCAAATCACCAGCTGTCAACGGATTTGATTAGTCTTTACCAAAAGCCGTTTGCTTCTGGACTAGCCAGCATCTTGATGGACTAAGTCAACATCTTGGTGAGCTGATTACCAATTATGGATTTTCCACGGCCTTTACCACAAGCCATAATCTTTTGGGCTAGCCAACTCATTTGCTTTTGGGGAGTTGAGGAACCATACAATTTTGGGCAAATTGCAAGCCGTTAACGGATTTGAGATGTCTTTACCAAGAGCCGTTTGCTCCTGGACTAGCAAATCCATTTGTCATTAAGACTTTGGCGGACTGATTACCACAAAAAATTTTGAACTTTAGTGAAAAAATTTTGAAAATTTTGGTCAAAAACGGGGGTACTAGATAGTAAAATGTGATAAAATTCGCTGGAATAGCGAAACCCCCCACACTAATCATGAATATTGTCCTCAATATTCAAAGTCCCAGCTAATATGCCGATTCCTTGAACGTAAAAGAGTAACATTACAAGCTAAACGTGGAAACACAATTTTGTTTTTCACTTTTGTAATCATAGCATGGGGGACTCCCCCACACTTAGGGTGAAAAACCTATAAATATGCTACTGTTTTTGTTTACCGAGTCGCTAGCTTGACTCGACCCCGAATTCATTTGTCCTTGTGGAAGCATGATGTGGAAAAGACAATCTCCATCGGACTTTCATTCAAGATGTTTGGATAAATATTTGAAGCACGTGAAAGTTCCACAACGATGAGATATAATCCCGGCTCAAAATAATGGTAATTGAAAATGCCGGGATCAAAGATAGTATCTTCATTCCTGAAGGAGTGAAGAACAGGAGAAGTCACCCTGTAGGTGAAGAAAAGGAAGAAAACCATGATGAAAATCATTATAGGATTATCTTCCTCGAGAGCAGGCTCCGTAGCCTGAGTTTGGATTTCAAAGGGTAAGCTCGTAAACATCCCGGGAGGGTGGGTGGGAATTTGCAAATCCTCATGATTGAGTGCATCTCCCCCCGGGATATCAAACTCCGGAGGAGTCATGATATGATGAGTGAGTTCACCGGAGAACTCCTCATGAAGAGAATTATTCACAAGATATGAATCTGTGAATTCATGTTCCGGGATAGACTCATCACAATCCTCATTCTGAATATCAAAGAGTGGATTATCAGAAATCGAAGTGAATTCATATTCGAATTCAAATAGAGGATTAGTGAGAGTAGTATTGAAAGTTTCGGAAACAAAGAGATTATTATTCTCTATTGGACTGTTGGGATCAGACTTGAGTGACAGATCATGATTTAAGAGATTTTCAATTTCGGCTTCGGAGTTAAGGAGACCATCATCACTTCCTGTTGGAAGTGAATTGATTTTGGTGATCTCCTCAAGAAGATGATCAGCATCAATATGTGGAATTGATGCCTCAACATACTCGATGTCTCCATAAGATGCACAATCTTCGCTACAATCGGAGAAAATCTCAAATTGAGCTTTTGGACACTCAAGAAGGGAAGGTGAATCACACATATGATCAGAAGTTCCCTGTGACTCTCCTGGGATTGGGACAAGGTTCTCAGCACTAGACTTTATGAATTCGTCCGATTCCTTATTAGGAACAGTGCTAAGATGCTCATCCCCCATGTGTAGAGAGTGAGTGTGAACTTCGGGTGTGATAGCAGATGTTTGAGATGGAATCTCAACTGCTGGGATATAAACTGATGAACTTGATGAATCTTTTTGAATAATAACAATGTTATCTTCATCATCACTGTCATCATAGTCATCAAATAGAGCAGTATTGCGAATATTAGCACGTATTTTAGCTGCTCGTTGCTCAGCCAATAATTCTTCCATGCTTTTTCCAGATTCTCGTTCTTCATCAAGTAATTCTGCCATAGTTTTCCCACGAGAATTTGGAATGAGAGGAAATTGCGGGGATGTGGATGTGTCAAAACCGGAAGGTTGACATTGAAAATCATCGTGAGGACCCCCACAATATGCACAAGAAGAACTTGGAGTATGGCGGAGTGAAATATTAGCTAACTCCTCCTTAAGTTCTTTAAATTTCTCAAGAACCTCTAAAAAGTCTTGCTGGATTTGAGGAGTTGCTTGGATAGTTTGATACTGTGGAGGTTGGTCTTGATACGAAGAGTCATAATTGTTACAAGGAAATGGATTCCTTGTTTGACAATCAGAGCTGAAGTGTGGACCTCCACAGTAATCACAACAGTGAAACCGATGTAGCTGTGGGTTGTATGTGCTTGAGTTATAATTGTTATCAGGAAACTGTTCATAGACAAGCGTGTTTCCCGATTGACAATCAGAACTGTAATGTGAACCACCACAGTACTCACAATAGTAAAACTGCTGAGTCTCATGGTGTGGTAACTGATGGAGTGAATCAGTTGTGTCATGGTAGGAATAGGGATTCTGGTTATAGACAGACCCGTTTCCTGACTCTACCATGCCACAACTGGGGCAATCGCCACCATTATAAGGATTACCACACCACTAGCAAATCAGAAAGTGTGGATGAGACATAGAAAGAATCAAAAGGTTTTGGAGGGTAAGAAATGGAGAATCAAAAAGGTGAGAGGGTAAAGGTGAATATTTTTGGTATTTTTAGGAAACATGCTTAGTGCACAAGCACCAAAAACAATTTTTCAAAACAAAATCGAGGCAAAACCACAGTGAACTTAAACCAGAAATCACAAGTGAATGGCTTCTTTGAAAAATGTACACCACTCACAGGGATATAAAGGCAAGTTTTAATCTTAAGTTTGGGAACTTATTATGGGTTTGTATTTATTAATTTGAAAAACTGCTTTAGGCTTATGGGTGTGTGCAGAAAACTTGGGAAATATTTTTGGAACTGATTCGTTAACCGAAATCGTCCCTTTAAGAATACTCGCAGGCTGGCGGGAGGAAGTAAATAGGTTTCCTCTTCAGTTCGCAATTTAATGTCAGAACTTACCTTAAACCAACTGTTTCAGGTTGTAATCTTAAAGAAAACAAAGTAATTTAACTTCACAGTTTGTTTTGTTGTTTTTTTTTTTTTTTTTTTTTTTTTTTTTTTTTTGTGTTTTTAACACTTCAAGAAAAGTGTTAATGAACTTTTTTGATATGATTATGTTTTTAACAAAAACTTTTTACAAATTTGTGTGAAATTTGTACAGGGAGGGTTTTTGAAAACCACTAAACTTAAAACGATTTTTAAAACACTCAACAACCTCCCCGGCAGCGGCGCCAAATTTTGATTGGTCCCGAAGCAGTCAGATATTATTGACCAAGGTCAACAAGTCAAAGACAGCCTCGTTCCAATACTCCGGTGATAGTATAGTGTTTTCCCGGGTCGTTAAAGTCCCAGCGAGATTGAAATGGTGTCGTTTAAAATCGTTTATGAGTGAGTGGCACTGAGGACAGTAGCCCAGATGATGTGGAATTGAATTTGCTACTGTTATTTTGGTATTTGTACACAGATATAATATTCATAAAAATCAGGTACTCAGATATATGCACATATTCATAATTAAAATCACGTAACAGAAAAAAGTGGGTTTTGATAATTAACAAACTACAGGGGGTGCTTTTGAACTTTTTAAAACTTAAAAATTAAAAAGAAATTTTAAATTGAAAATGAAATGATAAAAGTGATTATTATAATATTTAAATACTATTTAATTAATAAAACTATTTAAAATCTAAATTAAAACCTAATTTAAATTAACAAAAAATTACAAATGATATAAATTAAACTAAAAATTAGCAAAAATATTTTCTAAGCTTAAATTAGAACTTGAAGAAAGTATAAAAAATAAAAATAAATATTTTTGTCTTTTTATAGAGTTTTTATTAATTAAAAACTATTTCACTTAATTAAACTACTTAAACTAATTTAAATTACTATTAATACTAAACTAACTTAGAAAATTATGAGAAAATTTATAAAATTACTTAACCATCACAGGAATCCTACAAAATTATAAAAACCTCTAAAAATTATATTTAAGACTAATCCACTAATTAATTACCTTTTAATCAACTTAAATCTAATTTAAATAATTAAAATAAGAAAAATGGAAAATGAACAGTAGAAACTAAAAATATATTTTCTAAAAGTCTATTACACTATATTAGAGCTAGGAAAAATATAAAAACAAGGTTATGATTTATAAAAACTAAATATTCTATTTAAAATTTAATATTAATTAATAGTAAAGAAAACTAAAATTAAATCTAATAAAGACTAAATGACAGAATAAAAATCTAGAAAAATTACTGAATTTACTTTAATATAAGAGGTAATTAATAAAAATATAAAATTACTAAGTACTTAATAAAAATCTAAAAATGAAAATTATAATTAAATAGAATTAAATAGAAACTATCACTTGAAATTACTTTGGATTTTCTTGATTTTTCTTTTACAAACTTGTTTTATACCTAGAAACAAAGACTTTTTGTGAAAACAACTTTTTTGCAACTTGAAAATAAGCAGTATACACCCCCTTTACTTAAGTAGTTGACTTTGTTTGACCAAGTAGGCAAATAAGCACTCAGGACTATAGGTGGGGTCCACAATGGTGAAAACAGATACAAATAAGTTACTTACACTAAAATAAGCTAGAAACAATGAGCAACAACCACTGATAAGCTGAAAAGATGGAAATAAGCACTTTTGCACATTGAACTTAAGCACAGATTGGGGACAAACTTGAGGACTTATTCCAGGTGGGGTCCGCTTATCCCTAGGTCAAACCAAGGGTCAAACTTGAAACCCTGGTAGGAGGGGGCTGGGAGAACCTAAAACCTAGGTGTAGGGACCACTGTGGTGGCCACAAACCACCACCAAAGGTGGTGGTGTAGGCTGTGTAACTACTGCACAGAGCAGTGGGTTGCCCTGCAGTTGTGTTTGGGGGTCTGTGGGACCCACACTAAAAATCTCAAAATTACAACAACTATGGGACACTGAAATTAAGGTGGTAGACTATGATCCTAAGAATTTTTAGACCTTAAAACCTAATACACAATTCTATAAAAATCTCCCAAGTTTTAAAAAAAATCTGAGAATGACAATTTGACTTTTAATGAAACTTGAACTAGTTTGCCTTTCTTGAGATTCTAACACTTCTAACTGATTAATTAAGTTATATTATATTGAAATAAAACTTACTTAAGTGAGATTAACTATTTATGAAGAGATTTGAGTGAGTATGGATCTTAATAACCAAACAGTTAACTGTTTATGCAATATGGAATGTGATTTTGACTTTGCAACTAATAAGATACCAATTTTATGACTGATTAAACCTATATAGACCTAATGTAACTTACTTCAGCTAAAGACTTTAACTAAAACACCCTAAAATACATTGAAACAGTCTTAGCCAAACACTCCCTTATACTAAGTTTTACACTATAACTTTTATATATTAAACTACAACTACTGATTTTAACACTAAAACAGATTAGGTAAACTTAAATAAAGCTATTTGAACAAGTATAACATCAAAGAAACAATAATAACCAATTATGCTAAAAATTTGAAATGCTTACATTGATTTTCAAACTGAGATATGGAACCAGGGATCAAAGAACCTTCCTATAAGTCTTCCACAAGACTACTAACCCAGAAGCAATCCAAAATAACTTCTGCTCCATGATTCAATCTTCATCTCTACCAATTTTTTATTTATTTCCTTTTTATTTGATTTTTTATATATTTTTGCTTTTTTAACTTTAACTGAAATTTAATGTTTCTAAAAGCTTAGATAAACTTTGTCAGAGCTTAAATGAGCTTATAAATGCTTAAAGGAACAAGAAATAATAACAATTAACAAATCTCAAGTGAATTTGTCAAATTCAATTGAAATTGTCAAAACTGATTTTAGGACAAGTAACTTGAAATTAATGATAAAGATGGCTTATATTACATGAATTTAACTGAGTACAAGTGATTGAAACTAAAAATTATAACTAAATGAGACAATACACTACCTACGATTACAATTAACTAAAACTATCCTAACTAATCTTCTCCCCTGCTCCTTTCTCTCTTTATAGCACCCAATTGTATTGTGTGGGTCCCACTGGTCAAATCCCACTACTCTTATCAGCCATTGGATGAGTCTTGTTTTATCTTGGCCATTTGTGATTTTTGGCGGGAAATAAAGGTTTGCAAATTGCACTGTTGAGTAGCCATAGGGGGTGGCATTAAATGACCTTGGGATGTGGAAGGGATAAGGGTAAGGTGGATGGTGGATGGGTAAGTGGTGGTTTTGCAGGTGGTATTTGAGAAGAGGGGGAAGTGGTATTTTGGGAGGGAAGGCGGTTTGGTGGGTTTGACCGAAGTCAAACAAGGGGACGGGGTGTATTTTTATTTGGGAGTGGGAGTGGGCTTTTTGTGTTGGGCTTGGGTGATGGGGTGGACTGGATCAGGTAGGGATGGGGTGGTGTTGTTATTTGGGTTATAAAATAAAAGGGTCCGTTTGTTAGTTTAATTAGGAAACCACAAGGACCAAATTTGCACAATTCAGAAAATTAAGGACCTGTTCTGCCAAATATTCCAAAGTTATCAAAAGGGTTAACTTGTCACAAATTTATTTTCCAAGGGTCCTTTGTTGTGATTTTCCCACTTTAAATTTCCCGGGGACTTGTTTTGTCAAAATTTAAAGTTGAGGGGCCGTTTTTGCCATTTTCTAAAAATTGAACTCCAAGGACTAATTTTGACAACATTTGAATTCCCAGGGACCATATTGACTTTCTTTCGAAAATATTTCACCAGGGACTGGTTTTGTCAAGTTCTGAAAGTTCAGGGACCTTTTATGCTCATTTTGGATTTTGAGGGGTAAAAATTGCCAGTTTGTTAAAACTTTCACTATTTTGATGCAATATTAAGTGTTTTTAGATGTTTTGGCAGCTCAGAAAAGGTAAAAATGATGAGTATTTACACACTCATCAGACCCACTGGAAGAAAATTCACTTTAGGTAACCAGTGCCCATTAACTTGAATGACCAATCTTAAGCCTATGAGTGTTAAGGAATGGAAGCCAAATGGTAGAATTCTTTCGTTAGAGACACAATGCCCTGATACTAAGACCAGTGCATCCAACAGTGAAATTTCTACTATGAATAACATTGCATCTATGAATCCTGTATCTCATGAATTTGTATGTACTAACCAAACGGACCCCAGCTGCACTTGGGGATCCACATTTTTCAGTTATCCATCATTGTCTGGTTTCAAATGCAGGTCGTACAAATCATCCTTTGGTATTTGGACTCAGGTTACTCAAAACATATGACCGGAGATCACTAAAGGCTCAAAAATTTCATGAAAAAGTTTATCGGGACAGTTAGATTCGGGAACGACCATTTTGGGGCTATTATGGGTTACAGAGACTATGTGTTTGGTGACAGTGTGATCTCCAGGGTGTAATATGTGGAAGGACTTGGACACAATCTATTTTCTGTTGGCCAATTTTGTGATTCCGATCTCGAAGTTGCCTTCAGAAAACATACATGCTTTGTTAGAGAGTTGGATGGAATTGATCTCCTTAAAGGTAGTCGCGGCACAAATCTTTACACTATCTCTATCGAAGACATGATGAGGTCCTCTCCTATTTGCTTTCTATCTAAGGCCTTGAAGAATAAACCATGGTTATGGCATCTCTGTTTAAATCACTTGAACTTCGGTACCATAAATGAACTCACTCGCAAGGACCTTGTTCGAGGCATGCCCAGGTTGAAGTATGAAAAGGATCATCTCTATTCTGCTTGTCAACTGGGAAAAAGCAAGAAACACATTTACAAACCCAAAATAGTCAATACCATTATGGAAGTGCTTCACACCCTTCACATGGATCTGTGCGGTCCAATGAGAGTACAAAGTATTAATGGGAAGAGATACATTCTTGTTATTATTGAAGATTACTCTCGGTTTACATGGGTGATGTTTTTGAGATCTAAGGATGAGACTCCAGAGATCATCATTAAACTTATCAAGCAACTGCAAGTTAGACTTAACAAAACTGACAGAATCTTTCGCACTGATAATGGAACAGAGTTTGTCAACAAACAACTTACTCAATTCTATGAAAATATTGGCATCAGTCACCAAAGGAGTGTTCCACGCACGCCTCAGCAAAATGGAGTTGTTGAAAGACAAAACCGCACCCTTGTTGAAGCTGCTCGAACCATGCTAATATTCTCTAGAACCCCAATGTTTTTTTAGGCGGAGGCTATTGCAACTGCTTGCTACACCCAAAACCGATCCTTGATACATCCTCTCCACAACAAAACTCCATATGAGCTAGTGCATCTTAGAAAACCTGACCTCTCCTTTCTACGTGTGTTTGGCGCACTATGTTATCCAACCAATGATAGTGAAGACTCGGGTAAACTTAAAACTAAAGCAGATATTGGAGTCTTTGTTGGATATGCACTAGATCATAAGGGTTACCGAATCTACAACAAATGAACTTAACAAATCATGGAAACTATTCATGTCACGATTAATGGGCTGACTGAGAAAACAGCTCCAGGACACACCAGTTCGGGAGCCACACCTAATCTTTTGTCTCCTGGACCAATCAGTTCAGTCCTTGTACATAATACCACTCCTGATGTTCCTTATGTACCTCCCACAAGTGAGGAATTGAAGAAGTTGTTTGATCCCATGTTTGATGAATATTTTGAGCCACAACATGTTGAGGCACCTGAACCACAAGCTGCTGATCCTCCTGCTGCTGTTACAAATGCTCCACAAGACACAAATGGTCCATCTATCTCTGTCACGATCGATCAAGATGCACCATCTACCAGTCATTAACCAACTATTTCAAATGGTCAATCTTCTTCTGTACATCAAGGGATGCTCCATTCGAAAACATTTTTGCCCCTGAACCGTCTAGTGATACGGCCTCCCTGGAGGATCCTAATGCAGCAACATCAGTTCCCTATCCTCAACCACATGAACATCTCAGAAGATGGACCAACGATCACCCTATTGACAATATTGTTGGGAATCCCTCTCGACCTATCTCCACACAAAAGCAACTCGCCACCGATGCTTTATGGTGCTTCTTTAATTTCGTACTGTCCAAAGCCGAACCCAAAGATTACAAAGATGTGATGTCTAAAGAATCTTGGTTCACTACAATACAAGAAGAAATTAATGAATTTGATCGACTTGAAGTATGGGAATTAGTGCCTCCTCCAGACTGTGCAATGATTATTGCTCTCAAGTGGATCTTTAAAGTGAAACTTGATGAGCATGGTGATGTGTTGAAAGACAAGGCATGATTAGTTGCTAAAGGATATAGTCAAGAAGAAGAAATAGATTTTGAAGAATCCTTTGCCCCGGTTGCTCGTATTGAGGCCATTAGAATGTTTCTAGCTAATGATGCCAGTCAAAATATGATAGTCTACCAAATGGATGTTAAAACAATGTTCTTGAACGGTGACTTGAAGGAGGTAGTCTATGTTACTCAACCAGAAAGATTCATGGAACCTGAGCATCCTAATCACGTCTATCACTTGAAGAAGGCTCTCTATGGCCTAAAGCAAGCACCTAGGGCGTGGTATGACACGTTGTCCAAGTTCCTTATTGCAAACAAATTCTCCAAAGGTGTTGTTGATCCTACCTTGTTCACTAGGAAAACTGGCAAACATCTACCTCATGTTCAGATCTACGTAGATGACATAATATTTGCATCCTCTAAAACTAAGGAATGTGACCATTTTTCCAAAGAAATGAGTTCCAAGTTCGAGATGTTGATGATGGGACAAATGTTTTTCTTCTTGGGCTTACAAATCTCGCAGAATCTAAGTGGCATCTTCATAAACCAAGCCAAATACTCCAATGAAATCTTGAAGAAATTTGGGTTTGATACAAGTGATGTTGTTGATACTCCCATGGTCAAAAAATCGAAGTTGGACGACGACCTCTCTGGGATTCCTGTTGATCAAACTAGGTACAAAAGTATGATTGGATTCCTAATGTATTTTATGACTAGCAGGCGAGATCTTCTATTTGTTGTGTGCATGTATGCTCGGTACCAATCCAAGCCTACCAAAAAGCACTTGGAAGCTGTTAAGAGGGTCTTTAGGTATCTCCAAGGAACCATTCACATGGGTCTCTGGTATCCTAAGGACACTGCTATGGCACTCACGGCCTATTCAGATGCAGACCATGTGGGGTGTCAAGATACTCAATGAAGTACTTCAGGAGGTGCTTAATTTCTAGGAGAAAAACTTGTAAGCTGGTCATCAAAGAGGCAAATGAGTACGTCGATATCCTTTACAGAGGCTGAATACATTGCCATGTCTTCATGTTGCGCTCAAATCTTGTGGATGAGATCTCAACTATCGGACTATGGTTTTGCTTTCAACAAGATTCTGATTTACTGTGATAACAAAACTGCCATTGCTCTTTGCTATAACAATGTCCAGCACTCCAGATCTAAGCACATCGATATTCGTCATCACTTCATCAAGGAACAAGTTGAGAAAGGGATAGTGGAGCTTTACTTCGTGAAGACAGAGTTTCAACTGGCAGATGTCTTTACAAAGGCGCTCTCAACAGAACAATTTCAATTTATTCTCCCGCGTCTTGGAATGAAGAGTCTTACGCCAGAATCACTCAAAAGTCTTCAGGAAGAGAATGAGGAGTAATGGATTGCTTCATATATCCTTTGTACATAGTTTATTCAAAAAGAAAAATAGAAAACCAACAAAATCCATAAAAATCTGAAAATCATAAAATTCCAAAAATATTCTTCTCACGACATGTCTCTCGTATAATCGATATTATGTACGTTTCTAGAAATGTCATTCAATAATGGCACGGATTCATACATATGCTTGAGCAAGAGTTTTTCTATTCTTTTAATAATAATGTTTTCTAAGACATGTCGTTTCTCAAAATTTTCTTTCAAAACGGCTTGCTATTACTTTAGATAGCAACCCATTCTTCAAAATGAGGAAAGCATGTCGCAAAAAAGACGGCTGCTCCTGTCAACGGGTGATTAAGCTCTCCCGGGCATGGATTACTTTACACCCCATGCAACTTCAACTTGATGTACGTTTCAGTGCATCATTTCATTTATAAGAAGAGAAGTCTTCTTTACACCGCAAACTCTTTCCCTTCTATGATTCTTCAGGAAAGTTTTTATGCTATACTTTGTGGTACTATGATTTTTGTAAATCAATCAAACTTGCAATTTTTCATAAAATTTGCCACTTAATTGATGACAAATTGTTAATTTTTGCATTAAAATATTAAAAAAATTGAAAATGGGACATCGATTAAGGGGGAGAGTGATTTCAAAAACTCTATATCATCAAAACAAGTTTCTTGGTTCATAACAAGCGGTGAATAAAATGTGAGTGTTATGTGTCAGAATATGAATTGTTCATGAGTTTCTCAGTAAACTCTAAACCATTTATTAACTCATCATTTCTGGCACATAACATGCTCCCTCAATGATTGAGGGGAGTAATGTATCGTCTCTTCATCAGAATATCTTTAATCAGACCATATTTTTCTCCCAAACTTTTCTAACCTATTTAAATCACTTGGGATCACAAATCTCAAATGGGTTGAAATTTTTGATCAGGGGAGAAAATGTGATTTAAATATAAAATCTGATAAAAATTGTGATTGTTTGGACTTAAACTTATGCTTTCCCATATGTGCTAAAATATTTTATATCAAGGCACATTTTGAGGGGGGGAGAATGGTTTGTGGTGACTTAAAAGGATGTGGCATCTCATGTGAGCTCGACTCAGACTTCAACAATGAATTGACGAAACAAAAATTGTCAGTAATCGAAATGACTTGTCCTAGCCGGGTAATAATTTCAAGCTAGTTTAACTAGTGATGTAAACGTGTCTCGAAGAGGACTTGTCTAAGTAGAGTGTACCGTTTCGAGAAACCTTTTGTGGACTTGACCAGGCCGGGTAATAATTTCAAGCTAGTCTATCTAGTGATGTAAGCGTGTATCGAATCGGTCATGTTCACTGAAGGTGGATCAATTCAAAATGTGCAAACTCTACCCTTCATGTGCAAATTTTAGATAAAATCATATGAGCACATGTTAAGGGGGAGTATTTGAAAATTTCAAAACTCTCAAAGTGTTAACAAAATATGTTTCATTATCATAAACACTTTGAGAAGATTTTTCAAGGTTTTGGTTTACGGCAACATAGGATAGTCATGGAGTGATAAGGTGACTAAGGTTAGGAAAATTGTCCTATGATCCGCCAGAGCCGGAAGGATCTCCCCAAGGACAATACCAAATAGTTAGTATTAGAAAGTCTTTTGGTATGATTATGAAAAAAAAGGAGTTATGTGAGAATGGAGAAATAAGGGGTTGAAGAATGAAAAAAAAAATATACTGAGAAAGGGTGAAAAAAATAGCCCCTCGTAGTCAAGAAAGAATTTATTCCTTCTGATTTGTTTTCAGATGTGTTGCAAAGTTCATGGGTTATTCTTGTAGTCAAGAAAGAATTTATTCCTTCTAATTTGTTTAGAAGTTTAATACTGCTGGGCCCCTCGTAGGGTTGACAAAATGTTTGCATGGCCATGCCCAAAGTCTATCTGGAATACGTTCAGATGTTTTGGTAATTTTGTTCAATCATAAAGAGACGAGAAACAAAAATTTAATAAAGAACCTCACATCTTTATTAATGTGGTATTAGTAATGAAAGGATAATTATAATGATGAATCATTAAAGGTTTTTCCAGGAAACCTAGCTCGGATTGAACTAGGGGCATTGGAGTGTTGCAAGACGCTAACCAATGTCATTTTACTATTAATGGATATACGAGTGGGAGTTGTTAAATGTTACGTATAAACATTAATGTGTAAATGTCTAGTATCGAACCCGAGACCTCGGGATTGCACACTTTACAAACAAGAATAATGTAAAATAAATATATATATGTTAAATGTATCGTATATGTATATTTATAAACACTTAATGGACTAAATGGTCGTTAGTTATTAATCGTATGGACTAACTATCGTTAGTAACGAAAGGAAAAGGACTAGAGTGTAACTAGGAGCCAAGAAGGATCTAGAAACCCTCCTTGGGCTCCTAGGCCGGGCGACAAGGGTGAGGGGAGACCCAAACCCACTCCAACTTGTCCTCCAAGTTTACTCTACTATATATACAAGGTCAAGGGTTAGGGTTTCACATCTTTTGTGCACACACACTAAACCCTAAAATCTTTTCTTCCTTGTTTTCTTTCTTGGCCGATCGGTTCACCCCCTCCAAGGGATCTTGGATCGATTTTGGTTTAAGCAAAATAAGTGTTTTTGTTTACTTGCATCAAACCTTTATTCGTTGGTAGTTTGTGTGTACAAGAACGAGGTAATTACTTACTTTAGTAATTATCAAGAGATCGATAAACAAAATGGTAAGGGGTTTATCATTGATCTATTTGTACAAGAATCAAGGTTAATTTGAAGTGCATCGGGTACGTTTACTATTTATGTTTTAGTTAATATTTATGTGTTATACTTGATCCTAGCTTCCGCAATACGTGCTATTTAATTGTTAAACTCTAACAGTGGCATCACGAGCCATGTATAACATGTAATTGATTACTAAAACATAATAAAAATCGGATCTTTAATTGTTTTAGATACATGTTTTTGATCTAGGGTTTTTCCTTTTTTTTAATTAAATTCGAAACCCTAACCCTAATTTTAGGGGGGTCGATTTTTCCATGAAACCCTAATTAGGGTTTTGTGGTTTTCTTGGATTATTTGTAATCACTAGAGACCCTAGGTCATTAACCGGTTATTGAACGTATCTTGTGACCTATGTGCTAATTGTTAGGTTTTTATCCGTGACTTACATGCATGTTAGTCATGGATCTTGTTTTCTTATCACATGTTTAAGATAGATCTAAAATTGGGGAAGACTCCAATACATACTAAAATCAATTTATATATGCTATGTGGTGTGTTTATTAGCTTTGGCCTACGCAATTGATTCGTCAATGTATGTGACTCTCTTCTATTAAGAAGAGAATTCCTTAGTTGATTACATGCATTATTATACCTAGAATTGATTTTATTAGGATCTTTTCTAATACGGATTGCATGTGGCTAATTGTTTCACTTATTTATTATTGGTTGTTTTGATTTTCTTTGATACTTGTTTTATGGTTTTAGTTTGACTTGTTGTAAGCAATAAAAGGGTTGTTTTTATAAAGGAAATAATACGGACTAATAATGGTGAAACCCTATGTGATAAAGTAAGAATCTTGCAAGGTCTTAAGTGTCGATAGTGGTCCGATTCGCACGGTAATCAGCTCCCAGGCGAGACTAGCAAAATTCATACTTTATTACATAATTTTGAGATTGAATCCATAAACTTTTGCTTGATTGATGTTTTGTACAAATATGTTTTTAAAATTAAGTCCTTTAAGATGATATTCATAACCGTGATTTGAAGGCTTAGAAAAGAGCCTTAGAGTTTGCCTTGGTTATCACAATCTTGAATATATCTTAAATGAATTACTTTTAAAATCATATATTGTATAAAGTCATCTTAGGGTTTTGCAATAAACCTCAAGTAAAACTTTGTGTATTAATTTCACGAATTGGATATAAAAAGTTTTTATGAAAACTTATGCTATAAAGATGAGTGCATGCATCTTTGTACATATTTTGATTGACATATCAAAATTAATACCCTTAATAATTTAAGTTACGTGCCATCTATCTATAAGGAACACTTGGAATTTTAATTTAGTAAACGTGAGACCTAGGCTAAATTACTATAACAAGGTAAAATTCTTTTAACGCGTGAGACCATAATTGTAATTTTACAGTTTCTAAGGTAGATGACTTAATTAAGTTGTGCGTGAGACCTAGAACTTAAGGCATGAGATGGGATGAAACATGCTTACTAGGCAAATTGATGAATCAATTTGATGTAAATCCCATAATGATCTAGGAATTGGAAATCTTGTTTGCCAATTATTGTTCGACAGATTACCAACTTTTATACTTTCACCACTAGCAGATCAACTGATGTGGTGGAATCTATGTAAAGTTGGATCCTAGATTTTCAAGAAAATTAGTTGGTTATATGAATATAGCCTTGGGTATTTTATTTTTCTTGAAGATATTGATTATCGAAAATACTAATATTTGAACTTTATCTGTAGATATGGCTCAACCCGATAACCAAACTGTGATTTCTGCTTTCAAGAGTCATCTTAAGAGACACAAACTGACTGGAAAGAATTTCAATGACTGGCACCGTTCGCTCAGAATTGTCTTGAGGGCGTCCGGAAAGCTAGACTATGTGATCGAGGAATGCCCAGCTGAACCTGCTGCTACTGCAACACCAGAAGCAAAGGCAGCTTGGAAGGTGACTAATGCTAAGTATAATGAGGTTGCTTGTTTAATGCTCACTAGCATGAGTGCTCAGTTACAAAATAAGTATGAGTACTCTTCTCCTAAATCTATGCTTGAATCACTCAGGCAGTCTTATGAGAAGCCACCTGCAGTTGAACTGTATGATGAACTCGACAAGCTACACAACTGCAAGCATGGTGATGGTAAACCAGTAGCTGATTATGTGGATGAGATGAAATATTCGTTTGATCAACTTCACAGAATTGGTTTTGGTTACCCCGACAATGTGCAAGTGCATTTGATCAACAGGTCCCTTAACAGGGATTTTGCTGGTTTTGTGCAGAATTACAACATGCATTGCTCGGGGAAGACAGTCTCAGAATTACTCGCATTGCTTGTTGATTATGAGAAAAGTTTACCAGCCAAGGTCAAGGCTCCTACCCCACAAGTGTTGGCAATTCATGGGGGGAGAATCCAGAAGAAATCGCATGTGAACAAAGGCAAAGGTAAAGGTGATAAAGGCAAGCAGGTCATGGCCTATCAACCACAACCCAAGATGAAACAGCATCAGCCTAATCAGAACAAGACAAATCCTCCAAACAAGAAGGATCAGGCTTGTCACCACTGTCATGAAAAGGGCCATTGGAAGCGCAATTGTCCTCTCTACATTCATGACTTGCGACAGAAGAAGCAGGGTAATGAAGTTGGTAACCCCAATACTTCAGGTGCGTTCTTCATGATTGAATTATTCACTCTAACTCCTAAATTGAATTCATGGGTATATGATACGGGATGTGGCATTCATATTTGCAATACCTTGCATGGGTTTAGAGTTGAGAGAAAGCTGGCCTATGGACAACAATTCTTGCACGTTGGTAACGGAGCGCATGCAGGAGTTGAAGCTATAGGAGTTTTTAATTTAGTGTTGCCTTTGGGCTTAGTACTATCTTTAAATAATTGTCATTATGCACGGTCAATTGTTAGAGGTGTAATTTCATTTTCATGTTTGTTAAACCTTGGTTTTCATCATACTATTTCTAGCAATGGAATTTCAGTTTCTTTAAATGATGTTTTTTATTTTAATGCTATTGCTGTGAATGGTGTATTTGAAATTGATATGAATAATAATGATAATGCTTTTGTTACAAATAATTCAATGTATAGCATCAACAATAAGAGAATCAAGAAAGGTCTGGATTCGTCTTATCTTTGGCATTGTCGACTTGCTCACATTGGCAAAGATCGCATGAAAAAGCTGCAACATGATGGGCTTTTAGATAAGATCAATGATGAATCATTTGATAAATGCGAATCTTGCATTGCTGGGAAAATGACTAAGAAACCCTTTAAGAATAGGATTGAAAGGGCTAATGATCTACTTGGTCTTATTCACACAGATGTGTATGGACCACTTAGACATGTGTCAAGGAGAGGTGCTAGCTACTTCTTAACATTCACGGATGATTACAGCCGTTATGGTTATGTTTATTTACTTAAACATAAACATGAGGTATTTGAAACATTCAAAGTGTTTAAAGCAGAAGTAGAGTTGCAACTTGGAAAGAAGATTAAAGCTCTTCGATCCGATAGAGGTGGTGAATACCTGAGTCAGGAGTTCATAGATTATCTAGCAAAGGAGGGAATTGTCCAGCACCTTACTTCTCCATATACTCCACAACAAAATGGTGTATCTGAGAGAAGGAATCGTACATTTCAAGACATGATACGATCTATGTATAATCTAACGACTCTTCCTTTTTCGTTTTGGGATTATGCCTTAGAATCTGCAGTTCGCATTCTAAATATGGTTCCAATAAAGAAGGTTGATAAGACACCATATGAGGTATGGACTGGAAAAGCTCCTAACTTGTCTTATCTTAAGGTCTGGAGTTGTGAGGCGTATGTTAAACGTGACTCAGCAGACAAACTCCAACAAAGATCTGTGAAGTGCATCTTCGTAGGATACCCTAAGGAAACTATAGGTTACTACTTTTATTACCCACCTGAAAACAAAGTATTTGTTGCAAGGTATGGAGACTTCCTTGAAAAGGAGCTCATATTTCAAGAATTCAGTGGGAGAGTATATGATCTGGAAGACGATCAAGAAGATGTAGCACCTTCTGAAAACACTAACCAACTTCCGGTAGAACCTGAAAGTTTAGGTCCTCCACCTGAAGTTGAAGTGATTCCCATTCGTAGGTCAACAAGACCAGTAAAAGCTCCTACTCGTCTATGTCTTAATGTAGAGAGTGATGAGAATTTACTGGGTGATCTTGATGAGCCTACAAGTTATAAAGTAGCCATGAATGGTCCTGAAAAGGCTAAATGGAAAGTTGCTATGGATGGGGAAATGAAATCCATGGAAGACAATGTAGTCTGGGAAGAAGTAGACCTACCTCCGGGTGCCAAACTAGTTGGGAGTAAATGGCTCTTCAAGAAAAAGACTGACATGGATGGCATTGTACACACCTATAAGGCCCGTTTGGTAGCTAAAGGCTATACTCAAACTTTTGCTTAAATGGTCGCCTAGATGAAGACATCTATATGGCGCAGCCTGAGGGGTATGTAAATCCAGAATTCCCAAATCGTGTATGCAAGCTTAAAAGATCCATTTATGGATTAAAGCAAGCATCACGACAATGGAATAAGAGATTTGATGGTGAAATTAAAAAGTATGGATTCACTCAAAATCTTGATGAGCCATGTGTATATCACAAAGTTAGTGGGAGTAATGTAATTTTCCTCATATTATATGTTGATGACATATTGATCATGGGAAACGACATTCCAAGTTTGCAAAAGGTTAAGGCATATCTTGGAAAGTGTTTTTCTATGAAAGATTTAGGGGAAGCTGCATTTATTCTGGGAATCAAGATATATAGAGATAGATCTCAGCGATTAATTGGATTAAGCCAAAGTGCTTACATTGATAAAATATTGAAGAGATTCAATATGCAAAATTCCAAGAAAGGATATTTGCCGATGCAAGAACAACATGGCTTGAGCAACAAGGTTTGTGCTTCAACACCTGCAGAGGTGCAACGCATGAAGAGAGTCCTTTATGCTTCGGCTGTGGGATCTATAATGTATGCGGTGAAAAGTACAAGGCCTGATGTGGCATTTGCTCAGAATTTAACCAGTCGATATCAGCAGAATCCAGGTGAAGCTCACTGGACTGCTGTTAAGAATATTCTTAAGTACCTTAGGGCTACTAAAGATATGTTCTTGGTTTATGGGGGAAATCCATCAGCAGAACTTGATGTTACAGGTTAATGCGATGCTTTTTGGAAAGGTGATAAGGATGATACGAAGTCTCAAACTGGTTATGTCTTTGTCATTAATGGAGGAGCTGTGGATTGGAGGAGCAGAAAGCAGAGTGTACTAGCGATGTCTGCTACAGAAAGTGAGTATATAGCTGCTTCAGAAGCTGCAATGGAAGCTGTTTGGATTAGGAAGTTTGTTTCAGCGCTAGGAGTTATGCCTTCGATTCAAAGACCTATTAAAATGTATTATGACAACTCAGCTGCAATTACATTTGCCAATGAGCCTGGAATCATGAAAGGCACCAGACATTTCCCGATTAAGCATCACTATGTTCGAGAACAAGTCGAAATAGGCGAAATCGAAATGCTCAAAGTTCACACAGATGATAACTTGGCAGATCAATTAACAAAGCCTCTACCTGGCACCAAGCTTTATAAGCATGCTGAAGGTGTAGGACTTAGATTAGCTGAAAGTTTCATGCTCATTTGTGATTAGTGTTTGGATAAAGGATGTAATGTACAATTATTATTTTAATGAAATAAAATATGTTTTATGTTTATTTATTCATTGTCTTAATAATATATCATATATTTGCATGTTTAAGATCCATGAATAAATTATTATTCTAAATTGTCCATTGTCGATTAATGATATGGGAATATCATTAAACAAAGACAAATTTGAGTATTGGTTTAGGATATACTTGAAAGTATATTGATGCGTAGTCATACCAATTTCACATGATATTCAATAAATTGAATATTGGACTTATCCCAATAATATGATTTAATATTTAATGTGAGAATCATATTTAAAGTTATCCTCAGACTTGAGATACCAGATAAGTGTCATGGATGTAATGCATTTTTGTGAAGCAATCTACCGCTCACCGTAACAGGGAGTCATAAGGGTTGTTTTCAGAAGTGTTGCAAAGTTCATGGGTTATTCTTGTAGTCAAAAAAGAATTTATTCCTTCTGATTTGTTTAGAAGTTTAATACTGCTGGGCCCCTCGTAGGGTTGACAAAATGTTTGCATGGCCATGCCCAAAGTCTATCTGGAATACGTTCAGATGTTTTGGTAATTTTGTTCAATCATAAAGAGACGAGAAACAGAAATTTAATAAAGAACCTCACATCTTTATTAATGTGGTATTAGTAATGAAAGGATAATTATAATGATGAATCATTAAAGGTTTTTCCAGGAAACCTAGCTCGGATTGAACTAGGGGCATTGGAGTGTTGCAAGACGCTAACCAATGTCATTTTACTATTAATAGATATACGAGTGGGAGCTGTTAAATGTTACGTATAAACATTAATGTGTAAATGTCTAGTATCGAACCCGAGACCTCGGGATTGCACACTTTACAAACACGAATAATGTAAAATAAATATATATATGTTAAATGTATCGTATATGTATATTTATAAACACTTAATGGACTAAATGGTCGTTAGTTATTAATCGTATGGACTAACTATCGTCAGTAACGAAAGGAAAAGGACTAGAGTGTAACTAGGAGCCAAGAAGGATCTAGAAACCCTCCTTGGGCTCCTAGGCCGGTCGACAAGGGTGAGGGGAGACCCAAACCCACTCCAACTTGTCCTCCAAGTTTACTCTACTATATATACAAGGTCAAGGGTTAGGGTTTCACATCTTTTGTGCACACACACTAAACCCTAAAATCTTTTCTTCGTTGTTTTCTTTCTTGGCCGATCGGTTCACCCCCTCCAAGGGATCTTGGATCGATTTTGGTTTAAGCAAAATAAGTGTTTTTGTTTACTTGCATCAAACCTTTATTCGTTGGTAGTTTGTGTGTACAAGAACGAGGTAATTACTTACTTTAGTAATTATCAAGAGATCGATAAACAAAACGGTAAGGGGTTTATCATTGATCTATTTGTACAAGAATCAAGGTTAATTTGAAGTGCATCGGGTACGTTTACTATTTATGTTTTAGTTAATATTTATGTGTTATACTTGATCCTAGCTTCCGCAATACGTGTTATTTAATCGTTAAACTCTAATAGTTACTATGCAATATCTTATGTCTATAGTTGGCAAGTAAAAAATAAGAGTTGAAAGTGTATATACTACAATAATGATCTGATTAAATTATAAGATCTAATACTTATAGATCTTGGATCAGACGATTCTATCATTACAAAACAGCTATTTTACTTGGCTCATTAAGCCCAAAACAATTACGCTAGAAATATTTTGCTCAACAGATAACAACGGTACACTGGTTTAAGATGAAAGGCTATTCAGTTCATCGTCACTGTGAGTCTTGCAGAACTTACTAAGAAATATCTTATACTAAAGTTGGCAACAAAAAAATAAGAGTTGAAAGTGTATATACTACAATATTTATCCGATTAGTTATAAAATCTAACGCTATTATCTCTACTTGGATCAGACTATTATATCATTTAAAGTTAGTTACATAATCTAGAACTTAACTCCTTTTAATCGTTTATTGAAATCATTCCCATAATCTAAATACGATGCCTCTAGCTAAGGGGATAGTACATAGATCTGATTCCATCAGACAAACAAATAAAACACCCAAACGATGGATTTCGTTATCCTCTAGATGCAAGTCATGGCATGTTAGTGGCTGATCTCGAAGATTTCTGTTCGAATTTTATCAATAAAAGGAATTCGATATCTAGCATCAGGAGACATAATTTTGAACATACTGAATGCAGACGCAAACATCTTCCATATAGCACATGATTATTGTCGAAATTTCCTTTCAAATATTTGAACTTCAAATTTATTCAACCATAGCCACACAAAAGCATTAGCTTTGAAATAAAAAATAAATAAATAAATAAAAATAAGGAAGATCGATGAGTTCCATTACTCCAATAATCAATATACCAGATACAAATCATTATTTCATAAATAGAAAGGTATTACATAATTTTCTAAGAGTTCAATAGATCAGCTAGATGCAACTAGCCTTAAAAACACATACATAAATTTGCAAAGGAAAGAACATCCAACATATGGATGGGTTATTAGGAAACAATTATTATGATACTTATGTCGCTATAAATATATAGCATATCAGCGGAAGCATCTTATTCCAACTCTGAAAGACAGTAATCCTTCTTAGTGACTGCTGCGACGATGCAGTGGCTGCAACCATAGATCATATATTCAGTGAGTAATAATTGAACTGGAGAAATGTATGCCGAGTTTTTTTGTCTGTTATAACAAAACATGTGATTTTTACTAAATTGTTTGTTTATTTTAGCAAAATGAGTAGGTAAATAACCTTTGGCGGTTTAGCTGAAACCCCTGGAACGCCATTTGGTTCAGGTTTAAATGCTGCTTCCGAATCAGATAGCACCTGCACGAATATGAACACTAACATTAATATTTACTACCATAATTCCCTATGAAAACATTTAACTTAAACTTCTCCATTAAGTGGTTAAGAAGAACTTCTAAATCTGTTTATACCAACCTTTTCTTGACGGGTATCGCTACTCGAATTCGTACCCTTCATTATCTGGGAAAAGAACTTCATATCCTCCTCAATCTCAGCAGGAGTGAGGGAAACTTTGGGTCGATTCTTCCCGAGATTCTTCAAGAGCTTCTCTAGGTGTTGTTCATCTGGTGCTTGTCTCCTAATGCATCTCTGTTTTGGTGCATTAGGGCCGCCTGTTGAAGTAGATGATAAATAGCTTTTTGGTTCTTGTGGTACTTCCTGAGCATGAATGTTTTCTGTTTTTTGTTCCATCTTAACAAATACTTGTTAAAACTCAAAAACAATAACAAAAGAAAAAGGGGGAAGAGTTTGCTCTATATTATGACTCGAAATAAGAAATTTGAGAAGACAAGGAATGAAAAAAACAACATATATATAGATATGATGGCAACCAACACAAGGTTAGAACATAGAGTTTCTATCAAAAAGTGCAGAATTAGCGGAGGAAATAAGGGTTGCTTTCATGAGGAAAGAGTGTACAAGCAAGGGGTGCTACGGAGTACTGAAAATGTGAACGTTGTAACGTTTCTTAACAGCTGATGCATGGTTTGCACCTTGCAACAATACAAGAAAAGCAAGTAAAGGTTTTATAAAATGCCTTTTTTTAAGGATTCTAAGTAATCTTTCTCATCATTTTGATTTAGAAAGGTTACACATGTATCTCATGTTTACTTATTAAAGTAAATGACAATGGAACTGTACAGAAGTACAGATGCACGTTACAGTGACGTATGTTCTCAAGTTGTGGTACTAACATGTCTTTTATTTGAACTATTAACACTATTTTAAGTTTTCGATTATGCTAGAATGTTGTTAACGTAGTATTGGCATAGCATGGTAGATTGGAAATATGTATAATGAGTTCCATCACGCATCTTTAGTTAGTGTAAATATGACACAATGCACTTCCTGATAAGCGTAAATCTAGATCGAAAAATAAACTCCCGTAATGTGGACTTTCGACATGCAGTGCAACGACGACGGAAACCAAATACTATTTGAATTGTTATACAAAAGCCACAAACAGTGGGATATCGAATAGTTCCTAGCTTCCCGTTTTTAATTATGGGAATCTAGCAAATATCATTCTTTGGGAGCTCCACAATTCTCAAGGGCTTGTTGTAAGTAGTAACTACTAATGAAGAGTTGGTACGTTCCTATATTGCCCTGGTATAAGCCTTTTCTTTTCTGGAGGTGGACGAAGACCGAAGGCATAAATTGTTCACACTGATACACACTGACCTTTTTTTTATCAGGTTGTGTTATTGGTAATTTGATGATAATTTCAATTTAAAACTGAATCTGTGAGTTATGCTGAACCCATTCGAATCTGCACACTATAACTCAAATTGAGAGGCTAGAATCCAGATGCCTTTTTAAGTTTGATGTTCATCACAGTCAAAGGTATTGCTGATCCAAGAGATTTCTGGTGCGTCAAAAAGGAGTTCATATCTAGGAAAGGGTTAATATGCATCTTGCAGGTATTAAATGCAAACACAACCTGCTGATAAGCATCATCTGTATTTTAGGAATATTCAGTATGAAGACTTTATGTCTTGATGTTAACTGATTCCATGAAGACGTAGACATGTAGTCACTATGTTTTTTCTTCTATTTGTCTGTTAAAAGTTTCATAAAATTCCCTTGCTGTCATATCATAAATACACATGACGTTTCAGATTAAAAATGAAGGCAACAATTTTAGACCAGTGTATACATGCGTAAAAAGTAACTGATATGATCGTTGAGCAGCCATACATATAGGTTTTCAGTTTTCTCAACTAACACCTTTTTTTTCGTGTACTGAAGATAGGGTTCTATAATGGAATGCGTACAATTTAATGCGGAATATGAAATGCAAATAGATATGAGTGAACACTGAACAACCATGACTGAAAGATGGTAATCCTTGTTACAGACTGGTGCAGCGACTCTGAGTGCAAACATGGACGACTCTCATTGCCTAAACATAATTAAGCTTCAAAAATCTTTGTGGCTTTCGACGAATTTATTAGTTTATCAAAAATCAACCTGTTGTCGGGTGCAACTGTGAAACTTCTGGAACTTTTATAGATTCAAGAATTAGAAACTGAATCTAGAACCATGTGAAACTGCATAATTGCATATGCTAGAAACACACTGCAAAAATAGAGAAACTGTAAAAAAGTGCAGCTAGCATATATACAGAAACTCATAAAAGCAACACATCACAAAGAGAGAAACAAAGTTACCAAAACCATTTGTATTCTATATAGTATTTAGCCTGGTTCTGATTGTAAAAAGTACTTAGGTGCTGTCATTCGTGTGTCTTGTTGGGCTACTTGGAGTTTTCAAAGTGATCATATTTTTAACAGAAAAGAGTACCGCCTCTCAGCAATGTTTGCAGAAATTAAACCTCTCTTCCTTATCATCAAGTATGCAGTGCTTTCTGCATGTAGTTATGAGTTATCTAAAGATCTTTAAAGAACTGAAGTATTTTATAAACATATTGGTAAGTAGCAACGAAGCACGCAGCATAATGCATAAATTTCTATAATGAAGCATCATGTCTAAGATTAAAATCGATGAATGCGACATTGATCTCTTTGATCACCCACCAGTAGCCAAAAAAGTCCCAAATCTAGACACTATATAATAACAACAATTACAAACTTCTATTCACCAGCTGATTCAAGGACGTCAGAATGTCAGATATTCAAATACCAGCTAAGAAACGTGAAGCTCGAAACATCAATAGATGAAAAATACCAAAGATTTGGTGACATTAGCATATCAAGTATATGTATATAATCAAAAGTAGTCTATAATATACGGCATATCGTGTTTCACAACACGAGACATGATAGTTGACATTTAAGTTGTTTTAAATGAGTCCACTTCCCGAATACGATATTAGTAATTTCTCTACACCACATGTTGAAAACAACTAACCTAACAATAAAGAGAAATGAAAATAAAAGAATAATAGGGAAAAAATCACATGATTTATTTGTGGATAACCTCGTTTATGATCACGGGTATTGTTGAACTAAACGGTATTTACAGTATCACTTAGTGCACGAAGAATGCATCCAAGACCAGCTTTCTGTGTTAACTTTTCATGAATACGTAGGCATTGATCACACGTGGGCCGATCACCTGTTGACAATCCTCGATACAAGTACCTGCCCAATTATAGAAACACAAAATAAAAATGGGCCCAGAAAATGGAAAACAGATAACAGAGCAACGTATTTATAGAAGGAAAAAGAGACACGAGAAACTTACTTCATAAGAATATCATAGTACTCAGGATCCAAAGAGGAGAACATCAGATCCACATCTTTTATTGCCATTAACGCCCTGTGCACCACGATCCAGTTTGCAGACTACACAAGTTTCAAAGAGACGTTTCAACTTCTACACATCAAAGAGACGTTTACCAACAGTTCCAAATATTTCATTTCATCGTTTGTTAAAGATTACATGGCTATATCAGATAACTGCCGTAACTGTCAAGTAAACCAGTTTACAATCTAAATCAGGTATTGTATCCAACATAAGTAGCAACTGCACTTATTACCAATCTAACATAAACGAATTGCTTCATTGCATGTATTAGACCTTTCCCAATTCATTTATATCCAGTAACATTCTTTTAAATCCTCAATTCCTTAGCTTGTGAGTTTGTGATCAATTCAACCTACTAATTAAAAGTAGTATTCAAAACTTTCTTTCTCTAATTTTTCTAAACAAAAAACTACAGTAACTCCTACGGTTTCAGTCCAACGTTCTAATTTCACGTCTAGGGGGTGTTTGGATTAGCTTACTTTACCGGCTTACGCTCATTTGAATTTGTAAAAGCTCATAATCTCACTTTTATCGGTTTATGAACGATCTTATCAAATTTAGCTTATCTAGTTATTCAAGTACAAAAGCTCAACTCGATTACCTCAACTCCAAATTTAAATCAGCCCGTAAGCCGGTAAAATAAGCTAATCCAAACACCCCTTTAATCATTTTCCCCAATCTATACCAAAATCCAACATAACTCGTATTTCGCCTCCGTAAATCCACCAGTCAAATCAATAACAACCAATTCATAAAGTAAAACCAATAAATAAAACAATTAGATCTAAACATTTAAAAAAAAAAAAAAAAAAAAAAAAAATTCAAACCACCTTGCATCTTTCATCTCTAGTTTTGGGAGGAGACCCTTCAAGAGCAGTTTTCAAAGCTTCAACTGGCTTATACCTATTGAATCAAAATTGAAATTAATTATTTAAGGGTTTTGATTAAAAAAATTTATACAAAAATGACTTACTGTTTGAGTAAACTTTCGATCTTGCGTGATTTGTGTTCGATTCTTGAGATTATTGCTTCTGCGTTGTCTGCTTCAATATGTTCTCCCATTCTTTTGTTTGATTTTGTTATGTTCTTCGGGGTTTGGTTTTTGATTTGTGGAGTGGGGGTTTTGATTGTTTTTGGGTTGAAATGGGGATGTGGTTTAAATTCAGGGGCTTAATGTGAAATCATTGTCAATGACAAGTAAAGGTGCGTTTGGTATATGAATAGAGTATAATTTTGGAGTGAGCAGGTGCCACATCACTTGAAACCTTCACAACTAACCCTTTACTAACAGCTAATCTTATCTTACTCATTTGGGGACATCATTTACAATTTTATTTTTTATTTAAATTACCAAATAAACTAAAATTCATTTTATTTAAATAAAAGTATAAATAAACTGTTTTATAAAAAAATTGTAATTAAAAAAAAAAAAAAAAAACATTATCATCTTCATAGTCACACACAGTTACACACAAACCCACTTCCAAAAGACTTCAATTTCGCAACCCATAAACCAATTTCAAATCCATCCATGGATTAATCAGATGATGAAAGTGAAAAGAAAAAGGAGGAAGTAACTCACTTTTTTAAGCTTGGGCCTCAACATGTCAGAAACTCACCTGATACGTGGGAATCGCACCAGGCTTTACCTCTCGAGAAGCTTACAACCCTCACCAGGCAGTGTACCTGATCGTTGTAGTATAGTATAGTGACAAGTACCGGGGGATTGATCGTTCAACTCAGGAATAGTGTCGCTAGGATTAGAAAGTCTCCTAAATTAAGTCTAAAGGTGAAGGAAGATTCTTTTTGTATTTTTATGTTTTATGAAAGCAATTAAAATCTCGGTTTTAGGAAGAGTGGGCGGAATTAGTTGCTAGCCAACTAACCCAATTAACTAAAATGCAATCAAAATAAAATAACAAAAATGAAATGAAATCTAATTATACTATTGGTGTAAACAATTATGGGGAAAGTTGTGTTTACTTAGGTTTCATTACTCCCTAGATATCTTTTACAGGTTGATAGCTTGTTACAATTGCATGGATGACGGGTCGTATTCCTTAATACTAGTCGTAGGGCCATGTACAATATTCCCTAACTCTATAGGATCCTACTTCACTCCTATGTCGAGCCGTTAGAAGCTCCTAACAAGGGATCATTAGAATTCTCCTACGCATTAAATACAACCAAAAATCATAGTACACCTCTGATCATGTTTCTTAAGACGTTCAAGCATGTTACCAATGGAAGTCTGCCAGTTTTCTTAAGCCTAACATCGAATACAATCATCCGTAACAACTATAAACAAACAATCAACCCATAATTAACATCTAGGTTTCACTACATCTAAGCAAACACAAAAGAGATCTAGCCGAGCATGTTAAATTGAAGACAAGTGTAAGATATATTCAAGCAACACATAGACATATTGATTGAATTGGAAGAGTATTTATCTCAAATTGACATGAAAAGTTCAAAAGGTTGAAACCCTTGAAAAAGCTGAAAAAATTCGACCTAGGGTTTCTCCCTCAAAGTTGCACACTAATGAATGAAATTTGGAAAACTATATATAGATTATACAGGGTGACGGCGTCAAGAAGAAATCTGTGACGTCGTCAACTCGCCGCCCATAATGAAATCGGATTGCCTAGATCCACTTTTGACGCCGTCATGTGTGATTTTGTTATGGGCCGTCACTAATATATGGACTATGACGGCCTTGGGTGACGGCGTCATCTCCTTAGTACAAAACTTTTTGGATCGTCACGTGTATCATCTACTTCCACCTCTTGTATTACTCTTGACGTCGTCATGTAGAATCTTGTGACGCCGTCAGGTACTGTTCCAGCAAGGAAAATTAAGACTTTGCCGTTTTCTTCACTTTTATGCTCCAAAAAAGTCCAAAATGCTTCCTTTTCCAGATTTCACTCCAAAAGTACCTAAAATGACAAAAGGAACGATTTAGGGCAATATTTGATCAAATAAATTCGAATCCGGGCTAAAATGACCCCTTAAAAACGGTTCATTTTTCGCCTCATCAAATACCCTTACATTTGAGATTTGCTTGTCCTCAAACAAATGTGCTTTTATTCTAATCAAAATACAAGTTATGGGTCATTTAACACTAATATAAAAGTAACTACAACAAATAATCGTTCCACTAAAGACCAAATACAAGCACGGAGGTCATACACTAGCACCTCACAAATAGTGTTTAGATACTCACATCTCTCGGGTGTAATAAAGTATATATCACAATAAGGAAATGGAAAACATCTCTCACTACCTGTCAGAGCAAAATAGATTACCATAGGCTTGGGAAATGATCAAACCTCCACCATTTGGCGTAAGCACCTAGGATAAACTATCAAAGAGGTCTTTTAAAGGGTTATAACGTTAGGTGTAGGGATATGAAATACACGGTTTTGTTGGATAAAGGCAATATTTACTGGTGGCGAGTTAATCATCTTGGTTAATTACATGTACAATATGGCGTTACTAAGCCAAGACTAGACTCGACTTAAGCTAATAAATGAAAAATAACAAAAAAACATAAAACAAACATAGAATGAAACGGGATGGTAGTCCGTAGGTTTTTTTTTTTTTTTTTTTTTTTTTTTTTTTTTTTTTTTTTTTTTTGCATACACTCTTACCCTACCATCCAAAATAATACATCATAGGGAATGTACATTCCCTTACACTTGAATTTTTACATACTTTACAATAAACTAATCTAATGACTCGAATCAAGATAATCAAAACACTTGGAATACTTTTAAGATTAATATATGATGTTCTTCCCCATTACTCAATAATATAAGTACTTTACCCATGAATCCCAATCGTCCCAAAACAATATGTACAAGATATGACTCGACTTAGCAACCATGTAATCAATTAGATAATTAACTAAGGGTTTAAACAAATAACAATAATGCACTAAAGATGAGTGCATGCACAGAAGGCTAAGGCGATTTAGGTGGGTTGTAACAAATTCTTCCTTTAAGTAAGATGCTTAAAGTTAGAAACGAAAAGATAGGCTCGGAGGGGTGTACTAGAGGTTTCGTGTACTAAAAATGAGTACAACGCTAAGGTGTGGGAAAAATTAGTTGACTTTACTAGCCAAGTAATATGACTTAAATGGTCAAGTAATTATGATATGGGTTTAACACAAGGGTGATCCTAATGCCTCTTATCATGTAGTAAATCCTACTACACGAATGTAGTCTTACTAACGGTCTCGGGATGCATTACTAACGCAAATTCTAAAATCTAAAGGCTACCGGTACACTCATAAGCACTAATAGTAAATGCTTTTCCTATCAAATCTAAAGGCGAACCTCACATATTTGGGTGAAAAATTTTTCTGAATGGTACGATTTTGTGCTAGTCATACAACTCCTATCCATGAGACACTTGCTAAGGCTAAAGTTTCACTCCTAAATATTATAAAAAATTTTAAATTTGGCGCTAAAATTACACTAACAAGTATTTCTCTTAGTTTTATTACACACCTACCATCGAACAAACAAACTCAAGTGCAATTGTATCCTATAAGGTATCATCATTTACCCTCCCCTTACACTTAGGATGAACATTGTCCTCAATGTTCAATTAAAGAATGTAAAAGTGAAATAGGTAAAAGAATGAAAGCAAATACTCCCCTGATTCGTTCGGTGTGGATAGTGTAGTAACAAGGTTAGATCTTCCTCCAAGAAAATGAACATTCAAAGCTTCCCTTCCAGAAAAATAAATCATCTTCTTGTCATACATAACCTGAGAAAATAAACAAGGCAACCTCGCGTAAAATCGACGGCAATCTATATATACTGACAAGTCCTAGAAAGCAAATTAAGATATAATGCTTGTGGAATGAATGTTTGCAGATTTCCTAGAGTTTATAAAACTAAAGAATTAACAAAAACTTTAAGACTCCGTTAGAAAAACAAAACTCACAAAATTTCCAGAATTTTACACATGACGCCGTCAGGAGTTAACTCCTGACGCCGTCAGAAGTGACCTGCAGAAATCTTTACGTTAAGTTTCCGGAAAATTTCTGGAAAAACTTATGTCCTACTTCCTGGAAAATCCTGCAAAACATCATTATGACTCGATACAAGCATTTGACTCTAACAAATACTAATACACATGTCCATTTATTATTGTGGCGAATCATGATCAATTTCGTTCTTAGAAACAAATTTGGGGTTTTCCCTTACACTTATCTTTTGCGAAATACCTTTGTATGAAGTTAAGACGAAGTTAAACAACAAAATAAAGCATTTTCACAATTTTGTTTGAAACATGATCTACCAACAATAAAAATAAAGCATGCATACGGAAACAAATAACAATCAAACAAATAAAAAATCACACAAAACATAGGTTACCTCTCAAGAAGTGCTTTTCTTTATTTTACGAGTCTTGTAGCTAAACTCAAGGTCATGGACAATTAGGTGACCTCATCGTTGGTCTCATTCTCTAGGTCATCTCCAATCTTAGTTTTGTATTCCGGACCCAATTATAAATGTTCTTTATAGAGACCAACCACCTTTTTCTCAATTGCTCTTATACTTCTATTGGCAAATTCCTTATCAACTTTATATTTCGGTCCTAGAGTCAAGCAATTTTTATAAAAAATGCTCTTCTTCTCCCATACATAGTCCATGCCCTTTTTCTTATCCTCTTCATTGATGTCCTCAAAAGCACCAATGTTATCTATGTCAAATCGTGGCACAAAACGAAATTCTTTCATTCTATTAGGCATCCTATATGTGATCCTATCGGTTTCACTAGCAAATCGGATTGTCCCTTCTATCTCATCATATTCTAACTTGGACTCTTCAACAAATGGTTTACCAAACACAACATGGGATAAGCGACAATCAATAACACTAGATAGGTCTTCAAAAACCATAAAGTCAGTGATATAAGTAAAGTTCCCAACAAAGACATGTAAACCTTTAATTCTCCCGACAAAGTTACAAACTCCACCGGGGTATTTGGGATCTCTTCTAGGTCCAAGTCTTGTTTTTACTATATCATTATAGACACTTGAGGACATAATGTTGATTGGGGATTTAAAATCAATGTAAGCATTGTCAATGTGTTTATACCCAATCATACATGGTATCTTAGAATTCTTAGGATCGCCTCTCTTTATCTTATATTAAATTCTAGTAAAAGGAGGTCGAGGATCATCAATAAGATTATTATAGTATGCAATCTCCTCCTTAGTGGGGTATAGATTGAAATAGTCATCAAGCTTTGGATCTATCTCCCCTTCCTCAAGTTCCTCAACAATATCCTCAAAATCATTAGCTCCTAGGTCCTTATGTGAATACAAGGCGGTCGCAAGGTCACTAAATTCATGATCGAGCTCAACATTATTAACCTATTAAGCTCCCTAAGTTCCCTAATCTCATTCTCAATATGTTCACGCAACAAAGCCACTTCACTAGGGGAAAGGGGCGGATTCGTGTTTTCCATAATGGTCAACGGAATAGTCAATGAATTTAATTTACTAACAAAGGCACGAAGAAAAATATAGACTAAAGAGAAACCTAAAAATAAAAATAAAATCTTACTAGAAAGGATTCTAGCAAGTAGACCTAATAAAAAGAAATCCTAACCTAGACAATAACTATTCCCCGGGCTGCGGCGCCAAAAACTTGATACGTGGGAATCACACCAGGCTTTACCTCTCGAGGGATCTCGAGAAGCTTACAACCCCCACCAGGCAGTGTACCTGATCGTTGTAGTATAGTATAGTGACAAGTACCGGGGGATTGATCGTTCAACTCAGGAATAGTGTCGCTAGGATTAGAAAGTCTCCTAAATTAAGTCTAAAGGTGAAGGAAGATTCTTTTTGTATTTTTATGTTTTATGAAAGCAATTAAAATCTCGGTTTTAGGAAGAGTGGGCGGAATTAGTTGCTAGCCAACTAACCCAATTAACTAAAATGCAATCAAAATAAAATAACAAAAATGAAATAAAATCTAATTATACTATTGGTGTAAACAATGATGGGGAAAGTTGTGTTTACTTAGGTTTCATTACTCCCTATATATCTTTTACAGGTTGATAGCTTGTTACAATTGCATGGATGACGTGTACAATATTCCCTAACTCTATAGGATCCTACTTCACTCCTATGTCGAGCCGTTAGAAGCTCCTAACAAGGGATCATTAGAATTCTCCTACGCATTAAATACAACCAAAAATCATAGTACACCTCTGATCATGTTTCTTAAGACGTTCAAGCACGTTACTAATGGAAGTCTGCCAGTTTTCTTAAGCCTAACATCGAATACAATTATCCATAACAACTATAAACAAACAATCAACCCATAATTAACATCTAGGTTTCACTACATCTAAGCAAACACAAAAGAGATCTAGCCGAGCATGTTAAATTGAAGACAAGTGTAAGATATATTCAAGCAACACATAGACATATTGATTGAATTGGAAGAGTACTTATCTCAAATTGACATGAAAAGTTCAAAGGGTTGAAACCCTTGAAAAAGCTGAAAAAATTCGACTTAGGGTTTCTCCCTCAAAGTTGCACACTAATGAATGAAATTTGAAAAACTATATATAGATTATACAGGGTGACGGCGTCAAGAAGAAATCTGTGACGCCGTCAACTCGCCGCCCATAATGAAATCGGATTGTCTAGATCCACTTTTGACGCCGTCATGTGTGATTTTGTTCTGGGCCGTCACTAATATATGGACCATGACGGCTGATTTGGTGCTAAAGCAGTCAACTAAAGTCAAATACCCTAGACCAATGCTTCCGGATAGTACAGAGTATCACCGGGTCGTTATGTCCCGACGAGGTGTGGATGGTATTAAAACGGATTTGTGATCGGGTGATTCTGAACAGGAAAGGGGTAATAGGGGTTTGAATGATTATACTAAGGAAATACAAGTGATAACAAGTTAAACAAAATAACTTAACTAAAATGTAAGACCAAGTTACCCTAGAACGTATTTAAAATTAAAAACGTGCGTTTACATTAAAAATAACGTCAACGCGCAAAATAAAAAGCGAAACGGGAGCAAATAAAGTCCTACGGATATGAAAATTATATTTTTACAGTCCTAATGATAAAAGAAAATTTTAGGAAAAAGAAAAATAATTTTTACACAATTTAAATAATTATAATTAATTAATTACTAATTATACTAAATTAAATTATAAAAAATACTAAAACTATTTAGAAAAATCTGAAATTTTTTTGTAAAGTTCTTTATGATGACAGAAACAAAAGAAAAATACCAAAGATCCTGAATGCTTAATATTAAGCACTATGACTAGCAAATAAGCAAAATAAGCTTAATATACTAAGTGGGTGTTAAATAGCAAATAATGCAAACTATGAATGAAAAAAGTCCCTAGGGCAGTTGGTTAGTCGTGTGGTGTTGTGTGTGTTTGGGTGCAGGAGGTCAGGGGTTCGAATCCCACCTCTTGCACTTTTTGCTATTTATTTTATTTTTCAAACTTTTTCACACAAACTTATCATCAACATGAACACTAACATTTTATAAAGTTGAAACATTTAGTAAAACTTAATAAATAAGCCGTTAAAAGCATAAGTAAAAAGCAGTTTGAACATAAACTTGAAAGAAGAAATTTTGAAAAGGTTAAAAAGCTAACAATAAGCTATTCTAAACTGAACCTAGGGGGAACAAACAAAGGGGAACTAGGGGAATCCTGAATAATGCTAAGGGACAAGAATTAATCAGATGGATAAGCTTAAAAGCACTTAATTTTTCTAAACCTAAAACTGCTACAAGGGGAAAAAATGGACTGACAGGGCTATAAGAGACCTAAATTGAGCTACTAGGAGATGAGCAAAAACCAAAATAAGCACACACAGGTAACCTAAAGCTAAGAAACTACTAATAAAAACAAAAGACAGCTTAACTGAGCTTATAAGCAGCTTGTACAAGCTGCTGAGAAAGGGTAAGTGATGAGTGTCTAAATACTCCTCATTTTATACCAATCTGAACTGCCAAAATATCCAAAAACACTCAAATATGCATCATAATACTTAAAATATCTTAGAAGTGTGTTTTATATGTTTCAGATGCAAAATAATCAAAAACAGATGAAGAACGTACAAAGTTTGCATAATTGGCAGTTTCAGTCCCTCAAGTTTCAAAAGTTGTCAAATCTAGTCCCTGGTAAATCAAAACATGAAAAATATCATCAAAGGTCCTTAGGGATTCATAAGTTGTCAAGTATAATCCTTTAAAGTTAAAAATTGCAAAATGACAACTTTAGTCCCTCAAGTTTGAAAAATGTCAAATATAGTCCTTAAGGTTTTAAAAATGAAAAATATAAAAAATAAACCTTGAACTATTCTTAAATGACAAAATTGGTCCTTATGATAACATTTTGAGAAATTACATCTTCAGTCCCTTAAAAATCCAAAGTTACATAAATGGTCCCTGGAGTTTGAGAAATTGGCAGAAAAGGTCCCTGGATATTTTAAATGGAAAAATCACATCTTTGGACCTTGGGTTATTCATAAATGACAAAATTGATCCTTATAACTACTTTGGGAAAATTTCAAAATCAGTCCCTTAATTTTGTCAAAATTACAAAATTGGTCCTTGTCAAGTTATAAATACAAACGGACCCTTTTCTTATTTAAACCCAACACACCAAATCCAATTCAAAACATAATCCAGCCCACACCCCCTAGGCCCAAAATAACCTCAGCCCATACACCCTTTTATTATAAAAAACGGGTCAAACCCCCATTTGACCACCCAATACCGCCAAACCACACACACTATTCACCCTCCTCCCTCACCACTGTAAACCAGAAACCATGGTGGTTTTCCACCACCTCAAGACCCTTCCACCTCATCCCCTACTCCCCCCTAACCACCTTTCCACCTCACAGCCAAACCACATCACCAATTAATGCAATTCCCACCAATTTTCACTCAAAACCATACCCTGCTCCTCTATTTTCTTCCATATAGCCCCAACTTGTCCTAAAAACATCTATTTTGTCCCCTGACACCTCCACATCCTTCCAATAATCTTTAATTGCTCAGCTTTGGCCCCAAGTTAACTTGGAGACTTTTTGGCGCCAAAATGGTTTAAACGGATAGGATTGATTCGGAGAATTGGATGGTCAAGATTTAAGTGGGATATGCTCAGAGTACTTCAAGGAACCCTAATTGAGCTTATAAAAGGAAGAGAAGTGCAGAAGACCAAGATATAGTTTAATTTAGCTTAAATAATCTCGTTAAAATTGTAATATGTTATTTCAGTTAATTCTCAAGCTTTTAAGCATTGTAGTAGTTAATGTAAGTGTAATCTCAACTTTTATCATAATCAATCTCAAGTTTTAATTCAGTTCTCAGTTTATGCAAGTTCAAGTTAATTTCAAATTTCTCAATAAGCTATATTGTTGTTATTGTTAGATAATATGGATTCATAAGCTCATTAAAGCTCCCAGAAAGCTTATGAAAGCTTTTAGAAACCTTTAAAGCAGTTATAATAGAGAAACTCATAAATCATAAAAAATTAAGAAAAATAAAGAAAAAATCAAAAATCATGGTTATGGTGATCATCAAGTAGGAGCAAGGTGAATTCTGGATTGCCTTAGGTTAGTGAATCTGTGGAGATTCTATAGGATTATTTTTGGTTCATTGTTTGAGCAGGAAAGCATCTTGTAAGTCTTTGAAATCTCATAATCTGTCTTTGTACTGTAGCTTTGCTTATTACTTTGCTTTTCAGTTGTTTTGTGCTTATTCAGTCCTAAGTAGTGATAATATAACATAAAATCAGTACCTTGTTTGATTGGAATCATAGTTGTTTTAAAACCTCACATTAGGCAGTTAAATTAGAAGTCTTGGTAATCTTGCTCATTTGTTGTTAAGTTCTGTGTTTTAGTGCTCTTTTAGCTTAATACACCATAATAAGTCATTGTGGATCAGTTATAAGAGCCCTTGTAATCATTTGCTTCCTAAATCATAAAACAGTCTAGGTATAAGGTGTGTTTGGATCAGGTTGTATATCTGTGTTAGAAGTTGTTTGAGTTGTTGTTTTTGCTTGCTTTATGTCACTTAGGTTCATATTTGGTCAGAAAAACCATATAAACTTATGCTTGCTCATTAGAAAGTCAAAATAGCTTTTGATCCTATATAAATTGTTGTCTGTCAAGAGATTTAGGTTCACACCTCATCAAATCACCTCATAAGTAGTTAATTTAGCATAATTTAGTCTCAATATAACTTAATTCATCATAATCAGTCAATAGGATTAGATTAAAGTTCAACAAAGTCAAACTAGTTCAAGTTATCAAAAAGTAAAAAAGTACCATTGTCTTAGAAATCCAAATCTTAGAGTAATTTTTGTGATTTTTGTATTAGCTTTGAGATCTTGCCCTTTTCAGAAGTTAAAGTGTACCACCTTGTCTACAAAATCCCATAGTCATCTTATTTTTAGGAATTTTCTATAAGCTTGTGTAGAAGCTTATTTAGACCTGCAGGGCAAGGTACTGCCCTGTATCAAGGTACTTGTTGTTTTAGTCAAAGTTTCAAACCCTCCTCTAGGGTGCAAATCAAAACCTTAGGACTTGATTTTTAGCTTTTTGGAAAACTCATCAGTAGTACTTTTAAGATCAATCATAAAATTGGATCTCAGTTCACTGTAGCATAGCTTGTTTTGATCCTCAAGTTTGCTGATTTCAAAACTTTATACAGAGTCATCAGTATAAGTGACCCAATTTCAATAGACCATAGATACTTCATCAGTGGGCCCCACCTTTTGCTTATTTGCTTATTTTGAAGCTTATCAGTCCCTTTATAAGTTTCAAGTTTCATTTTGAACCTCCCCTCACCTTTGTGGACCCCACAGAGGTCCAAAATACCACCCTCAGGCCTGTTTGGCTGTCAGGATTGTGAGAAGTGCTTATTTGGATTCCCTGGCTTATCCAGAGTGCTTATTTATGCTTTTAGTCTTATTTTAAGTTGGTATTCATGTGTGAGAACTTATTTGATCATTTAAACAACTTTTCACCAAGTCACAAGTCCTAATAAGTTACCCTGTGCATCAGCAGACCATCATCTCACCACCACCACTTTGGTGGTTGTTTGTGGCTACCCCAGTGGGTCCCACACTCCATAGTTTGGTTCTTCCAACCCTCCTCCTACCAGAGTTTAAGAGTTGACCATTTGTTTGACCTGTGCATCAGTGGACCCCACCTAAATCAACCTCATAAGTCTGTCCCAATTCTGTGTTGAGTTTCAGTTTGCATAAGTGCTTATTTCATTTCCAATAGCTTATCAGTGATCGTTGCTAGTTGTTTTCAGCTTATTTAAGTTTGTTTAGCTTATTTATACCTAGTTTTATCATTGTGGACCCCACCTTCAGTCATTTGTGCTTATTTGCTTACTCAGTCAACAAAAGTCAAACTGCTTAAGTAAAGGGGGTGCACACTGCTTATTTTTAAGCTTTGTAAGAAGTTGTTTCACAAAAGTATCTTATTTTCATCTTATATTTAGCTGTCTAAAAGAAAAACTCCAAAAAAGCAAACATAAAAATAGTGATAGCTTCTATTTAATAGAAACTATCTTTTTCATTTTTCATTTTAGCTTATTTATAAGCACTTTTCCATTTTTATAATTTTATAAATTTTCTAGTACCTTTAAGTATTTAAAATAATTTTCCTAGATTTTTCCTGATTAGTTTACTATTTATTAGATTTAAAACTAGTTTAAATAATTAAATAAGTAATATTAGTAATTAAATAGTTTTCTTTAATTTTAATTAACGACAGCAGAATTTTATATCTTTTCTAAGTTTTATAAAGTAGTTAAGACTTTTAGAAAATAGTTTCATAATTTCCACTGTCTATTTTCCAATTTTCTTATTTAAATTAATTAAATTAGATTTAAAATAATTAATAGGTAATTAATTAGTGAAATATCCTAAAATATAATTTTTAGAAGTTTTTATAATTTTTTTAGGATTCTTGTAATGGTTAAGTAATTTTATAAATTTTTCCATAATTTTCTAAGGTAATTTAGTATTAATTATAATTTAAAATAGTTTAATTAGATTAATTAAGTTAAATAGTTTTTAATTAATAAAAAACTCATAAAAAGACAAAAATATTTATTTTCATTTTTTATACTTTCTTCAAGTTTTAATTAAGGTTTAGAAATTATTTTTGCAAGTTTTTAGGTTAATTTGTAATATTTGTCATTTTTAGTTAATTTAAATAAGATTTTTAAATAGTTTTATTAATTAAATAATATTTAAATATTATAATAATCACTTTTATAATTTCATTTTCATTTTCAAATTTCTTTTTAATTTTAAGTTTTCAAAAGTTTCAAAAGCACCCCCTGTAGTTTGTAATTTGTTTAAACCCACTTTTCTCTGTTTGTTATCTGATTTTCCAGTCTGTGCTTTGTGATTATATCTGTTATTGTTTATATCATTTCATATTATCCAAATACCAAGTAATCAGTAGTATAATCATCCCTCAAATCATTTTGGTTACTGACCTCAGTACTACTCATCACCTTAATCGTTCAAAATACAATTTCAATCTCGTTGGGATTTAACGACCCGGGGATTTCCCTATATTTCCACGGTCAATAATAACTTGCACTTTCTTCTAGGTGGGCCTATCAACTGCACACGGTTGACTGGTTGGTTTGGGAGGAGTCAAAATTTGGCGCCGCTGCCGGGGAGGTTGTTGCGTATTTCCAAACGGTTTAGAGTCAGTGGTTTTCAAAACCCTCCTGTACAAATACCATCACTTTGTAAACTTTGTGAAAATCAAAATCATATCTGAAAAAGTTCATTAACATTTCTCCTGAAGTGTTAAAAACACTAAACAAATCATAAACAACAAAACAAACTGTGAAGTTAAATTACTTCGTTATCTTTAAGATTACAACCTATACAGTTGGTTTAAGGTAAGTTCTGATATTAAATTGCGAACTGAAGAGGAATCCATTTATTTCCTCCCGCTGATCTGCGAGTATTCTTAAAGGAACTATTTCGGTTAACGAATCAGTTCCAAAAATATTGTCCAAGTTTTTCACCCATACACGAAAAGCCAAAAACATTTTACTGTGAATATAATTACATAAAAGTTTACCACCGAAAACCAAGGCAGAACACCTACCAACTGGGGGTGTGAACATAATAAGTTCCCAAACTTAAGATTTAAAACTTACCATTGTATCCTTGTGAATAGTGTACCTTTTTTAAAGGAGCTGTTCATTTGTGATTATTAGATTCAAGTTCACTGTCGTTTTGCCTCTGTCTTGTTTTGATTGATACCGTTTTTAGTGCATGCGCACTCGTTTGCAAACAAAGCGTAATAAAGGAAAAAACGTAACTAAGTTACGTACTGTTGAAGAAAAACAACTAATAAAAATGAACGACGAGCCCCCATTCCCTTCCAAGGAGGAACCAGTTCCTGACACCCGAACAATGGAGGAACTGTGTCAACCTACCATGCAAGGGAGGGGTGGACCCATTGCACCTCTCACTATTGGAGCCACGGATTTTGGATTAAAACACCACATGATACAACAGATCCAAAATACGTGCCAGTTCCACGGATTGCAGGGTGAAGATGCTAACAAACATCTAGACAAATTTTTAACTGTAACCCAAAGCATGAAATAAAATGGCGTCACCGACGACGGCCTACGTTTGTACCTTTTTCCCTATTCACTCACTCATCATGCGACTTCATGGTTCGATCGACTTCCAAAGAATTCGATCCACACTTTTGATGAGATGATCACTAAATTTCTGGCCAAATACTTTCCACCATCTATGGTCACAAAGCTGAGGAATGATATCAACAACTTCAGACAGCTTCCCGAAGAGTCCTTATTTGAGGCATGGGAACGCTACAAACTTGCTATTGATCGGTGTCCTAATCACAACATGCTTCTTGTCACCATTATTGATACCTTTTATAATGGTTTGACACTCCGTCATCGTGACACCATCAATGCTGCTGCTAGAGGCACCTTTATGAAAAGGACCCCTGAAGAGTGCTATGACTTAATCGAAAACATGACTGCCCATCATAATTTTTGGGACTCCTCTGCTAAGAGGAACGACTCATTTAAGTCAGCCACTCCGGCAAGCAATGAAATATCCATCCTAGCTAAAAAGCTGGATGATTTGTCTACAGCAGTTTTGCGTATCCATCAAACAGATCATAATCAAGTCAAAGCTGTTAACCCAAGTTGTGAAACTTGCGGTGGTCCACATCCTTACACAGAGTGCCCAGTCTCCGGTGGCTCGGCTCGTGAAAACGTGTATGCAGCTCAAGGTTCCTATAATACGGGAGGTAATTCTTACCAACCGCAAGGAGATCGAAACCTTTTGAGCTACCGATCTAATAACTACATCGGACCACCAGGGTTTAATCAGTCCCAGAACCAAAATGGTCAAAACAGAAACCAGAACTTTAACCAGAATCAGAACCAGAACCGAATGAACCAAGGTTATAACAACCAAGGGAATTTCAACCCTGGTCAAAACCAGGTTCAACAAAATCAGAACCAAGGGAATTATAACCGAAATCAAGGTCAGAACAATTACCCACAAGGTAATTTTCAACAACAAAACCACTTCTAGGGTAATAACAACCAGCAACATGGGAATTTCCAGAACAATCGGGCTCAAAATTTTCCAAACCAAAATCAAGCCGTTGTTCCAACTGGACCATCACATGATGAGTTATTAAAACAGTTTATAAAATCCCAAGAAGAACTGAACAAAATGCTGATTGGTAAAATATCTAATTTGCAGAAGTCTTTAAATGATCGACCCTCGGGCTTAGGTACTACTTTACCTAGCAACACGATCGCTAATCCGAGGGGCGATGTAAAGGCGATCACCACAAGAAGTGAAGTTTCTTACCAAGGACCTACAGCTCCGTCTACCTCTTCTCCTATCCCGGTAGAGGAATGTGAAACTGAGGATACTACGGATACGGTACTTCCTAATAATAACGGAGGTACCAATGACATCCCTCCTCCAGTTATCCCGGTCCCGACTCCTCCTAAAAGAGTCGTGTTTGAAACTACCGAAGGTCCTGTTGAAAATCCAAAAGCCAACCCAAAACCAACAATTCCATATCCCTCACGATTGCAAGACCAGAAGCTTCGTGACAAAGCTAATCATCAGATGGAAATTTTTTTTCAAATTTTCCAAGAACTACACTTCGATATTAGTTTCGCGGATGCTCTTCTTTTAATGCCCAAATTCGCATCGACAATAAAAAACCTGTTGGGCAATGAAGAAAAACTGTTTGAGATGGCACGAACTCCAGTCAATGAGAACTGCTCTGCAGTTATGTTGAAACAGCTTCCCGAAAAGCTAGGAGACCCCGGGAGATTCCTAATACCATGTATTTTCCCTGGGGTGGTTGAGTGTTTTGCCTTGGCCGATCTTGGTGCAAGCATCAACTTAATGCCCCACTCAGTTTGGAAAAAGCTCTCTCTTCAGGCACTTAGTCCCACATGCATGACTCTCGAGCTTGCAGACCGTTCAATTTCACGTCCCCTTGGTATTGCCGAGGACGTATTTGTAAGAGTGGGAAAGTTCCATTTTCCAGCAGACTTTGTCTTTGTTGATTTCGATGCAGATCCAAGAGTTCCTCTCATTCTTGGGAGGGGATTCTTATGAACGGGACGTGCATTAATCGATGTTTTCGATGAGGAAATCACGTTACGAGTTGGCAATGAAGCGATAACGTTCAACCTTGATCAAACCTCGAGATACTCCTCGAATTATAATGCTGAATCGGTCAACCGAATTGATGTCATTGACATTGCATCCGAGGAGTATGCTCAGGAATTCTTTGGATTCACTGATAATTCTACGAGTGGCAATCCCACTACTTCTTCTGATCCCATAATCGCTAATTCTTCTCCTTCCCTCACTCCGTTTGAAGGAAGTGATTTCGTCCTTGAGGAATTAGAGGCCTTTCTCAAAAGTGAGTCAGTTCCCGAAGGAATTGATAACCAAGAGATTGACCCGGAGAGGGATATACTTCTCCTTGAGAAGTTATTGAACAAAGATCCTTCTCCCATTCCTGTTCTACCTCCACAACTTCATAAGGCGGAAGTCAAATATGTTGAGAAAAATGATGATTTCCCCGAGGTTGAACTTAAGGACCTGCCTCCTTATCTAAAATATGCATTCTTGGAAGGTAACGATAAGTTACCATTCATTATTGCAAAAGACTTAAAGGATGAGGAGAAAACCGCGCTGCTTAAGGTTTTAAAGTCCCATAAGCAAGCAATTGCTTGGAAGCTTTCAGATATAAAGGGTATTAACCCGGATTTTTGTACACACAAAATCCTAATGGAAGAGGACTTTAAACCTGCCGTGCAGCATCAAAGAAGGGTAAATCCAAAAATCCACGAAGTTATAAAGGCAGAAGTTATCAAACTTCTTGATGCGGGATTGATTTACCCTATATCAGATAGTCCTTGGGTTAGCCCAATACATTGTGTTCCAAAGAAGGGTGGCATTACGGTTATCACAAATGAGGATAACGAGTTGATACCAACTCGTTTGGTTACAGGGTGGCGAGTATGTATCGATTACAGAAAGCTTAACGAAGCCACCCGCAAAGACCATTTTCCTCTGCCCTTTATGGATCAAATGCTCGAAAGACTAGCGGGGAATGAGTATTATTGCTTCCTCGACGGCTTCTTGGGTTACTTCCAGATTCCCATTGATCCACAGGATCAAGAGAAGACTACCTTCACATGCCCTTACGGAACATTTGCCTATCGCCGCATGCCTTTTGGGTTATGCAATGCTCCGGGCACTTTCCAAAGGTGCATGATGGCTATTTTCCATGACATGATTGGAAAAACTATGGAGGTATTCATGGATGACTTCTCAGTCATCGGGAATTCTTTCGACTCATGCCTCTCCCATTTAGAAAAAATGCTTCAACGTTGTGAAAACACTAAGGTTTGTCTAAACTGGGAGAAGAGCCATTTTATGGTTAAGGAGGGCATTGTCCTCGGCCATAAAATTTCAAAAAATGGGATTGAGGTCGATAAGGCCAAAATTGATGTTATTGCTAAACTGCCTCATCCCACCACCGTTAAAGGAATAAGGAGTTTCCTCGGCCATGCCGGGTTCTATCGGAGATTCATACAGGATTTCTCCAAAATAGCCCGGCCCATGACTCATCTTCTTGAAAAGGATGCTCCTTTCGTTTTTTCCCCCGAGTGCATCGAAACTTTTTAAACTTTAAAGAAAAGGCTTACTGAGGCACCAATCCTTGTTGCCCCCGACTGGGACTTACCCTTTGAACTTATGTGCGATGCTAGCGATTATGCTATTGGTGCAGTTCTGGGGCAACGCAAAACCAAACATTTCCAGCCAATACACTACGCAAGTAAGACCATGAATGAGGCTCAAACACACTATACCACCACAGAAAAAGAATTATTAGCTGTGGTATATGCCTTTGAAAAATTTTGGTCTTACTTAATCTTAACCAAAAGCGTGGTGTATACGGACCATTCGGCTCTGAAATACCTGTTCACTAAACAGGACGCAAAGCCAAGACTGCTCCGTTGGGTCCTGCTCCTCCAGGAATTCGATATTCTCATAAGAGATAAAAAAGGAGCAGAGAACCTTGCGGCTGATCACTTGTCCCGGTTAGAAAATCCTCATCAGGATATTCTCGAGAGAAAAGAAATAAATGAAACTTTTCCTCTGGAGACTCTAAATCTAATCTCTACCCGGGATGATACTACTACCCCATGGTTTGCCGACTTTGCAAATTACCATGCGGGAAATTTCGTTGTGAAAGGGATGTCGTCCCAACAGAAAAGAAAATTCTTTAAAGATATAAAACGTTACTTCTGGGACGACCCCTACTTGTTCAAAATATGTGCGGATCAAGTCATCCGACGGTGTGTCCATGGCCAATAAGCCGTGGAAATTCTTAAAGCTTGTCATGATGGACCCACGGGGGGACATCATAACCCAAACTACACCGCCAAAAAGGTGTTTGATTCAGGATTCTTTTGGCCCACGATCTTTAAAGACGCCCATGAACTTATCAAAATTTGTGAGGCTTGCCAGCGTCACGGGAATATTTCCAAAAAGAATGAGATGCCGCAAAACGCCATCCAAGTCTGTCAAATATTTGATATGTGGGGCATTGATTTTATGGGGCCATTCCCGTCTTCATGAGGGAATAAATACATACTCGTGGCTGTTGACTATCTGTCAAAATGGGTTGAAGCAAAAGCTTTACCCACCAATGATGCCCGAGTAGTTGTTAAATTTTTAAAATCTCTCTTTGCCAGATTCGGGACTCCTCGTGCCATTATCAGTGATCGTGGCACTCACTTCTGTAATGAACAATTTGCAAGAGTGATGCTGAAATATGGTGTAACTCACCGTCTTTCGACAGCATATCACCCCCAAACAAGTGGGCAGGTGGAGGTCTCAAATCGGGGTATTAAGAGAATTCTGGAGAGGACGGTTGGTGAAAACCGTGGTTCTTGGTCGGATAAGCTGGATGATGCATTATGGGCTTTCCGCACTGCTTACAAAACACCTATCGGGTGTACTCCATATAAGCTTGTGTACGGGAAAGCATGTCATCTTCCAATCGAATTAGAACATAAGGCCTATTGGGCCTTAAAACATGCAAATTTCGACCTTCAGACAGCGGGTGATCACCGTAAAGTTCAACTAAACGAACTAAATGAATTACGTGATCAAGCTTACGAAAATTCTTTAATCTATAAAGAAAAGACTAAGAAAATACATGACTCTAAAATTAAGAACCGCGTTTTCAACGTTGGTGACAGAGTTCTTCTTTTCAATTCAAGATTAAAAATTTTCTCGGGTAAACTAAAAACCCGTTGGTCTGGACCATTTACTATAGCAAAAGTATACCCATATGGAACTGTTGAGTTATTGCAACCCGACGGTCCCAATTTCAAAGTAAATGGTCATCGGTTAAAACACTATTTTGGAGGGGACATACAACCAATGGTTGTCCCGGATCTCCAAACTTTCCCCATGGACCAATAAATTCGGGGTCGAGTCAAGCTAGCGACTCGGTAAACAAAAACAGTAGCTTCCCCAAGGACAATTTAATTCGGGGTCGAGTCAAGCTAGCGACTCGGTAAACAAAAACAGTAGCTTCCCCAAGGACAATTTAATTCGGGGTCGAGTCAAGCTAGCGACTCGGTAAACAAAAACAGTAGCTTCCTCATGGACAATTCAATTCGAGGTCGAGTCAAGCTAGCGACTCAGTAATCAAAAACAGTAGAAATATGGGTTTTCACCCATATTTCTGTCTTCTTACCCCTTTCTACCACCCTAGTGTGGGGAAGATGAACCACATGTTGTACATATGTATAAATTTAAAAAAAAAAAAAAAAAATAGTTAACTTTGTATGTAAATAGACTAAAACAAAAGGTTAATAGTATTTCCTTCTTACGTTCTAAGCCTTGGTGGGACACCAAGTACTTTGAATATTGAGGGCAATATTCAGTTCTAAGTGTGTGGGAGAGTTCTCACGAATTCAAAACACATGTTCCATCAAGAACCCCCATTTGATCAAAATTACCAGTTTTTTCACACTTAGAAATGCAAATAATGGTTATCAATCCACCATGTCTAACCCACAAAAGGATTGGCTAGTCCAGGAGCAAACGGCTCTTGGTAAAGACATCTCAAATCCGTTGATGGCTTGCAATTTGCCCAAAATTGTATGGTTCCTCAACTCCCCTTATCACATAAAGCGAATGAGTTGGCTAGCCCGCAAGATTATGGCTTGTGGTAAAGGCCGTGGAAAAACCATAATTGGTAATCAGCTCACCAAGATGTTGACTATTCCATCAAGAGTTGGCTAGTCCAAAAGCAAACGGCTTTTGGTAAAGACAAATCAAATCCGTTGACAGCTGGTGGTTTGCTCAAAATCACACGGTTATCAGGTGTGCCACAGTTCTTACATCTGGCTACTCCGGAAGTGATGGCTTTTGGTAAAGAGTAAAAATCCATTAATTTTTTCTCAAAAGATTGCTAGGGACTAGCAATAGTTTAGTGTGGGGGATTGATGAGTGTCTAAATACTCATCATTTTATACCAATCTGAACTGCCAAAATATCCAAAAACACTCAAATATGCATCATAATACTTAAAATATCTTAGAAGTGTGTTTTATATGTTTCAGATGCAAAATAATCAAAAACAAATGAAAAACGTACAAAGTTTGCATAATTGGCAGTTTCAGTCCCTCAAGTTTCAAAAGTTGTCAAATCTAGTCCCTGGTAAATCAAAACATGAAAAATATCATCAAAGGTCCTTAGGGATTCATAAGTTGTCAAGTATAATCCTTTAAAGTTAAAAATTGCAAAATAACAACTTTAGTCCCTCAAGTTTGAAAAATGTCAAATATAGTCCTTAAGGTTTTAAAAATGAAAAATATAAAAAATAAACCTTGAACTATTCTTAAATGACAAAATTGGTCCTTATGATAACATTTTGAGAAATTACATCTTCAGTCCCTTAAAAACCAAAGTTACATAAATGGTCCATGGAGTTTGAGAAATTTGCAGAAAAGGTCCCTGGATATTTTAAATGGAAAAATCACATCTTTGGTCCTTGGGTTATTCATAAATGACAAAATTGATCCTTATAACTACTTTGGGAAAATTTCAAAATCAGTCCCTTAATTTTGTCAAAATTACAAAATTGGTCCTTGTCAAGTTATAATACAAACATACCCTTTTCTTATTTAAACCCAACACACCAAATCCAATTCAAAACACAATCCAGCCCACACCCCCTAGGCCCAAAATATCCTCAGCCCATACACCCTTTTATTATAAAAAAACGGGTCAAACCCCCGTTTGACCACCCAATACCGCCAAACCACACACACTATTCACCCTCCTCCCTCACCACTGTAAACCAGAAACCATGGTGGTTTTCCACCACCTCACCACCCTTCCACCTCATCCCCTACTCCCCCTAACCACCTTTCCACCTCACAGCCAAACCACATCACCAATTAATGCAATTCCCACCAATTTTCATTCCAAACCATACCCTGCTCCTCTGTTTTCTTCCATATAGCCCCAACTTGTCCTGAAAACATCTCTTTTGTCCCCTGACACCTCCACATCCTTCCAATAATCTTTAATTTCTCAGCTTTGGCCCCAAGTTAACTTGGAGACTTTTTGGCGCCAAAATGGTTTAAACGGATAGGATTGATTCAGAGAATTGGATGGTCAAGATTCAAGTGGGATATGCTCAGAGTACTTCAAGGAACCCTAATTGAGCTTATAAAAGGAAGAGAAGTGCAGAAGACCAAGATATAGTTTAATTTAGCTTAAATAATCTCGTTAAAATTGTAATCTGTTATTTCAGTTAATTCTCAAGCTTTTAAGCATTGTAGTGGTTAATGTAAGTGTAATCTCAACTTTTATGATAATCAATCTCAAGTTTTAATTCAGTTCTCAGTTTATGCAAGTTCAAGTTAATTTCAAATTTCTCAATAAGCTATATTGTTGTTATTGTTAGATTATATGGATTCATAAGCCCGTATAAGCTCCTCAGAAAGCTTATGAAAGCTTTTAGAAACCTTTAAAGCAGTTATAATAGAGAAACTCATAAATCATAAAAAATTGAGAAAAATAAAGAAAAAATCAAAAATCATGGTTATGGTGATCATCAAGTAGGAGCAAGGTGAATTCTGGATTGCCTTGGGTTAGTGAATCTGTGGAGATTCTATAGGATTGTTCTTGGTTCATTGTTTGAGCAGGAAAGCATCTTGTAAGTCTTTGAAATCTCATAATCTGTCTTTGTACTGTAGCTTTGCTTATTACTTTGCTTTTTCAGTTGTTTTGTGCTTATTCAGTCCTAAGTAGTGATAATATAACATAAAATCAGTACCTTGTTTGATTGGAATCATAGTTGTTTTAAAACTTCACATTAGGCAGTTAAATTAGAAGTCTTGGTAATCTTGCTCATTTGTTGTTAAGTTTTGTGTTTCAGTGCTCTTTTAGCTTAATACACCATAATAAGTCATTGTGGATCAGTTATAAGAGCCCTTGTAATCATTTGCTTCCTAAATCATAAAACAGTCTAGGTATAAGGTGTGTTTGGATCAGGTTGTCTATCTGTGTTAGAAGTTGTTTGAGTTGTTGTTTTTGCTTGCTTTATGTCACTTAGGTTCATATTTGGTCATAAAAACCATATAAACTTATGCTTGCTCATTAGAAAGTCAAAATAGCTTTTGATCCTATATAAATTGTTGTCTGTCAAGAGATTTAGGTTCACACCTCATCAAATCACCTCATAAGTAGTTGATTTGGCATAATTTAGTCTCAATATAACTTAATTCATCATAATCAGTCAATAGGATTAGATTAAAGTTCAACAAAGTCAAACTAGTTCAAGTTATCAAAAAGTCAAAAAGTACCATTGTCTTAGGAATCCAAATCTTAGAGTAATTTTTGTGATTTTTGTATTAGCTTTGAGATCTTGCCCTTTTCAGAAGTTAAAGTGTACCACCTAGTCTACAAAATCCCATAGTCATCTTATTTTTAGGAATTTTCTATAAGCTTGTGTAGAAGCTTATTTAGACCTGCAGGGCAAGGTACTGTCCTGTATCAAGGTACTTGTTGTTTTAGTCAAAGTTTCAAACCCCCCTCCAGGGTGCAAATCAAAACCTTAGGACTTGATTTTTAGCTTTTTGAAAAGCTCATCAGTAGTACTTTTAAGATCAACCATAAAATTGGATCTCAGTTCACTGTAGCATAGCTTGTTTTGATCCTCAAGTTTGCTGATTTCAAAACTTTGTACTGAGTCATCAGTATAAGTGACCCAATTTCAATAGACCATAGATACTTCATTAGTGGGCCCCGCCTTTAGCTTATTTGCTTATTTTGAAGCTTATCAGTCCCTTTATAAGTTTCAAGTTTCATTTTGAACCTCCCCTCACCTTTGTGGACCCCACAGAGGTCCAAAATACCACCCTCAGGCCTGTTTGGCTGTCAGGATTGTGATAAGTGCTTATTTGGATTCCCTGGCTTATCCAGAGTGCTAATTTGTGCTTTTAGTATTATTTTAAGTTGGTATTCATGTGTGAGAACTTATTTGATCATTTAAACAACTTTTCACCAAGTCACAAGTCCTAATAAGTTACCCTGTGCATCAGCAGACCATCATCTCACCACCACCACTTTGGTGGTTGTTTGTGGCTACCCCAGTGGGTCCCACACTCCATAGTTTGGTTCTTCCAACCCCCTCCTACCATAGTTTAAGAGTTGACCATTTGTTTGACCTGTGCATCAGTGGACCCCACCTAAATCAACCTCATAAGTCTGTCCCAATTCTGTGTTGAGTTTCAGTTTGCATAAGTGCTTATTTCATTTCCAATAGCTTATCAGTGATCATTGCTAGTTGTTTTCAGCTTATTTAAGTTTGTTTAGCTTATTTATACCTAGTTTTATCATTGTGGACCCCACCTTCAGTCATTTGTGCTTATTTGCTTACTCAGTCAACAAAAGTCAAACTGCTTAAGTAAAGGGGGTGCACACTGCTTATTTTTAAGCTTTGTAAGAAGTTGTTTCACAAAAGTATCTTATTTTCATCTTATATTTAGCTGTCTAAAAGAAAAACTCCAAAAAAGCAAACATAAAAATAGTGATAGCTTCTATTTAATAGAAACTATCTTTTTCATTTTTCATTTTAGCTTATTTATAAGCACTTTTCCATTTTTATAATTTTATAAATTTTCTAGTACCTTTAAGTATTTAAAATAATTTTCCTAGATTTTTCCTGATTAGTTTACTATTTATTAGATTTAAAACTAGTTTAAATAATTAAATAAGTAATATTAGTAATTAAATAGTTTTCTTTAATTTTAATTAACGATAGTAGAATTTTATATTTTTTCTAAGTTTTATAAAGTAGTTAAGACTTTTAGAAAATAGTTTCATAATTTCCACTGTCCATTTTCCAATTTTCTTATTTAAATTAATTAAATTAGATTTAAAATAATTAATAGGTAATTAATTAGTGAAATAGCCTAAAATATAATTTTTAGAAGTTTTTATAATTTTTTTAGGATTCCTGTAATGGTTAAGTAATTTTATAAATTTTTCCATAATTTTCTAAGGTAATTTAGTATTAATAGTAATTTAAAATATTTTAATTAGATTAATTAAGTTAAATAGTTTTTAATTAATAAAAAACTCATAAAAAGACAAAAATATTTATTTTCATTTTTTATACTTTCTTCAAGTTTTAATTAAGGTTTAGAAATTATTTTTGCAAGTTTTTAGGTTAATTTGTAATATTTGTCATTTTTAGATAATTTAAATTAGATTTAAATTAGATTTTTAAATAGTTTTATTAATTAAATAATATTTAAATATTATAATAATCACTTTTATAATTTCATTTTCATTTTCAAATTTCTTTTTATTTTTAAGTTTTCAAAAGTTTCAAAAGCACCCCCTGTAGTTTGTAATTTGTTTAAACCCACTTTTCTCTGTTTGTTATCTGATTTTCCAGTCTATGCTTTGTGATTATATCTGTTATTGTTTATATCATTTCATATTATCCAAATACCAAGTAATCAGTAGTATAATCATCCCTCAAATCATTTTGGTTACTGACCTCAGTACTACTCATCACCTTAATCGTTCAAAATACAATTTCAATCTCGTTGGGATTTAACGACCCGGGGATTTCCCTATATTTCCACGGTCAATAATAACTTGCACTTTCTTCCAGGTGGGCCTATCAACTGCACACGGTTGATTGGTTGGTTTGGGAGGAGTCAAAATTTGGCGCCGCTGCCGGGGAGGTTGTTGCGTATTTCAAAACGGTTTAGAGTTAGTGGTTTTCAAAACCCTCCTGTACAAATACCATCACTTTGTAAACTTTGTGAAAATCAAAATCATATCTGAAAAAGTTTATTAACATTTCTCCTGAAGTGTTAAAAACACCAAACAAATCATAAACAACAAAACAAACTGTGAAGTTAAATTACTTCGTTATCTTTAAGATTACAACCTATACAGTTGGTTTAAGGTAAGTTCTGACATTAAATTGCGAACTGAAGAGGAATCCATTTATTTCCTCCCGCCGATCTGTGAGTAATCTTAAAGGAACGATTTCGGTTAACGAATCAGTTCCAAAAATATTGTCCAAGTTTTTCACCCATACACGAAAAGCCAAAAAACATTTTACTGTGAATATAATTACATAAAAGTTTACCACCGAAAACCAAGGCAGAACACCTACCAACTAGGGGTGTGAACATAATAAGTTCCCAAACTTAAGATTTAAAACTTACCATTGTATCCTTGTGAATAGTGTACCTTTTTTAAAGGAGCTGTTCATTTGTGATTATTGGATTCAAGTTCACTGTCGTTTTGCCTCTGTCTTGTTTTGATTGATACCGTTTTTAGTGCATGCGCACTCGTTTGCAAACAAAGCGTAATAAAGGAAAAAACGTAACTAAGTTACGTACTGTTGAAGAAAAACAACCAATAAAAATGAACGACGAGCCCCCATTCCCTCCCAAGGAAGAATCAGTTCCTGACACCCGAACAATGGAGGAACTGTGTCAACCTACCATGCAAGGGAGGGGTGGACCCATTGCACCACTCACTATTGGAGCCACGGATTTTGGATTAAAACACCACATGATACAACAGATCCAAAATACGTGCCAGTTCCACGGATTGCATGGTGAAGATGCTAACAAACATCTAGACAAATTTTTAACTGTAACCCAAAGCATGAAACAAAATGGCGTCACCGACGACGGCCTACGTTGGTACCTTTTTCCCTATTCACTCACTCATCATGCGACTTCATGGTTCGATCGACTTTCAAAGAATTAGATCCGCACTTTTGATGAGATGATCACTAAATTTCTGGCCAAATACTTTCCACCATCTATGGTCACAAAGCTGAGGAATGATATCAGCAACTTCAGACAGTTTCCCGAAGAGTCCTTATTTGAGGCATGGGAACGCTACAAACTTGCTATTGATCGGTGTCCTAATCACAACATGCTTCTTGTCACCATTATTGATACCTTTTATAATGGTTTGACACTCCGTCATCGTGACACCATCAATGCTGCTGCTGGAGGCACCTTTATGAAAAGGACCCCTGAATAGTGCCATGACTTAATCGAAAACATGACTGCCCATCATAATTTTTGGGACTCCTCTGCTGAGAGGAACGACTCATTTAAGTCAGCCACTCCGGCAAGCAATGAAATATCCATCCTAGCTAAAAAGCTGGATGATTTGTCTACAGCAGTTTTGCGTATCCATCAGACAAATCATAATCAAGTCAAAGCTGTTAACCCAAGTTGTGAAACTTGCTGTGGTCCACATCCTTACACAGAGTGCCCAGCCTCCGGTTGCTCGACTCGTGAAAACGTATATGCAGCTCAAGGTTCCTATAATACGGGAGGTAATTCTTACCAACCGCAAGGAGATCGAAACCTTTTGAGCTACCGATCTAATAACTACATCGGACCACCAAGGTTTAATCAGTCCCAGAACCAAAATTGTCAAAACAGAAACCAGAACTTTAACCAGAATCAGAACCAGAACCAGAACCGAATGAACCAAGGTTATAACAACCAAGGGAATTTCAACCCTGGTGTAACAACCGTGGTTTTGGCAGGTCAGTTTGACTGATAGTCTTGACTCGGTTGATGTTTGTTTGGTGTGTATTAGGTGTTTATTGTGATATATGAGTGGTATAAGTGAGTTTTAGCACTAAATCCCTTTGCGTAAGTGGTTTTATTATGATTTGGAAAGTTTGGAATTTGGGAAAGTTCATTTTGATCACCTTTGTGGTGTAGAAATGACTTGTGTAGTTTTGGTGTTTTTGTGTTTTTGCGTAACGAGGCTTCGTTCAAGTAAATGAGCGTTAGTAAGTTACGTGGGATTTGTTTTTATGAGTTATGTTTCAAAAGAGTGTGGAATTCTATTTTTGGAAACTTTATTTTTGAAAATGATATTTTTCCGGTTTATCGTAAAATTAAGGTTTATCGCGTAAGACGTTAGGTTTTGTTTTGGGAGTTTATAAAATATGAAAAGTATGAAGTTTTGAGTGTAATAAATAAATTTAATAATATATATATATATATATATATATATATATATATATATATATATATATATATATATATATATATATATATATTTATATATGTAAAATTCGGATTTAAGTGATAAGGGGGAAAAAGGAAACCCAATTTGAGTCCAAATATGACTCTTAGGCCCAAGGATTATCCCTAATTAATATATATACCAAACCAAACACCCCTAAAACGTTTTTACTGCAATTTTAGTCGATCCAAGGAGCAAGAGAAGAAGAAAAATTTAGGGTTTTTATTATTGAAGCTAAAATCAAGATCAAGGTATATTTTCGATACTAGTTTTCATTCAATTAAATAGTTATTGATCTAATTAATGTAATATAAAGTATGATGGATTAGGGTTTGTGTTAACTTATGTAAATTAATGTTATTAAACATGTTGGGATCAATTAATGATAATAGTATGATGATTGGTTAAGAGAATTGAGCGTAAAACATGTTAGTTATTGAGTTAGGGTTTGGACAGATTTGTAAGGCTGTAAAGATGTGAGGGTATATAACAGATGGTGATGAGTTAAATCACGAATTTTAGGTCTAAATTGAATTATAATGAAAGAGCTTTCCAAAAAGTCCAGCCACGATCAATTTTGAGGTTGGGAAGTCGGTCTTTTGATTTTTCTTTGTTAAGGTGTCAAAGCTGTCAAACCGGGACAGATTTTGGGTAAAAGTTTGAGGTTGGCATGTGGTTGTAAAAGTGGTATTTTGATTTGGTCTTCTGGAATAGTTAAGTTTTAAGTTATATTAGACTACCACGAAGAGGATTCGCGATAAAAACTTGTGGAAGTAATTATTAAAAATCAAAACTTTTTGGTGTGCGTTCAGATCCGAATTTGAGTAGTTGACAAGTTTGAATTTTCTATGAGTACTTGTGTGTGTTATTGGTCCATGGCCTTCTGGGATTATCTTCTATGCTTATGAGAGACCATGGTGAATTTTTTGTGTGAGTTGTTGAGCTTTATTTGTCGTAATTTCATGTGAGTGAATGTACTCAAAAATTCTGCGTTTTCTGAGTTTTAGAGTGCAAGGGATTTAGTGAGTATTAAGTTATGGTAGTGGTTAGTGTGGTGTCTAGGAGATCCATGGTGGGTCATATGAGTCTTAGACATCCAACATATGTGTATTACATGGGTTGTAGCTTTTAGCTTGACCTTGTGTAATGTGGATTATTTTTGTGTGCTATAGATTGTGAGTTGTTTTTGTGGAAGCTGCGGAGTTTAAGGTGAGTTCATAGTCCCATATTTTTACTTTGTTTTAAACTTGGGATGGGAATGATGCTTATCTTAAATGTTTTGGTTTACTGTGATTATGTGTGTGGTATTAAAGAGCTTGGACTTATAATGTTATCGTATGCATGCTATGTGTGATTATTTGCTTGCGTGGATGTTTTGGGATTCAATTAGGATAGCGACCTAATTGATGATATATTTTGGGATCCAATAGGGAGGGTGCTTACCCTGTTGCTCGCGCATGCGACCTAATTGATGTTTGATGTGGCACTAATTATGGGATTGGGGGACACGAGCCATCCTGATGTGGTACTAATTATGGGATCGGAGGACACGAGCCGTCCTAATGGTTGCCTTGTGAGTGTTGTTGCCTTTATGTGTGGATATTGACTTGCAAATGCACGTAGCTATATGATAACTATAATTTATTTGTCCAGCTATATTTTGTAATCACAGTGAATTCGGTTGCCTTGTGTGTTGAGTCTTAAACCTATGAATCTCACCAACATTATGTTGACGTTTTAAGCATCATTTTCAGGTGAGCTTTCTAAGGATAAGATAGAAGGATGTGGATAGACGAGACCTTAGTTGCATTGGAAGTGGTTTATCGTCTATGTTTGGATTTATGTTTTGTTTTGGTTATTTTATTTTGGGGTATCGTTACAACACTTTGTGTTTGTACTTTGATCTATTTATGTGCATGTAGTTGTTCTCTATGTAGACACCAGGTGTTGTGAATATATCCATGAAGTTACACCCGCGCGTTTCCGCCGTGGCGGGGTGTGACACCTGATCAAAACCAGGTTCAACAAAATCAGAACCAAGGGAATTATAACTGAAATCAAGGTCAGAACAATTACCCACAGGGTAATTTTCAACAACAAAACCACTTCCAGGGTAATAACAACCAGCAACATGGGAATTTCCAGAACAATCGGGCTCAAAATTTTCCAAACCAAAATCAAGCCATTGTTCCAACTGGACCATCACATGATGAGTTATTAAAATAGTTTATGAAATCCCAAGAAGAACTGAACAAAATGCTGATTGGTCAAATATCTAATTTGCAGAAGTCTTTAAATGATCGACCCTCGGGCTCAGGTACTACTTTACCTAGCAACATGATCACTAATCCGAGGGGTGATGTAAAGGCGATCACCACAAGAAGTGGAGTTTCTTACCAAGGACCTACAACTCCGTCTACCTCTTCTCCTATCCCGGTAGAGGAATGTGAAACTGAGGATACTACGGATACGGTACTTCCTAATAATAACGGAGGTACCAATGACATCCCTCCTCCAGTTATCCCGGTCCCGACTCCTCCTAAAAGAGTCGTGTTTGAAACTACCGAAGGTCCTGTTGAAAATCCAAAAGCCAACCCAAAACCAACAATTCCATATCCCTCACGATTGCAAGACCAGAAGCTCCGTGACAAAGCTAATCATCAGATGTAAATTTTTTTTCAAATTTTCCAAGAACTACACTTCGATATTAGTTTCGCGGATGCTCTTCTTTTAATGCCCCAATTCGCATCGACAACAAAAAACCTGTTGGGCAATAAAGAAAAACTGTTTGAGATGGCACGAACTCCAGTCAATGAGAACTGCTCTGCAGTTATGTTGAAACAGCTTCCCGAAAAGCTAGGAGACCCCGGGAGATTCCTAATACCATGTATTTTCCCTGGGATGGTTGAGTGTTTTGCCTTGGCCGATCTTGGTGCAAGCATCAACTTAATGCCCCACTCAGTTTGGAAAAAGCTCTCTCTTCAGGCACTTAGTCCCACATGCATGACTCTCGAGCTTGCAGACCGTTCAATTTCACGTCCCCTTGGTATTGCCGAGGACGTATTTGTAAGAGTGGGAAAGTTCCATTTTCCGGCAGACTTTGTCGTTGTTGATTTCGATGCAGATCCAAGAGTTCCTCTCATTCTTGGGAGGGGATTCTTAAGAACGGGACGTGCATTAATCGATGTTTTCGATGAGGAAATCACGTTACGAGTTGGCAATGAAGCGATAACGTTCAACCTTGATCAAACCTCGAGATACTCCTCGAATTATAATGCTGAATCGGTCAACCGAATTGATGTCATTGACATTGCATCCGAGGAGTATGCTCAGGAATTCCTTGGATTCGCTGATAATTCTACGAGTGGCAATCCCACTACTTCTTCTGATCCCATAATCGCTAATTCTTCTCCTTCCCTCACTCCGTTTGAGGGAAGTGATTTCGTCCTTGAGGAATTAGAGGCCTTTCTCAAAAGTGATTCAGTTCCTGAAGGAATTGATAACCAAGAGATTAACCCGGAGAGGGATATACTTCTCCTTGAGAAGTTATTGAACAAAGATCCTTCTCCCATTCCTGTTCTACCTCCACAACTTCATAAGGCGGAAGTCAAATATGTTGAGAAAAATGATGATTTCCCCGAGGTTGAACTTAAGGACCTGCCTCCTCATCTAAAATATGCATTCTTGGAAGGTAACGATAAGTTACCAGTCATTATTGCAAAAGACTTAAAGGATGAGGAGAAAACCGCGCTGCTTAAGGTTTTAAAGTCCCACAAGCAAGCAATTGCTTGGAAGGTTTCAGATATAAAGGGTATTAACCCGGATTTTTATACACACAAAATCCTAATGGAAGAGGACTTTAAACCTGCCGTGCAGCATCAAAGAAGGGTAAATCCAAAAATCCACGAAGTTATAAAGGCGGAAGTTATCAAACTTCTTGATGCGGGATTGATTTACCCTATATCAGATAGTCCTTGGGTTAGCCCAATACATTGTGTTCCAAAGAAGGGTGGCATTACGGTTATCACAAATGAGGATAACGAGTTGATATCAACTCGTTTGGTTACAGGGTGGCGAGTAAGTATCGATTACAGAAAGCTTAACGAAGCCACCCGCAACCAAACGAGTATTATTGCTTCCTCGCCACCTTTATGGATCAAATGCTCGAAAGACTAGTGGGGAATGAGTATTATTGCTTCCTCGACGGCTTCTCGGGTTACTTCCAGATTCCCATTGATCCACAGGATCAAAAGAAGACTACCTTCACATGCCCTTACGGAAAATTTGCCTATCGCCGCATGCCTTTTGGGTTATGCAATGCTCCGGGCACTTTCCAAAGGTGCATGATGGCTATTTTCCATGACATGATTGGAAAAACTATGGAGGTATTCATGGATGACTTCTCAGTCATCGGGAATTCTTTCGACTCATGCCTCTCCCATTTAGAAAAAATGCTTCAACATTGTGAAAACACTAATCTTTGTCTAAACTGGGAGAAGAGCCATTTTATGGTTAAGGAGGGCATTGTCCTCGGCCATAAAATTTCAAAAAATGGGATTGAGGTCGATAAGGCCAAAATTGATGTTATTGCTAAACTGCCTCATCCCACCACCGTTAAAGGAATAAGGAGTTTCCTCGGCCATGCCGGGTTCTATCGGAGATTCATACAGGATTTCTCCAAAATAGCCCGGCCCATGACTCATCTTCTTGAAAAGGATGCTCCTTTCGTTTTTTCCCCTGAGTGCATCGAAGCTTTTTCTACTTTAAAGAAAAGGCTTACTGAGGCACCAATCCTTGTTGCCCCCGACTGGGACTTACCCTTTGAACTTATGTGCGATGCTAGCGATTATGCTATTGGTGTAGTTCTGGGGCAACGCAAAACCAAACATTTCCAGCCAATACACTACGCAAGTAAGACCATGAATGAGGCTCAAACACACTATACCACCACAGAAAAAGAATTATTAGCTGTGGTATATGCCTTTGAAAAATTTTGGTCTTACTTAATCTTAACCAAAAGCGTGGTGTATACGGACCATTCGGCTCTGAAATACCTGTCACTAAACAGGACGCAAAGCCAAGACTGCTCCGTTGGGTCCTGCTCCTCCAGGAATTCGATATTCTCATAAGAGATAAAAAAGGAGCAGAGAACCTTGCGGCTGATCACTTGTCCCGGTTAGAAAATCCTCATCAGGATATTCTCGAGAGAAAAGAAATAAATGAAACTTTTCCTCTGGAGACTCTAAATCTAATCTCTACCCGGGATGATACTACTACCCCATGGTTTGCCGACTTTGCAAATTACCATGCGGGAAATTTCGTTGTGAAAGGGATGTCGTCCCAACAGAAAAGAAAATTCTTTAAAGATATAAAACATTACTTCTGGGACAACCCCTACTTGTTCAAAATATGTGCGGATCAAGTCATTCGACGGTGTGTCCATGGCCAATAAGCCGTGGAAATTCTTAAAGCTTGTCATGATGGACCCACGGGGGGACATCATAACCCAAACTACACCGCCAAAAAGGTGTTTGATTCAGGATTCTTTTGGCCCACGATCTTTAAAGACGCCCATGAACTTATCAAAACTTGTGAGGCTTGCCAGCGTCACGGGAATATTTCCAAAAAGAATGAGATGCCGCAAAACGCCATCCAAGTCTGTGAAATATTTGATATGTGGGGCATTGATTTTATTGGGCCATTCCCGTCTTCACGAGGGAATAAATACATACTCGTGGCTGTCGACTATCTGTCAAAATGGGTTGAAGTAAAAGCTTTACCCACCAATGATGCCCGAGTAGTTGTTAAATTTTTAAAATCTCTCTTTGCCAGATTCGGGACTCCTCGTGCCATTATCAGTGATCGTGGCACTCACTTCTGTAATGAACAATTTACAAGAGTGATGCTGAAATATGGTGTAACTCACCGTCTTTCGACAGCATATCACCCCCAAACAAGTGGGCAGGTGGAGGTCTCAAATCGGGGTATTAAGAGAATTCTGGAGAGGACGGTTAGTGAAAACCGTGGTTCTTGGTCGGATAAGCTGGATGATGCATTATGGGCTTTCCGCACTGCTTACAAAACACCTATCGGGTGTACTCCATATAAGCTAGTGTACGGGAAAGCATGTCATCTTCCGATCGAATTAGAACATAAGGCCTATTGGGCCTTAAAACATGCAAATTTCGACCTTCAGACAGCAGGTGATCACTGTAAAGTTCAACTAAACGAACTAAATGAATTACGTGATCAAGCTTATGAAAATTCTTTAATCTATAAAGAAAAGACTAAGAAAATACATGACTCTAAAATTAAGAACCGCGTTTTCAATGTTGGTGACAGAGTTCTTCTTTTCAATTCAAGATTAAAAATTTTCTCGGGTAAACTAAAAACCCGAGACCATTTACTATAGCAAAAGTATACCCATATGGAACTATTGAGTTATTGCAACCCGACGGTCCCAATTTCAAAGTAAATGGTCATCGGTTAAAACACTATTTTGGAGGGGACATACAACCAATGGTTGTCCCGGATCTCCAAACTTTCCCCAAGGACAATTTAATTCGGGGTCGAGTCAAGCTAGCGACTCGGTAAACAAAAACAGTAGCTTCCCCAAGGAAAATTTAATTCGGGGTCGAGTCAAGCTAGCGACTCGGTAAACAAAAATAGTAGCTTCCTCATGGACAATTCAATTCGAGGTCGAGTCAAGCTAGCGACTCGGTAATCAAAAACAGTAGCAATATGGGTTTTCACCCATATTTCTGTCTTCTTACCCCTTTCTACCACCCTAGTGTGGGGGAGATGAAGCACATGTTGTACATATGTTAATAGTATTTCCTTCTTACGTTCTAAGTCTTGGTGGGACACCAAGTACTTTGAATATTGAGGGCAATATTCAGTTCTAAGTGTGGGGGAGTGTTCTCACGTATTCAAAACACATGTTCCATCAAGAACCCCCATTTGATCAAAATTACCTGTTTTTTCACACTTAGAAATGCAAATAATGGTTATCAATCCACCATGTCTAACCCATAAAAGGATTGGCTAGTCCAGGAGCAAACGGCTCTTGGTAAAGACATCTCAAATCCGTTGATGGCTTGCAATTTACCCAAAATTGTATGGTTCCTCAACTCCCCATATCCCATAAAGCGAATGAGTTAGCTAGCCCGCAAGATTATGGCTTGTGGTAAAGGCCGTGGAAAAACCATAATTAGTAATCAGCTCACCAAGATGTTGACTATTCCATCAAGAGTTGGTTAGTCCAGAAGCAAACGGCTTTTGGTAAAGACAAATCAAATCCGTTGACAGCTGGTGGTTTGCTCAAAATCACACGGTTATCAGGTGTGCCAAAGTTCTTACATCTGGCTACTCCAGAAGTGATGGCTTTTGGTAAAGAGTAAAAATCCATTAATTTTATCTCAAAAGATTGCTAGGGACTAGCAATAGTTTAGTGTGGGGGATTAATGAGTGTCTAAATACTCATCATTTTATACCAATCTGAACTGCCAAAATATCCAAAAACACTCAAATATGTATCATAATACTTAAAATATCTTAGAAGTGTGTTTTGTATGTTTCAGATGCAAAATAATAAAAAACAGATGAAAAACGTACAAAGTTTGCATAATTGGCAGTTTCAGTCTCTCAAGTTTCAAAAGTTGTCAAATCTAGTCCCTGGTAAATCAAAACATGAAAAATATCATCAAAGGTCCTTAGGGATTCATAAGTTGTCAAGTATAATCCTTTAAAGTTAAAAATTGCAAAATGACAACTTTAGTCCCTCAAGTTTGAAAAATGTCAAATATAGTCCTTAAGGTTTTAAAAATGAAAAATATAAAAAATAAACCTTGAACTATTCTTAAATGACAAAATTGGTCCTTATGATAATATTTTGAGAAATTACATCTTCAGTCCCTTAAAAATCCAAAGTTACATAAATGGTCCCTGGAGTTTGAGAAATTAGCAGAAAAGGTCCCTGGATATTTTAAATGGAAAAATCACATCTTTGGTCCTTGGGTTATTAATAAATGACAAAATTGATCCTTATAACTACTTTGGGAAAATTTCAAAATCAGTCCCTTAATTTTGTCAAAATTACAAAATTGGTCCTTGTCAAGTTATAATACAAACGGACCCTTTTCTTAGTTAAACCCAACACACCAAATCCAATTCAAAACACAATCCAGCCCACACCCCCTAGGCCCAAAATATCCTCAGCCCATACACCCTTTTATTATAAAAAAACGGGTCAAACCCCCGTTTGACCACCCAATACCGCCAAACCACACACACTATTCACCCTCCTCCCTCACCACTGTAAACCAGAAACCATGGTGGTTTTCCACCACCTCACCACCCTTCCACCTCATCCCCTACTCCCCCTAACCACCTTTCCACCTCACAGCCAAACCACATCACCAATTAATGCAATTCCTACCAATTTTCACTCCAAACCATACCCTGCTCCTCTGTTTTCTTCCATATAGCCCCAACTTGTCCTGAAAACATCTCTTTTGTCCCCTGACACCTCCACATCCTTCCAATAATCTTTAATTGCTCAGCTTTGGCCCCAAGTTAACTTGGAGACTTTTTGGTGCCAAAATGGTTTAAACGGATAGGATTGATTCAGAGAATTGGATGGTCAAGATTCAAGTGGGATATGCTCAGAGTACTTCAAGGAACCTTAATTGAGCTTATAAAAGGAAGAGAAGTGCAGAAGACCAAGATATAGTTAAATTTAGCTTAAATAATCTCGTTAAAATTGTAATCTGTTATTTCAGTTAATTCTCAAACTTTTAAGCATTGTAGTAGTTAATGTAAGTGTAATCTCAACTTTTATGATAATCAATCTCAAGTTTTAATTCAGTTCTCAGTTTATGCAAGTTCAAGTTAATTTCAAATTTCTCAATAAGCTATATTGTTGTTATTGTTAGATTATATGGATTCATAAGCTCATATAAGCTCCTCAGAAAGCTTATGAAAGCTTTTAGAAACCTTTAAAGCAGTTATAATAGAGAAACTCATAAATCATAAAAAATTAAGAAAAATAAAGAAAAAAAATCAAAAATCATGGTTATGGTGATCATCAAGTAGGAGCAAGGTGAATTCTGGATTGCCTTGGGTTAGTGAATCTGTGGAGATTCTATAGGATTGTTCTTGGTTCATTGTTTGAGCAGGAAAGCATCTTGTAAGTCTTTGAAATCTCATAATCTGTCTTTGTACTGTAGCTTTGCTTATTACTTTGCTTTTTCAGTTGTTTTGTGCTTATTCAGTCATAAGTAGTGATAATATAACATAAAATCAGTACCTTGTTTGATTGGAATCATAGTTGTTTTAAAACTTCACATTAGGCAGTTAAATTAGAAGTCTTGGTAATCTTGCTCATTTATTGTTAAGTTCTGTGTTTCAGTGCTCTTTTAGCTTAATACACCATAATAAGTCATTGTGGATCAGTTATAAGAGCCCTTGTAATCATTTGCTTCCTAAATCATAAAACAGTCTAGGTATAAGGTGTGTTTGGATCAGGTTGTCTATCTGTGTTAGAAGTTGTTTGAGTTGTTGTTTTTGCTTGCTTTATGTCACTTAGGTTCATATTTGGTCAGAAAAACCATATAAACTTATGCTTGCTCATTAGAAAGTCAAAATAGCGTTTGATCCTATATAAATTGTTGTCTGTCAAGAGATTTAGGTTCACACCTCATCAAATCACCTCATAAGTAGTTGATTTAGCATAATTTAGTCTCAATATAACTTAATTCATCATAATCAGTCAATAGGATTAGATTAAAGTTCAACAAAGTCAAACTAGTTCAAGTTATCAAAAAGTCAAAAAGTACCATTGTCTTAGGAATCCAAATCTTAGAGTAATTTTTGTGACTTTTGTATTAGCTTTGAGATCTTGCCCTTTTCAGAAGTTAAAGTGTACCACCTAGTCTACAAAATCCCATGGTCATCTTATTTTTAGGAATTTTCTATAAGCTTGTTTAGAAGCTTATTTAGACCAGCAGGGCAAGGTACTGCCCTGTATCAAGGTACTTGTTGTTTTAGTCAAAGTTTCAAACCCCCCTCCAGGGTGCAAATCAAAACCTTAGGACTTGATTTTTAGCGTTTTGAAAAGCTCATCAGTAGTACTTTTAAGATCAATCATAAAATTGGATCTCAGTTCACTGTAGCATAGCTTGTTTTGATCCTCAAGTTTGCTTATTTCAAAACTTTATACTGAGTCATCAGTATAAGTAACCCAATTTCAATAGAACATAGATACTTCATTAGTGGGCCCCACCTTTAGCTTATTTGCTTATTTTGAAGCTTATCAGTCCCTTTATAAGTTTCAAGTTTCATTTTGAACCTCCCCTCACCTTTGTGGACCCCACAGAGGTCCAAAATACAACCCTCAGGCCTGTTTGGCTGTCAGGATTGTGATAAGTGCTTATTTGGATTCCCTGGCTTATCCAGAGTGCTTATTTGTGCTTTTAGTCTTATTTTAAGTTGGTAGTCATGTGTGAGAACTTATTTGATCATTTAAACAACTTTTCACCAAGTCACAAGTCCTAATAAGTTACCCTGTGCATCAGCAGACCATCATCTCACCACCACCACTTTTGTGGTTGTTTGTGGCTACCCCAGTGGGTCCCACACTCCATAGTTTGGTTCTTCCAACCCCCCTCCTACCAGAGTTTAAGAGTTGACCATTTGTTTGACCTGTGCATCAGTGGACCCCACCTAAATCAACCTCATAAGTCTGTCCCAATTCTGTGTTGAGTTTCAGTTTGCATAAGTGCTTATTTCATTTCCAATAGCTTATCAGTGATCATTGCTAGTTGTTTTCAGCTTATTTAAGTTTATTTAGCTTATTTATACCTAGTTTTATCATTGTGGACCCCACCTTCAGTCATTTGTGCTTATTTGCTTACTCAGTCAACAAAAGTCAAACTGCTTAAGTAAAGGGGGTGCACACTGCTTATTTTTAAGCTTTGTAAGAAGTTGTTTCACAAAAGTATCTTATTTTCATCTTATATTTAGCTGTCTAAAAGAAAAACTCCAAAAAAGCAAACATAAAAATAGTGATAGCTTCTTTTTAATAGAAACTATCTTTTTCATTTTTCATTTTAGCTTATTTATAAGCACTTTTCCATTTTTATAATTTTATAAATTTTCTAGTACCTTTAAGTATTTAAAATAATTTTCCTAGATTTTTCCTGATTAGTTTACTATTTATTAGATTTAAAACTAGTTTAAATAATTAAATAAGTAATATTAGTAATTAAATAGTTTTCTTTAATTTTAATTAACAACAGTAGAATTTTATATTTTTCCTAAGTTTTATAAAGTAGTTAAGAATTTTAGAAAATAGTTTCATAATTTCCGCTGTCCATTTTCCAATTTTCTTATTTAAATTAATTAAATTAGATTTAAAATAATTAATAGGTAATTAATTAGTGAAATAGCCTAAAATATAATTTTTAGAAGTTTTTATAATTTTTTTAGGATTCCTGTAATGGTTAAGTAATTTTATGAATTTTTCCATAATTTTCTAAGGTAATTTAGTATTAATAGTAATTTAAAATAGTTTAATTAGATTAATTAAGTTAAATAGTTTTTAATTAATAAAAAACTCGTAAAAAGACAAAAAAAATTATTTTCATTTTTTATACTTTCTTCAAGTTCTAATTAAGGTTTAGAAATTATTTTTGCAAGTTTTTAGGTTAATTTGTAATATTTGTCATTTTTAGTTAATTTAAATTAGATTTTTAAATAGTTTTATTAATTAAATAATATTTAAATATTATAATAATCACTTTTATAAGTTCGTTTTCATTTTCAAATTTCTTTTTAATTTTATGTTTTCAAAAGTTTCAAAAGCACCCCTTGTAGTTTGTAATTTGTTTAAACCCACTTTTCTCTGTTGGTTATCTGATTTTCCAGTCTGTGCTTTGTGATTATATCTGTTATTGTTTATATCATTTCATATTATCCAAATACCAAGTAATCAGTAGTATAATTATCCCTCAAATCATTTTGGTTTCTGACCTCAGTACTACTCATCACCTTAATCGTTCAAAATACAATTTCAATCTCGTTGGGATTTAACGACCCGGGGATTTCCCTATATTTTCACGGTCAATAATAACTTGCACTTTCTTCCAGGTGGGCCTATCAACTGCACACGGTTGACTGGTTGGGTTGGGAGGAGTCAGTAAGTTTGGACAGGTGCAGGCCTGGGAAATTGGGTTTTGGCAGCCCAAAATTTAGGCCTAAAGAGGCTATTTGCAGCTTCTAATCAGACTTCCAACATGCAAAATAAGCTTCCACAAAATAAAGATTGCATAGCAATCACTTCATAAAACAAGTTTGACACAATAATTATAACTCTAACATACCTAATTTGGAGATCAAAAAGGTCCCTTGGGACAGATTGCATGCTGATGCGAAAAAAGCTTTGAGGAGCAACTTTAGTGCCTAAATAAGCTACTAAGAAAAATTCATAAAAATGAAGTAAAAATATGAGCTTGAACATAAGTTGCCAAATAAGCTAAGTACTGATTTCTAGGGAAAAAGGGCTAAAAACTAAGGAATTAAAATTGTACATCTAAAGCTGTTTGGGACATGGGTCAACTGATGCAACAGTGGGTAATATGGGTCAAATTGGATGATGGCTTTTGCAATACTAGAAAGCTGTAATAAACTACACGTAGGCAAAATAAACTTCTACTAAACCTAATGCATCCTCATTGAGTTAATCTAAACTAAGCATTAAACAACCTAATAAGCAAATAGGGGCAAATAACTATGGACATGAGCACTTCCCAAAACTGCTTCAACAAGCAGGTTAGATAGGCGCAAATCGACTACCCAAATAAGCTTCCAACTAAAAAAAATATAAACTCAAACACCTAAACTGACCAATGACATGCCAAATTGCTTTAAACAAAGCAAGTTCAATATAATTTGTGAAACATACAGTGACCAAAACATCAAGACATTTCTTAAGCCAAACACCCATTATGGGGCTGCTGTTATGGTTTTCAAAAGACAACAATGTTTTGAAGCTAAAACTGCGATTCAAGTTTGCAACCCAAACATTGACAACAATAAACAATTAACACGAAATAAGCAGAAAGATGTATGGCTTCAATGGTAAAAGAAAAACTTTAAACTTTCATTGACTTAAATTAAAGATTACAAAAGATTTTTAAAAAACTAAGGATACTGAAAACTAAAACTAAAACCTACTAAATTCTACTACTCCCTACTAAGCCTTCTTGGCTTTACAACATCAACTATTTATACAAAAAGAAAACTAGGATTCCCTTTTTCTTCTCTTGTGAGCTTTTTGTGAGTGAAAACAGCCCAGGATCTTCTCGGGATTAAATCCCACCATTCAAACAATCTGTGGAATCATCTCAACCCTTGAAAGGTTTTTGGCGCCCAAGTGGAGTTGTGGACTGCCAGCTTGGCAGTGGTAACCCGTGAAGGGTGTGGTAATATGTGAAGGAGGGGAAACTTTTGAGGAGGCTGATGATGCGTGTAGCAGGAGAAAAGGAGAGGGAGGGTTTGTGCTTGGCGGTTAAAAGGATGGGAGGAAAGGGATGATGGTGATTGACCTTGGTTTGACTGGTCAAAAGACCAGGGAGGGGTAAGTCGTGTTTATATTATTTGTGTTTTGGGTGGGCTTGGTTGAATTGGGCTAAGGGAAAGGTGGATTTTAAGGTTAGGTTGGGTTTAACTTTGGTTTTGGATTGGTTTAGATTTATTAAAGGATTCGGATTTTTGGGGGTAATAATACTTAAGGATTCGTTTGGTTGTATAAATAGATTACAAGGACCCAAAATGTAATTGGCTGAAAATCCAAGGATCTCAAGTGTAATTTCTCTAAAGTCTTCACAAGGGCCAATCTTGACAAACTTGAATAGTACAAGGACCAAACATGCTAATTTTCCCATTAAACACCTCCAGGGGTATTTTCTGCCATTTTATGAAACTTGAGGGACCAGTCTTGTAAATTTTCCAAAGTTTTCACCCAAGGACCATATTTGATAACTTTTGACTTTCAAAGGACTCGGGTTGACTTTTCTTTCAAAATTATTTTACCAGGGACCAATTTTGTCAATTTGTGAAAGTTCAGGGACTGATTTTGACAACTCTTCATATTTTGCTCGTTTTTCGTCTATTTTCAATCCTTTGTACCTGAAACATACAAAAACATACTCCAAGGATATTTGTGATGTTATTTGACCATTTTGAAGTGTTTTTGATCGTTTTGACTCGAAAATTGAACGAAAAGATATGTGCAAAAAGGCACATATCAAATCCCCCACACTAAGCAATTGATAGTCCCTAGCAATTTTTTGTGAAAATTTAATGGATTTGAAGTCTCTTTACCAAAAGCCATTACTTCTGTAGTAGCCAAATGTTTCGGTTCAAGTAAGAACTATGGTACACTAATAACCATATGATTTTGAGCAAACCGTCAGCTTTAAACGGATTTGATTTGTCTTTACCAGGAGTCGTTTGCTTCTGGACTAGCCAACTCTTTGATGGAATACAGTCATCATCTTGGTTAGTTGATCACCAATTATGGTTTTTCCACTGCCTTTACCACAAGCCATAAACTTGCGGGCTAGCCAACTCTTTTACTTTTTAGGATATGGTGAGTTGAATACCATACAATTTTTGGCAAATTGTCAGCCATCAACGGATTTGAGTTATCTTTACCAAGAGCCATTTGCTCCTGGATTAGCCAGTCCTTTTGTCGTTTAGACATGGTGGACTGATAACCATAAAAATTTTGAAGCTCAAGTGAAAAAATTTTAAAATTTTTGGCCAAAAGCGGGGGTACTAGAAGGTATAATGTGATAAAATTCGCTAGAATTCCCCCCCCCCCCCCATACTTAGGATTGAATATTGTCCTCAATATTCAAAGTCCCGGCTATTATGCCGACTCTTTGAACGTAAAAGGGCAACATTACATGCTAAATGTGGAAACACCATTTTTCACTTTATTTATATAGATATATACATACACTTTTTTTTTTTTTTTTTTTTTTTTTTGGTAACAACAGCAGGGGAAACACCCCCACACTTAGGGTGAAAACCCCGTATACATGCTACTATTTTTGTTTACCGAGTCGCTAGCTTGACTCGACCCCGAATTCATTGGTTCTTGGGGAAGCAAGATGTGGAAGAAACAATCTCCATCGGACTTTCATTTAAGATGTTTAGACAAACATTTGAAGCACGTGAAAGTTCCACACCGATGAGATATGTAGACCCTGGCTCAAAAGAATGGTACGTGGAAATGCCGGGGTCAAAGATAGTGTCTTCATTCTCGAAGGAGTGAAGAAGAGAGGAAGTCATCAGGTAGGTGAAGAAAAGAAAGAAAATCATGATGATAATCATGATAAGATCTTCTTCCTCAAGATCAGGCTTAGTTTCCTGAGTTTGGATTTTATCAGTTAAGATCTTTGTTTTGGATAACATATCAGGAGGGAGGGTGGAAAAATTTGTCGTAGAAATACAAACTCTCATGATTGAGACTTTTTCCCCCCGATCATGGTTTTTCTTGTCATCCAAGTAATCATACTCCGGAGGAGTCATGATATGAGTGAGTTCACAGGAGAACTCATCAAAGGTGAGAGAATTATGAGAATGAGAAGTGGTACTGCCACTAATCTTCTCTCCCATATGATCAAAACTGAAGGCATCAAATTCCGGTATAGAATCATCGGAAAAAAGTCACTATCCTTAATGGGGATAGGAGATGAAATGGGTTTTTCATTGAAGGTCTTGATTTTAGAAATGAGGAGACTGACATTCAATAATGTAGCCCGAAGAGCTTCATCTTGGATTTCAGTGTCAATCTCATCATTCTCTTCTTCTAAGCTAACTAGCTCAGAAGGTAATTCTTCCATATAACTGATGTCTCAACAAGATAACGAATCGTCATCATTAGAATCGGAGAACATCTCAACATTATCATTTGGGAAGATAAGAGGAGGAGGGATATCACATACATGACCAAGAATTCCCTGTGACTCTCTTGGGATTGGGACAAGGTTCTCAACACTAGACTTTATGAATTCGTCCGATTCCTTTTCAGGAACAGTGCCAAGATGCTCGTCCCCCATGCTCAGAGAGTGAGTGGGAACTTCGGGTGTGATAACAATAGACTGAGGGAGATGAGAAGGACTAGCATTCATGGATTGTACAAGTTCCATTTGTTCTTCTGCTAGTAATTCCTTAGTATTCTTTTCTCCCTGCGATTTTTGGATTGGTGGGATTTCAACTGATGTACTTGATGAATCTTTTTGAATAACAACGTTATCTTCATCATCATCACTGTCATCATTGTCATCAAATAGAACAGCATTGCGAAGATTGGCACGTATTTTAGCTGCTCGTTGCTCAGCCAGTAATTCTTCCATGCTTTTTCCAGAATCTCGTTCTTCAGCAAGTAATTCTGCCATAGTTTTCTCACGAGAATTTGGAATGAGTGGAAATTGTGGGGGTGTGGAACCGTCAAAACCGGAAGCATCAACACTAGAACAAGGATTAGATTCATAATAATTTTGACTCCTCGGTTGACATTGATAATTGTAATGAGGACCCCCACAATTTTCAAAAATTGGTGTATTTTGGAACGATGTGTCATTGAAATACGGTGCTTGCTCATAAGGGTTTTGAGGAGGATGATTGAAATTGTTTTGAGGATAATTGGAAAAGTTCAAATTATAATCGGAGGTGAATGTAGGTTCAGCTATAGAAGCGTAACACATACAAAGTTCATGACTAAATCCACATCCCTTGCAAAAACACCGTCCACAAAGTGAGTCATCTCTTAAAGGATCTCCACAATAGAAGCAATTATGTTGAGCGAACGAAGACGTTTGAGGAGGGTAGCTAGAAAAATTTTGCGAAGAATTGGGATTTAGTTCATAAACGAACGAATTCCTCGAACCACAAAACAAACAACTTCCGTCCCGAATATCATTACCACATTGTTCACAAGTACACCAACGACATGGTAAACCGAATAGCGGCTCACCACAACCGACACAAGGAATAAAATCCGGAGGTGGGACAAGTGGTGTGCTCTGAGAGCTAGGAATTTCCACCACTTCTGTTATGGTCTCTGGTTTTTGTTCTTGACAAATGTGAAGATTAGGCAAGTCGTTCTTTTTAGTCACTGCTCTAAGCTCTGTATGTTTGCTTGACAAACTTTTAACCGTAAATCGTGAAAGGTTAGGATGAATTCTTGATGGTTTGTCATTAATAGCACGTATCTCGGGCTGTGAAGGGTAGTTGGAAGAATTTGGTGAATCATTGAGAGAATTTGGATTTATGAACAAATTTCACGTAGTACAAAATCTGTTACTACAATTATTTCCACACTTCTCACAAATACACCGGAAACAACGATAGCCATTCTCAATCGGGCTTTTACAGTGAAAACACGTGTAGCCGAGAGACGCCATAAGAATTATACATGAGAGGGGTATAAGAAGGTAGAATCAAACGAATAGAGGGTAAAGAAGAATATTTTTGGGTTTTTATGAAAAAATATGAACAAAGAGGATAATATACAAAGAGTGAATATCCAAAAATCACCAATCTTCAAATACGTTTAGAATACGCGCACAATCTCCCCGGCAGCGGCGCCATTTGATTTGGTGCTAAAGCAGTCAACTAAAGTCAAATACCCTAGACCAATGCTTCCGGATAGTACAGAGTATCACCGGGTCGTTATGTCCCGACGAGGTGTGGATGGTATTAAAACGGATTTGTGATCAGGTGATTCTGAACAGGAAAGGGGTAATAGGGGTTTGAATGATTATACTAAGCAAATACAAGTGAAAACAAGTTAAACAAAATAACTTAACTAAAACGTAAGACCAAGTTACCCTAGAACGTATTTAAAATTAAAAACGTGCGTTTACGTTAAAAATAACGTCAACGCGCAAAATAAAAAGCGAAACGGGAGCAAATAAAGTCCTACAGATATGAAAATTATATTTTTACAGTCCTAATGATAAAAGAAAATTTTAGGAAAAAGAAAAATAATTTTTACACTATTTAAGTAATTATAATTAATTAATTACTACTTATATTAAATTAAATTATAAAAAATACTAAAACTATTTAGAAAAATCTGAAATTTTTTTGTTAAGTTCTTTATGATGACAGAAACAAAAGAAAAATACCAAAGATCCTGAATGCTTAATATTAAGCAGTATGACTAGCAAATAAGCAAAATAAGCTTAATATACTAAGTGGGTGTTAAATAGCAAATAATGCAAACTATGAATGAAAAAAGTCCCTAGGGCAGTTGGTTAATCGTGTGGTGCTGTGTGTGTTTGGGTGCAGGAGGTCAGGGGTTCGAATCCCACCTCTTGCACTTTTTGCTATTTATTTTATTTTTCAAACTTTTTCACACAAACTTATTATCAACATGAACACTAACATTTTATAAAGCTGAAACATTTAGTAAAACTTAATAAATAAGCCGTTAAAAGCATAAGTAAAAAGCAGTTTGCACATAAACTTGAAAGAAAAAATTTTGAAGAGGTTAAAAAGCTAACAATAAGTTATTCTAAACTGAACCTAGGGGGAACAAGCAAAGGGGAACTAGGGGAATCCTGAATAATGCTAAGGGACAATAATTAAGCAGATGGATAAGCTTAAAAGCACTTAATTTTTCTAAACCTAAAACTGCTACAAGGGGAAAAAATGGACTGACAGGGCTATAAGAGACCTAAATTGAGCTACTAGGAGATGAGCAAAAACCAAAATAAGCACACACAGGTAACCTAAAGCTAAGAAACTATTAATAAAAACAAAAGACAGCTTAACTGAGCTTATAAGCAGCTTGTACAAGCTGCTGAGAAAGGGTAAGTTGGGACAGGTGCAGGCCTGGGAAATTGGGTTTTGGCATCCCAAAATTTAGGCCTAAAGAGGCTATTTGCAGCTTCTAATCAGACTTCCAACATGCAAAATAAGCTTCCACAAATAAAGATTGCACAGCAATCACTTCATAAAACAAGTTTTATACAATAATTATAACTCTAACATACCTAATTTGGAGATCAAAAAGGTCCCTTGGGACAGATTGCATGCTGATGCGAAAAAAACTTTGAGGAGCAACTTTGGTGCCTAAATAAGCTACTAAGAAAAATTCATAAAAATGAAGTAAAAATATGAGCTTGAACATAAGTTGCCAAATAAGCTAAGTACTGATTTCTAAGGAAAAAGGGCTAAAAACTAAGGAATTAAAATTGTACATCTAAAGCTGTTTGGGACATGGGTCAACTGATGCAACAGTGGGTAATATGGGTCAAATTGGATGATGGCTTTTGCAATCCTAGAAAGCTGTAATAAACTACACGTAGGCAAAATAAACTTCTACTAAACCTAATGCATCCTCATTGAGTTAATCTAACCTAAGCATTAAACAACCTAATAAGCAAATATGGGCAAAGAACTATGGACATGAGCACTTCCCAAAACTGCTTCAACAAGCAGGTTAGATAGGCGCAAATCGACTACCCAAATAAGCTTCCGACTAAAAAAAAAATATAAACTGAAACACCTAAACTGACCAATGACATGCCAAAATGCTTTAAACAAAGCAAGTTCAATATAATTTGTGAAACATACAGTGACCAAAACATCAAGACATTTCTTAAGCCAAACACCCATTATGGGGCTGCTGTTATGGTTTTCAAAAGACAACAATGTTTTGAAGCTAAAACTGTGATTCAAGTTTGCAACCCAGACATTGACAACAATAAACAATTAACACAAAATAAGCAGAAAGATGGATGGCTTCAATGGTAAAAGAAAAACTTTAAACTTTCATTGACTTAAATTAAAGATTACAAAAGATTTTAAAAAAACTAAGGATACTGAAAACTAAAACTAAAACCTACTAAATTCTACTACTCCCTACTAAGCCTTCTTGGCTTTACAACATCAACTATTTATACTAAAAGAAAACTAGGATTCCCTTTTTCTTCTCTTGTGAGCTTTTTGTGAGTGAAAATAGCCCAGGATCTTCTCGGGATTAAATCCCACCATTCAAACAATCTGTGGAATCATCTCAACCCTTGAAAGGTTTTTGGCACCCAAGTGGAGTTGTGGACTGCCAGCTTGGCAGTGGTAACCCGTGAAGGGTGTGGTAACATGTGAAAGAGGGGGAACTTTTGAGGAGGCTGATGATGCGTGTAGCAGGAGAAAAGGAGGGGGAGGGTTTGTGCTTGGCAGTTAAAATGATGGTAGGAAAGGGATGATGGTGATTGACCTTGGTTTGACTGGTCAAAAGACCAGGGTGGGGTAAGTCGTGTTTATATTATTTGTGTTTTGGGTGGGCTTGGTTGAATTGGGCTAAGGGAAAGGTGGAGTTTAAGGTTAGGTTGGGTTTAACTTTGGTTTTGGATTGGTTTAGATTTATTAAAGGATTTGGATTTTTGGGGGTAATAATACTTAAGGATCCGTTTGGTTGTATAAATAGATTACAAGGACCCAGAATGTAATTGGCTGAAAATCCAAGGATCTCAAGTGTAATTTCTCTAAAGTCTTCATAAGGGCCAATCTTGACAAACTTGAATAGTACAAGGACCAAACATGCTAATTTTCCCATTAAACACCTCCAGGGGTATTTTCTGCCATTTTATGAAACTTGAGGGACCAATCTTGTAAATTTTCCAAAGTTTTCACCCAAGGACCATATTTGATAACTTTTGACTTTCAAAGGACTCGGGTTGACTTTTCTTTCAAAATTATTTAACCAGGGACCAATTTTGTCAATTTGTGAAAGTTCAGGGACTGATTTTGACAACTGATGAGGCGAAAAATGAACCACTTTTAGGGGGTCATTTAAGCCCGGAATTGAATTAATTTGATCAAATATTGCCCTAAATCGTTCCTTTTGTGATTTTAGGTACTTTGGGAGTGAAATCTGGAAAAGAAGGCATTTTGGACGTTTTTGGAGCATAAAAGTGAAGAAAACGACAAAGTCTAAATTTTCCAAGCTGGAAACAGTAGGTGACGGCGTCAAGAAGAAAATCTTGACGGCGTCAAGAGTGATTTGCATGATGACCCAGTACAAACATGACGACGTCACAAGTAGAGCGTCAAGAGTAAAAGACGTGACGGCCTGGAAGACCATAACACATGACGGCGTCAGATGTAGATCAAGGCAGTCCGAGAAGTATTTTGGCGGCGAGGTGACGGCGTCACAAATTTGTTCTTGACGCCGTCAGACCCTATTTCCTATATATAGTTTTCTAATTTTTACACATTAAAAAGAGGAAGTTTTGGAGAAACCCTAAGGCCGAACTTAGTACGATTTTCACAGGTTTTTCAAGGGTTTTCAGCCCTTGAAACATTGCAGGTGTAATTGAGATAAGTATTCTTTTAATTCAATCAATATGTCTATGTGTTGGTTGTCTATATCTTGTTCTTGTCTTGATTCCACCATGCTAGGTTAGATCTATCTTGTGTTTGCTTAAATCTAATGAAACCTAGATGTTAATTATGTGTTGATTACTTGTTTATGGTTGTATTGGATGAATGATTTCGATGTTAGGCTTAAGAAAACTGGCAGATCTCCAAATGGTAACATGCTTGAACGTCTTAAGAAACATGAACCGATGTGCACTAGGTTTTATTGGTTGTATTTAATGCATGAGTAAATTCTAATGATCCCATGTTAGGAGCTTCTTAGCCGGCTCGACATAGGAGTGAAGTAGGCACTCATAGGATTGGGGAAGTAAGTGCGCCACCCCATGAATGGTATTAAGGAATACAATCCGTCATCCACGCAACTATAACAAGTAATTAACGTGTAAAAGATGTCTAGGGAGTAGTGAAATCTAAGTAAACACATTTTCTCCACATATTGCTCACAACCTTAGTATAATTTAGTTTTATTTTCATTTCTAGTATTTTATTTTGATTGCATTTTTAGTATTGGGTTAGTTGACTAGCAACTAATTCCGCCCAAATCTTTCAAACCCGAGATTTTACTTTGCTTTCTAAAAAATATAAAAATACAAAAATAATCTTCCATCATCTTTAGCACTAGTAATTAGGTTTTCTAATCCTAGCGACACTATTCCTAGCTGAACGATCAATCCCCCGGTACTTGTCACTATACTATACTACAACGATCAGGTACACTGTCTGGTGGGGGTTGTAAGCTTCTCAAGATCCCTTGAGAGGTAAAGCCTAGTGCGATTCCCACGTATCAAGTTTTTGGCGCCGCTGCCGGGGAATAGTTATTGTCTAGGTTAGAATTTCTTTTTATTAGGTCTACTTGCTAGATTCCTTTCTAGTAAGATTTTATTTTTATTTTTAGGTTTCTTTAGTCTATCTTAATTCTTTGTGTCTTTGTTCGTAACTCTTCACCACCCGACATCATGGACAACGGGAACATCCTTGAACCCGTCATCCCACCACAACAAAACCCACCACTAGAACCCCTTAGGCCCCGAACCTTAGGAGAGTATTCCAGACCTAGCCACCAAGGCTACCGAAACACCATTGAGCTCACCGGAGCCAATGTGACCCCCTTGCGATCCGACACCATCCGGTTGGTGCAAAGCGGATGTGCATTCCATGGACTTCGTTCCGAAGATCCAAATCAACATCTTAAGGACTTCCTTAAAATCGTAGATTCTATAGACCTAAGTGTTGAAACTAGAGAAACTACCCGATTACGCCTATTCCAATTCTCTCTACGGGATCAAGCTAGTCAATGGCTTAAGCGTTTACCCGCGGGATTCATCACCACATAGGATGATCTCACCACTCGTTTCCTTGCTCAATTTTTCCCACCGGGGAGAACTACTAAGCTTAGAAATGAAATCTTGATGTTCCAACAACGTCAAGGTGAAACTCTTTATGAAGCATGGACTCGTTTCAAGGACTTACTCCAAAAAGTCCCTCATCATGGCATAGATCTTTGGCTCCAAGTCCAAATCTTTTATGACCATATCGATCTCTCCACGAGGCGAGCCATTGACCAATCGGCCGGTGGTAAGCTACGTGATCTAAGTGCGGAACAATCATGGGAACTCATAGAAGATATTGCTCTCTATGATAACGAAAGTTGGAATGATCCCCGTGATTTGAACAAAACGGTCAAGGCAATATCTTTGCCTTTTAACAACTCTAGCACTCCCGACCGTAGGATCACGGAACTTGAGGACCAAGTCAAGTTTCTCATGAAATCCTACGAAGCTCCCAAGCCTTCAAGCCAAGTGAATAAAATCACTTCTTCATGCGAATTATGTAGTGGTCCCCATGACACTCGTGATTGTGTGGAACTCCCCGGAACAGCTTTTGCGGACTATGCATCCTCGCGTACCGACGAAGCGGGAGATAAGTGGTACACTTTCAAGCCCGAGCCAAACCCTTACGGTGATTCATACAACCCCTCTTGGAAAAATCACCCAAACCTTAGGTGGAAACAAAATCAACCCAATTCTTCCAATCCGCCTAATCGTTACCATCCAAACGGTCCACCCTCCAACCGTATTTTCAACAACAATCCTTCTAACAACTATGGTAGTACCAACAATCTTGAAGGATTGATGTCAAAATTCATGGCATCTCAAGAAGCTCGCATATCTAAGTTTGAAGCCGATTTCAAACAAAAGCAAAGCGAGATGACCACCAAAATTGACGCATTGTTGAAAGTTCTCAATGATCGAGAAATGGGAGCACTCCCAAGCGACACGGTCAAGAATCCGAAACTAAACGTTAATTCCATATCTTCAGTTTCGTCACCCACCTCGTGTCCACAATACTACTCGGTTAAATCAACGAGCACGTGTTTCAAACAAAACCAAATTCTTCAAAAGGACCAACCAAATAAAACACCCAAAGTAGAACCGGTCAAAAGTATAGTTGAAACACCTCCTACGCAAGACCTTGACGATGAATTCAAGGAACTTCTCCTTGAACGCCCCGTCATTGATGTCTTAGCCCGTGCTCCCTACTATAGTGCCCTCCTAGAGAAATATGAGAAGTTTAAACTAGGTAAAAATGGGACCGCCTTCGTTCAAAACAAGTTGCCTAAAAAGCTTGATGATCCGGGTATATTTGTTTTGCCTTGTAAGATAGGAAGATCCGAAGCTTTCGACACACTAGCCGATTTAGGGTCAAGCCTCAACTTGATTCCCTTATCCTTATTCACAACTCTTAAGCTAGGAAAGTTAGAGGAAACAGAGGTGTTGATAGGTCTAGCGTATGGGAGTATTGCCCACCTGGTCGGAATGATTAAGGATGTAGTTGTACACGTAGGAAAGTTAACTATCTTAGCGGATTTTCACGTCCTAGACATGGTTAGTGACACTACATGCCCATTATTGGTAGGAAGAGGATTTTTAGCAACCGCTAGTGCCATGATAGATTGTAAGGAGTCTAAGATAGCGGTAGGTGAAGGTGATACTTGGTCGGTGTACGATGTTAAGAAACATAGTTATGATTGTGATGATGAACCAACACCGCATTGGGTAGAGATGAATAGGAGACCATCTAGATATGGACCTTGGATAGAAAGGAACTTTATAGGACCTCAATGCCCATTCTATCTAGAAAAAGATTTTGTTGAGAAGACGCATTCGGTGGAACAACTCATAGCTAGAGATGAGGAGCTAGACCCCTTTGAGGACCCCTTAGTCTTTAGAAAGATGATTGAGTTCTTGAGCGTAATGCCTATTAATATAGAGATGAATAAGTGGAAAAGAGATGGAGATAAGTGTAAATGGAGGTGGGACAAACCACCTAAAGAAGGAGACGGATCATGGCACATGAGGATGACTTTGTATGATCCGGATGGAGAGATGTTTGAAAGGTCATACCATACTAAGGAAACCGATAGAAAGTTGAAACCTAAGTTTGATCCCCAAAGATGTCCTCAATGAGGAACTCACCCGTATAACGTAGTAACCCATGACCTTGAGTCTAGCTACAAGACTCGTAAATAAAGAAAAGCGCTTCTTGGGAGGCAACCCATGCTTTGTGTGATTTTCATTTTATTTGTTTGTTTGTTTGTTATTTGCTTCCGTATACATGCTTTATTTTTATTGTTGGTAGATCATGTTTCTCAATTAAAAAGTAGAAATACTTTACTTTGTTGTTTTGGCCTAGTCTTAACTCCACCTAAAGGTATTTTTGCGAAAGATAAGTGTAAGGGGAAACCCCAAATATGTTTTTAAGAAACAAGTCGATCATGATTCTCCACAATATTAAATGAACATGTGTATTCGTATTTGTTAGAGTCAAATGCTTGTATCGAGTCATAATGAAGTTTTGCAGGATTTTCCAGGAAGTAGGACTAAGTTTTTCCAGAAATTTTCCTGAAACTTAACATAAGAATTTCTGCAGGTCAATCCTGACAGCGTCACGAGTTTACTCTTGACGGCGTCACGGGTAAAAAAATCTGGAAATTTTACCGGTTTTGTTTTTCTAACGGAGTCTTATGGTTTTTGTGAATTATTAAGTTTTATAATCTCCAGGAAGTCTGCAAACTTCATTCCACAAGCATTATATCTTACTTTGTTTTCTAGGAATTAGTAACTTATATAGGATGCCGCCGATTTTATGCGAGGTTGTCTTGTCTATTTTCTCAGGATTTACAGGTTATGTATGACAAGAAGATGATTTATATTCTGGAAGGGAAGCTTTGATTGTTCATTTTCTTGGAGGAAGATTTAACCTGGCTACCTAATTATCCATACCGAGCAAATCAGGGGAGTATTTGATTTCATTCTTTTTACTTTTTCACTTTTACATTCTTTACTTGAACATTGGGGACAATGTTCATCCTAAGTGTAAGGGGAGGGTAAAATGATGATACCTTACATGTACACTTCCGCTTGAGTTTGCTTTGTTTAATGGTAGGTGTGTAATAAAACTATGAGAAATACTTGTTAGTGCAATTTTAGCGCCAAATTTAAATTTTTTTACAACATTTAGGAGTGAAACTTTAGCCATAGCAAGCTTCTCATGGATAGGAGATTGTATGACTAGCACATAACCGTATATTCAGAAAAATTTTCCACCCAAATATGTAAGGTTCGCCTTTAGATTTGATAGGAAAAGCATTTACTATTAGTGCTTATGAGTGTACCGGTAGCATTTAGATTCTAGAACTTGCGTTAGTGATGCATCCCGAGACCGCTAGTGAGACTACATTCGTGTGGTAGGATTTACTACATGATAAGAGGCATTAGGATCACCCTTGTGTAAAACTGTATCATAATTACTTGACCATTTAAGTCATATTACTTGACTACTTAAGTCAACTAATTTTTTTCCCACACCTTAGCGTTGTACTCATTTTTAGTACACGAAACCCCTAGTACACCCCTCCGAGCCTATCTTTTCGTTTCTAACTTTAAGCATCTTACTTAAAGGAAGAATTTGTTACACCCCACTTAAATGTACACCCAAATCGCCTTAGCCTTCCGTGTATGCGCTCATTTTTAGTGCATTATTGTTATTTGTTAAACCCTAAGTTAACTATCTAATTGATTACATGGTTGCTAAGTCGAGTCATATCCTTGTACATATTGTTTTGGGAAGATTGGGACTCATGGGTAAAGTACTTATTTTATGGAGTAATGGGGAAGAACATCATATTATTACCCCCATGCGTACATTAATCTTAAAAGTACTCCAAATGTTTTGATTTTCTTAATTCGAGTCATTAGATTAGTTTATTGTAAAGTATGTAAAGATTCAAGTGTAAGGGGAATTTCCATCCCCTATGATGTATTATTTTGGATGGTAGGGTAAGAGTGTATGCAAAAAAAAAAAAAAAAAAAAAAAAAAAAAAAAAAAAATGGAAAAAAAAAGAAAAAAAAATAGAAAAAGAAAAAGAGAAAAAACATACGGACTACCATCCCTTTTTATTCTATGTTCATTTTAAGTTTTTGTTATTTTTCATTTATTAGCTTAAGTCGAGTCTAGTCTTGGCTTAGCAACGCCATGTTGTACATGTAATTAACCAAGATTGTTAACTCGCCACCAGTAAAGACTGCCTATATCCAACAAAACCGTGTATTTCATAACCCTACACCTAACGTTACAACCCTTTAAAAGACCTCTTTGATAGTTTATCCTAGGTGCTTACGCCATGTGGTGGAGGTTTGATCCTTTCCCAAGCCTATGGTAATCTATTTTGCTATGACAGGTAGTGAGAGATATCTTCCGTTTCCATATTGTAATTTATACTTTATTACACCCGAGAGATGTGAGTATCTAAACACTATTTGTGAGGTGCTTGTGTATGACCTCCGTGCTTGTCTATTGGTCTTTAGTGGAACGATTATTTGTTGTAATTACTTTTATATTAGTGTTAAATGACCCCTAACTTGTATTTTGAGTAGAATAAAAGCGCATTTTCTTGAGGACAAGCAAATCTCAAGTGTAAGGGTATATGATGAGGCGAAAAATGAACCACTTTTAGGGGGTCATTTAAGCCCGGAATTGAATTTATTTGATCAAATATTGCCCTAAATCGTTCTTTTTGTGATTTTAGGTACTTTGGGAGTGAAATCTGGAAAAGAAGGCATTTTGGATGTTTTTGGAGCATAAAAGTGAAAAAAAACGGCAAAGTCTCAATTTTCCAAGCTAGAAACAGTAGGTGACGGCGTCAAGAAGAAAATCTTGATGGCGTCAAGAGTGATTTGCATGACGGCCCAGTACAAACATGACGGCATCACAAGTAGAGCGTCAAGAGTAAAAGACGTGACGGCCTGGAAGACCATAACACATGACGGCGTCAGATGTAGATCAAGGCAGTCCGAGAAGTATTTTGGCGGTGAGGTGACGGCGTCACAAATTTGTTCTTGACGCCGTCAGACCCTATTTCCTATATATAGTTTTCTAATTTTTACACATTAAAAAGAGGAAGTTTTGGAGAAACCCTAAGGCCGAACTTAGTACGATTTTCACAGGTTTTTCAAGGGTTTTCAGCCCTTGAAACCTTGCAAGTGTAATTGAGATAAGTATTCTTTTAATTCAATCAATATGTCTATGTGTTGGTTGTCTATATCTTGTTTTTGTCTTGATTCCACCATGCTAGGTTAGATCTATCTTGTGTTTGCTTAGATCTAATGAAACCTAGATGTTAATTATGTGTTGATTACTTGTTTATGGTTGTATTGGATGAATGATTTCGATGTTAGGCTTAAGAAAACTGGCAGATCTCCAAATGGTAACATGCTTGAACGTCTTAAGAAACATGAACCGATGTGCACTAGGTTTTATTGGTTGTATTTAATGCATGAGTAAATTCTAATAATCCAATGTTAGGAGCTTCTTAGCCGGCTCGACATAGGAGTGAAGTAGGCACTCATAGGATTGGGGAAGTAAGTGCGCCACCCCATGAATGGTATTAAGGAATACAATCCGTCATCCACGCAACTATAACAAGTAATTAACGTGTAAAAGATGTCTAGGGAGTAGTGAAATCTAAGTAAACACATTTTCTCCACATATTGCTCACAACCTTAGTATAATTTAGTTTTATTTTCATTTCTAGTATTTTATTTTGATTGCATTTTTAGTATTGGGTTAGTTGACTAGCAACTAATTCCGCCCAAATCTTTCAAACCCGAGATTTTATTTTGCTTTCTAAAAAATATAAAAATACAAAAATAATCTTCCATCATCTTTAGCACTAGTAATTAGGTTTTCTAATCCTAGCGACACTATTCCTAGCTGAACGATCAATCCCCCGGTACTTGTCACTATACTATACTACAACGATCAGGTACACTGCCTGGTGGGGGTTGTAAGCTTCTCAAGATCCCTTGAGAGGTAAAGCCTGATGCGATTCTCACGTATCAACAACTCTTCATATTTTGCTCGTTTTTCGTCTGTTTTCAATCCTTTGTACCTGAAACACACAAAAACATACTCCAAGGATATTTGTGATGTTATTTGACCATTTTGAAGTATTTTTGATCGTTTTGACTCAAAAATTGGACGAAAAGATATGTACAAAAAGGCACATATCAACGGCCTTGGGTGACGCCGTCATCTCCTTAGTACAAAACTTTCTGGATCGTCACGTGTGTCATCCACTTCCACCTCTTGTATTACTCTTGACGCCGTCATGTAGAATCTTGTGACGCCGTCAGGTACTGTTCCCAGCAAGGAAAATTAAGACTTTGCCGTTTTCTTCACTTTTAAGCTCCAAAAACGTCCAAAATGCTTCCTTTTCCAGATTTCACTCCAAAAGTACCTAAAATGACAAAAGGAACGATTTAGGGCAATATTTGATCAAATAAATTCGAATCCGGGCTAAAATGACCCCTTAAAAACGGTTCATTTTTCGCCTCATCATCACCTCGCCGTGCAGACGAGGAACCATCAAACGGCGAGAAAAGTTTAGGGGGGCGGTGCAGTGGCGAGATGTGGCGAGGTGCCACATTGGAGTGGCGAGTCCTCCTAATGAGCTGCACTCAGTGCTCTTATTATAGATTTAGTAAAAAGTATGTGAGGTAATAAATTAATATTATTTAATTTAATAGTATTAATTATTTTATATAATAGTTTTGTTTTAAAAAATATTCTTATTTAAAATAAATGTAGAGAGAAATGAGAGGAGAGTGGTAGATGGGACTCACTAAAAATATTGATACCTACTAAGAGCCTGTTTGGTTTGTAAGTGGGATTGGAATTGAATTTGGATTTGAGAAATGTTTGAAAGAAATTGGATTCAAGTATAGGTTTGAATTAAATGAAGAGAGAGAAAAATAAAATATATTTAACTAAATAAAATATTATTAAATAATTTAATTATAGTTTTTAACAATAAAAATTCATAATGTTAGATTTTTTTATTAATTTATTGGAGTGTTATGACAGATAAATTAATGCGCGCCCAAACTTGGGTTGGATTCACCTGAAAGACACATTATTTAGGTGGAATCATATTTTGGTACATGGCCCACCATTGATTCCTTTCCTTTTTAAACCAAACAATTGTTAATAAGATTGAAAAGATTCCTTAAATCCAAAAGTCATCAACCAAACGTGCCCTAAATCTACCTAATTAGGGTGTGTTTGGTTTATGGGTGTAGATTGGGATTTGGGTAATTATTATATGAAACCAATGTTTTGGTGAAATATTTATTTCTTGGACTTAACTGTTGTAAATTGTAACAGTGAGAAAAGTAATTTCTATGTACATAGGCTGGATTTGGCAGGATTTCTAAAAAGTGGAGGACCACACTTTTCTCTTATGTCTTGATACATTATATAAACTAATATATCTTTATATAAAATAATATAAATTGTTTATTTTAATTAATAAAATATATTTTTTCTTTTTTATATCAAAATCAAATCCAAATCTTAATCCAATCCAAATACAAATCTAAATCCTAAACCCACCTACAAACCAAACGGACCCCTAGTTTTATAAAACATATGTTTGAAGCTGAATTAATTATTGTCTACCTTCATCCTTTTTGATCAATACGAAATGAAACAAATCATGTCAAAGTTTTTTTTTTTTTTTTTTTTTTTTTTTTTTTTTGGCTGCAAACATGTAATATTGCTAGAAAATTATAATGGTGAGTTTGGGAGAGGGCACGTGGAATTTTTCATCCACAAATATAAAAGTGTTTTAAATTACAAAATACACCGTATCATTCTTGAGTCTTGACTATACTTTACAAAATGTTACTTGACTCACAGGGGTACGACATCAACATAGAGCTCGGTATCTACCTAAGCTCCTACTTTCTTACCCAAACCTTGTAATCTCGCATAACCAAGCCTTAATCCATATATCCAAGCCATCCATAAAAACGTGCCAACCTACAAAACAGTTAGACAACTAAACCGTAAGCACAAGGCTTAGTAAGTAAAACGATCATAATACAACATTATAACTCAATCACACATTAAACATTATAATCTACTCATCCCATCACAATATAAACATAACACATACCTTAGCCACTTCAAGCCTTATCATTACATCTCAACCTTTCCTACACACTTACACTAGTCCAACTAAACTCTTAATCTTCTTTTTCTAGTTATGCCAAACTAGCCTTACCTCTACTTCTTCCTCACATAATCATTCAAACACTATCAATCATCTCATCATAACAATCATATAACACATAATGTAAGAAATCATTATAACATCAAATCATAACCGGTTTACTTACCTTAGCTTCCAAAGCTAAGTTAACAATAATAATACCACCATCATTATCATCATTACTAGTCATCATCATCCTTCATCATTATCAACAAGACCTAATAACATAAAAATCAATATCATAAACAAGGGTTTATAGAAAACCCATCATAACTAGCTCAATCATCTTTCCATATCATCATATGATCATACCATGATCATATGATGATTACCCATTTCAATCATAAACCTTAGCTTCATAATCATCATTAACTTAAGATTAGTAATACTTACTTGTGATGGATAATTGCTAGGACTTAACCCTTGGATTAGGGTATCAAAACCCTTCATGAAATCATCATCAACCTTTCTGGTTCCCTCCTTTCTTTCCCCTCCATAACCGGACCTCAAACACCCCTCTCAATAATGTGAGAAAAGTCTAGAAACCCCTGGATATAACTTATCTAGGCACAACTTTGGGATAATGGCAAGAATGACCCCTCAAGTCTATTTTCTATTACTTTGGCCACAACCAACTTGTAACATATTTATGCTTGACAACATTAGCTCCTCAAGTTACACATCATAACTTCCCAAAACTATATTAGTCATATTTTGACTATTAGTTTGACTATCGGGTTTGACCACAATGCAACATTCGTTGACTGGCCAATCACGTAAGGCCCTTAGTCCATTTCATCTACGGTGGGGTCCAAGTACCCGGGAAACGGGTCTAACAATTATGAACATGACGAACTTGAAGCAAGCTTGCTGAGGTCGTAGCGTTGCATAATTAGGTACACAGCTTCTAATTTTTGTATTAAGACTGAATAGCATTATGTTTTGGCATAATTTTAGCATATTACATAAACTAGAATTATGCAATGAGATACTTTAATATGCTTATTTTCTTGAAAAAAATAAGAGATACTCTAACGACCTCCTTTGAATGTTTCTGCAGGCAGTCTCTGTACCAAAATTGATATTATCAGGCAGATTACCTACCCAACATAACGCAACTGTATGCTCATAATTTCGTTTCTTTCAACAATAACATAAGTTGCCAGGTTTATGAGGGTAGAGAACCCCGCGTTCTCCACCTCTGGAGCGGAAGGAAACCATTGATACTTCGGTTTTGTTGATAGAGTGGTTTGTGACAAGATTCGGTGACACGAAGGTATACTACTTACACATAACTCACCCTTACATGTTGAAGCCACTCATATAGTGGCCGTGCTATAATCATATTGGTTGCTTACTTTCCTCTACTAATGATTTGCAGTTATTTAGATGGCCACTCTTGCGGCTTACTTTGGCCTTGGACGTCAAAGACACCGGTACTTAGCCTATCTACCACCTCTTTTCACAGCTCACAATATGCTTCCTATAGATTATAGATGGGCATTTAGCTATTTTGTGTCGACATGCTATGTTTAGAAACTTTGAACATTGCATGTTTACCACCTGTTCTACAATTGTAGCTATTTTCACAGCTCAAAATGTGACCACTCACTTCCTTTATGCCACTAAGAACAAGTGTGATTAGAAACTTTGAATAAGATATAAGTAATTCATGTCTTGATAATAGCTTACTGTTACATGTTCTTCTCTTGCTAAGCTCTGTAAAGTTGCTTTAAGGTGATGTAAGATTAAAGGGATCACACTTTTATAGGATAATATATATTACTTCTTTTAACCGAAAATTTGGCAAACATATTGTTATACGCTCTTTGCCGCCTAAACCAGGAAGCATCTCATTGTAAATTACTTCATAAAATAGTTTTGTTGTAATTTTAAGGACGTTGTGCCTAACAGGATAGTGTTGTGGTTATTTTACTTGAGTGCAGAAGCGGAGAATGCTTACTGTTGTAATTTTACTTGAGCTCAAGAAAGATGTTTCATCATGCCTGCACACGCGATGTTAGTCCATTTCTTCTTCTCCCTCTACTGATGCGCTGAGTTTGTTGAAATGGTGACTTTTGAGGTCAAAGCTAGAATAATGGTAGTTATAGTTTTTTTTTTTTTTTTTTTTTTTTTTATTTATTTATTTATTTTTGAAGTGTGATTTTAATGAAGTGTTGACTTTTTTGAAGTCAAAGAAGGTTCTGGTGTGTAAAAATGATGAGTTTGAAGTAGTTTATTAGCAGTTATTTTCACATTTACGAATACCTTTTCATGTGTCCAATAACTTTGCATTTATCTTGATGTCAGTTTTGGTTTGACAATACATCTTGTAAGGCCTTTTGTTTACATATGGTTTTAATTGTTGTATAGATTAAGCAAGCTAACTGTCTTTGTTATATCACTAATCTATAAAAAGTTATTTTGGTTGGTCAATAACATTGATGTACCTTGGTTATTATGTGGTACTTGCTCTTTTATTTTCACAATAGGTTAGTTGTGTCGATGTTAGTAAAAGGTCATTTTACATCAAAATATATTATACTTACTTCTAAGTAAAATACATTTTGGAAAAAACACGCCAAATCGGGCTTTGGGCTAGGCAGGTCGGGCTTTAAATAAGGCTAGGCCGGCCAAGCCTGTGTTATCTTGTCGGGCATAGGCCGGGCTTTGAATTATAAGACAGGCCGTACTAGGACCATGACCGGACCATATTGGGTATGTCTTTGAGTAATCAGCTTGCTTGGCATTAAAAAGTTCATTTCATTTGTTTAGCAAAAGATTGTGGTGTTAAGTTTCATAAAATTTATTAAATGACATTATGTGAGCATTTTATACAAGACTAGTAGGGTACCCGCGCGTTGCAACGGCGGGTACCCTAAAATAAATGTTAACGACATCAAAAGGAAAAAGTGATAGCTAAGAGTTGTAAACCTTTCGAGCTTGAGCCTGTTGGCCGTGCTTGTTCGGGATCGAGCCCGTTTGGCCTGTGCCCATTCAGGCTCGAGCTCATTTGGCCCGTTGCCCGTTCAGGCTTGAATATTTGTATAATGTGCTTTATTATTTGTATTAGTGACATTTAATGTAGGAATTGTGTTTAAGTTGGTTGTACAATATGCTTGATAATTTGTATTTCTTATGTAAGGGATGTTTTAATAACTGCATTAATTGTATTTATTGACCAATTTATTATTGTTAGTAAATGTGTTTTAATTAGTTGTACTTTTAGCTTAAAAACTTGTAATGCCGAATTTTAAGTATTTCTATTTAAAGATTGTATTTAATGTTAGAAAATGTGTTTTAATTAGTTGTATTTTTAGCTTAAGAAGTTGTAATTGTATTTAATGTGTTTTAATTAGTTGTACTTTTAGCTTAAAAACCTGCAATGCTTAATTTTAAGTATTTCTTTTTTAGAAGACCTAAATGCTTTATAAGATAGTATAATGTATAGGTTCGATTCTACAGTTAGTCAACATTTAGCATTTATTTTTTTGTCATTAATAGCACACTTAAAAGTTGGTTTTATAAGATTGTTTTCACTCTCATGTGTTTAGATAGCTAAAGTGGTTAAAGGAAGATGTGCATACCTTCCTCTTTTGAAATGGCGATCTAAGAGCATCCCCATCCGTAACATGAGTTAAGTTATAACTCAGTGCCACGTCAGCGTCACATCAGCTTTACCACTTTAACTTTAACTCACAAAAAAACACCCCCATTCATAACTCAACCTTAACTCACTTTAACTCAATTTTTTAAATATTTTCAATTTCAACCCTAAACTAAAAGTAATATTTCATTTTTTTAAAACATAACATTAATTCTTGAATATATTACATTACGAAAGAAAAAAAAAAAACAAACAATACATTAATACAATACGAAAAAAATAAAAAGACATAAAAAAAAATTAAACCACAACACATTTATTCATTCCGTACGCTTTGGCAACCCGTATTTTTCAATGATACGATCCTTTTCCATATTCACTAGCGTCACGTAATAAGGATCTTTGCCGGTAGTGTCGAGCAACAAAAACTCAAAGTCCCTCGAGCGTATTGCTGCGTATTGGTTTTCAGCGGTTGCTTTGTAAGCCAAGGCCGCATTTTCACGTTTAGCCCGATATTCCTCGCGCAAAGCTTCCCCGAATTGGGCTGATGAAACAGAGCCACCGGTACTCACTCCCCCGGTGCTTGTCGTTGTCTCGGACTTTTGTTTCTTCGTAGCCCTCTTTTTCCCCATCGGGCGTGGTTGTGCATCACTACCAAACAACGCCTCGTTTGCTTGGCTCGGGACATCACCGGTTAAATCAACCGTGTCCGGTGCGTCCCATTTCTTATGACTACGCAAAACACTCCAAGCCTCCTCACTATGAAACGGCGCGTTTTTGTTCTCGTTTCGATACATTTCCTTGGCCCGTGTGAGTATATCCATGGCATTTTCCCCACTTTTTTGATCGCGGTCGGCACGTTTGTAAATTGCGTTGAACTTTGTGCAATCGCGGTTCAACGTTCTCCACTTCGATTGTATCATATATTTGCCGCGTCTATGATAACTATGCTTATTGAACTCATTTATAACCCGCTGCCAAAATGTGTCTTTGGATTGGGACCGACCGACTAGCTCATCCTCACTTGCAGCAACCCAACACGTTGCAAGTATTTTTTCTTTACTTGCTTGCCAACGTGTAACGACTGGTTCGACCTCGTCATCATCATCGACTGGTTCTTTCGATTTTTTGGACTTTCGTTTAACACGAGTTTTGGTTTTTTTTAGGCGAAGTAGGTGTTTCGGAAACTTCGTTAGTTTCCGTTTGGGATTGTTGGATGGTTGAGTGAATTGGAGATTTTGAAAATTGGTGTTTAAGGTGTTTTGTTGTTGGGATTAACTTGCTGACTCGACATACCGAATAGGTTTGGATTGTCCGAATTCGGATTGGATGATGAACCCGCATATGGGTTCCCCTACCCACCGAGGAGGTTCGTAAACGAGTTAGGATTGTTGTTGTTGCCTTGAGACATTTTTTTTTTTTTTTTTTTTTTGGATATTAGAAGTTGTAGATAGAAGATAGTGAGTAGTGAAAGTGTGGGAAAAAGAAGTAGGGTAAATGGGTATTTATATTGGTTGAAAAAAGGTTTTGGAAAATGTTTTTTTTTAGGCTAACTAGCCGTTTTTTACGTTAGTTAACGTTGGGGGGGGGGGGGGGGGGGGGGGGCAAAATGTAAATTTTTTAAAAAAACTAGCCGTTATTGTGAAGTGGGGAGGGGGCTGAATGATTTTTTTTTTTTTTTTTTTTTTTTTTTTTTTTTTTTTTTTTTTTACACATTTGGTACCTTAACGTGGCGTTAGCCACATAACGCCCGACGTTAACGTGGGTTTAACGCAGGTGGATGCAGCGGCTAACGTCCCTTAACGCACGTTAACGTGCCTTAACGTGGCCTAGTACGTTACTGATGGGCATGCTCTAAGAGTTCGAAACATGCCAACCCCACTCTTGAAAGTATTCACCGAATCATGGACCTTTTATTATAATGGAAAAATAATTCAATGATACATGTGATTAAACAAGTTTATAGCAGTACTCAACCTTGATCAAACACATACAACTTGTGTAAATTATTTTACAATAGTATAACTAAAATAATTATATAGAATTACTCGGGTCTTGTCGTGCGCACCCGATAACATAAGTAATTCAATCCTAATCCATCGGTATAACCTATAAAAATACCGGTTATCAGGTACGGCTCAAATCAACACATGTTATCGTTGTGTTAGTATTGAGCTTGGATTTTTTTTCCAATGTTGTGGGCTAATTAGGCAAAGTTAGCTATATAGTTGTGGGGAGTGAAGGTAGACAATGGTGTTGGCTGACTACTAACTGCTTACCATTTACTTAGGAGAAGTTGTAATCAACGAATGATGTTAATGATGAAATGCTAATTGATCACTGTTTAATACGATTTAAAGGTTTAAGTTAAATGTGGTTGTTCAAACTGTCCCCGATGCAACGTACGGGTATTATGCTAGTATAATAAGGCCGGGGTTGATATAAAGGAAAATAAAATAGTATTTGGGTGGCCTGTAACTTAATTTTTAACATACAGTTAGATATTTGGATGGCCTGCATATACGATACACATATTTCAAATGATCACATGTATTAGAATTTTAAAGTAAAATTAACATATACAAGTAATATATTCGCCACGAAATTACAATACTACAACAGAACTTATTACAATATATCTTGATATCGGATGTTTGTTAATTTCGAGTACTTATACATAATATCATATGTTATGAAAACGTTTCGGCATACTTATTAAATGGCACAATAAGGAAATCTGACATCATCATCATGTAGGAAAGAGAGAAGAAATGCGTCTCGCACAATCAAGGCAGTGACTGATGATGCTTTAAACTTTAAAGTGTAATAAGAATATGAATATATGCTTTCTTGATGGCATAAGGTAAATTAAGTATCAATTATCCATAGTTGCAATTTAAGAATATTCTTCCATTAAAGAAAAAGTTAAAGTGATCTTTGAACAGCATGTTTCTACAGGGAAAGATGAGAAGAATAAGGCAGAAGATATCTTAATGGATTTTGTGAAACTACTAAGAAAGTTGCAAAGAATCATCAAATAAAAAGCCCATAGATAGGATGATTTTGTAGAAAACACTTACGCAAAATGCAATTATGGGCAATCTTTTATCTCGAGTTCGTTGTCTTGGTGCAGCAAGGAAAACATCAGCATCAACACATGAGTCATCATCTCGAGTGAGAGCATCGTTTAATCGGAAGGTTCCAAGTTTTAGTTCTTCAAAATCTGGAAAAGGCATCAAGAACAAGTACGGATATATCCCAGACAACTATTCTTCTTTAGAACAGGTTCAATCCCTACCGACCTGTACTTATGCAAATTTTATGTTCACGATACATTTCCTATGCATCATTATAACAAATTAATTACTCTAATATAATAAAAATATTACACGCAGAGAGTTTCTTGATCATGTGTCACATAAATGCCCAACGAAAGTTTCATATTAGCATGGCACGCTAATAATACATACCAAAATTGGCCGGTTCTTTTTTCAGGTTACAAAGGCACTTAGAGAATCTGGATTAGAGTCTTCTAACCTTATCCTCGGTATAGATTTCACCAAGAGTAATGAATGGACAGGTATGTCGTCATGAGGAAACTCTTATTTTATAGGTTGCTTTGTATTCTGTTGTGCTTGTTTCTATGATTTTCTAATATATTCTCCATTTATAGATAACTTATTGGCTTTACATTCAAGTTTTTATTAATATTGCTGGATGTTCTTTAGTTATCATATTATGGAGACTCTTAAGACAGCTATTTATTTTTATTTTTTATTTTTTTTTTAAATCAATTCGGATGATCTCGCTTTATTGATTGTGTCACTTTAAATCCACTAAGTATAACAAGAATCCTAAAAATGATTACCATGAATTTAAGCAATTTGAAAAAAATCGGATATATGTGATTGAATTTTTCCTTTTCGGCGACTACTTTTCTAAGTGTGATTATTAAAGAAAACAAATCTAAGGCTTAGGTTTTATTTGTGATAGGTAAAGTTTCATTTAACAACCGAAGCCTTCATGCCATTGGTGATTCTCCAAATCCATATGAGAAGGCTATCTCAATTATAGGAGAGACTTTAGCTCCTTTTGATGATGACAACATGATCCCTTGTTTTGGCTTTGGTGATGGTAGGTTCTGGTCACATAATAACAAAATTTGAAATGTTTTTCTGGTTAATTATCTAAACGATCTCCTTTTCCACATAGCAACAACACATGATCAAGATGTGTTTAGCTTCCATGACGATGGCTCCCCTTGTCATGGCTTTGAAGAAGTCTTAACTTGTTACAAGAGGGTTGTTGCAAACGCTCAGTTGGCTGGTATATATGTTATGCTTTCATTATAATTTTGAATTTAAACTGCCTATAGGAATAACGAGCTCACAAAACCAACTTTTGATTCTCAAGGACCAACATCTTATGCACCAGTTGTCAATGCTGCCATCGATATTGTGGAGAAAAGTGGAGGTCAATTCCATATTCTAGTTATCATAGCAGATGGCCAGGTTGGTTTTATTCCTACTCTAATTACAAAAACTATATAAATTTTAAGCTTGTTTCCCTCTTGGAAAAGCTTAACATCCCTAGCTAACAGCTATTTTGCACGAAACACATCCTTGTGACATATCTTTCATGTTTCGGCCAAATCTTTTGCCGTGGAAACACATATTTATTCACGGAACTTTTTAGTTTCCTGAGCATATTTAATTCATGAGGGAGATTCCATTCAGAATATGCAATAGCAAATGCAACTATATGCATTGAATAATTTCATAGAAATGGATATTTTTCATGCATGAAGGTGACAAGAAGCATCAATACGGGTGATGGAGAACTCAGTTTGCAGGAGCAGAACACAATCAGCTCAATTGTTGAAGCAAGGTATTGCTTGTACTGAGAATCAACTTTCTGAAAGTTCTGCCTTCTTCAAGTCAATATACCTTAATAAATGCTTCTGAAGCTAATTGTATTTACTTCCATTTATAATTGTGTTTCTATTTCCTACACGTAAGTCGTTTATAGTATATTCTAATTTTTGATTATGAAATTAGACCAAACTGGCGTTCATAGTTTTAGATTAATATTAGTGGATTCATCTGAATATTTTTAAGATTTGGATTCATCGTTCCACTTTTAAAATGAGTTATAATCACAGAAACCAAATTTAGTACTCATTTCTAGTTTTGACTACGGAATTGCTCAGGTAATAGATACTTGTTCACAGTTTTCTATCCGAATCCAGGAGTAATTAATCATATATACTGCTTGAGTTTTTCTTCTTTTTTTTGATTTTATAATCTTCTTCTATTGCACAAAAAGGAGACTCAAATCCAGTATTCTTAATTAAAAGGCTTACTTTGAAGGCTCTAATACAAATAGCATTTATATGTGCTTTGATCGATCGAACGTCTTCCACCATGAAAAATACACAAACCTGAAGAGCTGTCCTTTAATGGTTTTTTACTTATTACGATGTACATCACTATCAACCTGGATCTAGAAAACACTCCTTTTCATAGGTTGAGCATCATCCAACTCGTCTAAATTACAGCTTATTGATTTCCTCTAGTCTCTATCACCTTGTTTCTCCGTCTTTAACTTGACTCTGGTTCTCGCCAATCTAAGAAGCAGTTTTATATGTTATGTTTTGTACCTATTTCAGAAATAAGATGCAATAATGCATAACAGCAGACATTTCTAAAGGCTCAAGGCTTTTTTCCTGAACGAATAAAGGCTTAATAGTTTACTTAATCATTCTTCAGTTAATGGATGCATAAGACTACATCTTGTATTGACTTTTACATTTGGAATACAGTTTGTACCCTCTTGTTATCGTTCTTGTTGGTGTTGGAGACGGACCTTGGGATGACATGAGAAGGTTCGATGACAAGATTCCCAGACGTGAATTTGATAACTTTCAGGTACACACATCGCTCAGTTCCTTGTTAAACTCTTTTTTTTTAACGCCACTGAGTGAAACTCTTAAATTTGATATCATCTGTATGTTAGGAATCATGTAGAAGTCCTCAATGTTTGTTAAGATACTTTGTTTTGCACTTTTGCTATTAGAATTTTTTGTTAAGTTCCTGGTATTCTTATCAACTCTAATGATGAGATCAGTACCTCTGACTGCAAATAGTCTCATAGATCTTACATTTTTTCTCATGTGCAGTTTGTTAATTTTACTGGTATCATGTCCAGTGATCTAAGCCCAACTCTCAAAGAAGCAGCTTTCGCACTTGCTGCCCTTATGGAAATCCCAATACAATATTCAGCAGTCACTGAACTTGGATTACTTGGGTATGTATTTACCAGCAAATTTAAGGTGGAATTTAGGCCTCTTCAATTTTTCAAGTTACACGGGATAGGACCTCCAAGCTACAAATTATCAATGAAAAGAAAGATAACCTAATTTTTTTTGAGTAATTTCTTTGTACATTTTCGGAATATATAACCATGGTTCTAAAAGGCGCACAATGGCGGCTCAAAGGCTTCGTAAAGGTGTAAGGCTTGGTCATGCCGCCACGCCACACCTTATGCCGCCTTATGCCACGTCTTTTTGTAAACTCGATATTTTGAAATATGATATAAATATATAAATATTTTCAGCCTTATGCCACGCCTTATAAACGCAAAAGCTTCATCTTGTCCAAGGTGTGAGGCTTGGTCATGCCGCCATGTCACTCCTCGCGCTATTTATAACCTTGGATATAACTATATTCTAATATTTGTAATGTCTGCATTTGCCAAATAGACACGTGAGTAGGAATGCAAGGAGAATAATTCCACGGCCACCTCCTCGTCCGAGAGGTCGCACTCATGTCCCTGGTGTAAACAATCCATCACCTACTCAAGATGATGAGAACAAGGTTCTACCACTTCTTAATTCCAGCACAACAGCTGCATTGATATTTGAGGTCAAATGGACTAATATTTTGTAAGTTGATGTGATAAAAAATGTAATTATTATTTGGACAAAAATATCATAATCGCACTAAGTATGTGAGTCATTAGAAACAAGGGAAGTATTCTCCTTTATTTATTTATTTTTATCAAATCTCACATCAAATTTGAATATTATAAGTGTGACCTCAAAGTCGTCCTATTTAAGATCTTAAGCGTTAAGATTATTTTTTAGGCTATGTTTTATAAGACTTGACTTCTTTGTTTTGTTCTGCTTCTGTGAAGACCTGCCCCATCTGTCTAACAAATGATAAGGATATGGCATTTGGATGTGGACATATGGTACGTTACGTTGCTCTTTTCAATTTTTTTGTTTCCGGTTTCTGTAGATTTCGCAAAAAGGTGTCCCGGAAAGGAACAATATATACTGTCGTAATATATTATTGACCAGTTATATCGTTCTAGCCAAATTAAAGAGTTTCAACCAACAGGATATATTGAATCATGTTTTCGATTGCCTTACGTGTATTAACATGACGCGATAAAAAAATGTCTTTTTGCCGCTAATGCAGTCGATCCTAAGCATAATGGGTTGCATGATGAGTTGTTTATTGTAGCAAGATCTGTTATCATGTGACTCATTAACATTAAGGATTGCAACAGGTTTGTCGAGATTGTGGATCAAGATTGCATCTTTGTCATATATGTCGCCAACAAATCACCTCCCGGATCAGGCTTTATACGGGGTGATGCCATAGTCTACATCAATATATAACTATGCATGAAATCAATGTTTTTAGGTTGTTTGAATAAGTGTAATGGTATCTAAAGAGAAATGCAAACCATATTGGATACTGTGGGTTCATTGCGTCATTGAGTGCTATTTATCAATCATAAAATATGAAACATTTGAAGTAACTGATACATTTAAAGTAAAAGTACATACCTCAGACCCTGTGAATTTGCTTCCTCGAAAAGTTACATGTGGTCTTTGAGGCGGACCGTTCAGCAGGTCAGAAATTATCAACATTTTGCAAGACAAATGTCCTTTACCCTTACTGGTCTCTGTTTGAAATTAATAGAACAAATGTCCTCCCAAAACCAAAGTTTTGTACACCCCACAAAATAAGGACGGAATATCGTTATGCAACTTAGATCTTTACTGAAATACTGATAATCGTCATGCAGCAACTTGGGTCTTAGCTTTGTATATTGAACGTCGTAAACTCGTAATTTTCATTTCTTTCTTCTTCTCTTTTTATTTGTTTTCATGGTCATAGAGCGAGTTGTGTTTTGCTTGACATCTTCCTTTCTTTCTGCGTTTTTTTTTTTTTTTTTTTTTTTTTGGTAATGTCATAGCTACGTTTTCCCTTTAGAAAGGAACATCAGTTTGATGTTTTGTAGTCAAGGTTGATAATCCCATACATAAAAAGAAAGATTGTTATTGTTATCTCATTGATGCAGGGGTTGCTCCGGTTCGCAATTTTTGAGCAACCGGAAGATGACCAATTTTCTGGCGGCTTGTACCTAAAAGTCTGATATAAATACTTATGAGGATGTATATTAACTGTGTGTTGTGAAATTTAGACACTGAAATTTCATGTCACTAATTATAATGTTAACATAGCTTCGATAATAATTTAACCTAGCCCTAAACCTTACGTGTATGACCCATAGGGCCGGCTCAAACTATAGTACATTCAATAGGGAGTTTCCTGGACAAGATTCTTGGGGCTACTTCCAGTTCATCAGATCTCAGACGGTTAAATTAAGGTAATGAATCCAACCACCTTATGGTGTGGTTAGTCAATTAATGTATAGAGAATGGCTAGATTTGTTTCATATACGTAATGATGTTCCTAAATTTGATCTCTTGATTGGATTTTGGTCATCGATTTAAATTTCTTCGATGAATATGAATATAGCTTTTACGTTCTGCTAAATTATATTATCAAGGTTTCTTTGAACTAGAAATAGGTGCAGTTCCTTTGAGAGTGAAGGGTACCATAACGCAGGAGCTGCGTTATTTCTGATGTGGCACCAATTCAACACGTTAACTTGCGTTTCTACCATTTCCCAAGTCAGCGCGTTATAACGCAAGTTGCTATACTAACGTGCGTTGTAACGCATACACAGTTATATTTGTGTGGGAAAAGTGGTGTTATTGGGTGTTATGATTTTCCGGTGTTTTTTGGTGTTGTGTTATTTGGTGTTGAGATGACGTGACGCTGACGTGGCGCTGAGTTATTTCATAACTCAAGTTATGGTACCCTTCGCTCTGACAAGTTTGTTGAATTGGATTCTGGAAGACTAGAACCACCAATATGCATCTCGTTGGTTTTTCAATGCAGCAACCTTTTACAATTTCTGATAGAGTTTATGGATAAATATTAATATATATGACTAGTTTCGAATCCAAGATCACGGGATTGCACATGTTACGAATAAGTATTAATGATTAATAATTAATGTATATAAAACGTTATATATATTTATTATTTAAACACAAGATAACGACTAGCGATCGTTAGTAGTTAACGGAATTGGCTAACTATCGTTAAATATCAAAAGAGAAGGACTAAAGTGGAACTAGAATGTCGAGAAGGTTCCGGAATCCCTTCTATGGGGATGGCCGGTCGTGGGCTATTGGGGGAGACCCAATCCCACTCTAACTTGGACTCTAAGTTTCTACAACTATATAAACAAACACAAGGGTTCATTGTTTGGTCGACTTTTGTACACACACTAAACCCTAATTGTGTTTCTCTCTTCCTTTTCTTGTTAAATAATCGACCAACAACCCTTAGGGTTTCTTGATCGATTTTCTTGTTAAGCAAATTATTGTTTTGTGTTTTGCTAGCATAAACTTTAATACGTTATTAATTCGTGTGTACAAGAACGTGGTATTAACACACTATAGTTAATATCTTGGATCGAATACGGTAAGGGGTTATTAATTGATCCTTATAAACCCTTATTAAGGTTCATCAATTATTCAAGGTTTGTTGAAGTGATTCTTGTTTAGCTAGAATCCAAATGTACGTTAGTATTTAAATTATGGTTAATTAATTATATGTTAAATAGATCCATAGCTTCCGCGTGTACTTGATGTTTATATGATTTATTTATATACTTGTTATGTTATTTAAATTCTAACAATGGCATCACGACCCATTTTAACATGTAATTGATTACCAAAACACATAAAAAACGAATCTTTATTGTTTCTGAATTACATGTAGTCGAATTTTTATCTAGGGTTTATAAAATTTTTGAAACCCTAAATTTTTTTTTTTTGGGGGGGTGGGGGGGGGGGGGGGGGGTCGATTACCTCTTTTATCCAAATTAGGGTTTTGTGTTTTTTATTAATTAATTGGATTAGAAACCCTATGTTGTCTACATGATTATGTGTTTATAGTTCGTATCTTGTGACTATGTGATAAATTGTTATGCTTGAATCCATGACATACGTGCATGTTTGTCATGGATTATTAATGGTTAAGGGTTTTTTTATTTTATTTTATTTTATTTTATTTTTATTTTTTATTTATTTTTTAATCACATGTAAGTTTATGATAGATATTAAAAAATTGGGGAAGACCTCAATGTTAATAAATCAATTTTTTCTATGTGGTATATATATAATTAACTATTGCCTACGCAATTGATTCATCAATGTATGTGGCCTTAGTTAATTATACTCATATTGGAAACCTAGAATTGATTTAATTAGGGTTTATGTAATAAAGTTTGCATGTGGCTAATTGTTTCACTTTATTAATTGTTACGTTTATTAGTTGTTTATTTTTTCTTCATTATTACTTGTTTTGTTTATTTGTTTGACATGTATGTAAGCAAAAAAGGGTAATTTTATGAAATGAAAATAAATTTGACTAATAATGGTGAAACTTGTTGTGATAAATTATGATTTTTGCAAAGTCTTATGTGCCGATAGTGGTTCGCTTTGCACGGTAGTTGGTTCCCAGGCGAGACTAGCAAGATTTATAATTTATTACATGTTTTAAAACTAAAGTCATAAACTTTTGATTTGATTGGTGTTTTTGTACAAATAGTGTGTGCACTATTTTACGTGCAATATCATCTCAAGGGTGATTTACCTCAATTCTGTGGAAAACTAGAAGGGGGGGTTGAATAGTTTTACATCAATTTGTATTTTAAAATCTTTGTTTTATAAAAACTTCGATTCTTATTTATGTGAATTTCAACACTTGCACAACACAAACAATTTAATCTAACTAACTAAACAATTATAACGTAAATATGAAAGTAAAGAAAAGATAGAGATAAAAAGATCAAACCACAACACATGGTATTTATAGTGGTTCGGCTACGAAGCACCTCTTCGCCCTACTCCACTCCTCGAGTCACCTACTCGAGAGTTTTTCTTCACTATGTCAACAAACTCCCTTTTGGCGGAGAAACCTTACACAACTTTCACTTATACCAATTAACGACACAAAGCTAGATGTCGAGTCCTAATAGTAGCTAGAACCAATCTCACGACTTCTTCACGACTAGACACAACTTCTTCACAACTAGAGCACACCACTACTTCTTCACAACTACACACTACTTCTACTTCACACCACAACTTCTTCAATACTAGATTTACAATCCCACCTAGATCTATTAATTACAATCACTACACAACTTTACAATAAATACAAGCTACACAACTAATCTTTAATACTTCAAGATTTGAAATGGAAGGAGTATTCTTCTCTTGCACTTTGAATGATGAAGGATTGGATCACTTAAAACAAGAACTAATATGTTTACGATCAAAGGATTTAGGAAGATGATTTGAGATGATTAGAACAGAGAGTTTTAGTGCAGAAGGTGAGGAAAAATTTCAGATTTGAACCAGTATTTATAGGCAAAAGATTCTGACAGGAGCGTATGCCGACCCCCTTAAATCATGGCCGGCCCCCTTAAAATTATGGGGGCCGCCCACTGTAACGACCTGAATTTTTGTCTTTTCTGAGGAAAATTTATTTGGTGTAGATTAAACTGATTTTGGTTAAAAATTTGAATTCATATATTTCTTATGAAATAAACATTTTCCTTTAATTACCAAAAGTATTTTTCTTAAATATATAAAATGTTTATACCATTTTATATAATTTGTAATTAGTAAATAAACCTTCCTTTGATCATAAAATGTATTAGGCACTTGTTTATTCATACCTTAAGTGAATTAGATGGATATAATGATATTTTGTCACTAAATACTTATTTACGTAATGATTTTACGTTTAATGATTTTACATTTTGTGATCGTCAAAACATAGGGATATCGAGAAATATTAATAACGTTTTTACGCATTATTTATATCAACAAATTCCATGCGCCCCTTTTGTGGTAATTATCCGAATAACTTGGGTCTTTATGACTCATGCAGCAATAGGATATAGTGGGCGATAATTGTAGGTAGTTCTTTGATTGGTGAACCAAATACCTCAAGTAATAAGTTCTTGATTTAATCTTAGCCTAAAACTTGTTATAAAAATGGTTTTGTAAAACTTATGATACGAAGATGTGTGTATGCTTCTTCGTACATATATTTTGATTAACACATCAAAATTTAATACCCTAAAAATTTAAGTTACATGCCATCTAACTATAACAAATACTTGAAGTTATTATTTGGTGTAAGTGAGACCTTAGCTAGATTTTAGTGACAAGGTAAATATCCATTAATGCGTGAGACCATATATGAAGTATTTGCAGTTTCTAAGTTAGACGACTTAATTAAGTTGTTAGTGAGACCAAGAACTTAAGACATGAGATGGGATAAAACATGCTTACTTTGCAAATTGAATTTGGCAAATGTAATTCCCATAATGATCTAGAAATTGGAAATGGTTTGCCAATTATTCATTACCATATTTTATACTTTCCTTACTAGCAGATCAACTGATGTAGTGAAATTATGAAAATTTGGATTTCAAGAAAATTCTATGGTTTATATGAATATTAACCAATGGGTATTCAATTTTCTTGAAAATTGATTATTGAAAATACTAAAATTGAATTTTGTAAATTCTTTTAAATGTATTAATGCAACACTAAACCGTAAACGTAAGTAATTCTTTTATCAAGTAAATTGATCTACACCTTTATGGGTTTTTGGCTAGAGTCAACTTTACTAAAAGAATAAACCTAGTCTTCTTTCTATAAGAGAAGCGTGAGACTTAATCCTATTCCTTTTCATGAATGAGAAAGGTATAATAGGAAAATTAGAATTGTCTAAGTTCTAAATACATAACTCATAGCAATTTTAATAGTTAAGAGAAATTGCACATTTTCCATAGAGATTTTATTACCTTCTTTTGGTAATCAAATTCTTGTGTAACAAATATGATATTTGGTTAACTAGAAAACATGTGTAATCTTTTATGAGTTATTAAATTAGAAGCTAGACGAATTACCGCAAAATGATAAAAGACAAACTAGCATATTTTATCTAGTTGTTTTGCTTTGATCATTTAAAGGTACTACATACAATTGTTGGAATGGTAGACCTAATTAAGGAAGAAATTGTATGCTTAATTTTTCAAGTTAATTGCATTGATGGATATTCCATCATCTACGTAGTAGAATACATTCTTTTAGTACCTAAATAATTATTACGAATGGGTTTTCTCAAAGATGTAGGAAAGTGAATAGCACACTATTTTCTTTCACTGGTTAATGAAACACTTACAATGTTTTCAAATCCAGTTGGAGCATTGTGTTTGTATTACTGAATAAGGAATTATAGTAATGATCTCTAATTCAGTTGGAGCTACAAGGATTGTTATCTTGGAGTAATCTACATTATCTTTGAATATCTCAAGATAAAAACTTTCCAAATATAGACACTAAATTTTCAAGGATAGTCATGTGTGTTTCCTTGTTAATTAAGTAGCTCTATATCTACTAGATATGCTGATATCATTGACATAATCATATTGTTCACATTAACAAACGCGTGCGTGTATTTAAGTGGTACATGATATTGTTCCATGCACAAGTGGGAGAAATCTTATTGTGTGCAAGGTATAACACATAAGAATATGATTTAAAGGATTCTCTTGACTGCAAAGTAAGAGACTCACATTCTAATACACATCTAATCCAAGAAACACTTGGTGTTGCAATTTAGCTTAAGTGAGACCTTGACTAGTTTATAACAAGGGAAATCTCCATGATTACGTAAGACCGTACATGGATAATTTACTGTTTTTAAATTAGATAGCTATTAGAACATGTGTTAATATGATACCAAGACAACTTCAATTCTAATATTTATGTATTCTTAGAATGACATAAATAAATGAAGTAAATAAATTAACTTGAAATTACTATTGAAATCAAATGGTGGTTTTCAAGAATACTTTAGTTATACTTGTTTATATCTTCTTATAAACATGAAGTCTTTTAATTATTATAAGACTTATAATAAAGTAAGACGTTAACTTGTTATGGTTTTTTAATTAAGACATATGCAAGAAGTCATTGAGTTGATCAATGATTAATAACGTATAGTGGGATTATAACAAGTTTATGTTTTTGATGAGACATGAACATGAAGTGACTTGGTCAAAAGTACTTGTGTTATAAAGCATGCAATTGGTTTGGAAATACTATTATACCATTAAGTTGACTTAGTTGGTAAATAGGTATACCAAAAGGAATATGGTTATCTTATATATTGTTAGATTGTCTTACAATATTAATTATAATGAAATACCACATATTTATGGTATGTTCAGTTAGGGAAATCAAACTCTTGTTATATTGTTTGATTAAAGATAATTATGACTTCTTTTCTTCCAAAAGTTATCAAGATTAGAAAATTGAGTATGGATTGAATATACTCAATTAGACTCCTAGAAGATTAATAAGACACCATTGAATTATGAAATGTGATGAAACACATTAAGTCTTAAATTGAAGTTCTGAATTTATTAAGAAGCTTATGGAAAGGTTATTAACAAACTAAAGTCAAGAACATACTGTCAATGTGTATTTGTAATGTCCTAAAAGAGAACATTGTATTGTTGCTCTAATTGCTAAGTATTTATAGATAGTCTATATATTACTAAAGGCAAGTGGAATTTTTTTATCTTGAAAAGATAAAACTACAAGATACATAATCTTTTAAAAACACACTAGTGAAAATTATGATGAGGCTAAACATGTAAATGATAAACCTTAAGATGATGAAATTCTCATTCATAGATCCACTTGGATATCTCAGATATTTAATTAATATGTTGAGGATTATATGATGATGTATTAGCAAATATTGAATTGGATAAATTACTCATACTATGAATGTTATAGATGTTGTTCATAAAGATATTCAAATTTTAAAATATATTTGTTTATCTTAATTCTTAATAGTTAGAGAATGAAGATAAGTTTATTCAAAGATAATGTAACCCTAGTGGTTTTATTCTTTGTGTAGAACTCATATGGACAAAATTGTATACATATTTTAATGCATGTCTTATAACAAGATTATTAATCATACTTAAGCAATTAACTATGATTGAATACTCTTTCCTAAGCACATTAAAGATACAAAGATGGTAATTTTCATACTTATTTTCATGAATATGAAATTTGACAATGAATATAAAAACTTTTTCTTGAATGATTACTTGAGCGAGGACGGTAAGTAATCAAAAGGAGTTTATGAATTCAAATAAATTTTTCGAAGTTTACAAAGTGCAATAATCCATGAAGGGATAAATGCATGCATCTAGGAGATTACTTTTATGTTTAATTATTAAATCCATGTTTTGATTTATAATTGAAATAAGATAATTTTTTAGTATTCCTAAAAGCTAGTGGGTGTATTATATTTAATTTACTAAATTATATATGTTGTAGAACATATAAAAAGTAACATTCTATAAAAGGTAAAAGGTTAAGTCTTAGTTTATGTAACAACCGTGATTTTAGCAGGTTAGTTAGACTGTTAGCCTCGAGTTAATCTAACTTTGTTTGGTGTGGTTTGAGTAGTTATATGTGTGTTATTGTGTGTTATAGTGTGATTAGTATTTGGTTTAGCACTAAATCCCTTCGCGTTGTGGTTGTTATTGTGATTTTTGATGATGTTGATTTTGGGAAAGTTCATTTTGATCACCCATGTGGTGTAGAAATGACTTGTGTATATTTGTCGTTTTGAGGTTTTGCGTAACGAGTCTTCGTTCAAGTTATTGAGCGTTAGTAAGTTACGGGAATGTTGTTTTAGTGAGGAAATGCTTATGGAGTGTGTGAAAATCTATTTTTTGAAACTTTATTTTGAAAATGAATATTTTCCGGTTTGTAGTAAAATTAAGGTTTATCGCGAAAGACGTTAGATTTTGTTATGGGAATACATAAAATATGAAAAGTATGAGGTTTTAAGTGTAATAAATAAATTAATAAAAAAAATAAAAATAAATAAATATAATTAAGGGGGGCGGCCGATTATAGGGATTAGGGGGAAAAAGGAAACCAAATTTGATACCAAATACAACTCTAAGCCTTAAGGGTTATCCAATATAATTATAAATACAAAATCAAAACTTCCCTACCCTTTTTTCCTGCAATTGAATTCCACACAAGGGAGGAACAAGAAGAAAAAATTAGCGTTTCATAATTGTCTAGCAATAATCAAGAATCAAGGTAAAATCTTTAACCCTTACGTGTAATTAATTAATTATTGTTATGATTCATGTAATATTTAATATGATGGAATCTAGGGTTTATATACTTCTGTAAATTATTGAAGTAAAACATGTTAGGATGATTAGATGTCAATAATATGGTTAATGGTTAAGAGAATTGAGTGTTAAACGCGTTAGATTATGTGTTAGGGTTTGGACAGAAAACTATGGCTGTAAAGATGTGAGTGTAAATAACAGATGGTGAGGAGTTAAGTCACGAATTTTAGGTCTAAATTGAAGTATAATGAAAGAGCTTTCCAAAAAGTCCAGCCACGATCGATTTTAAGGTGGGGAAGTCGCTCTTTTGATTTTTCTTTGTTAAGGTGTCAAAGCTGTCAAACCGGGACAGATTTTGGTTAAAAGTTTGAGGGTGTCATGTAGTTATAAAAGTGGTATTTTGACTAGCCTTCTGGAATAGTTAAGTATTAGGTTATATTAGACTACCACGAAGAGAATTCGCGATAAAAACTTTTGGAAGTATTTTATGGAAATCAAAACTTTTTGGAGTGCGTTCAGATCCGAGTTTGAGTAGTTGACAAGTTTGAATTTATTATGAGTATTTGTGTGTATTATTGGTACATGGCCTTCTGGGATTAGCTTCTATGCTTATGAGAGACCATGGTGAATTTTTGGTGTGAGTTTTTGAGCTTCATTTGTCGTGGTTTTATGTGGGCGAATGTACCCAAAAATTCTGCATTTTCTGATTTTAAGAGTGCAAGGGATTTAGTGAGTTTTAAGTTATGGTAGTGGTTAGGGTGGTGTCTAGGAGATCCATGGTGGGTCATATGAGTCTTAGACATCCATCACATGTGTATTACATGGGTTTTAGCTTTTAGCTTGACCTTGTGCAATGTGGATTATTTTTGTGTGCTATAGATTGTGAGTTGTGTTTGTGGAAGCTGCGGAGTTTAAGGTGAGTTCATAGTCCCATATTTTTACCTTGTTTTAAACTTGGGATGGGAATGATGCTTGTCTTAAATGATTTGAATTACTGTGATTATGTGTATGTGTGTTAAAGACCTCGGACTTTTAATGTTATCGTATTTATGCTATATGTGAATGGTAATGATATGATGTGTGATTCTGTGTGGTCCAATTAGGAGGGTGCTTACCCTGTTGCTCGTGCATACGACCTAATTGGAGAGTAGCAGCCCTACTCACTATTTTTCTGTGTGGTCCGATCGGAGGGTATTAATTTACCCATTATTTGGAGCGGGGGTCACGTTCCGGCCTGGTATGTTGTGAATTTGGATCGGTGGGCACGTTCCGCCCGATGGTTGCCTTATGCGTGATATTGCCTTGTGATACATGTAGCTTATATGATAACTATAATTATTTGTCCAGCTATGTTTTATAATCACAGTGATTTTGGTTGCCTAGTGTGTTTGAGTCTTAAACCTATGAATCTCACCAACGTTATGTTGACATTTTAAGCATCATTTTCAGGTGAGCATTCTAAGGCCAAAGTTGAGGGCAGCAATTAGGCGAGACTTAGTTGCATACGGAGACTTATTTATGTTTTGGGATTTGACTTTATTTGGATTTGGTTTTGATACATTTATGTTTTCTGTTTGGTACTTTCATATCTATTGAAGATACCTTTTGGATTTTGTTTTGGTTATTTATCTTTGGGTATTGTTACAACACTGTGTGTTGGTACACTGCTCTATTTATGTGCATGTAGTTGTTCTCTATGTTGACACCAGGTGTTGTGATGATATCCATGAAGTTACACCCGCGCGTTTCCGCCGTGGCGGGGTGTGACAGATTGGTATCAGAGCCTTGGTTATAGAGAATTAGGTGGTTTAACCTAGACTATAGCTTAGGAGTCCCTCATATAGTTGCATTTAGGACCTATGTGTAAGTATAATATCTTTACATGTCTATTTTCCTAAATTATGAGTTATTTTACCAAAATTTTGAACGTCTATTGAACCCTGTACTTAGCATCGTGTGTGTGTCATTTATAGAATGGCACCTCCTGTGCGAAAGATACTTCGTTGGGCCACAGTAGTTGCTAAGGGACGTTAGAGAGTTGGGAAGATGAAGAGAACCAACAGGAGGATATTGGTCCCCGCTAGCATGGTACCATGTGTGATTGAAGAGAAGCTGGCACTCGAGAATGTGAATGGGGAAATGGTGGAGAGATATGAGACAAAGGTAGCTGATAAGGAAGGTTTCACCACCAAGTACCCGTGCAAGTGTCCTCAGTTTCTGGAAGATGATGGGGTAGTTTAGGCTAGACCCCGAGGATTGTATGATTTTGTAGATAGGATAAATGAAGAGTTAAGAGATTGTGAAGATGATTTTGCAAGACTTCCTTTACCACAGAATCATGGAAATAAGAATGGATGGGTGAGCGAGGAGGAGGAAGTGGATTCGGACTTGGAGTCCACTGCGCGTACACCGTTTTAGGTCTTAGATAGGACTCGAACTGCGTACGACTTGTTTTCAATGTTATGTTTTAATGTTTTATGGTTTTGATGAGTTATTTTGACGTTGATTGTATGTTGAAATGTGAATTCCTTCGGATTTTTGGGATTTATCCCGTGTTTTAATAAGAAGCCTTGGGCGAGTTTGGATATTTTGATGTGTATATTATGTGTATTATGGGAGTATATTTTGGTTAGTATTGATTGCGTGCTATTTGTTATAAGATGTTACTATTGTTAGGTGTGGCTTTGGAAGTAAGTACACATGTGGAAGGATACATCTAAAATTGTGGGTGGCCAACACAATTATAAATGTATCACGACATATGTGGACCTACAGCCAATGTTACATTGAATCAATGGTGATATGCTTATGTGTGGTAGAGTTGAGTTTATTTGGTTATATGATTGAGAGTGTCTCATGTGATGGGAGGTAGATGATTGAGTAGGATTATGGAGATTGTGTAATCTTGTGAATGGTCTCTAATGGTTCTATTGTCCTGCGTGTTTAGGAAATAGCGCCAAGGAAACCAAGACGACCTATCACTAAGTCACCTATGAGTGGAGCTTACCGAACACCGAAGAAGTCCAAGAAGTCGACACCTATTATTGGGGATAGCAACCCTATCTTTCAGCAAATGATCAATCAGCAGCTAGAAGCTTTAATGCCTGAACTTGTGACTCAATTGAGTGAGCAGTTAGGCAGTGGAGCTCATCCTGATGGTGCTGGAAGTGGAGGAGGCGGAAATAATGGGTGTACTTACAAGGAGTTCATGGCCTGTAAGCCTAAGGAATTTGATGGAAAGGGTGGTGCAATTGCACTCACTCGATGGATAGAGAAAATGGAGTCTGTGATGGATATAAATGGATGTAGTGAGGTCCAGAAAGTTAAGTATGCGGTTAGTTCTTTGGTTAACAAGGCGTTGACCTGGTGGAACACGCAACTTCAGGCTAGGGGACGAGTTGCGGCTTTGGGTATGACTTGGGAGGACTTCAAAGCCTTAATGGTGGAGGAGTTTTGCCCAGTCAATGAGATGCAGAAATTGGAAGGAGAGTTGTGGAATCATACTATGGTTGGAGCTAATCATATGGGGTACACTGATAGGTTTCATGAGTTAGCTAGGATGGTTCCTCATCTAGTAACTCCTGAATCGAAGCGTATTGAGAGGTATATCCGTGGATTGGTTCCACAGATTCACTCGATGGTTAGGGCGACTGAGCCGACAACGCTTCTAAGTGCTATTCAAAAGGCTGAGGCACTGACGGATGAAGCGGTTAGGAGTGGAACACTGGCAAAGTCGGGAGAGAAGAAGCGAGAGGAGGTTGATGCTACTAAGACAGCTGGTTTTAGTGGTGACAATAAGAAAGCAAGAAAAGGGAAGGGGTTCGTAGCAACGGATCCTATGATGGCAGCAGGTTATGTGGGAACAGTTTCTATGGCTATGACTGGTAATAGTGAGAAAAGGGGGTATATGGGTAATGCCCCTAGATGTGTTAAGTGTGGTTACTATCATCTCGAGAACACTCCATGTCGTGTGTGTTTCAGGTGTGGAAAACCTGGGCACTTTGCTAAGGACTGCCGTGCAGTGATTACTCAAGCGACTCCAATCAACTCGGTTGGCACAGGGGTTAATCGCAGGGCATGCTATAAGTGTGGTAGTACTGATCATCTGCATAACGGGTGTCCCAAACTTGTTGGAATGTTTGGACGGCCTGGGAATCAGCTGGCTATTGAAGGAGGACAAGGACAAGGGTTTAATAGAAATGCAGCTAAGGGAAAGGCATTTACAATGAATGCAAGTGAGGCGCGCCAAGACCCGAACGTTGTTACTGGTACGTTCTCTCTCAATGGTCATTATGCTACTACGTTATTTGATACGGGTGCGGATTATTATTTTGCTACTACTGAATTTGCTAGAATATTGGGTGTTGAGTTTAGTGAACTTAGACCTAGTATTTTGATTGAAATAGCTAGTGGTATAGAAATAGAAGTTGATAAGGTTATTCGTGAGTATGTTATCGTGTTAGAGGGTGTTGCGTTTAAGATTGACTTAATACCCTTAGGACATGGTAGCTTTGATGTGGTAATAGGGATGGATTGGTTGGCTAGGCATAAAGCTGAAGTAATATGCCATGAAAAGGTGGTTCGAATTCCATTAGAGAGTGGTGGTGTGCTATGAGTACAAGGAGAAAGCGTGAAGAAGAATTCGAAATCCCTTATGAGTGCGAAGTTTAGAGAACTCAAAGTGGGGGATATTCCAGTAGTGTGTGAGTTTTCGGGCGTTTTTCCTGAGGATTTGTCCGGATTACTGCCGATACGACAGGTGGAGTTTTGTATTGAGTTAATTCCTGGAGCGACGCCGGTAGCGAAAGCTCCTTATCGATTGGCACCTACGGAGATGCAGGAGTTGGCTGCACAGTTGAAAGAACTTCAAGATAAGGGGTTTATTCGACCTAGTCATTCCCCGTGGGGAGCGCCTGTTTTGTTCGTTAAGAAGAAAGATGGTTCGTTTAGAATGTGTATTGATTACCGAGAGTTGAATAAGTTAACGGTGAAGAATCGGTATCCTTTACCTAGAATTGATGATCTTTTCGACCAGTTGCAGGGTGCTAGATTTTTCTCAAAGATAGATCTACGATCTGGTTATCATCAGTTAAGAGTACATGAGGAGGACATTCCCAAGACAGCTTTTATAACTCGTTATGGACACTTTGAATTTACGGTTATGCCATTTGGGTTGACTAATGCACCAGCGGTATTCATGGATTTGATGAATCGTGTGTGTAGGCCCTATTTGGATAAATTCGTAATTGTGTTTATTGACGACATTCTGATTTACTCTAAGTCGAAGGAAGAGCATGGGGAACACCTGAGGTTAATACTTGGCTTATTGGAGAATGAGAGATTGTACGCTAAGTTCTCTAAATTTGAATTTTGGCTGCAAGAGGTGCAATTTCTTGGTCATATAGTGAATAGTGAAGGTATACATGTAGATCCTAGCAAGATAGAAGCAGTCAAGAATTGGAAGGCTTCTACGACACCTTCTGAGATACGCTCTTTCTTCGGATTGGCAGGATACTACAGGAGATTTATAGCAAATTTTTCAAAGATTGCTAAGCCTCTCACTATGTTGACTCAGAAGAATAAAAAGTATGAGTGGGGAGATGAGCAAGAAGTGGCTTTTTAGACACTAAAAGATAGTTTGTGTAATGCACCTATTCTGACGTTACCTGACGGGCCAGATGATTTTGTGGTATATTTTGATGCGTCGAATCAAGGTTTTGGATGTCTGTTAATGCAAAGGGGGAAGGTGATAGCTTATGCATCACGACAACTCAAGGTTCATGAGAAGAATTATACCACTCACGACCTAGAGCTTGGTGCGGTGGTATTTGCTCTCAAGAATTGGAGACATTATTTGTATGGTACGAAGAGTACGGTCTATACTGATCATAAGAGTCTTCAGCATATTTTTAATCAGAAGGAGTTGAATATGCGTCAAAGAAGATGGATGGAGCTGTTAAGTGATTACGACTGCGACATTCGTTATCATCCTGGAAAAGCGAATGTGGTGGCCAATGCGTTGAGTAGAAAGGAAAGAATTAAGCCGAGACGTGTGCGAGCTATGAGCATAACATTGCAGTCAGGAATTAAGAGTAAGATATTGGCAGCACAAGAGGAGGCTCTCAAGGATGAGAACCTTGTGGCTGAAATGTTGCGTGGTTTAGATCAGCAGATGGAAAGGAAGGAAGATGGTGGACTATATTTCTTAGATCGAATATGGGTTCCACTAGTGGGAGATGTGAGAAAGGTGATCATGGATGAGGCTCATAAGACGAGGTACTCGATTCATCTAGGGTCTGATAAGATGTACTATGATCTTAGAGATGCTTATTGGTGGCCGGGAATGAAGAGGGAGATAGCTGAGTATGTTAGTCGATGTTTAACTTGTTTGAAGGTTAAGGCTGAACATCAGAAACCCTCTGGATTGTTACAGCAGCCGCCAATTCCTGAATGGAAGTGGGATAATATAACTATGGATTTCATTACTAAATTGCCTCGCACAAGTAATGGACATGACACGATATGGGTCATTGTGGACAGATTGACGAAGTCTGCACATTTTCTGGCCATTCGTGAGGATTACAAGATGGAGAAGTTGGCAAGGATCTATATAAATGAGATTGTGGCAAGGCATGGTGTGCCGGTGTCTATCATTTCAGATCGGGATAGTAGGTTCACTTCGCGGTTCTGGCAGTCGTTGCAAAAGGCTTTGAATACACGATTGGATATGAGTACTGCTTATCATCCACAGACCGATGGACGAAGTGAGCGAACGATTCAGATGTTAGAGGATTTGCTTCGTGCTTGTGCTATTGATTTTGGAGGAAGCTGGGATACTCATTTGCCTTTGGCTGAGTTTTCTTATAATACCAGCTATCATTCAAGCATTAGATGTGCACCGTTTGAGATGTTGTACGGAAGGAAGTGTAGATCACCGGTGTTATGGGCAGAGGTTGGGATGAGTCAGTTAATTGGACCTGAATTGGTGCAAAAGACTATGGATATGGTCTTTCGGATTAAAGAAAGACTTAAGGCTACGAGAGATCGTCAAAAGAGTTATGCGGATAATCGCCGCAAACCTTTGGAGTTTAGTGTTGGAGATTTTGTGATGTTGAAGGTGTCACCATGGAAGGGTGTTGTGCGTTTCGGTAAGAAAGGCAAGTTAGCACCTAGATATGTTGGGCCATTTGAGATTACGGAGAGGATTGGACTTGTGGCATATCGTTTGAGATTGCCTGAGGAATTAAGTGGTGTGCATGATACGTTTCACGTGTCTAATTTGAAGAAGTGTTTGGCGGATGCTAGTTTGCATGTGCCACTAGATGAGATTAAGGTTGATAGAACACTTCACTTTGTGGAGGAACCGGTTGAGATTATGGACCGAGAAGTTAAGAGTATGATGCGTAGTACGATTGCATTGGTAAAGGTACGATGGAATTCCAAACGTGGTCCTGAGTTTACTTGGGAGCGTGAGGATCAAATGAGAGCTAAGTATCCTAAGTTGTTTGCTGAGAAGTCTGATGATACGAGCTGTTAAATCTCGGGACGAGCTTTCCCTAAGCGGGGGATGATGTAACAACCGTGATTTTAGCAGGTTAGTTAGACTTTTAGCCTCGAGTTAATCTAACTTTGTTTGGTGTGGTTTGAGTAGTTATATGTGTGTTATTGTGGTTGTTATTGTGATTTTTGATGATATTGATTTTGGGAAAGTTCATTTTGATCACCCATGTGGTGTAGAAATGACCTTTGTATATTTGGCGTTTTGAGGTTTTGCGTAACGAGTCTTCGTTCAAGTTATTGAGCGTTAGTAAGTTACGGGAATGTTGTTTTAGTGAAGAAATGCTTATGGAGTGTGTGAAAATCTATTTTTGGAAACTTTATTTTGAAAATGAATATTTTCCGGTTTGTAGTAAAATTAAGGTTTATCGCGAAAGACGTTAGGTTTTGTTATGGGAATACATAAAATATGAAAAGTATGAGGTTTTGAGTGTAATAAATAAATTAATAAAAAAAATAAAAATAATAAATATAATTAAGGGGGCCGGCCGATTATAGGGATTAGTGGAAAAAGAAAACCAAATTTGATACCAAATACAACTCTAAGCCTTAAGGGTTATCCAATATAATTATAAATACAAAATCAAAACTTCCCTACCCCTTTTTCCTGCAATTGAAGTCGACACAAGGGAGGAACAAGAAGAAAAAATTAGGGTTTCATAATTGTCTAGCAATAATCAAGAATCAAGGTAAAATCTTTAACCCTTACGTGTAATTAATTAATTATTGTTATGATTCATGTAGTATTTAATATGATGGAATCTAGGGTTTATATACTTCTGTAAATTATTGAAGTAAAACATGTTAGGATGATTAGATGTCAATAATATGGTTAATGGTAAAGGGAATTGAGTGTTAAACGCGTTAGATTATGTGTTAGGGTTTGGACAGAAAACTATGGTTGTAAAGATGTGAGTGTAAATAACAGATGGTGAGGAGTTAAGTCACGAATTTTAGGTCCAAAATTGAAGTATAATGAATGAGCTTTCCAAAAAGTCCAGCCATGATCGATTTTCAGGTCGGGAAGTCGGTCTTTTGATTTTTCTTTATTAAGGTGTCAAAGCTGTCAAACCGGGACAGATTTTGGGTAAAAGTTTGAGGGTGTCATGTGGTTGTAAAAGTGGTATTTTGACTAGGCCTTCTGGAATAGTTAAGTATTAGGTTATATTAGACTACCACGAAGAGGATTCGCGATAAAAACTTTTGGACGTATTTTATGGAAATCAAAACTTTTTGGTGTGCGTTCAGATCCGAATTTGAGTAGTTGACAAGTTTGAATTTATTATGAGTATTTGTGTGTGTTATTGGTCCATGGCCTTCTGGGATTAGCTTCTATGCTTATGAGAGACAATTGTGAATTTTTGGTGTGAGTTTTTGAGCTTTATTTGTTGTGATTTTATGTGGGCGAATGTACCCAAAAATTCGGCATTTTCTGATTTTAAGAGTGCAAGGGATTTAGTGAGTTTTAAGTTATGGTAGTGGTTAGGGTGGTGTCTAGGAGATCCATGGTGGGCCATATGAGTCTTAGACATCCATCATATGTGTATTACATGGGTTGTAGCTTTTAGCTTGACCTTATGTAATGTGGATTATTTTTGTGTGCTATAGATTGTGAGTTGTGTTTGTGGAAGCTGCGGAGTTTAAGGTGAGTTCATAGTCCCATATTTTTACCTTGTTTTAAACATGGGATGGGAATGATGCTTGTCTTAAATGATTTGAATTACTGTGATTATGTGTATGTGTGTTAAAGAGCTCGGACTTTTAATGTTATCGTATTTATGCTATATGTGAACGGTAATGATATGATGTGTGATTCTGTGTGGTCCAATTGGGAGGGTGCTTACCCTGTTGCTCGTGCATACGACCTAATTGGAGAGTAGCAGCCCTACTCACTATTTTTCTGTGTGGTCCGATCGGAGGGTATTAATTTACCCATTATTTGGAGCGGGGGTCACGTTCCGGCCTGGTATGTTGTGAATTTGGATCGGTGGGCACGTTCCGCCCGATGGTTGCCTTATGCGTGATATTGCCTTGTGATACATGTAGCTTATATGATAACTTTAATTATTTGTCCAGCTATGTTTTATAATCATAGTGATTTTGGTTGCCTAGTGTGTTTGAGTCTTAAACCTATGAATCTCACCAACGTTATGTTGACATTTTAAGCATCATTTTCAGGTGAGCATTCTAAGGCCAAAGTTGAGGGCAGCAATTAGGCGAGACTTAGTTGCATATGGAGACTTATTTATGTTTTGGGATTTGACTTTATTTAGATTTGGTTTTGATACATTTATGTTTTCTGTTTGGTACTTTCATATCTATTGAAGATACCTTTTGGATTTTGTTTTGGTTATTTATCTTTAGGTATTGTTACAACACTGTGTGTTGGTACATTGCTCTATTTATGTGCATGTAGTTGTTCTCTATGTTGACACCAGGTGTTGTGATGATATCCATGAAGTTACACCCGCGCGTTTCCGCCGTGGCGGGGTGTGACAGTTTGGAATGAAACTTTACTTAGAAGATTTAGAAAATAAAATATACAACCTTGGAACAAAAGTTTATTATTTAATCAACATGCGCGGTAAATAATTCTAATAGAACATGATATATCCTTTAGAAAATGGATATATATCTTTGAAAAGATAGAACATGAATGAAATTTAAGTCTGACTGAAGGATTTTTCATGTGAATCATATATTGTTGTATCATGCTTAAATGCAATATGATTTGACAATATTTGATATCCAATTAAAACTTATTAGATAACTTGTGTAATGAATATTTTAATGGAATATGTTTGTACTTAGAATAACGATCCTCAGCCTGGAATTTGCTCCTAAATTCTAAGTATAAACAATATGGCAAATTGTTGTGTAATTGTTATAGCCGAAAATAAATCTTGAAAGATTAGAAGGCATCAAACATTATGCAATGGATGTTAAGTTTATGGAATTTTAAAGAGCATATTGTGTTTTGTATACAATGATGCTGATTTAATTGAGATGACACTCAATAACTAGTTATGGTAGGATTTCATCCTTGTTTATAGCCATGTGAACCATTTGTGCTCAACTAAGAGCATAGTTGTATTATACATTAAAGAATTAAAATACTTTAAAACTTTAAAAGGTTTGAAAGTTTGATTGTCATAAGTTAGTGATTGAGGATGTCACAGCATTTATGAAATATTATGTGGCAATATCAAGATAGTTGAATGCGCACATACAAGAAGTTCAATAATTGAATTCTTGAAATAAGTATTCTCAAAATTTCAATAGATCAAAGTTAATTCAAATAATGCCTTGTCAACAAGTATGATTGTATTAATTGATGCATAATTGTCAACAAGTATAATTGTCATTACTTAAGACAAAATTCATTAACTAGAATTATCATGCATTGATCCATTTAGTATTTGGATAAGGGATATTAAGCAATTATTATTTATAATGAATTAAAGTACTTTGTATGTTTGTTTTCATTAATAATAAATTGCATCCTATATTTGCATGTTTAAATCCGTGAATAACTTATGTTATTCTAAATTGTCCATTGTCAATTAATGATATGGGAATATCATTAAACTAAGACAAATTTGAGTATTGGTTAGAATATACTAGAAAGTATATTGATGCGTTGTCATACTAATTTCGCATGATATTCAATGAACTGAATATAGGACTTACCCAACTACATGAGTTTACTTTATGGATCTTGTCATTAAGTAAATCATGAAAATAGTTATCCTCAGACTATGTAGTGCATTTCTGTGAAGCAATTTACTGTTATTCGTAACTGGTAGTTATAAGGATTTTTTTCAGGAGTGTTGCAAAGTTCATGGGTTATTGCTTGTAGTCAAGATAGAATTTGTCCCTTCAAATTTGTTTTGATGTTTAATACTGTTGGGACCCTCGTAGGGTTGACAAGATGTTTGCGTACGTACGCCCAAAGTCTATCTGGAATACGTTCAGATGTTTTGGTAATCTTGCTCAGTTATAAACAACGAGAAACAGAATTGTTAATTAAAGAATGACTAAGATCCATATCTTTATTAACATGGTATAATAATAATAATAATAATAATAATAATAATAATAATAATAATAATAATAATAATAATAATAATAATAATAATAATGAATCATTAAAGTTTTTCCAGGAGACCTCAATCAATTTGTACTAGGGGCATTGGCGTGTTGCTAAACGCTAACCAATGTCATTATACTATTAATAGATATCAAAGTAGGAGCTGTTAGAGTTTATAGATAAATATTAATATGTATATGACTAGTTTCGAACCCGAGACCACAGGATTGCACATGTTACGAATGAATATTAAAGATTAATCATTAATGTATATAAAACGTTATATATATTTATTTTTTAAACACAAGATAAGGACTAACGATCGTCAGTAGTTAATGGAATTGGCTAACTATCGTTAATTATCAAGAGAGAAGGACTAAAGTGGAATTAGATGGTCGAGAAGGTTCCGGAATCCCTTCTATGGGTTTGGCCGGTCGTGGGCTATTGGGGGAGACCCAATCCCACTCTAACTTGGGGTCTAAGTTTCTACAACTATATAAACAAACAGAAGGGTTCATTGTTTGGTCTACTTTGTACATACACACTAAACCCTAATTGTGTTTCTCTCTTCCTTTTCTTGTTAAATAATCGACGAACAACCCTTAGGGTTTCTTGATCGATTTTCTTGTTAAGCAAATTATTGTTTTGTGTTTTACTAGCATAAACTTTAATACGTTATTAATTCGTGTGTACAAGAACGTGGTATTAAATTACTATAGTTAATATCTTGGATCGAATAACAAAACGGTAAGGGGTTATTCATTGGTCATTACAAACCCTTATTAGGGTTCATCAATTATTCAAGGTTTGTTGAAGTGATTCTTGTTTTGCTAGAATCCAAAGGTACGTTACTATTTAAATTATGGTTAATTAATTATATGTTAAATAGATCCATAGCTTCCGCGTGTACTTGATGTTTATATGATTGATTTATGTACTTGTTATGTTATATAAATTCTAACAATTTCATCATACTGGTGGTAGCCAAATTTAATGTATTAATATGCATAAAAAAATGTCGAAATTTCCATGAAGGTCTACACTTGTAACTAACAATAATATACATGAGTTCTTCAAATTGATCTAATTGTGCAACTCTTGTAACAATTTGAATCAATGTTTGAAACTTCATGTGAAAGCTTCTAGGAGAAAGTAGACAAAGATCGATCCAACACAACTCCTTCTATACCTGTTAGTGGAAGCTCATTTGTTAGAGTTTGCCTATATATACTGTTAGGACTTATGTAATCATTAACAATTCATTAATCTAAATAGCATCTTACATGGTATCAAAGCCAAAAATAAATGTCCGAATCACGATTTATTTTTTACCAAATCACGCTTGTATACTATCAAAATGTTAGTGCAATCTATCTCTCTTCTAATCCCCTGTAGCATCAACGCACAAAACATATTGAGATAGTCATTCACTTTGTTTAGGATTTAGTTGCTACTGGACATGTGCGTGTTTTGCATGTTCCTTCTTGTTATCAGTTTGCGAATATCCTCACTAAAGGCCTTCCTTCTGCTTTGTTTGCTGAGTTTCGTGACAGTTTGAGCGTCCGTTCCACCCACTCCAACTGTGGGGGGCTGTTAGTGGATTTATTTGTGCTAGACTAGTATTAGTATTGTTTGAGTCCAAGTCCATGTGTTAGGGTGTGCCTATATATTAGAGTAAATTACATAGATCGTCCCTGTGGTATGTCAAAAATAACAAATTTCGTCCCTCGAAGTTTGAAGTTGCACTGGTAGTCCCTAAGTTGGTAAATAAATAACACCACCAGTCCTTTAGTTTAACTGGTGTTAAGTAGTTCCGTTATAATTTACACGTTAGCCCCTTTGGTTAAATATCGTTGCACTTTTTATCCTTAATAATAACGGTTGTTTATAATTAAAAGTTTCCATATGTTTTTATCTGTTTTTACACATTTTCGTCCGTTTTTATACGTTTTCTTACATTTTTATCCGTTTTCGTCCATTTTTATATGTTTTTTTTTTATCATTTTTATACGTTTTTATCCGTTTTTCTTACGTTTTTATGCGTTTTTTTCCGTTTTCCTTACGTTTTATCCGTTTTTATTTGTTTTCATCAGTTTTCATACACTTTTATCCGTTTTTATATATTTTCGGCCATTTTTAAACGTTTTCTTGCGTTTTTATCCGTTTCCTCCCGTTTTTATATATTTCTGACCGTTTTTATACATTTTCGTCCGTTTTCTTACGCTTTTATTCATTTTCATCCGTTTTTATATGTTTTCACCCGTTTTCTTACATTTCATACGTTTTATTCATTTTCTTCCATTTTTCGACCATTTTTATATGTTTTCGTCTGTTTTCATACGTTTTTATATGTTTTCGTCTGTTTTTCTTAAGTTGCCATACGTTTTTGTCTATTTTATACATTTTTGTCCGTTTTTATATGTTTTCGTCCATTTTTCTTATGCTTTTATCTGTTTTTATACGTCTTCATCTATTTTTATACGTTTCCAAACGTTATTATACGTTTTCGTCTGTTTTTATTCGTCTTCTTACGTTTTTATCTGTTTTTAGACATTTTAATACCGGATAAAAACGTATGAAAACGTACAAAAATATAGGAAAATGTAAAAAATAGGCGAAAACGTATAACAATGTATGGAAACGTATGAAGACGTATAAAAACGAATAAAAAACGTAAGAGAAACTAACGAAAACAATAAAAACGTATTAAATGGACAAAAACGGACAAAAACAGAAGAAAACGTATAAAAACGGATAACAATGTATGACAACTAAAGAAAACGTACGAAAATGTATAAAAATGGATAAAAATGTATGAAGAATTAAGAAAAATGGCCAACACGTATAAAAACGGATAAAAACGTATAAAAACGAACGAAAACATATAAAAATGGGCAAAAATGGATAAAAACGTAAGAAAACCGACGAAAATGAACAAAACGTATAAAAATGTAAGAAAACGGGCGAAAACGTATAAAAACATAAGAAAACGGATGAAAACGTATAAAAACGGTAAAAAAAACCTATAAAATGGACGAAAACGGATAAAAATGTAAGAAACGTATAAAAACGGGCGAAAATGTGTAAAAACGGATCAAAACATATGGAAACTTTAAATTTTAAATTGCCGTTATTATTAAGGATAAACGATGCAACGATATTTAACCAAAGGGGCTAACGTGTAAACTATAACGGAACTACTTAACACTAGTTAAACTAAAGGACCGGTGGTTTTATTTGTTTGCCAACTTAGGAACTATCAGTGCAACTTCAAACTTCGAGGGACGTAAGTTGTTATTTTTGACAAACCACAAGGACCATCCATGTGCCACATGGGCCTTGGAGTAGATTGGTTCTAGCTTGGATTAGAACTCTCTACATATTATTTAGGACTTATGTAAGCATTAACAATTCATTAATTCAAATATCCTTGTACCAGGTATCCCTTTTGCACAAAACGTTCAACATAAAGTATATAAGAAAATACCTTTTTTTTCTTTTTTTTATTATTATTTTTTTCTACAAAAGCACTTGGTAACGTAATTGTAGTTGTAATCATAATGTATAAAATGGCATAATTCTATCATCACAACTCCTAAATGCTACTTCATTGAGAGTTGGAAAAAGAGTATTTCAAAAAAAAAAAAAAAAAAAAAAAAAAAAAAAAAAAAAAAACCAATTGATGCTTGTTAAACGAGCTTTAAAATCACAACGGTCACTGCTCCTGAAGGCACAGAGCAGAACACACCTCATATACGTAAAATTAAAATCACAACGGTCACTTGATATAGAAGTTAAGTGTTCAATCAATGTGCTTTTATGCGGATAAAGAAAACTTTGCAACTCGATCGATCTGGACGTTCAAGTATATGTATTGCCACCTTAATATTCATGAATGGTCAATCTCAAATTAAGCATCATAAGATTAATTAGCACTAACTCAATAAAGTACATATACTACTAGTCTCGCTTGTTTGAATGATGCTTATTCATTAATTTAAGGGTTCAAAATTTTCCCCAAATGTGCACCTTTGATCAAAGGTTTGCCCCAACTTTATCAATAGTTGACAAGTGTCTAACTTGAAATTACATATGTGTAAGTGGAAAATATATGTGTGTAAATGTCCTCTTATGCGATACGGTGTACTTATTATGCGACTTGTACTTTTTTATGCGACTTGAACTTTTTTTATGCTATTTGTATTTTTTATGCGACTTGTACTTTTTATGTGACTTTGTACTCTTATACACTTATACTTGTACTCTTACATAAGTGTACTTCCACTTATACACAAGTACTTGATTTTGGGGCAAAAAAGTACGTGTTTCATAAGTCGAATAGAGCGCATAGGTCGTCAAGGGACAAATGCAAAAACCTGAAGTCGCATGGGGCAAACATTTGATCAAATGTGCACTTTTGGGGCAACTAATAAATTACCCCTTAATATAATTGGTTGTTTGAGAGAAAAAAAAAAGGTGCTTAAGCTTTAACCAGTTGCTATTCTATCACTGCAATTGAATGTTTAGCTAAAGAAATTAAAATTGAGTGAAAACCTTACTCCATCAACAATTAAACTTGATCAAGTTAGACATGATGTGAAAATTTACGAAGCCGTCAACCATACTTTTACAACTTTTATATTACTGCCAATGTTTATGATATTTCTACAACTGATGATGGATATGTATACCATCGATAACCAAAACCAAACAGTCGTCTTGGTATATGTATTTTATTAAAAAAACCACTGCTTTTCTAAGGCTTTGAAGAAAACTAGTCATACAACTTCCGAAGACTGTCAGCATCCTTGCCGTCTGGCGAACTACCTGGAAAAAGTTTCTGTAAAAGTAGCACCAAAAACTAAATTAGATTGAGACTAACCAAAATTATATATTTAAGAAATTGAATAGTGTTAGATAAAATTTGTTTACATCAAGATCCTTCTTCACTTTTTTGTCCATCTTAGATTTGCCCTTAAGAAGCCTTTTACCCGTAAGGCCATACAGATCTTCTTCAATCTCTCGTTTAGTAAGTGAAATCGATAATTTTTGTTGGTTTGACTCAACACTTACTTCTTGTTTAAGCTTCTTATATTTGTTCGCCTTGCTCTTCTCGCTCTTTTCAAGAACTCTAGAACTTGATTTTGATTTTTCAATTGGTGTTGATGCCTCGGTCACACTTTCTTGGCCTTGGATTTCATCATGCTCTTTGATAGCAGAAATAGCCAAATCTCCTAAAGTACAAAGCTGGTGTGATTTTGAGTTTGTTGAAGACATTGTTCCTTAAAAATTTGTAACTCAAGAGTGATTGAAGTATGATGATTGTTTTCCATAGGCTATAAAAGAGTTTTTGCAACCATAATATTAATTGCAATAAATGGTGTTTGTGTTGTTATACTTAACTATTTACAATTCCTTTATTCTTGTAATACATTGGTGATATTACGTTCGCAATATAGATTTGACTTTTGCAGTAAAGAAATTATTTATTCTAAGATAGTTAGAAAAAAAGTCACACAAATACGAATTCAGAACAACAACTAGAAGTGACGTATATTTCAGAAAGTAACAAACTTGGATGGATATAACATAGTGAAGTCACAAATGAAAACATGCACATGGAAAAAAATGGTGAAATCACTGATAGTAAGTTGATTGCTAAAGTATAAATAAAAACGTAAAAATCATCGTTTGGCTACACAATTATTTTCCTTTGAACTTCCTGCATCATATGATCGGGTAGCCACTTCTTTTAATTCATCTGATAACTACTACGAGTTGAGTTTTCCTCAGAAACTTTTACTAAATGTTACTGCAGTTTTTAGCTAGTCTTATATATATATATATATATATATATATATATATATATATATATATATATATATATATATATATATATATATATATATATATATATATATATATATATATATATATATAGGGTGAGGATCAGGTACGTTTTTGTCTTTTAGTGCGGATGGTACGGACGAATCTCAGCCCTCCATCTAGTCAACCATCTGAAAAAGGCGGAGTGGCAATATCATAAATATCCCGTCTTTTTTTAAGATCGTTACTATCGTATTAGCTTTTTTTCTGAAAAAAATTTAAAAAAATAAAGAGAACAAATAATTAAGAATCGCTGAAAAAAATTTCAAAAAAAAAATCGCTTTCATCGTTAAAGGTATTGTGATATCAGAATCTGATTTTGACTTTTTTACAAAAGTCAAAATCAGATCTTGACTTTTGTAAAAAAGTCAAAATCAGATTCTGAAAACTTTTTTTTTAATAAAAAATTTAATATCACAATAACTTTTTTAATATCGTAAAAACTTTTTCTTAATAAAAATTGTTAATATCGCCGTAACTATCATGCTTTCTTAATATCAAAGTTAAAGGTATTGTGATATCAGAATCTGATTTTGACTATTTTACAAAAGTCAAGATCTGATCTTGAGATCTTTACTTTTGTAAAAAAGTCAAAATCAGATTCTGAAAACTTTTTTTTTAATAAAAAATTTAATATCACAATAACTTTTTTAATATCGTAAAAACTTTTTCTTAATAAAAATTGTTAATATCGCCGTAACTATTATGCTTTCTTAATATCAAAGTTATTTTTTTTAATATCACTTTAACTTTTTCAGTTTTTCTTAATATCGTAATATCACGGTTCATTTTTACATGTAAAAAAGCTTAATATCACGGTACTACTCATAATATCGTTAATATCACATTAGCACTCATAATCAAAAAAGAAAAAAGTGCTCAGAAAAATCTGAAAAAATAAAAAAAAAATAAAAGAACACAACTAGAGTAAGGATCGCTGAGAAGAAAAAAAACCAAAAAAATCGTTTTCATGATCAATTGGTACCGTGATATTAGCGTCAGATCTTGACTTTTTTACAAAAAGTCAAGATCAGATCTGTAATGGGCGGTCCAGATCCATCCGCACGTCCGCACTAAAAATAAACATCCGCACGTGATCCTCACTATATATATATATATATATATATATATATATATATATATATATATATATATATATATATATATATATATATATATATATATATATATATAAGAAATCTATTCAAAGACAACCTACTGTTACACGAGGATAAGTTGCATTTATTCTTTTAAGGGAAATCATATGAACATGGAATAGGTGAAAGAAAGCTCATTATTGTTTTTTGTATATAGGATTTACTGTTATCATACAAAGTTGACAACAATATGAGAAGGAACTTTGTGAGTTGTCATAGTATAATTAAGTATTTAAAACCTCTTTCAAGCTGACAAAAGTTTACAAGTATGCAGGCATCACATACACTAAGTACTTCTCTGTATGTAAGAATGGGAGGTCCGAAAGTATCTTAAAATGATACGAAGGTTGCTAGATGAAACAAATTAACCTCATTGTCGTTGTTTCTTATATTGGAATTCTATTATATCAGGACATTTGCTACAATTAACTAAAACTAAGTACCTAAAAGTTGATTGCCGATAAAACCAAGTTTGCTATTAATTATGCACATTAAGAACTTCCATCTCTATATTTAAAAACGGTGTATCTAAAACTATTTAAATTGCCGAACCAAATGAATAAAGCTAGCAAGAGTAAATAGGTTGCTAATATAGCTTTATAAATCAATATAGTCACCCTTAAATCACCAAAAGAAGTTGCAAACAAAAAGCATACATGGGCATGAATATCTATCGTTAACCATACCCCGTCAACTAACATCAATATGTTATAAGTTCTTTAGTCATTGTTTTGGTAAAATCGAACGACTCCTCAAGCCATAACACTTTTTATGAAGTTTCCTCAACTGGTGATAGATAAACATTGAAAATAAAACCAAGGTGTCCACTAAGCATGTAGTTTAACAAAATAATAATAATAAAAAAAGGCAAATTAATGTTGTTTTGCGGAAGTTAGAAGCCATATGTCTTTCGCAACGTCTCAGCAGTAAGACCATCTAATGACTATCCTCAAGGATGCAATTCCTGCAAAAAAGAGTACCATCACAAACTAGATTAGAGACCACGTACCCGATATTATATTTTTTTTACAAAACTGGGTACATATGACAAAATGTGTTTACATCAATCTTCGCCTTCACCCTCTTGTTCACCCTCTTGCTGGACTTATGAGGCCTTTTACCAGTAATGGCAGATAGATCTTCTTTTATCTCTTCTTTGGAGGGTGCAATCGAAAATCTGTGGTATTTCAGCTGATCAACATCTCCCTCCTGGAGAATCGTTTTCTTTTTCGATATGTTAGATTTAGCATCTTTTTTAGGAACCCTATAAGTTAAGGGTGATGACTTCTCAACAAATGTTGATGTGTTAGTCCCAGTGATGTCTGGTTGTTGGATTTCATCAGACGTGTTCATTTCAGATGAAATAGCCAAATCAGCAAAATCATAAAGCTTACGACATTCTAAATTTGAAAGAACCAAATCAGCAAAATCATAAAGCTTGCGACATTCTGATTTTGGTGAAGACATATTTAACTGAAAATTTCTACAAGCCAAGAATGAGTGAAATAAGATGAGTGGTTTCAAGAGCTATAAATAATGATGCAAGGATCTTTGATAATTACTAGCCTTTATTCTCTTATTATTAAAAGTTGGGCTATTAATTTATTCCTTTAATCCCCTCAAACCATCTTCTTACAAAAATGGAGTTTCTTTTATGGTCAAGAAACCACAATCCGAAATAATTCAATGTATACTTTGACTCATTATGTTTTTTGGTAAACTAATTATAGCTTATCCTAAACTAAGTTATGGAAAGTCCTTTATTGAATAATATAACCAACAAGACATTTGAATTAATGGTAATTAAATGATTTGAAATATGATCATAACTATATTCCGTTCTCATTGCATTTAGCCTCTATTTTCTTTTAATTGGTAATAATTTATATTTACCACATATACTAATTGTTTGTGGGGCAGGAAATATGCTTATAGAATAACATCAATGCTTAATCCTGTTAGAATGAGGTATGGAGGAGGTACGAATTACACTGTAACATCTTTACCAGCGTAAAAGGACTCCTTCAAGAGAAACCTATGGCAAGAATGTGTATCATTGTTATGTGAGAAAAATATGAAATATTTGTGAGTGTGGAACAATACTATTATTAGAAGGCTAGCAAAACCAATAGTTATACACATTTTCAACACATATACATATAGCGTGAGCCACTTGTAAACAACTACTGGCACATTGAAGATTGTAGCAGTTTTTAGCACCAATCTAACTATTAAAGTTTCACCGTGATACATAAACTATGAGAATATCCGTCTGATTAATTTTGGCATCATCTGAATTATATTGATTATATCAAATGGAATGGAAATGTATGACATTAGAGAACAAATTCTTGTTGTGATACTTGTATTATTCATAAGACCCACATTACACACCACTTGAATTACGGCTTCAAAAACATCAGGGACAATCCTGTTATAGATAAATTAAGACTTCGGTGTTAAAGTAATTAAATTCTGGAGATCGAGTTGAGGATAGACAAATTAGATCTGAAAAGACTTTATAATTTGGACACCATATTAAGATTAAGTTAATCTAGTACCGGTTGAAATCCTGTAAAGATTGAATCACATAACTTTATTAGTACTTTAATTAGATAGCGTACTCTTATTGTTATTCTTTACCGCCTCTCGGGCTTCTTATTAAGCTTGAGAAAGCCTGAAACCCTTGTAAAATACGAGCAAATTTTATTATGTAACACCCAGTAAGTTATTCAATTAAAGAGTGAAATGCGAATTTAATGAACCATAATCAACCCAAGAATTGGATAACAAAATGGTCGATGTCGGTCCAATACTCAACTTGTAATAATAAGTCTTCAAACCAAGGTTCAGTACTGTGATATTCCACCTTGCGTAATAATTCCCCATCCCATTTTGAAAAGAACTATGATCTTAAGGACCTAAATCATTCTTCATCACATGATCGTGATTACATATATTAGCAACACTTTCCCTTCAAAAGAAATTTATGCACTTGTTAAGAAGAGCCAGATACAATGACTGATTAGATTCATTTGGAAGCTCACCAAGTTGTATTTCAAGTGAAGTTTCCTTTTAACACTGCTAAAGAAGTGTTCAATCGCCAAATTTATTTCCTCAAAATAAGGTTATGATAATGTCTAACCATCTAAAGTTGCCCTATTTTAGCTGCCACAACGGAATGATGTTTCGACTTCCCCAAGGAGTTATAAATCTGTTGACATTTATTATGATTTGCATAAAAAAAAATAGATTTTTAATTTATCCATCTTTTCCCAAACTAGGAAGCCCCTAAACATGTTAATGGTAATCACAAAGTCGAACGCCTTAGCAATGCAAGATATAGTACCTCCTCAAGACCAACACCTTCTATAAAAACTATATTCAAAATTGAATCAAACCGATATCTAATGTTAGATGAGAATATCCAAAGAGACAGATATTATATTTCACTTGAATGCGGGGCAATCTTACAGAACAAGAAGTGCACCATCCTTAAATCAGAACTGAGAAACACATACATCCTTCGCATGTGTAAATTTGATTCTACTATGTTTGTTCTTTAGAAATTCTTATAAGATATTAGTGGTCACTGGCATGACCTATAAGACATGCACACCAAAATATAAACACATAAAGGCCATGCAAACTAAACCCTTGATACACATATCTCCTAATCAGAGACACCTCAACTAACACGTATAAACAGTGTTTAAGAATTACTTACTTGATTCTTCATTAACATAAGCTCCTAAACTTTCTTGACTTGCATGAAATCCCGCTCTTCTTAATCTTGGTACTTCAATCATTTGGTTAGGGTGTCTTTGGGAGAATCACTACGTGAGTTGCATCAGGTATCCATCGATACAGTACAGGTAGAACTAGGGATATGGACCTATGCATGTTTTAGTCAACTATAGACAGTCGACTTTAGTCGACTAAAGGGTTTTGACCCTTTAGGGTTTTGGGTCGACGGTCAAACGAAAAGGAGATGAAGAGAGTGGAAGATTTTGAAGGTTTAGGAATAGTTATGAATCCCATTAGGAAGTAATAACACTCATTTATACATATTTCTATATGCGTTATCGTTGGTTTTATACTTGTATCTTGGTATATTTGATGAACTTTTGATCCTTAATAGATTATATTTGTTATTGTAGGTTTAATGGATTTTAAATAAATTTCGTATATCATATTAATGGACAAGCCATCCAAATTTTGGCTAACAACATTAACTTTCATGCAAACATGTTATTAATCACAAACAGCCAAAATTATACAACATATAATTTCGACCCATGCATTAACACATTCATCATAATTGTAACATGCACATATTTAAAATTAACAACAATAATTATTAAAAAAAATACATATATATAAACAAGAATGCTTACATCGATTTTTGGAGAAACCTTCTACCCGTGTTTAACAACACTCTACCCACTAGGATTTTTTGAGTGGTTGAACTCACCAAATCTGAACCACCACATCCTCCATCACCAAGAGGTCCATTTGACCTATCACTTTATGAGTGTCAACGACACTTTCATGACATGCATTGCATGTGTTTTCACCATAACCGTAAACAACTTTATATGCTTAGGGAAAGGGTAAACTTTATATTCTCATACATCCAACACCACTTCGAAGCTCTACCCGCACCACCAATAAATCCACCAAACTAAGTGTCGGCTTACGTCAAGCCATATTATTTACTAGGAGTATTATTTTTCTTTTTACTTTAGTTTATTTGTAAATTTTTAGGAACCATTGACCTTAGAGTCAAATTTTACCTTATTTCTTTTATAATAGAATGAGGTTACTTAGTTTGTGTGTTCTCATGTAATGTCATGATCTTATATATTGCTTGACATGTTTGTGGTTGTGGTTGGTGATGACGTATAGTACGGATAGCAGGCTTACGGGGCCTGGACTATCTCATACGAACTGGACTCCAGTCCTACAAGCAAATCGGGTTCCGACCCTACAAGCAAACAGGGCTCCAGTCCAATGAGCCAAACAGAACTACACATAACTAAAGCCCATGTCACAAGCGTAGAACAATCCGGACAAATTAGGACACATACGAGCGGCACTTCCGAAGTACGCACGCTGACCAGATCCCGGTCTGTAAATCAACCTACGTCCACAAACATCGATTAAGTTGCGGATCCTTGCCAGACAAGGGTCCCACTTTGGCCACTACAGCAATATGCGAGATATTAGGAAACCCTAATATTTCCACTACCTATAAAAGGAAACCTCAATTCACACTTTTGAGGTACGAGTTTGTCACTCATCCCAATACTATTACATTCCTTTGACAACATGAGTACTTACTCTCATGCCGGAGCTTAATCGTGGGGTCCATCCCAATAGTAAGGCTAACGGTTTACTTTTATTTGTGCAGTAATCAAACATTCACTTGGTTTAGTGCATAATTTGCTACTTAGGACACCCGTCCGGAGTAACCCAAGAGCATTATTCTATCATCACAACTCCTAAATGCTACCTCATTGAGAGTTGGAAAAAGAGTATTTCAAAAAAAAAAAAAAAAAGAAAAAAAAAAAAAAAAAACCAATTGATGCTTGTTAAACGAGCTTTAAAATCACAACGGTCACTGCTCCTAAAGGCACAGAGCAGAACACACCTCATATATGTAAATTTAAAATCACAACGGTCACTTGATATAGAAGTTAAGTGTTCAATCAATGTACTTTTATGTGGATAAAGAAAACTTTGCAACTCGATCGATCTGGATGTTCAAGTATATGTATTGCCACCTTAATATTCATGAATGGTCAATCTCAAATTAAGAATCATAAGATTAATTAGCACTAACTCAATAAAGTACATATACTACTAGTCTCGCTTGTTTGAATGATGCTTATTCATTAATTTAAGGGTTCATAATTTTCCCCAAATGTGCACCTTTGATCAAAGGTTTGCCCCAACTTTATCAATAGTTGACAAGTGTCTAACTTGAAATTACATATGTGTAAGTGGAAAATATATGTGTGTAAATGTCCTCTTATGCGATACGGTGTACTTATTATGCGACTTGTATTTTTTTATGCGACTTGTACTTTTTTTATGCTACTTGTATTTTTTTTATGCGACTTGTACTTTTTATGTGACTTTTTACTCTTATACACTTATACTTGTACTCTTACACAAGTGTACTTCCACTTACACACAAGTACTTGATTTTGGGGCAAAATAGTACGAGTTTCATAAGTCGAATAGAGCGCATAGGTCGTCAAGGGACAAATGCAAAAACCTGAAGTCGCATGGGGCAAACATTTGATCAAATGTGCACTTTTGGGGCAACTAATAAATTAACCCATAATATAATCGGCTGTTTGAGAGAAAAAAAAGGTGCTTAAGCTTTAGTAAACCAGTTGCTATTCTAACACTGCAATTGAATGTTTAGCCAAAGAAATTAAAACTGAGTGAAAACCTTACTCCATCAACAATTATACTTGATCAAGTTAGACATGATGTGCAAATTTACGAAGCCGTCAGCCATACTTTAACAACTTTTATTTAACTGCCAATGTTTATGATATTTCTACAACTGATGATGGATATGTATACCATCAATAACCAAAACCAAACAGTCATCTTGGTATATGTATTTTATTAAAAAAGACCACTGCTTTTCTGAGGCTTTGAAGAAAACTAGTCATACAACTTCCGAAGACTGTCAGCATCCTTGCCGTCTAGCGAACTACCTGGAAAAAGTTTCTGTAAAAGTAGCACCAAAAACTAAATTAGATTGAGACTAACCAAAATTATATATTTAAGAAATTGAATAGTGTTAGATAAAATTTGTTTATATCAAGATCCTTCTTCACTTTTTTGTCCATCTTAGATTTGCCCCTAAGAAGCCTTTTACCCGTAAGGCCATACAGATCTTCTTCAATCTCTCGTTTAGTAAGTGAAATCGATAATTTTTGTTGGTTTGACTCAACACTTACTTCTTGTTTAAGCTTCTTATATTTGTTCGCCTTGCTCTTCTCACTCTTTTCAAGAACTCTAGAACTTGATTTTGATTTTTCAATTGGTGTTGATGCCTTGGTCACACTTTCTTGGCCATGGATTTCATCATGCTCTTTGATAGCAGAATTAGCCAAATCTCCTAAAGTACAAAGCTGGTGTGATTTTGAGTTTGTTGAAGACATTGTTCCTTAAAAATTTGTAACTCAAGAGTGATTGAAGTATGATGATTGTTTTCCATAGGCTATAAAAGAGTTTTTGCAACCATAATATTAATTGCAATAAATGGTGTTTGTGTTGTTATACTTAACTATTTACAATTCCTTTATTCTTGTAATACATTGGTGATATTACGTTCGCAATATAGATTTGACTTTTGCAGTAAAGAAATTATTTATTCTAAGATAGTTAGAAAAAAAGTCACACAAATACGAATTCAGAACAACAACTAGAAGTGACTTATATTTCAGAAAGTAACAAACTTGGATGGATATAACATAGTGAAGTCACAAATGAAAACATGCACATGGAAAAAAATGGTGAAATCACTGATAGTAAGTTGATTGCTAAAGTATAAATAAAAACGTAAAAATCATCGTTTGGCTACACAATTATTTTCCTTTGAACTTCCTGCATCATATGATCGGGTAGCCACTTCTTTTAATTCATCTGATAACTACTACGAGTTGAGTTTTCCTCAGAAACTTTTACTAAATGTTACTGCAGTTTTTAGCTAGTCTTATATATATATATATATATATATATATATATATATATATATATATATATATATATATATATATATATATATGACAACCTACTGTTACATGAGGATAAGTTGCATTTATTCTTTTAAGAGAAATCATATGAACATGGAATAGGTGAAAGAAAGCTCATTATTGTTTTTTGTATATAGGATTTACTATTATGATACAACGTTGACAACAATATGAGAAGGAACTTTGTGAGTTGTCATAGTATAATTAAGTATTTAAAACCTCTTTCAAACTGACAAAAGTTTACAACTATGCATGCAGCACATACACTAAGTACTTCTCTGTATATAAGAATGGGAGGTCCGAAAGTATCTTAAAATGATACAAAGGTTGCTAGATGAAACAAATTAACCTCATTGTCGTTGTTTCTTATATTGGAATTCTATTATATCAAGACATTTGCTACAATTAACTAAAACTAAGTACCTAAAAGTTGATTGCCGATAAAACCAAGTTTGCTATTAATTATGCACAGTAAGAACTTCCATCTCTATATTTAAGAACGGTGTATCTAAAACTATTTAAATTGCCGAACCAAATGAATAAAGCTGGCAAGAGTAAATAGGTTGCTAATATAGCTTCATAAATCAATATAGTCACCCTTAAATCACCAAAAGAAGTTGCAAACAAAAAGCATACATGGCTATGAATATCTATCGTTAACCATACCCCGCCAACTAACATCAATATGTTATAAGTTCTTTATTCATTGTTTTGGTAAAATCGATCGACTCCTCAAGCCATAACACTTTTTATGAAGTTTCCTCAACTGGTGATAGATAAACATTGAAAATAAAACCAAGGTGTCCACTAAGCATGTAGTTTAACAAAATAACAATAATAAAAAAGGCAAATTAATGTTGTTTTGCGGAAGTTAGAAGCCATATGTCTTTCGCAGCGTCTCATCAGTAAGACCATCTAATGACTATCCTCAAGGATGCAGTTCCTGCAAAAAAGAGTACCATCACAAACTAGATTAGAGACCACGTACCCGATATTATATTTTTTTTTACAAAACTGGGTACATATGACAAAATGTGTTTACATCAATCTTCGCCTTCACCCTCTTGTTCACCCTCTTGCTGGACTTATGAGGCCTTTTACCAGTAATGGCGGATAGTTCTTCTTTTATCTCTTCTTTGGAGGGTGCAATCGAAAATCTGTGTAATTTTAGCTGATCAACATCTCCCTCCTGGAAAATCGTTTTCTTTTTCGATATGTTAGATTTAGCATCTTTTTTAGGAACCCAAGAAGTTAAGGGTGATGACTTCTCAACAAATGTTGATGTGTTAGTCCCAGTGCTGTCTAGTTGTTGGATTTCATCAGACGTGTTCATTTCAGATGAAATAGCCAAATCAACAAAATCATAAAGCTTGTGACATTCTAAATTTGAAAGAACCAAATCAGCAAAATCATAAAGCTTGCAACATTCTGATTTTGGTGAAGACATATTTAACTGAAAATTTCTACAAGCCAAGAATGAGTGAAATAAGATGAGTGGTTTCAAGAGCTATAAATAATGATGCAAGGATCTTAAATAACTAGTAGCCTTTATTCTCTTATTACTAAAAGTTGGGCTATTAATTTAATCCTTTAATCCCCTCAAACCATCTTCTTACAAAAATGGAGTTTCTTTTATGGTCAAGAACCCACAATCCGAAATAATTCAATGTATACTTTGACTCATTATGTTTTCTGGTAAACTAATTATAGCTTATCCTAAACTAAGTTATGGAAAGTTCTTTATTGAATAATATAACCAACAAGACATTTGAATTAATGGAAATTAAATGATTTGAAATATGATCATAACTATATTCCGTTCTCATTGCATTTAGCCTCTATTTTCTTTTAATTAGTAATAATTTATATTTACCACATATACTAATTGTTTATGGGCAGGAAATATGCTTGTAGAATAACATCAATGCTTAATCCTGTTAGAATGATGTATGGAGGAGGTACGAATTACACTGTAACATCTTTACCAGCGTAAACGGATTCCTTCAAGAGCAACCTATGGCAAGAATGTGTATCATTGTTATGTGAGAAAAATATGAAATATTTGTGAGTGTGGAACAATAGTATTATTAGAAGGCTAGCAAAACCCATAGTTATACACATTTTCAACACATATACATATAGCGTGAGCCACTTGTAAACAACTACATGCACATTGAAGATTTTAGCAGTTTTTAGCACCAATCTAACTATTAAAGTTTCACCGTGATACATAAACTATGAGAATATCCGTCTGATTAATTTTGGCATCATCTGAATTATATTGATTATATCAAATGGAATGGAAATGTATGACATTAGAGAACAAATTCTTGTTGTGATACTTGTATTATTCATAAGACCTACATTACGCACCACTTGAATTACGGCTTCAAAAACATCAGGGACAATCCTGTTATAGATAAATTAAGACTTCGGTGTTAAAGTAATTAAATTCTGGAGATCGAGTTGAGGATAGACAAATTAGATTTGAAAAGACTTTATAATTTGGACACCATATTAAGATTAAGTTAATCTAGTACCGGTTGAAATCCTGTAAGATTGAATCACATAACTTTATTAGTACTTTAATTGGATAAGCTTATGATGGAGATCACACAATTTTACCTCTTTTAACTAAGAGGAAATATTAGATAGCGTACTCTTATTGTTATTCTTTACAGCCTCTCGGGCTTCTTATTAAGCTTGAGAAAGCCTGAAACCCTTGTAAAATACGAGCAAATTTTATGATGTAACACCCAGTAAGTTATTCAATTAAAGAGTGAAATGCGAATTTATAAAGCATAATCAACCCAAGAATTGGATAACAAAATGGTCGATGTCGGTCCAATACTCAACTTGAAATAATAAGTCTTCAAACCAAGGTTCAGTACTGTGATATTCCACCTTGCGTACTAATTCCCCATCCCATTTTGAAAAGAACTATGATCTTAAGGACCTAAATCATTCTTCATCACATGATCGTGATTACATATATTAGCAACACTTTCCCTTCAAAAGAAATTTATGCACTTGTTAAGAAGAGCCAGATACAATGACTGATTAGATTCATTTGGAAGCTCACCAAGTTGTGTTTCACGTGAAGTTTCCTTTTAACACTTCTAAAGAAGTGTTCAATCGCCAAATTTATTTCCTCAAAATAAGGTTATGATAATGTCTAGCCATCTAAAGTTGCCCTATTTTAGCTGCCACAATGGAATGATGTTTCGACTTCCCCAAGGAGTTATAAATCTGTTGACATTTTACTATGATTTGCATAAAACAAAAAAAAAATAGATTTTAATTTATCCATCTTTTCCCAAACTAGGAAGCCCCTAAACATGTTAATGGTAATCACAAAGTCGAACACCTTAGCAATGCAAGATATAGTACCTCCTCAAAACCAACACCTTCTTTAAAAACATTATTCAAAATTGAATCAAACCGATATGTAATGTTAGATGAGAATATCCAAAGAGGCAGATACTATATTTTGCTAGAATGCGGGCCAATCTTACAGAACAAGAAGTGCACCATCCTTAAATCAGAACTGAGAAACACATACATCCTTCGCATGTGTAAATTTGATTCTACTATGTTTGTTCTTTAGAAATTCTTATAAGATATTAGTGGTCACTGGCATGACCTATAAAACATGCACATCAAAATATAAACACATAAAGGCCATGCAAACTAAACCCTTGATACACATATCTCCTAATCAGAGACACCTCAACTAACACGTATAAACAGTGTTTAAGAATTACTTACTTGATTCTTCATTAACATAAGCTCCTAAACTTTCTTGACTTGCATGAAATCCCGCTCTTCTTAATCTTGGTACTTCAATCGTTTGGTTAGGGTGTCTTTGGGAGAATCACTACGTGAGTTGCATCAGTTATCCACCGGTACAGTACAGGTAGAACTAGGGATATGAACCTATGCATGTTTTTGTCAACTATAGACAGTCGACTTTAGTCGACTAAAGGGTTTTGGGTCGACAGTCAAACGAAAAGGAGATGAAGAGAGTGGAAGATTTTAAGGTTTAGGAATAGTTATGAATCCCATTAGGAAGTGATAACACTCATTTATACATATTTCTATATGCGTTATCATTGGTTTTATACTTGTATCTTGGTATATTTGATGAACTTTTGATCCTTAATAGATTATATTTGTTATTGTAGGTTTAATGGGTTTTAAATAAATTTCGTATATCATATGAATGGACAAGCCATCCAAATTTTGGCTAACAACATTAACTTTCATGCAAACATGTTATTAATCACAAACAGCCAAAATTATACAACATATAATTTCGACCCATGCATTAACACATTCATCATAATTGTAACATGCACATATTTATAATTAACAACAATAATTATTAAAAAAAAATACATATATATAAACAAGAATGCTTACATCGATTTTTGGAGAAACCTTCTACCCGTGTTTAACAACACTCAAGACTACCCACTGGGATTTTTTGAGTGGTTGAACTCACCAAATCTGAACCACCACATCCTCCATCGAGCGGCACTTCCGAAGTACGCACGCTGACCGGATCCCAGTCTGTAAATCTACCTACGTCCACAAACATCGATTAAGTTGCGGATCCTTGCCAGATAAGGGTCCCACTTTGGCCACTACAGCAATATGCGAGATATTAGGAAACCCTAATATTTCCACTACCTATAAAAGGAAACCTCAATTCACACTTTCGAGGTACGAGTTTCTCACTCATCCCAATACTCCTACATTCCTTTGACAACATGAGTACTTACTCTCACGCCGGAGCTTAATCGTGGGGTCCGTCCCTATAGTAAGGCTAACGGTTTACTCTTATTTGTGCAGGAGTCAAACTTTCACTTGGTTTAGTGCATAATTTACTACTTAGGACACCCGTCCGGAGTAACCCAAGAACATTATCAAGCCCAATCTCAACCCGTCACACTTTTTAAGCTAACAAGTTGGCGCCATCCGTGGGACCCAGTGCAGAACTGTGTTCTCAAAAAATACTCACCATGAGCCAGCAAGCAAACACCAACACGTCTGCACCCACGTCCGTTGTGCGAAATACGGGCGTGAAAGATAAGGAAACGGTATTGGGAGGCAATGGCGTACCTACTCCTAGCACAGACCTCCGAGGTTACTGTGAAATGAACTATGACCAAATTATGCCAATTATGTTTGAGAAATATCGTCAAAAATAAAAACAACAGAAGCTCGACGAAGTAAAGGCTCACCTCTTCGAGGAAGAATCACAACAATCTGAGTCCAGGATGCTCCACCAGAAGAAGGAGCTAAGGAGAAAGATAGAAGCTAAGCATCGACGAAGTGCATCCGCAAGCCCTAACTCGCGAAGCCACGGGTCGAGGTCTCCTAGGGGGAGGCATACAGGGAGGAAGGATGTGTTCAGAAGGCTGGAAAATGGAGTGTCCTATAGGCTCGGGGGCGAAAGCAAAGAGAGAAGTATGTCCGCATTCTCCCAATACTCTCGACATCAGTATTACCATGATAACCAGCGAAAGGAAGATAGCCGTTACCAAAGTCTCTGCTCCCATGATTCTAGGAGACGCCACAGCCGAGGATCACCTCCTCGATGCAAGGACGACCTGGAAGTCCGGGGTCACAGGAGGAAAATGTCAAGGTCAAGAAGGCAAAAATCTGAAGTTGAAGACGACGACCTGGCATAGCCCTGGTCGTGTCGGGACTCTGACCCGTTTACTCCCCATATTCGTTACTTCAAGATGCCAAAAAGGACCCGCATGCCAACTCAGGTCAAAACATATGACGGAAGCGAAGATCCGGAGGACCATCTAAAGATCTTCCAATCCGCGGCAAAGGTGGAACGTTGGGCCATGCCAGTCTGGTGCCATATGTTCAATTCCACACTAACAGGCTCCGCTAGAGTATGGTTTGACGATCTCCCACCAGAAACAATTGACAGCATTAATGAGCTAAAGGAAGCATTCCTAGCAAACTTTCTCCAGCTAATGAAGTGTATCAAGGATCCCGTGGAGCTTCATAATATAAAGCAGGGAGAAGGAGAATCCACGGAAGATTTCATCGAAAGGTTTAAAAAGGAGTGCAGACACGTCAAGGGAGCCCTAGAGGTGTTAAAAATATCATGATTCATGCACGGGATAAACAACCCAGACTTAATTAAGCGCTTGCATGACAATATTCCTAGAACCGTCAATGAAATGATGAGGGCAACCATGTCCTTCCTAAGGGGAGAGGTGGCGGCCGAAAATTAGGAACGAAGGAAACCATCTTCATCATGGGGACAGTCCAACGGGAGTCAAATTCAAAAAGGGGGATTTAAGAGCCAACAGAAATCGGATAGGAGACCGGATCGGTTCATCCTTCTCTCTAAGTCCCCAAAGGAAATTTTGGCTCTAGAGAAAGCAAAAGTCAAACCCCTGCCTCCGATGACGACCTCGGTCAAAAAAAGGAATGGTAACAAGTTTTGTGACTTCCACGGAGAGGTAGGGCATAGCACCGACGAGTGCATACACTTAAAAAGGCAAATTGAGAAGTTGATAAAAAACGGTAAGCAGTAATACGTGATCAAGGAGCTAAAGCAAAATAGCGGAAATGATCAGCAAAAGACAGCAAAGAAAGGAGAAGCATCCTCAAAAAATAACACGGAGCTTCTCTCCCCATCCAGAAATATCTTTCCCGCCTTTGGGGGGAGACGAGGGGAATGAAGGCCCAATGATCATAGAAGCCGAATTCATAGGCCACTGTATGCACCGCATATATGTGGACGGGGGCTCAGCTTCCAAAATATTATATGAACACTGCTTCAATAGGCTCCGGCCTAAGATAAGGAGTACGATGGTTCCGGACACAGTACCTCTTATTGGATTTGGCGGTAACGTCATATGGCCAATAGGGCAAATAACATTCCAGGTAAAGATAGGCGACAAAGAGCACGCCACCTCCGCATGGATGAAATTCTACATAATAAGGTCGCACTGACCCTACAACAAAATTATAGGGCTACCGGGGGTACGAAAAATACAAGTGGTACCATCAACAGCCCATGGCATGTTGAAATTCCCAGTTGAGGGAGGAGTATACATACTGCAGAGTAGCAAAATCATCCCGCTTGAATGTGCAATGGTTTCTGAACCAACAGCAGAAACCCCCGTGGCCGACCCCCCAGCGGAAGAAAGGATCAAAGTCGCATTTCACCCGAAACATCCAGATCAAACAGTGATAATAGGCTCTACCCTCACAGAGGAAGGCCGAACAAAGCTATGTGAGTTGTTAGGAAGAAATCTGGATGTGTTCGCCTGGTGCCCGATAGATATGGTGGGCATCCCGTGGTGTATAGCAGAGCACTGCCTCAACATCCGCGAGGGGTATACCCCAATAAGACAAAAGAAACGAGGCCAGGCCCCAGAAAGAAACAAGGCAATATAGGAAGAAGTGGAAAAGCTTGTCAAAGCAGGCATCATGAAAGAAGTGCATTACCACAGTTGGTTAGCCAACCCCGTAAATCTTAAGAAACATGATGACAGCTGGAGAATGTGCGTTGACTTCAAAGACCTAAATAAAGCATGCCCGCATGACTGTTATCCGCTGCCAAAGATAGACTAGAAGATAGAATCCCTCTACGGATACCGCTTCAAATGCTTCCTAGACGCGTACAAGGGATACCATCAAATACAAATGGCTGATGAAGATGAAGAAAAGATAGTATTCATAACCAATGAAGGCATAATTTACTACTCCAAAATGTCGTTTGGCCTAAAGAACACTGGAGCAACATACCAGCGGTTGGTAGACAAAGCCTTCTACAAACAAATTGGGAAAAATCTGGAAGTATATGTGGACGACATAGTGATAAAAAGTCGTACGGAGGATGACATCATCAGGGATGTGGAAGGAACGTTCCGGACGTTAAAAAGCATAAATATGAAATTAAACCGCCAAAAATGCACCTTCGGCGTGGAAGAAGGGACATTTTTGGGCTATACCATCAGTACCAAAGGCATACAAGCCTGCCCAGATAAAGCGGAAGCGATTACTAACCTCCCGTCTCCCAAATGTCTGAAAGAAGTACAAAAACTAAATGGGAAGCTAGCTAGCTTGAACCGGTTCCATAAAGTCAGCAGAGAAATCACTACGTTTCTTCAAGACACTCAAAAATTGACCAAAGAAAAGTGACTTCCATTGGACGAAAGAGGCAGAGGAAGCCTTCCAACAAATGAAAAAAGTAATAGCCAACCTTTTGATGCTAACAGCACCAATAGAAGGAGAAGAATTAATCGTCTATCTAGTGGTGGCGAAAGAAGCGGTAAGCGCGGTGCTAATGACAAAAAGGGGGAAAAAACAAATGCCAATTTACTTTGTAAGCCGCCTCTTGAGAGGCCCGGAGATAAACTATACACCAATGGAAAAAATGGTGTTAGCCCTGGTGCACGCCACCAGGCATTTGAAAAGGTACTTCCAAGCACACACCATGGTGGTTATTACGGATTAACTAGTCAAGCAGATCCTATTCAAACCAGAGGTGGCAGGAAGACTACAAAAATAGAGCATCGAACTGGGAGGATATGACATACACTATCGGCCACGAGTCTCGGTCAAAGGACAAATCTTTGTAGACTTCATAGTGGAACGACTAGAAGATGACTCAGAATATGAACCAATGGAAGAAGAAAAGCTACCAAAACCCTGGAAACTATTCACGGATGGATCATCATGTGGGGATGGATCCGGGGCAGGGTTGATGCTTATCAGCCCAGAAGGAGCAGAATTCACCTATGCCCTAAGGTTCACATTTATAGCAAGTAACAACGAATCAGAGTACGAAGCTCTCCTAGCCGGTCTAAGAATAGCGGGATAGATGGCCGTTGAAAACTTGCAAGCGTACGCCGACTCTCGACTCGTAGCAAACCAAATCAATGGATCCTATGTGGCCAAAGAAACGGAAATGATTCAATACTTAGAAAAGGCTAGGGAAGTTATAAGTACCTTCAGAATGTTTTCAATTCAACAAATAGCGAGAAGTGAAAACACGAAAGCTGATGCCTTGAGCAAAATGGCATCCACCACCTTCGCACATCTAAGCAAGCAAGTGCTGGTGGAAGAGCTAGACAAAAAATCTATCGAAGAAATGCAAGTGTTAGCCGTAATCGAAGAAGAAGGAGACACCTGGATGACTCCAATCTACGAATATCTAACAAAAGACATGCTACCAGCGGAGCAAAAGAAAGCTAACACAGTGAAAAGGACATCACAGCGCTTCGCTGTTATAAAAGAAATCCTATACAAAAAGTCCTTCCTCGGACCTTGGCTGCGATGTGTCAGACCATGACAAGCAGAATACGTGTTGCGGGAAATCCACGAAGTATCCTGCGGCATGCACGCCGGAACCAGGTCTGTAGTGGCAAAAGCTTTGAGAACTGGGTACTACTGGCGAAAAATGCACAAGGACGCGAGAAGAATAATCCTCGCATGCCAAGATTGTCAAGTTCATAAACCTATCCCATGACACCCGTAGCAAAACCTAACGCCAATTACTTCCCCAGGGCCGTTCTACAAATGGGGAATTGACATAGCCGGAACCTTTCCAGAAAGACCGGGCAAAGTCAAGTTCCTAATTGTGGCAATCGACTACTTCAAGAATTGGATAGAGGCAAAGTCTGTCGCTACCATAACGGGCTAACAGGTAAAGAAATTTGTATGGGAAAACATTGTGTGCAGATTTGGACTCCTTAGAGTAATCATATCTGACAATGGAAAACAATTCTATGACAACCCTTTCAAAGACTGGTGTGAAAAACTATACATCCAGCAACGCTCCACTTCAGTGAAACACCCACAAACAAATGGTATGGTGGACAGGGCCAACCAAAGCCTGTGGGAAGGGATTAAGGCATGATGATGAGGCGAAAAGTGTTACGATTTTAGGGGTCATTTAAGCCCTAAGTCGTGATTATTTGATCAAATATTGCCTCAAATCGTTCCTTTTGTCATTTTAGGTACTTTGGAGAAGAAATATGAAAAAGGAAGCATTTTGGACATTTTTGGAGCGAAAAGTGAAGAAAACGGAAAAGTCTCCAAAATCAAGCTGGAAATAGTACCTGACGGCGTCATGTGTTGGCAAAGAGGTGGATAAAAAGTTTACACGAGACGTGCCAGAATGTTTTTGGGATTTAAAGAGTGACGGTGTCATGCTTTGGGACGCCAAGGTCGTCAAGAGCAATTTTACACGTGACGGCCATATGAAGATTTATACGTGATGGCGTCAGATCTAGATCTACGCAATCCGAGGAGAGTATTGGCGGCTAGTTGATGGCGTCAGAGTTACAACGTGACGCCATCAGACGTGTAATCTCTATATATAGTTTTCTAATTTTCATTTATTAAAGAGAGAACTTTTGGAGGAACTTTACCACAAACCCTAGGTCGAATTTTCACCTTATGGTAAGGGTCTCAAACCCTTCTTTAATCCATGTTTGAATAAAGATAAGTCTTCCAATAATCATTCAATATGTCTATGTGTTGTTTGATTCTATCTTATGCTTGTCTTTACTTTAACATGCTAGGCTAGGTTTGTTTGTGTTTGCTTAGATGTAATGAAACCTAGCTATTGATTGTTGGTTGATTGTTTGTTATTAGTTGTTGTTGATGAATGATTTCGATGTTAGGCATAAGAAAACTGGCTAATCTCCCATTGGTAACTTGCTTGAACGTCTTAAGAAACATGAATCAGATGTGTACTCTGATTTTAATGGTTGTATTTAATGCATGAGTGACTACTAAGGAGGCCATGTTAGGAGCTAGTTGTCGGCTCGACATAGGAAGAGGTAGAAGCTTATAGAGTTGAGGAAGATCGTACACGGCCCCACGAATGGTATTAAGGAATATAACCCATCATCCACGCAATTGAAACAAACTACTCAATTAATGAAATATAGCTAGGGAGTAGTGAAATATAAGTAAACACGTTTCTCTCATTATTATTTTTCCACATATTTACTTTCTTGTTATTTTATTTTCATTGCATTTGTAGTTAATTGGGTTAGTTGACTAGCAACTAATTCCGCCCACTCTTCCAATACCCGAGATTTTTACTTGCATTCCATAAACTATAAAAATACAAAAAGAATCATCCCTCACCTCTAGACCTAGTTTAATTAAGTTTTGATCCTAACGAACACTATTCCCCAAGTAGAACGATCAATCTCCCGGTACTTACCACTACACTATACTACATCGGTTATGTACACTGCCTGATGGGGATTACAAGCTTCTCGAGATACCTTGAGAGGTAAAACCTTTTGAGTAGGCGCACTCCCACGCATCAAGTTTTTTGGCGCCGCTATCGGGGAATAGTTATTGCTTAGGTTGAAATTTCTTTTTATTAGATCTACTTGCTAGATTCCTTTCTAGTGAGATTTTTATTTTATTTTTATAGGTTTTCTTTAGTCTATCTTATTTCTTCGTTCCTTTGTTCGTAAGCATTACCATCCGCCATCATGGAAGGTGGTAATATCTTTGAACCCATCAACCCACTACAACAAAACCCACCACAAAACCCACCACAACCAAACCAACCTCCTAGACCCCGCACTTTAGGAAAGTACTCCCGTCCTAGCCACCAAGGCTATCGAAACACCATTGAGCTCACTCAAGGAGCTAAAGTGTCTCCCTTGCGATCCGACATCATCCGGTTGGTGCAAAGCGGATGTGTATTCCATGGACTTCGTTCCGAAGATCCTAATCAACATCTCAAGGATTTCTCAAAATCGTAGATTCTTTAGATCTTGATGTTGAAACTCGAGAGACGACCCGATTGCGTCTCTTCCAATTCTCTCTACGTGACCAAGCTAGTCAATGGCTTGAGCGTTTACCCGCGGGATCCATCACCTCTTGGGATGATCTCACCACTCGTTTCCTTGCTCAATTTTTCCCACAGGGGAGAACCACCAAGCTAAGAAATGACATCTTGATGTTCCAACAACGTCAAGGTGAAACCCTTTATGAATCATGGACTCGTTTCAAAGACTTACTCCAAAAACTCCCTCACTATGGCATAAATCTTTGGCTCCAAGTCCAAATCTTTTATGACCATATCAATCTCTCCACGAGTCAAACCATTGAACAAGCGGTTGGTGGCAAGCTACATGATCGAAGTGAGGAAGAATCATGGGAACTCATAGAAGATCTTGCTCTCTATGACAACGAAAGTTGGAATGATCCCCGTGATTTGAACAAAACGGTCAAGGCAATATCTTTGCCTTCGAACAATTCAAGCACTCCCGACCGTAGGATCATGGAACTTGAAGACCAAGTCAAGTTTCTTATGAAATCCTACGAAGATCCTAAACCTTCAAGCCAAGTGAACAAAATCACTTCTTCATGCAAACTGTGTAACGGCTCTCACGAAACTCATAATTGCATGGAGCTCCCCAAACGAGCTTTTAAGGAATTCGCATCCTCACGTGCCGACAAAGCGGAGGATAGGTGGCACACCACTAATCGTGGACCTCGAAATTTCAGCGAGGCCTATGAAGCATGGAAGGATAAGCCAAATTTCAGAGGATACCAGACTCGGAGCGTATCCTTCAATGACTCTCCCCCACTCACCTGGTCCGAGCATTATCCACCTCAAAACACACCTAAGCAAAGCTATGAAGAAACACTGCGAAAGTTTTTTCTTTCTCAAGAAACACGGCTTTCTACGCTCAAGAATCAATTCAGACAACAGCAAGCCGATATGAATAACAAGGTTGGTAACCTGTTAAATACTATCAATGAACGTATTGCTAGTAAATTGGCTCAGGCTGAAGAGGTCAAATCCGTCACCATCATTAATCAGCCACCCTCACAAGTAAAAATAAAGAACCCTAGTAAACTCTTTAAACATATATCACCTAAGGTGAAGGAAACTAGGGACCTTTTTGACTCCTCAGGACCAATCCACTTCGTGAGCACCATCACCACAATACCTGCTTCTAAACCCGTTAAGAGCCAACAACCAGCTAGGAATGGGGACCATGAAGTAGAAAGTAGAGTCCCCCAAAAAGGACCACGATGTGACTAAGAACCCTGTAGACTTACCCGAGGACTCCATCACACAAGGGTCGAGCGAGAGGAAGGAGTTGAAAGAAGAATCCAAGGGGCCTAAGGAAAATCTGGGAGTTTTGGATAACTCTATTATGGAGGAGCTCGAGAAAGACACGGTAGGGGTTTCTATAGGGTGTAGAAATAGGATAGAGGAAGGCGACTCCAAGGTTTTTAAGATTTCTTGCACCACTAGCAAAAAGCTTATAACTTATGCCTACATAAATCCTGGCCTCCCAATAAATGGGTTCTCTCTCTCCCTTTACAACGAAGCCTTCCCTGAATAGATTACGTGTAAAGGATTCAATAGAGTCCGGATAGAGAAAAGGTTACGAATTATGATTGGAGGATTCATCTATGACATTGATCTAACCATGACCGATGACATGGACTCATTCATTAGTCCAACATTAACTAACCTCGTCCTCGAAAAACTATTTGTAAAAGAAACAGGGGTGACCCTAGATGAAAGAGATGGTAGTGCACTATTTACCAATGGTGTCAGGAAGGTGATTTTTCATAAGGGAAATGAGGAAGTGTATGAATACCAACCATCATTGGATTATAATATAAGTGGATTACAAGGTAGAAGGTCGGGAAAGATAAAGTGACATGATCCTAATAACCTCAAAATCCCTTGTATGATCGGTCACAAGCATTTTTATAATGTCTACATTGACGTGTGCCTACCCAAGAATGTTATGTCCTTGTTCCATTACAACAATATTTGCAGATAGGGGTTGATTTATAAAGGAGAGAACGTTGTCGGCAGAGATCATGAAATGCAAGTGTTTGTAGGAAATATGACATTCACGATGGACTTTACGATCGTGCACAATATCGACCCTAGGCTGTCAAAAGTTGTTTTCGGGGCGCCCTTTTGTGAAATCACTAACTTAATGGTTGACGACCAGAATGGGATCATGACTTTCACCGATGGGATTAGGAGAATCTCATACCAAACTCCATATAAGATGAAAGATTTCGAAGGAGTAGATTGTGAGGGGCTTGATAAGCTAGGCTCCCAACTTATTTTTTTTGTGATGATGATGTTCGGAGAGGATGTAAAAACACCTTTGACTTATCATGTAGATTCTTTAAGGGTGTCGGTAAGCTTAGTTCCAAATATCGGGAAGTTATTTGATGCGTGGAATTGCGCCCTCGCAAAAGGTTTTACCTCTCAAGGGATCCTGAGAAGCTTCCAATCTCCACCAGGCAGTATACATGACCGTTGAGTATAGTATAGTGACAAGTACCGGGGGATTGAACGTTCAACTCAAAGAATAGTGTTCGCTAGGGTTAAAACTTACTAAAACTAGGTCTAGAGATGAGGGATGATTCTTTTTGTATTTTTATATTTTAAATGAAAGCAAGTAAAATCTCGGTTTTGGAAGGAGTGGGCAGAATTAGTTGCTAATCAACTAACCCAAATAACTAAAGATGCAATCAAAATAAAATAAACTAAACTTAAACTAAATTATGGCGAAAACAATAATGAGAGAAAATGTGTTTACTTAGATTTCACTACTCCCTAGCTATCTTTTACAGGTTGATTAGTTTGTTACAATTGCATGGATGACGGGTTATATTCCTTAATACTATTCGTAGGGCTGTGTACGATCTTCCCTAACTCTATAAGCTTCTACCTCTTCCAATGTTGAGCCGACTACTAGCTCCTAACATGGCCTCATTAGTAGTTACCTACGCATTAAATACAACCAATATATCGTAGTACACCTCCGATCATGTTTCTTAAGACGTTCAAGCAAGTTACCAATTGGAAGTCTGCTAGTTTTCTTAAGCCTAACATCAAATTCATTCATCCACAACAATTATACACAAACAACCAACTCATAATCAATATCTAAGTTTCATTACATCTAAGCAAACACAAAGAAAACCTATCCTAGCAAATTAAAGAGAAGACATGCGTAAGATATAATCAAACAACACATAGACATATTGAATGATTTGATGAAAGACTTATCTTCAATTAAGCAAGGATGAAACAAAGGGTTGAAACCCTTAAAATATCTGTAAATTCGTCTAGGTTTTACTCCTTTCAAAGTTGCACACAATGAATGAAAACTAGAAAACTATATATAGATTTTGTATCCTAACGGCGTCAAGAGATAGGTGTGACGCCATTAACTCGCCGCCAAAATAATACTCTTACTGACTAGATCCACTTCTGACGCCGTCACTCTTTATTTTCTCTGGGCCGTCTCTCTTTGCATTTACACGTGATGGCCTTGGCAAATTATAACGTGATGCCGTCACGAGCTCTTCAGAAAACATTCTGGCGTATCACGTGTAATTGATTTATCCACCTCTTTGTCAAGTCATGACGCCGTCCCTAGCAACCTGTGACGCCGTCAAGTGCAATTTCCAGCATGATTTTGAGACTTTGTCATTTTCTTCACTTTTTTGCTCCAAAAATGTCCAAAATGCTTCCTTTTGTAAATTTTCTCTCAAAAGTACCTTAAATGACGAAAGGAACAATTTAGGGCAATATTTGATCAAATAATCTCGACTTTGGCCTTAAATGACCCCCCAAAAGTTGTACACTTTTCGCTTCATCAAATACCCTTACACTTGAGATTTGCTTGTCCTCAAGCATATGCGCTTTCATTCTAATTAAAATACAAGTTAGGGGTCATTTAACACTAATATAAAAGTAATTACAACAAATAATCATTCCACTTCAACCAAAAACAAGCACGGAAATTATACACTAGCACCTCACAAATAGTGTTTAGATACTCACATCTCTCGGGTGTAATAAAGTATATATCACAATATGGAAATGGAAAACATCTCTCACTACCTGTCATAGCAAATAGATTACCATAGGCTTGGGAAAGGATCAAACCTCCACCACTTGGCGTAAGCACCTAGGATAAACTATCAAAGAGGTCTTTTAAAAGGGTTATAACGTGAGGTGTAGGGATATGATAAACACGGTTTTGTTGGATAAAGGCAATATTTACTGGTGGCGAGTTAATCATCTTGATTAATTACATGTACAATATGGCATTTCTAAGCCAAGACTCGACTCGACTTAAGCTAATCAAAAACTAATAAAAACATAAAATAAACATAGAAGGAAACGGGATGGTAGTCCGTATGTTTTTTTTCTCTTTTTTCTTTTTCTATTTTTTTTCTTTTTCTAGATTTTTTTTCGATTTTTTTTCTTTCTTTTTTATTTTTATTTTTATTTTTTTTTATTATTTTCTTTTTTTGCATACACTCTTACCCTACCATCCAAAATAATACATCATAGGGGATTTGCATTCCCCTTACACTTGAACTTTTACATACTTTACAATTAACTATTATAATGACTCGAATTAAGATAATCAAAACACTTGGAGTACTTTTTAAGATTAACGCACATATGGGGGTAATATATGATGTTCTTCCCCATTACTCCATAACACAAGTACTTTACCCATGAGTCCCAATCGTCCCAAAACAATATGTACAACATATGACTCGACTTAGCAACCATGTAATCAATTAGACAATTAACTAAGGGTTTAAACAAATAACAATAATGCACTAAAGATGAGTGCATACACGGAAGGCTAAGGCGATTTGGGTGTACATTTGGGGTGGATTGTAAACAAATTCTCCCTTTAAGTAAAATGCTTAAAGTTAGAAACGAAAAGATAGGCTCGGAGGGGTGTACTAGGGTATCGTGTACTAAAAATGAGTACAACGCAAAGGTGTGGGAAAATTAATTGACTTTACTAGTCAAGTAGTTTGTCTTTATTGGTCAAGTAATTATGATACGGTTTTAACACAAGGGTGAACCTATTGCCTCTTATCATGTAGTAAATCCTACTACACGAATGTAGTCTCACTAGTGGTCTCGGGATGCATCACTAACGCAAGTTCTAGAATCTAAGTGCTACCAGTACACTCATAAGCACTAATAATGAATGTTTTTCCTAACAAATCTAAAGGCGAACCTCACATATTTTGGTGGAAAATTTTTTTGAGTGGTACGGTTTTTTGTGCTAGTCATACAACTCCTATCCATGAGACGCTCATTAAGGCTAAAGCTTCACTCTTAAATGTCGTAAAAAAAATTTAAATTTGGTGCTAAAATTTCCCTAACAAGTATTTCTCTTAGTTTTATCACACCTACTATTGAACAAACAAACTCAAGTGCAATTGTATTCTCTAAGGTATCATCATTTACCCTCCCCTTACACTTAGGCTGAAGATTGTCCCCAATGTTCAATGAAAAGGATGTAAAAGTAATGAAGGTAAAAGAATGAAAACAAATACTCCCCTGATTCGTTCGGTGTAGATAAATGGATAACATGGTTAAATCTTCCTCCAAGAAAATGAACGTTGAAAGCTTCCCTCCAGAAATATAAATCATATTCTTGTCCAATATAACCTATTAAACCTGAGAAAACAATCATGGCAAACCTCGCGTAAAATCGGTGGCAATCTATATATATAAGGATATAATGCTTGTGGAATGAATGTTTGCAGATTTCCTGGAATTTATAAAACTAAAGAATTAACAAAACTTTAAGATTCCGTTTGAAAAACAAAACTTTCAAAATTTTTCAGAATTTTTTCACCTGACGTCGTCAGAGTGTTCTGACAAAAATCTTATGTTAAGTTTCCGAAAAATTTCTGGAAAAACTTACGCCTTAATTCCTGGAATTCCTACAAAACATCATTATGACTCGATACAAGCATTTGACTCAAACAAGTACTAATATACATGTTCGTTTAATATTGCTGTGGTTCATGTCCAATTCCGTTCATAAAAACAAATTTAGGTTTCCCTTACACTTATCTTTTGCAAAATACCTTTTTATGAAGTTAAGACAAACAACAAGGTAAAGCATTATTACAATTTATTATAAAACATGATCCACAAACAATAAAAAAAAGCATGCATATGGAAACAAATAAAATCAAACAAACAAAACAAATAAAACATGAATTGCCTCCCAAGAAGCGCTTTTCTTTATTTACAAGTCTTGTAGCTAGATTCAAGGTCATGGGCTATTACGTTTTCCTTTCCCACTTTTCAATCGATTCTCTTAACCTTTGAACTACTTCTTTGTCAACTTTATACTTAGGTCCAAGGGCTAAACAATTCTTATAGTAAAGGCTCCTCTTCTCCCAAACAAAATTCATTCCTTTACTCTTATCTTCTTCGTTAATGTCCTCGATTGCACTAATGTTATCCATATCAAGTTGAGGCACATAACAAAACTAATTCAATTTATTAGGCATTCTATAGGTGATCCAATCGATTCCATTGGAAAATTGGACCGTTGCCTCTATTTGATCGTGTTTTAACTTGGACTCCTCAACAAATGACTTACCTAATACCACATGGGATAAGCGATAATCTATAATATTCGCCAAGTCTTCAACAACCATAAAGTTCACAAGATAAGTAAAGTTCCCAATAAAGACATGTAGACCTTTAACTCTCCCAACAAAGTTACAAACTCCACCGAGGTATTTGGGATCTTTCCTAGGTCTGAGTCTTGTTGTTACTAACTCATTATAGACACTTGAAGACATAATGTTGATTGGGGATTCAAAATCGATGTAGGCTTGATCAATGCATTTATACCCAATCATACATGGTATCTTCACATTCTTAGGGTCACCTCTTTTAATCTTAGTGTCAATCTTAACAAAGGGAGGCCTAGGGTTATCAATGAGATTGTTATAATAAGCGATTTCCTCCTCAGTGGGATATAAATTGAAATAATCATCATCTAAACCCTCCTCTTCTTCTTCCTTAACATCTTCTGCAATTGCCAAGTTATTGGGTTCAATTTCCTTATCTAAGTCCATGGCTATTGCTAAGTCATTAAGCGCATAGTCAAGCTCAATATCAACCAATCTATTGAGTTTTCTAAGTTCCCTAATCTCATTCTCAATCTGTTCACGCAACAAAGCAACCTCAATAGGTGAAAGGGGTGGATTCGCGTTTTCCATAGTGGCCAATGGAATAATTAATGAGGATTATACGAACAAACACACAAAGAAAAGATAGACTAAAGAAACCTATTAAAATAAAATAAAAATCTTACTAGAAAGGAATCTAGCAAGTAGACCTAATAAAAAGAAATTTTAACCTAGACAAAACTATTCCCCGGGCTGCGGTGCCAAAAACTTGATGCGTGGAATTGCGCCTCGCAAAAGGTTTTACCTCTCAAGGGATCTTGAAAAGCTTGCAATCCCCACCAGGCAGTGTACCTGACCGTTGTAGTATACTATAGTGACAAGTACCGGAGGATTGATCGTTCAACTCAAAGAATAGTGTTCGCTAGGGTTAAAACTCACTAAAACTAGGTCTAGAGATGAGGGATGATTCTTTTTGCATTTTTATATTTTAAATGAAAGCAAGTAAAATCTCGGTTTTGGAAGGAGTGGGCGGAATTAGATGCTAATCAACTAACCCAAATAACTAAAGATGCAATCAAAATAAAATAAACTAAACTTAAACTAAATTATGGCGAAAACAATAATGAGAGAAAATGTGTTTACTTAGATTTAACTACTCCCTAGCTTTCTTTTACAAGTTGATTAGTTTGTTACAATTGCATGGATGACGGGTTATATTCCTTAATACTATTCGTAGGGCCGTGTACGATCTTCCCTAACTCTATAAGCTTCTACCTCTTCCTATGTCGAGCTGACTACTAGCTCCTAACATGGCCTCATTAGTAGTTACCTACGCATTAAATACAACCAATATATCGTAGTACACCTCCGATCATGTTTCTTAAGACGTTCAAGCAAGTTACCAATTTGAAGTCTGCCAATTTTCTTAAGCCTAACATCGAATTCATTCATCCACAAAAATTATACACAAAAAACCAACTCATAATCAATATCTAAGTTTCATTACATCTAAGCAAACACAAAGAAAACCTAGCCTAGCATGTTAAAGAGAAGACAAGCGTAAGATATAATCAAACAACACATAGACATATTGAATGATTTTATGAAAGACTTATCTTCAATTAAGAATGGATTAAACAAAGGGTTGAAACCCTTAAAATATCTATAAATTCATCTAGGGTTTACTCCCTTCAAAGTTGCACACAATGAATGAAAACTATAAAACTATATATAGATTTTGTATCCTGACGGCATCAAGAGATAGGTGTGACGCCGTTAAATCGCCGCCAAAGTAATACTCGTATTGCCTAGATCCACTTCTGACGCCGTCACTCTTTATTTTCTCTGGGCCGTCTCTCTTTGCATTTACACGTGATGGCCTTGGGAAATTATAACGTGACGCCTTCACGAGCTCTTCAGAAAACATTCTGGCGCGTCACGTGTAATTGATTTATCTACCTCTTTGTCAAGTCATGATGTCACCACTAGCAACCTATGACGTCGTCACGTGCAATTTCCAGTATGATTTTGAGACTTTGTTGTTTTCTTCACTTTTTTGCTCAAAAAACGTCCAAAATGCTTCCTTTTGTAAATTTCCTCTCAAAAGTACCTAAAATGACAAAAGGAACGATTTAGGGCAATATTTGATCAAATAATCTCGACTTTGGCCTTAAATGACCCCCCAAAAGCGGTACACTTTTTGCTTCATCGTTATTTTTGAATTTGAAGACCCAAAATACCTGCACTATGAAAGTGATCCCGATAGAGATTTGGAGGATGACCTAGAAACCGTGACTAATGACGAGGTCACGTAATTGCCCGTGACTTTAAGTCTAGCTACAAGACTCGTAAATAAAGAAAGCGCTTCTTGGGAGGCAACCAAGCTTTATTTGTTTGATTGTTTGTTTGTTTGATTTTGTTTGTTTCCGTATGCATGTTTTATTTTTATTGTTTGTTGCTCATGTTTCAAAATAAATTGTGAAAATGCTTTATTTTGTTTTTTAACTTCTTCTTGATTACATATAAAGGTATTTTACAAAAGATAAGTGTAAGGAAAATCTAAATTTGTTTTTAAGAACGAGATTAAACATGAATCACAACAATATTAAACGAATATGTGAGTCAAATGCTTGTATCGAGTCATAATGATGTTTTGCAGGATTTCCAGGAATTAAGGCATGAGTTTTTCCAGAAATTTTTCGGAAACTTAACATTAAATTTCTGCAGAGGGTTATAACCTGACGGCATCAAGTGTAAAATTCTGAAAATTTTGCAAGTTTTGTTTTTATACCGGAGTCATAGAGTTTTTGTTAAATCTTTAGTTTTATAAACTCCAGGAAATCTGCAAATATTCATTCCACAAGCATTATATCTTAATTTACTTTCTAGGATTTTAGTATATATAGAGTTTGCCGCCGATTTTACGCGAGGTTTGCCATGATTGTTTTCTCAGGTTTAACAAGTTATATTGGACAAGAAGATGATTTATATTTCTGGAGGAAAGATTTCAACGTTCATTTTCTTGGAGGAGGATCTAACCATGTTATCGCATTATCCATACCGAACGAATTAGGGGAGTATTTGTTTCATTCTTTTACCTTTGTTACTTTTACATCCTTTTTATTGAACATTGGGGACAATGTTCAGCCTAAGTGTAAGGGGAGGGTAAATGATGATACCTTAGAGAATGCAATTGCACTTGATTTTGTTTGTTCAATAGTAGGTGTGTAATAAAACTAAGAGAAACACTTGTTAGGGTAATTTTAGCGCCAAATTTAAAATTTTTTACAACATATAGAAGTGAAGCTTTAGCCTTAATAAGCGTCTCATGGATAGCGGTTGTATGACTAGCACGAACAACCGTACCACTCAAAATTTTCCTCCCCAAATATGTGAGGTTCGCCCCTAGATTTGTTAGGAAAAGATGCTTATGAGTGTACCGGTAGTACTTAGATTCTAGAAGTTGTGATAGTGATGCATCCGAGACCGCTAGTGAGACTACATTTGTGTAGTAGGATTTGCTACATGATAAGAGGTATTAGGATCACCCTTGTGTTTAACCCGTATCATAATTACTTGACCAATGAAGTCATAATTACTTGACTAATAAAATCAAGTAATTTTCCCATACCTTTGCGATGTACTCATTTTTAGTACACGATACCCCTAGTACACCCCTCCGAGCCTATCTTTTTTGTTTCTAACTTTAAGCATTTTAGTTAAAGGAAGAATTTGTTTACAATCCACCCCCAAATGTACACCCAAATCACCTTACCTTCCTTGTATGCACTCATCTTTAGTGCATTATTGTTATATGTTTAAACCGTTAGTTAATTATCTAATTGATTACATGGTTGCTAAGTCGAGTCATATCTTGTACATATTGTTTTGGAACGATTGGGACTCATGGATAAAGTACTATTGTTATGGAGTAATGGGGAAGACGTCAATTATTACCCCCATATGTGCGCTAATATCTAAAAAGTATTCCAAGTGTTTTGATTATCTTAATTCGAGTCGTTAGAATAGTTGATTGTAAAGTATGTAAAAGTTCAAGTGTAAAGGGAATGCAAATTCCCTACGATGTATTATTTTGGATGGTAGGGCAAGAGTGTACGAAAAAAAAATCAGAAAAATCAAGAAAAAAAAGAGAAAAAACGTACGGACTACCATCAAGTTTCCTTTTATGTTTATTTTATGTTTTTGTTAGTTTATGATTAGTTTAAGTCGAGTCGAGTCTTGGCTTAGCAACGCCACATTGTACATGTAATTGACCAAGATGATTAACTTGCCACCAGTAAAGATTGCCTTTATCCAACAAAACCGTGTTTATCATATCCATACACCTCACGTTAAAACCCTTTAAAAGACCTCTTTGATAGTTTATCCTAGGTGCTTACGCCAAGTGGTGGAGGTTTGATCCTTTCCCAAACCTATGGTAATCTATGTGCTATGACAGGTAGTGAGAGATATTTTTCATTTTCATATTATGATATATACTTTTATTACACCCGAGAGATGTAAGTATCTAAACACTATTTGTGAGGTGCTAGTGTATAATTTCCGTGCTTGTTTTTGGTTGAAGTGGAACGATCATTTGTTGTAATTACTTTTATATTAGTGTTAAATGACCCCTAGCTTGTATTTTGATTAGAACAAAAGCGCATTTGCTTGAGGACAAGCAAATCTCAAGTGTAAGGGTATTTGATGAGGTGAAAAGTGTTACGATTTTAGGGGGTCATTTAAGTCCTAAGTCGTGATTATTTGATCAAATATTGCCTCAAATCGTTCCTTTTGTCATTTTAGGTACTTTGGAGAAGAAATCTAGAAAAGAAAGCATTTTGGACGTTTTTGGAGCGAAAAGTGAAGAAAACGGCAAAGTCTCCAAAATCAACCTGGAAATAGTACCTGACGGCATCACGCTTTGCATGCGATGGCGTCATGTGTTGGCAAAGAGGTGGATAAAAAGTTTACACGAAAAGCGCCAGAATGTTTTTGGGATTTAAAGAGTGACGGCGTCATGCTTTGGGACGTCAAGGCCGTCAAGAGCAATTTTACACGTGACGGCCATATGAAGATTTATACATGACGGCGTCAGATCTGTATCTAGGTAATCCGAGGAGAGTATTGGCGGCTAGTTGACAGCGTTAGAGTTACAACGTGACGCCGTTAGACGTGTAATCTCTATATATAGTTTTCTAATTTTTATTCATTAAATAGTGAACTTTTGGAGGAACTTTACCACAAACCCTAGGTCGAATTTTCACCTAATTGTAAGGGTTTCAAACCCTTCTTTCATCCATGTTTGAATAAAGATAAATCTTCCAATAATCATTCAATATGTCTATGTGTTGTTTGATTCTATCTTATGCTTGTCTTTACTTTAACATGCTAGGCTAGGTTTGTTTGTGTTTGCTTAGATGTAATGAAACCTAGCTATTGATTGTTGGTTGATTGTTTGTTATTAGTTGTTGTTGATGAATGATTTCGATGTTAGGTTTAAGAAAACTGGCTAATCTCCAATTGGTAACTTGCTTGAACGTCTTAAGAAACATGAATCGGATGTGTACTACGATTTTAATGGTTGTATTTAATGCATAAGTGACTACTAAGGAGGCCATGTTAGGAGCTAGTTGTCGGCTCGACGTAGGAAGAGGTAGAAGCTTATAGCGTTGGGGAAGATCGTACACGGCCCTACGAATGGTATTAAGGAATATAACCCGTCATCCACGCAATTGTAACAAACTATTCAATTAATGAAAGATAGCTAGGGAGTAGTGAAATCTAAGTAAACGTGTTTCTCTCATTATTGTTTTTCCTCATATTTACTTTCTTGTTATTTTATTTTCATTGCATTTGTAGTTAATTGGGTTAGTTGACTAGCAACTAATTCCGCCCACTCTTCCAATACCCGAGATTTTTGCTTGCTTTCTATAAACCATAAAAATACAAAAAGAATCATCCCTCACCTCTATACCTAGTTTAATTAAGTTTTGATCCTAACGAACACTATTCCCCAAGTAGAACGATCAATGCCCCGGTACTTGCCACTACACTATACTACATCGGTCAGGTACACTGCCTGGTGGGGATTGCAAGCTTCTCGAGATCCCTCGAGAGGTAAAACCTTTTGCGCAGGCGCAATCCCACGCATCACACGACTAGGTAAAGACAACAAAAATTAGATAGAGGAACTACCACACGTCCTATAGGCACACCAAACAATGATCAATCTAGCAATGGGGACACTTCGTTCGCTCTAACATATGGGACGGAGGCGGTCATCCCAGCAGAAATAGGTGTGCCGACGTAGAGGATAACAAAGGTTAACACAAACCAAAACGAAAAAGACCTAGAAATAAACCTGGATATGCTCGAGGAACGAAGAGAATAGGCAGCCATCCGTGAAGCAAAAAGCAGAGCAAAGATGGAAAAATACTACAACTCCAGATTCCGCAACAATAGCTTTAAACCAGAGGACCTAGTGTATCGAAACAATGATGCAAGCCATGCGAAAGATACTGAAAAGCTAGGGCCCAAATGGGAAGGACCGTATGTTGTCTCGGAAACATTAGGAAAAAGAGCATACAAATTAAAAGACAAAAATGGAACAACAATGCCATGAACTTGGCACATATGCAACCTCAAAAGATTCTACATAAATCAGTTGTAGAAGAGCCACACATGCGGACACCGCAGTGGTCATCTATCCCTTTTTAGTACCATCTTTACTATTGTACTGTCTTTTTAACTTTAATGTAAGGCGAGGACTAGCTACCCTCACTAGTTTGCTTTAATAAAATGTCCGCCCTTTTTAACTTGCAAACCTAACAATATATAAGAGTAAGATGCGCACACACACTTGGGCCCGTCCTACCAAATGTTATTCTGCATAATAAAAGGATGAGTAACCGCAAAATTAACTCAAAGTACGTAAGAGGTATTGCAAACCCAGTACGGGAGAATAACCCACAAGTATTCACAAAAAGACTATTAAACAAGCGTACCCGTACGACTTTAAACATAGCAAATACATCATGATAAATAAGATCGTAATTACGACAAACACAAAGACGTACAAAGCAACATATACATTGTTCAAACAGTATGCACAAAAACAAACAAACAAAATATAGCCAAACAAACAGCTACACTACGAAGAATCCTATGTTGAAAGAACAACACTTTCTTCCCCCGCAGATGAAGAAATAGGAGCACCAGGGGGACTATTTCCACCAACGGCATGAGCATCCGTGTTCACCCCACCACAAGCCTCCGATGACACAGGAGTAGAGGGACCTAAAGACACAAAATTCAGGACCTTAGGGATATCAGAACCCCTACTCAAAACAAGTGATGCATCAACAGATGTAAAAACTAGAGCTATCTCTAAGAAAGGGGAAACACGACATATAAGCGCCTCTTTAACAGAAGCAATGCTCTTCTTAATCTTGATGACATCCCTCTCACACCTTTCTAGGGGATTGGATAGAGGCTCTGCACCTACAGACACACTATCTAAAGGATACCATATGGGAACAAAAAGCTGCTCCAAATCCGGTTGCAAAGAAGCCATGTCAAGAACATCGGCAAGAGGATCATCGAGATGAAGAAGTTCCATGATATCCCCAATACGGGAATCCTTATTCGCAAAAAAAGTTGCAAATAAAGGAAACTTAGAATCCCAAAGGTCCTGCAAATCGGACTGATAGTCTGCCTCAGCTGACGAACGGTGGCCATCGACCCCAGAAAGGTCCGCACCCAACCGACTGTGCGCGAGACCGGCCACCAATACATATTGAATACCTTTGATAATGGCAAAACTAATAACTTTCCCAGACGCAGCAACATAATCTGGAGAATTCAGACACTTGGCAACAGCAAGCCGGATACCATGGGTTAAAAACCAATGACGCTCAGCCACAGCGGAAAGCAGGCGAGGACGAAATGCCTCATGAACATATAAAGACAACTTCTCAATCTGACTCTCCAAAGCAACCATCCTTTGGGAAAGAGCCCCCACTTGATCATCCTGAATCTTCATAAAATCTTCCGCTAAATGATCAAAATCCAATGAGAACCTCTCTCAAGAAATAAACACGTGGCCAGGTGGGGAAACCGAAGACTGAAGTTCCGCAACTTGCGTCTCAAAAGAATTACGCTCTATCCAAAGTGCGGAAACCTGCTCCATAAAAACCTTCTCTAAAGACTCCAAAACAGAAACACGCTTGCGAAGATTAACCACTTCCGCAACCCCAGCATCGGCCAAAGAAAGCCTTGCTTTTAGCTTGGTAATTCCATCACCCTTAGACCCAAGCAAACAGGATTGTTCATCGTAAAGATTGGACAAATTAACATTCTCTTGCAAAAGATCTTCCCCACGCCTCCTCACCTTGGATCCTAGTACCGTTTGATGAGTTGTGCTAATATTATACATAGAAAATAACTGTTCTTAGCTCAGGCCACGAACAGCCGCAAACATGTACGGCAGAGCAACCCTGTCAATCAAACTGCGGCACTCCAGAGGGCCAGACAAACAAGAATCATTAGTAACATCCCACTGAGGGATATAGATGTTATCCGAACCATCAGGACTAACATCGCCTGAATAACTGGTATCAATGCTGGGCATAATTCTGGTACCATGGGCAACCGAAATCTGATCAAGGAGTAGGGAGTCATCAATAGCTTTTCCCTGAGAAACTGAAATAACCATAGGAGAAGTAGTAGCAATTGTCGTCACCGACAACGTGCTACACTTAATAGACGAACCTACTTCCGAATCGGAAGCAGACGAAGAGGGGATACTGACACTTGCCTTGATATCAGCAAGATCATGAACCATTGACCCCGAAGCACCTACCTTGAGTCTTTTAATAGAAGGAAGGAAATCATCAAAAGATATCGTCTTTACCCTCTCCTTCACCCTTGACACTAACGGCAACTCCACTGAATCAATAACCTCTCTCTCAAGAAGATCAGAATCAGAAGTATCACCAATACCACATGTTGCAACACTATGATATCCAGAAACGTCTCCAATAGCAGCAGCAGGTTGACCCGAAGAAATTCTTGGTTGTTCCTCTTTAGAAGAACGGACTTTGAAAAGATTGGGAACATCAAGAACCATTTCCATTTTTGCTCAAAATTAAAGTTTGTCAAAATCTGAGTAGATAATAGTTATCGCGGTTAAATGAGAAACAAGGAAAAAGAAAATATAGGAGAATAAGGGAAAACCATTTATACCCTTCGTCACGAAACCCAAGGAAAAAAAGAAAAGAAGGTGGATGGTCCCAAACGCTCCACGTTCCCCCCACGATCTTATTCGCTGGCAAGACAAGATCCGCACCATAAAGGACTCAAGCCAGGAGCGGAGAACTAATAATCTAGTCTAGAAACATTCACCGCACGCTACCAAAGCACGCAAGCAATGAACGCACTAGACTGAGGGGACTTGATGACGTATAGTACGGATAGCAGGCTTACGGGGCATGGACTATCTCATACGAACTGGACTCCGGTCCTACAAGCGAATCGGGTTCTGGCCCTACAAGCAAACTGGGCTCCGGCCCAATGAGCTAAACAGAACTAGACATAACTAAAGCCCATTTCACGAGCATGGCACAATCCGGACAAACTAGAACACATACGAGCTGCACTTCCAAAGTACGCTCGCGGACTGAACCCCAGTCTGGAAATCCACCTACGTCAACAAACATCGATTAAGTTGCGGATCCTTCCCCGACACGGGTCCCACTTCGGCCACTACAGCAATATGTGAGATATTATGAAACCCTAATATTTCCACTACCAATAAAATGAAACCTCAATTCACACTTTTGAGGTACGAGTTTCTCACTTATCCCAATACTCTCACATTCCTCTGACAACATGAGTACTTACTCTTACGCCGGAGCTTAATTGTGCGATATGTCCCCACGGTAAGGCTAACGGTTTACTCTTATTTGTGCAGGAATCAAACATTCACTTAGTTTAGTGCATAATTTACTACTTAGGACACCCGTCCAGAGTAACCCAAGAGCATTATCAACCCCAATCTCAACCCGTCACACTTTTTGCACTAACAATTGGTTATGGTTGTGTCAATGTTGTGGTGATCGTCATATTCATGCTTGTACGCTAACTTTGTTTTGTAGCATGACTCCATAGATCGATTCTTTGGTGCCCCAAATGATAAGGATTTATTTGATACCTTTTTAAGTGGTCATTTCAGCCTAAAATAGAGTATATATGATCAAATATTGCCTCATCATTTCTTTTTGTATTTTAGGTACTTGGGATGAGAATCTAGAATTCGACACTTTTTGGACGATAAAGCGAAGAAAACGACAAAGTCGAGAAAAACCTATCAGAAAAGGATACCTGACGACGTCACGCCTTGCCTTGTCACACCGTTACTTGTTATTTTAGAGCTAGAAGAATTAACACATGTCGCTTCAAAAAGAATTTGAGTATTTGCACCTAACGGTGTCAAGTGTAATATGAAGTAAGGCATCATGCTTTAAGATAGCAAGAGACGGCTCAGAAGAGTTATAAAGGGATGGCGTCAGCCAAAAGCTGACGGCGTCATAGTATAAAGAGTGACGACATCAGAGCGGTGACTTGCACAAGACGAAACCCTAAACACGGCAGGCTAACGGCGTCAAAACCCATAAGCTGACGACGTCAGCATTGTAAATCTATATATACTTTTCGTTTTATTTTCATTAAGTGTGACATCTTGTGGTACAAAATCCTAAACGATTTCCAGACTTATTTTAGGGCTTTTTCAGCCTTTTTCATCCATGCTCTATTGAAGATAAGTTATCCTTTTAATCATTCAATATGTCTATGTATTGTTTGATTCTTTGTTAATCTTTTCTTCACTTTAACATGCTAGCTTAAGTTTATATGTGTTTGCTTAAATCTAATGAAACCTAGTTGTTGATTATTGATTTGTTATCTATTGTTTAGTTGATTGCTTCACGTTAGGCTAAGAAAACTGGCTGACCTCTTTTATGTAACTAGCTTGAACATCTTAGAAAACGTAATCATAGCGTGCACTATTGGTTTCTCTCGTTGTATTTATTGTATGAATTGATGTTTATGACCTAGGATTCTTAATAGACTTTAAGGTTTTAGGTGAAATTAATATTCATAGAGTTGGGGAAGGTAGCACACCCCCACGACCTGTATTAAGGAATACAACGCTTCAACTAAAACAAGGACGTGACAATTCAACAAACCAGTAAAAGATAACGAGGAAGTAGTGGAATCTAAGTAAACACATTTGCCTCACCATAAGAAGTTCATCACTTTACTTTTCTTGATATTTTTAATTTTAATTTTTATAAAAGTAGTTTTTGAGTTAGTTGAATAGCAACTAATTCCGCCCTTACCTTTAAAACCAAGATTATACTTGCTTTATAAAAGATTATAAAAACACAAAAAGAATCATCCCTCACCTTTAGACTTATCTCAACATACACTTCAACCTAACAACACTATTCTCCTAGAGAACGATCAATCCCCCAGATTTACCTATACTACACTACAATGATTAGGTACACTGCTTGGAGGATTGCAAAACTTCTTGCGATCCCTAGAGAAGTAAAACTCCTTGTGAGGTTGCAATATCTCGCATCACCAAACAAAGGGGATTATACACCGAGGGGGATCACTCTTCACTTTTTGTTTTGGCAAAAAGAGGGGAGAAATGAGTAAACTCACAACTAAAAACTTGCATACTTATATTTTTACTAAATATGAGTTTATATTTTGCCATCATCAAAAAGAGGGAGATTGTTAATACAAATATCACATAAAAATGTTATTTATATTTTACGGTCTCTCAAAGTGTTGATAATGACAAATATAAATTTATTAGTGCGTTTTGATTTAGTGATCGGAGGCTGGAGTGGTGTCTCCTGTTTCAATATCAACATGACTCGTAATGAGTAGTCGATAGATGATGCAGGGTTCCCCGTGAGAATAAAACAAGTCCTTTTAAGAGAAATTGAGTGGCTAGAAGGTTTAGTACAGTGCGTCACTAGGTCCATGACATCTTGTCTTCAATACCGACGTTACCTTAGTAACAGCCAGTACCATATGAATTGGTTAAATATTTGGACGGTATTTCTTTTCACCCTTTATCTTTACATTTCTTTTTCATTCTTCAGCCTCTTCAGCGCTTATCGAGACTTCATCACTAGCACCTTGTTGGGTTAGTTCCAGTACTAGCTCAATCTCAGTCGGCACTCTTCCCTTATTCTCACTTTTCTCCTTTTTTAATCGTTCCTAAGGACTTCTAATCCAACTAGAGGATTGTCCCTAGGAAGATCCCTCCGATTCTGGCTAGATCATGGGAACTTATACCTAACCTTACCATCCTTATAGCTCCAGTGCATTAAATAGAAGTGGTCGGTCTTTGATATATTTCCACAATTTTCATCATAAAGCATTCGCTCCCCCTCAATATGTGCATCAATATACGAAAGAGTTTAGCACATATGAGAGAGCCTACACTTGAGTCCAAAAGATCACATTTTATCAAATTTCATATTTAAATCACATTCTCTCCCCCGATCAAAATTTTCAAACCTTTTGAGATTTAGGATCTCAATTGATTTAAGTATGTTAGAAAATATGGGAGAAAATGTGGTCTGATTCAATATATACTGATAATGGAACATTACTATGCTCCCCCTCAGTCAATGAGGGAGAATGTTAGTGTCAGTTATGATTAGTTTATAAATGATTTGGAGTTTAACGATAAACTCATGAAAAATTCATATTCTGACACATAACAACACATATTTATTCACTACCTGAACCGTACAAAGAAACCATTTGATGATCTTAAGTTAAAATTTGAAATCACTCTCCCCCTCAATCTATGACCCGTTCTCTATTAAAGGAGCTGTAGTCATAGATTGAGTGACAAATTTTACGAAAAATCTAAGTCCGATTGATTTTCAAATACAATTCTAAACCACCATTTTAAACACAAATAATTTTTAGAAGAATCACATATGGAAAATTATTTGGATACAAAGAAGACTTCTCTTCTTATACTAGAAATAATGCTGTAACAACCGTGAAATTTCATGTCATTATTTTTACTATTTTAATTACTTAATTTTTCTATTTTAAGTAAATTAACTTTTGTCGGGAAAGTTACCTGCCTACGTCGTAACGCGTACATTTAAACTCATAATTTGATTCAGAGTATGCCAGTCTACCCGTTGATAAGGAAATATTTGTTACGCTTTTAGAGGGTCATTTAAGCCCTAAATCGTGTTTTTATGATCAAATATTACTTTAAATCATTTCTTTTGTCAGTTTAGGTACTTGGGACATGAACTCTGGAAAATGGAGCATTTTGGAGCTTTTTGGATATTTTTATGCACTAGAATGAAGAGAACAAGAAACGTCAAGAAATTCAGGATTTAACACCTGACGGCGTCACGCTTTGGAGCTGACGTCGTCACCTATGATGATACGCCAAGGATTTTTATGCTAAGACGCCCTACAAGAAATCGTCAGGTTAACACTTGACGGCGACAGGTGTTCTAAAAGCAAGGCCGTCTCCCTTTAGCACTATACGAGACGGCCCAGAACCTTTATAAAGGGACGGCGTTAGAGATCTCTTGGGTGATATGAAACCCTCGAACACGACGATCTGACGGCTTCAGAGGCTAAAACTTGACGCCGTCAGACTTGTATATCTATATATATTTTTCGATTTTTCATTCATTAGGTGTGTAACTTTTGGGAGATAAAACCCTAGACGAATTTTCCTATAAACTTAGGGTTTCCAAGCCCTCTTTTCCTTCATGTTCAATGGAAGATAAGTCTTCTTTTTAATCATTCAATATGTCTATGTGTTGTTTGATTGATTGTTTATCTTGTCTTTCTTTTAACATGCTAGCTTAATTCTCTTTGTGTTTACTTAGATCTAATGAAACCTAGTTGTTAATTATTGGTTTTTGATTTGTTATTAGTTGATTTGGGTGATTGATTTTCGCGTTAGGCTTAAGAAAACTGATTATATTCCTATATGGTAACAGGCTTGAACGCCTTAAGAAACGTAATCAAATGTGTACTATGATGTTATTTTTTGTATTTAATGCATAAGTATCTGTTTACGAGGCCTTGATAGAAAGAGATAGAAGCTTATAGAGTGGGGAAGGACGTACACAACCCCATGACTGGTATTAAAGAATACAACCCTTCATCCAAAAAATTGTAACAATTCAATTAGTCAGTAAGAGATAACTAGGGAGTAGTGAAATCTAAGTAAATACGCTTTTCCCATTATAAGAAGTTCACCAATTTACTTTTTCTGTTATTTTATTTTATTTTGCATTTGTAGTAATTTTGGGTTAGTTGACTAGCAACTAATTTCGCCCACTCTTCCAACCCGAGATTTTATTTGCTTTCATAAAAACATAAAAATACAAAAAGAATCATCCCTCACCTCTAGACCTAGTTTAAGTAGCTTTTAATTCTAACGACACTATTCCCCTAGAGAACGATCAATCCCCCGGTACTTGCCACTCACTATACTAAATCAGTCAAGTACACTACCTGGTGGGGATTGCAAGCTTATCAAGATCCCTTGAGAAGTAAAACCTTTTGCAAGGTTGCAAAACCACTCATCAAGTTTTTTGCGCCGCTGCCGGGGAAAAGTTATTGTTTAGGTTGATTTTTATTTTGATTAGGTCTACTCATTAGATTCCTATCTAGTGAGATTTTATTTTCTTTTTATTAGCCTTCTCGTAGTCTATCTTTTTTTTTTGTGTCTTTTTTTGTAAAAAATATATAAAAAAATTAAAAAAAAAAAAAAAAAAAAAAAGAAAAAAAAACATTTCCATTGACTCTTCCATTCACCATTTTGGAGAACGCGAATCCACCATACTACTGACCACGAAATTCACTCACTTCTAATGACATCTTGATGTTTAAACAATATCAAGATGAACCTATCTATGATGCATGGACTTGTTTTAAATATTTACTCCGAATAGTCCCTCATTATATTTTCGATGTATGATCCCTAACTTAAATCTTTTACTATCGTGTCGACCGATATATCCAAGGGACATTGACTATTTTGCCGATGGGGACCTTAGGGAATTAAATGCTGAAGAAGCATGGGAAGCCATAAAGGATTGTGCCAAATATTATTATAGATTAGACAACCGAACAAACAACATTACGAATCAATTAATAACAAGTTTGAAGGAGCAAACAGGAAGTTTATCTAGGTGTGAATATGTTGTGATACCTAAGTGGATGTCATGTACCACCATAATACAAATCAAACACATAGGTAATCTAGATACAATTGAGGATGAGGTGGATAATCCAAGCCTACAAAGTACCCCACAAGTCCTACCATCATTTGAGGCACATACATCACTCGTGACTTACCCGGAAGAAGAAGAAGAAACTTTAGGAATTCCGATGGAGGTAGAACCCTTGTACCAAGCACCACTAGAGGATATAGGTTTGAATACTTGTAGTGATAACCTTACTCTTAGTTCTAGGGAATTTCCTAGTGTTGACGAACTGGAACCTCAATCTTTACACAACTTTCCATCCTTAGATTTACATCTAGGAGACAAAAGAGGAACCGACCCACCCATCAACCAATATTATCCGGGTAGTTTTAGGATGAAGGAAGCCATTCACACACTCCCTTCACCTCAAGTGGCATATTTCCACCCTAAGGGTGCGTATCGCTACTTCCACCCGCACTTAATCCTAAGTGTAGGGAAAACTTCCCTTATTTCTGTTAAATAAGGGTAGAGTCAGGCTCGTGACTCGAACAAAAACAAGCGCTTCTTGGGAGGCACCCCATGTTTTTAATTGTTTGATGTTCTTATTTTATTTATTTGTTTGTGTCATTGATGAGTGTGTAAATACTCATCATTTTTAGTCAAATCTGAACTGCAAAAACGTTAAAAACACAAAATAATGCATCAAAATACGGAAAATATCCCAAAGGTCGTGTTTTATATGTTTCAGATGCAAAATGATTGAAAACAAACGTAAAACGAACAAAGTTTGCATAATTGGCAGTTTCAGTCCCCCAACTTTCAAAACTTGCCAAAATGAGTCCCTACGCATTTATTCTAAAAGAAAAGTCAACCCAAGTCTTTAAAAATTAAAGGTTATCAAAAATGGTCTTTGGGTGAAAAGTTTTCAAAAATGTGCAAGTTTAGTCCTTGGAATTTCAAAAGTGACAGTTTTGGTCCCCGGGAAATTTAAACTTGAAAAATCAACTTCAAAGATCCTTGGAAAATTGAAACATGGCAAAGAAAAGTCACTTGAATAAAGTTTGATATGTTGGCAGGAGTGGTCCCTAAAAATCAGAAACTTACATGAATGGTCCTTGTGGTGTTTTTATATATCAGACCATTTGGACCCTTTTACTAATCCAAGCCCATCACCACAGCCACTCCACCAACCCTTATCCAGTCCACCACCTCCATTACTCCATATGGCCCAACCAACCCCAAGCCCACAAAAACCCCACGCCTGTAAACCCAATCCATCTATTATTGATAAAACGTACCAATCTCCCTTTGACCTGGTCAAACCCCTCAAACAATCGCCTCACTTCATCCCTAACCTCTCTATTACCCAGCAGATACATCACCACCAATACTCCACCTCTGCTACACTCCACCCCTTCCCCAATACCTCAAAAGTTCCACCCCACTATCACCTTCCCCAATCTCTCACAATCCCATACCTACCCACCTCCATGTCATCAATCCACACCTCAAGATTGGGCACCAACATCAAGTTAAAGGGCTACGATGAGCACATAATCAATCCAATGGCTGTGGTTTATTGCAAAGAAGCACAAGTGAGTTCCAAGTCTGCTTTATCTCACAATACAAGCACACGAGGATGAAGAAAAAAAGAGAAGAAATCAAGAAACCCTTGTTAGTTCTTTTAGTATAAATAGAACATGTGTAAGCCATTGATGGCAGTCAATTATTAGGGTTTAGTTCTAATTCTCAGCTTTTTTTTTATGTATTGTCAAAAAATTTGTTGTATCTTTTTTTTATGCAAAGAAAGTCTAAATTTCTTTACTTATTATTGTCCCTTGTTTCTGCTCATTTTTAGTACACTACTCTTCTTAATTTTAGCTTATTTAAGTTTAGGCAGTTTATTTTACATTAATCTAATTTAAGCTCTGGGTTTGTGTCTCAAATTTTCATCAGGTCATCACCTTAAGGAGTGTTTGGCACAAGGGGTGGTTTCGGATCAAAAGTTGTTTCTACCCATTTTCAAATTCAATTAGCTTTGCATCATAGTAATTAGTAGGTTTATAATAAAGATTTGCAGTTTTGAAGAGTTTACATGATTCTTCCAAGCCTTTTAGTTTGCATCTGTTTAACTTAAATAGCTTAGTTACAATCACTTTTAGGTTCATTTAGTAGCATTACTTGGCTTATATTAGTTTAACATAGAGTATTTAATGTGTTGCGTATCTGGTGCCAAAGGTGTTTTAGTCAAAAATTCATTTTTTTCCTACCCATTTCACCCAACCTGCTGATGCAGACAAACAAGTAGCCCTACAGCAGGTTTGATTTTGAATTTTCAAGTACTAATTACCTCCAATTTGGCAGGATTAGAGACTGGTTGGTAGGTTAACTGATGCCCCGTTTGAGAATTCTTTAGCAGCCTATTTCCAGTCTTCTATAGCCCCCCGAAACATGCCCTTTCAGCTTGATTTCTGTAGTGCAGCCCTTAGGATAATTTGAATACGCTTTCTAGGTACTTGTAGGTCACTTATTTATGCTTATTTTGTTACCTCGTGAGCTATCCCTTAGTGCTTATTTAGTGTCCCTTTTGCAGCCCATTATTCAATCCCTCTTAAGCTAATCTAAGCCTGCAATTTAGTAAGTTTAATGTTTGGTGGCTTGTTCATATTTTCAGCTTTGTGTCTTAGCTTTTAGGTAACCTTTGTGTAGCTGCTATTTCTTTTTTTTTTGGGATGTTTGTTTACGCAAATTAGATTTAGGAGGATTAGTTTAGCTTTTGAATTCATGCTTATTACTAGTATAGATTACTTACTAGGTTGGTTCAGCTCTTGGCTTGTAGGTTCTAATAATTTCCTTTTAGATGTAGCTAATTTTCTCATTTAATCAGTTGGTGGCAGCTTGTATTGGCTTCAAATCTACTTTACACTTTTATGCTTAAGTCCATACTACGGTTTGTTTTTCTTTGCTTCTATTTCCTTGCTCAACTAGGTTTCGTTAGCCTATTTAGGTTGAGGGTTATTTCAGTTTCACAAATATTGGTTTAAGTTTGTTCTAGTTTGCACCTTATTAGCTCTTCAAATTTTCTTTCTAAGTTTTAGTAAAACTGTTTATTCTTTTGGCTAGCTTGAGATTTCAAAAGATTTAATTTTGGCAAAACCTTAAGTGTTGAGATTTTAAATTTGTATAAGTGTAGTTTTAGCTTTTCAGCAATATTTGTTTTGTTAAAGTTGTGTTTTATAGCTGTTAAGTTCTAACCATTGTTTCTTGTAAGCATTTCCTTTATAATATATATAAACATGCTCTTGTTTGTTTTTGTTTTTTTTTTTTTTTTTTGCTTATTACATTATCAGTTTTGATTGCTTATTTAATTGCTTATTAGGGTTTCCCCCTTCTCCCTCTTATTTTTCCCAGCTTAGTTATAACATCATTTAGTTTTCCAAAAAATTTTAGATTTTTCCCATTTAGTTTTCTATTTTTATTACATTTAATTAGTTTAATTAGTAATTAATTCATAGTAATTAGGAAAATTATCAAAAAAAATAAATTCTTTTTCTCAAAATTTTATTTGGTCATTTAGAAAGTAGAAAAATAATTTTTACATCCGTAGGACTAGTGTACCTTTAAATTCACGCTTTATTTTGCGCACTCGCGTTTAATTTAAATAACTTTCGCGTTTTTAGTTTAAGCTTACGTTTTAGGATTCCCGATACCTAATTTTGATTCCCGTAGTGTTTTAGGACTTCCCTAGTTTGCCAATTGCCTTTTGTTTCCCCTTAGGTTATTTTATTCTCGTTCGTTAATTTTCAATTTTCGTTAATTTAACGTATCACAAAACCAAATAATCTTTCACAACCAAACATACAAGATTTTAATCTCGATCTTTTCACGAAGCTTTTTATTCACACCTCGTTGGGGTACGACCCGGGAAATCACTTCCCGGTCTCACTATTTAATATCACTTTCACGAGTTTACAAGATAATCTTTTTCCTAAAAGGTTTGCTCGTATTTCTCCACGTCTTGTTGTCTCACGATAACATTGACCACACGTTTGTTGATATTTTGATAAATTGTTTTTGCACACCAAAACACAACGAATCAAATGGCGCCGCTGCCGAGGAGGCTGTGTGTCAAAAGTCTCGATAAGGTTTAGACAATTAGTCTTGTAGAACCTTCGCAAGAAGTTACGCTTTCATAAAACGTATAAAAAACCAAAAATATTTTTCTTTTGTTTCAATATATGTATTATATCTATAAAAGATAAGAAAAACACAAAAAGATTTTCCCGTTTCTTTGTTTAATAATAACAACATTAACATCTTACCACCGCAAACCAAGGCAGAATACCTACCAACTGGGGGTGTGACCATAATAAGTTCCCAAACCAAAGATCAAAACTTGCCTTTGTATCACTTGCATTTTGGAAAACTTTTAATCGATAAGCTTACATTAAGAGGAGTTGAAACGGTATAGGGCGATCCAACGAACTTCACCCTAGTGAGAAATCCATTCTTTTCTCCCGCTCCTTGTACGTTTGTCCTTAAAGGTTAACCTTGTGTTTGTGATTATTGGTTTAAGTTCCCCTGTCTTTATGAGTTGGTCTTGTTTTAATTGTTGAGCTTTTCGAAAAACCCAAAAATAATCTTCGTCTCCTATACGTTTGATTCTCGCCTTCTTATACCTCCCTCATTAATGTTTAATTCTTATGTCATCACTCAACTATCACTATTTTCATTGTAAAGGTCCGGTGGATGACAATCTTCGTTGTTACAAGTGTGGATGTGAGCGATGTGGAAGTAATATTAGAGACGGATTTTGTAAATGGTGCAAAGCATATCCGAATGCTTTCAATGATTCTCAAAATTCTTCCGACTACCCTTCACAGCCCGAGATACGTGCTATTAATGACAAACCATCAAGAATTGATCCTAACCTTTCAAGATTTACGGTTAAAAGTTTGTCAAGCAAACGTACAGAGCTTAGAGCAGTGACTAAAAAGAACGACTTGCCTAATCTTCACATTTATCAAGAACAAAAACCAAAGACCATAACGGAAGTGGTGGAAATTCGTAGCTCTCAGAGCACACCACTTGTCCCACCTCTGGCTTTTATTCCTTGTGTCGGTTGTGGTGAGCCGCTTTTCGGTTTGCCATGTCGTTGGTGTACATGTGAACAATGTGGTAATGATATTCGGGACGGAAGTTGTTTGATTTGTGGTTCAAGAAATTCATTTGCTTATGATCCTAATCAGAACTCATTCAACGACTCTTCAAATTTTTCCAACTACCCATTACATTCATACGAGCAAGAATCATATTATCCAAATCTCAATGATGTTTCGTATCAAAATACACCAAACTTTTCCTGTGAGTATTGTAGAGGCCCACACTTCAGTTCCAACTGTCAAACAAGGAATCCAATTCCTTGTAACAGTAATGACTATTCGTGTCAAGACCAACCTCCACAGTACCAAATATTTCAAGCAACTCCTCAACAAACTGAACAAGATTTTTTTCTAAAGACTCTAGAGTCATTAAAAGAAATGAATGAGGAGTTGGCTAATATACCGTTTCATAATGCACCAAGTTCTTCTTGTGCATATTATGGGGGTCCTCATGATGATTTTCAATGTCAACCTTCCGGTTTTGACACATCCACATCCCCACAATTTCCACTCATTCCAAATTCTCGTGATAAAACTATGGCAGAATTGCTTGCTGAAGAACGAGATTTTGGAAAAAGCATGGAAGAATTACTGGCTGAGCAACGAGCAGCTAAAATGCGTGCCAATCTTCGCAATGCTGTTCTATTTGATGACGATGATGACAGTGATGATGATGAAGATAACGTTGTTATTCAAAAAGATTCATCGAGTACATCAGTTGAAATCCCACCAATCCAAAAATCGCAGGGAGAAAAGAATACTAAGGAATTACTAGGATAAGAACAAATGGAACTTGTACAATCCATGAATGCTAGTCCTTCTCAACTCCCTCAGTCTGTTGTTATCACACCCGAAGTTCCCACTCACTCTCTGATCATGGGGGACGAGCATCTTAGCACTGTTCCTGAAAATGAATCGGACGAATTCATAAAGTCTAGTGCTGAGAACCTTGTCCCAATCCCAGGAGAGTCACAGGGAATTCTTGAGTATATGTGTGATCTTACTTCCCCTCTTGAGTGTCTAAAAGATCAATTTGAGACTCTCTCTGATTTCAGCGACGATTGTGCATCTTATGGAGACATTGAGTATGTTGAGGCATCACTCCCACAGTCTGATGCTGATCATCTTCTTGAGGAGTTCGCCGATGAACTCACCCACATCAATCCACTTCCAACGGGAAGTGATGATGATCTCTTTGACTTTGAAGCCGATCTAGGAGAAATTCAAAGTCTCTTATATCATGATCATTCACTCAATTCTTATCCCAACAGTCCAATAGAGAATGTTAATCACTTTGTTCCCGAAACATTCAAAACTACTATCATCAATCCTCTATTTGAATTCGAATCCGAATTCACTTTGATTTCTGATAATCCACTATTTGATATTCAGAATGAGGATTGTGATGAGTCCACAGTGGAACAAGAGTTCACAGATTCACATCATGTGATTGATTCTCGTCACGAGGAGTTCTCTGGTGAACTCACTCATATCATGACTCCTCCGGAGTATGATTACTTGGATAACAAGAAAAACCATGATCGAGGGGAAAGAGTCTCAATTATGAGAGTTTGTATTCCTATGACAAATTTTTCCACCCTCCCTCCCGATATGTTATCCAAACCAAAGAGCTTAACCGATAAAATCCAAAATCAGGAAACTAAACTTGATCTTGAGGATGAAGATCTTATCATGATTATCATCATGATTTTCTTTCTTTTCTTCACCTACCTGGTGACGTCCTCTCTTCTTCATTCCTTCGGGAGTGAGGACACTATCTTTGACCCCGGTATTCTTTCTACTAGTTTTTATTATTAGAATACTGGCGGTTATCTCATCGGTGTGGAACTTTCACGTGCTTCATATGTTTATCCAAATATCTTGAATGAAAGTCCGATGAAGATTATTCTTCCACATCTTGCTTCCCCATGGACCAATGAATTCGGGGTCGAGTCAAGCTAGCGATTCGGTTAACAAAAACAGTAGCACAACATGGGTTTTCACCCATCTTTCTTTATCTTTTCTAAAAACTAAGTGTGGGGGAGTACCCACACTCAAAAAATAAATAAATAAATAAAATTCCAACACTTGCCCAAATCTAAAATTTTTACATTCCAAAATGTCGGCATAAAAGCCGCTACTTTGAATATTGAGGGCAATATTCACTTCTAAGTGTGGGGGGGGGGGGGGGGGGGGGGGCTAAATTATGGCGAATTTAATCACTTTTGTGCCATAATACCCCCGTTTTGGCCAAAAAAAAATTTAGTAGAAGTGCTTTGCACTTACACAACAAAAGGTTATCAGTCCACCACGTCTAACATAAGGACTGGCTAATCCAAGAGCAAACGGCTCTTAGTAAAGATATCTCAAATCCGTTTATGGTTGGCAATTTGCCAAAAATTGCATGGTATTCAACTTACCATATCCTAAAAAGTAGAAGAGTTGGCTAGCCCGCAAGATTATGGCTTGTGGTAAAGGCAGTGGAATACCATAATTGGTAATCAACTCACCAAGATGATGACCGTGTTCCATCAAAGAGTTGGCTAGTCCAGAAGCAAATGGCTTATGGTAAAGACAAATCAAAACCGTTGGAATCTTATGGTTTGCTCAAAATTATATGGTTATCGGTGTACCATAGTTCTTACTTGAACTGAAACATTTGGCTACTCCAGAAGTGATGGCTTTTGGTAAAGAGAGTTCAAATCCATTAAATTTTCACAAAAGATTGCTAGGGACTAGCAATAGTTTAGTGTGGGGGATTGATGAGTGTGTAAATACTCATTATTTTTAGTCAAATCTGAACTGCAAAAACGTTAAAAACACTCAAAAACGCATCAAAATACGGAAAATATCCCAAAGGTCATGTTTTATATGTTTCAGATGCAAAATGATTGAAAACAAACGAAAAACGAACAAAGTTTGCATAATTGGCAGTTTCAGTCCCTCAACTTTCAAAACTTATCAAAATGAGTCCCTGCGCATTTATTCTAAGAAAAGTCAACCCAAATCTTTAAAAATTAAAGGTTATCAAAAACGGTCTTTGGGTGAAAAGTTTTCAAAAATGTGCAAGTTTAGTCCTTGGAATTTCAAAAGTGACAGTTTTGGTCCCCAGGAAATTTAAACTTGAAAAATCAACTTCAAAGATCCTTGGAAAATTGAAACATAGCAAAGAAAAGTCACTTGAATAAAGTTTGATATGTTGGCAGGAATGGTCCCTAAAAATCAAAAACTTACATGAACGGTCCTTGTGGTGTTTTTATATATCAGACCATTTGGACCCTTTTACTAATCCAAGCCCATCACCACAGCCACTCCACCACCCCTTATCCAGTCCACCACCCTTATTACTCCATATGGCCCAACCAACTCCAAGCCCACAAACACCCCACGCCTTCAAAACCAATCCATCTATTATTGAAAAAACGTACCAATCTCCCTTTGACCTGGTCAAACCCCTCAAACAATTGCCTCACTTCATCCCTAACCTCTCTATTACCCAGCAGATACATCACCACCAATACTCCACCTCTGCTACACTCCACCCCTTCCCCAAGACCTCAAAAGTTCCACCCCACTATCACCTTCCCCAATCTCTCACAATCCCATACCTACCCACCTCCATGTCATCAATCCACACCTCAAGATTGGGCGCCAACATCAAGTTAAAGGGCTAAGATGAGCACAAAATCAATCCAATGACTGTGGTTTATTGCAAAGAAGTACAACTGAGTTCCAAGTCTGCTTTATCTCACAATACAAGCACACAAGGATGAAGACAAAAAGAGAAGAAATCAAGAAACCCTAGTTAGTTTTTTTAGTATAAATAGAACATGTGTAAGCCATTGATGGCAGTCAATTATTAGGGTTTAGTTCTAATTCTCAGCTTTTTTTTAAGTATTGTCAAAAAATCTGTTGCATCTTTTTTTTATGCAATGAAAGTCTAAATTTCTTTACTTATTATTGTCCCTTGTTTCTGCTCATTTTTTGTACACTACTCTTCTTAATTTTAGCTTATTTAAGTTTAGGCAGTTTATTTTACATTAATCTAGTTTAAGCTCTAGGTTTATGTCTCAAATTTTCATCAGGTCATCACATTAAGGAGTGTTTGGCACAAGGGGTGGTTTCGGATCAAAAGTTGTTTCTACCCATTTTCAAATTCAATTAGCTTTGCATCATAGTAATTAGTAGGTTTATAATAAAGATTTGCAGTTTCGAAGAGTTTACATGATTCTTCCAAGCCTTTTAGTTTGCATCTGTTTAACTTAAGTAGCTTAGTTACAATCTCTTTTAGGTTCATTTAGTAGCATTACTTGGCTTAAATTAGTTTAACATAGAGTATTTAATGTGTTGCGTATCTGGTGCCAAAGGTGTTTTAGTCAAAAATTCATTTTTTTCCTACCCATTTCACCCAACCTGCTGATGCAGACAAACAAGTAGCCCTACAGCAGGTTTGATTTTGAATTTTCAAGTACTAATTACCTCCAATTTGGCAGGATTAGAGACTGGTTGGTAGGTTAAGTGATGCCCCGTTTGAGAATTCTTTAGCAGCCTATTTCCAGTCTTCTATAGCCCCCCAAAACATGCCCATTCAGCTTTATTTCTATAGTGCAGCCCTTAGGATAATTTGAATATGCTTTCTAGGTACTTGTAGGTCACTTATTTATGCTTATTTTGTTACCTCGGGAGCTATCCCTTAGTGCTTATTTAGTGTCCCTTTTGCAGCCCATTATTCAATCCCTCATAAGCTAATCTAAGCCTGCAATTTAGTAAGTTTAATGTTTGGTGGCTTGTTCATATTTTCAGCTTTGTGTCTTAGCTTTTAGGTAACCTTTGTGTAGCTGCTATTTCTTTTTTTTTTTTGGGATGTTTTTTTACGCAAATTAGATTCAGGAGGATTAGTTTAGCTTTTGAATTCATGCTTATAACTAGTATAGATTGCTTACTAGGTTGGTTCAGCTCTTGGCTTGTAGGTTCTAATAATTTCCTTTTAGATGTAGCTAATTTTCTCATTTAATCAGTTGGTGGCAGCTTGTATTGGCTTCAAATCTACTTTACACTTTTATGCTTAAGTCCATACTACTGTTTGTTTTTCTTTGCTTCTATTTCCTTGCTCAACTAGGTTTCGTTAGCCTATTTAGGTTGAGGGTTATTTCAGTTTCATAAATATTGGTTTAAGTTTGTTCTAGTTTACACCTTATTAGCTCTTCAAATTTTCTTTCCAAGTTTTAGTAAAACTGTTTATTCTTTTGGCTAGCTTGAGATTTCAAAAGATATAATTTTGGCAAAACCTTAACTGTTGAGATTTTAAATTTGTATAAGTGCAGTTTTAGCTTTTCAGCAATATTTGTTTTGTTAAAGTTGTGTTTTATAGCTGTTAAAAGGATTTGCAACAAGAAATTTTGAAAAATAATAATGTTTAGTAAAAAGGGAAGGTAGTAGGAATCGAACCTGGTACCTATCCCTACAAACAGACGACCACCAACTCCACACCCCTTACCATCTGTTCTAACCATTGTTTCTTGTAAGCATTTCCTTTATAATATATATAAACATGCTCTTGTTTGTTTTTTTTTTTTTTTTTTTGCTTATTACATTATCAATTTTGATTGCTTATTTAACTGCTTATTAGGGTTTCCCCCTTCTCCCTCTTATTTTTCCCAGCTTAGTTATAACATCATTTAGTTTTCCAAAAAAAAATTAGATTTTTCCCATTTAGTTTTCTATTTTTATTACATTTAATTAGTTTAATTAGTAATTAATTCATAGTAATTAGGAAAATTATCAAAAAAATTAAATTCTTTTTCTCAAAATTTTATTTGGTCATTTAGAAAGTAGAAAAGTAATTTTTACATCCGTAGGACTAGTGTAGCTTTAAATTCACGTTTTATTTTGCGCACTCGCGTTTAATTTAAATAACTTTCGCATTTTTAGTTTAAGCTTACGTTTTAGGATTCCCGATACCTAATTTTGATTCCCGTAGTGGTTTAGGACTTCCCTAGTTTGCCAATTGCCTTTTGTTTCCCCTTAGGTTATTTTATTCTCGTTCGTTAATTTTCAATTTTTGTTAATTTAACGTATCACAAAACCAAATAATCTTTCACAACCAAACATACAAGATTTTAATCTCGATCTTTTCACGAAGCTTTCCATTCACACCTCGTTGGGGTACGACCCAGGAAATCACTTCCCGGTCTCACAATTTAATATCACTTTCACGAGTTTATGAGATAATCTTTTTCCTAAAAGGTTTGCTTGTATTTCTCCACGTCTTGTTGTCTCATGATAACATTGACCACACGTTTGTTGATATTTTGATAAATTGTTTTTACACACCAAAACACAACGAATCAGTCATATATGCTTAATTAAAATTATTAAATTTTCATGTTTCGAGTAATTTGTGAAAATGCTTTATTTTGTTTTTAACCTCGTCTTAATTGCATATATAAATGTATTTTACAAAAAGATAAGTGTAGGGAAGTTTATATTTTGTTAAAAAGAACGAAATTCAAACATGAAAAATTCTCAATTCATGATTAGCATATATTATATCTTGTTTGTGTGTCAATACTTATGAATATGTTTTATGAGTTCCTGTTTGTAATTCACTCCACAAGTATCATATCCTTTAATTGTGTTGTTTTTATTTCTAAGTCTGGAATTACACCGAGTTGTGATTTTTCTTTGTTCGGTTTGTTGCTTTGGTTTTTGTGTTTATTTTCTTAGTTATTCACAGGTTATATTGGACAAGAAAATGATTTATATTTCTAGAGTGAAGCTTATCATGTTCATTCTCTTGGAGGAAGATTTAACCATGTTATCACATCGTCCATACCGAGCGAATCAAGGGACTATTAGTTTCTTTCATTCTCATTTATTTTTACTTTTACATCTTTTATTTAGAACATTGGGGACAATGTTCGATTTAAGTGTAGGGAGGGTAAATTAGGATACCTTAGAAACTATAACTCCACTTGATTTTTGCTTTGTTTAATAGTGAATGTGTAATAAAACTAAGAGAAATACTTGTTAGGATAATCTTAGAACCAAATTTATATTTTTTTACAATATTTAGGTGTGAAACTTTAGTCTTAATAAGCGTCTCATTGATAGGAGTTATAAGACTAGCACAAAAACCGTACCATTCAAAAAAATTTCCCCCCCTCCAAATATGTGAGGTTTGCCTTTAGATCTTTAGGAAAAAGCATTCATTGTTGGTGCTTATGAGTGTACCGGTAGCATTTAGATTTTAGTACTTGCGTTAGTGATGCATTCCGAGACCACTAGTGAGACTACATTCGTGTAGTTTGGATTTACTACATGATAAGAGGCATTAGGATAACCCTTGTTTTAAGCCTGTAATATAATTACATTGACTTCATTGGTCAAGTAATTCTCCCACACCTTTCCATTGTACTAATTTTTAGTACATAATACCCCTAGTACAACCCTCAGAGCCTATCTTTTTCGTTTCTAACTTTAAGCATTTTACTTAAAGGAAGAGTTTGTTTACAATACACCCCCAAACATACACCCAAATTGCCTTAGCCTTCTCTGTGTGCACTCATCTTTAGTGCATTATTGTTATTTGTTTAAACCCTTAGTTAGTTGTCTAATTGATTACATGGTTGCTAAGTCGAGTTATATCTTGTACATATTGTTTTGGGACGATTGAGACTTATGGGTAAAGTACTAGTGTAATGGGTTAATGGGGAAGAACATCATTTATTACCCCCATTCATACGTTAATGTTTTAAAGTACTCCAATGTTTCGATTATCTTGATTCGAGTCTCTATTTTGATTTATTTAAAAGTTCAAGTGTAAGGGGAGGAAACGAGCTCCTTTGATGTATTATTTTGGATGGTAGGGCAAGAGTGTATGAAAAAAATCGAAAAAACAAGAAAAAAATGAAAAAAAAAATGATGAGAAAAAAAAGTAGAAAAAAAACATACGGACTACCATCCCGTTCCTTTTATTTTATTTATGTTTATGTTATTTCGTTATTAGCTTAAGTTGAGTCGAGTCTTGGCTTAGCAACGCCGCATTGTATATGTAATTAACTAAGACAATTGACTTGCCACCAGTTAAATATCCATTTATCCAACAAAACCGTGTTTTCAATATCCCTACACCTAACGTTATAACCCTTTAAAAGACCTCTTTGATAGTTTATCCTAGGTGCTTACGCCAAAGTGGTGGAGGCTTGATCCTTTACCAAGCCTATGGTAATCTATTTGCTATGACAGGTAGTGAGAGATATTTATTCCATTTTCATTTGTGATATATACACTTATAACACCCGAGAGATGAGAGTATCCAAACACTATATGTGAGGTGCTAGTATATAATTTATGTGCTTGTTTTGATTAGGGTAGATCAATCATTTGTTGCAATTACTTTTATATTAATGTTAAATGACCCCTAACTTGTGTTTTAATTGATATAAAAGCTCATTTGCTTGAGGACAAGCAAATCCCAAGTGTAAGGGTATTTGATAAGGAAATATTTGTTACACTTTTAGGGGGTCATTTAAGCCCTAAATTGTGTTTTTATGATCAAATATTACCTTAAATCGTTTCTTTTGTCATTTTAGGTACTTAGGACATGAACTCTGGAAAATGGAGCATTTTGGAGCTTTTTGGACGTTTTTATGATCAAGAATGAAGAGAACAAGAAAAGTCAAGAAAGTTAGGATTTAACACCTAACGGCGTCACGCTTTGGAGCTGACGCCGTCACCTATGATGATACGTGATGGATCTAAACACACACGCCTTGTGTTAGAATGATACTTTGAGTTATACTACCAAGTATGCGGAATCTACTTAGTAATACTTAGAAGTTTGATTGTGAGTAAAAGCAGTTGTATATGAATAAGAACAATGTGTAAACCAAACTGTTAGCTCCAATATTATTATGAATGATAATACGAGCGATCTTTGTATCACTAGGGTTACAACCTTGAAGCTCTAAGAAATTCGTATATCTAACCCTAACCTAGGACCTCCTTTTATAGCACAAGGAGTCCTCTTCTACAAGATAAGTATAAGTCTAATAGAATAGGATATACACAAAATCTATTCTATATTTATCAATACACGTTTGTTAACAATTATCCTGACAGCAGTGGTAATTATATGTACTAATAGTGGTAATGAGTTTCCACTGTTAGTGTATTCTTCAGCAGTGCTTCATCCATGCTTAGCCGTGGTAACTGTTAGTATAATTCCCAACAATCCTCCCCTAAACTTATGATTGCTAAGTAAATCCATAAGTTTCTTCAAGTTATCAGCATATGTGAGGATATGAGAATTCTTCCAAACACTTATCTCCTTTTTCTCAACTCCTTATCAGCTTTCACACTTTGATCATATATCCTTTGCAGCAAATCTTTTATGATTTCAGTTCTTTCCCAACATCTTAATTTCACAGACAACATCACCGTAAGAACACCTGCTCTTAATGGATATTCTTTCTCAGCTAACATAAACACATCAACTCCATCTTGAGTAGATAAATGATGTACTACACTTGAATCATAGAATTTCCACAAAGTATTCAAATTATTAGCTTCAAATCTCCAATATCTGTCAGATGCATCAGGCTCATAAAGTCTTCTGAAGTTAACCCATAACTCTTTAGCTTTGTCATCAACAAGCTCATCTTTCTTGAACTGATCTTGAACTATCTTCCATAAAGTGTCCAAGTGTTCTCTGTCACAAGATCTGACAAGATCTTCAAAATCTCTACAAATACTTGTAACTTCACCAGTTCTATGCACCACCAAAATCATCAGAATAAATCTCCCAACCAACAACTGGATATTTAGATTGTAAAGGCTCTACATTCAATACATCAGTTTCAATAAAAATCATTCCTGAGACTTGTTCCTTAGTCAACTTTTCTGCTACTTTAGATTTCTTGACTTCTTTAGACTCAAGAGTTTTTCCTGATCTCTTGGGTTTTATAAGGACTTCAGCTTCTGAAACCATAGTAATGAAATTACTATCTTGTCTTTTGACTCTGTACTAGATCCCTTCAATCCTCTCATGTGACATCCCTTTAAATTGAGACAACTTCCAATTGCCAACATGACAACAAAAAGTCTTCATCTCAGAAATTATCTGTGCCTTGGTTGGTTGTTTTGGTTTCTTATGACCTTTTCTAACTGTGCCAATTATATCATCAAATGCATGTTGATTCTTCATTTGAATAAAGTCATTCAATTGAGCTGATCTTTGTTCTTCAGTTAAAGTTGTATTTGCAACCAATTCAACTGCCTTCTTTCTGATTACTGGATCATGAGCAATCATGAAATCAATTTCTTCTTCAGTTGGCATATATGTGAACATTGGAGTTTTCTCTTTTAACACTGTTGGTGGAACAATAGAAATTGGTTCTTCTACAATTGTTTCCAACTTATCCAGCCTTTTAGTCTCCATGAAACTTGCAATATCTAATTCTTCTTGCTTTTACTTCTTTGCAATTTCATCTTCTTCTAATTCCATTGCCAAATTTGCATCATAATCGATCTGAGCTTGCTCTCTTTTGGAAATCTTCCTTGACTGCTGCTCAGATGTTTCTTCAAAAATATGAACTTTTCCTTTTGCAACCCTCTTTTTTTGAAATTCTGCATCAGCAACATCCACGGTGTCTTGATTTGTTTCCACTGTTTCTTTATTTGTTTCAACTGCTTCAGCAAAAATTTCCTGAGGACCCACTGCTTCTTCCTCCTCTTGTACATCATCCTGATCATCAAGATCTTCAAATCCTTGTTCAAAGTTTAGTCTCCTCCCCTTAAATGTAGCATCAGTTTTAATCCTCCCCTGTTTGGGAGAATTTCCCAAATCTTCACTAAAGTATTCTGAATCTTCATCATGAGTTGAGGATGAGGATGAGATGACAAACTTTGTAGACCTTTGCTTCTTTAAATCATGTACTTCCTTCTTCAAAGATTGAATTTCTTCAGTCAAGGTACTAATATCTTTGGCATGTTGCTTCTTTGTTTGAGCCAAGTCATCCTTCAAAGATTTAAATTGTTTGACTAATTTGGTACAAAGTTCCATCAATTCAATTTGTTGCTCACTGCCCTCAACACTTCCAATTGTGTTACCTGTTGGGAGAGGTGAATCATAGGGCATTGATTCAGGCTCTTCTCTAGTTGGACTAGATTGAAGCCTAGAACCACCACTACTTGTTCCTAGACCAAAAGGTTCAGAAACATGCAATGTTGAGATGTGAGGAGTTGGCTATTTTTGCCTCCTCACATATGTATGAGTAACTAGTGGAGTATTAGTTGTAGATGGAATATTAATGGTGGGTATGTGTTGGGGTGTAACTGGGATTGCTACACCTTCGCCCTGTACCTGTGTAATCTTTGCAAGCATTTGAGGAAAAAGTGGTTTAACTTCCCCATTCCATCCTTCTGAAGCCTTATCCATATTTTGAAAGCTTTTGGCTTTAGACAGGGGGTTTTATAAACTCTTGTATGTGGTTGCAATGGAAATTCATTTAACACTGCTTGCACAAACCTTGGATACATCAGAAATTTATAAGAACTCTTTACATTGCCTTTCATATTGTTAAAAATAAACTTTGAAAAATTGAAAGTCCTATCTAAGGCTAAGCAAACCAAAGGATAAGCCATTGTTGAACTAAATTGTTCATAAGCAGTTTTCTTAGGACTTAGACAATGTAAAAGAGTATGAATTAAAAATCTCCAATGGGGGCAAAAACATCCCTTTTTAAAAGTCATCTTTTTGGCAGATGTATCATAACCCATTGTGGAGAGATGTTTAAAAATATCTGAATTAGGCAATGTGATGATACCATTGAGATCATCCAATTGGAGAATTCTCCTCAAGGATGATTCAGTAACATCAATAGTTACCCCATCCACTGTGGCTCTAAGAGTATCCACAGATTCATGTGTGTCTCCTTGGTCAATGGTGATGCACTCTACAGAGTTCCAAAACTATTTGATATAAGAGACATAGATTGTGGGATTAAGTGTTAAAGCATACCTTATATGAGTGGTATTGAGAAAATCCACAATCTGATGAAAAATAGGGCCACTCTTATCTTCTGACTTCTGTAAATAAGCCACTTGATTGTGCTCATCAACAAAGTTTAGTGTAATTATTGTTATTATGAGGAAAAGAATAATTGTGTGAGTATGATTGATAGAACAAACCGATGGAGAGAAAAGATATATACGGTTAGGGTTTGGGAATAATACGCAAGAGAGATTATCTTTAGTAAAGATTTATCTTCAAGAAAAGAATAAATTTAAATTAAGTAAGAAGATAATCTTCTAAAAATTAACCCTATTAATACGGACAAAACGGTTTTCTCTCAACGGCTAGTAAAAATTTTATTATTGACACAACAGTTGTAATGGCTAGATCAACAGTGGTAAAAATAACACTATCAGTGGTAACTGTGAACTAGAAGTGGAAACTTTTCACAAAAATTTTCAAGAGCAGTGGTAAAAATTAAAACATGTAAAAGTGAACTGCTCTTTGCATAGTTTTTAGCAAACTACCAGCTATCAACGGATTTGATATGTCTTTACCATGAGCCGTTTGCTATGGACTAGCCAACTCTTTATCACATGGAATATGGTGAGTTGATGACCATATAGTTTTTGGTAAACTATCAACCATAAACGGATTTGTTAAGTCTTTACCAATAGCCGTTTGCTCTGGACTAGTTGATTCTTATGTGGATTAGACATGGTGAATCAATAACCATTTATTGTGTGTCTTAGTTACACACCTTATAACTCCAATCACTCAACAAATATTGGTTGTTTTTCTGCATATTTAGTAAACACCATTCCTAACCAATGTATTTTGTCTCAAAGTAACTTTTTGACCAAGTTACTATTCACAAAAATATCTTCTCAAAGTCAACCCGATTAAGTAAATAATATCTAAATTTACTTCTCTAACCTACCAAAACAAATAAGAGTTAATATCCCTCTTAAGTAACCCTTGGGTTTGACTTTGCATATAAAAGGGGCTCAAATCAACATAAGTCTTCATCAAAACTTTTCTTCAACATCTCAAACCCTAAAATCATCATGAGCTGGTTTCCACTTATCTACATCTCTTCAGATGATTCATCTGATGGAGAGATAAGTTACTATTCTGACTCTGAACAGCAATCATCAGGATGGAGTGGCTATTTTCCTCCATGTGCTTCAACTTCATCCAACATGAATCCAAACAAAAAGGTCTCTACATCTGCTCCTGCTCCATCTCTTGAGTTCTACTCAAGTTCTTCTTCAAATGATGATGATGATGATGAGTCCTACACGCTGTCCAAGGAACTACCAGAAGCACTTACAACAGCCCTTGAATCAGCCTTGGTGAATATGAAGTGGCCTGCACTAGAAAAGCCTGCAAGACTCCAAAAGCCACCAAAACAAGTGCTAGGTCTTGCTTGCCCAAGGAAGCAATTTTCCTTTGATAACAAGAGGAAGAGTGCTCAGAAGGCAAAGTATGACTATCAGGGGAAAGGCAAGAAGCCTATGGAGTAGCTGTTATGGAGTGTAGGGTATTAGGATGTTAAGCTTTTGAGTTTTGTGATTTGGATGATGTGTTTTACTCTCTTTTGATGTACTCAGTAACTCTTGATTAATTGAATAAAAGTACTCTGTCTTTTTCTTTTACCACTGTGAGAGCAAAACTTTCCACTGTTTGTACTATGGTTTCCACTGAGTTCTTAATCTTCTGCATAAAAGTTAGTAGACAACCATACAAACGTATACAAACAATATTAATACCTAAAACCTATCCTGCAACACTAAAGACCATTAGACATCAAAATTTTATGGGTTGAGCATTCCAATACCTGTTACCAAGTACTGAAACCTACCCACATCAAGCCCTTTTATTAATAGATCAGCATAGTTGTCATCAGTATTAATTTTAACAACTTGAATGAGCTTTTTCTCAAAACAATCTCTGATAAAGTGATTTCTAATCTCTATATGTTTAGTTTTAGTGTGTTGCACATGATTTTTAATAATGCATATGGTACTACTATTGTCTATATATATAATGGTGTTCATGAAATTGTACCCATAATCCAACAATTGATTCTGATGCCATAAGATCTGAGCACAATAGCTTGCAGCAGCTACATACTCTGCTTCAGTTGTTGAAGTAGCCACCATTGTCTGTTTCTTGCATTGCCATGACACCAATCTACATCCAAGAAATTGACATCCTCCTATGGTTGACCTTCTATCCAAACTTGCACCAGCATAATCACTATCTGAGTATGTAATCAACTCCATAGGAGATTCTCTTGGATACCATAATCCTAGATTAGGATATATCTTCAAATACCTGAAAATTTTCTCTACTGCAGTCAAGTGTGATGTCTTTGTAGTGACTTGAGATCTTGCACAAGCACATACAGCAAACATAATGTCTGGACATGATGAAGTAAGATACATCAAGGAACCAATCATAGATCTATAAGTTTGAACATTTACATCTGCTCAACTAGCATTCTTTAACAATAGATGAGTAGTCTTATCAGCAGGGGTATTTGAAGGTTTTGCATCTGTAAAGTGAAACTTTCTTAAAATCTCAGTCACATATTTGTCTTGACTGATAAAGATGCCATCTTTTCTTTGTTGTACTTGCAGTCCCAAAAAGAAAGTAAGTTCTCCCATAGAACTCATTTGAAACTCATCTTTCATCAACTTTTCAAACTCTTTGCACATCTCTTGTCTAGTAGATCCAAAGATGATGTCATCAACATACACTTGTACCAGTAGAATATCACCTTTGTCTTTCTTGATGAACAAAGTTTGATCAATTTTCCCTCTATGAAACCCATTATTCAGTAGATATGTAGCTAAGGTTTCATACCACTTCCTTGGAGCTTGATGTAAGCCATAAAGAGCCTTAACCACTTTATAAACCTTATTGGGATGTTGAGGATCTTCAAAGCCTGGAGGTTGAGAAACATAGACCTCCTCATCAATCTTCCCATACAGAAAATCACTCTTGACATCCATTTGATAGACAGTAAAGCCCATAAAGAATGCATAGGCTAAAAACAATCTAATAGCCTCAATCCTTGCAACAGGAGCAAAAACTTCTTCATAGTCAATACCCTCCTCTTGAGTGTATCCTTGAGCAACCAATCTAGCTTTGTTCCTGATAACAATACCTCTTTCATCTTTCTTATTTCTGAAAACCCACTTTGTACCAATCACTTTCATTCCATCAGGCAAATGACAAAGAACCCAAACCTTTTGAAGTTTGAACTGCAACAACTCCTCTTGCATTGCTTCAACCCAGCTTGATTCTTCTAAAGCCTTATATACAGTTTTATGCTCCACTTGTGATAGGAAACAGAAAAACAAACATTCATTCTTGTCTGTGTGCTTCTTGGACTCATAAACCTCACTAATGAACCCATGAACATCATTCATCTTTGTCTGCTTTCTTGTCTTCACACCTGATTGTAAATCACCAATTACATTTTCAAGTTGATGCACTTTGTGAATTGTAGTTTGTAATGTGTTAGGAATATCATATGATGTAGGCATGTTAGTGAGTTCAACATCATCACTAGGTGTTTCCTGAGTTGAATTTTCCACATTTGGTCCATCAGTGGAACTTCTGGTGTAGCAGTGGAAATAGGTTTACCACTGCTTTCAGGAATGTCTTTATTCTGAACATCAAAATTCACAACATTAGCATCACCTTCCTTTTCAGAATTCTTTGAAGATTGTGAATCTTCATTCTTTGAAGCAGAATTATTATCAATAAAGTCCCAAAGTGGCATAACAATTTGATCTTTATCATCTTCATCATCTTTTCAAGGTTCATCTTCATCAATGAATTCTTCTGAGCCATCAAGATCATTGTTTCCTGTACCTGAGGTAATAGGTACATAATTCATTGTATTTGATAAAGTTTTAAGATCAAACAGCCATTCTGGTCCTGTAACTACTATGTTAGTTCTATTTTCAAGGAACTCAACATGCAAATTTTCTTCAATCTTCTTTGTTCTCAAATTATAGACTCTAAAAGCTTTGCTAACCATTGAATATCCAACAAAGAAGCCTTCATTTGACTTTTCTTCAAACTTTCCCATATGATCAATGGTATTAAGAATAGTAACATGACATCCAAATGGCCCCATAAAGTCCAAAATAGGTGTTCTTCCTCTGAAAAATTCATAAGGTGTCTTGTTCTTTGTCTTCACCACTAAAACCCTGTTTTGAATATAACAAGAAAGTGTTCACTGCTTCAGCCCAAAAAGTCACTGGTAGCTTGGAATCAGCTAACATGGTTCTAGCAGCCTCAATTAGTGTCCTATTTCTTCTTTCAGCAACACCATTTTGCTGAGGTGTTCTTGCAACACTAAATTCTCTTTTAATACCCTTGTCTCTGCAGAAATCATCCATAACTCTATTCTTGAACTCTGTCCCATTGTCACACCTGATAATCTTGATCTTTTTATCAACTTGGTTTTCAACTTCAGTGATGAAAGTCTTAAGGATGCCAGTGGTCTCATCCTTGGTTCTTAGAAAGAAAACCCATGTAAATCTACTAAAATCATCAGTTACAACAAGGCAATACTTCTTCAAATTTATGCTACTCACTGATGTAGGACCAAACAAGTCCATATGCAGCATGTAGAGTGGATGATCAATAGAGTTATATGCCTTGGTTTTGCAAGAAGCTCTATGTTGCTTGCCTTTAAGACAGGCAACACATGTTTGGTCATTCTCAAATCTCTTCTCTGGTAGACCTCTGACTAGACCATCTTTCACAATCTTGTTGATGGTCTTGAAGTTAACATGACCAAGTCTTATGTGCCAAAGCATGGATTCATCCAAAGTAGCCTTTGCAAGCAAACAAGTAACATCATCTTTAGCCACTATGTTTTTCATGTCTATGCTATATAAGTTGTCTTTTCTAGGGATTTTAAGTAGGACCTCACTTTCATCAGGTAACTTATAATCCTTAGACAAGATATAGCATTCATCTTCAGAGAATAGAACTCTATGTTTCTTGTCACACATCTGTGACATACTGAAGTGATTGTACTTAAGTTCTTTCACATAATACACATTCTCAAAGTCCAAGTTTCCAGCCTTGATAGTTCCTTTACCAGAAACCTTCCCACCAATACCACTGATAAGTGTGTAAATACTCATCATTTTTACCGTATTTTAACTGCCAAAACGCGTGAAAACACTCAAGAATGCATCAAAATAATGAAAATATCCCAAAGATCGTGTTTTATATGTCTCAAATGCAAAATGATTGAAAACAAACGAAAAACAAACAAAGTTTGCATAATTGGCAGTTTTAGTCCCCCAACTTTCAAAAGTTGTCAAAACTAGTCCCTAAGTGTTTATTTCAAATGAAAAGTCAACCCAAGTCTTTAAAAATCAAAAGATGATCTTTGGGTGAAAAAACTTTCAAAAATCAACAAGTTTAGTCCCTGAAGAGAAAAAGTTTCGAGATTGTACAATTTTGGTCCCTGCAACTTGGAATTTGGCAAAAGTGACCCGGGAGTTACGAATTGAAGAAAAATAACAAAGTTCACCTTGGAAATTCACAACTTGGCAAGAATAGTCCTTGGTGATAATTTAGAGAGATGGCAGGATTGGCCCTTTGAAAAATCAGCTTTTACATAATGAGTCCTTGGGCCTAAATCCTAAACTACTAAACCAAATCTATCCTTTAATAAACCTAACCTAAAACTAAACCCAAAACCCTGCTTGGCCCAATTCCCCCTAAAGCCCACCACGTCTAATAATACACCAAGGGTCAAACTGGTCAACTGGTCAAAATTGGGTCAAGCCTTTCATCCCTTTCCCTCCCCGTTTTACCCAGTCCCTCACCATCACCACACCTTCACCTCTGCAACACTCCTCCTCCCCTCAAAAGCTCCCCACACACTCCCCCAACCCACTAACACCTTCCCCAATCCCTACCTAACCCCATGAACACCCTGGCAATCTCAAGTTCTACAAGTAACGTTTTGGCGCCAAAATCTATTCTACAGCTAGGATCAATCTCAGAACAATTAGACGACTGGGATTTGTTCACAAGGTTCAAGAGATCAAATTGAAACCCTAATCTCAGAAGAAGAGGCACCAGAAGTGAAGTTCTACCTACTTCTTGATCGAGTATAAATAGGACATCTTGTAAGCCTCATAAGGCATCTTTTCTTTGTATTTTTTCCTTTATTAGTTATAATTTTCAATTGTAATTCAGAATATTCAAGTTAATTTAAGTTTGCTTTCAGTTTCAAGAAATTCGTATTTTTGATTAAATTTTGAATTTCCTGTTGTTTCCTAAATTTACATTTCTCATAGTCTCATAAGCTTTTGTAATACCTTTTAAAGTCATTTGAAGTAAAGTAGTCACAAAATCATAAAAAGAAAAAAAAAAGAGAAAATACAAGAAAAATTCACAAAAAAGAAATATATAAGAAATTGGAGGTTCAAAAAATGGTGAAGCTGAAGCATTGGATTGTAGAATAAGGGTTTAGAGCTCATGGGAGCATAGGTTCTGGTCTAGTTCACACTGACTTTTGCTTGGGACCTCTTGTAAGAATTGAGCTTCCATTCCCTTTTATTTTTGCATAGCCTGTTTTTCTTAGTTATTGTTATTGTGAGTTGTTTGTTTCTGTTTATTTATACTCATTTAAGAATAGTATAAGTTAACTTTGTGGCTGCATGGTTTAATTTCTCAAATCACTTCATTAAATCTCCAAATCTGTGTTTAAGGGGGTGTTTGGATCTGTCCATTGCTTGGTGTTCTGGTTGTCATTCTTTATTTATTTCTGCATAATTAGTACACACTAGGTTAACATAGGCTAGTTATTGCTTGGTTTCATTAGTTTGTTCCTTAAAAGTCAAAACATAAGCAAGATCTCACCAATAGCTTAACTGTTGGTGTTTTGAATCACCAATTCCTTGATTTTAGCTTAGAACTTGTCATAGTTGTTTGATTTAGTCTTACTTAGGCTTAACTAACTCCAATTAATCAACCAAGCTCAGTCTAATTTCATTTAAGTCAAAGTTTCCAAATTATTTCAAAAAGTCAATATTGCATACTCAGGTTTTTGGGCAAACTTCAAATCAAGTTCTAGGGTTTGACTGTTAATGAAAATCAAAAGTTTTTGTGGATTTAGACTCTTTGCCAGCTTGTTGATTCATAGCAACAAGAAAATCTAATTTTGAAATTGATTTGGTCATTGAAAATTGAGTTGGAAGTTGGTTGATTGACTGAGATCTCCCATGCTTCCCAGATTTGGACAAACTTCAAGTAGCCATAGATTACTCAATTGTAGGTGTTAGAGCTTGTTCTTGGGTGATTTAGAAAGCCACCTAGGTGGACTATTTAGGACTGCTTTTAGTTTTGGCCTAAGTGTTTATTTAGTGCTTATTGATAAGCCATCTTTTGGCCCTTTTAGGACTGCTGCTGCTACTTTTGTTCTAATTCATGAACTGAGCTTGTTGTTTGATCCTGAATCTGTTGGATTTTGCTCATTTATTTGTTGTTGTTGTTGGTTAAAATCTGTTAGTTTGTTATGGTGTTTGTTTTTGAGCTTGGTTCTAGCTTATTTGAGCTTTTTGACTTATGATTAGCTGCTAAACCTCTAAGGCTCACTCATAAACCAAAAAAACCACCACTGTTTGGATTTTAAGCTTGGTACAAGCTTGTTTAAAGTTTTTTAGAAAATCTCTCTTCACAAAAGTTGATTATATTTATTGTTAAAAAGTTTTTGCAAAAGAAAAAATAAAAAAAAAAAATAATTACAAAAACTGACATGGGTGGGACTTGAACCCACGCCACTCAGCTCACAATACAACACACTCACCACACGCCCTTGGGTATTTTTTCAGTTTTACTTTTCATAAAATAATATTAGACCTTTGTTTGTTCTTATGGGTATAATAAGCTTCACAGCTTATCTCTGCTTATTTTTTGCTTAATTTACACTAGACATCAGCTTTTTATATTTCATAGATTCATATTAACTTGTATTATTTATCAAAAAAGTTTCAAAATTTTTAGAATAGTTTTAATATTTATTTTCAATTAATTAGTATAAATTAGTTATTAATTCATAATAAATAGAATTTTATTTGAAAAATTAATTTTCTTTTTTCCAAAATTTTCTTTTGTCATTTAGTGCGTAAGAAAATTAATTGGAAACCCGTAGGACCTTTGTAGCTCAAATTTCGCGTTTTATTTTGTACGTTGACGTTTATTTTTAATAAACGTCGTGTTTTTAATTTAGATTACGTTTTAGGATTCCCCGCTTTCACTAATATGTTTCCCGTAGTTTTTTAGGTCATTTTAAATAGTTCGTAGCATTCCTTAGTGTAATTTCCCATTTAGGTTACGTTTATCTCATTTTCGTTCGTTAATTCGTACTTTTCGTTAATTTAACGTACAACAAAACCAAACAATCTTTCACAACCAAACATACAAGGTTTTAATCTCGATCTTTTCTCGAAGCTTTCCATTCACACCTCGTTGGGGTACGACCCGGGAAATCACTTCCCGGTTTCACAATTTGAATATCACTTTCACGAGTTTTGCAAGGTAATCTTTCTCCTAAAAGGTTTACTTGTATTTCTCCACGTCTTGTTGTCTCACGATAACATAGACTACACATTTGTTGATATTTTTTATAAATTGTTTTTGCACACACCAAAACACAACTAATCAACCACCTCCAAAGCTGAAAAATTGTCCATCATAGGGTTTGAAATCTGAAAGATAGGACTTCTTGCCAGTCATGTGCCTAGAACATCCACTATCTGAATATCCTTGATCTTCTTTAGGCTTTGAATGTCCCTGCACATAAAATAAAGGAATTAGTTCCTTTTGAGGACCCAAGCCACAAATGACTTGGATCTGCCTCGTGTATCAATATAATTATATCTGTCAAAGGTCATTGATACACCATTGGGATTGACTGAGGTGTTAATTCCTTTTGGTTTCCATTCCCAACGTGCTGAGGCCTTCACAGCATTTCCCACATTTACCCTTTTGTTGTTTACTGAACCACCAGTGGAAACTTTTGGCCTAGCAGTGGCAACTGCTGGTTTTGAAATTTTAGGTGCCCACTTGTGGTTATAGAAAACCTTCTTTTCATAAAATTTCTTGTTACCTGTTTGTGCACTTTTGACAAAAGTTTGAATAGGTTTTGCACTTTTAACAGGTGACTTAGGGTAACCACTGTTCACTTTTCTAGCAGTTGTAAGAGGTTTGATGCCAGTTTTAAGTTGAACAGCTCTGGGAATCATATTTCTTAGAGGATTGGGGTGAGTTAAATTCTGAAACTTATTTTCTTTTACCCATGTGTTCCCAAAAACACTTCTTCTACCCTTGTGATAGTTACAATAAGCATGAAGATGGTCAAAACTACCACAAATATGACATGCTTTGTTGTTAAACTCAAAATCACTACCAAATTGTTGAGATTTTAGATTGTTCTAGTTCCTCTTGTTTCCCCTAGGAGCTAGTGATCTATTTCTATACATCTCTGCATATTTAATAGTGGGCCTAGTATTATTTGTTTGTTTCCTAGGCTCTTCCTTTTCAATCTTAACAACTTCAGGAACACATGTTTTATCCTTAACTTTCACACATTCTTCCTTAAGTGATGAATCACTTGCTCTTTCAAATGCCTCTGACTCAACAATCTTATCTACAATAGCTTCTTTCACAATTTGGGGGCCATAAGTCCTAGTAGGTTCCTGAAACTCCTCTAATCCAGTGTGTGCTAGGTCTATACCAGGAGGTGATGGAACACCTCTTAGGGGTGGTGGTACAGACTTGTAACCTACATCTGATTTAGCTTTATTAACTACTTGGGCTTCCCAAATTTTATTAATTCCATCTGAAGCATAAGCTAATGTATCTACAGTAATTTTAACATTATCATTAGCCTTTTTAACCTTCTCCAATTCTTCTCTAAGTGCTAGATTCACAGCAATCTTATAATCTAAGTCCCTTCTTAATACAGCAATATCATCACTAAACTTAGATTCATTAGCCCAAAAATGCTCTATTTGTGCTTCTAAAACAGCAAGACCTCTTTTATGATTTGCTAGGTTATAATTGGTTTGATTTAACTCTAACAATTGTTCATCATATTGAACTTTAAGTTTCTCATAGTCTTTTAAAGCCTTACAGGTTTTAGAACAAGCATTATTAATTTGTACCTCAGAATCAGAAAAAGCCATAAGTGCAAGTTTTGTAGCTATCATTGCAGATTCTGGATCTGCTTCTTCTTCATCAGCCATATGGCTCCAATCATAGCTCACTCCATCAATGGCTAAAAGCACCTTTGGCTCTTCAACTGTAGGCTCCTTCTTCTTGTCCTGCTTGTACCAAGTTGACATATTATCAGGCTTCTTTGGTTTCCTGCATTCCCTGGAAAAGTGTCCCATCTTGTGACAGTTGTAACACTCCACCTTCTTCTTGTCAAAACCTGCAGTCTCATTACCATTGATAATGATCTTCCTCCCAGTCTTTTTCTAAAATTTCTTTGCCTTTAAGCTCAACAAAGCAACTTTCCATTTAATGTTCATCTCTTCCAAGTCATCTTCATCAATTTGATCCAAGTCTTCATGTGTAACAATTGAACCTTTTACTTGACTTGAGAGATAGGCATAAAAAGTAGGATCACCAAGACCAGCAATCTGTTTCTTAGAACTAGTAGTGGAAACTTTTGCACTGCCAGTGGAAACAGCAATATGAGCAGCATCCTCACCATCATCAGTTTCTTCATCAGAACTATCATCAACAGATGATGATATAAGAGCTAAGTTCCCTGAGCTTGTACTTATCTTTCCAGACTTCTTCAGTCTTTGTTCAATAACTTTAAAGTTATTGTACAAATCATTAAGCTTTATGGTTTCAAGTTCTGGCTTGTCTTCCCATACAGCAACATTAGTACTAAACTCAGAGGGTAGACTTCTTAAAAACTTTAAGTTGGGGTCTTCCTTTTCCACCTCAATTCCAAACACTGTGAGTTGTGTAACAATCTTTTGAAGCCTTGTGAAGATGCTGTCAATGGATTCATTACTTGTTGAACAAAAAATTTCATAGGTTTGTTTCAACAAGGTCTTCTGTGTCTTCTTGGTAGAATCATTACCACCAAAAACATTGCAGATCTCTTCAAATAAAGTCTTTGCAGTCTTAAACTTGCTGAAAGCTAAAACCTAATCCCTAGGAAGGGTCATTAGCAATAAACATCTGGCCTTCAAGTCATTCTTCTTTTGAAGTCTTTCATCAGATGTAACTGGTCCAGTATTTAACTTTTGTACTACCTTGCCATCAATAGTTTCTGTGGTAGGACCAAGTTTAAAGGAATCACCAAACATAATGATTTCCCAAAGTGCATAGTCTTGCACCATAAAGAATTGTTCAATCATTAATCTCTGCATCTCAAAATCATTCAGTTTAAGCTTAGGAAGCTTAGCAGCATTGTTGGTCTGACTGTTCTCCATCTCCATTGAATTCTTGTAAAAATAAGTGAACTTCGGATCTTCTAAATCAAAGTATCAAAGCCTGTCTCTGATACCTCTTGATGGATCTAAACACACACGCCTTGTGTTAGAATGATACTTTGAGTTATACTACCAAGTATGTGGAATCTACTTAGTAATACTTAGAAGTTTGATTGTGAGTAAAAGCAGTTGTATATGAATAAGAACAATGTGTAAACCAAACTGTTAGCTCCAATATTATTATGAATAATAATACGAGTGATTTTTGTATCACTAGGGTTACAACCTTGAAGCTCTAATAAATTCGTATATCTAACCTTAACCTAGGACCTCCTTTTAGAGCACAAGCAGTCCTCTTCTACAAGATAAGTATAAGTCTAATAGAATAGAATATAAACAAAATCTATTCTATATTTATCAATATACGTTTCCTAACAATTATCCTGACAGCAGTGGTAATTATATGTACTAACAGTGGTAATGAGTTTCCACTGTTAGTGTATTCTTCAGTAGTGCTTCATCCATGCTTAGCCGTGGTAACTATTAGTATAATTCCCAACAATACGCCAAGGATTTTTATGCTGAGACGCCCTAGAAGAAATCGTCAGGTTAATACCTAACGGTGTCAAGTGTTCCAGAAGCAAGGCCGTCTCCCTTTAGCACTATACGAGACGGCCCAGAACCTTTATAAAGGGACGGCGTCAGAGATCTCTTGGGTGATACGAAACCCTAAAACACGGCGATCTAACGGCGACAGAGGCTAAAACCTGATGCCGTCAGACTTGTATATCTATATATATTTTTCGATTTTTCATTCATTAGGTGTGTAACTTTTGGGAGATAAAACCCTAGACGAATTTTCCTGTAAACTTAGGGTTTCCAAGCCCTATTTTCCTTCATGTTCAATTGAAGCTAAGTCTTCTTTTTAATCATTCAATATGTCTATGTGTTGTTTGATTGATTGTTTATCTTGTCTTTCTTTTAACATGCTAGCTTAATTCTCTTTGTGTTTACTTAGATCTAATGAAACCTAGTTGTTAATTATTGGTTGTTGATTTGTTATTAGTTGATTTTGGGTGATTGATTTTCGCGTTAGGCTTAAGAAAACTGGCTATACTCCTATATGGTAACAGGCTTGAACGTCTTAAGAAACGTAATCAGATGTGTGCTATGATTTTATTGGTTGTATTTAATGCATAAGTAACTGTTTACGAGGCCTTGATAGGAAGAGTAGAAGCTTATAGAGTGGGGAAGGACGTACACAGCCCCATGACTGGTATTAAGGAATACAACCCTTCATCCAAACAACTGTAACAAATCAATTAATCAGTAAGAGATAATCAGGGATTAGTGAAATCTAAGTAAATACGCTTTTCCCATTATAAGAAGTTTACCAATTTACTTTTTCTATTATTTTATTTTATTTTGCATTTGTGTTAGCCTCGCTATTTTATAAAGATAACGTCACACATGTGAAATGGACTAGATATGTAACATGTTGTGTCCTTAGGGACTACTTATGTAGATTATGCAAACATGTAGTGTGATGAGCCTATAAATACCCCTCATGACTCTCCATGAGGGGAGTGGGAAAGTGTGTGTAAAGTTTCACTTCATTTCATATTAATAAAACACATAGTTCTCCATCTTTCTCTCTCTACTTTCTCTCTCTAGAAAAAACCACGGTTAACACATATTTCGATCAACCTCGACCTCCGGAACGTGTTTCTTGGTCATAACAAGTGGCATCAGAGCTAACCAGGGGCGAATCGTGGTGTTTTGTGGTGAAAAATCGTGTTTTTGGGTGAAAATCTCGTGTTTTTTGGGCTGAAGTTGCGTATTTTATCGAGTTAGCAAGCGGATTTTTTGAGGTTTATCAAGTTAGGTATGAAGATTATCGAGTTAGCTTATCGAGTTATCTGTTTATCGAGTTAGCTTATCGAGTTTGTAGACTCTTATCGAGTTACATAAGTTTTGCCGAGTCAGGCTGGATCAACCTTATCGTTTATCGAGTAAGGATTTCACTTGGGTTTATCGAGTAAGAAACTCTATCGAAATTTCTTCATTTTTATCGAGTTAGCCCAAAGTATCTAACCTTACCGAGTTACAAGACCTTACGGAGTTACAAGATTTTACCGAGCTACAAGATTTTACCGAGTTACAAGCTTTTACCGAGTTACAAGATTTTACCGAGTTACAAGATTTTTACCGAGTAAGCTTTGTTACCGAGTAAGCTCTTGTGTTACCGAGTAAGGGATTGTATCGAGTTAGAGATTTTATCGAGTTAGAACAAATTCTAAGGTTTACCGAGTAAAATTCAAATGAAATTCAAATTTTTAGGCCAAAATTCAAATTTTTTCGGTAAAATTTGGCGTAAAAAAATTTTAAAACTCAAATTTTTCTGGTAACCTTATAATTGCATTTCATGGTGATTTCCAAATTATGGGCGAGAGAATTTTCAAATTCTATTTTTGGAGGGAAAATACAAAATCACTACGAATCAACCAGATTGAATTTCAAGCTTCACCAAAAACACACCACGTATAGCTTAAAAGATCCTGATCAAGAATCACAATCAAATGACAACGGCTAGTATCAGATTTTTGTGACTACGGAGTTTTTGTACGATATTGCTTATCTGGGTTTTAAGTTCATTTCAAGGGAACGTGTTCTTATTTGTTAGGAATTAAATATTCCATAGATTTGATAGATTTGATGATCTGAAACAAGAAGAATGAAACATGAAGAATACTGAAATGATAAGCAAAATACGCTAAGTGCATTCTTGCTGATGAGCCTGCTAGTGCAGAAAAAGAGCCTGTTAGTGCAAAAGATACTGCTGAAGCAAAACAAGATTCTGCTGATGGATTCTGCTGAAGAGCAAAATGTTTCCACTGATGGATTCTGCTGAAGAATGTTTTCCACTGATGGATTCTGCTGAATGACACTGTTGCTAAACAATGAGTCATACTACCAAATAGATAAAGATGAAAAAGATATTATGTGCATAAAAGTCAAGTATATCTTCTAGATAATATCTTTCATCAGTCATCAAATTATACACTCCAAGTGAGTTGTAAACATTGATATATGTTGACTGACATCCTAGTCATAAGCTAGATAGTAGATGACTAAGCTTATCAATTTTGTAATGATCTCCTTTATTCTATAAAAAGGAGATCACACCCCTATAGATAGAGTGGTGGTGAGTGCATGATTCATAGTGAAACAAAGTGAACGTCACCTCCAAAGTGCTTCGTACTTAGAAATTACAATAACACCAAGTGTGTTAAAATGTAAAGCATCTAAAAGAGTGTGTCTGGGAACATCAGACGAGGGGTCTGATGAACATTAGACATGGAGTCTTTTGTTGTTAGGTTTGTTTAGCCTCAAGGATCTTTGATTCCTTGTTATAGTGTAGATAACACGTACTACTAATGATCAAGTAGTATTGGGGCTAGTTGGAATAACAAACGGAAAAGTTGGCAAAAACCTTGTTGTGATAGTATTGTTTCTTTCATAGAATATTTCGTCAATATTATCATCATGCTTTTCATAGCCAAAATCCTAGATCAAAGGTGTAACAGCCTTGAGCCCATAAATGATCATGTTAACTTATTTTAGAAGATCAAGAAAAGGTATTCTGTAAACCTAAAATAAGTTTCTCACAGTTGGTATCAGAGCAAGGGGGCTCTGGATCTAGGAAAAGAAAAGGTTTTGGTTAAAGAGAGATGAAGAAAAAAAAATCGTTTTTGCTTATGGTCGAAAACTGCTGCAGAAACAGTTGAGGTATGGTCGAATTTTTGGTTTTCTTTCTTGGTTTACACACACAAAGGGGAAGAATCACACACAAAAGAGAGTTGGTTCTTAAAAGAGAAAAAGGCTTGTTTATCAAGTTATTATTGGTAAAGAAAGTTATTTGTTTCTTATTTGAAAATGAAGTGAAATTTTTTTAAGGTTGTGTTCTTATCATATCTTAAGGTGATGTGTACACTTTAAAGATAACTTGTTCGTTCGTTCAAGTGACTACAAATTGACAAACACTTAAAGGAGTAACTTTGTAGTGCTCAGTGTCTCATAGAAGATGAGTTTATTGTCAAGAGATTGAGATCTCCCTATACCAAAAGGATGGGTATACGTTTGAAGTCAGATTTAGTACAAGATATAAGACACAAGGTTGGTTTCTTTCACTTCAGCATCAAGTTAGTAATGATTGGTTTTTCTTCATCAAGTCATAAAAGCCTACAGATATGGAGATTTAAATGGTTAACATATGGGTTTCAGGGGAAGCTTAAATATTCAAATGTTCAACCATTTATTATGTATGTGTATCACCACAGGGAAAGTTATTGATTCTTACTACTGTTGATTAGTATTGCTACTGATGGTTTAGATTTTTACTGTCTCAAGTTCATTTTTAGTGCGGAAAACTTAATGGAGGGTAATTTGAGATAATAGAAGGATAGATTGGATGTGTAGTATTAGTTCGTAGCTGTAAAGATCATATTTGTAATATTCTCTATTTGTTGATAACAAAAAGGGGAAGAGATGTGGTGGATAGCATAAATTAAGGGGAAGACAGTATAGTTTCATTCATGGTGAGATTTAGTTATCTCAATTTCTCTACTTCGTCTAGGGAAATTCGTACAAGAATGTTTTTGTTTTGTAATCATCAAATAGGGGAAGATTGTTAGGAATTAAATATTCCATAGATTTGATAGATTTGATGATCTGAAACAAGAAGAATGAAACATGAAGAATACTGAAATGATAAGCAAAATACGCTAAGTGCATTCCTGCTGATGAGCCTGCTAGTGCAGAAAAAGAGCCTGTTAGTGCAAAAGATACTGCTGAAGCAAAACAAGATTCTGCTGATGGATTCTGCTGAAGAGCAAAATGTTTCCACTGATGGATTCTGCTGAAGAACGTTTTCCACTGATGGATTCTGCTGAATGACACTGCTGCTAAACAATGAGTCATACTACCAAATGGATAAAGATGAAAAAGATATTATGTGCATAAAAGTCAAGTATATCTTCTAGATAATATCTTTCATCAGTCATCAAATTGTACACTCCAAGTGAGTTGTAAACATTGATACGTGTTGACTGACATCCTAGTCATAAGCTAGATAGTAGATGACTAAGCTTATCAATTTTGTAATGATCTCCTTTATTCTATAAAAAGGAGATCACACCCCTATAGATAGAGTGGTGGTGAGTGCATGATTCACAGTGAAACAAAGTGAACATCACCTCCAAGGTGCTTCGTACTTAGAAATTACAATAACACCAAGTGTGTTAAAATATAAAGCATCTAAAAGAGTGTGTGTGGGAACATCAAGCGAGGGGTCTGATGAACATTAGACATGGAGTCTTTTGTTGTTAGGTTTGTTTAGCCTCAAGGATCTTTGATTCCTTGTTATAGTGTAGATAACACGTACTACTAATGATCAAGTAGTATTGGGGCTAGTTGGAATAACAAACGGAAAAGTTGGCAAAAACCTTGTTGTGATAGTATTGTTTCTTTCATAGAATATTCCGTCAATATTATCATCATGCTTTTCATAGCCAAAATCCTAGATCAAAGGTGTAACAGCCTTGAGCCCATAAACGATCACGTTAACTTATTTTAGAAGATCAAGAAAAGGTATTCTGTAAACATAAAATAAGTTTCTCACATTATTTATCTCAAAGTCTAGGGGTGGATGGATGCATGACTTTCGGAGATACTTGTTTGGGCAAATACTGGTAGAGATAGTGATTAAGACTTGGATTATCTAGTTATACCCGATGTAAGGAGTTACATTGTAGTACTCACGAGTTATAGCTATCACTTTAAGGAGTTACGTTGTAGTACTCAGTGTCGCACGAAGTTGTGGATAGTTCAAGAGGCAGAGATTTCGTATACTGTTTGCACGTTTGAGTATATGGATCTACCTATGCTTAAAGGAGTTACGTTGTAGTGCTCAGTATAGGTTCTTAGTCACACCATCGTACAAGATTAAGTCACATATCTAAGGGATGTTTACTTCATTTTCAGATTGGTTATATTGGGTTGTCTTCATACAGTGGTCATTTACTAGCTTGTTGGAATTTGAAGAGGTCGCTTATAGGTTGAAGAAAAGAGATGAGATTGTAGGAAAAAGAGAGTCATATCTTAGCGACATATACTCACAGAATATGCTTCAAAAAGCTATTATGGCTTCTAAATTGCATCAAGTACAAGGTGATTATACGGCATGTACAATACATTATGATGATTCTGATACCTCGCAACCATCAGGAGGGAGAAGAACATGCCATAAGAAGTAGTGTTTCGTCTTCAGTGATTGGATTGAATGAGAGAATTGTGCTTAACATTGTGAATGGAGAAGTAGTGTGTGTACATCAGGGCTTATTACCAACTTGGATACAATGTTATGTGAGTTATGTTGTTATGCTGCTACCCGAACAACAACCGTGTTCCTACACTTTTGAATCTACTTTATCCGCTGCGAGATGAAAGAGAGTTGTCAGTTCAGGAGGGAGCAGGAAAAAGAATAAAGGCTCACTAGTTAGGAGGAAGTAATAACCTAACTAGACCATTACAGTTGAAGTTCAGAGCTACGTAAATCAGTGCCTTCAGTGCCAAAGATCAAATGCCGAGTTCGTCAGATGGAAGAACTTCAAGTCTGCCTAAGTATCTAGACTACAGAGACTTTGCGCTTCAACAACGTCAACATAGTTTACTATTGTTGTAATTTACATTGTTTGTGTATTTATAGGTCTCATTGTAACCATTCACGTGTGACGATATCTTGGAGGGAGATTGTTAGCCTCGTTATTTTATAAAGATAACGTCACACATGTGAAATGGACTAGATATGTAACATGTTGTGTCCTTAGGGACTACTTATGTAGATTAGGCAAACATGTAGTGTGATGAGCCTATAAATACCCCTCATGACTCTCCACGAGGGGTGTGGGAAAGTGTGTGTAAGCTTCACTTCATTTCATATTAATAAAACACATAGTTCTCCACCTTTCTCTCTCTACTTTCTCTCTCTAGAAATAACCATGGTTTTCACATATTTCGATCAACCTTGACCTCCGGAACGTGTTTCTTGGTCATAACAATTTGTAGTAATTTTGGGTTAGTTGACTAGCAACTAATTCCGCCCACTATTTCAACCCGAGATTTTATTTACTTTCATAAAAACATAAAAATACAAAAAGAATCATCCCTCACCTCTAGACCTAGTTTAAGTAGCTTTTAATCCTAACGACACTATTCCCCTAGAGAACGATCAATCCCCCGGTAATTGCCACTCACTATACTACATCGGTCAGGTATACTGCCTGATGGGGATTGCAAGCTTCTCAAGATCCCTTGAGAAGTAAAACCTTTTGCAAGGTTGCAAAACCACACATCACCTGTTAATATGATTTATTTCCCCAATTACTTGTTTTCATATGGAATATGTTAACTTTGCATTTCTATGCAAAATGTGCACTTTTTACGTTTTACGCATTTTCGACTCGCGTTTTAAGCTTTAAGTACGTTATAACACTCCGAAAGGCTCGAAAAATATATGAAACATCAAATTAGGTCATTTTAAGTTAAGTGTGATATTTTTATGAAAATATATCTTTATGACATTTATTTGTATAAACTATGCATAAAACGTTAACGATTTAGCTCCGTTGGCCTTTAAAATACATACCGTATCTAAAATCTTTGTACAAAAATCAAAATAAATCATCCCAATACCCACTATCTCAAAACCCACGAAATTTTTATCATTTTATTGAGTCATGTTGGATGACTCAGATAGTACCATAGACGTGCCCAACACAGAAATTTTTAATGCTATTTCACAAATTAGGTATCATACATCCAATAATCTTTTAACTTTTAATAAGGGATGTTTCTTACCACAGTGGAGGTTTTTGATCCATACATTACTTCATTGTTTAAGTCCTAAAAGATCTTCATGGGAGCAATTCAATAGCAATATTGCTATTGCTCTTGTGTGTTTTTCAAGAAACACAAAGTATAATTTTTCTAAGATGATTTTTAAAAGTATCATAAAAAATTCCAAACCTCCACATAAATTTTTGATGTACCCAAGGTTTATACAATTGATTTTGAAAGCAAAACAAAGTGTTTTACTACCCCACAAAACAATTTTTCCTACTCATTGCTTGCAACAAAAAGTTTTTCAAAATATGACTATGGCAACACAAGGATGGGATAGGGTAGTCAGACCATTATCTGTTGCTACGCTTGCTTTTATTCAACAGGTACAGGGTGAGGGGTCAGTAAACCCAACAGAGCCCAAACACATACCCATTGTGGTTCCATCAACATCCTATACCCCACCTGTTACAAAAACATTTAGGAGAAGAATCAGAAAGGAAGCTATGGTACCTCAGCCTAGTTCTCCTCCTTAGACAAATGTAGCAGATGAGGACATTATTATTGGTGGAATGGATGGGCTAACACTACTGATCCTAGCTTAGATGCAGGACCAAACAATATTAACATTACTAAGACCCCTACCATGGCAGCACCTATTGTGTCTGATCCTCTTGGATTGGATACAAGTGGTGGAATCCCAAACCACATGGAACAATTGGGTGGCTGATGCGTGGGAATTGCACCAGGCTTTACCTCTCGAGGGATCTCGAGAAGCTTACAACCCCCACCAGGCAGTGTACCTGATCGATGTAGTATAGTATAATGACAAGTACCGGGGGATTGATCGTTCAGCTAGGAATAGTGTCGCTAGGATTAGAAAACCAAAAGACTAGGTCTAGAGATGAGGGATGATTCTTTTTGTATTTTTATATTTTTATGAAAGCAATTAAAAATCTCGGGTTTTGAAAGAGTTGGCGGAATTAGTTGCTAGTCAACTAACCCAATACTAAGATGCAATCAAAATAAAATACTAAAACTGAAAATAAACTAAATTATACTAAAGTTGTGAGCAATATGTAGGTGAATTGTGTTTACTTAGATTTCACTACTCCCTAGATATCTTTTACACGTTAATTACTTGTTATAGTTGCGTGGATGATGGATTGTATTCCTTAATACCATTCATGGGGTGGCGTACTTACTTCCCCAATCCTATGAGCGCCTACTTCACTCCTATGTCGAGCCGGCTAAGAAGCTCCTAACATGGGATCACTAGAATTTGCTCATGCATTAAATACAACCAATAAAACCTAGTACACATCGGTTCATGTTTCCTAAGACGTTCAAGCATGTTACACAATGGAGATCTGCCAGTTTTCTTAAGCCTAACATTGAAATCATTCATCCAATACAACCATAAACAAGTAATCAACACATAATTAACATCTAGATTTCATTAGATCCAAGCAAACACAAGATAGATCTAGCCTAGCATGTTGAAATCAAGACAAGCATAAGATATAATCAACCAACACATAGACATATTGATTGAATTAAGAGAAGACTTATCTCAATAGAACATGAAATGATTCAAAGGATGAAAACCCTTGAAAACACTATAAAATATGACCTAGGGTTTACAAAGTTCGGCCCTAGTTTCTCCACACAAGTTCCTCTCTTTATGAATGAAAAATAGAAAACTATATATAGATTTTGATAGGTGAAGGCATCAAGAACAAATGTCTGACGCCATCATCTCGCCGCCAAATAGTTTCTCGGACTGCCTAGATCTGGGTCTGACGCCGTCATGTGTTTCCCTTGTGCAGGCCGTCACAAAATTAACTCTTGACGCCCTTATTGTGACGCCTTCATGTTTGCACTGGGTCGTCATGGATTTTACTCTTGACGCCGTCATGATATTCCTCTTGACGCCGTCAGGTACTGTTCTCAGCTTGGAAAATTAAGTCTTTGGCGTTTTCTTCACTTTTATACTCCAAAAACGTCTGAATTGCTTCCTTTTCCAGAATTTACTCCCAAAGTACCTAAAATCACAAAAGGGACGATTTAGGGTAATATTTGATCAAATAAATTCAATTCCGAGCTTAAATGACTCCCTAAAAGTGGTTCATTTTTCACCTCATCATATACCCTTACACTTGAGATTTGCTTGTCCTCAAGCAAATGCGCTTTTATTCAAATCAAAATACAAGTTAGGGGTCATTTAACACTAGTATAAAAGTAATTACAACAAATAATCGTTCCACTAAAGACCAAAGACAAGCACGGAGGTCATATACTAGCACCTCACAAATAGTGTTTAGATACTCACATCTCTCAGGTGTAATAAAGTAATATCACATTATGGAAATGGAAAACATCTCTCACTACCTGTCATAGCAAAATAGATTACCATAGGCTTGGGAAAGGATCAAACCTCCACCACATGGCGTAAGCACCTAGGATAAACTATCAAAGAGGTCTTTAAAAAGGGTTGTAACGTTAGGTGTAGGGATATGGAATACACGGCTTTGTTGGATATAGGCAGTCTTTATTGGTGGCGAGTTAATAATCTTGGTTAATTACATGTACAATATGGCGTTGCTAAGCCAAGACTAGACTCGACTTAAGCTAATAAATGAAAAATAATAAAAACATAAAATGAACATAGAATGAAAAGGGATGGTAGTCCGTATGTTTTTCTCTTTTCTTTTTCTTTTTCTATTTTTTTTTCTTTTTCTTGATTTTTTCGATTTTTTAATTTTTTTTTTTTTTTTTTTTTTTGCATACACTCTTACCCTACCATCCAAAATAATACATCATAGGGAATGAACATTCCCCTTACACTTGAATTTTTACATACTTTACAATAAACTAATCTAATGACTCGAATTAGGAAAATTAAAACACTTGGAGTACTTTTAAGATTAACGTACATATGGGGGTAATATATGATGTTCTTCCCCATTACTCTATAAAATAAGTACTTTACCCATGAGTCCCAATCGTCCCAAAACAATATGTACAAGGATATGACTCGACTTAGCAACCATGTAATCAATTAGATAATTAACTTAGGGTTTAACAAATAACAATAATGCACTAAAGATGAGTGCATACTCGGAAGGCTAAGGCGATTTGGGTGTACATTTAAGTGGGGTGTAACAAATTCTTCCTTTAAGTAAGATGCTTAAAGTTAGAAACGAAAAGATAGGCTCGGAGGGGTGTACTAGGGGTTTCATGTACTAAAAATGAGTACAACGCTAAGGTGTGGGAAAAATTAGTTGACTTAACTAACCAAGTAATATGACTTAAATGGTCAAGTAATTATGATACGGGTTTAACACAAGGGTGATCCTAATGCCTCTTATTATGTAGTAAATCCTACTACACGAATGTAGTCTCACTAGCGGTCTCGAGATGCATCACTAACGCAAGTTCTAGAATCTAAATGCTACCGGTACACTCATAAGCACTAATAGTAAATGCTTTTCCTATCAAATCTAAAGGCGAACCTCACATATTTGGGTGGAAAATTTTTTTGAATGGTACGGTTATGTGCTAGTCATACAATCTCCTATCCATGAGACGCTTGCTATGGCTAAAGTTTCACTCCTAAATGTTGTAAAAAAATTTAAATTTGGCGCTAAAATTACACTAACAAGTATTTCTCATAGTTTTATTACACATCTACCATTAAACAAGCAAACTCAAGCGAAAGTGTATCTGTAAGGTATCATCATTTTACCCTCCCCTTACACTTAGGATGAACATTGTCCCCAATGTTCAAGTAAAGAATGTAAAAGTGAAATAAGTAAAACGAATGAAATCAAATACTCCCCTGATTCGCTCGGTATGGATTATAAGGTAGCCAGGTTAGATCTTCCTCCAAGAAAATGAACAATCAAAGCTTCCCTTCCAGAATAATAATCATCTTCTTGTCATACATAACCTGTAAAACCTGAGAAAAAAGACAAGGCAACCTCGCATAAAATCGACGGCAATCTACATATGTTAACAAATCCTAGAAAACAAAATAAGATATAATGCTTGTGGAATGATGTTTGCAGATTTCCTGGAGATTATAAAACTAATAATTCAACAAAAACTTTAAGACTCCGTTAGAAAAACAAAACTGGTAAAATTTCCAGATTTTTACACGTGACGCCGTCAAGAGTAAACTCATGACGCCGTCAGAAGTGACCTGCAGAAATTCTTATGTTAAGTTTCCGGAAAATTTCTGGAAAAACTTGGTCCTACTTCCTGGAAAATCCTGCAAAACTTCATTATGACTCAATACAAGCATTTGACTCTAACAAATGCGAATATACATGTTCACTTAATATTGTGGAGAATCATGATCGGTTTTGTTTCTTGAAAACATATTTGAGGTTTCCCCTTACACTTATCTTTTACAAAAATCCCTTTGGATGAAGTTAAGACTAGGCCAAACAACAAGGTAAAGTATTTCCACTATTTAGTTTTGAAACATGATCTACCAACTATAAAAATAAAGCATGCATACGGAAGCAAATAACAAACAAACAAATAAAAATCACACAAAACATGGGTTGCCTCCCAAGAAGCGCTTTTCTTTATTTACGAGTCTTGTAGCTAGACTCATGGTCATTGGTAACTACGTGACCTCATCGTTGGTTTCACTTTCTGGGTCATCTCCTATACCAGTATCGCTTTCATAGTGCAGGTATTTCGGGTCTTCGAACTCAAAGATATCTTTTCTATACTTAGACCCAAGTTCACTGACATTTTTAAAGAACCCACATGATAAATCAGAAGTGTTCTTACAACCTCTCCGAACATCTTCATTACACAAAATAAGTTGGGAACTTAGCCTATCAAGCCCGTCACAATCGATTTCCTTGAGGTCTTTTCTCTTGTACGGTGTTTGGTATGAAACCCTCCTAATTCCATCAGCGAAGGTCATGATTCCGTTCCGGTCATCAACTATCAAATTAGTGATTTCACAAAAGGGTGCTCTGAAAACAACTTGTGACAACCTTGGGTCGACATAGTCTTCGATGTTGTCCACGATTGTAAATTCCATAGTGAATGCCATATTTCCCACGAATACCTGGATTTCATGATCTCTACCAACCACATTCTCTCCCTTATAGATCATTCCCCATCTGCAGATATTGTTATAATGGAATAGGGACATAAAATTCTTAGGCAGGAATACGTTAATGTAGACATTATCGAAATACTTATGACCGATCATGCAGGGGATTTTGAGATTGTTCGGATCACGTCGCCTTATTCTCCCCGATCCTCCATCCCTTGATCCATATAGGTTCCCTTCAAGGGAAGGACGGTACTCGTACACCTCCTCATTACCCCAACGAAAAATTACTTTCTTGACACCATTGGTGAACAATGCACTACCATCCTTCTCATCAAGGATTACTCCCGATTCATTGATAAATGGTTTCCCTAGAACAAGGTTGGTTAATGTTAGATTAGTGACAGGGTCTATGTCATCGACCACAGTGAGGTCAATGTTGTAGATAAGTCCTCCAATCATGATTGATAAATTTTTTATTACCCTTGCGTTATTGACTTTCTCATACACCATGCGTTCAGGGAATGCTTCATGGTATAGGAAAAGGGGGATTATGTTGATGGGGAGGCTAGGATCTATATAACTATCAGTTAAGAGTCTTTCCCTAATAATGCAGGAAACCTTGAAAACTTTAGAGTTGCTTTCCTCAGTCCTATCACTACTCCCACTGGTAATATCCTCCATTTTTCTCACGGGTTTCTCTATAATAGATTTACCCAAAATGGCTGGATTTCTCGTATGCACCTTCGATCCCTCTTTCACCTCATCCGATTTGCTAGACTCTTGCGTGGCGGAGTGCTCGAATGAGTTGGTAGAGCCCTTGGCCAATTCGTGGTCCAACCTTGAGGTTTCATTCTTAGCTGTATGACCCATGTTTCCAGTTTGTTGTTGGTTCAGGTTAGGTGTAGAAGCAGATATCGTGGTGATGTTATTTACGAAATGGATCGGTCCTAGGGGGTTGACAGGGTCTTTTACCTTTGGTGATAGATGTTTAAATAGCTTACTAGGACTTTTTATTTTCACATGAGAGGTTGGTTGATTCATGATGGTAACAGATTTGACCTCTTCAGCTTGAATCGGTTTATTAACAGCGTGCTCTTTGATAGCAGTTAACAGATCACAAATCTTGTTATTCATATCGGCTTGCTGTTGTCTAAATTTAGCCTCGAGCGTAGAGAGCTGCAATTCTTGAGATAGAATGAATTTTCACAAGGCATCTTCACAGCTTTGCCTAGGAGTGCTCTGTGATGGAAAATGCTCGGACCATTTGAGTGGGGAGGAGTCATTGAAGGATACGCTCCGCGTTCGGTACCCTCTGAAATTAGGTTTATCCTTCCATGCCTCATAGGCATTGTCAGAGTTTCGAGGGCCTCGACCAACGTGTAACGATGTGAATTCGTTATAAGCGCGTCTTGGAAGCTCCATGCAGTTATGAGTTTCGTGAGGGCCATTAAACAATTTACATGCAGAAGCGATTCTGCTCACTTGGCTTGAAGGCTTTTGAGCTTCGTAAGATTTCATGAGAGACTTGACTCGACCTTCAAGTTCCATGATCCTACGGTCGGGAGTGCTAGAGTTGTTCGAAGGCAAAGATATTGCCTTGATCGTTTTGTTCAAATCACGGGGATCATTCCAACTTTCGTTGTCATAGAGAGCAAGATCTTCTATGAGTTCCCATGATTGTTCCGCACTTAGATCACGTAGCTTACCACCGGCCGATTGGTCAATGGCTCGCCTTGTGGAGAGATCGATATGGTCATAGAAGATTTGGACTTGGAGCCAAAGATCTATGCCATGATGAGGGACTTTTTGGAGTAAGTCCTTGAATCGAATCCATGCTTCATATAGAGTTTCACCTTGACGTTGTTGGAACATCAAGATATCATTTCTAAGCTTGGTAGTTCTCCCCGGTGGGAAAAATTGAGCAAGGAAACGAGTGGTGAGATCTTCCCATGAGGTGATGGATCCCGCGGGTAAACGTTCAAGCCATTGGCTAGCTTAATCACGTAGATAGAATTGGAATAGGCGTAATCGGGTTGACTCTCTAGTTGTAACATCAAGGTCTATAGAATCTACGATTTTAAGGAAGTCCTTGAGATGTTGGTTTGGATCTTCGGAACGAAGTCCATGGAATGCACACCCGCTTTGCACCAACCGAATGGTGTCGGATCGCAAGGGGGTCACATTGGCTCCGGTGAGCTCAATGGTGTTTCGGTAGCCTTGGTGGCTAGGTCGGGAATACTCTCCTAAGGTTCAGGGCCTAAGAGGTTCTAGTGGTGGGTTTTGTTGTGGTGGGATGACAGGTTCAAAGATGTTCCCATCGTCCATGCTGTCGGGTGGTGAAGAGTTACGAACAAAAACACGAAGAAATAAGATAGACTAAAGAGAACCTAAAAATAAAAAATAAAATCTTACTAGAAAGGAATCTAGCAAGTAGACCTAATAAAAAGAGATTCTAACCTAGACAATAACTATTCCCCGGGCTGCGGCGCCAAAAACTTGATGCGGGGGAATTGCACCAGGCTTTACCTCTCGAGGGATCTCGAGAAGCTTACAACCCCCACCAGGCAGTGTACCTGATCGATGTAGTATAGTATAATGACAAGTACCGGGGGATTGATCGTTCAGCTAGGAATAGTGTCGCTAGGATTAGAAAACCTAAAGACTAGGTCTAGAGATGAGGGATGATTCTTTTTGTATTTTTATATTTTTATGAAAGCAATTAAAAATCTCGGGTTTTGAAGGAGTTGGCGGAATTAGTTGCTAGTCAACTAACCCAATACTAAGATGCAATCAAAATAAAATACTAAAAATGAAAATAAACTAAATTATACTAAAGTTGTGAGCAATATATAGGAGAATTGTGTTTACTTAGATTTCACTACTCCCTAGATATCTTTTACACGTTAATTACTTGTTATAGTTGCGTGGATGATGGATTGTATTCCTTAATACCATTCATGGGGTGGCGTACTTACTTCCCCAATCCTATGAGCGCCTACTTCACTCCTATGTCGAGCCGGCTAAGAAGCTCCTAACATGGGATCACTAGAATTTGCTCATGCATTAAATACAACCAATAAAACCTAGTACACATCGGTTCATGTTTCCTAAGGCGTTCAAGCATGTTACACAATGGAGATCTGCCAGTTTTCTTAAGCCTAACATTGAAATCATTCATCCAATACAACCATAAACAAGTAATCAACACATAATTAACATCTAGGTTTCATTAGATCCAAGTAAACACAAGATAGATCTAGCCTAGCATGTTGAAATCAAGACAAGCATAAGATATAATCAACCAACACATAGACATATTGATTGAATTAAGAGAAGACTTATCTCAATAGAACATGAAAGGATTCAAGGGATGAAAACCCATGAAAACACTGTAAAATATGACCTAGGGTTTACAAAGTTCAGCCCTAGTTTCTCCACACAAGTTCCTCTCTTTATGAATGAAAAATAGAAAACTATATATAGATTTTGATAGGTGACGGCGTCAAGAACAAATGTCTGACGCCGTCATCTCACCGCCAAATAGTTTCTCGGACTGCCTAGATCTGGGTCTGACGCCGTCATGTGTTTCCCTTGTGCAGGCCGTCACAAAATTAACTCTTGACGCCCTTGTTGTGACGCCTTCAGGTTTGCACTGGGTCGTCATGGATTTTACTCTTGACGCCATCATGAAATTCCTCTTGACACCGTTAGGTACTGTTCTCAGCTTGGAAAATTAAGTCTTTGGCGTTTTCTTCACTTTTATGCTCCAAAAATGTCCGAATTGCTTCCTTTTCCAGAATTCACTCCCAAAGTACCTAAAATCACAAAAGGAACGATTTAGGGTAATATTTGATCAAATAAATTCAATTCCGGGCTTAAATGACCCCCTAAAAGTGGTTCATTTTTCGCCTCATCAGTGGCTCAGGAGTACTTCCTGGTCCAACTAGAAAAGAAACTGAGTCAATGCCCCATGAAGCACCTCTCCCAACATGTCACATAGTTGGAAGTGCTGAGGGTAGTCTTAACTACGATGAATTGATGGATCTTTGTACCAAGCTCTCAGGGAAGGTTGACACTTTTGAAGATGATCTGAAGAAGACTAAGCATGTCTATGGAAAGATCTACACATCATTGGTCACCAAAGTCAAGAAGCTTGAGGAACAAGTGAAGAAGCTAAAGGCTAGGAGCCTAGGAGAAAAGTAAACATTGTGGATTCTTCCTCCTCAAATGATCAAGATTCATATGATGCTTTTGGAGATTCTCCCAAACAGGGGAGAAAAACAGATTCTCAAACTGAGGGAAGGAAAATTGATTTTGAAGACTCAAGTTTTGAAGTTATGGATATAGGTGAAGGTCAAAAGACTGAAGAGGTTAATGCACAATATAAACGAACATAAATTCTTGATTTGGAAGCTCAAGAAGGTACTGCTAGTATTACTCAAGAAGGTACTGCTAGTATACATCAAGAAGGTACTGCTGGTGATGCTGATGAGAGAAAGAGAAAAGAAAAGGGAAAAGCTCCTATGAGAGATGAAGAAATTGTGAAACAAAGGAAGATAAAGACCAGACATCAAGCTCAGATTGATCATGATGCTGAAATGTCAAGAAAACTTGAAGAAGATGAAGTTACAAGTTTCTTGGAGGCTAAGAGATTAGAGAATGAGTAGACGGCTTCAGATACAATTTTGGCTTAACTAAGTGAAGCTGAAATTGAACATATGATTGACACAGATCCAGTAATGAAGGCAAAAGCTATTGAGCTCATTGCATACAAAAGCCTAACTATTGAAGAAAGATCAGCTCAATTGGCTGATTTTATTAATATGAAGAATGATGCAGCTTTAGATGATCTGATAGACTCAATCAAGAAAGGTCAAAAGAGTAAAAGGAAGCCTACAAAAGCACAAGTTATTGCTGGAATGAAGAAATTCTTGTGCAATCAAGATAATTGGAAGCCTGCTCAATTTAAAGGCAAATCTCATGAAGAAATAGAGAGTTTGCATTACACTACTTTCAGAAAAACTAAACACTTTATTCCTATGGGTTCAGAAGAAGAAACTCCAGGATTGAAGAGAACATGTATCAATTTAGGATTAGAGGCTACAAAGAGGCAAAAGACTGATAAAGAATCTTCTCAAACCAAAAGGATGAATGATGAAGAATTAACTAAAGAGCAGCTTTAAGAAATGATCACAATAGTACCTGAAATCCTCTATGTGGATCCATTACAAGCAAAGCATCCAATCATTGACTGGGAAATCTACACAGATGAATTTGAAGAACTTGTCAGATCATGTGACAGGGAGTATTTGGATACACTATGGACTCTGGTGCAAGATAAGTTCAAGACAAATGAGCCAACAGAATTTAAAGCTAAAGAGCTATGGGTTCATTTTAGAAGATTATATGAGCCAGATCCAAGTACAGATATTAGAGATTTGAAGCTCACAACCTAAACACGTTATGGAAGCTCTATGAATCAAGTGAAGTACATCATGTATCTACACAAGCTGGAGTGGATGTCTTCATGTTAGCTGAAAAGGAGTATCATTTAAGAGCAAGTGTTCTCATAGTAATGTTCTCTTCAAAACTGAGATATGAAGAAAAAACAACAAAAGTTGAAGATCTGCTACAAATATTTCATGATCAGTGTGAAAGGGCTACCAGAGATTTAAGGAGAAGATAGATGTTTGGAAGAATCTCCACATCATCAAGGATAAGGTATAATTCAACAAACTAGTGATTTGCAGAGAAATCATAAGTTTGGGAGATGATTGTTAGGAAATCCTTATTAGTACAAACAGTCAAAGAGAAAGTTACAACTGCTGAAGATTACACTAGCAGTACTAACTGAGTTAGTACTACTAGCACATAGACTTTGTACTGCTTATGTTTTGGTAATAGTTAAGAAAGCGTGTAAAGTGATAAGTATAGAAAAGATATTGTGTATATCTTATAGTAATAGATTGATACGTATAATAGTTTACTTGTAAAGGACTCCTTGTGCTATAAAGGGAGGTCCTGGGTTTAGAACTACATACGTATCTTTTGTGAAAGCTTCAAGGTGTAACCCTAGTGATAACAAGATCACTCGTATTATTCTCAATAATATTGAAGTTGTTTGTTAGTTAAACTCTGTGTTCATTGTCTTCTTTGTTTATACATACAATCACACATTACTCACAACATATTCTAAGTGTTAACTAGTAAATTCCACTTGCTAGTTAGCATATACTCAAAGTATCAACGTAAACACAAGGCGTGTGTTTTAGATCCTCTCAATATCTGTTCACTGGGATTTTTAAGCTCAACCGCATTTCTTTTCCTGCAGTAGGTTTTAGGTTGGAAGTCGGGTTTGAGTGAACAGTGCATAGGAGCTCTTAGTGGACTACCCTGATGACAGATGCCGTTTGCTTCTTGATTAGACTTTGGATTTATCTTCAGTTAGATTTAGTTGGATTTGTACTTTTGTTTTGGGAACATATTATGTTTAGATGTTAGTATTTCATTATTACCTTAGAATATCTTTGTAACCTTACTATTAATAAAAGTCTTCTGCTAGCATTCGTTCTGTTGACACCATAATGTGGCATTTTGACCCTTGTCGGGTTGGGGTGTTACATATGGCTTTTCCACCATTAACTTGGTTTTAGGATCTTGCATTATGAACACAAAATCTCCATTTTGAATGATCTCCTACAAGTCAAGATCCTTGGACCTAACATAGGTCTCAAATTGGGTTTTCCAAAAGCAAAACCCATCGGTCTCTAGCAAAGGTGGTCTTTGCATAGAACACCCCTCAACATATTTCTATTGAGCCATGGATCTATATTCAACTTTTACCAAAAAAATCTTTGTTAGGATTTTAGATTTTTTGGAAAAGATGTTTTTGACTTAAAACGACTTCTCGAGAATGTTTTAACACTCAAAAACTTGAGTATACTGCTTTGATACCAATTGTAGAACCGTAGAGAGGGTGAATACAGTCTTTTCGGCTTCTTCGAAGTTTAAAGACTTCAAGTCTCAAAGATCAATAAGTGGTTTATAGTACAACAACCACAATAACAATCACAACCAAGGTATATAAAGCGAGTAAAGAGATACCACGATATATACTGGTTCATGATGGGGGGTTTATACCATCTAGGGGTGAGCGTCGGGACGAATCCCGACCCGTCCCGACTAATCCCGATACCGACAATGGGGAAAAACCGAAACCGACTCCCGACCCGATAATGGTCCCGACTCGTCTCGAATCCCAATAATGGTCCCGAATCGTCCTGAATCTTGATTTTGGCTGTGTTTTCTCGGGACCATCCCGACTCCTGACCCATCCCGAATCCCGATTACCAGGAAAACGCAAACCGAGTCCTGACCCGATTATAGTCGGATCGGTATCGGGAAGGAAGTCGGGATCGGGACGGGAGTCGGGTGTCGGTCGGGATTGCTTACCCCTAATACCATCCGTATGTACAGTTGCAAATCCACGACATGATACTATTCACTACTAACTGTTACAACTTGACTCCACCGATATACACTAAGATCAGTGCTCACTAAGAAAGAGCTACTCCCCAATGGTATTCCGCCCTCGGAAACCACCTACAAGGACTCGTGATTCGACTTAACACAAAGGTCACTAAGACCACCACAACTTCCCACTAGAAGTATCAAACCCCAACTAGATCCCCAATGATCTAGGGTTGGTCACCAAAACTCAAGACTTCAAACTAGATCCCCAATGATCTAGGCTTGGTCACTATGATACAAGACTTCCCTTACAACTAAATCAACTTAAAGAATGTTTGATTGTTTAACCAAGTCCTAACATAACCTAGAGTTGCAGTTCAAAATAATTCCAAGAAGTTATAGTTCAAAATCCTCAGGAAGCTTTGAAGAAAGGAACTTGAAGTTCATATAAAGATCAAGTTAGGGGAGGATTGTTGGGAATTATTTGTAAACAGACTTAAGTCTGTTATAGGTAAATCGGGTAGATAGTTAAGTCTGTCAGTACTAAGTTAAGTCTGGCAGATCTAGTTAAGTCTGTTTATGTTTTTAGCTAGTTAAGTCTGTCTTGTTTAACAAGAATAGATAAGTTAGGAGATATTCTAGGAAAGGATATGCACACGGTTAGATATCTTAAGAAAATATATGTATGCACCCTTTCACACGTTTTGTATAGTTAGGGTTATGGTTTTCCTTATAGTATAAAAGGAACCCTACGGCATTGTGTTCTATGCCAAGTTTTCAAGTTTAATAGCAAATACAAAGTTAGTAAATTCTCTGTGTAGTTCTTACTACTTGTGTTAATATTCCACGTTAACATCAATTATACATTCTTTAGAGTTTCTCTTACTGCTTGTGTTAATATTCCGCGTTAACATCAAGCATACATTCTTTAGAGTTTCTCATATATATATAGTTTGGATTTATCCAAGGTGTCTATTGTCTTACAAAGGCTGCTTAGATCCAGAACTTTTGGACCTACAACCCTTACAACTTTGTCTCCCAAACTCCCACACAAGATTCCCCATTTACAATATTCCTTCCACTTTATACATTCCCCACATATTCTCTTATACACACACACACACTTTTCTACACACACGTACTTACACATATACACTCACATACATACACTTTTACATTCAAAATACATACACTTCACTCACAAACCCTTCTTCACACACACGAGGCTCCCCATCTTATCAATCCTACATATTCCTTACACTCTTACACACATCCCATCTTTACAACATATTCCTTACACTCCCAACACCTTTATTTTCAAAATATACACACTACTCACAACCATCTCAATCTCTACGCACACTAGGCTCCCCATCACATCCCATTATTACATATTCCCTTACACAACAACTCACTCTTACAAAATCCAACTCATACCTTATATTCTTTACACACTCTTCATCCTAACCATCCATTTCAAACAAGTACATCTCAACCATCCATTTCACCTTCTTCCCCAAGAAATGGAATATTATCTAGCATATTTTTCTCTTAACCCAACCATGGTTCATTTCTAACCAAACTATGGTTAGTTCTCAGCACACCCATTTCTCACCCAACCATGGTTTGTTCTCTACACACACAACCCTCTAATCCAACCTTGGTTACACCTAACTTAACCATGGTTCATTCTTAACCCAACTTCCTCACTCTTCCCTATCGAGGAATATCTCATGGCATATTCTCTTCTCTCTTTTATGCCATGTAAGGAATACCTATTCTACCCCTACCCAATTATCCTTTCTACCTTTCTACCCTTGATAATTGGTTTCTCATAAACACTTCACAAAACATTTTACAAATTGGTTATTTGAGTTGGTAAACCTTAGATTGATTAATGTTAAGGTTTAATTGTGTGAAGTGATATTGGGGGTTTAGCAAGGTTAGGTATTTATAAGGCCAACACCCAAATTGGGAAAATATTACAGCAGTCCTGGCGCGCTACCCGCGCGTTGACGAGCGGGCGACGCGCTAGTCTCGGTAAAGTATTCCCAAGTTTGGGTCTTGGCCTATAAATACCCCCTTGCCTCTTGTATTCCTCACCCCTTGCCATTATTCTTTCTCTCTACATTCTTTCTCTCTAATCCTCTAATAATATCTTGTGTTCTTAGTTTTTCACACTAACATCTTTGAAAAAACACATCTCCTTGCAAGGTAAGAATTACAAGAACCTAATCCACTCTTGTAATTGTGTCGAGGGTCTTCTTATCTTTACCCTTTCTACTACAATCGAGTCTCTAGGTTAGGTTAGGACTTGGTTGATTAAACAAACACATATTCTTTCTAATTGCTTGTAAGGGAAGTCTTGTGTCTTGGTGACCAAGCCTAGATCATTGGGGATCTAGTTGGGGTTTGATACTTCCAGGTGGAAGTTTTTGGTTGTGGTCTTGGTGACCTAGTGTAAGTCGAATCACGAGATTCTTTAGGGTGGTTTCCGAGGGCGGAATACCGTTAGAGTAATTCCTTCTTTATGAGCATCGATATTGGTGAATATCGGTGGAGTGAAGTTTGTAACGGTTTGTAGTCCACCGAAAGGATTATACTAATGAATAGTATTGGTGTCGTGGATTCGAAACTGGACGTATGGATGGTATAAACCCCCCCATCCCGAACCAGTATATATCGTGGTGTTCTTTACTTGCTTTATATACTTTAGTTGTGTTTGTGGTTGTTGGATTCTTGCACAACCACTTAGTGGTCCTTAAGGCTTAAAGTTTTTAAACATTCAAAAAGCCTAAAAAACCGTATTCACCCTTCTGCGGTTCTACACTTTTCATGTTGTAATTCTTTAGGCGTCAACTCCTTTTCTTTCTTCTTGCCTTTCTTATTCGGCTTCAATTTAATCTCCTCGTCATATTCTTCTTTAATAACCGAACTCTTCAAAAGATTCTTCATAAGATCTGCTGGTATAACTTCCTCAGGAGATGCAGAATCAGAAGAATCAGAACCCAAATTGCCCCTCTTTCTCTTCAAAACAACCTTACTCTTCAAATTCTTTTTCTTGCAATGAACTTTATAATCTTGAAAATCATCGGCATCTACATAAAAAAAAGACATAATATAAATAACTTGATCACAAGGGATTCAATATGAATCCCATGGGATTCTATATGAATCACAAGGGATTCTATATGATCCCATGGGATTCTGTATTAATTACATAAAAAGACAGATATACACCTTTTTGCGACTTGACCTTCATTTTTCTTACTCTGGTCTACTTTTGATAAAACCAATCTCCGCTTTGGTTTTACTTCTTCCTAAACTGGCTTTTTCAACCTCAAAACAGGAGCTTCCGATAATGCTTTAATAGACTTCTTCTTGGAGGCCTTCGTGTCCTTAGAAGCCTTTGAATTAACTGGTAGCTTATCCTAGACTACTTATCCTTAACACCAGCCTTATCAGTCAAAACAACCGGTGCCTTAACACCAGCCTTATCAGTTAAAACAATTGAGGCCTTCGACGTACGCTTCTCATTAACTACTTCTTGAACTGGCTTATCCAAACTCAAAACAACACCTTCTAATACTGCTTGAACAGACTCCGTCTCCAGCGCCTTCGTCTCCAATGCCTTCGTATTGGCCGCAACTTGTGCCTGATCCCTATCTCTCAAAATAGAACCCTTTGTCCTAACTTGTGCCTTATCCTTTGACGAATTATCAGTTACTACAGCCGGTGCCTTAACATTCAACTTCAGCTTTTTATTAACAACAGAAGTCACAATAATCTTTGCCTTATGCTTCGTAACATCACCCGTAGGCTTCTGAATAACCACACCAGCCTGCTTCTCCTCTGCCTTATGCTTCTTAAGATCACTCTTGATGAGGCGAAAAATGAACCACTTTTAGGGGGTCATTTAAGCCCGAAATTGAATTTATTTGATCAAATATTGCCCTAAATCGTTCCTTTTGTGATTTTAGGTACTTTGGGAGTGAAATCTGGAAAAGAAGGCATTTTGGACGTTTTTGGAGCATAAAAGTGAAGAAAACGGCAAAGTCTCAATTTTCCAAGCTGGGAACAGTAGGTGACGGCGTCAAGAGTAACTTTTTGACGGCGTCAAGAGTAATTTTCATGACGACCCAGTACAGAAATGACGTCGTCACAAGGAAGGGCGTCAAGAGTAAAATGCATGACGGCCTGGAAACACATAACACTTGACGGCGTCAGAAGTAGATCAAGGCAGTCTGAGAAGTATTTTGGTGGTGAGATGACGGCGTCACCAATTTGGTCTTAACGCCGTCAGACCCTATTTCCTATATATAGTTTTCTAATTTTTACACATTAAGAGAGGAAGTTTTGGAGATACGATTTTTACAGGTTTTTCAAGGGTTTTCAGCCCTTGAAACCTTTCATGTGTAATTGAGATAAGTGTTCTTTTAATTCAATCAATATGTCTATGTGTTGGTTGTCTATATCTTGTTCTTGTCTTAATTCCATCATGCTAGGCTAGATCTATCTTGTGTTTGCTTAGATCTAATGAAACCTAGATGTTAATTATGTGTTGATTACTTGTTTATGGTTGTATTGGATGAATGATTTCGATGTTAGGCTTAGGATCACCCTTGGGTTAAACCCGTGTTATAATTTCTTGACCATTTAAGTCATATTACTTGACTACTTAAGTCAACTAATTTTTCCCACACCCTTAGCGTTGTACTCATTTTTAGTACACGAAACCCCTAGTACACCCCTCCGAGCCTATCTTTTCGTTTCTAACTTTAAGCATCTTACTTAAAGGAAGAATTTGTTACACTCCACTTAAATGTACAACCAGATCGCCTTAGCCTTCCGTGTATGCGCTCATCTTTAGTGCATTATTGTTATTTGTTAAACCCTAAGTTAACTATCTAATTGATTACATGGTTGCTAAGTCGAGTCATATCCTTGTACATATTGTTTTGGGACGATTGGGACTCATGGGTAAAGTACTTATTTTATGGAGCAATGGGGAAGAACATCATTTATTACCCCTATATGTACGTTAATCTTAAAAGTACTCCAAGTGTTTTGATTTTCTTAATTCGAGTCATTAGATTAGTTTATTGTAAAGTATGTAAAAATTCAAGTGTAAGGGGAATGTTCATCCCCTATGATGTATTATTTTGGATGGTAGGGTAAGAGTGTATGCAAAAAAAAAAAAAAAAAAAAAAAAAAAAAAAAAAAAAAAAAAAAAAAAGTGAAAGATAAAGAAAAACATACGGACTACCATCCCTTTTTATTCTATGTTCGTTTTATGTTTTTGTTATTTTTCATTTATTAGCTTAAGTCGAGTCTAGTCTTGGCTTAGCAACGCCATATTGTACATGTAATTGACCAAGATTGTTAACTCGCCACCAGTAAAGACTGCCTTTATCCAACAAAACCGTGTATTTCATATCCCTACACCTAACGTTATAACCCTTTAAAAGACCTCTTTGATAGTTTATCCTAGGTGCTTACGCCATGTGGTGGAGGTTTGATCTTTTCCCAAGCCTATGGTAATCTATTTTGCTATGACAGGTAGTGAGAGATATCTTCCGTTTCCATATTGTAATGTATACTTTATTACACCCGAGAGATGTGAGTATCTAAACACTATTTGTGAGGTGCTTGTGTATGACCTCCGTGCTTGTCTATTGGTCTTTAGTGGAACGATTATTTGTTGTAATTACTTTTATATTAGTGTTAAATGACCCATAACTTGTATTTTGAGTAGAATAAAAGCGCATTTGCTTGAGGACAAGCAAATCTCAAGTGTAAGGATATATGATGAGGCGAAAAATGAACCACTTTTAGGGGGTCATTTAAGCCCGAAATTAAATTTATTTGATCAAATATTGCCCTAAATCGTTCCTTTTGTGATTTTAGGTACTTTAGGAGTGAAATCTAGAAAAGAAGGCATTTTGGACGTTTTTGGAGCATAAAAGTGAAGAAAACGGCAAAGTCTCAATTTTCCAAGCTGGAAACAGTAGGTGACGGCGTCAAGAGTAACTTTTTGACGGCGTCAAGAGTAATTTTCATGACGACCCAGTACAGAAATGACGGCGTCACAAGGAAGGGCGTCAAGAGTAAAATGCATGACGGCCTGGAAACACATAACACTTGACGGCGTCAGAAGTATATCAAGGCAGTCCGAGAAGTATTTTGGCGGCGAGATGACGGCGTCACCAATTTGGTCTTGACGCCGTCAGACCCTATTTCCTATATATAGTTTTCTAATTTTTACACATTAAGAGAGGAAGTTTTGGAGAAACCCTAAGGCCGAACCCTATACGATTTTTACAGGTTTTTCAAGGGTTTTCAGCCCTTGAAACCTTTCATGTGTAATTGAGATAAGTGTTCTTTTAATTCAATCAATATGTCTATGTGTTGGTTGTCTATATCTTGTTCTTGTCTTAATTCCATCATGCTAGGCTAGATCTATCTTGTGTTTGCTTAGATCTAATGAAACCTAGATGTTAATTATGTGTTGATTACTTGTTTATGGTTGTATTGGATGAATGATTTCGATGTTAGGCTTAAGAAAACTGGCAGATCTCCAAATGGTAACATGCTTGAACGTCTTAGGAAACATGAACCGATGTGCACTAGGTTTTATTGGTTGTATTTAATGCATGAGTAAATTCTAATGATCCCATGTTAGGAGCTTCTTAGCCGGCTCGACATAGGAGTGAAGTAGGCACTCATAGGATTGGGGAAGTAAGTGCGCCACCTCATGAATGGTATTAAGGAATACAATCCGTCATCCACGCAACTATAACAAGTAATTAACGTGTAAAAGATGTCTAGGGAGTAGTGAAATCTAAGTAAACACATTTTCTCCACTTATTGCTCACAACCTTAGTATAATTTAGATTTATTTTCATTTCTAGTATTTTATTTTGATTGCATCTTTAATATTGGGTTAGTTGACTAGCAACTAATTCCGCCCAAATCCTTAAAACCCGAGATTTTAATTTGCTTTCTAAAAAATATAAAAACACAAAAATAATCATCCGTCATCTTTAGCACTAGTAATTAGGTTTTCTAATCCTAGCGACACTATTCCTAGCTGAACGATCAATCCCCCGGTACTTGTCACTATACTATACTACAACGATCAGGTACACTGCCTGGTGGGAGTTGTAAGCTTCTCAAGATCCCTTGAGAGGTAAAGCCTGGTGCGATTCCCACATATCAACTCTTACGTTTCTCATGAACAACACCAGCCTGCTTATCCCTACTAACACCCGGCCCCTTACCCTTCTTACTTGCCAAATCAGTAACAACATCCGAAATCACTTTACCAACATCAACATCCGACGGTTTCGTCGCTTTACCTTTAACAACATCAGGCGCCTCAACTGTAACAACACTCGCCGACTTGTCATTAGGATTAAACTGCGACAACGATGTTAGGTTCAAAACTTTATTGGCATTAGCATAAAGAATATCCATGGAAACCCACTTCTTCGTAGGTGAACCACTAGCAGTGGCTTTAAGAACACCTAACATAAAAAAAAATTAAATAAATAAAAAAAAAAAAAAAAAAAAAAAAAAAAAAAAAAGGAAGAAGCTAATCCAAAACTTCAATCTACTGAGATTCATACATTAAAATGTGATCATGTTTAGAATCCCATGGGATTCATACAGGATCCCATGATAACTTCATTAAACTAACATTTCATTGGGTTGTTTAGTGAAAATAAATGGAGAACTCCATTAAACTAACAACATCAAAAGGCTGTAGAATATAGTGGATGCATTTCACAAAAAAAGAAGTGAACAGAAAACGGAAAACGAAAACTAGAATAACTTTTGCACTTTAGTAATACAATAACAATTCACAAGGGCTATGGAAAGTAGAAAATCATGCATCATCAAAAGTAGCATCTCACTCTATGAAACAGAGTAACCATGTCACTGAATCACCGACTGAGGATTGACAAAGGAACATGGAAATGGGAATATGCAATAGCAGAATTTATTCTATCTTTTAAGCAAAAAGAAATGAAAACTCACAAAATTTCAAATGAAAACCCGAGCTAAATTAGAAAGCAACTTAAGCTTATGATTCCAAAATACAAATTACAAAAACAGCACAACAGGTTCCGTTGTACTATAATTGCACTGATATGATACATCGGCTCATTGAGTTAACAAAGTAGTCTCATAATATCTAGAGTCGAGCATGCATTTATCTTATAGACGATAAAATAACTTTTTTCCTATCATAACCTGGTTTTATTAACTCGTAAACCACATAAAAATGGACCTGTTCCTAACACACAAATTCCTCGCAACAAAGATTTCACTGTTTTAAAGTTTATACCATCCTAAGACATTGTCTCCATAGTCACAGTAAAAAGTCATCATCTTAATCTATTTCGACTTTTGCGCACTCTGTCACCACATATAACATTAGTGAATTAAGTTAATTATGAACCTAGTTTAGAATAATTGTAGACACTTACTAACAAGCATTTACTAATAATCTAATCCAAAAACTCAATCAATATAACTCATTCCATCACAAAAATAACATAATCAATCACAAAATAACCTAATCAATCACAAAATAAGCCAATACAGTCACAAAATAAGCTAAAACAGTAACAAAATAAGCTAATACAATAACAAAACTTCAAAGTACTGGCTGAAATAAGCTAATCCAGACACTCATTCCATCACCAAGCCATATCATTCCAAAAAACTTTTAAAATCAAAATAAGCAACAAATCACATCTATACAAAAAATAATACAAAATAAGCAATGAAGCAACGAATATACCAGCTACTTCATCTTGAAGCTTATTTCGCTCGGAAAGTAGCAAAGAATCGAATTTGGACAACAAATTAGCTTGAGATAGTGCTATTTCATCTCCAATCTCTATTTTAATGGATAACTTTTATAAATTAGGGTTTGGCGGTGGTTTAGGGTTGGGTTGGGGGTGACGGGTGAGAGAGAGAGAAGAAAGGGTTTTTGGGGGTGTGTGTGTGTGTTACGGTTTAGATTTGGGGTTATTGGTATATAATACTAAATGACTAAAATGCCCCTCAGTATATTTTTATTTTAAAATGCTAATTAATCTAAACAGTTGGATGGAAAGAGGATGGATTGTTGAGATCTTGTGGTTTGTTCATTAGATTAATGTTGTTTCGTATTGAATTTTTGTCAATGCTTAAATGTTCTTTATCATACCTTTTATGTGTATTTTGATTTTTTGTAGTAAGCTGCAAGTGCATATCCAAAGTAAAAAAGATATCAGATCTGCTGATACCTACAATAAAGTTTGTGATTCATTTTATGCTCAGGCATAGATATTGTTGAAGCAAAAGGTCAAAGATGTGAGACTATTGGTTGCCGTCTGTGTAGTGAAATACATCTTAGGATTTAGGCCTATTATGCTCAATTATATGCGAAAGACATCACTTGATTTAGACGATGTTTTGCCTAAAAAAGTAAGTATTTACGATATTGTCAATTAGATGTTGTTCATAGTCTATTAATGGGTTTCTTAATGTTTTATGGGACAATTTTGGTTATTGCAACAAACGACGACGTTGCAACGCAAGCGTAATTAACTAATTATGGTGTAATTGATCTTTGTATTCTATTATGTAAAGAATAAAGGTGAAGAGAACTTATATAAAGAATCTAGGTATAACTTAACTCATCTTGAATTAATATCTTTGCTTACCTTAAGAACACTACATTCTTTTATTTTGAAATTCCAAATGACACTAAACAAAAGTTCCAAGTTTGTCTAACATTTAAAGAAAAATCAGCATTTTTCGTTGCAGTTTATGCTGGTCTAGAAGTAACTGACGTAATCTCTTTTAGTTACAAATATTCATACTCCTATCATTTACATATACATCATTTAGTTTTTTATTCCAATTTTAGTTCTTTGAATATTTGGTCATATGGTAGATAGGCTATACTACATTCTTGATGCTTTACACATATAAAAAAGAACATAAATACATGCGAATTTATGACTTTTTTTCTTTTAATTGTTGTTAGATACGGTCTTTAAAGAGAGGCATATGAATGATAAGTATCAATAAAGGTTAAAGCCAGGATGAGAAGAAAATCAAATCCATCGGAGTCCGAGAGTTTGCAGACATGTGGACGGAATGATCCATATTTGCGGCCTACTTGATCTTTCTATTATAACTTTAACGAGGCTAACAACATGTTATGTTATAAGGTCCAAATGTCTAGTGACCATACACCAATCTTTGTTGTACAAACAATATAATAAAAAGCTCTTACGTTTTTAAAAATCATACATGTTAGTGTCAAGTTTCAAAAATCAATATGCATATGTTGAATTTTTTTTGCCACTACTTCATTATCTAATTGACAATTAGTGATACGTCAACAAATAATCAACGCACAATAAGATAGATTAAAAAAATAAATAAATAAATAAATAAAAATAATGGATATGTCCTTATTGAACTTTGTTTTCTTTTTGGTTATTTGGCTATTTTGTTTGATAAAAGACATGTTTCATTATTACTAACTTTATATTTATAATTAATGTCACGCTTCATAACACATAAGTGTTATTAACTATTTTCTATGATGTCTCTTTAAAATACCTGTGAATTTCAGAGTTTAACCAGTATTTTATAATTTATATAATTAAGTAACCTTCGATTTTTACTTTTCATTCAATTTTCTTTAGTCAAACAATTTATTTTTTGCCACTTTTGCGATTAATATAGAAAGATAATAATCATCAAAATAACATAAATTAGGAAACACAATAATAGGCAACGATTAGCATGTGAAAAGAAGATCACCATTACAATATTTGGCGCTTTATTATCTCCACTTTTTTCTATCTTTCTCTCCTTCAAATTCTCAGTCAACAATTTTCTTGACTATTATCCCCACCACGCGCTACCCACGCGCCACCGTTTCACCTCCCATCCGGCCAGTCAATCACCAAGTAAGAATCTTTTTCACTTTTTATTATACCCTTTTATTTATTATTTGTTTTAATTTAAAAATATTTGATTTTTGACTAGTTTGATTCCAAGATTTTGTGTTAATTGATGATATTTGGTGATTATGTGACATGGGTTTGAATCTTTTTTTGTTTTTATTGATACCCTTTTGATATCTTGATTGTTACTATTGAAAAGTGCCCTAATTTTGAAAAAAAGCCCTAATTTGAAATTAGGGTTTGTGATTTGTGGCATTTTGACTTAGTTTTTTAGTGGGTTGTATGATTTATTGGTGTTATTATATCAAAGTATAGTTTAGCATTTGAGGGGAGAAACTTTTGCATGTAGTAAAATTCTAGTTTATGGGTTAGTATTTGTTGTCGATAACGTAAGGGGAGCATATTGGTGTAGTTTTAACCGAATCACATATGATAGTTCTTAGTTTACACTATAGAATAAGAAACCAAGGGTATTTTCGTCAATATAAAAATGTAAGGATGTTTTCGTCATGCTAAGTTTGGGTGATTATATGACGTGGGTTTGAATCCTTTTTAGTTTTTATGTATGCCCACATGAATCATGATAGTTGGTATTCGAAAAAGCCCTAATTTTTGGGTCGAAAGTTTGGGGATTTTGAACGAAACTCCAGTTGGGAAATTGGGGTTTTTAATTTGTAAAGTTTAAACAAATTTTATGTTGGAGTATATATTTTAAATCTTATGTTACAATCTGAAACTGTGGTTTAACATTTTAGGGGGGATTTTGCTGCTAAATAACAATGTTTCGGGTTTTGTTTAGTCTTAGTTAGTGATAATGTATGAAGGTAACTGTTCGCAAAGTTTTGGGGTTTGTTTATACAAAATTGTGCGCGAAAACATGTCTATATATGAGAATGCCTTTATAGTTTTTGATAGATGGAAATTATTGAGTTTTATAAATAAGAAAACAGTAAGCAAGGGAACATTTGTCTTTTGAAAAGTTTAAGGACATTTTTGTTATGCACTAATTTTGCTGATTTCGGTGTAAAATAGTTTCCGTATACACAGTGGCCTGCGTGGACATTTTTGTTATAAATCATAAGCTTTATTGCAGTTATTGAGATTTTGGTAGTTTGGAAAAAAACAAAAATAATAACTGCTTATTAATGTGAAACAGCGTCTCACCTGTCGGTATATACACGACAATAACACAAATTAGAAATTTATCTCAGCTGAAATATTTATTTATTTATTTAGAATCTTATCAAGAGTTGTAATCGTTTTTCTGCCGCAGGTAACAAGTCTGATACTCGTAACCGTTTCGATTGAATCGGTGCTTATCTTTACTTTTGACTGGAATGCTTTCTTAAAATAAGAATGATCTCGGTTGTGTAATACAATAACATGTGTCCTGTTTCGGACCATAGAGCAAGAACGGAAACTGCAATGGAAGCTTCGACTAGTAAAAATCACACATCTTTCATGTCAATGCCCAAAGTGAAAAACATGAGACCTGAATGTAAAAATGAGGATGTAGAGGTTGACATCTTAAACTGTACAGATGAGGATGTAGAGGTTGACGTAATGAACTGTACAGATGAGGATGTAGAGATTGACGTAATGAACTGTACAAATGAGGATGCAGAGGTTGACGTCATAAACTGTACAAATAACGATGAGGATGCAGAAGTTGACATCATAAACTGTACAAATAATGATGAGGGTGCTATGGTTGAAACTCATTCCGATGATGCTACCGCCACATCAAGTTCTTTTGGAGACCTGTTTTCCGATGGTGGAAGTCGTGAATATGGAAGTGACAATGAGGTTATGTCAGAGTTACGTGAGGATGATGCACCAATGCGAGGACTTGGTGGATCAGGTGACTTATGTCCAGTGAGGTATGTCTCTTCATTCTCTTTGCTTATTGAGAAGCTTACCTCTCACTCTCTCAGATTTGCTCTTTCATCACCAAGTGGGAATCTAAACCTGTAGGCATAATGGTTTAACCCCATACGCTATGTAAGAAGACATCTTAGAATATAAGACATACATTTTCACAATTTTGGGTTATTATGTTAGCACGAATAATTTCTTTATAGAATTACCATTAAGATTCAAAGGACCAGAGGATCCTTTGTTTGATAAGATTTTGTTTGCACGCTGATACAGTGTTTGGACATTGTTGCAAAAGAAAAAAAAATGGATTATCACATTTAAAATTACATGCAGATTTTTTATTATTATTTTTTTCCTTAAAGGGCCTCGGGATTCCAACGAACTGTAAAGTTTTCTTGGTCTTTTTAAAATTTGGTCATTTGGGATGGAGTAGGCTACTTGAGTTAGTAGTATATATGTAAACTGGCTTGATGGTTTGGTCCTCATTTGGTTGCAGTCCGTCACTGTCATTATATAAGCATAATCATGCTTAGCATGATTTGAGATGTTACTTCGTAGTTACTTTGATTACAATAGCAATTCTTTTGCTTTAACTATTAGGCTAAATACAACCCTTGTATTTTATATAGTGGTTAAATTTTATATGCTTGTAAGTTGTAACTCATCAATATTATTAGGATGGGAATCATGAAAGGCTATCACAAAATTGTTCTCAATTTGATGCCTTCTGCTAGTGCTATATAAAACTTAATGGTAGGAACTCAGACAAACCCATACGGCCATACTTATAAAGCACAGCCATGGAGCGTAATATTGCACTCATAAAATATCAGATATACTTGTTCTACCCAACAATGACTTACACTAGCGAGCGTTTCTTATTGAGTTTGTCTTAGGGTTTTTTTTAATTACATAGGTTATGGTTATAAGTGGAAAATGGGGCCAAAACATCTTGAATTGCTCCATAAACTGTGTCGAGAGTAGAGACCCTTGTGGCCCTTGAAATGTTTGCAAGTATAGTGGCTGCATGAACTTCGTGCAGTGGACCATTCTCCACAACTTGAGTTCCTTAATTCTAAATTGTAGGACAATCTCCCCTTCCCATAAAGTATTGTCCTGTCTCCCTTGTAGTTTATGAATTGTTGGACTGAAGGTGATGTTTTATATTAGCAAACCAAGTTCTTAAAAGATGTTAACTGTAAACATGGTCAACAGGAGCACAAAGTTGTTTAGTGGGAGCGCACTAATTAGATGTCGCAAGATGAGCGTCTCAGGCTGCGTGGTTAATGATTTTGGTTTGAGATGGGTCATTTATGTTTACATGACTGGTTGGCTAATTTGTTCTTATCAATAATTAATGCAATCATTATATATTAAAAAAATGATACTGTCACACACAAGCTAAATCTTTGCTGACCTGTGAGCGCTTTTTATTGCTTTCTTATCAGCAATTGATCTGTTTGTTACAATTAAAAAACAGTTCTGCTCTATGTAATGTTATAATCTAAATTTTTGAATATATGATTTAGGAAGTTGTAAGGTGTGTTTTTTATAGTTTGACTATGGCTGACCTTTAACATGTTTTAGCTATATTTTATAATTTCAATTTTACAATTTCATTCAATCCATCTGTTTGAGATAATCCATATACCCTAATCGACCTATCCACAAGTATAAATAGGCAAAAGTTTGCACCTCTAGCATCATCGAATAAAAGTTTTGATTGGTTTAGTGTAAGGTCCTGATTGTTAAGTGCAAAAAAGTTACTGCAGTTATAAATATGTGCTATTGTTACACTCTTATCCCAGTCATGCTGACTTGGATTGATTTTTATGCATTACATGTTGATGGATAAGATGGTGCATTTTCAGGAAAAAAAGGGTGACATCTCATTGGAGGAAATTTGTACAACCTATTATGTGGCGTTGTAAATGGGCTGAACTACAGCTTAGAAAATTCCATTACCTTGGCATCAAGTTTGACGCAGAGCTCGAAAAAATTAATCAAACAAAACATTTGAAGTATGGAAACTTTGCAGTAGAAGGTCGCTGTGCAAAAACAGTGCCATTTGTTCATGATTGTCAAAGAGAAAAACCTCTAAAGAGAAAGATAAGGAAAAGTCATGAAGATTTGGACCCAGAAGTTTACATGTCACAGCATAACCTGTTTTCTTGGTTTGGTAAAGTATTATTTATTACTTCATTCCTTGCATTAGGTAGTCGTATAGGTGACATGATGGCCCCATTTTGTGTTTTGGTAACATCTCAAAAGGTGTTCAGGGTAAAATGTCATTACAATTTTTCCGGCCGGTTGGCTTGACCCACAAATGGTTCTTGTCTGGTTTTCAAAGTTTAAGAACTTATAACCAATGGGTTATCGTTAAGAAAAGAACCATTACATATTTTTACAAAAAATGCTGATTCCTTATGTTTTTCGTGGTTTTTCTGTCCTTAAAAGTTATTTTTTATTTATTTATTTATTTATTTTTTTTAAAGTATGGACTTTATCTCTGGGAATGATCAAGTCCACAAGTATGTTTATAAAGTTTATCTACAATATCTAATATTTGAGGGACTAAATCATATACACAAATTCGGAAAACCGAATCAACCACGAAAATACATTCAGGAGTTAAGCCGTACTAGATATCCTATAACTCTTGAATGCATTAGTTGTGATTAGAAATAGTATTTCCGCAATCTAAATCTTTGAATATCAATTCGGAGTTTGCATGTGTTAAAAATAACTTTATGATGGGTAGAGATTGCCACATCGTTATGAGTTTGATATCTTTCTATGTGCAGCTACTTGCAGGTCTGCCCCTCTTGGTCAAATAATGGATGATGATGAAGCTAACCTAGGTAAGTACGCTTTCTTCTCTACACTGTATAATCTGATTTCATTAATTAGCTCTGTGTAATGCATACGTTATTGCATGCTATAGTGCATTTAATCATACATCATGGGTGTGAAAAGTTTTTGTTTATAGATGTTAACTGTAACTGTTCATTAGCCTGGGAAAGTTAACTAAGATGCTTATCAGCAGTGTTGCAAAACAAGGGCTACAAGGTCAAGTAATCAGCGATTACTTGCTACAAGGTCAATGACCGATTCAAGGTCAAAAGTCAAATTATTATTTGGTCAAAACTCAGTCAAAATTTGGGGTTAGCTCGGACAAACTTGGCCGAAACTCGGTTTGAAGTATTTTAGCAATTTTGAAAATGTTTCTGAGCATATTTCTATGGTCCTACTAACATGTCATTCATTTAATTTCGAAATTTATACAAAAAGTTCCAATCCGCCTAGGCCGATTACAAGCTACATGCTAGTTGACCGCCCAACTAGCCTAAAGCTTTTTTGCAACCATGTTTATCAGATCTATTATGAAAGATATTATTAACCCATGGTAAATTACTTGAAAAGTCTTATCTTATTTATATGCTCGAATCTTAGCAACATGATAATTTTCTCCGGTATAATAAGAAGGTTATACAAAAAATTTCCAAATTAGCAACCTGACAAACATAAACAGCAAATAGTATAAAAAGTAATAGTAGTACCATTATATTGGAAATTAGAATGTGATTAGAACATTAGATCAATACTCTTGTTTAATCTCAGTTATAAATTTATTGGATGCTTGGACTAAAAAGCTCCATTTCTACCTTTTTTCTTAACAGCTCCGTCTCCTGATAAGAATGCTGGTAACGAGTTTAGAGTCCCCGATGAATTGTTATCTATGGAATTCAGAGATGATTATTCTTTTGAACAGTTACTCTATAAGATTGAAGTTTCACAGTCTCGAATGTGTGAAATGAAGGACAGGCTCGACATATTAATGGAAGAAAATGAGGAAAGGATCGCATCTGCTGAGAACATAATCTTGCCAGATTCTAATAATGGATTGGTGACATGCCCCATTAGGGAATCTGATTTCCCAACAAATATGGAAGGACCATCTATAGTTGCTGATTTGTCTTCTCAGCTAATCAAGTTAAACACGGTTAATAATCTGATCAAATCTGAAGCTATAGATTCGGGTCAAGGAGAAGGGGCTCATCTTCAAGATGCAAATGGACCCATGGAACAACCTATTAATGCATCTAGAAAAAGAGTGAGTGTCTACGTCTTTTTTGATTTTCCCTGCTTAGAGCTGACAATTTCGACCCATTTACTTATGAATGTGTTGATTTGGGCTATGTTTTTGTGTTTGCTTGTCCAGTGGGCAATTATTTTTAAATTAAATTGGGATGGGTGAAACAGGTTGTTGGAAAGTCATGCAGCGTGTGTCGGGTCATGTTAAAATAATGTTCTAATCCAATATATGTAGTATTTGACACATTGCTTAAAAAAAAGTTGGAGTGAGTGTTCAACCGGTCCACTTAAATAGTGTATTGATTGACAACATTTATTTGGATTCAACTTTGTATTTATGCAGGGTGCAGATGGGATCGTGATATACAACCGCCGAGCAAAGAAAGGACAAACAAATTCTGGGTCTGTAAAGGTTCATCCTATCGAAAAGCTTCTGGTACCCAAAGAAGAAGAAGACAACACAGCTTCACATTCACTTTCTGAAGATTCTGGCCAAAATGACCAACCAGCTCCAAAAATACGCTCGGTTACCAAATTAAGTTCTCCAAAAAACAAGAAAAAGAGAGCTGCTAGACCACGTCGCAAGACTGCTTCCAACCTATGGACTCGAAGAATGTCAGGTTAGGCCTTGGCATAATCTTTGTACATCCCCTAACCAGCTGTCCTCTGTTTATTTTTATTTTTCTTGTGAATAAAAATGCTTTGGTAAATGGTAACTTGATACATTATGCTAGATGACATGGCTCTTACGATACCTTCTTTTGGAAACCATCTTTTGGAGATATATGTATATGTTTGTTAGTAGATCAAGTGGTGTTGCAATGTTTTGATTAATTTCAACTCGTATTGTTAAGGTAAATGTGTTAAAATGTAAATTCTTGTAATTATAAAGGCACTTATGATGCCACATTTCCTAAGAACATCTTCTTGGAGAGCTTAGCAGATATGAGAGCCAAAACCGTTGCAGACGGAACAAAGAGGACATCTGGAATGACTTTGATAGCCTTCAACTGTGGTAAGCTTTCACCTGCTCGTTTAGCAGCCATCGCCGCTGGTGGTGTCACTAGTCCGGTAATGAGTATAGAGTCATCAATTTTGCTCATACTTACACTCGTCTTCATGAAATCAATAAACACTTTCTTCTTTTCCGGATCTTTTGCTTCTTTCCATTTGACAAAAATTTCCTGCGTACAAGATGCACCCATTAGAAATGACCAGAGGTAAGAAATGGGCAGTTTGGCATGTTAATTAATAGGTCTAAGTACAAGTAGGTTTGGTCTGGGTTGTGCTGTCTTGGAACAGTTTGTGACAAATATGCGTTTAGCTGAATGGAAACACCTTGATTTTCACAAAATGTTTTGTACAAAACAAGAAAAATAGAGATTCCGTTCAAATCAAATGTTTCCTATCATTTTTTTTAATTTTTTTTTGGTAACCTGAGTTTTCGACTCGACATTGCGAGCCGATTAATTCCATGGCGAATATCATTTTGGATGGCCCGGAGTCGACGCAGGTGAAACTCTGTGGCCACAAGGGGATTAATTTTCTCCCAGTTAGATTTGAACCATTGTCCTCCTTTTTGGAAGGCTGATATTCTTACAATTGAGTCACCCTTTGTGGTTTTCCCATCAAATTATTAACAAAACACACAATTTGCATTTCTTACTTTTGGAAACAACAAAACACAATTTTTTTTTTGTTTTCGTTGTAAACCCTAAATATAAAATAATATCATATAAACGCGTTTTCTATGTTTTGTGGAGAATTAAATGTCTTTCCTTTTTCTTTCACAAATCTAAAGTTAAAATATTAAGAAATTTTTCTTTAACTAAGCGTACCCTTAAAATTTCATATATAGAAAGATAGTGCTTCAAATCTGATTAAAAGGTACTACTAGTACAACCTGTTAACAAAACTTTTGAATTTTTACCTAATATGATCACCTAGGCTAAAAGCGTAAACCGAATGACTAATTAATGAAACTAATAATGTGTGCAAATTTGGAAGAGAAAGTTTGTGACCTCGACTTTCTTCGGTGGTGGGACATCGTAATGTTTACCAGGCAATGCTGCATTGATGGTACTGCATACAGGGAGATTTTAGATTTAGATTCGAGTGTTTATGGAAATCATTTGATCAACCACAATGTATTGAATTCTTACTTGAACATGTCTAGAATGGCGATATGGAAGTCATCGAAGTTTTTGATATCTTTCTCCATGAATTTACTGTGAAGGGTGCCCATCACCAAACTCAACATTTGTGTAGTCGGTAAACCTGCGAAAATATTCACCATGATATCATATCATATATAATTATAGATAAAAATATATGAAAAATAGCAAGAAAATTGTACCTTTGCCCATGAAGCTCATTAGCAAACCCATTGTTAGAATACTATGAAAATTATGAGTGTTGGATTACAAAGGTTATATTGGAAAAGAATATGGAATAGCTTGATAGATTTAGAAACCTAAATACAAGCAAGGTATCAATCTATTATGGTTTCTTTTGGCTTAACCAAAATGTGTATAAAGTACACTTTTGTAATGGTTACAGGTGTATTGTTTACTTTGGCTCTATAATTTTAAGTTAAGCGTAATCTCATTTTGCGCTTACCTATGGATCGATTAATGTTTAACATCTTTAGCCAGAAAAAAGTTATACATATGTAACGTTGATTAAGCAAGTACCCTTCTAGCATAATGATATCATGCTGAAAGCAATTGAAAATAAGAGAAAACATATTAGTAAAAGTAGTGTGGAGGGGATCAAGTCATCGAAACAGCCGAACATTGTTTGAAGATAGTCTTGGGTTAGTTGGCACCTATAGATGTTGAAGAAATTATCACAATTCTAACATTAAAAATCTATTTTAAACCGAACCCAAAAAGAAAGTTTGACGGTTTTAGATGGTCTCCCGTTGGTTTTATCCGCCAATTTAATCCTCGTGAAGAATATCATCACAACTCTAACATTAAAAATTTATTTTAAATGACTAAACTCATAAAGAAAGTTTGAGGGTTTATTATTTAGTTCAATACTAATATTGATAATTGAGATAAGATGAACTTGAATATCTAATTAGTAATTCAGCCTGGTTAACTTTTTCTTTATAGATACCAAACCTAAGACGAGTCCCATAATGTGGATTACCACTTTTTGGAAGGTTGTATCCTCTTTTGCTGATCCTTGATGTAATTGTGAGTTTAATATAAATATACCTGATACCTCGTTCTAGCGAGATTAGGTATTGTTGTTGTTCTGATACAATTGACAGAGTGATGTATGTTATGCGCCATGTCTTGCTAGAAACTTGTATGCTAGAAAAACTTGCCATATTACTTCATATAAAAATGATTAATTAATGTGTCTTTGGAAGTGAGGAAATCGTCTTATTCGCTTGCTAATAAAGTGATATGTACCAAGTCATAGGACATGCTCCATAACCAAAATTGTTACAAAATGGTTAGTTATAGGCGGGAAAGCTAGTTGCTCTCAACATTACTTAGTATAAGCAGTCTATATAATCACATAGTTGTAAGTATCAATTAGTTACTCAAGTGTTTGGACGCAAATATACTGATTTGGTACGTGAATTTTAGAAAAGTTTTAGAAATGTAACGAACTTTCATAAGTGTTTCAATTTGGTACGTGATAATGACATGTCACGTTATAAATAGTTTCATGTGTTAGACTTTCAGGTACGATACGTCATAATCACGTACCAAATTAAAACATTTATGAAAGTTCGTTACATTTTTATAACTTTTTAAAGTTCACATACCAAATCAGTATATTTGAAAAAATATATTGCTATTATTCAACCTAATCTTATTTTGTTATAGGGCCCTTTCTTATATCTTACATTCTTTGTCCTAAGTTTATAATGTAAACTTTATACTTGTTGTTTACCGTTATTGAACTAGTCTTGCATTTTCTTATAGGACCCTGGTCACCGGTTCCATCTCTGTTTGAAGACTAATAAATTATAACACATTTAAGAAACCGTCACGTTATTCTTAAGTTTAATGTTAAGATTTTTCACAATTGTAGCTTAACAAACTAATCACCAAGTTCAACCTTTTTTTTTCCCGAGAAAATATTTAAGATTATTACCATGTATACCCTTTGTTTCGAATTGATGATACGTAGAGGTGGCAAAACGGGCGGGGCGGGCGGATACGGACTACGGGCTAAACGGGCGCAGGCCAAACAGGTGTATTTTATACGAATCGCTTTAGATAAAACCTAAAACAACAAAAAAAATTTCTCAAACATAACACCTCATTTATATTTAAGTAACTAAATATACTATATCTATAAGTTTTTCATTAAAAACAATTTAATTTTCTCCAATTGAGAAAAAAACATACGTGCCCATTATGCCATTTAACTTCTAAATGAGCAATATATGCCCATTAAAAAAAAAAGAGGGGACCCAAATTTTTTAAAAATTTGCTTATTTAGCCTTTTTTTTTTTTTTTTTTCACAAATTGCCACCTCTAATGATACGTCTTCCAGTTGATAATAACATGTACTACCATTTTTCATTAAGTTATAACAACCCATTTGGGTTTGGTTATATATTCACGCAGGATGTATCAATTATTACATAGGGTAATCAAAGGGCTTCTGGTCTAGCGGTATGGAGGTTTTACCTTTCTAGGTAAGGTCTCAAGTTCGAGTCTTGTTTAAGGCGATAGGGGTTTCCTCTTGCGTGCGTAAAAGGAAGGGTGCCATTGCCTTCTAGGCTGGACCTAACCTGGTTGTGTGGGCTCGCTACGCCTTCTGGGCTAGGGGCCATGTAGCCACAATTGCCGTTCAAAAAAAAGTTATTACATAGGGTATGTTTGGTGAAATGGGTTGGGGCTGGGGTTGGGACTTATATTATAAGACGAAATTAAAATTTGTATTTTTATAAACTTGTTTGGCAAATGGGCTGGAGCTGGGGCTTATTATTGCAAAATTACTAAAAAAAAACATAATTATATGAGTTTTTGTATATGTTAGATATTTTTTTGGTAAAAAAGTAATTTATTCTTCAAAAGCTCCGGGCTAAAGTTTTTAGCCCCTTTTATAAGGCTAAAGTTTTTAGCCGACTTAGTTTATAAGCCCTTTCATAAGACCCATGACAAACGAGACTTATTTGACTTATTTTAAAAGCCCAAGCCCTATAAGCCTCCTTGCCAAACACAGCCATAGTACTCCCTCTGTTCCAAAATAATTATCCGCCGATAAGATATACATAGGTTAAGAAAAAACATTATCATTATAGCTTTTTCTTTCTTATTTTTTGCAGGACCATTAACTGACTAATTTGAAACTTCTTTAATGTTTGTAATTATAACATCAAATGAGTGTAATATGGTAAACTCAAACTAAATTCCTTATTTATTTTTAAAAGTGAAAAATTAATTTGCGACAAACCGAAATGTAAATATAAACACTAAATATGGGACGGAGGGAGTATTATTTGTAAATATGTTGTCGATTTTGTATGTTGTAACATTATTAATGCATATGAGAAGGGCCAATAATTAATGTAGTTTAACTCTGATTATATAAACGAAAAATTAAATCCGTATGAACCTAAAATATGACTCATGAAATGTTGAAGTTCGACAACGTTATTAGTCCTTCGTTCTTCATAAAGGATTAATTAAGTGTTATTGGAAACCTGGAATATATATAGTTATGCATATTGTGTGAACACTTTTTAAAAACTGTTAAAATTAAAGTTGAAAACAAAGAGACCATACAAGTGTTCTAACTAAGAAGCATCGTTTACAATTTGGATTTTATCAACTATAAAAACCAAACGTGTGATATTTGTATCTATTTGACCCTTGACTTCAAACTTGTCAAAATACTATGTAATTTAATCTAAAACAAAAGTACAACCCCATGTCTTATTTGTCGTTGAAATCTGATCTGACGGCTGCAATAGTATTTATTTATTAAATTTTAGCTAAACGTTTATTTGATTTAACAATAATGACCCTTCATGGAAATAGCAAGATGCATTGAACAATGTCAACTCGATTTATTTTGCTTTTATCTAACGTGGGTTGTTGTAGCCGCCTAGCCAATAATTTTGAGTATAACGACTTTCCAAAGTTTCTTAGGAATTTTGGATAACGATATTCGAACCCTTTGTTGACTATTTTCTAATTCTTGCTCTAAACCTTTAGACCATTCGTATTTTCATAGTAGTTATCAATTTATCATCAACAAACTAGTTACAGTACTAGGTGTGGTGTCATTCATTTCCCTCGATCTCACTTGAACAAGTAAATACACACATAATATACACGCACACAAAAAATTGCTCCGCCCATTGGTGACTGTCTCACCGTTTATGTCAAAATTCGATGCTAACTCACACGTGAAGGAGACGATGATGCAGTGGTGTCGCGCTTAATTAATTACGGAGTAATACATATGACTGAAAATTTTCCAATGCTTTTTTAACATGTCATCCAAGTTTGTTGCTACACCATAAAAGCAGCCATCAATTTCACATAACAGTTTTACGAACATTATTGGTTTTATGGACATACTGTATATTATTGTTTTTGCTCTTACATGTCATTATCATTATTGATAATATTCCTATTAATTAAAGGAAAACAACTTACTAAAAGAAGAAAATTCGTAATTCGCACTCTGTGCGTTAGGACTGATATAGTGAGATGGCCAAAATGGTCCAGAAGGTACGCTTGTCTCCTCAAACATATAATCTTTGTAGTAATTAGCACACGAGCGTATATACTTTCTAGTATCTAGTCATAAATTCAATAATTTTCATTTCCAAAATAGAAGTTACAACAAGTATGTCACATTCGCCTCCATCTCATAGATATTTTTGTCTGCCACATGTCTTTTAAAATTTTAGTAACACCTTGGTACGTTTTTTACTTTTAGCCATCAAGTTGTTAGCTACATCACAAACCATTCTCTTCTTGGTTACAACCACGCTCAGACAGGATTTGATTGTTTTTGTTATTGTTACAACCATCAATATTACCACATACCCCGCTTTGAGAGGATTTTTTTTTTCTTTTTTTTTTTTTTAATTCTTTTAACGGCAACTTTTATAAAAACTATCAAAGAATTTTAAAAAAAAAAAAAAAACCTACACAATAATTAGCATATGATTTTGTAACCATCCTACCTAACTCATATTTTCTTTATATCTAGCATTACACCATTGATAAGTCAAAGTAACTAAATTGTCAAACAAAATTGCCTTCACGGGAATATTCTTCCCGAAAAGAGTTGAATATCCAAATTTGCCACCACATAACATAGCCCTATCAATATCTCATTGGACATAGAATGTAATTAATTTCTCATTTCTCTAATAGACAAATTCAATCTTGCAGGTAAATTATCCAAGCTAAAACGTTCACTTTAATCGGCATTAGCATTTACCCATCTAGTTGGATCATGAATTTCAAGTAAACTTCGGCCGTCAATGTATTTGCATTTACCCAGAGAGGATTGATTGTCCCACCCGCTCAGACAAGATTGATTGTCGTTCTTTTTACAATCATCGATATATCAACCTTCATCATCACTAGATAACAACATCTTCTACTCGTATCATTCTTACATGTTTTAAGTTAAATGTTCACCTTTATATTTCTTAACACATAAGGCCATAATTAGCCAAACAACATCCGCCAATCCAAGTTTCCACTATCTTGCAATTCTAGGCGTAGTTTAGGATCGACCAAATTCGTATATATTTAATCTGTCTCCCAACTCATATTCAAACGTTCACTGGCTCGCGATCATTCCGTGCATAATATCTAATCCTAAATATCCAACTAGAGGTTAACAATGTAGATTCTTATAGTTATATTGGCTTTGGTTTTTGTAAGGTACTATGTTTTGTGACAGTAGGGTTAAACATGCATTTCAGCTATGCAATTCTATTCCAACTGGTAATTGATATTTTATTAGCATTGCTTTTAGACAAAATATACTATATTAAGCTTCGAATGTCTACTATATAAATGTATTTCGTTTTGGTGAGAAGGATAACTTTAACACTTTTTGTGAAATGCTATTAGAGTAGCATATAAAGTTAAATGACTAATTAAATAAGTTTCTAATGTTCACTTATAAGTAACGCAACTAAAGAAATTGAAATGGAGTTCCTATACAGATAAACATTGACAAGTATCATCCATGGTGGCTAGTTCAATACGCTAAACATTCTATTTTCAAACCATATGAAGAGAAATTGTGTTTTTTACTTAGAGTATTCGTTGGAAAGTTTCCCATAATACTATTTCAAATTATGGTTGAACAGACGTGCACAAATGATTTACGACATTTGGATGTATCACTTAAAACATTTGGTAATAATTCCTTTGTAGTAGTTATTCATATTTTTTGGTAGAAGAGTATAATTTTCTAGATATATTTGCCGGAAAATGATTGAGATGACTAATTTATGTGACTAATTTCATGTCTAATATATTCATTTTATGACACGTGTATTCCACTTATTCTCACTCCTCTTACTTATTGATTTAGCCATGTGTTCCGATATCCTTGTTAGGCATAAAATTAGGCACATGAATTAATCATGTCAATCACTACTCGATAAATTTAGGTTTTCTTGATCAGAGCGCGCAATAAAGGTTGTGAAACTGGTACAATGGTATGTACGTATATGTTTAACTATTTTAGAACTCGTGCATCATAAAGTTCGGGCTCACATTATAACGGATAATTAATAATTTTGTTTTAAAATTAAATATTGTAATAATTTATAAATTTACGATTTTGTATTATCTAATTTTTTTTTATAAAATTATATTAATTTTTTAATACTTATACAGTTATAATAACTGTGTGCGTACAAATTTTTACATCATTTTTTCATTATGTGTTAATATCAATTAGTATTTTATATAGATTTTTGTTGCACGAAAAATTTGACTTTGTTTAACTAGCATGATGTTTATGTTGATCGTGTTTAAATATAACTATTAATATAATTTTCTAAATATTATACGCTTTTAATAGTTCTTATTAATAATATGTGTATTTATTTATTTTCATTTCATATATTTATATGTGTATTTATTTTCATTTCATATATTATACGATTTTGACCTTAAAAAAATATGTGTATTTATTATTTTCATTTCATATATTTATATTCTTATTAATAATAATTTGAGCCGATTTTTAAACCCATGCGCAGGTTAAACTTATAAAAATGAATAACATGAGTCGTTATTGAATACTGATAGTTAAAGAAGAAACTTTTTCAGATATCCTTACTTAATTTGATAAAAAGGAATAAGATGACTACATGATTCGTTTGTATATATATAATCTCGTGTATTCATTTAAATGTCAGAATAACTCATGATTTTTTTTTATATTTTTAATTCAATGCAAACACATAAGTTTAATATATACAAATAATAATATTTATAAATAATAACAACTTATTGTTGCATCTTTTTTATAAAAGTATAAAATAGAGGGTATTTATTAAATTTAAAGAGTTATTAAAAAATATGAAAACTGATAAGCATACTTTATTAAAAATTTAACAACCAAAGTTTTATTAATTACCCTCTTCCTTTTAAAATTATTTTTTGAAAAATTGACACATATCTTTTTTAACACATTTTATAAATTAGATAAATTTAATAGTTTGACCAAATTGAGCTTCAATTTTAAATATTATTGGCCATTCACATATCTCAATTTAGCCACGTGTGAAAATAAAGTAATTTTATAGGTCCATTTTGTTTTCAGTTAGATTGTTTTGACCAAATTGCTTTGAAATAATGTAATTATTTTATCATATAAAAGATTATGAACAAAGCGCTTGAATATGAGTTTGTGTGAGAAGCTCCCCGACTAAAATAGTTGTGAGCTCAAGTTTTCCTTAAGATGTGTGGGATAATTTGTCGTGTAAATAGTGTGTCAAATAGTAAATTGTCGTTCAAAAAAATACATGTTTAAATATGAATGATGGGTAAAATTAAAATAAAAAGATAAATATTCATGATAAACGTAAAAATATTTAATAAATAAAAAGTTCTTAAAAAGATTCTAAAATATTGTGAAGAAAGTCTATCAAAAAATGTATAGTTGTGATAAAAGAAAATGTGAAAAACGTTAATGCGTTAAATCAACATTATGTTGATTATGAATTTAGCATCAAACTTTTTTTATTTTTTTTTAGCATCAAAATTTTATTGTGCATTACAGATATATCCTGCTTATTTTCAAAATTACATATATATCTTTTTATTGCATTAAAATAATTGAACTTTATATATTAAAAATTGATACAAACAAAATATATATATATATATATATATATATATATATATATATATATATATATATAATTATTCGATCATCCAATCAGCATAAGGATATATATGAAAATCCCCTCATATAAAAAAAATAAAAATTTGTGCATCATAAACTAATTTGTACATTAAAATTTTGAACGTATTTAACATTTAATATTTGAAAAACTTACCTCATTAAAATTTTTTGTTCACCAATACCCCCTATCTTAAGAAAAAAATTATTTTGAAGAATTTTTTTCTTCAAGCTTTTTTTTTTTTTTTTTTTTTTTTTTTTTTTTACACGAGATAATCATTTTTATTTGTATTCTTTCGATTTACATAGAGGTGCAAGACAAACGAGCAACAAGCTGCGCCACTAGCTTTTTTGAATTGCAAAGCCAATTCTTTTAAAAACTACGTTTCTAGATCTAGGTGTCATAGCATTGCTATGCATAACTTGTTGGACTTTGTTGAGGAGCTTCACAGCCTCAGATGTAAAGAAACCAAAAGTATCAAATGTGAAAGGAATAAAAACATACTATTGATTTACAATGCACACTTTCTATGTTTAATCACTTTTTACGAGGCGGCTTTCTAGTTTTTGTAGGTTCTTAAGATAAATATACATTTTATTTCTATCTCTTCCCGTGATTGATAATCAAATTTGTTTATAAACATAACTAGAAAAGCAGAGTGTATAAAACAAACCAACCGTATTATCAACTTTAACTTTACTTAATATATTAAAGACTGTAACCAATATATGCATTATCAATTCTCTAAATCTAATTAAATAAAGAACTCAACTGCCCATAGTGTTTAAAATCATTTTCAACACTAGCACGTTTATATAAACAAAACATGCAATTTGCACTTTGCATGGCTGACGAACCTTCATGGCAGTTCGCATAAACTATTACTTTACATAATAAAATAATTTTCTTTTACTTTACCTTATATTCTTCTTACCATATATATATACACCTAATACCCATATCTTTCATATTCCAAATATTTCAACAAAATTTCACATCAAGATAACAAGTGAATCCAAAGCTACATCAAAGAATTTTCAACATAGTAAATGTTTCAAGAATCATTAATCATGTCGGAATCTGATCTATCTTTTCTTGATTCAATCCAACATCATCTTTTGTATGACTCCCAAATTTCGGATATCTTTCCAGGAAGTAGCTCATCCAGCAGCAGTTCAATACTATTGGATAACATGACATTTAACAGCGGGCTAAAGCACCAGCCCGCTGTAAAGCTTGAGAAAATAGAAGAGGTGCATGAGATACGTGAGACTCAGGCTCACGCACCTCAGGAGTTCAGGAAATTTCGTGGAGTAAGAAGACGTCCTTGGGGTAAGTATGCAGCCGAGATAAGAGATCCAGCGAAACGTGGCGCCAGAGTGTGGCTCGGAACGTATGAAACGCCCGAGGATGCGGCTGTGGCTTATGACCAAGCCGCGTATAAGATACGTGGCTCAAGAGCTTTGTTGAATTTTCCACACTTGATTGGGACAAACATGGCGGAGCCTGTGAGGGTTACTCCACGTCGAAAGATGGTGATGGAGGGCAGTTCTCCACCTTCGTCTTCGTCCGAAGATGGTGGCGTGCAAAGATCAAGGAAAAGCAGTAGTAGTGGTACGATGGTGGATGCTTACTTCAGGCCTTACTAATTGATTATGATGATTATTTGATCAATTCATTTGATTGCTTCCATTCTTTTAGTTATAACTGAAAATTATTTTTCTTACTTCCAATTTTATTGATTATTTTACATCTTTGATATGCTTCCAAAGCTCTTGTAATTTCTTACATTAAAGTGTACTTACATATTTCTTTGAATTAGAATAAATATTTCAGATTTAATATTTAAGTGAACGCTCATTATTGGTTTTGTGATTTGCTTTGGTTAGTTTCGCAAGAAATATTTTCTTAAGGTATGATACATATATAATCTAATTGAAATAAAATACCGACAACGTACTCAGTATGTATGTGATTTGTCTTTAATACTCCATATATCTGATTACATACGTTGCTTCTCCGGGTGCCTTGTAACTAAAATCTTTAGCACTCACACCATCTTTAGTGAATGCGGTATGCGGTAATAGGAATATCATGAAGTGCTTAACCTAAACTGAAACGTTACACACATCATCTTTCATAATATTTGCATCGTGTGACCACTTTTTAGAGGGGATAATTCCGAAAATGCCCCAGTTGCCCAATGTTTTTGCTTTTCTAGACGGGATCTTTTAGTTTTGCTTTTTTAGACAAGCGCAACCTATACTTTTTGGGCAATTAAAATCTGTAAGTGACAAGTGTGACTTTACGGATTACAAGGTAAGACAACTTGTGTACTTTTTGAGCAAGTGGTGTACTTTTTTGCAACTGGCGGCCTTCATGTCGGACAAGTGGCTACACAAGGTTAACTAATACATGTTCGATCGGTTCTGGCAAAAAAAATGGGTCAAAAAAACCCGGGTTAACCGGTTAGACCCGCAAGGTTTTAAGTGACCCGGGTCAACTCGGTTCTCAAAACCCGACCGGGTTTCGTTTTTTCAAATTTTTTTAATAAAACCCGGGCTGACCCGGCAGTTGAACCGGTTGACCCGGTCGAAAAAATAAAAAAATAATAAATTAAAAACTGGATTGACTCGGCGGTTGAACCGGTCGAACCGGTGCCCGGTGACTCGACCGGGTCGATTTTGAACCCGGTTTTTAAAACATTGCTAATTTAGGTAACTTATCAAACTTATGAAACGCATTTTTGATTTCTTAAGTTGAAACTTATGAAACTAAATATATAATTTAAATAAGGAAATATATTATTCTTAATTAATTTATAAAAGTAAATATTGAATAATATTGAATGATACGTAATAAAGTAAAAAAAGTTTAGAAGGCAACTTATAATAATTTTGGAAAGTTTCATTGATTCATCATTTTGTAACTTATATCAATTTGTACACGGTTATCTCATCTATTTCAAGCAATGTAATATGTTCAAGTTTTGTACTAATTCAATTTAAGAGTGTAATATATTCAACTTTATGATGACAAAATGGCAAGTCAATGAAAAAAGTAAATGAATGAGTTAATAAAAGAAATTCATTCAAGTTTTGTAACAAACAATCAAAACAATTTGAATATTAATATTACACAAGAAGTTTATCTCATCTATTTCAAGCATTTATATAACACTCATAGTTTTTTCTCAGCTAATATTGTTTTCTTCATAAAATTAACTGTTTTCTATTATTATTATTATTATTATTATTATTATTATTATTATTATTATGTTTTCTTTTGCAGATTGATATAGCATTTGATGAATTACCATGGAACATACAGCTTCATCCCCCTCCTAATCGTGCTCCACATCCTCCGTTTTACAACCCTAACTTGATAAACTGGAATTGGGATGACGATCTTGAGGTTATAAATGGTTTTCTTTTTTATGATCTTATTTGGCAATAAGAACTTATTTGTTGTCACACGTTTCATAAATATGTCCAACATTCATTTGGACTTCTTCATATTATGCAGTTTCTGAAACTCATTGTCCTTGCAGCAATCGGATACCTGAAGCTGCTATAATGGCACAGTCTTCTCTTCATGTCTCTTAATTGTTTTCACGGAGGCTTTTGTCTTTGGCTAAAACTTTTTTGTAAGAGTTAAATACAAAGTAATAATGTTTCTTTAATTCGCTCCTGTATATGCATTGGAAATTGTATGGCAATTTATACATGGTCCTAAATGACACAATGCTTTATTAAAAAATGAAGGTAACTTTATAATGATGTCGGTCATGCACTGAAAATGAACCCAATATTAAATTATTTCTGATTATATATTTTTAAAGTGTTTAAAAATATATAGTATCCCAATGTATAAAAATTAACTATCATTTATCTTGTGAATGTGAATGATGGGAGTATCAATATGCTTTAAACCAGGAAAATAGACTGAGGGTTTTTTTTCCTTCTCTGATAACCATGATTTTTGATTTTTTTTGGCCGACTAATCCACAAGAATATCGTGTATCAAGAAGTTTTACGTCACGAGTAACACGTGTTGTTAGTTTTTATCACATAATTGATGCATTGTTTTACTTTCAGTTTCATTAAATGTTAAGAATTTTTTCTAGAATTTACTTATTGCATATATTACAGCCATTTGCAATTACATTTTGATCGTTTTACGTTCTAATTTGAACGTTACACAAAACACTTACCATAATATCACAAATCATTAATTATTTGCCGCTAGGAATTTCCGTTGCTATGCACGGGTACTCGCCTAGTACTCCATATATCTGATTATATGTGTTGCTTCTCCGGGTGCCTTGTAACTAAAATCTTTAGCACTCACACCATCTTTAGTGAATGCGGTATGCGGTAATAGGAATATCATGAAGTGCTTAACCTAAACTGAAACGTTACACACATCATCTTTCATAATATTTGCATCATGTGACCACTTTTTAGAGGGGATAATTCCGAAAATGCCTCAGTTGCCCAATGTTTTTGCTTTTCTAGACGGGATCTTTTAGTTTTGCTTTTTTAGACAAGCGCAACCTATACTTTTTGGGCAACTAAAATCTGTAAGTGACAAGTGTGACTTTACGGATTACAAGGTAAGACAACTTGTGTACTTTTTGGGCAAGTGGTGTACTTTTTTGCAACTGGCGGCCTTTATGTCGGACAAGTGGCTACACAAGGTTAGCTAATACATGTTGCTCAGGGCAACTGGTCTAGAAAAGGAAAAGCAAAAGATTCCGTCCAAAAAACCAAAAACATTGAGCAACTAGGGCATTTAGGGAATTATCCCTTTTTAGAATTAGTGGCACGTTGTGAATTAACCACGAACCATTTTCAGGCAATGCATCCATCGCGTATTTTGAATTAAACTTGAAGAAGAATACACTTTTAGAATTCATCATTGATTTAACTAGACCAAACTTACTCAAAGTATTCTTTACATAGTTCTCGACTATCGGGTACACAACACGTTTGCCCAAAAAGAAACCATACACGGTGATGACGTATGTCTATAGTTGGGCCACGAACCCAAATTATAGACATTACTAAGCCCAAACCCACCACGAGTGGGCTATCATGACAAATGACTTGGGCCATTAATACCAACGGCTTGGGCTCACGAAGCCCAAAGCCCAACCAAAACGCATGATTAAAGGATAAGGATCTTCTATTTACGGAGTAGATATCCTTACCCCGGATAAGCACCACGAGTGCGAAGAGTAAGGAGCAAGATACCTACACGGTTTCTGCGCCCTATATATAGAATCATATATTCTCATTAAAAGGTACGATTTACACAATCCCTAACGCTTCAACAAAACCCTAAACCGATTACTTACTCTCACGCCGGAGTCTAATCGTGGGAGACAATCCCACGATAAGCCTAACGGTGTTGTTTGCTTTCTTAGTGCACAGGTTTCACAAGCACTAAAGTTCTAATTGGTACGAGAGCAGGAGTCCAAACAAGGTAAGCCCAACTTTTGTATCAACAAGTGGCGCCATCTGTGGGACCCTACACTAAGAACTCAAGACCAGAATGCCAAAAAATAAGAACTCAGGTCAGCGGACTCCGCAGACGGAGAAAACACGTGATGATTCACATAGGAAGAAACATCAAGATTCGACTTCTAAACCGACCTCTGGAACAACCAGTGCGCCTAGTCATCGTGAGTCGAATGTAACTCCAATCCCGACCGCGGTAGAATTGCCCTTGGGGACAACCCGAACAACTACCGTAGTCTCAAGCGCTGAGAATATTCAGCGCACTCTCTTCACCACTCCCCATCAGGTGGCATCCATAGTGGACAACACTGTGCCACCAGGAGCGCCTAATAGAGAGAGGGAACCTCATGCGGAGACAGACATCCTCGCAGTAGAAGAGGATGCACCTGAGGTGACATTAAATGATTTCGTGTCCCAACATTACGAGACCTTAGCTAGTCTCATGCAAGAGGAGGCAAGGAGAAGGTCAAGCCGCAACCTGCAAAATCGGCTAAACCAAGAAAAATCTCCACCGCACCACCATGAGCGCAGAAACAGTGAGAGGCGCACCAACGTCCATGATAGACTTGGTACAACATCTAACTCTCAATACTCGGAGGATTACGAAGACAATGCGAAGCACACCAGTGTCCATGCTAGGCTTGGTAGCCGCAAGATACAAGATAGACTTGGACGACAACGCTCACCAAGCGTAAGCACCTCAAGGTCAGGAAGCAGAAGAATCCAAGATAGACTGGGGAAACACTACTCCCCAAGCACGAGTCCTTCAAATTCGGACTCCGAGGAAAAACGGCGCAAGCGCCACAGGAGAAACAACTCCCCCTCAAGCAGCTCCTCGGACAACGAGGACAGAGAGACGGGACATTGGAAATCTAAGAACCGACGCCGGTACGACGAGGATGAGGATATTTCCCTTCCTTGGCGTCGCCAAAAAATTGATGCGTTCACACGACGCATAAGCGATTTCTCAGATGACAAGAAAAGGCGCATGCCCACCAACGTTAAGACATACGATGGCACGGGGGATCCTGATGATCACCTAAAAATTTTCGAGTCAGCAGCTGCTATCGAAAACTGGCCACAACCTGTGTGGTGCCATATGTTCAACTCTACTATAGTGGGGAATGCACAAACATGGTTCAGCAAGCTTCCACGACGAAGCATAAATGGGTTTGAAGAGCTACGGAAAGCATTCCGCCTAAATTTCATGCAACGAAAGAAGTGCGCAAAGAACCCTGTGGAACTAGCCAGAGTAAAACAGCGCCAAGGGGAATCCACAAGCGCTTACATGGAGCGCTTCAAGGATGAATGCATGCAAGTCAAGGCATGCCCCGAGGTACTAAAAATCTCAGGGTTCATGAACGGGATCAATAACCCAGAGCTGATACGGAAGCTAAATGATAAAGTACCCCAAAGCTTTGATGAGCTAACAACGCGCACCAGATCCTTCATTCAAGGGGAAGCGGCAGCGGCAGACAGCAAAAAAGGTTACTCAACCTTTAAACCACAAGAACAGTCAAGGAGACAATTCAATGACCAAAGTGGCAACCGTAACAGGAATTACCGCAACCAAAATAGTGGAAGGGATAACGACAAGTACGTCCCACTCACAAAAACCCCTAAGGAAATAATCGCGACAGAGGGAGCAAATTTTCCAAAACCTCCACCCATGATAACCCCAGAAGAAAAGCGCATCGGAGGAGGATACTGCGAATACCATGGACAGAAGGGTCACACTACTAACGAGTGCGTTCAACTACGTCAGCTAATTGATAAATTAGTAAGAGAAGGAAAGATGGACCACCTCGTTAAAAACATCAAAGAAGGGAAAGATAGACAAAGGAATGGGGCCAAAAAAGAGATACCAAAAAATAAAGCTGATACAATATACATGATACTGTAACACCCCAACCCGATAAGGGTAGAAGTATAACATTACAGTGACATATCAGAACAAACACAAGCATATGATTCATACATACAAAGAAATTCAGGGTTACAAATGAAAATCTGAAACTACAAGGTTACAAAGAATTAAATACTATGTCTAATAAAGTGAAACTTCATCTAATCGTCTCTAGTCCAAAGCATAGTCTTCTAAGTCCAGTCACACTCTCTTCCCATAACCCAGCTTCCTACTAAAACCTGCCGCAGGAAAAGGAAATGCGGCTGAGCTTAAAAAGCCCAGTGAACAGATACATATACAAAGCAATGATAATGAAACAGAACTGAAATATAGTGCATTGGGGAAATAGAATAAGGAATAGATAAAAGAGCAATAGAATAGAAAGAAGAAAGGATAGTCATCTACCACGAGCCCAAAACTCAAAGTCATATCTCAAAGTCATAAGCCTTCAATTCATAATCTCACAATCAGAGGGGATACCTCTCAGGCAACCAGATAATATGAGGGGTGTCCTCATGTATTATAAGGGTGGAGTGATCAGCTCCCAAGGGTTGTGAAGGGCATGTATAGCACACAGTACCAATCACCTCAAAGTCAACTCAAAGTCATAGTTAAATCCACTAAGCATACATGTCTAGGATTGCAACCCATACGCCCCTTACTCAAAGTCAATCTCAAAGTCATATACTCAAAGTCATAATGGCCATAATAGTAATCATAAAAAGGGACGGCGTGAGAAATCACTCACCCACACATGAGTCATGCCAGTGGTGCATCACAGACATGCCTATGGTACCTCCATAGGTAGGAGAAACATAAATGGCTCGGGTATCAAACTAAGAGTCAGGTCTCAAAGTCATGCAAAAGGTCATATAGCAAAAAGTGCATCTCAAGGTCATATCTCAAAGTCATCTCAAAGTCATAGCAAGATTCAGAATATCAAAGGTCATAATATCAAAAGTCATATCAATGGTTCAGAATATCCAAGGTTCATTCCCAAAGGTTCATTTCCAAAAGATTCGTTATTAAGTTTCATAAGTTCATAATAAAATGTGAAAGAGTTAAGAGAAAACAGATTTAGAAATTTGATTAATCATTTATCCATTTCATCACAAACATATCCCTTTTTAAACACTCTTCATAAAAGCCAATTACTCCTTCATTTAAAAATGGTTTCGTATCAAAATTATAGAGTGTCATTTCAAAACAGTTTCTTTCCATAACATCAAGTTATATTTTCCAAAAGGTCTTCATATCAAATTATCATAAAAGATGAACCAGAGATATTGGATATACAAAGGTCAGAAGTCATAGTAGTGGTAAAAGGAACGGATCACGAGTCATGAGAAACCTTACTGAAAGGTTAGAATATCTGTACCTTAAACCGCAAGTGCAAACATGACAGAAAACATAAAGGTCGGAAGCAAAACTCCTTCAGCGAATCTACACAAATTAATTGTCGGCTTGTTGTTAATAACTTATTCAATTCAGATTTCTCATTTTAGTCGGCTTTCCAGTTTTAGTAACTTTCCATTTAAAGTGACTTTCCACTTTTAGCAGGTTTCCATAAATAGTAAGTTTCCACTTTTAGAAAGTTTCCATATTTAGGATGTTGATCATTATTAATGGAAATAAAATATCTTTTAACCTTTTACTCATTTGGTCCTTAGGGTTTCATAACTTTGCATTTTATACCCTTTACTTTCCAAAATTACACTTTAAACCTTTTTGTATTCAAAATTACACATTAAACCCTTAACTTATCCATTTTACATAATGAGCACTTATTTTATTAAGTTATTCGAATGAATCCTCAAATATTCATAATTTACACTTTAAGTACCTCAAGTTATAAAAGTTACATATTTAACCCTTTAATTTATAATTTCAACTTTTAATTATTAATAGTTACATATTATGCCATTAAATTATCAAAATGACACATAACTCCCTGAATATATTAAATTACTCAAAACAGCTCCAAGTTTCTGAAAATTACATGTTTAGTCCCTCTCTTTTAATTATTTTCAAAACAAACCCTAATTAGGTTTAAAATACATTTTAATCCATTTAATTGCAAAAATTACACATAGCACCCACAAGTTATATTTTATTCGAATTATATATGATCCAATTTAAGTTCTAAAAATAACCCTTAAGTTTTAAAAGTTACAAAACTCACCCAAAACCTTTTAGCTAAATCGTATAAACATAAAATTAAGAATTACAAACCCTAATCCATCTTATTCACTTTCCAATCATTAGATCATCATTAACATCATTAAATGTCACCTTTTTCCAGCCCTAAACACAAACCCTAGATCCCACGATTTTATTTTCTTTTTCTCTTTATACGATTTAATCAAACAAAATAATTACGAAACACAATGTTTTAGGCCATGATAATTCTTCCAACATTTTTCCAGATCATATTACATTATAACATATGCAAATAAATTATATTTAGAATTATTATGGATCGCATGGTGTATTTTACGATTTACACATGTTTTTAGGGTTTAATTTACCAAAACGATGTAGAGCATGCATGGATCGAATCAACCATTTTATTTGATGTTCATAAGGTGTAAGGGACCTGAGAAAAATACCAAACCAAGAATTGAACGTGTAGAGAGGCTGTACGAATTGTTGTATATGCGTATGGACAAAAATGAACCCAAAATGCTCACGACTTCACCAACGATCTTCCAACCTTATAAACATTTTTCGTGGGTTGTATATGATGTAAGAATCACCAGAAAAATAAGAAATAATTTTTGTGGAGGTCGAATGAATCAAAAACGAATTTACCTTGTTATTAGGGCTCGACAAAAGAAACCTTCACCACGAACAAACCAAGCTTCAATAATTCGAAAAGGGATTTTTCTAGGATCTCTTGGATGTTGTTTGATCACAGAAAATTGCTTAGGAATGATGGGGTTGTCGAATGGAGGCCAAGGGAATTCTTTGTGTGTTTATTTTGGATCGGCAATTAGGGTTTCTTTGGAGAAAGATATGGATTGACTTTTAAAATAGGAATGCCGTGTGATGAGGGGAGGGCTTGGTCCAGAATTTTCGAAATTTAGGTTGGGAGAATAATTGTGATGATTATCTTCCTTATTTACCAAGTTTAAATCATTTTAAATCTCTTTAAAATTCATTTTATTTCTTGCGGCCCTATGAGGGGTATTTTGGTAATTTTACCACTGGTATAAATGTTAAATGAAGTTGTTAAAATTACTTTGGATCATAACTTGTTCATTGTTAGAAGTTTGGGATTTATTTGGGTACTTAATAAGCTTTTATATAAGTTTTAACTTGTAGGGGCATTTTGGTCATTTCACATGCTTTCGGATTTTAGGTGTTACAACTTCTTCCCCTCTAAAAAGAAAAATTTCGTCCTCGAAATTTGAAGTCGCAAAGTTAGACGAAGTCGTAGCAGACCGCAAAAGTCGTCACAACATTCTCACGCCCGGTGAGGTTCTTCCAAAAGATATTGAGACCAACTGGTTTCTCATGACTCGTAGTTATTGTCAAAACAGTTTCAGATTTCTCAGAAGGGCATATCATATTGAATTTGAATCAAAAGGATAATGTACCAAACATAACGGGTGATAATCGAATTCTCCAGGAAGAGGTATAGAAATACATAGGATTTTCATCGAATTGATTAGGCGAATCAGATGAGAATACATTGAATTGTAGCAAACATGGGGTGATATAAGGTTTAATTCTTCAGCTTCTCAGATAGTCTCGGCTTTTAGATAACCTTCCAAAGGTACTCTCATAAACAAACAGGTCTCATTTCCTCAAAGTCCACAATCACATATTTTACTCATAGCAGATCATAATGAACAACTTCACGAATGCGAATCGTATACGGACAGAAAGCATGTCGTTAGATATCGTCAACGGCAGAAATTTCATAATGGAACCTAAGATCCTTATCAGAAGTTGCAAAGATCAGCAAAACACGTGTCGAGAGTCCAAACGTATCGAATCGTATAACAAGGACAGCATATCAAACGTATAGGTATAATGAACCTAAAGTCTCACTAAACTCAGATGATCTTAATCAGATGCCAGAATTCTAAAGCTTCTAAGGCACTTCTTAAAATATCATATGCCCACCATAAGTGCACGTTATATGATGTAAGTATTATCACGTTGGCCAGGCGTCATAATACTGGCATCATATACATATGCCCTCATGATGGTCATACTTTATCTCAAGTCGTGAACACACAAACTTATCTAAATCCACCTAGTCCACCTATAGTCTCAGAGGTCACCAAAATCAAACAACATAACTAAGAGAACGAAATTACTCGAAGAGTAACGGAGATCCGAGAATGTCATTCAAAATTAAGGTACGTCATCAGTAACGTCAATTCTTTACAGCATCATCTCGTCTAAACACAATGTCCGCTTTCAAATCCGTCCACTCATTTACAAATTTCAAAATTTCTTCCAAGTTGGAGTAGTCTGTTTATTCTTGTCCGTCTTACCTCATGATTAAGAGAATTTAAAATTCGAGTCTGGTTCCTCACGCCTTCAGCAACTCCTCTTGGTATTTTGGCATCGTAACGGCAGTCTCTGACACGGTTATTGTGCATCCCTCCATCCGCAAGTCTGCTTCTGCTCTCAATTCATCTTAGTGCAACTAAAATGAATAGAGAAACAAGACTGCGTGTCTTTGACAGGTCTTCTAACATAGCTCCAGGTTTTAAGGTACATGATGTTGTTGTCGACTCCAGGTTGTGTGTTGAATGGTTCGTCTTCTTTGGTCTGGTTGTCTTGATGCCCGAACTGAAATCTTCACGTGTTGCATGATGTATGATTGAGCACTATCCCAGTTCCTCTCTTCTTCTTATATGCTTCTTCCATGGTAATGCTTGTCGCAACCATCTTCTACTACTCTTCCACCAGGTTTCTAACTCCGATAACGGTCTTCAATCTCACCAATAATCTCTATGTTCTTCTTTCGTTTTAGAACACATCACAATGTCATACTATGACAATTTGTCCAAAACATGCGAAAAACATGATTATTCTAGCCAACACCATTGGCATCATTCAAGCTCATAAATGTTATGACGAGTGCAAAGGCAGCTTCAGAAATCATCTCAGGAAATTTTCACATTGCCTTCTTTCTTCTTCAAGAACTGATATACTTCACAAAGGTTACTCTTGGTTAGTTAACCCCCTTCTTAGAAGTTCTTGTGGTTGCTTCTTCAGTCCTTCAAATCTAAAGTGATGCAATCAGATGCGGAGTTTCAAAGGAAGACCAAATTAATTATTGATACGCGGAAACAGATAATGATTAGTGATAGTGGTACGTTTAAATTCACGATAGTCGATACGTCATCGCATACTTCTCTCGTTCTTCTTCATAAACAACCAAGAGCATCTAAAGAGAATCACCAAGGTTAAAAATCTTATTCCATCAGCTCCTTCAATCTCTCAACTTCTATGGCACCATGGTTTCTTCACTGATATCAGTTCAATGTCCACTCTACTTCTTAAGCAGGAAGGAGTACCAAAAGGTTCATCAGAGAATACCGGAAAATCTTCGTATGACAAAATATTTCCTAATAGCAGAACTTTCTAAGGGTTGATAATAATGGTTTTCAGGAAAAACTTGATAATCACATGAGTTCGGGTTTGGGGTTTTCCATAGTGACAGAGATTTCAGCAGATGCAGAGAGTCATCATAATGAAATAGGATGAAGCAGATTTTTAAGGTCACATTTCAGATATGGTAGTCTATGGTATCTTCACGAATAGTCATTCAGTCCAAAAGACCGTACGATCAGACATCTCAAAGTCAAAGGATTCATAGAGTGAATACAGTCGTCAAATCATACAGATAGTTCATATATCAGAGTCAAGTACATGGTTCAACAAAAATGTTGGGATGGATAAACGAACAGTTCAATGTGTGGGAATTTCGTTTAGCTTATTAGCATAAGTAACAGGTAGGATGTGTATCATTGGTAGTACGAATATCGTATAATCGTCAATTGTGAGAGGTACAGAATCTCAGTCATCAGCATCATCATGCTTAGTTAACAAATCCATATAGAGATAGTATTTACATCATACCCTTCCAAAGGAAATGGTTGGCAGAACAAGGTTCATCATTCAAAGAGAGGAAACAAAACTTCTCATATTCGTGGTTCATAATTACCAAAATTCTCATAGGAGTAGTAATGGATCATACAGAGTTAAGTAGTATCGGATGATACATTCATACCCAGCATAAGTAATGAATTTACAGAATGTGTCGAACACATTGTGGTTGAATGACCTACGATGTGGTCGAAAAGGTGTCAAACAGCTTATCAAACAAATCGGAGGCGGAGATCAAAATCTGAAGGTGAAACTTAAATGTGTAAGGTATCCAGGTAGCTTTCCGAGGTATTCCAAACTTACTTGGTTACTAAGCTTAAGTTGCAAAACTTCTAACTTCTGAAACAAAGGTCCTTATAAGGCTTATCTAAGAGCAAAGGCACGATCAGAGTGATGCGGAAGCAAATGATACTTACATAAATGTCTTAGTCTACCCATTCCTCACTGGTAATAACTTAGGTTCCTATGGGAAATCCTAGGGTAAAGTTTCAAAGGTTGTCTTATGAGCGCCTACAGTGGAAACTTAGGGGTCCAAACTTCACAGGTCAAGGGTAAATGTATTACGAATCGCAGCCTGGGCTCTGATACCATAATTGTAACACCCCAACCCGATAAGGGTAGAAGTATAACATTACAGTGACATATCAGAACAAACACAAGCATATGATTCATACATACAAAGAAATTCAGGGTTACAAATGAAAATCTGAAACTACAAGGTTACAAAGAATTAAATACTATGTCTAATAAAGTGAAACTTCATCTAATCGTCTCTAGTCCAAAGCATAGTCTTCTAAGTCCAGTCACACTCTCTTCCCATAACCCAGCTTCCTACTAAAACCTGCCGCAGGAAAAGGAAATGCGGCTGAGCTTAAAAAGCCCAGTGAACAGATACATATACAAAGCAATGATAATGAAACAGAACTGAAATATAGTGCATTGGGGAAATAGAATAAGGAATAGATAAAAGAGCAATAGAATAGAAAGAAGAAAGGATAGTCATCTACCACGAGCCCAAAACTCAAAGTCATATCTCAAAGTCATAAGCCTTCAATTCATAATCTCACAATCAGAGGGGATACCTCTCAGGCAACCAGATAATATGAGGGGTGTCCTCATGTATCATAAGGGTGGAGTGATCAGCTCCCAAGGGTTGTGAAGGGCATGTATAGCACACAGTACCAATCACCTCAAAGTCAACTCAAAGTCATAGTTAAATCCACTAAGCATACATGTCTAGGATTGCAACCCATACGCCCCTTACTCAAAGTCAATCTCAAAGTCATATACTCAAAGTCATAATGGCCATAATAGTAATCATAAAAAGGGACGGCGTGAGAAATCACTCACCCACACATGAGTCATGCCAGTGGTGCATCACAGACATGCCTATGGTACCTCCATAGGTAGGAGAAACATAAATGGCTCGGGTATCAAACTAAGAGTCAGGTCTCAAAGTCATGCAAAAGGTCATATAGCAAAAAGTGCATCTCAAGGTCATATCTCAAAGTCATCTCAAAGTCATAGCAAGATTCAGAATATCAAAGGTCATAATATCAAAAGTCATATCAATGGTTCAGAATATCCAAGGTTCATTCCCAAAGGTTCATTTCCAAAAGATTCGTTATTAAGTTTCATAAGTTCATAATAAAATGTGAAAGAGTTAAGAGAAAACAGATTTAGAAATTTGATTAATCATTTATCCATTTCATCACAAACATATCCCTTTTTAAACACTCTTCATAAAAGCCAATTACTCCTTCATTTAAAAATGGTTTCGTATCAAAATTATAGAGTGTCATTTCAAAACAGTTTCTTTCCATAACATCAAGTTATATTTTCCAAAAGGTCTTCATATCAAATTATCATAAAAGATGAACCAGAGATATTGGATATACAAAGGTCAGAAGTCATAGTAGTGGTAAAAGGAACGGATCACGAGTCATGAGAAACCTTACTGAAAGGTTAGAATATCTGTACCTTAAACCGCAAGTGCAAACATGACAGAAAACATAAAGGTCGGAAGCAAAACTCCTTCAGCGAATCTACACAAATTAATTGTCGGCTTGTTGTTAATAACTTATTCAATTCAGATTTCTCATTTTAGTCGGCTTTCCAGTTTTAGTAACTTTCCATTTAAAGTGACTTTCCACTTTTAGCAGGTTTCCATAAATAGTAAGTTTCCACTTTTAGAAAGTTTCCATATTTAGGATGTTGATCATTATTAATGGAAATAAAATATCTTTTAACCTTTTACTCATTTGGTCCTTAGGGTTTCATAACTTTGCATTTTATACCCTTTACTTTCCAAAATTACACTTTAAACCTTTTTGTATTCAAAATTACACATTAAACCCTTAACTTATCCATTTTACATAATGAGCACTTATTTTATAAAGTTATTCGAATGAATCCTCAAATATTCATAATTTGCACTTTAAGTCCCTCAAGTTATAAAAGTTACATATTTAACCCTTTAATTTATAATTTCAACTTTTAATTATTAATAGTTACATATTATGCCATTAAATTATCAAAATGACACATAACTCCCTGAATATATTAAATTACTCAAAACAGCTCCAAGTTTCTGAAAATTACATGTTTAGTCCCTCTCTTTTAATTATTTTCAAAACAAACCCTAATTAGGTTTAAAATACATTTTAATCCATTTAATTGCAAAAATTACACATAGCACCCACAAGTTATATTTTATTCGAATTATATATGATCCAATTTAAGTTCTAAAAATAACCCTTAAGTTTTAAAAGTTACAAAACTCACCCAAAACCTTTTAGCTAAATCGTATAAACATAAAATTAAGAATTACAAACCCTAATCCATCTTATTCACTTTCCAATCATTAGATCATCATTAACATCATTAAATGTCACCTTTTTCCAGCCCTAAACACAAACCCTAGATCCCACGATTTTATTTTCTTTTTCTCTTTATACGATTTAATCAAAACAAAATAATTATGAAACACAATGTTTTAGGCCATGATAATTCTTCCAACATTTTTCCAGATCATATTACATTATAACATATGTAAATAAATTATATTTAGAATTATTATGGATCGCATGGTGTATTTTACGATTTACACACGTTTTTAGGGTTTAATTTACCAAAACGATGTAGAGCATGCATGGATCGAATCAACCATTTTATTTGATGTTCATAAAGTGTAAGGGACCTGAGAAAAATACCAAACCAAGAATTGAACGTGTAGAGAGGCTGTACGAATTGTTGTATATGCGTATGGACAAAAACGAACCCAAAATGCTCACGACTTCACCAACGATCTTCCAACCTTGTAAACATTTTTCGTGGGTTGTATATGATGTAAGAATCACCAGAAAAATAAGAAATAATTTTTGTGGAGGTCGAATGAATCAAAAATGAATTTACCTTGTTATTAGGGCTCGACAAAAGAAACCTTCACCACGAACAAACCAAGCTTCAATAATTCGAAAAGGGATTTTTCTAGGATCTCTTGGATGTTTTTTGATCACAGAAAATTGCTTAGGAATGATGGGGTTGTCGAATGGAGGCCAAGGGAATTCTTTGTGTGTTTATTTTGGATCGGCAATTAGGGTTTCTTTGGAGAAAGATATGGATTGACTTTTAAAATAGGAATGCCGTGTGATGAGGGGAGGGCTTGGTCCAAAATTTTCGAAATTTAGGTTGGGAGAATAATTGTGATGATTATCTTCCTTATTTACCAAGTTTAAATCATTTTAAATCTCTTTAAAATTCATTTTATTTCTTTCGGCCCTATGAGGGGTATTTTGGTAATTTTACCACTGGTATAAATGTTAAATGAAGTTTTTAAAATTACTTTGGATCATAACTTGTTCATTGTTAGAAGTTTGGGATTTATTTGGGTACTTAATAAGCTTTTATATAAGTTTTAACTTGTAGGGGCATTTTGGTCTTTTCACATGCTTTCGGATTTTAGGTGTTACAGATACAATCATGGCAGCGAAATACGAAGCAAAAAGTTAGCCAAAGATTTTCCAAGGGAAACCATATCTCTTTCCCCACCCTCACTGCGGACAACGCAGTAATAGAACCACTCACCATTGAAATACAAGCGGGAGGTCATGAGATCCACCACATGTATGTCGATGGAGGAGCGTCTGCGGACATCATGTACGAACACTGCTTCAAAAGGCTAAACCCTGAGATACGAAACCAGTTAATTCTGGCCACAACGTCGCTAACTGGATTCACAGGCGAAAAGATTTGGCCCATGGGACAATTACGCATACTTGTGGTAATCGGTAATGAATACCATTCTACGACAGCCTGGATGAACTTCATGGTAATCAGGTCCCCTTCGTCGTACAATGGCATCATTGGGAGACCAGGGATATCAGCCATGCGTGCAGTTCCATCTACAGCACATGGAATGCTTAAATTCCCAGTGGAAGGAGGAATCGTTACCCTCTACAACACTACCGCACCTCCACGAGAATGCAACATAGTGACAGATGAAGTCGCGCGTGTTCCAGAACAGCACACGACCAAGGTAACAAACCTGAAAGTCGCAATCCACCCATATTATCCTGACCAAGAGATATCAATTGGGGGGTCACTGTCCGACAAGGGCAAAGCAGCTGTGTGCGCATTATTGCAAAAGAACCTAAACATCTTTGCGTGGGAACCCAAACACATGACTGGAGTGCCAAGAGCCATTACTGAACACAAGCTCGAAATCCGACAAGGATATCCTCCAATACGGCAGAAAAAACGTGGCCAAGCCCTAGAACGCGCAAAAGCTATTTTAGAGGAAGTACACAAGCTCGTGGACGCAGGGATCATGCGAGAGGTTTATTACCACGATTGGCTTTCCAACCCAGTGATGGTAAAGAAAAGCGATGGTAGCTGGAGAATGTGCGTGGACTTCACCGATCTCAACAAAGCATGTCCACAGGACTGCTACCCACTACCAGAAATCGATTGGAAAGTAGAATCCCTGTGCGGGTATCCCTTTAAATGCTTCCTAGACGCGTATAAAGGATACCACCAAATTCAAATGGCCAAGGAGGATGAAGAAAAAACAGCTTTCCACACGAGTCAAGGAGTATATTGCTAAACAAAGATGCCCTTTGGTTTAAAAAATGCAGGAGCCACATACCAACGGTTAGTGGATAACGCATTCGAGAAGCAAGTAGGCCGCAATTTGGAGGTCTATGTCGATGACCTGGTCATAAAAAGCCATACCGAAGAAGAATTGGTGCGTGACATAGAGGAGACGTTTAAAACATTGGGAAGAATTAACATGAAGTTGAATCCTAAGAAGTGCACTTTTGGAGCAACAGAAGGCATGTTTCTTGGATACCTAATAGAACCCGATGGTATTAAACCGTGTCCAGAAAAAACAAGAGCGGTCATCGAACTACCTTCACCGCGCACACTAAAAGAAGTCCAGTCACTAAACGGCAAGCTAGCCGGACTGAACCGATTCTTGTCCAAATCAGCGGACAAATCACTTCCTCTCTTTAAAACACTCATGAAGTGCACAAAGAAGGGAGATTTTCGATGGACTCCAGAAGCGGAAGAAGCTTTCCAGCAGCTAAAACAAAACCTAGCAGAGCTACCAAAGCTTGTCGCACCTCGACAAGGTGAAGAATTGATCATGTATCTCTCAGCGACCCATGGAGCAGTCAGCGCGGTACTACTGACAGACAGAAACTCCGTTCAAACACCTATATACTTCGTAAGCAAAGCTCTCAAGAAGACATAGACTAACTACACTGCTATGGAGAAACAGGTCCTAGCTCTAGTATTCGCAGCTAAAAGACTGCGCAGGTACTTCCAAGCGCATCCGATAGCAGTAATCACGGACCAACCCATCAAGCAGGTTATCTCTAAACCTGATGCATCAGGGCGGCTTCAAAAGTGGAGTGTGTTATTGAGCGAACATAATATCTCCTATAGGCCGCGCACCGCGATCAAAGGACAGATATTGGCTGATTTCATTAACGAGAAGCCGGATGCTGATACTCCATCACCAAAGGTTGAAGTACCATTACAAGAACCATGGGTTCTATTTGCAGACGGATCCTCGTGCTCAGAAGGATCAGGCGCAGGCCTTATCCTCACCAGCCCAGATGGAACAGAGCACACTTACGTACTACGCTTTGAATTCATAGCCACAAACAATGAGGCAGAATATGAAGCATTACTGGCTGGACTACGCATAGCAAATCAAATGGGTGTACGCAACCTAGAAGCTAATGTGGATTCACGACTAGTAGCTAACCACATGTTAGGCGAGTATGTTGCTCAAGAAGAACACATGATCCAATACCTCGATAAAGCCAAATCCTTGATTAAGAATTTTGACAAGTTTTCCATCAAACAAATCCCACGAGGAGAAAATAAAAAAGCAGATGCGCTAAGTAAAATCGCATCCACAAGCTTTGCACACCTATCAAAACAGGTATTGGTGGAAACCTTGAAGAACAAATCTATCTCTGATATGGAAGTGTCCACAGTGATAGAGGACGAACATCCTTCATGGATGACACCCATCATGGAATTTATTAGCAAGGGAACACTCCCCCAAGAACAAAAGGACGCTCGAAGGATACGGCGCACAGCGCAGAGGTTCGAACTCCGAGACGGTATCCTATATCGGCGTTCCTTCCTACAACCATGGCTCAGGTGCGTCGGACCTCTTCAGGCAGATTACGTACTCCGGGAAATCCACGCTGGCTCTTGCAGCATGCACTCAGGACCACGGTCCGTGGTAGCGCGCGCTTTGCGATCCGGGTACTATTGGCCTACCATGCACCGCGACGCGCGAGACATGATTAGAAGGTGCAACGATTGCCAAGTTCACAGACCAATTCTGCGCCAACCACAACATGAGTTAACGCCCATCACCTCACCATGGCCATTCCATAAATGGGCAATTGACATTGCAGGACCCTTTCCAGTCGCGCCAGGAGGACTCAAGTTCCTCATTGTCGCCATTGATTACTTCACCAAATGGATCGAGGCAAAAGCAGTGGCAAGTATCACAGGCAACCAGGTCAAACGATTCGTTTGGGACAACATTGTATGCCGCTTTGGCCTACCTGGAGAAATTATTTTGGATAACGGAAAACAATTCTGTGATAACCCATTCAAAGATTGGTGCGCGCAGTTAAACATCACACGGCACTTCGCATCAGTTAAGCATCCACAAACAAATGGATTAGTAGAACGCGCGAATCGTAGCCTGGGTGAAGGAATTAAGGCGCGCTTAGACAGACATAAAGGAATATGGGTGGACGAATTATCGCATGTTTTGTGGGCCCACCGCACAGAAATCAAAGTCAGCAACGGCGACACACCTTTTTCTCTTGTCTACGGGACAGAAGTTGTCATACCTGCAGAAATTGGAATGCCAACAATCCGTACATCGGAAGTTAATATCACAACAAACGATGATGAACGGCGTATTGACTTAGATCTGTTGGAAGAACGGCGCGAAAGGGCGGCCATCCGCGAAGCAACAAACCAGGGGACTTTGTATACCGTGCCAACGATGTGAGACACGCAGAAGACACGGGCAAGCTCGGACCCAAGTGGGAAGGACCTTACGAGGTCACAGAGGCATTAGGTGACGGTGCGTACAGAGTGCGCGACATGAAAGGCCACGAGCTACCACGCACCTGGAACATTTGCAATCTCAAGAGATGCTACCTTTAGGCCACGGCCCACACACTGACACACCTGCACTTTAGTAAGCGCTCAATAAATGTTGGTGTATTTAATTTTTTTCTTTCTTTCTTAGGAAATTGTCTTTTTGCACTTGCAACAATGAATAAAACGTTGTGGTTTCTAGCTAACTCCACAACACACTTCAACATTATTGCTTACATTATTCATTTATGTTTCAATTCTGTTTATATCATTGCCTACATGGCGTGCATGCACATATTAAGACCACACGAGGGCGGACAAGATGAGTAAACCTACTAAAGTACTCGTTGAGTAAGAGGGTTGCAAACCCATCAACACCGGGTCACATATCCATGTTAAACACCTTACTATCAAGACGTTGGAGTAAGCTCATAAGTACACCCCACGATGGATGCACTTTATCGCACACGGTGCGCGTTTAACAAAACATGAACTCAAGACAATTGATTCCTACATAGTGGAATTCGCAGTACGCTACACTCCACCACATGGATTCAAAATAATTGACTCCTGAATTCGTACATACAAGCTTATGACTTTCGTACGCATCTCACAACAAGTTTGAAACGAACTAATAAACCAAGACACTTGGTTACAAAAAATGATAATTGTAGTACGCTAGACATTTAAGGTTATAGACCGCAAACGTTTTTTAAGTTACGGACTTAACGCACAAGTTTTGGGCTCAAAATACAAGATATTATACGCACATCGTAACTCTAGATAAGTCTTTCACATAATAAAGACAACAGAAAAAATCTAAGTACGAAACAACATATGTGCACAAAAGAGTTCCATAATTTTATTCACCAAAAAACTACGCGTTTTTACAAAGCTATAACTACGAGTTATACATATCTAACACTATGAACACGCTCAGGGGAAGGCTTTGGCACAGCTGAGCTCCCTGCCTCCTGAAGTTTCTTCAACAACAGAGCATCTTTTGGTGACACGGTTGCCACGCTGACTGCAACACCATCCGACCGGGGAAGATGTGCAGCACCCACACCGCAGAGAGTGGCCTTCCCTGTAAGACCTTTCTTCTTGGCCGCCCTCTCTGCATGGCATTCCAAAACTTCCTTCAGTGGTACCTCCGTCTCAAGAGCGAAGGGGTTCAGGACGTCACGCGGTTGCATGAACACTGGCACCTGCAATTGGGACTCATCAGGCTTCAAGAAGATGTCAGCTTCGGCCTCTGCATTCTCTGATATATGCCTCCCAAGTGTTAATCCCTGCATGATCACTCGGATGGGATAATCTTGGTCGCGCTCCAGCTGCGCAATGTGTGGAAGCTCAAAGAGCCTCATCTTTCCCATCGCCTGCACAAGCTCGTCGTAGGCACCAGCATTATATTCAGGAACCTCCGAAGGGGAGACCTTCAGCAGCTGTGCCTCAGCCAACTCTTCCACAGCCTGCGCCTTTCCACGAGCAACGGCGCACTCCACCACCTTCCCAAAGGCAGTCACGACCTCTGAAGACTCCAGTGTGCCCATAGCGGCCAGGCGCAAACCGTGGCTGATCAACCACCTGCGAAAACAACAAATACATTAGAAAAACAAACAATATACAAAAATTGAAGAGGAACGTACAACAAGTACCTGCGCTCCGCAATGGTAGACATAAGATGAGGATACAACTCCTCATCATACTCTATGCTCAATCTGCGCAGCTTTTCTTCCTGCGCCTCCACAGAGTCTTCTACCTTCTTGCCAAACTGAGCAAGCTGACCGCAGAGCTCGTTCTTCCTCTCCTCCAGGTATTTTACCCCCCAGGCAAGGTCATCTTTATATTGCTGTGACTCCCCACGTTCACGCTGCAGCTCAGCCATAAACACAAGCTTCTCCTCAGTCGCCTTCCTAGCGCGCTCATCGGCAGCCAACACCTTCGCCTGAGCCTCAGCCAACTGCGGTTTGAGCTGCGCAATCTGCTCATCTCTCTGAGCGAGGCTACCTCCCTCAATAACAGTTCGCGCCTTCAGCTGAGTGACCAACTCAGCCTGGCGAGCAGCAACATCAGCAAGCTCCTCTACCAACTCCTGCGCAGACATCTGCGCCGCAGCCTTCAAAGGCTCCTCCACATCTGCAACCTTAGGCGATGCGGCATGATCAGCAAAAGCCGCATCACCCCCTGCAGCATGGTCCCTATGAAATAAAGAAGATGCAATTAATACGCGAATACGCCAAATATTGAAAGTTACAAGCATAAACACTTACACAAGTGGTGGATATCTGTCCTGGTTCCTCTGCGCGCTAGTAGCAGACATCTCATCTGGCGCACCTGACTCATCCTCGCCAATCAGGTGGCGCCTCCTTTTGGAGGTACCAACATAACCACCAGAAGACGCTTCCTTGCGCTTCTCCCTACGAACCTCCACAATCTCCACACTGTTGGACGACTCCGCATGCGTCTCTTCCTCCACGGGAGACTTCTTGATGAGGCGAAAAATGATCCGTTTTTAGGGGGTCATTTAAGCCCGAATCCGACTTTATTTGATCAAATATTGCCCTAAATCGTTCCTTTTATGATTTTAGGTGTTTGGAGAGTGAATTCTGGAAAAGAAGCTATTTTGGACGTTTTTGGAGCATAAAGTGAAGAAAATGGCAAAGTACCAAAAATCCAAGCTGAAAATACAAGGTGACGGCGTCAAGACCAAAAGCTTGACGGCGTCAGACATGAAGAATTAAATATCGAAGGTGGTGACGGCGTCAGACGTACTGGTGACGGCGTCAAAGTGGCCAAGAATAATTTACCGTGGGTGGTGACGGCGTCACATAGGCCGTCATAGGTGGATCAAGGCCGTCCGAGGAAGTTTATGGCGGCGAGGTGACGGCATCAGAATTAACTCTTGACGCCGTCAGACTGTTTTTCCTATATATAGTTTTCTAGTTTTTTCATTAAAAAAAGAGAAGTTTTGGTGAAACCCTAAAGACGATTTTGGTGCCTCTTTCACAGGTTTTTCAAGGGTTCCAAACCCTTGAGACCTTGCATTGTAATTGAGATAAGTGTACTTTCAATTCAATCAATATGTCTATGTGTTGGTTGTTTATCTCTTGTTCTTGTCTCAATTCCACTATGCTAGGCTAGATCTCTCTTGTGTTTGCTTAGATCTAATGAAACCTAGATGTTGATTATGTGTTGATTACTTGTCTATTCTTGTTTTGAATGAATGATTTATATGTTAGGCTTAAGAAAACTGGCAGATCTCCAAATGGTAACATGCTTGAACGTCTTAAGAAACATGAACCGAGGCGTACTAGGTCTTTATTGGTTGTATTTAATGCATGAGCCACTGTTTACAATCCCTATAGTTGTGCTGGGTCATGGTGTAGGAGGAGATAAGAGCTCATAGAGTTGGGGAGTTATGTATGCCACCCCACGAATGGTATTAAGGAATACAACCCGTCATTCATACAAGTGTAACAAGTAATTAACATGTAAAAGATATCTAGGGAGTAGTGAAGTCTAAGTAAACACAATTTCTCCAAATACTGCTCACAACCTTAGTTTAAATTAGTTTAATTTCATTTTCATTATTTTATTTTAATTATATAATAGCTTTGGGTTAGTTGATTAGCAACTAATTCCGCCCACTCTTCCAAAACCCGAGATTTTAATTGCTTTCATAAAATATAAAAATACAAAAATAATCATCCCTCACCTCTAGAACTATTAATTAGGTTTTCTAATCCTAGCGACACTATTCCTAAGCTGAACGATCAATCCCCCGGTACTTGTCACTATACTATACTACAACGATCAGGTACACTGCCTGGTGGGGGTTGTAAGCTTCTCGGGATCCCTCGAGAGGTAAAGCAAGGTGCGATTCCCACGCATCAAGTTTTTGGCGCCGTTGCCGGGGAATAGTTATTGTCTAGGTTAGGATTTCTTTTTATTAGGTCTACTTGCTAGATTCCTTTCTAGTAAGATTTTATTTTTATTTTTAGGTTTTCTTTAGTCTATCTTTTCTTTGTGTCTTTGTTTGTAAAAAACCTTTCCATTGACTATTCCGTTAGCCATTATGGAGAACGCGAATCCACCATACTACCAACCACGAAATTCACCCACCCTAAATGACATCTTGATGTTTAAACAACATGAGGATGAACCTATCTATGATGCATGGGCTCGTTTTAAATATTTACTCCAAAAAGTCCCTCATCATAATTTCGATCTGTGGTCCCAAATTGAAATATTTTACCATCGTGTCGACCACTATACCAAAATGGATATTGACCATACCGCACATGGGGACCTTTGGGGATTAAGTGCTGATAAAGCATGGGAAGCCATAGAGAATTGTGCCATACTTGCCAAAAAAATGGACAACCCAACAAATGTTGTTACAGATCAATTGATAGCAAGTTTAAGGGAACAAGCAAGAAGATTGTTTGGGGATAAGCGTATAGATGAGATAACTGGGTGCACGGGGTGGTTTGATTTCACCACAGATGTGATGGAAGAGATAGTAGTAAACCCAAGCCCACAAAGTACCCCACAAGTCCTACCATCATTTGAGGCACATAAACCGCCCGTGACTTACCCGGAAGAAGTAGAAGAAACTATAGGAACCCCAATTGAGGTAGAACCCTTGGACCAAGCACCACCAGAGGATATAGGTTTGAACACTTGTAGTGATAACCTTACTCCTAGTTCTAGGGAAGTTCCTAGTTTTGATGAACCGGAGCCTCAACCAAAACCATTACCTAATCTTCCATCCTTGGATGAAGATTTAGGAATTGAAATAGGTCCCGATCCACCCATCAAACCATGTAGTCCGGGTAGTTTTACGTTGAAGGTAGTAGACCCCAAGCCTTGTAGAGAAGAAGCCAACATAGGAGTGGACCATGACCTTACATACTTACATCACCCATTCATGATTGATCGTAAGAAACATTATGGGTTTAAACCGGGTTTATTAGGTCAAAATAAATCCCCAACTAGGAATCTCTCGAAGTTGATAGAAAATGATCCCTTCTTAGGAGAAAACTTCAACTCACTCATTGACCAAAGTGAACTTGGTAAGGTTATGATGAAAGGAGCACACCCATTTGAGCATATAATTCATTCGCCACACTTTCCTCACATGGCATATTTCCACCCTAAGGGTGTGTATCGTTACCTTCACCCACACTTAATCTTAAGTGTAGGGAAAACCTCACCTTTATCCGTGAAATAAGGGTAGAGTCGGGCTCGTGACTCGAACAAAAACAAGCGCTTCTTGGGAGGCAACCCATGTTTTGTGTGATTTTTATTTGTTTGATTGTTATTTGCTTCCGTATGCATGTTTTATTTTTATTGTTGGTTGATCATGTTTCTCTACTAAAAAAGTGGAAATACTTTATTATGTTGTTTAGCCTAGTCTTAACTTCAACCTAGAGGTATTTTTGCAAAAGATAAGTGTAAGGGGAAACCCCAAATATGTTTTTAAGAAACAAACCGATCATGATTATCCACAATATTTAATGAACGTGTATATTCGTATTTGTTAGAGTCAAATGCTTGTATTGAGTCATAATGAAGTTTTGCAGGATTTTCCAGGAAGTAGGACAAAGTTTTTCCAGAAATTTTCCGGAAACTTAACATAAGAATTTCTGCAGGTCCATTCTGACGGCGTCAGGAGTTAAAATCTGGAAATTTTACCGGTTTTGTTTTTCTAACGGAGTCTTATAGTTTTTGTGAATTATTAAGTTTTTATAATCTCCAGGAAATCTGCAAACTTCATTCCACAAGCATTATATCTTACTTTGTTTTCTAGAATTTAGTAACTTATATAGGATGCCGCCGATTTTACGCGAGGTTGCCTTGTCTACTTTTGTCAAGATTTACAGGTTATTTGTGACAAGAAAATGATTTATATTCTGGAAGGGAAGCTTTGATTGCTCATTTTCTTGGAAGAAGATTTAACCTGGCCAACTAAAATCCATACCGAGCGAATCAGGGGAGTATTTGATTTCATTCTCTTTACTTTTTAACTTTTACATTCTTTACTTGAACATTGGGGACAATGTTCATCTTAAGTGTAAGGGGAGGGTAAAAAGATGATACCTTACATATGCACTTTCGCTTGAGTTTGTTTTGTTTGATAGTAGATGAGTAACAAAACTACGAGAAATACTTGTTAGTGTAATTTTAGCGCCAAATTTAAAATTTTTTACAACATTTAGGAGTGAAACTTTAGCCATAGCAAGCGTCTCATGGATAGGAGGTTGTATGACTAGCACATAACCGTATATTCAGAAAAATTTTCCACCCAAAAATGTGAGGTTTGCCTTTAGATTTTATAGGAAAAGCATTCATTATTAGTGCTTATGAGTGTACCGGTAGCATTTAGATTCTAGAACTTGCGTTAGTGATGCATCCCGAGACCGCTAGTGAGACTACATTCGTGTAGTAGGATTTACTACATGATAAGAGGCATTAGGATCACCCTTGTGTTAAACCCGTATTATAATTACTTGACCATTTAAGTCATATTACTTGGCTAGTTAAGTCAACTAATTTTTCCCACACCCTTAGCGTTGTACTCATTTTTAGTACACGATACCCCTAGTACACCCCTCCGAGCCTATCTTTTCGTTTCTAACTTTAAGCATTTTACTTAAAGGAAGAATTTGTTACACCCCACTTAAATGTACAACCAAATCGCCTTAGCCTTCCGTGTATGCGCTCATTTTTAGTGCATTATTGTTATTTGTTAAACCCTAAGTTAACTTTCTAATTGATTACATGGTTGCTAAGTCGAGTCATATCCTTGTACATATTGTTTTGGGACGATTAGGACTCATGGGTAAGTACTTATTTTATGGAGTAATGGAGAAGAACATCACTTATTACCCCCATACGTGCGTTAATCTTAAAAGTGCTCCAAGTGTTTTAATTTTCTTAATTCGAGTTATTAGATTAGTTAATTGTAAAGTATGTAAAGATTCAAGTGTAAGGGGAATTCTCATCCCCTATGATGTATTATTTCGGATGGTAGGGTAAGAGTGTATGCAAAAAAAAAAAAAAAAAAAAAAAAAAAAAAAAAAAAATCGAAAAATTAAATTAAAAAAAAAAAGAAAAAAAAAATAGAAAAGAAAAAAAAAAACATACGGACTACCATCCCGTTTTTATTTTATGTTCATTTTATGTTTTTGTTATTTTTCATTTATTAGCTTAAGTCGAGTCTAGTCTTGGCTTAGCAACGCCATCTTGTACATGTAATTAACTAAGATTGTTAACTCGCCACCAGTAAAACTTCCTTTATCCAACCAAACCGTGTAATTCATATCCCTACACCTAACGTTATAACCCTTTAAAAGACCTCTTTGATAGTTTATCCTAGGTGCTTACGCCATGTGGTGGAGGTTTGATCCTTTCCCAAGCCTATGGTAATCTATTTTGCTATGACAGGTAGTGAGAGATATCTTCCATTTCCATAATGTTATATTACTTAATTACACCCGAGAGATGTGAGTATCTAAACACTATTTGTGAGGTGCTTGTGTATGACCTCCGTGCTTGTCTATTGGTCTTTAGTGGAACGATTATTTGTTGTAATTACTTTTATATTAGTGTTAAATGACCCCTAACTTGTCTTTTGAGTAGAATAAAAGCTCATTTGCTTGAGGACAAGCAAATCTCAAGTGTAAGGGTATATGATGAGGCGAAAAATGATCCATTTTTAGGGGGTCATTTAAGCCCGAATCCGACTTTATTTGATCAAATATTGCCCTAAATCGTTCCTTTTGTGATTTTAGGTGTTTGGAGAGTGAATTCTGGAAAAGAAGCTATTTTGGACATTTTTGGAGCATAAAGTGAAGAAAACGGCAAAGTACCAAAAATCCAAGCTGAAAATACAAGGTGACGGCGTCAAGACCAAAAGCTTGACGGCGTCAGACATGAAGAATTAAATATCGAAGGTGGTGACGGCGTCAGACGTACTGGTGACGGCGTTAAAGTGGCCAAGAATAATTTACCGTGGGTGGTGACGGCGTCACATAGGCCGTCATAGGTGGATCAAGGCCGTCCGAGGAAGTTTATGGCGGCGAGGTGACGGCGTCAGAATTAACTCTTGACGCCGTCAGACTGTTTTTCCTATATATAGTTTTCTAGTTTTTTCATTAAAAAAAGAGAAGTTTTGGTGAAACCCTAAAGACGATTTTGGTGCCTCTTTCACAGGTTTTTCAAGGGTTCCAAACCCTTGAGACCTTGCATTGTAATTGAGATAAGTGTACTTTCAATTCAATCAATATGTCTATGTGTTGGTTGTTTATCTCTTGTTCTTGTCTCAATTCCACTATGCTAGGCTAGATCTCTCTTGTGTTTGCTTAGATCTAATGAAACCTAGATGTTGATTATGTGTTGATTACTTGTCTATTCTTGTTTTGAATGAATGATTTATATGTTAGGCTTAAGAAAACTGGCAGATCTCCAAATGGTAACATGCTTGAACGTCTTAAGAAACATGAACCGAGGCGTACTAGGTCTTTATTGGTTGTATTTAATGCATGAGCCACTGTTTACAATCCCTATAGTTGTGCTGGGTCATGGTGTAGGAGGAGATAAGAGCTCATAGAGTTGGGGAGTTATGTATGCCACCCCACGAATGGTATTAAGGAATACAACCCGTCATTCATACAAGTGTAACAAGTAATTAACATGTAAAAGATATCTAGGGAGTAGTGAAGTCTAAGTAAACACAATTTCTCCAAATACTGCTCACAACCTTAGTTTAAATTAGTTTAATTTCATTTTCATTATTTTATTTTAATTATATAATAGCTTTGGGTTAGTTGATTAGCAACTAATTCCGCCCACTCTTCCAAAACCCAAGATTTTAATTGCTTTCATAAAATATAAAAATACAAAAATAATCATCCCTCACCTCTAGAACTATTAATTAGGTTTTCTAATCCTAGTGACACTATTCCTAAGCTGAACGATCAATCCCCCGGTACTTGTCACTATACTATACTACAACGATCAGGTACACTGCCTGGTGGGGGTTGTAAGCTTCTCGGGATCCCTCGAGAGGTAAAGCAAGGTGCGATTCCCACGCATCACTTCTCCTCAGTAGGAGGAACAACCTGTACTGGCGCGACAAGCACAGCTGCAGGGGGAGAATTCGGACGCTCAACAGGCCCGAAAAAGGTCAGATGTCCCGCCGTGGCCTACAATATGGGCTACTCACCCTCCCTCAGGGGACGCACCCCCACCGTCACGCGCTTAGGTTCTTTCAGCTTCACGACAGAGAACAAATCCATTTCTGCGACAGACAAAAGACAAACAAAAAAGAACAAAGTTAGTTATTCAAAGGATAAAAAGCAAAACACTTACATTATAGATGCAGTAAAAGGATGAGCACCCACCCTGGCTGTTCTCATCGAGGAAGGTTGGAACCTCGTTCGCACCATCAAAATAATTTTGGCTCAGTCCCATATGCACCAAGAACTCCTCAGGATAGGAGTTAATGGGAATGCGGTTAGCATCAATTATGTCCGCATCCGCGGCACTGTAAGAACCAGGGATAGGACGCTCATCCCTCGGCAACGACCTTTGAGTATAGAACTCAAAACGCGACGGAAACACAACATCATCTACCCAAAAGAAGTACTCTCTCCAATGCCGTAAGGAATCTACCTTCTCTTCATAGCATTGAAGGCGCCCTGCGTGTTTGGCAAAAGAAACCCATCCATGCGACCACGTTGTGTGGTAAAACGCACGGAATAGGTCAACTGTCGGATTGATAGCCAATAACCGACAATTAATCTCAAAATTTGATATCTTAGCCGCACCTATACAATGCAGCTGTGAGATATGGAGTTGGTAATGATTGAGCACGTTGCTCAAAAAGACAGAAATGGGTACGCGATAATTCGCGTAATCAAAAAAGCGTGTATACAAACCGATTTTCCCATCGGGGAAATCAGCAATACACGCATCCACGTCGGGTGCTTCAGGGTGGACGTCGAGAGGAATGAAGAAGTCAGAAGAAAACTGACGTACGTCATCCTCATCCAACCTGGAGCGGAACTCATGTAACTGAGCAACCATTTTTCAATTATACACAAGATGTACTTAATTGCGCACGCGCAGTTACCTAGTAGAGAGAAAGATTGAAGAAATAAAAGCTTTGAAAAGTTTGGAAATGGTGAAAATATTTTTACCGTATGATCCACAGTGAATGGAGGCGGTGTCTTTTATATGCATCCAAAACCCTAAAAGGGACGCCACGTGGATCCCACTAACAAAACGTGTGGTTGGGAGGCGAAAGGTACAACACTTTTCCCCTTTTCTCGAGGCACACGTGGACACCCTCCCCGTTTTTCGAAGCACTCATTATGATATTTTTGGGACTTGATACATTGTTCCAATTTTTGGGCGGGAAATATTTGGCTCATTCCCGCCACGCTTGCTGTCACACCCCCAATTTACCTGACTTGCAGCGGAATGGAATACCTGGGGGTGTCTGTCATAGCACCACAGTTACAGTTACATTGAACGACCTAAAGTGTCGTTTGGAAAATACTGCATTTGATCATTGAAATAATCCAGAGTTTACAAAATGCGGTCCCCAAAATGTGTTGCAAGTTTATGAAAACAAATCCTACTAGATCAAATGTTTACATAAGTGCATGAAATAATGATGAGACGCGTCGACTCCGCGACTCCATGAAGGTCCAAATGCATGTCACATGAGCTACCTTAATAACCTGAAATACATTGCTAAAACGTCAACACGAATGTTGGTGAATTCCATAGGTTTGTAAAATGTAATGATGTACGGCCACCACAAGTAAAAGTGCAAGATAAAAATCTCATGAAAATTGTACAATAGCCTTAAGCTCATGACACCGAAGCTATGACTGATGAAACTCTATGCCCCTCCCGAATGTTCTGCCGAAACATTCATATGTAAAAGACATGACATGCATCCACTTACTGTTGGTAATCACTACCACGGATGGAGGCGTCACCCTCGATAGATCTATCCACTCACTCTCGCTTAACGGTAAATTAACGGTTCATGATGTTACAGGGGACTTATCACATGGCAAGGTAACTTAAGCAATGTACATGTTTGAATACTTGGGCTCGTACTAAAATGATTGATGCAATGTATTCCCCCCGTGGGATTTGAAAACAATCAAAAATGTTGAATTGAAAACGGGGCTATGAAAACTCACCTTAACTGATGAAACTGTGATGAAATGAAATGAACACCAATGAACAATTAGCTGTCGCAACCCAATATGATGGTACCATGAACATGTAATGAGCTGAAAAACAAGGCGCGCACACTAGCCGCAACCTAATATGAATGATGAACGATCTACTTTAGATCATGAAATGATGTTATGAATGTCCATGCACATGTTTCCTATACCACTCTACTCTTTGAAAAACACTTGTTGTTATCAAAAGTATATATTCCAAGACTTAGGAAAATATGGCTATTAGAAAAATAAACTAGTTGTAATATATATACTTATATATATATCGTATGTACCAATGTTTGTGTTGAAATCCTCGGTTTGAAATCCTTGAAATAACGCCTTGTACTAATGAAAATATACTTGTAATCACTAATACATCATTAGTTATGAAATTGGGTACTTGGTTAATATTTCTAAAAAATCTAGAATTTAGTACGTAGAAGTATTATTTCTATTAGTGACAAAACGGTCTCATAAAACTAGTCGTGAAATAGTGAATATTAAGAGTTAGGAAAGAAGCTCAGTAGTTTTGAGAAGATTTTCACCATATCTAAAAAGTCACAGAAGTGAAGTTTGTCCATACAGGTCTCGATCATAAAGATAATTAGCCGTCAAGTGAGGTGTTTGGGCTGTTTTGGCAGATTCTGGGCAGTTTTCGGGGAAGTTTGGAAGTCCATAAGTTGTTCGTTATAAATCCTTTTGACAAACGGCTGGATGTTTTGAAAACTAGGCTGGGTGAACTAACTTTTTGTCAATGATGTAAATTTTCCAGAAATGAGTTTATCAATGAGTAAATTGGCTCTCAACATGATGTCTTACAAAAACTGTTTTTCTATAAGTAATATTTTGCTAAAAAGCTGATGGAAATAAATAGAGTTTCGCCGATTTTGAAACGTGTATATCTTGGTCGTTATAAGCTTGTTTTCTACGTTCTTTATATCCCCGAAATCGTGGGACAACATACTAATATATTTTTGATAAGTCGGGATGGCTAGATCAAGTTTTACACCTCAGATTGCCCACTGAAAATCGTGGGACAGCATGTACAATTTTCAGAAAATAGTTTTCGTCGTTAAACTTGCAAAAATCATATTTCCTTCGTTATAAACTCGTTTTAATCCGTTCTTTCGCCTACGGATTCGTTTTTGAAAGTATTTTCTAAAAAATTTGCCAAAGTTTACTTTGTATTTACTGATTTTCCTGGATTTACAAAAATGGGACAGCATGTATATATACTTGTTAGAAATCCATTTTTCATGTCCAAAACTAGTTTCTACTTCAACCAAATCTCTTGTAAACTTCACAAAACTATACTAATCCTACCATACACCTTCTTAGGGTGCCATGGGCTCCTAACCAAGTTATTATAGCAAGGGAATTCATAAATAAAAAGTTAGGGTTTGTATGTTCCATTTTTGACAAAAGAAATGGTGGTATAGCTAGTTGTACATGGTTTTTAGCATGGAACTCATGCAATACAAGTAAATATAAGATGATTCATGTAAAAATAAAGTTGATAACTTACTTGATAAAATGAGATGATTAGATGACTAGAAACCTTGGATTACTTGTGTTTTTGATGCAATATTCTTGATTAGAACCACAAAATGAATAACTTTGGTGCTTTAAACTTTTGAAAACCTTCACTTGTTCTTGATTTGGTGGTGAGGTCGTGGTTTTCATGATGGAGAAGAAGAGGAATGAGCTTTTTGATTCTAAAAATTTAGTATGATTATGTTTAAGAGGTTTTTGGTAGATATTTATCTAATTCCAATGGCATACTTGTAATTATATGGTCAATGTGAAGACTAATGAGGGGGGGCTGCACATGTTAGTTAAATGTGTGTGGGAAGCTTGGTAATCTAGTTCACGGAGTCGGTTTTGGTTCCGTTAATCGCAAAACGTAAAGTTTTAAACCGCGAAACGTAAATTCGGGCATCGTAAAAATATGAAACTTGAAAGAATGACTAAACTTGTCAAAATACTCCATAATAAAATAAAAATGAATGGTAAGTTCCATCGGGTTGCTTGAACGTTGTTAAAACTGGAAACGCGGGTTAAAAACGCGTAATTCGCGTAAAACGCTGAACTGGAAAACGTAAAATTCCAAAATACTGGGTAAATGAATGTAATAACTTTTATGATGATATAATAGATATAAAAATATCTCGGGACCATTGTGGGAATATTTAGATATATTCGTCGTGTATAAACCGGGTGTTAACGTTTATTTATAAATAATTATAAGGAAAACGTTAAATGTATCAAATATATAAATTTGAAAATCCTAAGAGTGGTATAACATGTAAATGACCTACTGATGATATGCAGACTATCTCCAGTCCGTATGAAATGTCTTTACTGATAATGCATGAATTCGCACCTGAACCAATACGGTTACGCGAATTTGAATACCCGTAAACTAAATTTACGATGAAATGTGTAATGCACGTGAATGATGAAATCTTTTCCCGCAATGAATAGTGTTCCGTGAATAGTAAAATTTCTGAATGCTTCTCGGAATGTCAAACTGACACCAAAAATGATGAATAGTAAACTGATGAATAGTGTTTTGATGAATAGTGTTTTTCCAAAGTTCGGGAAATGACCTGAAATGACTTGAAATGGTGAGTTGTGACATTCTTCCCCTCTAAATGGAACTTCGTCCCGAAGTTCAGTTTATGTTGGTTTCTGAAAACGTATTGGTGAAAAGGTGATGATATTCGAGAATTCCAGCGAACTCTAACGATAGGAATTCGACTCTGCTTCAACTGTTCGACCACTCGGTCCATGATTTCTGTTTGTTCTCCTAACAGGTTTATGTTTGACTTTGGGTTGGATTCCTTTCCAAATGGGATTATGAGTGACTCATTTGAAAGTCATTTCTGGGGATTTGAAAATGTGAAATACGTTTGTGTAATCCTGTTGTTCTCCAACAATGTTCAAGTCTGACGGCCACTAGGCCTTCTCTGTCAGAATATTAAATGGTCCAGTGTATATTGGTGTAACTTTCCAAGTTTTCTGAATGATATCATGCCTTTCCTAGGCAGAACTTTCTGCTAACTCTGCAGAACTTGAAGTTTTAATGGTTTACGACTTATTGAACTTGTAACTGATTCTTGACTTGTAGAAAATTTCTGGTTATCTCATGAATGCCTACTGAACTAGTGAGTTGAGCTTTTTCTGAGTTTGGCCCATCAATCGATGGTCTGCGCTTCTTAATGTTTTAAATGTGGTACTGGTAATATATACTGCTGAATTCTGCCAGAACTCAAGTTTGTATGCTAGTTGGTCGATTCTAAAATGAATCTTAAATGGTCCAATATGCTAAAGGTTCAACTTCTCTTGTTATCCAATTTGTATCATGCCAATCCAAATGATGTGTGTTATGTACCAACCTAACTTCTGCCAGTTTCCCATTGTTGGTGTGATAACTATTGTTGTAGATGAATTTGATTTATGTTGAGTGATTAGTCCAACCATTTACAGGGTCAATCACTCATGCTCTGAGCATACCTTCCTATGTTTGAATTGTTCTCTCGCTTTGACCATCGTTCTGAGGGTGATAGGTGATGTTCACATCTAAATGGGTTTCTGAAGGAAATCCTGAAATGATTACCTGAAGTCCACGGTGAATTCGGTTTTCTTAACAGAAACAACTGAAATGGGTACAATAAACCTTTGTGACTAATTCCATAACGTTCGGTCCTTCGAACTTGGCGTTATCTGAAGGGATAGAATATAGGTAACAATTTGATTCCTTGTGTTTTGTTCCAACGGATGATAAGACATATGTCCTTCTTTGTCTAGTGGGTTTGGTCTCCACTACTGAAGTTCGTGATTAATTTGTGATGTCCTTCCTAATTCCTTCATCACATATACCAATATTCTTTACTGTCAAGTCACAAAATCCTAAATGCATAAGCGATGTTGTAGGGAAGTTGGTTCTGGAAATTTGTCTCGCGATTGTGAGTTTGAAATCTTTTTCTGAATAAACGAGTTTAGAAAAATGAAGCAAATGATTTACTGGGTAATATTTTTCTTGATGATTCAAAATTTCAGTAGTTATGAAGTAGAAAAATGTTTTCAAACATGTTGTGATTAAGACTGCTTACCAAAGTTTGATGTTTATGTATATTTCTCATTGTACCTTAGTGTTGCTAAAGATTGACCAAAGAGGATCGTACTTGTTCAAAATAGGAATTTCAGAAATCATTTTTCCACAAGGTATGTGATTTATGTAAACGCATCAACTTTATTTAAAAGTGAAAACACTGAAAAAAAAATGGTAGAATAGGAATTGTTCGTTTAAATGCATAGATGTCTAACACATAGTTCCTGGGGTTGGATAATGTCTATTGATGGTTATCTGGCATAACTACAAGCATAGGTATTTAGACTAACTTAAGTCCTGAAATTGTTTATCGTTGTAATAGACAAGACGAAAGTATCACTTGATGTTGTGTCGATGAATGTCCATTCTGTTTTCCCATGTAGATGAGGAGATATGTTCTGGTTTGATCCCTTGCTTGGTATGAAGGTGAGGTTATCTGAAATTTCTAGACATAATGCCATAGAGGAATCTACATTGATATTCTTGATTCAAACAATTGTCCTTTGTGAAAACTTACTGCAGGAAAGTTTATGTATGGATGAGGCCGTGTTTAAATGAAATGCTCTACAGTCTCAATTAGAAGCTTGGTTTATTTCTATTGTGTTGTCTTGCGGACATCTATATTGAGTTCAATCCTGTAGCTCAGTCTAGCTAGTACCCTTAAACGATAGAATTTGACAACTAAGTCAGAGATGGTGATTCGGATAGTCTCGCAGTATCTTAGGATTGTTGTTGAGTTATGAATTCTCTCTCTATATACTTCTAGTTCTGGTTAGTAGTTCTGTAATCCTTTCATTGCTTTTATTGTATAAAGGAATCCTGCATGTAATTGATATGGAAAGTCTCTTCTAGGGAAGTCAATGGGAAAATCCAACTTAATGTCTGAATGAGTGACTGGTGGGGTAAGTATCCAGAGATAGTTCGGCAAAAGGGATGTTTATGAAAGAGTTCCTTTGTCTACAAAACTTTTGGATGAAGATTGTTATCAACAATCCTTTGAAAAGGTAATTATTTCCTTCATGGCATAATCCTTCCTGAATTTTACATAGGTGATCAGGCTATGTACAATTGAGGACTAATGATGCGATGTTAGATTTTTGTCAAAATATCATAACTTTTCTCAAAAGTTTTAGATGGTGTTCAACGCATTGTTATTAAAATGGTATCCTGATGTTTCCTTTCAAGTAACATGAAAATTGCTTCGCGTAACAATAGTAAATACTTGGTGTAATGACAGAAAATCAATTTATAGGATGTTAATAAAATAGCTTACTTCAGAAATTTTTCTGTAAAGCAGTTTCCCCATATGATAGTAAAATAGCTTGAATGGTGTATTGGATACGTGGGTGAATCTTGTCGAATGGTAATAGTCTACTAATTTGTCAAAAACGAAATCAACCTAATTCCTGATGAAACAATGCTAAAATGTTGCGAAACAATTGAAGTCTGAGCAATCGGGATAGAAAATGGAGTAAATGATGGTGGTGATAGTACCTGAGTAGTAAGTGCCCTACTAGTGATGGAAAGAAAACACACTATCTTCCTTGCAATAAGCATCCTAATAAGTCCATTAAGATTAATTCTGAATACACTACCAAAAGGCATTCTATGTATGGGCTGAATGATAGGAAGACTCTGTTCCTATGGCAAATCAATAGTACTAATGGTGGTGTAAGTGCAACTGATGGTATAATGGTAGTGGAAGATGACAAGGCATCTTCAATGTCGGAATCCGATAAAAGGATGTCAGGGTGAGTATCTGAAGACATGTCACTTGTGAACCAGGTCAATAAAATGATATACATATACGGATATGAGTATAAATAACTCGCACAGGGTATGTATGAAACAACATGTATCATGATTATGCACTTATGATGAAATGATGAGATGCTATGCTGATGTGGTTATAGTCTAGGGTCCAAGATACATCCTAGTTCGCTATAACCTTAGCTCTGATGCCAATCTTTCACACCCCCAATTTACCTGACTTGCAGCGGAATGGAATACCTGGGGGTGTCTGTCATAGCACCACAGTTACAGTTACATTGAACGACCTAAAGTGTCGTTTGGAAAATACTGCATTTGATCATTGAAATAATCCAGAGTTTACAAAATGCGGTCCCCAAAATGTGTTGCAAGTTTATGAAAACAAATCCTACTAGATCAAATGTTTACATAAGTGCATGAAATAATGATGAGACGCGTCGACTCCGCGACTCCATGAAGGTCCAAATGCACGTCACATGAGCTACCTTAATAACCTGAAATACATTGCTAAAACGTCAACACGAATGTTGGTGAATTCCATAGGTTTGTAAAATGTAATGATGTACGGCCACCACAAGTAAAAGTGCAAGATAAAAATCTCATGAAAATTGTACAATAGCCTTAAGCTCATGACACCGAAGCTATGACTGATGAAACTCTATGCCCCTCCCGAATGTTCTGCCGAAACATTCATATGTAAAAGACATGACATGCATCCGCTTACTGTTGGTAATCACTACCACGGATGGAGGCGTCACCCTCGATAGATCTATCCACTCACTCTCGCTTAACGGTAAATTAACGGTTCATGATGTTACAGGGGACTTATCACATGGCAAGGTAACTTAAGCAATGTACATGTTTGAATACTTGGGCTCGTACTAAAATGATTGATGCAATGTATTCCCCCCGTGGGATTTGAAAACAATCAAAAATGTTGAATTGAAAACGGGGCTATGAAAACTCACCTTAACTGATGAAACTGTGATGAAATGAAATGAACACCAATGAACAATTAGCTGTCGCAACCCAATATGATGGTACCATGAACATGTAATGAGCTGAAAAACAAGGCGCGCACACTAGCCGCAACCTAATATGAATGATGAACGATCTACTTTAGATCATGAAATGATGTTATGAATGTCCATGCACATGTTTCCTATACCACTCTACTCTTTGAAAAACACTTGTTGTTATCAAAAGTATATATTCCAAGACTTAGGAAAATATGGCTATTAGAAAAATAAACTAGTTGTAATATATATACTTATATATATATCGTATGTACCAATGTTTGTGTTGAAATCCTCGGTTTGAAATCCTTGAAATAACGCCTTGTACTAATGAAAATATACTTGTAATCACTAATACATCATTAGTTATGAAATTGGGTACTTGGTTAATATTTCTAGAAAATCTAGAATTTAGTACGTAGAAGTATTCACTTCTATTAGTGACAAAACGGTCTCATAAAACTAGTTGTGAAATAGTGAATATTAAGAGTTAGGAAAGAAGCTCAGTAGTTTTGAGAAGATTTTCACCATATCTAAAAAGTCACAGAAGTGAAGTTTGTCCATACAGGTCTCGATCATAAAGATAATTAGCCGTCAAGTGAGGTGTTTGGGCTGTTTTGGCAGATTCTGGGCAGTTTTCGGGAAAGTTTGGAAGTCCATAAGTTGTTCGTTATAAATCCTTTTGACAAACGGCTGGATGTTTTGAAAACTAGGCTGGGTGAACTAACTTTTTGTCAATGATGTAAATTTTCCAGAAATGAGTTTATCAATGAGTAAATTGGCTCTCAACATGATGTCTTACAAAAACTGTTTTTCTATAAGTAATATTTTGCTAAAAAGCTGATGGAAATAAATAGAGTTTCGCCGATTTTGAAACGTGTATATCTTGGTCGTTATAAGCTTGTTTTCTACGTTCTTTATATCCCCGAAATCGTGGGACAACATACTAATATATTTTTGATAAGTCGGGATGGCTAGATCAAGTTTTACACCTCAGATTGCCCATTGAAAATCGTGGGACAGCATGTACAATTTTCAGAAAATAGTTTTCGTCGTTAAACTTGCAAAAATCATATTTCCTTCGTTATAAACTCGTTTTAATCCGTTCTTTCGCCTACGGATTCGTTTTTGAAAGTATTTTCTAAAAATTTTGCCAAAGTTTACTTTGTATTTACTGATTTTCCTGGATTTACAAAAATGGGACAGCATGTATATATACTTGTTAGAAATCCATTTTTCATGTCCAAAACTAGTTTCTACTTCAACCAAATCTCTTGTAAACTTCACAAAACTATACTAATCCTACCATACACCTTCTTAGGGTGCCATGGGCTCCTAACCAAGTTATTATAGCAAGGGAATTCATAAATAAAAAGTTAGGGTTTGTATGTTCCATTTTTGACAAAAGAAATGGTGGTATAGCTAGTTGTACATGGTTTTTAGCATGGAACTCATGCAATACAAGTAAATATAAGATGATTCATGTAAAAATAAAGTTGATAACTTACTTGATAAAATGAGATGATTAGATGACTAGAAACCTTGGATTACTTGTGTTTTTGATGCAATATTCTTGATTAGAACCACAAAATGAATAACTTTGGTGCTTTAAACTTTTGAAAACCTTCACTTGTTCTTGATTTGGTGGTGAGGTCGTGGTTTTCATGATGGAGAAGAAGAGGAATGAGCTTTTTGATTCTAAAAATTTAGTATGATTATGTTTAAGAGGTTTTTGGTAGATATTTATCTAATTCCAATGGCATACTTGTAATTATATGGTCAATGTGAAGACTAATGAGGGGGGGCTGCACATGTTAGTTAAATGTGTGTGGGAAGCTTGGTAATCTAGTTCACGGAGTCGGTTTTGGTTCCGTTAATCGCAAAACGTAAAGTTTTAAACCGCGAAACGTAAATTCGGGCATCGTAAAAATATGAAACTTGAAAGAATGACTAAACTTGTCAAAATACTCCATAATAAAATAAAAATGAATGGTAAGTTCCATCGGGTTGCTTGAACGTTGTTAAAACTGGAAACGCGGGTTAAAAACGCGTAATTCGCGTAAAACGCTGAACTGGAAAACGTAAAATTCCAAAATACTGGGTAAATGAATGTAATAACTTTTATGATGATATAATAGATATAAAAATATCTCGGGACCATTGTGGGGATATTTAGATATATTCGTCGTGTATAAACCGGGTGTTAACGTTTATTTATAAATAATTATAAGGAAAACGTTAAATGTATCAAATATATAAATTTGAAAATCCTAAGAGTGGTATAACATGTAAATGACCTACTGATGATATGCAGACTATCTCCAGTCCGTATGAAATGTCTTTACTGATAATGCATGAATTCGCACCTGAACCAATACGGTTACGCGAATTTGAATACCCGTAAACTAAATTTACGATGAAATGTGTAATGCACGTGAATGATGAAATCTTTTCCCGCAATGAATAGTGTTCCGTGAATAGTAAAATTTCTGAATGCTTCTCGGAATGTCAAACTGACACCAAAAATGATGAATAGTAAACTGATGAATAGTGTTTTGATGAATAGTGTTTTTCCAAAGTTCGGGAAATGACCTGAAATGACTTGAAATGGTGAGTTGTGACACTTGCCACTAGTCTCAATAGTCTAGTATCCGCGGCAACGAACCGCGCACACTAGACTGGGGGGACATGATGACGTATGTCTATAGTTGGGCTACGAACCCAAATTATAGACATTACTAAGCCCAAACCCACCACGAGTGGGCTATCATGACAAATGACTTGGGCCATTAATACCAACGGCTTGGGCTCACGAAGCCCAAAGCCCAACCAAAATGCATGATTAAAGGATAAGGATCTTCTATTTACGGAATAGATATCCTTACCCCGGATAAGCACCACGAGTGCGAAGTGTAAGGAGCAAGATACCTACACGGTTTCTGCGCCCTATATATAGAATCATATATTCTCATTAAAAGGTACGATTTACACAATCCCTAACTCTTCAACTAAACCCTAAACCGATTACTTACTCTCACGCCGGAGTCTAATCGTGGGAGACAATCCCACGATAAGCCTAACGGTGTTGTTTGCTTTCTTAGTGCGTAGGTTTCACAAGCACTAAAGTTCTAATTGGTACGAGAGCAGGAGTCCAAACAAGGTAAGCCCAACTTTTGTATCAACGCACGGTATTGTGAAACCTTTCATGAACAGTGTTGATAGAGTCCATTGAAACAGCTACATCTGCGCCATTGACAGCAGGTGCTAGCAACTTTCGAAAATTGGCATTTTTCCCACTCGATTCACCTTTAAAAAACTTAGCATACGAACCAATCTCTTTAGTACTTTCATTCAAAATAGGTCCCGTGTTTCAATCGATGCATTAGTAGTTTTAGACGAATCCATACTAGCAAAATCACTAGCCCTTGTATTATAAGACGAGACTACACTATGATGTTTATTCAAATAAGTGCTCTCGTCATTAATGACCCCGCATGAATCATTCATCGTATTCAACAAAGGTGTGGAAAACTAGAAGGGGGTTGAATAGTTTACCGCTTTTTTTACTTGATTATCTTTCAAAACATTACGTTTGTTTAAAGATATAAACTCAAATTACTTGTTTAATTCTTTGAAAAGCTTTACGTGTAATTAACGATTCTAACTAAAGACACTATGTAATAAGCAAAGACAAAGAGAGAAACGATCAAACCACAACACGATTGTTTATCGTGGTTCGGCTACAAGGACTCTTTTTCCTTGCCCTACATCCACGCACCAAGTTTCTAACTCGAGAGTTATAAGCACTAATCAACAAGCTCCTTTCCCGGTGGAGAAACATTTACAACGTCTCTTACACTTTTACCGACACTAAGCTAGATGTCGAGTTCTTTTACAAGGGTACAACCACTCCCGTCATCGCTTACACTTTTACCGACACTAAGCTAGATGTCGAGTTATTTTACAAGGGTACAACCACTCCCGTTAGTTCTTTTACAAGGGTACAACAACTCCCGTCACACTTTGTATTTTGAGGCCTAAAATACTAATCGATCACTTCTACACACAATACAAATGAAGTATAAACTACCAAAGCTTATACATAACAAAGCTAACAAGTCTTGCAACTTTTGAGTTGAAACTTGTAACTTCTTGGATGAAATTGTGATCTCCCTTGCTACATAAGAGGAACACACAAGTCAAATGTTACTGAGTTAGTTGAAAGAATATGTGAAATATATGTCCTAAAGTGATGGATGAAAATTAGCAAGTGGCTTGGTATTTATAGCAAAACAAACAGTAGGTCTGGTGGATACGGCGGAACCCTCAGATGGGTTCCGCCCGTGTACTCCCAGGGTTCCGCCAGGACTGACAGTTTATCTTGTAATAACTTTCCAAACCAACCAAAGTCACATCAACTAAAAACTAGTCAAACACAAACTTGTGCAAGAAGACTTATGGTTAGTCAAACACACAATCTTTCCTTAAATGTATATTGACAAACTTACCATAAATGTGATGTGACATTTCTATTTTAAGAAATAAAAACAATGTTTTGTTTAAAAAGAAATGTAAACCTAGTTTTACAAGACTTAAACACTAAAGTGATGTTTTACTATAAGCTAAAGTTCATACTTTGTCATTAACAAAACTTAGCAAAGATCGTAAAATATAAATAACGTTTTTAGGCGATATTTGTATTAACAATCTCCCCTTTTTTGTTGATGACAAAACATAAACTTTATTTATAAGTAAGCCATAATTTTTAGTGTTAATTCTTATAAAGTTTGTATTAAAACTTGTTTTTGCTAAGATGATGTGATATGCAAGAGTTAAAAAAAATATGAGAACAAGTTTAATATAATATAAATTCTCCCCCTGTTTGTCGAAATAAAAAGAAGAGTAGCGAAGCGGAAGTATGCGCTTGCTCCCCCTTGGACGATACTCCCCCTAAATGGAGTGCCAAGAGAGGAGACATGGATTTTGAACCTACAAGAAAAAATGTTAGTAGCCGCACAAGACAAGTGTAGAACAAGTCATGAAAGCACTTCATGTCAAAAACACAACTAAGAGTTGCGAAGCGGAATAATGCAATACTCATGCTCCCCCTTGAATATTACTCCCCTAAATGGAGTATCAAGAAAGGAAAACATGGAAAATGATCCTACAAAAAGAAAGATAAGTTTCTAAAACACAAGATATATGTATGCTACCATAGCGAGGTATAGTTTACTCATAATACCTAAATGGTCAACAAATAATGCATACCTTGTAATAGAATGAAAATCATTTCATGTAAAATTTGACTTTTGGAAAGTCAAAGACAAGAAATTAGGAAGAAAACATCTTACTTCCAAAAAAAATAAAAAGAAACTAAGAACATAAAATCCTACATCAATAAAAGAAAAACCATCATTTTCTTTAATGAGAAAAACAAAGGCTAATGTTGTTTAAGGATGAAAATGTGTGTTGGAGGTTGTAGCAGGCTTTATTTTGAAGGTTGTGTAGGTGAAACGGTTTTGGTTTGTTGGTTTTAATGGGAAACATTTTCCAAAAGAAACGGTTTTGTTTCATTTTGGAGACTCTAAACTTGAGGTGGGTGAGACAAGGATTGTAGACGGTCCAAAATATGGTTTAGGATAAACCTCATTTCTTCAGATAACTCGTGAATTTCCGTTCGACACCTTTCACTAATGTGAGCGGTTCTTTCGCAATGTCCGCAATCATGGCGGGAAAAATTTGGTGGAAGAGAGGTTTGATTTGTTGGTGGTGGATGGTTTGAACTTGAAGGAGCAAATGTGCATGGTTGAGAGGTGTTTTTGGTTCCTTCACTAGATGAGTGTAACGTTGTTTGTAAAACCATAATATGGTTGATTTGAGAGTCAACCATACGTTTGAAGGCATGAAGGTGGTTTAAATGAGTGTCAATCTCATCATTAAGGTTTAGAGATTTTTCCCATATGGATGCTTCTATTTTCTTATACGAAGGAAATAGAGATTCAAAGTGTTGGGGATGCTCTTGTGGTGATGGTTTTTGTGGTTGTGGTGGTTCTTGTTGTGGTTGTGGTTGTTCTTGTTGTGGTTGTTGTTGTTGTTGAACAAAGTGGCGGAAGCTTGGTTCTCCGGAAGGATTACCATGAAGGTCTTTGTAAATGGGGTGAAACACAAATGATTGTAGGTGTGTATGACCTTGATCATTTGTAAAAATTGATGGTCTAGCATAACGGTAAGCCAACCGTTCTACTAATGATGGTTGATGGGGTTCATCATCTAATTGTTCACTAGGTTGTTGTTGGGTTTCCATTTGAGCAATGGTGTCAAAGAGTGACAAGGATGGAGGACTTGATGATTTAGGTGATAGGTCTTCTAAAGTGTCCAAATAGGGTAGTGGTGATGTTGGTGGTGTATGGAAAAGTTCCATTGGTGTAAGTGTTGGTGATTGAGGTGATGGAGTTTTTGATGGTTGAGTTTGTTGAGAAGGTGATGTTGAATCACTTGAAGGTCTAGTTGGTGACGGAATAGTGGCTATGTTGGTGTTGCAATGTGTTGGAGAGGGTGTTGGAGTAGCAAGATTAAGCAAATCTTGAATAGTGATCACATTGGTATTGCAAGGTGTTGAGGATGGTGTTGAGGTAGTAAGGTTAAGGAAATCTTGGATAGGTGAAGAAATGTCAAGTGATGCATCACTTGATGATGATGAGCTTGATTTGATGGTTTTGTTGAAGCAACACGGTTTACACTAATCCTAGTGGTTTTTGCAAGGGATTTTGATGATTCGGATGAGGTGTTGGATTTGGTCATTTCAAAAGTGAGGCTTTGAAGCTTTAAGAGAAGGGATTTTGATGGTAATGGTGTGATTTGAAGTGTTGCAAAATTGTCAAATTTATAGAGTGGAAGAGATGTTGGAAGGGGTGTTTGGATTTGATGTTTTACCATACAAATGTTGAGGTTTCTAAAGGTTTTGAAAGAACCTTTGCAAGGGTTCCTTGGGTTAGTTATGTTTGAATTTGAATTTTTGGCGGGAAATGACTTCCTAATTGTTCTAGTGAGTGAGAGTGATCCTAATATGTTTATTGGAAGTAAGGGAAGATGTTTCTCACTAAAGATAATGATTTGACACTTTACAAATTTTGAAATTTAGAAAAATGACAAAAATTTTCTGCAGGTGACTGGCGGAACCCTCGCGAAACACAGGCGGAACCCTGTTTTGGGTTCCGTCTGGTCCGTTGGGCCAAAACTGGGTTACCCAGAATTTACACTGGCGGAACCCATTTGAGGGTGCCGCCAGATCCGCCAGGCCTGAAAAACAAGGCAGTCCACTTTTTTGACCCGCGAGACGATTTTTAAATTTTTCGAAAACTCTTAAAAATGAAAATTTATTATATGTCTGATTAGGAAATGCAAAAATTGGACATGTAGACATTCATATCATAGGACTTTGACCGGGGGCTAGCGATTTTCACTAAACTTAGTGAAATTTTCCATAAGCATAAAAAATTGACAAACACCTCAAATATTGTGAATATGCATAAAGGCTCATACAAAACATAATCCGACAAAATTAATAAAGCATGGAAGTGAAAAACAATACAAATCACATAGTTTAACACATATAAAGTTCAAAAAACTACATAAGCCAAACGCTCCTTAATCACACATCTCACAACTGGTCTATCTTCTTATTGATCTTTCTTAGGTACCTTCCAAAGCACTTGAAAATTCCTTTGGTTTGCTTGAACTCTTCGGATGCATTGCTAATGACGGGAAGTTCTTGAAGGTAGTCTAAATGGGGTAGCTTAGAGTTAGGAAGTTTATCGTCATCGCTCATATCGGATGATGATGATGATGGTGAAGGTGAGCGAGTACGCTTGCCCTTAGCTTTGAAGTCTCTTTTATCACTTAGAGGGACGAAAATGTGAGGAACGAGAGAATAGTCAAGGCACATTCCCTTATCATTAGGAGGAATGGGTGAGATTGCTCTAAAGAGGCGGGTGAGAAGCATTCCATAAGGAAGAGCGGTTGTTCCTACCAAGGGTATGTCGGCCATTCTTTTGGCTAGGTAATAGGCTAAGTTAAAAGGTTGACTGGTGGAAATGCTATAGAGCATGTAGCTAAGACATGTGTTGACATGATCTCTATTTCCTATGGAACTTATAACGTTGGCTCTAAGAATTTCTTCCCATTTCTTAAATTGAGGTTTAAGCTCATTGAGATCCATACCAAAAAGGTCCTTATCTACCTCATTACCTGAACGATTCTTCTTAGTTGTTGAGGTCCTAACAAAGAGATGCTCACGAATTACTTCCTTATTAGCAAGAGGAGTGTCGTATGGATGATAACGCTCAATAGAATCAAGACTAGAAAGGGGCCACTTATCCGTGTAGAGACATGTACCAACATTAGGGACACCAAGAATTGTTGAAAAATTTTCAAGGGTATGATGTTTGATATTTGATTGGTTGTAAAGGTTAGTGAGAACTCACAATCATCATCGAAGAAAAGGCTTATGGTTGCATAGAATTCTAAGATGAACCTAGGACAAATTTGCTCATCGATGTCTAGGAGACAATCAAAGTTGATTGCGGCAAAGTTTTGACGAATGGATGTTCCTTTTAGGAAGGATGGATCAATGGTTCTTCCTTCATGAACGTAGCGTTTTTCTAGACTCTTAAAGGTTTCAACTTGATCTTTAGTAAGGCCTTTTGTCCTATGGTGTTTGGGTAAGTACTTAAGAGTTTCCTTGTGATCGGAGAATGTTGCGGGAGGCATGTTGATTCCTAGAAAACACAAAATTTTAAGTTTAAATTAATGATTTTTATAATGTGGATGTTCTAGTATAAGCCTATATGAAAACAATGTGGAGGTGCGGTTATCTTGACTCATTTTGATGCTTGAACCATTTTTGTAATGCAAGTTATGTTATAAAACAAAAGATAACCCAAATGCTCCTAATTCAATATAGCTTCGTTTGAATGTACCCGAAAATACATATTAGTTATGTATTCCCTTTAGCATTCAAGAGACATTATGCAAGTGGTGTTTCAATGACGTTTTTCATTTGTTTTAACAATGTAGTGAAAGGTGGTGTTCTAGTGATTTTTGAAAGACAATGAACTTGGTGTGTTTGGTAAATCATGATAGTAACAAAAAAAATACAATTCCTAACTAATGGAAATTATAATTGGTTTACAACCAAGGTTTTTCATGAATCAACAAGTTTATACATAAACCCTAAGATTCTAGTTAATGTATGTAGATGAAAATGATAGACTTTGATAAAAATACTTACAAAGTTGATTGGATTGGAAGAGATGTAAGTGAGAGCCCTAATTTTCGTGTGGTAAGGTGTTTGTGAGTGAGGGATGGTTGTTGGTAAGTTGAAGTTGTGAGTAAAGAGATGTTTTTTTTTAATTTAAAATAAAAATGTGATGCAGATTCGGCGGACCAGGCGGAACCAAAGGGAGGGTTCCGCTCGTTTGGTCTCAGGGTTCCGCGGGTACAGCAGAGGAAAAAATCAAAAGGATTTGTCTTGATTTTTGTGGTTTTACCCTAATGTTCAAAATTAAGGTTTTAAGTCTTATGAGTCTTTACCTAAGTCTAGGGATGATGAATGCTTCTCATTCAAAAGGTTTCTTGAAAACGTTGACAGAATGGTTAACGTATAAGACTTTCTTAGTTAAGATGTTCCTCAATGAACATTTTTACCAAGGCGATGATGATGGATCACAATATGTCAATTAAGAACATAATGGATTGAATTGTCGCTGAAGTCGATGCTTCCTTTGTTGAAGGGATAACAATGTTGATAAGATGAATTCCGTTGTCGACGCGAGTTAGCTTGTTCAAGTGGAGCTTGTTGACGTGCTTCTCCATCCGATACTAATTTGAGAACCTTAAGCGTTTTGGAGAATCATTGGGTAAGTAAGTATAAAAGTGCAAGTACCACTTGTGCTTTTCTTATCAACTTATTACCAACATAATTCCATTTGGTATACACTATGGTTTCTATTCCTGTTCTTTTGGGATACCATACTCCTAGTTGTGTAGTACATTTTGATGTATCCAAACAAGCTCTTCTGAAAGAGTTGTTTTAGGATCTTCTCTAAAACGAGCACATAGACAAGCACTAAACATAATGTTGGATTTATTTGTTGTGAGAACAAGTAAACTTTCAAACATTTTTCTATGTTTAGTTTTACCTACGGATTTACTAATCTCATTCTTGATAAGTCATAACTTAATCATTGTGAACATGTGAATAACTAGGAATGTCTTTGAGTGATTATTCCTTGCTTTTGGAGCTTGCATAGGTTATTAAAAAGTCTTTCATAGATTTACTTTATTTTCTATTTTGAAAGATCTATTTTGTTTTAATAGTTGCTTTACTCTAATGTCCAAAAACACTTTTTATCAAATTTGTTTTAATCACTACTATGACCCATGATTCAAGTTTTTATGACCTTGTCAATATTGCTTGACTCAATGTTTGAAAAGATGTTGTTTTTCATTTTTAATAGTTCATCTTCATTGTTATTGATCTTGACTTACTTGTCTTATCAATGTTTGACTTTCGACTAAGTCATCATCTACCAAAGATGATATCTTAGAAGGAGGTGGTCTTTCATTAAATTCAATGACTCCTCGACTCTTTGGGTTTATTTACTTAAAACACTATGAGTGTAAATGTCCAAGAGATGCAACATCATAAGACTATGGGTCGAATTTGATGTGCAAATCCTAGATGTTTATAAATCATTTTCTCCCAATCATCCTAATGAATTCAAATGATTTATTTTTCTTTGTGTGTCTTATATGAAATTTTAACAAAAGAATGGTTGACTTTAAGACACAATTGAAAATGTAGGGTATAATGTCAAAAGATGTTGTACTACAAATATCAATGAAATATTGTGGTTTTGCTAGATTTGCGAGCATCACAAAAGTGTTGGTTGTCTTATCACTTAGGAGATTCTTAGTTAGCTCACTTGTATACAAGTATTAAGTGAGACTCACTCAAGAGTTACACGTGTCTTTTCCCGAAAGTCTAAAGAGGAAAAAAAACTTTATATCTCCTACTAGATGAAGTGTCTAACTCCTTTAATCCCGAAGGATCTAATCCTTGTTATTACTTACACAACATAAACACCTTAGAGTAAAAACTAATAACATTACCCACGATAAATCTTAATGCTAATCAACAAGAAGCAATGAAAGGTAAGTTGAAGAGACGTGTACCTTTTAAGCTCCATAGATTAGCCACTAAGACGATAATCATTAAGCAAATAATCTTGTCTCGTAAGAGACCTAAACTCAAATACTAATGAATCCAAGGAGGTTAGACAAACACATAAAAGTATTGAACATGATATCTTTAATCCTTTTATCATGAGCACCAAATAGAGATAAAATTTCTCCTACAATTCTCTCCTAGGTTTCACAAATACAACTTGTTTTGTTTTACTTGTTGATGGTGTATTTTTGTTAAATCCTAATCCGGTTTTATCACTAAATGATTTTTGACTTTTCAAAACGCTTTTAAGAGCTTTTGAACTTTCTTCAGATTTAGCAATCATTTTTCCTATCTCATTTTGTCTTTTAATTTCATATTTGTAATCAAGACATATTTTGCATTCAAGATCAATTTCAACATTACTCTCAATTCTAGACATTTTATCTTCTAACATGATTTCTTTTTCAAAACTATTCACAAGAGATTTTAAGGATTCAGTGTTAAAGATAGCTTTTAGGTCCATGTTACAAAATAGTTTTGACTCATTTTCTAATTTAGAAAACTCTAGGATAAATGTGTCAAAGTAAAAGTGTTTGGTTTCAAATTGTACCTTGCTTGATGTTTTATCAAGTTGAGAATCACAAATCGGATAGTTGGCTACATCATCATCCATGTCTTTCCATGAATCATAAGCAAGTCTATTATGAGCTTGACACAAGTAATCACCTTCACTTGTACCTTCATTTAAAACATTTAAACTAGTAGCACATGTATTTACTTCAACTAAGTGTCTATCTATTAGGTTTTCTACGACATCTAACTCATGTGTGAGATCGAATTGATCATCTTTGACTTGACATATTTCTTGATGAAAGTTGATTATATTTTTCCAAATATCATTAGCCGTTTGACAAAAATACATTCTTTCATATTCAATTCTCGGTAAAGCTTTATAAATCATTAATTTAGCTTTAGTGTTTTTATCAAACTTAAGATAATCATTTTGATTTTCAAAAATTGTTTTCGTTGATTTGAAATTACCAATAGAAATAATATACCAAAGATTTTGATCAATTGATTTCACATATTTTTCAAATATACTTTTCCATTCAAGGAAGTTTTCTTTTTCAAATAGCGGTGGGTTTTGAATAGGTTGCCCTTCTTTGAGATTTTCAAAATCCATGGATCGATCCAAGTTTTAAAATACAATATATTTTAAAGATCTTGAGTAACGTAGCTCCTGATGCCAATTGTGGAAAACTAGAAGGGGGTTGAATAGTTTACCGCTTTTTTTACTTGATTATCTTTCAAAACATTACGTTTGTTTAAAGATATAAACTCAAATTACTTGTTTAATTCTTTGAAAAGCTTTACGTGTAATTAACGATTCTAACTAAAGACACTATGTAATAAGCAAAGACAAAGAGAGAAACGATCAAACCACAACACGATTGTTTATCGTGGTTCGGCTACAAGGACTCTTTTTCCTTGCCCTACATCCACGCCCCGAGTTTCCAACTCGAGAGTTATAAGCACTAATCAACAAGCTTCTTTCTCGGTGGAGAAACCTTTACAACGTCGCTTACACTTTTACCGACACTAAACTAGATGTCGAATTCTTTTACAAGGGTACAACCACACACGTCGTCGCTTACACTTTTACCGACACTAAGCTAGATGTCGAGTTATTTTACAAGGGTACAACCACTCCCGTTAGTTCTTTTACAAGGGTACAACAACTCCCGTCACACTTTATATTTTGAGGCCTAAAATACTAATCGATCACTTATACACACAATACAAATGAAGTATAAACTACCAAAGCTTATACATAACAAAGCTAACAAGTCTTGCAACTTTTGAGTTAAAACTTGTAACTTCTTGGATGAACTTGTGAACTCCCTTGCTACATAAGAGGATCACACAAGTCAAATGTTACTGAGTTAGTTGAAAGAATATGTGAAATATATGTCCTAAAGTGATGGATGAAAATTAGCAAGTGGCTTGGTATTTATAGCAAAACAAACAGCAGGTCTGGTGGATACGGCGGAACCCTCAGATGGGTTCTGCCCGTGTACCCCCAGGGTTCCGCCAGGACTGACAGTTTATCTTGTAATAACTTTCCAAACCAACCAAAGTCACATCAACTAAAAACTAGTCAAACATAAACTTGTGCAAGAAGACTTATGGTTAGTCAAACACATAATCTTTCCTTAAATGTATATTGACAAACTAACCATAAATGTTATGTGACATTTCTATTTTAAGAAATAAAAACAATGTTTTGTTTAAAAAGAAATGTAAACCTAGTTTTACAAGACTTAAACACTAAAGTGATGTTTTACTATAAGCTAAAGTTCATACTTTGTCATTAACAAAACTTAGCAATGATCGTAAAATATAAATAACGTTTTTAGGCGATATTTGTATTAACAAAAGGAATTGTGCCAGATTTTTTTTCCACATTCAAGTTCACATAAACATAATTACCAACAGCCTTATCAACACGATTGTTACTCCTAACAGGATCATCCGCTAAAAGAACTTTGTTTCTCCTTAACGCCATTACATCTCCCTCACCCTTTCGGACTCAAAACTCCTTTCTCCATAACTAAAACATATAAACCACATTATACAAATCCAAATGATGAGCCAAATAAACCCTACCAGCAAAGAAACAACCAACCAACTAGTGCGAGCAGGTTTAGAATCAAAAACCGACGTAAAGCCGATTAGGGTTACCACATAGGCACAAAACACAAAAACCTTGCACGCCAATCTTTTCCAAAACACCAAGAAGAATAAGTAAATCTTTGAAGTATGTAAACCTTAAAAAGCTATTTGTTATCATAGAATAATTGATCGATCAATATCTGTATTAAAAACCCTAAAGCGATTAAAGAAAAAGAAACCCTAAAATAAATGATTATGGAACTCTAATGATTAAAACTGAAACAAACAAACGATTTTGTAAAGATATATGATTAACCACGAGTGAAAATCATAACCCAAACAAGAACGATGTAGGTGAAAAGTGTGACAACTGGCAAATTAGGGAGTGATTGGCTCAGAACGGTCAACCTAAATCAACCAGGTAAATGGTCAACCAGTTCAAACTGCCTAGAGTCAATGCTCCGTGGAATACAGTGTTTCCCCGGGTCGTTATGTCCTGACGAGGTGTGGATGGTAATCAAACGGGTCTGTGAACGGGTGAATTTGGACAGAAAGGGGTTTGTCAATGATTAAGCTAAGGAATCTACAAATAAATAGCTTAAACAAGCTATATAGATGATTACGTGAAAGTTAGATACCTAAAAATGTTTAATATCTAAAAACATGTACGTTCAGATTAAATTTACGCGAACGTACAAAATAAAACGCGAAAACTGAAATCTGAAAACCCACAGGGGGTGAAAATGACTTTTTTACAAACTAAAGGATAAAAGAAAATTTTTAGAAAATTAAAATGAATTTTTATACTAATTAATTATTTATAATTAATTAAATACTATTTAATACTAATTATTAATAATTAAATAACTTAAATACAATATAATATTAATTTAACACTAGAAAAATGAAAATTAAATTTCTAAAATTATAAAATAACTAGAAACAAATTTTAAAACTAAAAATATGTCTTTTTGTGGTTTTTATATTAATTAATTACTCATAAAATATTACTTACCTAATTAAACTAATTAGATTTATTAAGAATACTAAAAAGACTTAGAAAATTAAGAAAAATTTTATAAACCTAATTAACCATCACAGGAATCCTAAAAAATTATAAAAAGTTTGTTTTATAAGTTTTTACACTATTTTACTAATTATTATATTAAATATTAATTAATTACTAATTAAACTATTTAAATTATAAAAAATAGAAAATGAACAGTTAAAATTATAGAAAAATTCATAAAATTATATTATATTATATAAAAGCTAGGAAAAATATAAAACCTAGGTGTCACTTTGTAAAAACTAATTATGCTATTTAATACTTAATTATTAATTAATTAATAATAAAACTAATATTAAATCTAATTAAAACTGAAAGACAAAAAAAAATCTGAGAAAATTAATAAAATTACTTTAATATAAAAGAAATTTAATAAAAATATAAAAATGCTAAGTGCTTATAAAAATTTAAAAAGGAAAATTAAAATTTAAATTACATTAAATAGAAACTATCACTTGAAATTAAATTGTTTTTTCTGGATTTTTCTTTTTGAAAACTAATTAAGAAACTAAAAACTAACAACTTTTGTAAAAACAACTTTTTTGAAAATAAAAAATAAGCACTATGGATACAATAAGTCATGACAGTTGACTTATGTCGACTGTGGTAGGCAAAAGCTTGAAATAAGCTCATGTGGGGCCCACAAGGGGTGATTCTTGTTTACTTGAGTTGCTTGGACATGTTTAAGCAGGTTTCACTCAAATAAGCTATGTGAATAAGCCAAAAAGCTATAATAAGCAAGTTTATAAATGAAGACTGAGAAAGAAAATCGGACAGCCTTTGGAAGGGTTTTCAAGTGGGGTCCACAAGGTCTAAGGGCACAAGCTTACTAGAAATTGATAGGGGGCCAGCTGGTGAGCTTATGGAACCAAGGGGGCCTTTGGGGCCCACTGTGGTGGCCAGAAACCACCACCAAAGTGGTGGTGATGGTTGTGTGATCTGCTGCAGCAGGGGGTTATCCCTCCCCTGCAGCTGAGTTTGAAGTGATGTGGGGGCCCACAGAAAAATCCCAAAAATGAAAGAATGCCAGGAACTCAAAGATGAGGTGGGAGTTGCTAAACCTAAAAGTTTCAAGGACTGAATCACATCACAAAAATCTAGAAAATTCTTGCTAGATTTGAGAAAAATAAAAACATGCAAATTTGACTTTTTACACTTGTGATGAAAGGTTGACCTATAAGAACTTTGAATCAATCATAAACACTGAAAATGATGTAATGAGCTATAAGGTGATGAGATTAAGCTAAAATAGCAACTAATGAAGGGAAATGGTGAGATTTCAAGCCCTTAAACCTAACAGTGATCTCATAAGCTTGGATTATTTGAAATTTTGACTTTCTTCCAAACAAACCCTGGGTTTTAACCTATAACTAACCTGATGTGGCCAATTATGATGTGTCTAGACTAAAAGCAACAACAAGAGCCTATTGGAACATGTAGGAACTGCCTAAACCAAACACTCCCTAATGTAACTATTTTGGTTTTTAAAACTGATTCAACTGTTTCTAGATTGGAACTCAGAAAAGCAATGATTCACTAATCTATCCTAAGACATAATAATCATTTAAAGACAGAAAATAAGCTATCAATCCTAGGAAATAAGCAAGGGTACTAATTAGCCAATGTTAATCAGTCAACATGGAATCTGAGAACCTAAGATAAACTGAACTACCAATTCAGTCTCCCTATCACATATGATCATGAATAAGCATAAGTAACTGAAATTTAGACTAAAAAGGACAACTAACAAGTAGTTTATGAAATAAGCTAAAAATATGCAAAGATGAAAATTGCCAGGAAAATGGAACTTAATAGGATTGAAAGTATCAATGAGCCTTAATCAAGACTGACAAGGCTCAAATAAGCTCAGTAAGCTTTTTCCAATTGCTTATTCTACCAGGTTGACTTTTATTGACTCACTTGAGTTTTTGTGATAGAACAATGCTTGTGGAACAAGTAGCTAACCAATAGCTATATGAAGCTAAGATAAGCTAAACTAACACCAAAACAAGCTTGTGGAAGCTTATTAAATCTATTCAAACTTAAATGAACTTTAGGCTTAAAACTTGAAATTGGATTGCACAAGAATTAACAGGATACTAACTTGCATTGATTTTAACTATTGAAAGAAACAATTACATATCTTAATTTGAAACATTACATTGATTTTTAAACTGAAATTGACCAAAAATTACATTAAAAACTAAGAAAAAATAACTAACTATGGATTAACTAACTACTGTGAACTACTACCCTTTCTCCACTTTTTCTTGGACTTTTATAGACCTAGAGTAGTTTCTTCTCCTTTCCCACTTTAATTTTTGACCATTGGATGCTTCCTTTTGATCTTGACCTTTGAAACATGCTTTTGGCGCCAACATGATTTTGTCAGTTTAGGGTTGAGTAAAAGGAAGAGAATGCACTTAATGCATCTTGGATAGTAGTGTGAGGTGGGGGAACATGGAGTGGGAGAAGGTGAGAAAAAAATGGAGTAGGAGGGGGGCTGGTTGCAGGCTGTGGCAGAGGTGGAGGGTGTTTGACTTTGATGTTTTACCCTGGGAGAGTTATAAAAACGGGGGTGTTTATTTTATTTGTGTTTGGGCCAGTTTGGTGGTGGGCTGTTGAAGAGTTGGGCTAGGGGTTTGATTGGGTTGTGTTTGTTTTGGGTAGTGGATTGGATGGTTGTAATATTAAGGGTCAATTTGGTTTATTAGTGTAATAAGCAAAACACAAAGATCAATATTGTAATTTTCAAAAAGTTGGGGGGCTGTGGTTTTTTCCCAAGTGTTCACAAGGACTAAAATCACCAAGTTTCATATTCCCAAGGACCAATGATGTAATTTTCCAATTTATTTTCCAAGGACTATTCTTGCCAAAAATGAAACTTTAGGGACCAAATATGTAATTTCTCCAAATCTTTTACCCAAGGGCCATAATTGCCAACTTGTAATTTCCCAAGGACCCAAAAATGATTTTTCATCCAAAAATATCTCACCAGGGACCAAATCTGCCAATTTATGAAGTTCAGGGACCAAACTGTAATTTCTCAAAGCTTTTGATATTTTTCACCAAAGGACTAAATATGACCACTTATGATTTTAAAAGGACCTTTGGTGATAATTTTCCATATTTTGAATGACCAGGGACTAATTTTGACATTTTATGAAAGTTGGGGGACTGAAACTGCTAATTTTGCAAACTTTGTACGTTTTTCATCTGTTTTTACTCATTTTGCATCTAAAACATATAAAACACAATTTTGGAATACTTTCAGTATTTTGATGCATTTCTGAGTGTTTTTGTATGTTTTGCAGTTCAGATTTGACCAAAAATGATGAGTGTTTGAGCACTCATCAATCCCCCACACTAAAATATTGCTAGTCCCTAGCAATAACTGTTTTGAAAACTTAATGGATTTTAATCTCTTTACCAAAAGCCATTACTTTTGGAGTAGCCAAATGTATCAGTTCAAGTAAGAACTATGGTCCACTTGATAACCATGTGATTTTGAGCAAACCACCAGCTGTCAACGGATTTGATTAGTCTTTACCAAAAGCCGTTTGCTTCTGGACTAGCCAACTCTTGATGGACAAAGTCAACATCTTGGTGAGCTGATTACCAATTATGGTGTTTCCACTGCCTTTACCACAAGCCATAATCTTGCGGGCTAGCCAACTCATTCACTTTTTGGGATATGGCGAGTTGATTTACCATACAATTTTGGGCAAATTGCAAGCCGTAAACGGATTTGAGATATCTTTAACAAGAGCCGTTTGCTCCTTGTTGATATAAATAATGTTTGTGAATGTTATTAATATCTCTCAATAAAACCTATGTTTTGATAATCACAAAACTCAAATCAAATTAAGTTAAGAATAAGACATAAACAAGTATTTGGTGACAAATATTTACCTCTACATCTTATATCACTTAAGGTATGCTTAAACTTAGCAACTTATGCATTACATGATCAAAGGAAATTTTGTATTAATACATAACATTTTATAAAATGATTATAACATTTTATATATATTTGTAAATCATTTTTGGTATAGCTTTATTAAACCACAAAGATATGATTTCAAATTTCCAACCAAAAAGGGCAAATTTTATCCAGAAAAACTTTTCAAACGTTCAGGAGGGCGGCCCCCTTAATTTTACTAGGCGGCCCCCTTAATGATTAAGGGGACCGGCCTATAATTAAGGGGACCGGCACGCTCCCGAATAGTAAAATCTGGCCCTTTAAATACTGGATCATTTTACACATTTTGCTCACCTTTTTGCACTATAAACTTTCTGATCCAATCTTCTTCTCTAGATCTAAAATCCTTTGATCATATATTTCATAAGTCTTTGTTTCTAAGTGATCCAAAGCTTCATCCATTCAAGTGCAAGAAGAAGAACACTTCTCTACATCCATCTTATTGTAGTGGTGTTGTGTATAGCTAGTTTCATATAGTACTAGTGATAGATATTTGTGAAGGTGTTGTGTATATTTGTTGATTGTAGAATCTTGGTGTGTTGTAAACTAGTTTAGTAGTTGTGACTTAGTTGTGCATAGAAGAAGGTGTGAAGATTGACAAGGTGTGAAGACGGTGTGAAGTCTTGAAGAAGGTGTGAAGGTGTGAAGATCACGTGGTGTGATATTTTGTGTGAGATTGGTTCTAGCTACGATTAGAACTCGACATTTAGCTTAGTGTCGTTAACTTGTGTAAGCCAAGGTGTGTAAGGTTTCTCCACCATAAGGAGTTTTTTGACATAGTGAAGAAAACTCTCGAGTGTGGTACTCGGGGAGTGGAGTAGGGCAAGGAATGTGTCCTTGTAGCCGAACCACTATAAATTCACGTGTTGTGGTTTGATCTTTCTAACTCTATCTTTTCTTCATTATATTTCAATACTTTCATTATTAGCTTAGACTTGCTTATATTGGTTGTTGCTTGAACTCACTTAAGATCGAATCGAAAGTTTTTATAACCTACAAAATATTTTGGAAATAAATTTTAAAAAGGACGTAAAACTATTCAACCCCCCCTTCTAGTTTTCCACAATTGGTATCAGGAGCCACGTCTAGCAAGATCTTTAAAATATATTGTATTTTAAAACTTGTAACGATCTATGAAATCTGAAAAATATTTAGAAGGGCAATCTATGCAAAGACCACCACTATTTGAAAGTGATGGATTTTTATATTGGAAAAATCGATTCGAAACTTATGTGAAGTCAAAAGATCTAGATCTTTGGCATATTATTACTAAAGGTGATTTTTTACCTATTCAAAATAACCCGGAAACTAAGAAAGATGAAATCGTACCTTTTGAAAAACAAAATGATGATTTAAAAAGAAAACTTGCAAAAAATAATGAAGCAAAAATGGTTATTTATAATGCGCTACCACGTAAAGAGTACGAAAGGATCTTTATGTGTGAAACCGCAAAAGAAATTTGGAACTCTTTACTAATAACTCACCAAGGTAATAGTCAAGTCAAAGATAATAAAATAGATCTACTTGTTCAACAATATGAGCAATTCACGATTCCGGAAGAGGAATCAATTGATAATGCTTTTGCTAGATTTAACACTATCATCACAAGTTTAAAAGCACTTGATGAGAATTTTTCTAGTAAGAATTTTGTTAGGAAGTTTCTTAGGGCTCTTCATCCAAAATGGCGAGCTAAGGTGACGGCTATTGAAGAATCAAAGAATTTGTCAACATTGCAACTTGATGAATTAATTGGAAATCTAAAAGTTTACGAAGTTATCATAAAGAAGGATTCCGAAATGGTCAAAGAAAAACGAGAGCAAAGCAAATCAATCGCCTTGAAAGCTAGAAAGGAATCTAGTTTTGAAGATAGCTCATCTTCCGAAAGTGATGATGAAGAATTCGCCATGGCCGTAAGAGACTTCAAGAAATTCTTCAAAAGGCGAGGAAGATTCGTAAGACAACCGTATGATGAAAAGAAAACATTTCAAAAGAGTAAAGATGACAAGAACAACAAGATTGAAAGAAAGTGCTTCAAGTGTGGTGATCCAAATCACCTCATCGGAAAATGTCCAATGATGAAAAGAGATCAAAATCAAAGAGCTTTTGTTGGAGGTACTTGGAGTGATAGTGACGGAGATGAGAAAGAAACGACAAAAGAAGAAAAGTGTCTTATGGCGAACACATCAAATGAGGTACGTTCCGAAACCGAATATTTTAGTGATGAAAGTATATCATTAGATGAAAAAGATCTAGATAATGAATATAATAAACTATGCAAATTAGGACAACTAGTAATGGCCAAAAACAAATTACTAAAATACATAAACAATCAATTAGAAAGTGAAGTACTAGAACTAAAAATTAAAATACATCAACTAGAAAAAGGTAAAGAAATTTTTGAAGAATGTAAATCATGTCAAGAGCTTAAAGGTGAAAATGAAACACTTAGGGAAGAAATTCGCAAACTTGACAAATTTGAAAATAGTAGTCAATCACTTAGTAAAATAATAAGTATTCAAAGAACATCTGGAGACAAAACCGGCTTAGGATTTAATTCAAATGAAGCTTCAACAAGCGAGATTAAAAATGTAAAATTTGAAAGTGAACTCAACAAACAAAAACCCTTAAAATCTAATCCTAAGTATATACTTATGAATGATAAGAAAATACCTCTTGCCAACGATGAAGAAGTTAAAGCTTTTTATAAACCGTCCTTAAAGACCGAAGTAGGATCTTCTAAACCCAAGATAAGATCTAAAACTCCGCCACCTAGAAAACCAAATAATTCTTACCCTAGGTCTAAAACACCTCAACCAAGAAGAAACCAAAATAGGCAAAACTATAATAACAATAGTAATCAAATGTGGAACTACCAACAAAGCTACAATCCTTGGGGCATTCTACCACCTTTCATGCACCCGAGTCAAATGTTAAACATGTTTGGACCAAACAACTTTGGACCAAAAGGACAATGGGGATCAAATGGCTAGACGAACATTCCTTGAGGCAATCTTGGTGTTTCTCTCAACATATACTTTTTCAAAGTCTATATTTCATCTTGATGATGTTGAAGATTTCTTTTGAATACCACCGGGTACGCCATTCTTTCACAACTCATTGCCATGCTTAGATAAATATGCATTGTTTGATTTCGTAAAGTATTTAGATATAATTTGTTATTTTCTTCTATTTGTTAGAATCACACACACACACACACACACACATATATATATATATATATATATATATATATATATATATATATATATATATATATATATATATATATATATATATATATATATATATATATATATATATATATATATATATACATACATACATATATATACTATTATACGTAATATATTAAATATATTTATACATATATATATTCACTTGCACATAACCTAGATACGTCATTTGTTGACTTTCTAGAACTCCAGGAAATCGTTCTTTCCTTTCCTTCCCCCCTCACGTTATTTTAGTAAGTCCTCTTTTAGGAGACTCATGATGATGAAGGGATATGAGTCAAGTGGACTTTTGTAATGCAAGAACGCCTTCGCACGTGAACACTATGGATGAAACAAACTCCTCTCGCCGATTATATCCTATCTCCGCTACTATCCTTCAAACCTCACCCATCAACCCATCTTTCACTCACACTTACACTTATAATATATATATATATATATATATATATATATATATATATATATATATATATATATATATATATATATATATATATTATAAGTGTAAGTGTGTATATATATATATATATATATATATATATATATATATATATATATATACACTTATTTACATATTCCCGAACACACCTAAAATCCTTCATCAACTTAACACTTTGATCATTTTATCCAAAATTATCAAAGGTATATTTTAATTATCGAAACGATAATTAAAAAAAATTGTTAAGGATTCTATCATCGTGCCAATGAACGTTTACGTATTTTTGATATACTATAAATCTAATTATATACGTATAAATATTTTTGTTCCAGAAACTAACTCCGCGAAATTTGGAAAATTTCAAAGGCGGCCCCCTTAATAATTAAGGGGACCGGCCTGTTATCGAGGGCGGTCCCCTTAATGTTTAAGGGGGCCGGCCATCTGACACTTCCAAAATCGTTTTTCCTTCTTAATTCTATTCCCAAACACTCCATTTACTCACTCACCTCTTCCCCTATGCTGCTGTGAACGAAACTAAACCTCCAAAACCACCAAAATCCTTCACCAAATCACCAATTTGGGGTTATTTCGCAAGGGGCAAACATCAACCAAACATGTAACAACATCTTTTGTGAAAATGCCTAAGATCACGGTTGGTGATGTCTCCAAAACCAAACAATACATTCCAAATGTCTCTTCTACTCTCGGCATGTCTCCTTCAGTTGCATGTTTCTATCGTCCTATTGAAAATAGAAACATTCATGAAGGACAAATTGTCGATCCATCTTTCTATGAAAATGATCAAACCGAACGAATGTTCACCAATATTCGTTTTGAATGTCTTTTCCAAATCAACGAACCTATCATTCCTCATTTTATCCTCGACTTCTATAGCCAAGTGACGGTGCAAACCGATCCCTATGGTCATCTCCTCATTTCCTTCATGATTCAAAATCAATTCATCACTCTTACTCTTGCTCAATTTGGGCAAATTCTTAGAATCCCATTCAACGGCCAAGCCGTTTTCTCAAATGAATAGGATCTTTCCACTCTTGAAAGAAATCGTCCTCAGGATGGCCCCTACTATTCTGAGATTCCGAGTCCTGAAGACATTCGTCGAATGCTTGAACTAGAACGTCGTACGACTAGTCGAGTAATCAAGTCGAAGAATGTCTATATTCATGCCAATCAAATCCTCCTCAAAGAGCTAAGCCAAGATATGAAGAAGTGGGAAGAACTCATTCGAGAGAATGCGTTTGGTACTGGTGGTCACCGTGATCATGTCACGGCGAGCATTGCCCACATGCTTTATTGTGTTATTGCTGAAGAGCAATACGATTTGGCTTATCTTTTTGTTCATCAAATCATGTCCGCCAAAAACTCCCCAAATGCCAATCTTCCTTACGGTATGTTTCTCACACGACTTTATCGTTATGTGATGGAACATTACCCACATCTTCAAAGAGACTACTACGTTCATATCCTTCCTACTTTGAACCAACTTACTCGTGTTCGTACTCGCCGTCCTCGTAGTGACAAAGGAAAATCTCGTGTTCCTTTGTATTCTAGGCCTCGTGGTTCTACATCTCATCGTGATGACGATGATGATGAGGAGGAAGACACCTCACGTGTTAGTACTCCATCCCCCACGACCTTTGTTGAAGATCTTTCCGATCTTGATGATACCGAGTATCAAATTCCTCTTCCTCATAAACGTACCGATGAGCTTCTCTTCACTTGTCAAACGTCTATCATCAATCGTCAACAACAAATGCATGAAGAACTTCGAGGGGGATTCAAATCCGTTGGGAAGATGTTTAGGAAGATGATTGGAAAGAAGAAGAAGTAGAAGACATTGATGCATTGCTACTTGTTATTACTTGTTTCTATTTAACATGTGTATGGTTTGCTACTTGTCCGACTTATTCGGAAATACTTGTGTTTGTTCTTGCTTATCTCTTGGATAATTTTTAGTCTTTGAATAATTATCATGCTATGCTATGCTTCTTTTCAAATATGGGTTATAATATGTTTATTTGCATGCAAAATTTGGTTATATATATATGTTTATATATCATCATTCCTAGTGTATATGCTTCTAATAGAGCTTGCTGGAAAAACAAACTTGAAAAATGGCCAAATTCTGCAAATTTTGGGTTTCGGGTCGTCTGGGAAAACACCAAATGGGCGGCCCCCTTAATTCCCTAGGCGGTCCCCTTAATGATTAAGGGGGTCGGCATACAATTAAGGGGTCCGGCCATCTGGAACTGGGTTTACTGTTTTCTTTTGCATCTTGTGAACCATTTCTCTAGTTTCAGCTACCATTTCCCATTTTAACCCAACTAATTTTAGAATCTCATTCAACCATTTCAAATATATACCTAAATAAACCATTTCCATACTATAAATTCCCTCAACAATCACCATTCCTCATCTCATCATTCATCATGACTTCACCAAGCACCTCACACTCCAAAACCTCCAAGAAACAAAAACTTGTGGTCATCCCCCCAAAACAACTCTTCATTGATTTAACAAATGAAGACAACAAAACCCCATCACCTCCACCAAAATGCTCATCCCCAAGTGCACCTAATGCACCATCTAAAACACCTTCCACTCATGGAACTTCCTCATCCTCCATACCCTCAACCTCATCAATCAATGACTACATCAACTCACACTTGTCACCACAAGTATCATCACCACCTCCTACACAAGAACCCATGTCCACCCATCTTACCATCTCACTCTCACCAATAACACCACTTGATGCTCATCTCTCATCTCCACCTATTACACCACCATTCTTTGCCAATCCCGTACCTTGGAGGCTACTTGAATCCCATGGGGATACTTGTCTTTGTTGCATCCACAACCGCACGGTCATCTTTGGCCTTAGAGATGAAATTCAATATATGTTCTCATATATTGAACATTTGCTTACCAACCCACCACCACCACCAACTCCACCATCCTCTCCAATTATTCCTCCACCACAATTCTCACCCATTCCTCCACCATCACCATCATGCTCTCCAAATTAAGCATATGATATGCTTAATAAATAAAGCCTCTACCACCCCTTTTGCTTGCAAGCTCTATGAAGTCCATGTACCCTTTGCATGATGATGTATTTTTCTTGTTGTTAGCTTATGTAATTGCTATTATCTTGTACTCTTCATTATTTGTACTTGTATTGTTGTGTCTTGACACAACCATTGCTCTAATATGAATGCTTCCCTCTTTTCTCATTACCTTATATTTGTGTGCATGTATATACTTGTGCTTCTAATATGAATGCTTCCCTCTTTTGCAAGCATTCCATAGCTCGTTCTCTTGGTGCCCCCAAACGAGGGGGAGTACACATCAAGGGGGAGTTTCTACCCGTCAATTTTTCACATTTGAAAATTGTCGGCTTAACCTTTTTGATTCTACAAAAAGGGGGTGAAGTAAATATAAACTCACTAAAATACTTGTTTAAAAATTAATTTTTGAGTTAATGAGTTTAAGTTTTGTAATCATCAAAAAGGGAGAGATTGTTGATATAAATAATGTTTGTGAATGTTATTAATATCTCTCAATAAAACCTATGTTTTGATAATCACAAAACTCAAATCAAATTAAGTTAAGAATAAGACATAAACAAGTATTTGGTGACAAATATTTATCTCTACATCTTATATCACTTAAGGTATGCATAAACTTAGCAACTTATGCATTACATGATCAAAGGAAATTTTGTATTAATACATAACATTTTATAAAATGATTATAACATTTTATATATATTTGTAAATCATTTTTGGTATAGCTTTATTAAACCACAAAGATATGATTTCAAATTTCCAACCAAAAATGGCAAATTTTATCTAGAAAAACTTTTCAAACGTTCAGGAGGGCGGCCCCCTTAATTTTACTAGGCGGCCCCCTTAATGATTAAGGGGACCGGCCTATAATTAAGGGGACCGGCACGCTCCCGAACAGTAAAATCTGGCCCTTTAAATACTGGATCATTTTACACATTTTGCTCACCTTTTTGCACTATAAACTTTCTGATCCAATCTTCTTCTCTAGATCTAAAATCCTTTGATCATATATTTCATAAGTCTTTGTTTCTAAGTGATCCAAAGCTTCATCCATTCAAGTGCAAGAAGAAGAACACTTCTCTACATCCATCTTATTGTAGTGGTGTTGTGTATAGCTAGTTTCATATAGTACTAGTGATAGATATTTGTGAAGGTGTTGTGTATATTTGTTGATTGTAGAATCTTGGTGTGTTGTAAACTAGTTTAGTAGTTGTGACTTAGTTGTGCATAGAAGAAGGTGTGAAGATTGACAAGGTGTGAAGACGGTGTGAAGTCTTGAAGAAGGTGTGAAGGTGTGATAAAGGTGTGAAGATCACGTGGTGTGATATTTGGTGTGAGATTGGTTCTAGCTACGATTAGAACTCGACATTTAGCTTAGTGTCGTTAACTTGTGTAAGCCAAGGTGTGTAAGGTTTCTCCACCATAAGGAGTTTGTTGACATAGTGAAGAAAACTCTCGAGTGTGGTACTCGGGGAGTGGAGTAGGGCAAGGAAGGTGTCCTTGTAGCCGAACCACTATAAATTCACGTGTTGTGGTTTGATCTTTCTAACTCTATCTTTTCTTCATTATATTTCAATACTTTCATTATTAGCTTAGACTTGCTTATATTGGTTGTTGCTTGAACTCACTTAAGATCGAATCGAAAGTTTTTATAACCTACAAAATATTTTGGAAATAAATTTTAAAAAGGACGTAAAACTATTCAACTCCCCCTTCTAGTTTTCCACACTCCTGGATTAGCCAATCCTTTTGTCGTTTAGACATGGCGGACTGATAACCACAAAAATTTTGAAACTTTAGTGAAAACTTTTTTAAATTTTTGCAAAAAACGGGGGTATAAGATAGTAAAATGTGATAAAATTCGCTAGAATAGCGAAATACCTCCCCACACTTAGAATGAATATTGTCCTCAATATTAAAAGTCCCGGCTATTATGCCGACTCTTTGAACGTAAATCAAGCTAAATGTGGAAAACACCATTTTGTATTTTCACTTTATAAGTAACCACAGTAGGGGTAACTCCCCCACACTTAGGGTGAAAACCCTAAGTACATGCTACTGTTTTTGTTTACCGAGTCGCTAGCTTGACTCGACCCCGAATTCATTTGTCCTTAGGGAAGCATGATGTGGAAGAAACAATCTCCATCGGACTTTCATTCAAGATGTTTGGACAAACATTTGAAGCACGTGAAAGTTCCACACCGATGAGATATAATCCCGACTTAAAATAGTATAAACTATAAGCGGTGATGCCGGGGTCAAAAATGATGTCTTCATTCCCGAAGGAATGAAGAACAGGAGAAGTCACCCTGTAGGTGAAGAAAGGAAGAAAGATCTTGATGACAATCAAGATTGATTCATCATCATCAGAAAGAGAATTCATGATTGGTGTATCATGAATCTCATCATTTAAGCTCAGATGATCTAGACAGATTATGGGTGGGAGGGTTGGGATTTTGATATCAATCAAATTCTCAAGGTTGAGAACATTTCCCTCCGGAAAACAAAGATCAACTTTGTCTAGATCAAAGTAAAAATTATCATACTCCGGTGGAGATATGATATGAGTGAGTTCACCGGAGAACTCCTCAAAGGTGAATGAATCATATTCGGGGAGAGAAATTTGAGAATGAGAAGTGGTACTGCCACTAATCTTCTCTCCCATATGATCAAAAGTAAAGGCTTCAAACTCCGGAATAGGATCATCGGAGACAATGTCACTATCCTTTATGGGGATAGGAGATGAAATAGGTTTCTCTTTGAAAGCCTTGATTTTAGAAATGAGGAGATCGACATTCAATAATGTTGCACGAAGTGCTTCATCCTTGATTTCAGTGTCAATCTCATCATTCTCTTCTTCTAAGCTAACTAGCTTAGAAGGTAATTCTTCCATAAAAACGATGTCTCCACAAGATAACGAATCGTCATCAGTAGAATCGGAGAACATCTGAACATCATCATTCGGGAAGATAAGAGGAGGAGGGATATCACACAAATGATTAAGAGTTCCCTGTGACTCTCTTGGGATTGGAACAAGGTCCTCAACACTAGACTTTATGAATTCGTCCGATTCCCTTTCAGGAACAGTGTCAAGATGCTCGTCCCCCATGCTCAGAGAGTGAGTGGGAACCTCTGGTGTGATAACAGTGGGTTGAGATGAAATCTCAACTAATGGAATTTCATCTGATGAATCTTTATAAAATCCAAGGATATCAAGGGTATCTTCATCATCACTGTCATCAAGAATGAAACAGAATCGAGAGCTAGATCTGGCTGCTTTTTCTTTTGCAATTGATTCCCTAATAGATCTTTCATAAGCATCTTGGGAATTTATTTTAGCAGCCTGTTCTTCAGCTAACAATTCTTCCATCGATTTTTGGTTTGGATTATCAGGGGTGTGTATGATTCCTTTCAAGTCTTTCACTAAATCCAAAAGATCAAGGAGAAGACTTTAAGGAATTTGCTGAGATGGAGGTTCGTCATAATATGATGTGTCAAAATTGTTACAAGGAAATGGATTCCTTGTTTGACAATCGGAGCTGAAGTGTGGACCTCCACAGTAATCACAACAGTAAAACTGATGCGGCTGCGGGTTTTATGTGCTAGAGTCATAATCGTTATCATGAAACTGCACATAGACAAGCGTGTTTCCTGATTGACAATCATAACTGTAGTGTGAACCACCACAGTACTCACAACAGTAAAACTGTTGAGTCTCATGGTGTGGTAGCTGATGGAATGAATTAGTGGTGTCATGGTAGGAATAGGGATTCTGGTTATAGACAGACCTGTTTCCTGACTCTACCATGCCACAACTGGGGCAATTGCCACCATTATAAGGACTACCACACCATTCACAGATCAGAAGGTGTGGATGAGACATAGAAAGAATCAAAAGTGTATAGAGGGTGAGGAATGGAGAATCAAAAGGGTAGGAGGATGAAGAAGGATATTTTTGGATTTTTGGATAAACATTTTGTACAAATGAGAAAGAAAATCTTTTTGAGTTTTTTTTTTTTTTTTTTTTTTTTGTTCGTTGAAAACTGATTTTAAAATTTTTCGGGAACAGTTTTGTTTTTATATGAAAATAAGAATATAATATGAACAAGGGTGGGTAAATATACAATGAGTGTATATCCCGATTCACTAATACGCAAAACCGTTTAGAATAACGCGCACAACCTCCCCGGCAGCGACGCCAAAATTTGATTGGCTCAGAACGGTCAACCTAAATCAACCAGGTAAATGGTCAACCAGGTCAAACTGCCTAGATTCAATGCTCCTTGGAATACAGTGTTTCCCCGGGTCGTCATGTCCCGACGAGGTGTGGATGGTAAACAAACGGGTCTATGATCGGGTGAATTTGGACAGAAAGGGGTTTGTCAATGATTAAGCTAAGGAATCTACAAAGAAATAGCTTAAACAAGCTATATAGATGATTACGTGAAAGTTAGATACCTAAAAACATTTAATATCTAAAAACATGTACGTTCAGATTTAATTTACGCGCACGTACAAAATAAAACGCGAAAACTGAAATCTGAAAACCCACAGGGGGTGAAAATGACTTTTTTACAAACTAAAGGATAAAAGAAAATTTTTAGAAAATTAAAATGAATTTTTACACTAATTAATTATTTATTATTAATTAAATACTATTTAATACTAATTATTAATAATTAAATAACTTAAATACAATATAATATTAATTTAACACTAGAAAAATGAAAATTAAATTTCTAAAATTATAAAATAACTAAAAACAAATTTTAAAACTAAAAATATGTCTTTTTGTCTTTTTGTGGTTTTTATATTAATTAATTACTAATTAAATATTAATTACCTAATTAAACTAATTAGATTTATTAAAAATACTAAAAAGACTTAGAAAATTAAGAAAAATTTTATAAACCTAATTAACCATCACAGGAATCCTAAAAAATTATAAAAAGTTTGTTTTATAAGTTTTTACACTATTTTACTAATTATTATATTAAATATTAATTAATTGCTAATTAAAATATTTAAATTATAAAAAATAGAAAATGAACAGTAAAAAGTCTAGAAAAATTCTCAAAATTATATTATATTATATAAAAGCTAGGGAAACTAATTATGCTATTTAATACTTAATTATTATGCTATTTAATATAAAAACTAGGTGTCACTTTGTAAAAACTAATTATGCTATTTAATACTTAATTATTAATTAATTAATAATAAAACTAATATTAAATCTAATTAATACTAAAAGACAAAATAAAAATCTGAGAAATTTACTAAAATTACTTTAATATAAAAAAAATTTAAGAAAAATATAAAAATGCTAAGTGCTTAATAAAAATTTAAAAAGGAAAATTAAAATTTAAATTACATTAAATAGAAACTATCACTTGAAATTAAATTATTTTTTCTGGATTTTTCTTTTTGAAAACTAATGTACATCTAAAAACTAACAACTTTTGCAAAAACAACTTTTTGAAAATAAAAAATAAGCACTATGGATACAATAAGCCATGACAGTTGACTTATGTTGACTGTGGTAGGCAAAAGCTTGAAATAAGCTCATGTGGGGCCCACAATGGGTGATTCTGGTTTACTTGAGTTGCTTGGATATGTTTAAGCAGGTTTCACTCAAATAAGCTATGTGAATAAGCCAAAAAGCTATAATAAGCAAGTTGATAAATGAAGACTGAGACAGAAAATGGGACAGCCTTTGGAAGGGTTTTCAAGTGAGGTCCACAAGGTCTAAGGGCACAAGCTTACAAGAAATTGATAGGGGACCAGCTGGTGAGCTTAAGGAACCAAGGGGGGCCTTTGGGGCCCACTGTGGTGGCCAGAAACCACCACCAAAGTGGTGGTGATGGTTGTGTGATCTGCTGCAGCAGGGGGTTATCCCTCCCCTGCAGCTGAGTTTGAAGTGATGTGGGGGCCCACAAAAAAATCCCAAAATTGAAAGGATGCCAGGAACTCAAAGATGAGGTGGGGGGTTGCTAAACCTAAAAGTTTAAAGGGCTGAATCACATCACAAAAATCTAGAAAATTCTTGCTAGATTTGAGAAAAATGAAAACATGCAAATTTGACTTTTTACACTTGTGATGAAAGCTTGACCTATATGAACTTTGAATCAATCAGAAACACTGAAAATGATGTAATGAGCTAAAAAGAGATGAGATTAAGCTAAAATAGCAACTAATGAAGGGAAATGGTGAGATTTCAAGCCCTTAAACCTAACAGTGATCTCATAAGCTTGGATTATTTAAAATTTTGACTTTCTTCCAAACAAACCCTGGGTTTTAACCTATAACTAACCTAATGTGGCCAATTATGATGTGTCTAGACTAAAAGCAACAACAAGAGCCTATTGGAACATGTAGGAACTGCCTAAACCAAACACTCCCTAATGTAATTGTTTTGGTTTTTAAAACTGATTCAACTGTTTCTAGATTGGAACTCAGAAAAGCAATGATTCACTAATCTATCCTAAGACATAATAATCATTTAAAGACAGAAAATAAGCTATCAATCCTAGGAAATAAGCAAGGGTACTAATTAGCCAATGTTAATCAGTCAACATGGAATCTGAGAACCTAAGCTAAACTGAACTACCAATTCAGTCTCCCTATCACATATGATCATGAATAAGCATAAGTAACTGAAATTTAGACTAAAAAGGACAACTAATAAGTAGTTTATGAAATAAGCTAAAAATATGCAAAGATGAAAATTACCAAGAAAATGGAACTTAATAGGATTGAAAGTATCAATGAGCCTTAATCAAGACTGACAAGGCTCAAATAAGCTCAGTAAGCTTTTTCCAATTGCTTATTCTACCAGGTTGAGTTTTGTTAACTCACTTGAGTTTTTGTGATAGAACAATGCTTGTGGAACAAGTAGCTAACCAATAGCTATATGAAGCTAAGATAAGCTAAACTAACACCAAAACAAGCTTGTGGAAGCTTATTAAATCTATTCAAACTTAAATGAACTTTAGGCTTAAAACTTGAAAGTGGATTGCACAAGAATTAACAGGATACTAACTTGCATTGATTTTAACTATTGAAAGAAACAATTACAGAGCTTAATTTGAAACATTACATTGATTTTTAAACTGAAATTGACCAAAAATTACATTAAAAACTAAGAAAAACTAACTAACTATGGATTAACTAACTACTGTGAACTACTACCCTTTCTCCACTTTTTCTTGGACTTTTATAGACCTAGAGTAGTTTCTTCTCCTTTCCCACTTTAATTTTTGACCATTGGATGCTTCCTTTTGATCTTGACCTTTGAAACATGCTTTTGGCGCCAACATGATTTTGTCAGTTTAGGGTTGAGTAAAAGGAAGAGAATGCACTTAATGCATCTTGGAAGTAGTGTGAGGTGGGGGAACATGGAGTGGGAGAAGGTGAGAAAAAATTGGAGTAGGAGGAGGCTGGTTGCAGGCTGTGGCAGAGGTGGAGGGTGTTTGACTTTGATGTTTGACCCTGGGAGAGTTATAAAAACGGGGGTGTTTATTTTATTTGTGTTTGGGCCGGTTTGGTGGTGGGCTGTTGAAGAGTTGGGCTAGGGGTTTGTTTGGGTTGTGTTTGTTTTGGGTAGTGGATTGGATGGTTCTAATATTAAGGGTCAATTTGGTTTATTAGTGTAATAAGCAAAACACAAGGATCAATATTGTAATTTTCAGAAAGTTGGGGGGCTGTGGTGTTTTTCCCAAGTGTTCACAAGGACTAAAATCACCAAGTTTCATATTCCCAAGGACCAATGATGTAATTTTCCAATTTATTTTCCAGGGACTATTCTTGCCAAAAATGAAACTTTAGGGACCAAATATGTAATTTCTCCAAATCTTTTACCCAAGGGCCATAATTGCCAACTTGTAATTTCCCAAGGACCCAGAAATGATTTTTCATCCAAAAATATCTCACCAGGGACCAAATCTGCCAATTTATGAAGTTCAGGGACCAAACTGTAATTTCTCAAAACTTTTGATATTTTTCACCAAAGGACTAAATATGACCACTTATGATTTTAAAAGGACCTTTGGTGTAATTTTAGATATTTTGAATGACCAGGGACTAATTTTGACATTTTATGAAAGTTGGGGGACTGAAACTGCCAATTTTGCAAACTTTGTACGTTTATCATCTGTTTTTACTCATTTTGCATCTAAAACATATAAAACACAATTTTGGAATATTTTCAGTATTTTGATGCATTTCTCAGTGTTTTTGTATGTTTTGCAGTTCAGATTTGACCAAAAATGATGAGTGTTTGAGCACTCATCAGGGAGCTATTTAAAAACCCGGAATTACTTTAAATTTAATGATTTTTGGAATATTTGATAGTTTATTCGCGATGAATTTGTAAACTTTGAATCGTGGTTTTGAATTTCGTGGTTTCTATGGAATTTGAATTGGAATTATTAATTTAATATGGAATATATGTGGTGATTTATTTTGAGATTTTCTTTTGGCACTACGTTCACTCCGGCACTAGGATAACCTAACGAAATTTTAAATATTTTGAATGATTGGTTCGGTTTATATATTTTTGGAACGTATCGTGGTATTTCAAAATTTTGAGAACGAGCTTGGTTCGAGAGAGTCGTGATATTTTAAAAAAAGTTTCGGGTTTTGGTCCGTGTATTCTACACCTAGTTACCTTACCCTCCACTATAAATAATATTATCATTATTATTAATATATATGTATTTTTTTTTTCTTTTCTTGGAAGTAATACAAAAATCATCCTTGTGGTCTTTCCTGGCTCACAAACACCAACACCTTCATCATCTCTCTCTCTCTCAATATCATTTCACCCTCACCAAAAACCCTAGCCGCCGCCCTAATATCCGGCTGCCACCACCACACCGCCACTCCATCATCAACACCACCACCACCAATCAACTCCTCATCTCATTTCCTACTCGATCTACCCCCACACGCGCCCTATAACCCTTTATAACCCCACGTATAATCACCAAAATCATCACCACTTTCTTGTTTTTGGAAGTTTGTCACGTTTTGAGTCTTGAGAATCAAAGGTGAGACGAGTTCACTCGTATTTTTTTTGATAAAAACGTGACCTAGGGTCACGACTTAAAGATATTCGTTTGGGTTATGGATTAAAACATGAAATATAAGTGGGTTTTTGGATAAAATGTAATGTTTTGGGTGTTTGGTATCAGGGTTCCATGTTTTTGGAGGAGGTCGAAGTGAAACCGAGAGCTCCATGCTCTCGGCTTGTATATTTTTTGAGCTTGGTGGAGTTTCGATTCTTGGTTTTGTGTTTTGATGTTGTCGAGGGTATTGGTGATGCATTTCTTGGTTATGGTTGATTTTTGGCCAATGTTTATTTGATGTTGAGGTTGTAGGTTGTTACATTGACCCTTGGGGTCGATTTGGATTTGTGTCGAGCTCGGATGAGCTAGCCGAGACCATGATGGTCTCGGGTATGACCTTTTGCAGTTCATGTGTGAGCCGAGACTCCAAGTGAGTCCCTCGACTCGGGGTTTGACTTGGTAATCGACCCGGATAACATGTATTATTTGGTGACTTTATTTGGCTTCTTGGTATATTTTCTTGTTGTTATTATTGTTATTGTGGTTGAGGTATATTACCTTTGGCGTTGTTGATGTTGTTGTCGTTACTTGGGAGCCGAGAATGGAATGGTAATGGTTATTGTTGTGGAGTTGTGTTGACGAAAATGATATGGGGACCGATTGTGTGACGGTCAAACTAGAAGGACGGAGATAGGTTAGTCGGGTGCCGTAGTCGGACCCTATTGTTGTAGCACGTGATATGGGACTTGATTGACGGAGATGGATTACTTGGTTATGATTGGTTATTATTATTTGGACTTTGGTTGTGCGTGTCGAAGTCACGTTGACTTTCTAGTCAACGGTTGATTTCGGCAAAAACGCCGTAACACTTGGATTTGGACAATGAGCCGAGATTGATGACTCAGACATGTGACCATCTTATATAACTCGATATTAATTAATCAAAATTAATAATAAAACTCGTAATAATATTATTAATAATATAAATATATATACGTGAAAACGTACATATATTTATACAAGTGCGTATATTAAAAATAAAACGATCACGAGTAATATTATAATAACGTGACGATGTATATTATACTATAAAAATAGTGTAATAAATGTCGGGAAAGTTATTATGAGTAAACAACTATAAAGGCCGATAAAATTTATAACGTTGGATAATCATTACGAAATGAAATGTTTTTGGAAAATAAAACGGGAAACTTACGAGTTATACGGGATTGTGGTCACTTTAGTCCAAGTGGGCCATATTATTCATTGAGTGACTTTCGTGCTTGTCACGGATATGTGACGTTAATACATCCATTTTCTATAACTACGTAACTTATTTGATCGACGGATTAAATAGGACCTATTTAGTTATATAAAATGAGTATATTAATGGGTATTGTATCCTACGACGCCCATAGGTCGTGGTATATGTACGGAATTTATGAGTTACTAAATATTACGTGAGGTTTATCAAATTGACGAATTTGGTAAGTTTGACGATGTATTTAGGGAACTCATTAAACTTGGAAATATACCATATAGTATTCTACATGCTATGTGATTTCGGTTTTGGGTTTAAGCTTGGAACAATATATTAAGTAAATAAAGTATGGAGGAATACCAAGTCGACGGATTTGGTAAACTTAGATGTTTTATTTTAAATGATATATTGGACTAATATTAAACCCGTAGGTTGTTATTATTATTTCTTTTGTGGTGATTTCTTGATTTATAACGTTGGATAATCATTACGAAATGAAATGTTTTTGGAAAATAAAACGGGAAACTTACGAGTTATACGGGATTGTGGTCACTTTAGTCCAAGTGGGCCATGTTATTCATTGAGTGACTTTCGTGCTTGTCACGGATATGTGACGTTAATACATCCATTTTCTATAACTACGTAACTTATTTGATCGACGGATTAAATAGGACCTATTTAGTTATATAAAATGAGTATATTAATGGGTATTGTATCCTACGACGCCCATAGGTCGTGGTATATGTACGGAATTTATGAGTTACTAAATATTACGTGAGGTTTATCAAATTGACGAATTTGGTAAGTTTGACGATGTATTTAGGGAACTCATTAAACTTGGAAATATACCATATAGTATTCTACATGCTATGTGATTTCGGTTTTGGGTTTAAGCTTGGAACAATATATTAAGTAAATAAAGTATGGAGGAATACCAAGTCGACGGATTTGGTAAACTTAGATGTTTTATTTAAATGATATATTGGACTAATATTAAACCCGTAGGTTGTTATTATTATTTCTTTTGTGGTGATTTCTTGATTTTGAGTTGTGTCGACCCTCCACCCGCATGGATACCAAACGCCAAACTCCAAACTAATATGAATATAATGCGAGAAATGGATTTTTGGAAAGTAAAATGGAATACGTTCGGGATTGGAAATATTCGATTTTGAGTAAATGATCCTGAAAAGAGTTTATATTGTTAGGAAGTGCCGAGTCCGTAGTTGCCGTCATTTGAGTTGCTATACATCTTACTTCTACCGATTTCTTTCTGCTGATTTCTGGACTTGAGGTGAGTCATAGCCCCACTTTTACTTTTGAACTAAGTTTTCAATACTTGGGGTGAGAAACGTGCAAATGGCTTTATGTGGACTATTATCGCTTTTTATTTCAAAACTTGCTATGCTTGTAGAACTAGGTAGACAGTGAGCGAGGCCTAGTCAAGAACTAGGTAAGCTATAGAGCGAGGCCTAGTCAAGAACTAGGTAAGCTATATAATGAGGCCTAGTCTAGAACTAGGTAAGTTAAACATGTCGTATCCTTACGAATGTTGGGTATGTCGTATCCTTACGCATACAGATTGATTTGATTTGATTTTGGTTATTGGACTATAGTGTGCACCTATAGGGTTGGTTATTGAGCTTTGAGGCCTAGTCTAGCTAGAAAGAGTTTTGCGTATATGTCCACTTGATTGAATTATGAACTTAAACCTATGATCTCACCAGCGAAAGCTGACTTTTAGCGCGTTTTCTGAGGTAATTAAGTAATGACCTTGGATGCTTGGATTGGAGGCTTGGCTTGGCAAAACGGTTCATGGATCTATTTTCTTAAACTCTGATATGTATTGTGGACCTACTTTTATTTCTTTTGGGCCTTACTTCGGATAAAATTTGGGATGAATGTAAACTTTAAAACCCCTTTTGGTTGTGTTTTTCTTATGTTTACTTTATTTCTTTCTTTTATGACTTGTGTTGGATACCAATCCTCGTAACACCCCGAAAGCTTGTTGAGTCTTCCGTTGTACCAAATTTTAGGGGTGTTATAGATTGGTATCAGAGCCAAGGTTATAGAGAACTAGGTAATAAACACCTAAACTATAACCGATTTTAATAGAAAACGATCCTCGACCAATGCTCGCCATGCCGAAGCATCTTCGATTATATTGAGGTATTATGAGATAATGATTAGATATGAGATTTTTGAGATGATTTGAGAATATGGGATATATTGATTATGTGATATGATGGCATTTTGGGGAATTATATGGCTTAATTGTTTTATAAATGTTTTAGTAATGCGGTATTTGAAATCTTTCTTGAAATTATATGATTGGGATTTTTGATGACTTTGATACGATATTTTGAGTGTCGCGGTTTAGCTGTTTTGAAACACTTACACCTACCCTACGCCGTTGTCACAGACTATGGCCTCCCATACATTCGATGTTACTGAGGATATTCTTGCTGACCCTTTCCGCCCAGCACAGATTACCATAGCTTCTGATGATCCCTATAGGATTGTCATACATTCAGCTACTTCATCACCGACAGCAGCTACTTCTGCACCACTTGCTGCATCTACTTCTCAGGGACCCTCATCTTCTCTAGGGTTCCCTGGTACTTCGAGACAGCTTACTCTTCATCAGGCTTTGGCTCGTGTGGCTCCACGTTTTGCCCACCGAGCTACGGCACGCATGTTTGTGCGTCCTTCGTCACCACCCATGCATTTTGATGCTCACGCTCTTCTATCAGATGCACCACCCGCATCATTGCGTCGTCGTCCTAGATCACCTACCCTATCACCACATGGTTCACCTGTTCGGAGACGACGATTGATGGAGTACTCTTCAGATGAGGAGGAGGAGGAGTACGAGGGTGAGGAGGAAGCTGATGACCCTCAAGAGGCCGAGCAGGGGGATGATGACCCACAGGAGGGTGAGGAGGAGGAGATGCCTGATGATGATGGTTTGCCTGCACAGCCAGCTCAGGCTGAGGAGCCCGATTCTCAGATACATCTGTTAGAGCCGGTTTCACCTGATCACCCATTCTTGTTTGATTCACCACCTGGTAGTCCCGTGGCATCGAACGCGCCATCTGAGAAATCTGCTGAGCATGCAGAGTTGGGTGAGACTGGTAGGATTTGGACTCGACTTACTGCTCTAGGAGAGAGCATCACACATATGTCTGATCGGATTGATAGGGTGACTGTTGAGTTTATTGGAGAGTTGAGGATTGATTTGGTTACTGTTGAGAGGAGGACTACGGAGATTAGGAGAGGTATGATGGAGTGATGAGGCGAAAAATGATCCACTTTTAGGGGGTCATTTAAGCTCGGAATTGAACTTATTTGATCAAATATTGCCCTAAATCGTTCCTTTTGTGATTTTAGGTACTTTGGGAGTGAAATCTGGAAAAGGAAGCAATTCGGACGTTTTTGGAGAATAAAAGTGAAGAAAACGCCAAAGTCTTAATTTTCCTTGCTGGGAACAGTAGGTGACGGCGTCAAGAGTAATTTCCATGACGACCCAGTACAGATTTGACGGCGTCACGAAGAAGGGCGTCAAGAGTAAAAGTCATGACGTCCTGGAAATGCATAACACATGACGGCGTCAAAAGTAGATCAAGGCAGTCCGAGAATTATTTTGGCGGCGAGGTGACGGCGTCACATACTTTGTCTTGACGCCGTCAGACCCTATTTCCTATATATATTTTTCTAATTTTCAAACATTAAAAAGAGAGAAGTTTTGGAGAAACCCTAAGTACGAACTTGGTGCGAATTTTACTGGTTTTTCAAGGGTTCTAAGCCCTTGATACCTTTCATGTGTAATTGAGATAAGTATTCTTTTAATTCAATCAATATGACTATGTGTTGGTTGTCTATATCTTGTTCTTGTCTTAATTCCATCATGCTAGGCTAGATCTATCTTGTGTTTGCTTGGATCTAATGAAACCTAGATGTTAATTATGTGTTGATTACTTGTTTATAGTTGTTTTGGGTGAATGAATTTGATGTTAGGCTTAAGAAAACTGGCAGATCTCCAAATGGTAACATGCTTGAACGTCTTAGGAAACATGAACCGATGTGCACTAGGTCTTTATTGGTTGTATTTAATGCATGAGCCAATGTTTATAATCCCTATGGTTGTGTTGGGCATGGCATAGGGGGAGATAAGAGCTCATAGGATTGGGGAGTTAAGTGCGCCACCCCATAAATGGTATTAAGGAATACAATCCGTCATCCACGCAACTATAACAAGTAATTAACATGTAAAAGATGTCTAGGGAGTAGTGAAATCTAAGTAAACACATTTTCTCCACTTATTGCTCACAACCTTAGTTTAATCTAGTTTATTTTTATTTTTAGTATTTTATTTTGATTGCATCTTTAGTATTGGGTTAGTTGATTAGCAACTAATTCCGCCCAAATCCTTCAAACCCGAGATTTTTACTTGCTTTCTAAAAAAATATAAAAATACAAAAATAATCATCCCTCACCTTTAGAACTAGTATTTAGGTTTTCTAATCCTAGCGACACTATTCCTAGCTGAACGATCAATCCCCCGGTACTTGTCACTATACTATACTACAACGATCAGGTACACTGCCTGGTGGGGGTTGTAAGCTTCTCAAGATCCCTTGAGAGGTAAAGCCTGGTGCGATTCCCACGTATCAAGTTTTTGGCGCCGCAGCCCGGGGAATAGTTATTGTCTAGGTTAGAATCTCTTTTTATTAGGTCTACTTGCTAGAATCCTTTCTAGTAAGATTTTATTTTTATTTTTAGGTTTTCTTTAGTCTATCTTATTTCTTTGTGTCTTTGGTCGTAACTCTTCACCACCCGACATCATGGACGATGGGAACATCCTTGAACCCGTCATCCCACCACAACAAAACCCACCACTAGAACCTCTTAGGCCCCGAACCTTAGGAGAGTATTCCCGACCTAGCCACCAAGGCTACCGAAACACCATTGAGCTCACCGGAGCCAATGTGACCCCCTTGCGATCCGACACCATCCGGTTTGTGCAAAGCGGATGTGCATTCCATGGACTTCGTTCCAAAGATCCAAATCAACATCTTAAGGACTTCCTCAAAATCGTAGATTCCATAGACCTAGGTGTTGAAACTAGAGAGACAACCCGATTACACCTATTCCAATTCTCTCTAAGGGATCAAGCTAGTCAATGGCTTGAGCGTTTACCCGCGGGATCCATCACCACATGGGATGATCTCACCACTCGTTTCCTTGCTCAATTTTTCCCACCGGGGAGAACTACTAAGCTTAGAAATGACATCTTGATGTTCCAACAACGTCAAAATGAATCTCTCTATGAAGCATGGACTCGTTTCAAGGACTTACTCCAAAAAGTCCCTCATCATGGCATAGATCTTTGGCTCCAAGTCCAAATTTTTTATGACCATATCGATCTCTCCACGAGGCGAGCCATTGACCAATCGGCCGGTGGTAAGCTACGTGATCTAAGTGCGGAACAATCATGGGAACTCATAGAAGATCTTGCTCTCTATGACAACGAATGTTGGAATGAACCCCGTGATTTGAACAAAACGGTCAAGGCAATATCTTTGCCTTCGAACAATTCTAGCACTCCCGACCGTAGGATCATGGAACTTGAGGACCAAGTCAAGTTTCTCATGAAATCTTACGAAGCCCCTAAACCTTCATGCCAAGTGAACAAAATCACTTCTTCATGCGAATTATGTAGTGGTCCCCACGACACTCGTGATTGTGTGGAACTCCCCGGAACAGCTTTTGCGGACTACGCATCCACGCGTACCGACGAAGCGGGAGATAAGTGGTACACTTTCAAGCCCGAGCCAAATACTTACGGTGATTCATACAACCCCTCTTGGAAAAATCACCCAAACCTTAGGTGGAAACAAAATCAACCCAATTCTTCCAATCCGCCTAATCGTTACCAGCCAAACGGTCCACCCTCCAACCGTACTTTCAACAACAATCCTTCTAACAACTATGGTAGTACCAACAATCTTGAAGGATTGATGTCAAAGTTTATGGCATCTCAAGAAGCTCGCATAGCTAGGTTTGAAACCGAATTCAACCAACAACAAACGGAGATGACCAACAAGATTGACAACTTGTTGAAAGCCCTCAACAACCAAGCGTTAGTCACACCTAGGAAGGACACTAGGGACACCAATAATGGAATCCAAATTAAGGACTCCTCATCATCCAAACATGTCCACTTCGTCAATGTTGTCACTATTAAGCCAATAGATAAGGAGATAGAAGAGAGTGACAAAGATGAAGTTGGAGTAGAAACTAAGACTATGGATGAAAGTAGGGAAGTTGAGGTTAAAAAGGAAGAGGAATTAGAGGAGGTAGAGCCTATAGAAAAGTACTTTGATAAGTTGCCCACCAAGGAAGAACGGGAATACCATAAGGATTTATTCGATAGTCCCGAGAGACCATATATCCTTGGCACACCCCTTATCAAAATGGGAGACCCCTCTAACATTAACATACCATGCAATATCGGGCACATGCATATATGGAAAGCTTACATCGACCCTAGATCCCCTGTGAACATCATGACTAGGACTTATTACAATTGAGTGATGAAGAAGCAACTTAATTTTTGGATGATGCCTAGTAAGAATCTGATAAGTAATTTTGCAGGAAAAGTGAAGGGTTTGCATGTGATTATAGGCAATCTCACTTATGAGATCGATTTTATGATAGTAGAAGACACTCATCCGGTGATAGATGCTTGCCTAAGCCAAATAATATTCGGAAAACCATTTGTTGAAGCTACTAGGATGAGTTATGATCCGACTTTAGGGATAGTTAGATTCAAGGAAGAGAATGATGAGGTTGCCTATCAAATGCCCTACAAGATTGAGCAATACCGCCTTCTCTCTAGTTTCGAAAAGGAACACAGGCAAGCGGCTTATTATAGGAATGAGGAGGATAGACGTAGAGGAGTAGAGTATGTAAAGAATAGGATGCTTGGTTTCTACAAAGAATGCTTGCAACTAGGTACGGAATACAAAACTGGTTTAGAAGACGACCTAGAGAGTGGAACCAATGATGAGGTCACGTAGTAACCCATGACCTTGAGTCTAGCTACAAGACTCATAAATAAAGAAAAGCGCTTCTTGGGAGGCAACCCATGTTTTGTGTGATTTTATTTTTGTTTGTTTGTTATTTGCTTCCGTATGCATGCTTTATTTTTATTGTTGGTAGATCATGTTTCTAAATTAAATAGTGGAAATACTTTACTTTGTTGTTTTGGCCTAGTCTTAACTCCACCTAAAAGTATTTTTGCAAAAGATAAGTGTAAGGGGAAACCCCAAATATGTTTTTTAAGAAACAAACCGATCATGATTCTCCACAATATTAAATGAACATGTATATTCGTATTTGTTAGAGTCAAATGCTTGTATTGAGTCATAATGAAGTTTTGCAGGATTTTCCAGGAAGTAGGACCAAGTTTTTCCAGAAATTTTCCGGAAACTTAACATAAGAATTTCTGCAGGTCACTTCTGACGGCGTCACGAGTTAACTCTTGACGGCGTCACGTGTAAAAATCTGGAAATTTTACCAGTTTTGTTTTTCTAACGGAGTCTTATGGTTTTTGTGAATTATTAAGTTTTATAATCTCCAGGAAATCTGCAAACTTCATTACACAAGCATTATATCTTATTTTGTTTTCTAGGATTTAGTAACTTATATAGGATGCCGCCGATTTTACGCGAGGTTGTTTTGTCTATTTTCTCAGGATTTACAGGTTATGTATGACAAGAAGATGATTTATATTCTGGAAGGGAAGCTTTGATTGTTCATTTTCTTGGAGGAAGATTTAACCTGGCCACCTTATTATCCATACCGAGCGAATCAGGGGAGTATTTGATTTCATTCTTTTTACTTTTTAACTTTTACATTCTTTACTTGAACATTGGGGACAATGTTCATCTTAAGTGTAAGGGGAGGGTAAAATGATGATACCTTACATGTACACTTTCGCTTGAGTTTGTTTTGTTTGATGGTAGATGTGTAATAAAACTATGAGAAATACTTGTTAGTGTAATTTTAGCGCCAAATTTAAAATTTTTTACAACATTTAGGAGTGAAACTTTAGCCATAACAAGCGTCTCATGGATAGGAGATTGTATGACTAACACATAACCGTATATTCAGAAAAATTTTCCACCCAAATATGTGAGGTTCGCCTTTAGATTTTATAGGAAAAGCATTTACTATTAGTGCTTATGAGTGTACCGGTAGCATTTAGATTCTAGAACTTGCATTAGTGATGCATCCCGAGACCGCTAGTGAGACTACATTCGTATAGTAGGATTTACTACATGATAAGAGGCATTAGGATCACCCTTGTGTTAAACCCGTATCATAATTACTTGACCATTTAAGTCATATTATTTGGCTAGTTAAGTCAACTAATTTTTCCACACCCTTAGCGTTGTACTCATTTTTAGTACACGAAACCCCTAGTACACCCCTCCGAGCCAATCTTTTCGTTTCTAACTTTAAGCATTTTACTTAAAGGAAGAATTTGTTACACCCCACTTAAATGTACACCTAAATCGCCTTAGCCTTCCGTGTATGCGCTCATTTTTAGTGCATTATTGTTATTTGTTAAACCCTAAGTTAACTATCTAATTGATTACATGGTTGCTAAGTCGAGTCATATCCTTGTACATATTGTTTTGGGACGATTGGGACGATTGGGTAAAGTACTTATTTTGTGGAGTAATGGGGAAGAACATCATTTATTACCCCCATATGTGCGTTAATCTTAAAAGTGCTCCAAGTGTTTTGATTTTCTTAATTCGAGTCATTAGAATAGTTGATTGTAAAGTATGTAAAGATTCAAGTGTAAGGGAAATGTTTATTCCCTATGATGTATTACTTTGGATGGTAGGGTAAGAGTGTATGCAAAAAAAAAAAAAAAAAAAAAAAAAAAAAAAAAACCGGACTACCATCCCTTTTCATTCTATGTTCATTTTATGTTTTTGTTATTTTTCATTTATTAGCTTAAGTCGTGTCTAGTCTTGGCTTAGCAACGCCATCTTGTACATGTAATTAACCAAGATTGTTAACTCGCCACCAGTAAAACTTCCTTTATCCAACAAAACCGTGTATTTCATATCCCTACACCTAACGTTACAACCCTTTAAAAGACCTCTTTGATAGGTTATCCTAGGTGCTTACGCCATGTGGTGGAGGTTTGATCCTTTCCCAAGCCTATGGTAATCTATTTTGCTATGACAGGTAGTGAGAGATATCTTCCGTTTCCATATTCTAATTTATACTTTATTACACCCGAGAGATGTGAGTATCTAAACACTATTTCTGAGGTGCTAGTGTATGACCTCTGTGCTTGTCTATTGGTCTTTAGTGGAACGATTATTTGTTGTAATTACTTTTATATTAGTGTTAAATGACCCCTAACTTGTATTTTGAGTAGAATAAAAGCGCATTTGCTTGAGGACAAGCAAATCTCAAGTGTAAGGTTATATGATGAGGCGAAAAATGATCCACTTTTAGGGGGTCATTTAAGCCCGGAATTGAACTTATTTGATCAAATATTGCCCTAAATCGTTCCTTTTGTGATTTTAGGTACTTTGGGAGCGAAATCTGGAAAAGGAAGCAATTCGGACGTTTTTGGAGCATAAAAGTGAAGAAAACGCCAAAGTCTTAATTTTCCTTACTGGGAACAGTAGGTGACGGCGTCAAGAAGGAATTCCTGACGGCGTCAAGAGTAATTTCCATGACGACCCAGTACAGATTTGACGGCGTCACGAAGAAGGGCGTCAAGAGTAAAAGTCATGACGGCCTGGAAATGCATAACACATGACGGCGTCAAAAGTAGATCAAGGCAGTCCGAGAATTATTTTGGCGGCTAGGTGACGGCGTCACATACTTTGTCTTGACGCCGTCAGACCCTATTTCCTATATATATTTTTCTAATTTTCACACATTAAAAAGAGAGAAGTTTTGGAGAAACCCGAAGTACGAACTTGGTGCGAATTTTACAGGTTTTTCAAGGGTTCTAAGCCCTTGATACCTTTCATGTGTAATTGAGATAAGTATTCTTTTAATTCAATCAATATGTCTATGTGTTGGTTGTCTATATCTTGTTCTTGTCTTAATTCCATCATGCTAGGCTAGATCTATCTTGTGTTTGCTTGGATCTAATGAAACCTAGATGTTAATTATGTGTTGATTACTTGTTTATAGTTGTTTTGGGTGAATGAATTTGATGTTAGGCTTAAGAAAACTGGCAGATCTCCAAATGGTAACATACTTGAACGTCTTAGGAAACATGAACCGATGTGCACTAGGTCTTTATTGGTTGTATTTAATGCATGAGCCACTGTTTATAATCCCTATGGTTGTGTTGGGCATGGCATAGGGGGAGATAAGAGCTCATAGGATTGGGGAGTTAAGTGCGCCACCCCATAAATGGTATAAAGGAATACAATCCGTCATCCACGCAACTATAACAAGTAATTAACATGTAAAAGATGTCTAGGGAGTAGTGAAATCTAAGTAAACACATTTTCTCCACTTATTGCTCACAACCTTAGTTTAATCTAGTTTATTTTCATTTTTAGTATTTTATTTTGATTGCATCTTTAGTATTGGGTTAGTTGATTAGCAACTAATTCCGCCCAAATCTTTCAAACCCGAGATTTTTACTTGCTTTCTAAAAAAATATAAAAATACAAAAATAATCATCCCTCACCTTTAGAACTAGTATTTAGGTTTTCTAATCCTAGCGACACTATTCCTAGCTGAACGATCAATCCCCCGGTACTTGTCACTATACTATACTACAACGATCAGGTACACTGCCTGGTGGGGGTTGTAAGCTTCTCAAGATCCCTTGAGAGGTAAAGCCTGGTGCGATTCCCACGTATCATGGAGATTCGTGAGCAGATGGAGAGTTTGCAGAGAGGTTTCATCACGACTCGCGAGGCAGATCGCAAGCTGTGGCAGAGAAACACAGAGTTAGAGAAGGAGGTAGCAGACCTCAAGAGAGATAGCGATACTCATAGTGTGGAGTTGGGATCATTGTGGAGAGAGCTGGATAGTTTGAGGCAGGAGCTGAGGATTCTACGCCAGCGTAGTGGCTAGATAGTTGGATTATGTTGTCATGTTGCTTTCTACACTGAGGAGTGTTCGGTTAGACAAGCTATTTATCCTATTTTGATGTATTACCGTTGGTTGTTCGTCTCGTTTGGAACGATTAGTATCTCTTATGTCTTTTGTAGTTGGAACGATGTCTTGATCGCTATTTGTATGGATGAGGGTTATTATTATATGATGTTATGTGGTTTTGGATGTCATGGAAATTGAGTTCCTATTCGCTTTATTGTTGTCTTGTGGTGTATTGTTGATATTCTTCCAATGTCTTGGCTTCATTTATTCAATTCTTGTTGAGCGTATGATAAGTGCTATCGGAGACTTATGAACCTTGTATGATGTTTCAGATCAATGGCTGTACGACGAAACCCTGTCAGAGCTACCCGAACTGGTACTGCAGCGACTACCCCTGGTCGCCGAGGACGCCGTCCTACTCGAAATGTTGAAACCCCTACTCCTGACAACCTGGACACCACCAACCGCAACAACACGAATCAAAATGTTGATGTTCAGGGAGACAATGATCATGTGCCACCGAATGCACCTACTGTGGATCAAGCCATGATCAATCAACTTGTGGAGCAACGAGTTGCTGAGCTACTAGTTGAGTCGAATCATTCCAACAACTCTGCTGGAACTTTTCCACATGTTCGTACTAATGGATGTAACTACAAGGAGTTCCGAATCTGTGGACCCATTTAGTTTGGTGGAACTGCAGGAGTGGTCTACTAGGTCAGGTGGATAGAGAAAACTGAGTCAGTGTTCACTGTTAGCAATTGTGCGGAGAATGCTAAGGTAAAGTTTGCTTCTTTTACTTTCAAGGATGAAGCATTAACTTGGTGGAACAATTACCGAAATTCAGTTGGGAGTGAAGTGGCCTATGCCATGACTTGGGAGCAATTTAAGTCCTTGCTGATTCAGACTTACTGCCCAAGGAATTAGATTAAAAAGTTGGAGATCGAGTTCTGGAATCACAAAGTGAAGGGTACCGATATGGTGACTTACAATCGTCGTTACCAGGAGTTAGCCTTGCTTTGCCAAGATATGTTTAAGACTGAGACTCAAAAGATTGAGCGGTATACCGATGGGTTGCCTGTGGCTACAAGGAATGATGTGATTGCTGCTAGGCCTGCAAATGTTCATGAGGCTATCACGATCGCTCAACAATTGATGGATTCGTTGGAATTGGAAGGAGCTGATAAAGATAAGAATGGGAAAAGAAAGAGAGACCATCACTCTAAGGGTAATGATCGTCGAAATAAGCGACAAGCTGTTGCCAAGGCTTATGCTATTGGGGATGGAGATAAGAGGAACCATAATGGTGATGCACCCAAGTGTGGTCGTTGCTACAAGAATCATTCTGGACAATGTACTGTGACGTGCCAGAATTGCTCAAGGAGAGGACATAGGCGAATGTTACTTGTTTTGGATGTGGAAAGAAAGGACATTATAGGAATGAGTGTAGAGAATCGTGGAACCGAGGAAATCAAGGATCGGGTGGTAATGGGTACAATCATGGAAACCGTGGAGCTGGAGGAAACCATGGACATCATGACAATGAGGACCAATGTGTGGAAGCAGGAGCTGCTCATGGGAGATTATACGCACTTGGAAACGAAAGAGGGGATGACCCGAATGTCGTTACTGGTACGTTCCTTCTCAATAATCGTTATGCTTCCATACTATTTGATACTGGTGCCGATAGAAGTTTTGTGTCCACTACATTTGCACCCTTACTAGAAAACCCCCCGATGGCCTTAGGAATTGGATATGATGTAGAGTTAGCTAACAGAAACATAGAAAGGATTAAAACTATCATACGCGGTTGCACGTTGAATTTCCTGAATCACCCTTTCAACATAGATCTTCTACCCGTCACATTAGGAAGTTTCGATGTCATCATTGGTATGGATTGGTTGTTGAAGTATCGTGCTCACATACTGTGCGATGAGAAAATCGTATGTGTGCCTTATGGCAAGGAGATTTTAAATATACAAGGAGATTGAAAAGGTTCGAGAAGCCCATCCAGATTAGTGGTCATTTCTTGCACTAAGTTACCGAAGCTAATGGAAAAAGGATGTTGCCTTTTCTTAGCTCAAATCTCTGAGAAAAGAGGGAAGGAGAAGAAAGTAAGGTGCATTGGAGATGTGCCTATAGTTCGTGACTTTCCGGATGTATTTCCTGATGATTTGCTGGGAATCCCGCCTACTAGACAAGTAGAGTTTCAAATTGAGTTGATACATGGTGCCGCACCCGTGGCACGGGCACCTTATCAACTTGCACCTACAGAACTAGAAGAGTTGTCGAAACAATTGGCGGAGTTAGCAGAAAAGGGGTTTATACGACCAAGTTTTTCACCTTGGGGAGCCCCAGTCCTTTTCGTGAAAAAGAAAGATGGATCGTTCCATATGTGTATCGATTACCAAGAGCTGAACAAGTTAACGGTGAAGAATAGATACCCATTACCGAGGATCGACGACTTGTTCGATCAGCTTCAAGGATCAAGTGTGTATTCGAAGATCGATTTGAGATCGGGGTATCATCAACTTAGAGTTCGTGAGGAAGATATTCCGAAAATGGCTTTCAGAACCCGTTACGGGCATTACGAGTTCCAAGTGATGTCGTTTGGGTTGACTAACGCACCGGAGGTATTCATGGATCTCATGAATCGAGTGTGTAAGCCTTACTTAGACAAGTTTGTAATCGTGTTCATCGATGATATTTTAATCTACTCCAAGAGTGAGAAAGAGCATGAGGAGCATCTAAGACTTATCTTAGAATTGCTCAAGAGGGATAAACTGTATGCCAAGTTTTCCAAATGTGAATTTTGGATTCCGACGGTACAATTTTTGGGTCATGTGATTGATAGACAAGGAGTCTATGTAGACCCTGCTAAGATTAAAGCTATTAAAGATTGGGCTGCACCGACGACCCCAACGAAAGTTCGTCAATTTTTGGGTTTAGCCGGTTACTATCGAAGATTCATTGAGGGATTTTCGAAGATAGCGAAGCCGTTGACCAAATTGACTCGAAAGAATGTTAAATACGAATGGGGAGATAAGGAAGAGGAAGTATTTCAATTACTTAAGGAGATGTTGTGTAGTGCTCCTATCTTGGCATTGCCTGAAGGTAGCGAAGACTTCGTCGTCTACTGTGACGCCTCTCATGAAGGTTTGGGAGCTGTGTTAATGCAACGAGAGAAAGTGATAGCTTATGCTTCTCGACAGCTTAAGAAGCACGAGAAGAACTACACCACCCATGATTTAGAGTTAGGTGCTGTAGTTTTTGCTTTGAGGATATGGAGACATTATTTGTATGGTACCAAGTGCGTTGTATTCTCTGATCACAAAAGTCTACAACACATCTTGAATCAGAAAGAGCTCAACATGAGACAGCGATGTTGGATTGAGCTACTAAGCGATTATGATTGTGAAATCCGCTATCATCCTGGTAAAGCAAACGTCGTTGCTGATGCTCTTAGTCAAAAGGAGAGGATACCACCATTACGAGTTAGGTCATTGGGAATGACTATCGTATCGTCGTTACCGTCTCAAATATTAGAAGCTCAAACGGAAGCGTTGAAAGCAGAAAACTGACCTGCTGAAAACATATTTGGAATGACAGAAAATGAGAAGGGATTTGTTAAACGTTCTGATGGAATATTGTGTTTTGGAGACCGAAGTTGGGTACCATTATATGGAGGAATTCGAGAGTTGATTATGCATGAGTCGCATAAGTCAATGTACTCTATTCATCCTGGGTCTGACAAGATGTACCAGGATCTGAAAAAGTTATATTGGTGGCCAAACATGAAAGCAGATATAGCGTTGTACGTTAGCAAGTGCTTGACATGTTCGAAGGTTAAGGCAGAACATCAAAGACCGCCAGGATTATTGACGCAGCCAGAACTTCCGGTTTGGAAGTGGGAGCGGATCACGATGGACTTTATTACCAAATTACCGAAGACAGCTAGCGGTTGTGATGCTATCTGGGTAATTGTGGATAGATTGACTAAGTCTGCTCATTTCCTGGCAATTAGTGAAGATGATAGTGTCGACAAACTTGCGAGGTTGTATGTGAAAGAAATTATTTCTCGTCATGGTGTTCCAATATCGATTATTTTTTATCGCGACAGCCGTTTCACGTCAGCTTTGTGGCGATCACTTCAAACCGCTTTGGGGACGAGACTTGATATGAGTACTGCATATCATCCCCAAACCGACGGTCAAAGTGAGAGAACTATTCAGACTTTGGAGGATATGCTTCGTGCATGTATAATAGACTTTGGTAAAGGCTGGGAGAAGTATCTGCCCCTTGCGGAATTCTCCTATAACAATAGCTACCACACAAGTCTTAAAGCTACACCATTCGAAGCTTTATATGGTCGTAAATGCCGTTCGCCGATTGGCTGGGATGAGGTTGGAGATAGTCAACTTACAGGCCCTGGGCTTATTTTGGAGACTACTGAGAAAGTGACTCAAATTTGTGATCGGTTACAAGCAGCTAGAGATAGGCAGAAAAGTTACGCCGATCAGAGACGTAAACCCCTAGAGTTCCAGGTTGGAGACAAAGTGATGCTGAAAGTCTCGCCTTGAAAAGGTGTGATACGTTTCGGGAAACGTGCGAAACTCAACCCCTGCTACATTGGACCATTTCTAATTTTGGAGAGAATTGGGCCCGTAGCTTATCGGTTGGAATTACCACAGGAATTGAGTAAGGTTCACGATGTATTTCATGTGAGTAACTTGAAGAAATGCCTTTCGGATGAAACACCGGTTATACCGATGAAAGATATTCGAGTTGATGAGAATTTGAACTTTGTGGAAGAACCGATTGAGATTTTGGATCGAGAGATTAAGCGACTCAAGCGAAGTCGCATTCCACTCATCAAGGTTCGTTGGAATTCCCGTCATGGACCGGAATTTACGTGGGAACGCGAGGATGAGTTTCAAAAGAGATATCCGAAGCTTTTCACTTCGTAGATGGATTGTTCCGAGAGAAACCCGGGACGGGTTTCTTCTGAGGCTGGGAGGATGTGACAACTGGAAAATTAGGGAGCTATTGAAAAACCCGCATTACTTTAAATTTAATGATTTTTGGAATATTTGAAAGTTTATTCGCGATGAATTTGTAAACTTTGAATCGTGGTTTTGAATTTCGTGGTTTCTATGGAATTTGAATTGGAATTATTAATTTAATATGGAATATATGTGGTGATTTATTTTGAGATTTTCTTTTGGCACTACGTTGACTCCGGCACTAGGATAACCTAACGAAATTTTAAATATTTTGAATGATTGGTTCGGTTTATATATTTTTGGAACGTATCGTGGTATTTCAAAATTTTGAGAACGAGCTTGGTTCGAGAGAGTCGGGATATTTTTAAAAAAGTTTCGGGTTTTGGTCCGTGTATTCTACACCTAGTTACCTTACCCCCCACTATTAATAATATTATCATTATTATTAATATATATGTATTTTTTTCTTGGAAGTAATACAAAAATCGTCCTTGTGGTCTTTGCTGGCTCACAAACACCAACACCAACACCTTCATCATCTCTCTCTCAATATCATTTCACCCTCACCAAAAACCCTAGCCGCCGCCCTAATATCCGGCTGCCACCACCACACCGCCACTCCATCATCAACACCACCACCACCAATCAACTCCTCATCTCATTTCCTACTCGATCTACCCCCACACGCGCCCTATAACCCCCTATAACCCCACGTATAATCACCAAAATCATCACCACTTTCTTGTTTTTGGAAGTTTGTCACGTTTTGAGTCTTGAGAATCAAAGGTGAGACGAGTTTCACTCATATTTTTTTTTTGATAAAAACGTGACCTAGGGTCACGACTTAAAGATATTCGTTTGGGTTATGGATTAAAACATGAAATACAAGTGGGTTTTTGGATAAAATGTAATGTTTTGGGTGTTTGGTATCCGGGTTTCATGTTTTTAGAGGAGGTCGAAGTGAAACTGAGAGCTCCATGCTCTCGGCTTGTATATTTTTTGAGCTTGGTGGAGTTTTGATTCTTGGTTTTGTGTTTTGATGTTGTCGAGGGTATTGGTGATGCATTTCTTGGTTATGGTTGATTTTTGGCCAAGGTTTATTTGATGTTGAGGTTGTATGGTTGTTACCTTGACCCTTGGGGTCGATTTGGATTTGTGTCGAGCTCGGATGAGCTAGCCGAGACCATGATGGTCTCGGGTATGACCTTTTGCGGTCCATGTGTGAGCCGAGACTCCAAGTGAGTCCCTCGACTCGGGGTTTGACTTGGTAGTCGACCCGGATAACATGTATTATTTGGTGACTTTATTTGGCTTCTTGGTATATTTTCTTGTTGTTATTATTGTTATTGTGGTTGAGGTATATTACCTTTGGCGTTGTTGATGTTGTTGTCGTTACTTGGGAGCCGAGAATGGAATGGTAATGGTTATTGTTGTGGAGTTGTGTTGATGAAAATGATATGGGGACCGATTTTGTGACGGTCAAACTAGAAGGACGGAGATAGGTTAGTCGGGTGTCGTAGTCAGACCCTATTGTTGTAGCACGTGATATGGGACTTGAGTGACGGAGATGGATTATTTGGTTATGATTGGTTATTATTATTTGGACTTTGGTTGTGCGTGTCGAAGTCACGTTGACTTTCTAGTCAACGGTTGATTTCGGCAAAAACGCCGTAACACTTGGACTTGGACAATGAGCCGAGAGTGATGACTCGGACATATGACCATCTTATATAACTCGATATTAATTAATCAAAATTAATAATAAAACTCGTAATAATATTATTAATAATATAAACGTTTATATAAATATATATACGTGAAAACGTACATATTTTTATACAAGTGCGTATATTAAAAATAAAACGATCACGAGTAATATTATAATAACGTGACGATGTATATTATACTATAAAAATAGTGTAATAAATGTCGGGAATGTTATTATGAGTAAACAACTATAAATGCCGATAAAATTTATAACGTTGGATAATCATTACGAAATGAAATGTTTTTGGAAAATAAAACGGGAAACTTACGTGTTATACGGGATTGTGGTCACTTGAGTCCAAGTGGGCCATATTATTCATTGAGTGACTTTCGTGCTTGTCACGGATATGTGACGTTAATACATCCATTTTCTATAACTACGTAACTTATTTGATCGACGGAATAAATATGACCTATTTAGTTATATAAAATGAGTATATTAATGGGTATTGTATCCTACGACGCCCATAGGTCGTTGTATATGTACGGAATTTATGAGTTACTAAATATTACGTGAGGTTTATCAAATTGACGAATTTGGTAAGTTTGACGATGTATTTAGGGAACTCATTAAACTTGGAAATATACCATATAGTATTCTACGTGCTATGTGATTTAGGTTTTGGGTTTAAGCTTGGAACAATATATTAAGTAAATAAAGTATGGGGGAATACCAAGTCGACGGATTTGGTAAACTTCGATGTTTTATTTAAATGATATATTGAACTAATATTAGACCCGTAGGTTGTTATTATTATTTCTTTTGTGGTGATTTCTTGATTTTGAGTTGTGTCGACCCTCCACCCGCATGGATACCAAATGCCAAATTCCAAACTAATACGAAAATAATGCGAGAAATGGATTTTTGGAAAGTAAAATGGAATACGTTCGGGATTGGGAATATTCTAAATGATCCTGAAAAGAGTTTATATTGTTAGGAAGCGCCGAGTCCGTAGTTGCCATCATTTGAGTTGCTATACATCTTACTTCTACCGATTTCTTTCTGCTGATTTCTGGACTTGAGGTGAGTCATAGCCCCACTTTTACTTTTGAACTATGTTTTCAATACTTAGGGTGAGAAACGTGCAAATGGCTTTATGTGGACTATTATCGCTTTTTATTTCAAAACTTGCTATGCTTGTAGAACTAGGTAGATAGTGAGCGAGGCCTAGTCAAGAACTAGGTAAGCTATGGAGAGTGGCCTAGTCAAGAACTAGGTAAGCTATACAACGAGGCCTAATCTAGAACTAGGTAAGTTGAACATGTCGTATCCTTACGAATGTTGGGTATGTCGTATCCTTACGCATACAGATTGATTTGATTTGATTTTGGTTATTGGACTATAGTGTGCACCTATAGGGTTGGTTATTGAGCTTTGAGGCCTAGTCTAGCTAGCAAGAGTTTTGTGTATATGTCCACTTGATTGAATTATGAACTTAAACGTATGATCTCACCAGCGAAAGCTGACTTTTAGCGCGTTTTCTCAGGTAATTAAGTAATGACCTTGGATGCTTGGATAGGAGGCTTGGCTTGGCAAAACGGTTCATGGATCTATTTTCTTAAACTCTGATATGTATGGTGGACCTACTTTTATTTCTTTTGGGCCTTACTTCGGATAAAATTTGGGATGAATGTAAACTTTAAAACCCCTTTGGTTGTGTTTTACTTATGTTTACTTTATCTCGTTCTTTTATGACTTGTGTTGGATACCAATCCCCGTAACACCCCGAAAGCTTATTGAGTCTTCCGCTATACCAAATTTTGGAGGTGTTACAAAAAGTTTCTACGATCAGGTTTTCAGTCGCGTTTTAAGGTTGGAATGGGATTGCCAAAATCGCCTTAGAGGGGAGAGGTTTTTAATACATAATTCAGTTATATACACATAGTTATAAACTAGTGTAAATTATTTGTGTTGTGTTGTGAGTTTGAGATATTTTTGCTTTCTTTAGTGGTACATGTAGCAATAATTAAGTGCATTGCGCTTAATTGTTTAAGCACGTGGATAGACCTAAACACGTACATGGTTTGTGCTCTACGTTCAAGATCATTTATGCGGAACCGAAATCTAGTTTGGAATCACTTGAGAGAAAAATAGACGCGAAACAATTTCTTGAACGAGAATAAACATAATGTTGCATCTCTTTCGGTATCCTTTTATTTTAATACAGTTTCTTACTCTTTTCGTCCTAAAAATATGTCACTTGTGCAGTACGAGTCACTAACACAATCAATCCTAATGTTTGTCACACTTTTTTTGTATGGGAGATGATTTGCACACTGCACAAAGTGATTGGAACACTCTTATTAATTGTGTTTGGACATTTTTACCCTCACAGTTACCTTTATATTTTTATCCCTGTGAGAGTATAAATATCAAACACAATTAAAAAAAAATTTCTCAATCATTTTGAAAAGTGTGCAAATCACCTCCCGCTTTGTATAGCCATCGGTGGCTACGTTGGTCAAGCCAGATTCAAGAGACTATTTTGTGATCGGAAAGGCAGTCCCTTTTAAGCTTTTGTATTTTATGAAAACGTTATAAAGTTAGATAGAAAATCATAGTTCCAAATTTTATTGTGTCCCAAAAAATGTTTTCTGTCAATTTCACCACTAGCTCTGCCATCAGATGGCTACGCAGGTTCCATATGCCTTGTCATTCGACTTTTCTTTTGGGTTGTGTTGACCGAACCCCCCTCTATGGGGCTAGGTCGTACTTTTTGTCCCCCAATGTACAAATATTAAAGCAGACAGTACAGGCGGCGGCAGCACACATCTTCCACCCACCCCCCCCTATACCCCCCGTGGGGTTAACCTCTGCCTTTCTTTTTTGTCTATTTCCTAACTGTTTCTGTACGTTTTTCTATTGTTTTTTAAACCAAATTAAACACGCAACTACTCTTTTACGATTACTTTAATTTTAAAAATGTCCTATAATATATAGGGTTTTTCTAACATGTGCCCTTAGGCACATGTTAACCAATCATTTATTATGTCCTTTTCGTGGGTCCTTGCTACTTTTCAAATAAAAAAGTGTTTTTTTTGTGTCCTTTTTGTAAGTACTTGTGTCCTTTTTTGTGAATTAATGATTGATTAACATGTGCCTAAAGGCACATGTTAGAAAAACCCTAATATATATTAAGATATGACTGCCATTTGATCATAAGCTAACATTAAACACTATTTGTCTAATTCACTAATTTTGTTTCATCTTATTTGGCATATTTATTTATACGATCTCGTCACCCATACGTCTATCCTTCTAGAAATTATTATATAAACAAGATTTAGATATATAACTAGTTTTGCAACTCGCGCGTTGCTGCGGAATTCTTTTATTGTCGTTAGCTACTTAACGTGAAGTTAGTTACATAGGACTGACTCTGCAATTGATGTATAACATGAAGGACCATTTATGTAAATTATGTGAGGACTAAATTTGCAATGAACCGCTGAGATGAAGGACAAAGTGCATACAATTTTTTTTTAAACGTTAAAGATAACGGTCATTAGTTAACAGCCGTTAAATAACAAATGACCGTTAGTACTGTACAAATAGGACTAACATGAACGACCATTTATGTAAATTATGCGATGACTAAATTCGCAATGAACCGCTGAGATGAAGGACAAAGTGTGTACAAACTGTAGCAAGCACTGTAGCTGCTACAGTAACCTCTTATCTTTTAGTATATATATAATATAATAAGATCGATCATCCATTTAAGTTAAATATGAGAAACTGAACTCAATGATCAAAATAATTCAATTAAGTGGTCCTCCATCTCTATTATTTGTTGTTATGATCAACATATACTCACTTCATTCTTCAACATGCATGAATGCTAGAAAATGACTAGCTAGCTAGCCATTGTTGAAAAATAGCTTACAGAGCGATTTGGCTTGATTTGGCACTTAATTTATTACGTGTCTTCAAAAAATGTCCCATCGTGAAAGTAGAAACACGATGCCACCTTCGATTTAGAATTTAACCAACGATAATGAAAAACTCTCTCTAGAACTCTACGGGGGTGTTTTTTTTTTCTATATGGAGAGGGAAGGGTATATAATAATATTTCTTTTGTGTTTGGTTCCATATATTTCCCTTACTTCATCTATATCCCCAAAGCAAGAAAATGGGCATCCTCTCCAATAAGAGGCTAAATCAGACGTGAGACCTACATATATCCTCCCCATAAAATAAAAAAAAAAAAAAAAAAAAAAAAAAAAAAAAAAAAAAAAAAACTATGTTATATATGCAGTCGTCGTGGAGATCGATTAGTGTTTGGTTGATGAGGAAATTAAAGTTAATATATATATACAATCTTATTTTTCACAAGAAAGAAACCATTGGTTAATTACATACATTTGCAAGCTTGGTCTTATACATCCTATATAAATATTTTGTAATTTTTATTCGAACTCTTTGATGTACTATCGATTCACTTTGGAAAGAGTTCCATTTTATGCAACATATAATTCGAATAAAAATTACAAAATATTTATATCGGATGGATAATACCAAGCTTGCAAATGTATGTAACCAATGGTTCCTTTCTTTTTGAACAGTAATTTTATTAAAACTAGCTAAGAGCTAGATTTCAAAAAGATTACATGATATTATAAGAAGTTTTTGGGTCACAAATCCAATCAAACCACTTGAGTTTAAAAGATCTTTTCCTGTTAACAATAAAATGAAACACGAATGTTATTGCACAAAGTCAGTCACATTTAGTGGCGGACTCACAAAAATTGAATGTGGGGGGTAAAAATTTTCTTTTTTTTATAATAGTAACAAATTGCAGAAGAAAAAACTATGATCGTAATAATAAATCAAGTATTTTTACTTAGAGATAAACGATTTATAAAGCTTTAAAGTGTTGAGTATTGAATTTTAGTATGTGGATGGGGCAACTTGAGTTTTTGGTAAGGGCATTTTCGAAAAAATGTCAAAACTAAAAATAAAAATAAATAAAATAAATAAAATAAAAATTACACTAAAATCTCAAATTTTTCAGTTAACCATGAGAGGCACCGGCCCCCACACTTGCTACATCACGATAGCGTATTTTTGCAACAAACACCATTCACTACACATACATTGACTATGTTTGGCACACAAAATTGTTAGGAGATTATGCTTATTTTTTTAAAAAATAAGCTACTTAAAAAATAATTTTTGTTTGGCAGACATAACTTATAAGAGATTCTAAAAAAAATAATCTTTCATAATCTCTTAAAACCAAAAGTTACTAGCTTATAAAAATAATCTCTTTTTATAATCTCCAGCACCAGCATCATCTCCAGCACCAGCACCAGTTCCAGCAACAGTTACTTTTGCCAAACATGTAAAAAAAATATTTTTTTTTCCAGCCTCATAGACAAAAAGAATTAAAGTTTTGCTTAATTCGTTAGAACACATTTTCGCTAATATAATATCAGCATAAACAAGACTATTTTTGGACACTGACGAACATTTACATAGCCATAGACCAGCTTTTGTCAAATAATAAGATCCCTAAGGCTTGCAGAGTTCATTAGTCACTTTGTAGATTATTGGACGTATTCAAGTATCTCTGAAGTGGACGTGCATAACAGCACTAAAAATATTGATACAATCATGAATCATGTGAAGGATATGAAAGTAACTAATTAATCTATTTTTGAGTAGACTGTTAATGGAAAAGGAAAGATGCGAGATTACAGAGTATAAATGAGAAAGTAACATGGTGGAGGTTTGTATCGACGAAAATGATAATAAAAACCATATATGTTAACATTACGTACAATATAGTCCCAACCATTGTACATAGTGGTAACTTGATACGGTTGATGGCTATGCGGTCTCGTTTACTAATAAATTGTTCTCATGTTTGTTCACTCACCCATGTGGGACAAACCAAAACTCATTTCCATCAAGTTTTTGCCTCAAATGCCTCGGTTCTAGTTCTCATTCACAGTATTTGGCTCCATGTTCGACACATATTAGCTAGTTAAAGTCTATATTTTGAAGTCGGCAAAGATAAAACCCACTTGCGAGTTACAACATAGATAAATAAGTGAACCTGGTTGAAGCGTAAAGTTTTCATGTAAAAACTAAAGTGACCATAAACACAAACCGACCATAGTTCAAATATTACTTGGAAGTTGGAACACGGTTGTTTCTTACAACACTCACTTTTTATATTGCTTGTATTAATTAATCAAGTAACATATTTTCTTTTTCATATTTAGTGCAGAAGACCTTAAGGCTTATACAGATACACATAAACATGATCTCTGAAAGCTAACGTCCAAAAATTCTGAATTTTATGAAACGATTATCACCAATTTCTATCCCTCACTCCTTAACACCGCAAGCTAGCCCAATTCTTCTAATTTTGATTAAATAAGATCTGCTAAAAGGATGTAAAGCATCCCCTGCAACAAATGAATATGTTTTGTTTTTTGATTTCAATCTAAATGTAACCGGCTTCTTTCTCCGCGTTTCTCTCATCCATCAATTTCTTAACTTTTGATATATCTTGCCAATTACCACCAGATGTTCCGTATAAACTCCCCGGTAATACACACGCAGCTGGATCTTGTGGATTACTGACATAAGTATATCACCTGCTATTTTCCAGTTTCTAAATTTTTATTGACACGACCAGCAGCTAAAAGAGACCGGTATACTTTTGCACCAGCGGAATATGGAACATTATTTATAATAGCCAAAGCTTTTATTAGTAATCCCACTTGGATATACAGATCAACCATACACGAGTAATCAAGCCTATAAATATTATATCATCCATTTCCATGTCCACTTTTCGTACTTTTTCAAATATATCAAGAGCTTTTTTTCCTTGTAATCGTGTTGTGTGTATCCCGAGATCATCCAATCCCTTGACACCAACTATATATCGTCTGGGTTGTTCCTTTAAATACTTTGTTACTATCGATGTTCTGCATACATGATAATAAGAGCACTACTTACACATTAACAAGCAACTATATTTTCTTTGGGGCACCTGCGTGAAACTGTTTGCAGTACACGAATTCTGCCATAGGACTGGCACACGCGTCAAGCATACTCATGAACCAATACTTTGTTTGGTCTCATCCCATGGTTTGCTATCCATGAAAATACTTTAGAACACCATTAATGTCTCCTGATTGTGCACATCCTGCTAAATAGCCAACCGCACAAAGATATCATTTTCTTCCAATTGTTATTGTTCAACATAGGGAAGCATTTAATATCAAAAATATGATTTGGTGTATTTAACAGAAATTCACGAGTACCTAAACTAGTTTAAGCTATAATTTGGAGTTGAAAAGTGATGGTTTACTACAAAAGTAATTTATCGGTTTATGTTGTTTGGACTTGGAGTGACCTCAAGGAGGCTGGATGTTACCATGTCCAGTTGGCTTAGGTGGTAACAGTGATTGTATTATGTGGTTGTGTTGTTTATCAATCAAAAAGTTACAACAAAACTTAAACTCTGAAACAACACAAAATGTATAGAAGTAAAAGAAATATAGATGTTATTGCATAAAGCTAGTCACGATAGCACATATTTGGAACCAAGCACAATTCAAGTTTGTGTACAAGATACGTCTTGTCCGCCTGCCTTATACAGTAATGAAAAGGAAGCAAAGTACAGTAATGCTTTATTCGTTAGATCACATTTTAGCTAATAATATCAACATAAACAAGACTAAAATATTGGACACTGATGAACATTTGCATAGCCATAGACAAGCTTTTGTCAACTAATAAGATCCGCAAGGTTTGCTCAGTTCATTAGTCACCTGTATGCTTCAGGTTATTCGGGTGTTTATACTCTGTGGATTTAATTCTCTGTGAAGTGAACGTGCATAACAGCACAGGAGCCTTTAATACAATCATGTGAAGGATCTGAAAATAAGTAAAATATATCTTTTGAGTAGACTGTTGATTATAAGGTTCACGAGTAAACAGCATGTATCATTTGGTTTGGTGTAAATAAGTCCACATCTGAAAACAAACTCGCTAGTTGCATAAAACTTACTGGATGGAAAAAGGATTTTAACCACCAATATGTATCATTGGTCTATTTGGCGTCTTGGCAATGTCAAACATTCCAGCATGAGATGCTTTCTTTCTTTTGACCTGAAACAGTCGGTAACAAATTTCAACTGATTATTTAATCACCATCCAAAAAATTTGGTATATGTTACCATGAAATTTAAAAACTCAAAATGCAACATTGTAGATACAGATTAATACTTTGCATATTGTGCATAAGAGACGATAAAACATACCGCTGCCCCAATAATTTGCCTCAGTTCATTATCATCAGCACCAGCACGAATAGGATCCCTCAAGCTAACCTGGAAATGTATTCAGAAAAAACCCACATAAGAACTAATACATGACGTCTGACAAACACCACTTTAAAAATTCACTAGAAACAAACAATTCATGGCATCAGCATAATAACAATATCCACATCAAACACCATTTTCACTTCTAATAGCCTTGGATCTAAAGTTAAAAAGCACCTTAACTGTAATTCATGTTTTCACATGCAAGCTTCCTTACATGGAGATGATGCAAAATATATGTAAGGTGGCAATTTTTGGGGTGCCTAAACTTATGAATGGATCAAAATTCACCTAACGTTTATGTTTGGCCTACAAACTTTTAGATTTTTTTTGTTAACAAAGTTGTGTTGTAATTATATTTTAACAGATGTATTTCAATAAATTCCTATAAAACTTGACCAAAAAAGTGTTAACCCCGGCTCGCTGGCACAATACTGAATTTACCCGTTTTGACATGTAATACCCAACCCGCCCATTTGATACAAAAATACCATTGGACAGGAAACTGTTTTGTTCAAACATGAGCATCAGTATACCTCTGATGGCCCAAACAGGCACACTTTTAGATTCCCATCAGCTAAAAGTCGCAATCTATTGCAACCACTGCAAAAGTGATTTGTCATTGATGTGATAAAAGAAACTGTGCCCCGATGCCCATCTATTGTGAAATTCTTGGCAGTTTCTGTTGGGTGATCTTGGATTCTCTTTAGCCCTGTATACCGTTTTCCCTGTTTATGGGGATAATCAGTCAAGAAAACTATATGAAAAAAGCAGCAAGATATAATTGTGGGATTTTCTGCCAGAGTTGTACCTTACCACTATGTCCAGCATCTCAGCATAGGATACAAGTTTCTTGACATTCCAAACATTACCGTCAAAGGGCATGAACTCAATAAAACGTACATTAATAGGTTTGTCTTTTGTTAACTCTACAAAATCACAAATTTCATCATCATTGAATCCACGCATCACCACACAGTTTACCTGATAAGAGAAACGAGAAAAGAACATTACACATGCATAAAGAGTTGATCATGGTTGTGTTTTATTTCTAAGGCCCGGGTCAAACATGTAAAATGACAAACTTGTCTAAGGGGAAACAGGTCAAATTATTCAAAAGTCTACTAAAATGTATTTTTAATGCATAAAACCCTCCAAATTAATTCCATGAAGAATTAGATTATTGTTAAAATAATTATAACTTTTCTAATATTGTAATCACATTTGACAAACTAACTGATTATAGATACTTAGAAGTTAGAACCATAAGTTTTTCGGGTCAACCCAACCTGACCCACTTTGAACCACACCTAAATTACCCATAAAGCAATCCACCCAGCCCATCCAATTTGCCTAGGCGAAACCATCAGAAACTATTCAACCTTGAAGAAGATGCATACCTTAACAGGGTCGTATCCTAGGTCTACTGCTTTGTAGATCGCCTCCATAACCCTTTCATGCCCTTTACGCCTTGTCATGAATTCAAATTTTGCAGGAACGAGAGTGTCTAAGCTGATATTAAGCAAATTAAGTCCACTTTCTTTCAGCTTCGGAAGCTTCCTTGCTAGAGCAAGCCCGTTTGTAGTCATGGCAAGCGTTTTTAGTCCTTTTAAGCTAGAAAGCTGTGAGCAAATTTCTTCAATATCCTTCCTAATACTAGGCTCCCCACCAGTCAACCGAATTTTATTCACTCCCGAGCTTACAAATAAACTTGCTATGCGTATAATTTCATTTTGTGACATAACCAAGGAACCAGGTGTCAACTCCACACCTTCCGCTGGCATACAATATTGGCAACGTAAGTTGCAGCGTTCTGTTAAGGATATTCTAAGATAGGTGTGTACTCTTCCAAACGAATCAACCAACATATCAGAAACGTGATCATCTTTTAGTGCATCTTCTGGGATCTTTTCGGGCATAGTTGCATACATCTTTGACAATGAACCTTCCACATTGTTGCTAGTCAGAAGCTGGCTATGATATATTCCAAGTTGAAAATGGGATTTTATTTTAGACTTGACCTGTGTATTAAAATGTATAAAGTCAATTGTCGTTTCTTGGAAATAATCTATAGCATTTCTATCGCAGCAACAACGTAAAACCTAGATAGAAATGGATACGCATAGATAATCTCCGATTTCAATATATCATGCTTCATAGGTTCATACAGCGTAGCTTCCACCACTTGTGCGTCTCTGTCTCTCATTCTAAGTGGGTGTTTCGCATTTCATTCCGAAAGTGATTGTTTGCATATTGTGTTTTGAAGTGGTAAATAATTAGTTTATCGTGTTTAGCCCTAGTGAAACTGATCTGCGCCATCTGATTACAGAATTCGTTTTGTACAATCAACTTTTGCATACAAAACACATACAAACAGTATCTTTTGTATGTCATTTAGGGGGTGTTTGTTTAAGCTTATATATGGCTTATGGGCTTATTTGTTTTTCAGCTTATATTTCATAAACCCCAATTTCCCGGCTTATTGTGAGACTTGTGGGCTTATATAAGTTTATTATGATATAGTAAACTTATATAAGCCCATAAGTCTCAAAATAAGCAGGAAATTTGAGGCTTATGAGACATTAAGGGTATGTTTGGCGAAATGGGCTGGGTTGGGGCTTATATTATAAGCCGAAATTAAAATTTGTATTTTTATAAACTTGTTTGGCAAATGGGCGGGGGCTAGGGCTAATTATTGCAAAATTACTAAAAATGACATAATTAAATGAGTTTTTTGATATGTTTGGCGAAATGGGCTGGGGCTGGGGCTAGAGCTAGAGCTGCGGCTGGGGCTAGGGCTTATATTATAAGCCGAAATTAAAATTTGTATTTTTATAAACTTGTTTGGCAAACGGGCGGGGGCTAGGGCTTATTATTGCAAAATTACTAAAAATGACATAATTAAATGAGTTTTTGTATATGTTTAAATATTTTTGTGGGTAAATAAGTAATTTATTCTTCGAAAGCTCCGGCTAAAGTTTTTAGCCCCTTTTACGGGGCTAAAGTTTTTAGCCGACTTATTTTATAAGCCCTTCCATAAGCACCATGACAAACGAGACTTATTTTATTAGCCGACTTATTTTAAAAGCCCAAGCCCCTATAAGCCCCATAGCCAAACACAGCCTAGCCGAAATCAAATAAGCACATAAGCCCAGATATAAGCTTATCTAATTGACCGATATAACATAATCTCTTTCAAAAGGCTATGTCACTTAATAAAAAGTTAAAGTTAAGCAATTATATATTCACTAGCAAAATAGAAACAAAAAAGAAGAAAATAAACAAACCGAATTGAATGTTCTGAAACAATCAGAAGCTCCGAATAAAAAGGGCCGCATGATGTCCTAAGCAAGATGGAAGTGAAAGTTGAATTGGTATGAAACCTAGGTTTGATTAGATTCTATGTGACGCATGTAGTAGTAGTAATGGAAAATTATAATATCTGTTAATGAACATGAGTCAACAAAGTTTGAAAGAGAGAGAATCTGGCGTTTATGAGCGGAGCGGTGTCCAATTTTGGTAGTTTAGCTTTGCTAGTGTCCCAAAGGCCACTTGACCATTTTACAGCACCAAAAGCTTTTCATTTTTAGTTAATGATTCATTTAATGGGTGACTCGGTGTTACCAAACGAAGTGGTGCGGTCGTTTGTCTATATCAAATGGGTTTAAGCTACGTTAAATAATTTATTTTTTTTTATGTTTAAAGTAATTATGCATTTAATGCATAATAAATGTACATAAAAATTAACTTAAATATATGAGATTTTTGATTTAATACAGTCTAAATTTCTTTTTATATTCACGTTAAACATTGCACAGTGAGCATTGTTTAGCAAAACCCATATCAATTAGGGTGTAATCAAGCTTAACAAGGCTTGAGCTTGGCTTGAAATTTATAAGTTAGGTTTGAGTTTGGCTTGATAGTTTAACGAGCTTTAATTATCCAGGCTTGAGCTTGGCTTGAAAAATTCGATTAAAGCTTAAGCTCGGCTTGAAAAACTTAAATGCATATGAAAACATTGTATCTAATAACCAAACTTAACCAAACCCATCAATAAAGTAAAATAAGCTTAAACGATAATAGCTCAACTCACTACTGTTTTACACAGATGATAACACTATAACAGTCGACACAAGTAAAAAACAAGAGCATGTCTACTTGATAGAAGAAAACGAGCGGAGGAACCCGCGCGTTGTTGCGAAAATGCCGTGCTATTATTTATTTATTTATTTTTTCATACCTTAGGGTTTAGGGACTAAATTGCAAAAGACTATTTTTGCTTCCACTGCGGCACTCTAAATGAACTTTGTTAATGGATTTTCCAAATCTTGTCAAAAACGTAGCAAGTGGTGTCTCTTTGGCCAGATATTTTGCTACAGTGTTAATTTAAAAAAATGTATTGTTTCGTCCACTGTAGCTGCTACAGTGCTGCTACACTAACACGTTCCCATATGATTAATGGACACGTATTAGTGTAGGACACGTGAGGGTAAGTGTGCTGGAAAAAATGGTAAGAACCCTAAACTTGTTGAAAATGAAGAATGTGAGTCTAGCAAACAAGGTAGTAAGAAAGTTAATGAAAAAAAATAAGAAAGACAACTAAAGAAAGGTGGGAGAAAAGGAAAGACTGTGAGAAAAGTATGATTTGTAAACAAGCTAACTATCCCTTTAGGTTATAGGCTTTTTGGATGAGTTTGAGAGATCTTTCCAAATTAAGACTTTATACCTTGATCACAAATGTTGCATAAATTATACCACGGTGCGTTGGTAATCTATGGGTGGATAGTACACCAGTTTTCTATGGACATCATTGATAACCCAAATATGAGCATCAAATTCATGATAAATTCCATTAGAGAAAAGTTTTTGATTGATGTCAGCTTGGGTCAATGCCAGATGGCAAAGCAGTCTGCATTGTTTGATTTTGAGGATGGTTTAGTAGAACATTAGCAAATTATGGCAATACAGACAAGCTATTTTGGACACAAATCCTAGATCAACATATGAAATGGAGCTTGAAAAGAATGCAAATGATGAGAAAAATACTTTGAAAGGTTTTAAGCTTGTTGTGGAATGTGTTGTGATGGTACATCGTTGTAACTGACCGGTTGTGATGTTTGAGGTATTGCCTGATTGTTAGGTTTTTATAAATTTGTGTTTATGGTGTGTCTGCGTGGCCCTTCCTAGCCTGATTGCTGACTTTCACGCATTAACCTATATAGGAAGGCTACTCCACTTGGTTTATCTGAGTGTTTTCGTTTTGACTTTCACGCATTAACCTATTTAGGCATTGACTGTGTTTGGTGGTGGACTTCCTGGAAATGAGGTTATGTTCATTGGAGTTGGTTGAGATATGACGTTGTGGTTGTTTTGTGTTAGAGTTTCTCGTCCTTCTGCCATATGAGTCATGTCCTAAGGACCGGTCACGTCGGACGGAGGTGGAGGTGGTGGAATTTGTTGATTTTGTTGTTCTGTCAATTTATTAAATGAAGTTGGAAAATGAAATGACATATTTAGTGTTTTGAAACGAGTATAAGTTCTAGATCCAGTGTTTTCTGATGAGGTGGTGTGAGAGTTTTTGTTTTGAGGAGTGATTGTACAATAATTCGCACTACCAGGCCTTCGATGGTGATCAAAGGAAATGAGGGGTGTTGTGATTATGCCAAGCTTGGATATAACCTGAAATAAGAAATACTAAAACACTACGTTAAGTGATTGCGCAGGGGTTGGACCCTGTGAACCACCTCCGACGTGTGAATAAGTGATCGGTATGAGAGTTTAAGTGTAAATGTAGTAAAGTAAGGTGAGAAAGATTGCATACCAGATTTGTCATCGTCCAGGACTATTTATAGGTGAAGAAAACGGTCCTGGAGAGTGGTCACACGTTTGAGAGAGATCATGGGGGCGTTCCATGATTTGTGGTAACCGCTAGGGTTTAGTGTCCCACTCCTCCTGGTTTAGCGGGGGAGCTAAAGAGAAAGAGGAGACGTGGGTAAGACTTGGTCTAACCAATATTTGGACTTGGCATTGTTCCGTCCTTAAAACTTATCGAGAGATACCCCGAAGGGCTTAATCCTTCGATTGGCGAATTCCCACTTGGTAACTAGATCATTAATGATTAGTTTTACGCCAAAGAAAGTTTAAGGGGGCTAGCCAGAGCCTTCGATTATGTAGGTTGCGATCAGACTCGAAGGGGGATCCTTCGAGCTAATCGGAGGGTACATCATCAAGCCCCCAGTTGAAAGTTAGATATGCGTACAAGAATATGTGGCTTTCAACTCTATCATAGTTCAATGCTTTCACCATATCCTCGAAAATTGGATAAGATGAATTTTTGAAATACAAAGATGCATTAAATGCGCATGCTTATGACTTATCCGTTGAACAAAAGAATATAACGGCATAATTATCGGTAAGCTCAACCATCTTTCAAAGTTTAAAGTGTTGAGTAGATATGATTATGTGTAATATAAATACCAGTGCACCTCAAGTTCTAAATCACAACTTTTTCCTCTGCAACTTTCACAAAGCTGTGATCTGTTTATATGCAACAATCAAAAGGTAAACTCTTCCCCCATCTTGTAGTTAGGCCCTTTAGCTATTACCAGGTAGCCATGAGCATGGATGCTAAACGTATTATAAGACAACAAAAATGTACTCTCTCCAGAGAAGCCCTAGCCCTCTTTCTAGATGATTACCCAATACCCAAACAACACAAAGTTATTCTCCCAAAAAATAATCAGAGCATCTATGACACCCCAAAAGGGTATGTGGGCCTGTATACTCATGCCTTTACTCGGTCAAATCTAAGAATACCCCTGCGCCCATTGTTTCTAGAGTTGCTACAATATTATGAGGTGCGTATTTCAAGGTTTAATCCGTTTGGACTAGCCAAACTTACCACCTACATAGTAATGTGTAAGGCATATGGGTATGAGCCCACACTAAATGTGCTTCGAGGCTTCCTTAACCTGTGTCCCGGGGGAGATTGGTTGACATTGTCAAAGAGGAATGATGAAGATGTGCCCGTGCTAATCACCAAACCCTTCACAAATATAACAAACTGGAAATGGAAATTCTTTTATGTACAAGATACAATCATACCTCCGGGGTATCCAGCACTCTTGAATGAAGCATTCCGTTTCGACCGTAAGAAATTCAATGATCAACTTCCCCTCAATGTTCGAGACGACCCACTTTATCAACGTCTTGCCAGACACCCCATTAATGCGCAAACCTTTCCAGAACCCATCCTCTTTATGGCTGGTCTTGTGAACCATTGGGAAGGATCTCCTTTGTCGCCACAAATCCATTGTGATGGCCAGAGTATGTATATGTAACTTATCATAAATGAATAACATATCTGATTATATTTATGTATTTGTTTATATTGCAGTAATGGCATTCAGGAACTTCGTCGTATCTGATGGTGCAAAGGAAGCTAGCTTCATTCCCAGGGAACCTAGAGAATTCAGCTACTGGGTGGGTTCCCCTTCAACCTCAGTCAACAATAATGACGTGGATGCCATGGTGCTGGAGCCAGCAACAATAATTGAAGAGGTGATTCCCCTTAATGTTGAGGAGGTGCCTTTGGCAATCGAAGCCTTACCTGACGTGGAGATCCTTTCCTCCGATGATGTCCCCAGGACGTATGCCGGTACCTCTGGTATAGCTGACAGGGTTCGTGAAAGGAAAGGAACTGAAATGAAGGCTTTGAAGCCTCCAATCAATAGGAAACTTGACATACCCACTCTCTTATCCAGAGCTTCTAAGAAGAAGAATTCCCAAGATAAGACTGCTGCTACCATACCCTCAGAAGATTCGGATGATGAAGACATTCATGGTAAGCACTTATCACGACCTGTATACTACCACAAAATTAATTGAAAGCTTCAAACAGCTCCTAATTCGACAATGTGCATGTTTATCGAACACGAAGGAACTCCCCAACTCTCAAGCTTTCCACCGATTGGTTGAAGGTGTCATTCCAGGCCGCTGGAAGGGAGCCCTTGACAATATGTTAATAGAGCAGCTGTGTGATCTTCACGACAAAAGCTATACAAGGCAAGCTGTTCTAGATAATCATCTTAACAGTCGAACAAGAGAATTGATACGGACTGTTAAAAATGCTAAAGAAGAGTTGAATGTAGTTCTGGCTCGAGGAGAACATAGGGAGCAGTTGATCACTGAGCTAAAGTCAAAGTGTGACAGGGCTACGAAGGATATTGAGAAGAATCCAATTGTGCAAGATCTTCGATCCAACGTCATGAAGCTTGCCACTCGACTAAAGGAAGCCCAAGCTGAGTGTGGTAGGCTCAAAATGGAAGAGGCCAAAGCGATTGGGCTAAAAGAGATAGTATCTGTGCTTGAGTCGAAGTGTGCAAGTCTTAAATCTGAAAAGAACAGACTCATGGAGCAAAAAACCAAATTGCAACAGGAGACGGATGCTCTAAACCTTCGATGTGAAAGTCTTCAGAAAGATAGGGCAGATGTGGTAGCCAAGGTTATTCCTTACATTGCTATGGAGTTGTATCATAGTGATGAAGTCGGACAAGTGGTGGCCAACTTGGTGAATGCTGCCATATTCCATGGTAAATGCACTACTCTGGAAGAAATTGCTAAGACTGGAGAGCCTGTGATCCTGTCGAAGGTTCATTACTATCGCCCTTCGCATGAACAGGAATATGATACTGCCAGTAATGCGTATGTTTCAGTAGACTTTCATTTTCTTTCTAAGGTGACCAAAGATCCAATGGCTTCCGTTGAAAAACTGCTATCGAAGAAGCCCTGTAGGATTCAGCCATCTTCTCCAAGTAGGAGGGCCTCTGGTATGAAGGTTCCCTCTCGTCAAGAAGATCCCTCCTCATCAAAGAATACATAAATACTGCCTTGTTGGCAATGGTTTATCCCGAGGGTGGTTTTTACCCTCCGAACATGTTTTCTCCTTGCTACTTTGATTTTTAGGATGTTTGCTTATTTGTTATCTACTTGCCATAGGATGTTCTTTTCATTTATCCTTCGATTATATGATTCTCTTCTCTCAACGTTATTTAATAACGTTAATATACAACCTAAGGTTACCGTAGATGAGCATCCTTATTGTGTGTACTTTGAACCAAGATTTTTAAGCAATCGTATAATTTAACTGCTGAGAGAGGGTTACGACCCACTCCGTCTTTATCCTTATAGTCATAGGGCTTCGAATGCCCATAGACGTTTTAGGAAAGTCAATGTGAATTATAGTGGATGTTATGTACAAGACATAAATATCATCCTTCGAACATTGAGACTTCTAGTACTTGGCTGAATAAATCTTTGTTGTAAAAAACGAAACAAGAGATTTAAGGGAAATACGTTGTATCATTAATTGGGTAGGGAGGATTACATCATTTTATGAAATGAATACTAAGACGCCTACCATTAATGTGTTTTTACCCGAATGAGAAGAGTTCAATACATAAATTTGAAATAAACAAATTCTCTGAAAGGTTGTAAGTTTTATATGTAAAACTTACAAAGGTTGGTGCCATTCCATGTCCTGTCAACTTCTTCCCCAAGGATTGTTGCCAACTTATAGGCTCTGTTACCGTAGGCTTCAGCTACTACGTATGGCCCCTCCCATGTTGGTCCCAACTTCCCTTGATATTCGGCTTTGCTTGCTGATGCGTGGGAATTGCATCAGGCTTTACCTCTCGAGGGATCTCGAGAAGCTTACAACCTCCACCAGGCAGTGTACCTGATCGTTGTAGTATAGTATAGTGACAAGTACTGGGGGATTGATCGTTCAACTCAGGAATAGTGTCGCTAGGATTAGAAAGCCTAAAAACTAGGTCTAGAGGTGAGGGATGATTCTTTTTGTATTTTTATGTTTTTATGAAAGCAAGTAAAATCTCGGGTTTTGGAAGAGTGGGCGGAATTAGTTGCTAGTCAACTAACCCAATAACTACAAATGCAATCAAAATAAAATAACAAAAATGTTAATAAAACTAATTAAACTAGTGGTGTGAACAATACATGGGAGAATTGTGTTTACTTAGATTTCACTACTCCCTAGATATCTTTTACAGGTTAATTGTTTGTTACAGTTGCGTGGACGACGAGTTATATTCCTTAATACCAATCATGGGGTGGCGTACTTACTTTCCCAATTCTATAAGCTCCTACTTCACTCCTATGTCGAGCCTGCAAGAAGCTCCTAACATGGGATCACTAGAATTCGCTCATGTATTAAATACAACCATAAAAACCTAGTACACATCGGTTCATGTTTCTTAAGACGTTCAAGCAAGTTACACAATGGAGATCTGCCAGTTTTCTTAAGCATAACATTGAAATCATTCATCCATTACAACTATAAATAAGCAATCAACCTATAATCAACATCTAGGTTTCATTACATCTAAGCAAACACACAAAAGATCTAGCCTAGCATGTTAAGATTAAGACAAGCGTAAGATATATTCAAACAACACATAGACATATTGAATGAATTGAAAGGATACTTATCTTAATTGAACATGAAGGGTTTCAAGGGGTGAAAACCCTTGAAAATACTGTAAAAGTTGTGTTAGGGTTTATTTGGTTCGACCCTAAAATTCTCCTCCTAAGTTACACTCTTAATGAATGAAAATTAGAAAAGTATATATAGATTTCATGAGGTGACGGCGTAAAGAGGAAAGTTCTGACGCCGTCATCTTGCCGCCAATAAAATTCTCGGACTGCCTAGATCCAGATCTGACGCCGTCATGTGTATTCTTGCTCTGGGCCGTCACCACTTTTACTCTTGACGGCCTTGATCTGACGTCGTCACGTTTTCTCTGGGTCGTCACCAAAATTGCTCTTGACGCCGTCATCAAAACCTTCTTGACGCCGTCATGTACTGTTCCCAGCAAGGAAAATTAAGACTTTACCGTTTTCTTCACTTTTATGCTCCAAAAACGTCCAAAATGCTTCCTTTTCCAGAATTCACTCCCAAAGTACCTAAAATCACAAAAGGAACGATTTAGGGCAATATTTGATCAAATAAATTCCAATTCCGGCTTAAATGACCCCCTAAAAACGGTTCATTTTTCGCCTCATCATATACCCTTACACTTGAGATTTGCTTATCCTCAAGCAAAGACGCTTTTATTCTAGTCAAAATACAAGTTAGGGGTCATTTAACACTAAGATAAAAGTAATTAACTAGGGGTTTCGTGTACTAAAAATGAGTACAACGCTAAGGGTGTGGGAAAAATTAGTTGACTTAACTAGCCAAGTAATATGACTTAAATGGTCAAGTAATTATGATACGGGTTTAACACAAGGGTGATCCTAATGCCTCTTATCATGTAGTAAATGCTACTACACGAATGTAGTCTCACTAGCGGTCTCGGGATGCATCACTAACGCAAGTTCTAGAATCTAAATGCTACCAGTACACTCATAAGCACTAATAGTAAATGCTTTTCCTATCAAATCTAAAGGCGAACCTCACATATTTGGGTGGAAAATTTTTCTGAATGATACGGTTTTGTGCTAATCATACGACTCCTATCCATGAGACGCTTGCTAAGGCTAAAGTTTCACTAAATGTTGTAAAAAAATTTAAATTTGGCGCTAAAATTACACTAACAAGTATTTCTCATAGTTTTATTACACACCTACCATCAAACAAACAAACTCAAGTGCAATTGTATCCTATAAGGTATCATCATTTACCCTCCCCTTACACTTAGGATGAACATTGTCCCCAATGTTCAATTAAAGAATGTAAAAGTAAAATAGGTAAAAGAATGAAATCAAATACTCCCCTGATTCGCTCGGTATGGATAGTATGGTAACAAGGTTAGATCTTCCTCCAAGAAAATGAACAATCAAAGCTTCCCTTCCAGAATATAAATCATCTTCTTGTCAAACATAACCTGTTAAACCTGAGAAAACAAACAAGGCAACCTCGCGTAAAATCGGCGGCAATCTATATGTGATAACAAATCCTAGAAAACAATGTAAGATATAATGCTTGTGGAATGATGTTTGCAGATTTTCTGGAGTTTATAAAACTAAAGATTTAACAAAAACTTTAAGACTCCGTTAGAAAAACAAAACTAGCAAAATTTCCAGAATTTTACACGTGACGCCGTCAGGAGTTTCTTCCTGACGCCGTCAGAAGTGGCCTGCAGAAATTCTTACGTTAAGTTTCAGGAAAATTTCTGGAAAAACTTTGTCCTACTTCCTGGAAAATCCTGCAAAACATCATTGTGACTCGATACAAGCATTTGACTCTAACAAATACAAATATACATGTTCATTTAATATTGTGGAGAATCATGATCAATTTTGTTTCTTAAAAACATATTTGGGGTTTCCCCTTACACTTATCTTTTGCGAAATACCTTTAGATGAAGTTAAGACTAAGCCAAACGACAAAATAAAGTATTCTCACCATTTTATTTTGAAACATGATCTACCAACAATAAAAATAAAGCATGCATACGAAAACAAATAACAATCAAACAAATAAAAATCATACAAATCATGGGTTGCCTCCCAAGAAGCGCTTTTCTTTATTTACGAGTCTTGTAGCTAGACTCAAAGTCATGGGCTACCGTGTGTCGCTTATGCTCACATACCCAAGGGTGAGCCATCTAATAGTCGCCTCATCTTTCTTATAATCACCACTTAACTCTAAACATCCACGATAATACCTCTTATTCTTTTCATGAGTATATTTAAGCCCTTTTCTTTTATCATTCTCACTTAGCATTTCTAGGGGCGGATACCTACTACACTTCTCCATGGAAAAATCCTTGAACCTAGGGTGTGCACGGGGCATTTGGTAGACAAAATCTTCATCCCCATCCGAGAATGTAATTAACCTTTCCATAAGTTTTTCATCAAGGTTGGTCAACCTTTTGAAAGGTTTCCCAAACACAACTTGGGTTAACTTACTATCGATAAATTCTCCTATATTCTCCATAACTATAAACTCAACAAGATAAACAAAGCTTCCTACAAACACATGCAATGTCATTGACCTAGCAATAATATTATCTCCTTTGTATTCTAACTCATCTACCATGATTTTATTATATTCACTACGCGAGATTATGTTCATTGGGAGAGATGAGTTAAGGTAGGCATTAAAGCTCCTAAATCCAATCTTACAAGGAAATTGCATATTGAATGAGCTATCACACTCAATCCTTGTTCTAGGGTCAACATACCTAAGAGGGTTCACTTCATCTTCCATCCTATCCTCATTAATCACATCACCATCGTCTAGATCCTCATCGGAGTCTGAATAGTAAAAAGGACTAGCCCTATGGTCATCATCATGGTCAGACTCCTCCATTTCAGAATTATTGTTAAAGTGGTGGTTAGGCGAGAGGTTAGGTGGGTTTTCATTTTCCACTAAAGGGATTGGGGCGGGCATTTGGAAAATCCTGCGACGAAAAACACGAATAACAGAAATCAAACGATCAATGTTATTGTTATCCATCGAGATAGTTTACGAACAAAGACACGAAGAAATAAGATGGACTAAAGAAAACCTAAAAATAAAAATAAAAATCTTACTAGAAAGGAATCTAGCAAGTAGACCTAATAAAAAGAAATTCTAACCTAGACAATAACTATTCACCGGGCTGCGGCGCCAAACACTTGATGCATGGGAATTGCACCAGGCTTTACCTCTCGAGGGATCTCGAGAAGCTTACAACCCCCACCAGGCAGTGTACCTGATCGTTGTAGTATAGTATAGTATAGTGACAAGTACCGGGGGATTGATCGTTCAACTCAGGAATAGTGTCGATAGGATTAGAAAGCCTAAAAACTAGGTCTAGAGGTGAGGGGTGATTCTTTTTGTATTTTTATGTTTTTATGAAAGCAAGTAAAATCTCGGGTTTTGGAAGAGTGGGCGGAATTAGTTGCTAGTCAACTAACCCAATAACTAGAAATGCAATCAAAATAAAATAACAAAAATGTAAATAAAACTAATTAAACTAGTGGTGTGAACAATATATGGGAGAATTGTGTTTACTTAGATTTCACTACTCCCTAGATATCTTTTACAGGTTAATTGTTTGTTACAGTTACGTGGATGATGGGTTATATTCCTTAATACCAATCATGGGGTGTCGTACTTACTTCCCCAATTCTATAAGCTCCTACTTCACTCCTATGTCGAGCCTGCAAGAAGCTCCTAACATGGGATCACTAGAATTCGCTCATGCATTAAATACAACCATAAAAACCTAGTACACATCGGTTCATGTTTCTTAAGACGTTCAAGCAAGTTACACAATGGAGATCTGCCAGTTTTCTTAAGCCTAACATTGAAATCATTCATCCATTACAACTATAAACAAGCAATCAACCTATAATCAACATCTAGGTTTCATTACATCTAAGCAAACACACAAAAGATCTAGCCTAGCATGTTAAGATTAAGACAAGCGTAAGATATATTCAAACAACACATAGACATATTGAATGAATTGAAAGGATACTTATCTCAATTGAACATGAAGGGTTTCAAGGGGTGAAAACCCTTGAAAATACTGTAAAAGTTGTGTTAGGGTTTATTTGGTTCGACCCTAAAATTCTCCTCCTAAGTTACACTCTTAATGAATGAAAATTAGAAAAGTATATATATATTTCATGAGGTGACGGCGTAAAGAGGAAAGTTCTGACGCCGTCATCTTGCCGCCAATAAAATTCTCGGACTGCCTAGATCCAGATCTGACGCCGTCATGTGTATTCTTGCTCTGGGCCGTCACCACTTTTACTCTTGACGGCCTTGATCTGACGCCGTCACGTTTTCTCTGGGTCGTCACCAAAATTGCTCTTGACGCCGTCATCAAAACCTTCTTGACGCCGTCATGTACTGTTCCCAGCAAGGAAAATTAAGACTTTGCCGTTTTCTTCACTTTTATGCTCTAAAAACGTCCAAAATGCTTCCTTTTTCCAGAATTCACTCCCAAAGTACCTAAAATCACAAAAGGAACGATTTAGGGCAATATTTGATCAAATAAATTCCAATTCCGGCTTAAATGACCCCCTAAAAACGGTTCATTTTTCGCCTCATCACTTGCGCTTTTAAGTCGATGGACATATTCACCTGGTTTTAAGCTCGAGGGCCGAACCCTGCTGTTGTAATATTTTTCTAACTTTTGCTTGTGCATAGCTTCTCTGATGGAGGCTATTTCTCTTCGTTCTTCGAGTAAATCTAGATTCTCTCGAAGCTTTTCCTTGTTTTCCGAGGCTTCGAAGTTCATAATGCGCTCCGTTTCCACGCTTATCTCTGATGGGATGACAGCTTCTGTGCCATAAGTAAGGCTGAAAGGTGTTTCCCCGTGACTCGACTTAGGATGTGTCCTATGAGCCCAGAGAACTTGGGGTAATTCGTCCACCCACCTTTGGTGACTTCGTCCTAGCCTTCTTTCGATTCCATTGATAATGTCTCTGTTGGTAACTTCTACTTGGCCATTACCTTGAGAGTGGTACATGGATGTGAACGATTGCTTGATTTTTAAACCATTGCAAAAAGTAGGAAATACCCCTTCGGCAAATTGCTTCCCATTGTTAGAGATGATGATATGAGGGACTCCAAAACGGCAAACGATGTGTTCCCATACGAATTTCTCCATGTGTCTGCCCGTCACAGATGCCAAAGGCTTGGCTTCAACCCATTTGGTGAAGTAGTCGATAGCTACGACCAAAAACTTCACTCCTCCTGGTGCTACTGGCAGAGGTCCTACTATGTCAATTCCTCATTGGGAAAAAGGCCACGCAGATGATAGAGGTCATATCTTGTTTAGGTAGTCTTGGGACCTTCGAGTGGATCTGACACGCCTCGCATTTATGTTTTAATTCCATTGCATCCCTGTGCATTGATGGCCAGTAGTACCCCAGCTTCATAATTTTAGAGACGACGGAGTGGGGTTCTGCATGTAGACTGCACGATCCTTCATGAACTTCATTGATTATGTTTGCAGCCTGCTTAGGTCCAACACAACGAAGCCATGGGGATAAGAAGGATCGTCTATAGAGGTAGTCTCCTATTATCCTTTATTGAGGAGCTTTGACTCTGACTTTTCTTGCTAGCTTTGGATCTTCTGGTAGAATGCCGCTTATTAAGTACTCCCTTATCGGAGTCATCCAATTGGTTTCTTCCTCGGATATTATATCGGATACTTCCTTCCTTTGGATAGATCTTTAAGCTAACACCTCAACCAGAACTTCTTTTGTTAAGTGAGCGAAGGCCATTGAGGCTAACTTGCTTAACGCATCTGCCTTCATGTTTTGGTTTCTTCGGACGTGCTCAATGGTGTAGGATTCAAATCCCTGTTGGATTTCTTTTGCTTTATCCAGGTATTGTTTGATAGTGGAATGCCTTGCCTCATAGGAGCCTTTGATTTGATTGGCGACTAGCTGTGAGTCAACGAAAAGCGAAAGGTTGCGTACCTCCATGTCTTTAGCTAGGCGTAGGCCTGCTAACAAAGCTTCGTATTCTGCTTCGTTGTTGGTCGCCTCAAATTCGAATCGCAGTGCATAAGTGTATTCTTTTCCTTCTAGGTTGATTAACATCAACCCTGCCCCTAAACCGTCGGAGCTTGAGGCTCCATCTGTGAATAACTTCCAATTATTCTCTTTTTTTAAAGGCTTCTTCTTGGGAGGTTCCTTATCATTTCCTGGCTCGGAAGGAGTTTCAGCGAGGAAGTCTGCGAGTATTTGACCTTTTATGGAGTTTCGCCCCTTGTATTCTATTTCATGTTCCCCCAATTTGATGGCCCATTTAGATACCCTCCCCGACTTCTCGGTCTTCGATAATATTTGTTTGATGGGCTTATCAGTTAATACCGTGATTGGGTGAGCTTGAAAGTACCTTTGGAGGCGTCTTGCAGCGTGAACTAGAGAAAGAATTAGCTTTTCCAATTCTGTGTAATTTAATTCAGCTCCCTGCAAAACCCGACTGACAAAGTAGATCGGAACTTGCCTCTTCTCTCTTTATGCCAGGAGTACTGCGTTAATACTTTCATGTGATGTTGCGATGTACATATACAGTACTTCTCCATTAATTGGGGCTGTGAGTGTTGGTAGGATTTCCATGAACTCCTTCAACTTTTGAAAGGCAACTTCAGCTTCGACACTCCATTGGAAAGTCTTCTTATCCATACATCCTTTAGGGTCTTAAAGAACGGCAGTGATCGATCTGCACCCTTTGACAAAAACCTGCTCAATGCTGCCAGCTTTCCATTAAGGCTTTGTACCTCCTTCAATGTCTTTGGGGCTTGCAGATCAGTGATGGCTTTCACTTTTGAAGGGTTTGCTTTGATTCCTTGCTTTGTTATCAAGTGCCCCAGGAATTGCCCCTCTTCGACACCGAACGAACATTTCTTCGGATTGAGCTTCATATTTATGGCTCTTAGCTGGTTGAAGGTTTCTTGAATGTCAGAGAGTAGGTCTTCCTCTGTCCTACTCTTTATGACCATGTCGTCAACATATGCCTCCAAATTTCTTCCTATCTGTTTATTGAAGGCCTTGTCCACTGATGAGGCAAAAAATGATCCATTTTTAGGGGGTCATTTAAGCCCGGAATTGAATTTATTTGATCAAATATTGCCCTAAATCGTTCCTTTTGTGATTTTAGGTACTTTTGGAGTGAATTCTGGAAAAGGAAGCATTTTGGACGTTTTTGGAGCATAAAAGTGAAGAAAACGACAAAGTCTTAATTTTCCTTGCTGAGAACAGTACCTGACGGCATCACCAAGTTCTTAATGACGGCGTCAAGAGGAAAACAAGAGGTGAAGAGGATAGAGTCCATGACGATCCAGAATGATTTTACACTAGGGCATGACGGCGTCACCATAGGCCGTCATGGTCCCTTTACACGTGACGGCCCATAGAAAATTACTCTTGACGGCGTCAGATCTGGATCTAGGCAATCCGATTTTATTATGGGCGGCGGGTTGACGGCGTCAGAATTCTCTTCTTGACGCCGTCACATTGGAAAATCTATATATAGTTTTGTAATTTTCATTCATTAAGGATGACAATTTTAGGGATAGTTTGGAGAAACCCTAGCACGATTTTATCAGTATTTTCAAGGGTTTTCACCCCTTGAAACCTTTCATGTTCAATTAAGATAAGTATCCTTTCAATTCATTCAATATGTCTATGTCTTGTTTGAATATATCTTACGCTTGTCTTGATTTTAACATGCTAGGCTAGATCTCTTGTGTGTTTGCTTAGATGTAGTGAAACCTAGATGTTGATTATGGGTTGATTGCTTGTTTATAGTTGTTACGGATGAATGATTTCGATGTTAGGCTTAAGAAAACTGGCAGACTTCCATAGTGTAACTTGCTTGAGCATCTTAAGAAACATGAACCAATGCATACTAGGTTTTTATGGTTGTATTTAATGCATGAGCGAATTCTAATGATCTCATGTTAGGAGCTTCTTGCAGGCTCGACATAGGAGTGAAGTAGGAGCTTATAGAGTTGGGAAGTACGTACGTGATAAAGTCTATTTGTAGTATATAATTATTCCGAAGAAATACTCGTAAAAGTATTTCCCGGGTCGTTTTCCCAACGAAGGTAGAATGGAATCTTGAATAGTCGAATCGCAAAATCGAGTCGTGAAAAGTGGTAAAGTGAAAAATATGATTTTGGAATTCAAATTATAATAAGAAATAGTAAAATAAGCAGAATATACAAGCTATATATGTACAAAGGTTAAAAACGCGAAAACGGGAATGCACACGCGAAATTTAAAACGTAACGTTTATTGAACAATGATCTTACGTACTTGAAAATATTTTCTAAAAATCTTAAACTAATAAAAAGAATTTTAAGAAAAAGAAAAATATTTTTTTTGAGTTTTTATTTATTTTCTATGAATTTTTATTGATTTTTGGAATTAAAATTGAATTAAAAATAAGGAAAAATAGAAAAATAACTTGGAAAAATGAAAATTAAATTCTAAAAATTCTAAAATATTATAAAAGAATTTCTAAAAATATTTTTGTATTTTTCACAACTTTTTCTGATTTTTTATGAATTTTTGCTATTTAAAACTATTTAAAAGTTGAATAAAAATCAAAATAAAATAAGAAAAATAGTAAAAAGGGTTGGAAAAATTCCAGAAATTCTAAAATATTAAAAAGAACTTAAAATAAAAATTTGAAGTAAAATTAAAAAGCTAAAGTGCTTATTTATTTGAAAACTGCTTATCACAAGTACTTATTAATAAGCACTTGTGATAAAAACTTATGAAACTAAAAACACTGATTGAAATTGATGTATAAAACTCAGATAAGACAGAACATGACTAAGTGTAAGCTTAAAATCCACAAATGCTTAAAATCACAGCAATAAGCTCAAAAATAAGCTCAAGAGAATAAGCATAATCAAGCAAAAGCAGAGACAGAAGTAAACTGATAATCAACAACACTAATTCTACACTAAAACAACTCAGAACATCATTCAATTAGTAATATCAAACTACTCAAATAAAGAATGCAGGCCTCAACTAAAAATCAATAACAGCTCAATCTATGTAAATGGATGGTGCAAACAAGCTGAATTAATAAGCTGAAAAGTTGAAACTAATGGGAACAAAACCTAGTCTACAATACTGAGATGCAAATTAACTAAGATTATATAACTAAATACCACCAAATGAACTCTAACATAACCCAAGAACAGCAGCAATGAACAACAAGCATTAATGCACAGTTGACTTTTTATAAAACTATGCTATATGACTAAATCTAATTTCTACAATTCAAAACACAATTAGTATGTATTATTAAGCTAATATAACTCTATACTAAACTAACTTATTATTTTTTATACCTACAAAAGCAAACTCAATTACTGATTCAACCTATAAAAACAGTTAATAGAAGTTTTAAACTAACTATGACTTTTATGGAATAAAATAAAATGCAAAAACTAACCTAAACTAACCAAGAGTGGACTAACTATGCAGAAACAACAATAAACTATAAACTAAATCATCCAGTAATGAGCAGATCCAAACACCCCTGAATGAGCAGATTATCACTACTAAGCTATGAAATATGCATTCAAATTACCAAATACTGATTAAACTATATAACATATCACTGAATTGAGATAAATCTATAACCAAATACACAATGATCCAACAGATATGCAGAATGACAGATCCAAAATTTATGACAGTTAAGCTATGAATAAAAGCAAACTAACTCAAATTAGCAATCTAATATCTCAACAAGCTAAACTAACACCAAATTACACTTCATCAACAAACAAACTCTACTGATTCCAATTATAGCTCAAAATGACAGATCTCAATATCAAAATTCCATAACAACTTGAATAAAATAAGTAGACAGATAATGAAACATGTATGGAACAATAGTTCACAAACAGATAATACCTACAAATTACTTACTATTAAAGCTGCAACAATAGAAATAAACAAACTCAATGAAACAGTATTTAATGAAACAAAGATCTACACTAATTGATTCTACAAATTCAATGTAAAGCTATGAAAACGAAAACGAGAACTTACAATATCCTCTAAGCCAAACAGAGAGGTTTCCCACACAGCCTATCTTTGGATAGGCTAGGATCTTCCTTAGTTATCCCAATCTATCAAAATCTCACCAGAACTTCAAATCAACCCCAACAGTTGACCACAGTTGACTTTGAAAATACTTGAACAATGAAAATGAATTCAACAAATTCAAAAGAGCTTTTGAACTAAAATAAGATGTAACAATCAACAAATCAGCTTCATTGTAAGCTGATTCAACTAAACTTTTCTGATTTTACAAAACTATTTTAACTGCTTAAGCATTAGATTGAATGAAATAGTGACAAGCTATTTATAAAACTAAACTTCTACTGAAATTAAAGAGATTAACACTAAAACAATAAGCTGAAAACAATAAGATGGAATCTACTGAAAACAAATTTGATTCAAATTAAAACTAAATTTCATTAAACAATGAAAAGTTACAACTAAAATTTAAATGATTACAACTAAGAAAAGATTTTGGCAGAGCTTCGCTATTCGAAACTCCACCCCTATTACAAAAGCCTAACCATCTATTTATAGGATGTGAGGAGGGATGAGCTCACGGATTGCCATGTTGGCAATCCGTGTCGTGTGTTTCTTTATGCCAATCCTGAGTCAATGGATCATTCCCAATCATTTGCTTCTTTATGAGAGCCCTTGGATTACTTTGAATGACGCGTCTCCACCACTAATAGCCTGCCACGTAGTCCAATATGTGCTAGTTTGCCTCTGACAAGTCCTGACACACCTGACACCCTTCTAGAAGCCATCTGAATAGACCCAATTACCCTTGATACGTGGGAATCGCACCAGGCTTTACCTCTCGAGGGATCTCGAGAAGCTTACAACCCCCACCAGGCAGTGTACCTGATCATTGTAGTATAGTATAGTGACAAGTACCAGGGGATTGATCGTTCAGCTAGGAATAGTGTCGCTAGGATTAGAAAGCCTAAATACTAGTTCTAAAGGTGAGAGATGATTATTTTTGTATTTTTATATTTTTTAGAAAGCAATTAAATATCTCGGGTTTGAAGGATTTGGGCGGAATTAGTTGCTAATCAACTAACCCAATACTAAAGATGCAATCAAAATAAAATACTAGAAATAAAAATAAACTAAATTATACTAAAGTTGTGAGCAGTAAATGGAGAAAATGTGTTTACTTAGATTTCACTACTCCCTAGACATCTTTTACACGTTAATTACTTGTTATAATTGCATGGATGACGGATCGTATTCCTTAATACCATTCATGGGGTGGCACACATAACTTCCCAATTCTATGAGCTCTTATCTCCTCCTACACCATGCCCAGCACAACTATAGGGATTGTAAACAGTGGCTCATGCATTAAATACAACCAATAAAGACCTAGTGCGCCTCGGTTCATGTTTCTTAAGACGTTCAAGCATGTTACCAATTGGAGATCTGCCAGTTTTCTTAAGCCTAACATATAAATCATTCATCCAAGACAAGAATAAACAAGTAATCAACACATAATTAACATCTAGGTTTCATTAGATCTAAGCAAACACAAGATAGATCTAGCCTAGCATGATGGAATTAAGACAAGAACAAGATATAGACAACCAACACATAGACATATTGATTGAATTAAAAGAACACTTATCTCAATTACAATGAAAGGTATCAAGGGTTTGGAACCCTTGAAAAACCTGTAAAAGTTGCACCAAAATCGTACTTAGGGTTTCTCCAAAACTTCTCTCCTTTTAATGTGAAAATTAGAAAACTATATATAGAAAAATGGGTCTGACGGCGTCAAGACCAACATTGTGACGCCGTCACCTCGCCGCCAAAACTATTCTCGGACTGCCTTGATCTACTTTTGACGCCGTCAAGACTTAATCATTTCCAGGCCGTCATGACTTTTTACTCTTGACGCCCTACCTTCGTGACGCCTTCAAATCTGTACTGGGTCGTCATGGACTTCTGCTCTTAACGCTGTCAGAGAATTACTCTTGACGCCGTCACCTACTGTTCCCAGCAAGGAAAATTAAGACTTTGGCGTTTTCTTCACTTTTATGCTCCAAAAACATCCGAATTGCTTCCTTTTCCAGATTTCTCTCCCAAAGTACCTAAAATCACAAAAGGAACGATTTAGGGCAATATTTGATCAAATAAATTCGGATTCGGGCTTAAATGACCCCCTAAAAATGGATCATTTTTCGCCTCATCATATACCCTTACACTTGAGATTTGCTTGTCCTCAAGCAAATGCGCTTTTATTCTACTCAAAAGACAAGTTAGGGGTCATTTAACACTAATATAAAAGTAATTACAACAAATAATCGTTCCACTAAAGACCAATAGACAAGCACGGAGGTCATATACTAGCACCTCACAAATAGTGTTTAGATACTCACATCTCTCGGGTGTAATAAAGTGTAAATTACAATATGGAAACGGAAGATATCTCTCACTACCTGTCATAGCAAAATAGATTACCATAGGCTTGGGAAAGGATCAAACCTCCACCACATGGCGTAAGCACCTAGGATAAACTATCAAAGAGGTCTTTTAAAGGGTTGTAACGTTAGGTGTAGGGATATGAAATACACGGTTTTGTTGGATAAAGGAAGTTTTACTGGTGGCGAGTTAACAATCTTGGTTAATTACATGTACAATATGGCGTTGCTAAGCCAAGACTAGACTCGACTTAAGCTAATAAATGAAAAATAACAAAAATATAAAATGAACATAGAATGAAACGGGATGGTAGTCCGTGTTTTTTCTCTTTTCTCTTTTTCTATTTTTTTTTTCTTTTTATTGATTTTTCTATTTTTTTCGATTTTTTTTTTTTTTTTTTTTTTTTTTTTTTTTTTTTTTTTTTTGTGCATACACTTTTACCCTACCATCCAAAATAATACATCATAGGGAATGAATATTCCCCTTACACTTGAATCTTTACATACTTTACATTTAACTAAACTAATGACTCGAATTAAGAAAATCAAAACACTTGGAGCACTTTTAAGATTAACGTACATATGAGGGTAATAAATGATGTTCTTCCCCATTACTCCATAAAATAAGTACTTACCCAATCGTCCCAATCGTCCCAAAACAATATGTACAAGGATATGACTCGACTTAGCAACCATGTAATCAACTAGATAGTTAACTTAGGGTTTAACAAATAACAATAATGCACTAAAAATGAGTGCATACACGGAAGGCTAAGGCGATTTGGGTGTACATTTAAGTGCGGTGTAACAAATTCTTCCTTTAAGTAAGATGCTTAAAGTTAGAAACGAAAAGATAGGCTCGGAGGGGTGTACTAGGGGTTTCGTGTACTAAAAATGAGTACAACGCTAAGGGTGTGGGAAAAAATAGTTGACTTAACTAGCCAAGTAATATGACTTAAATGGTCAAGTAATTATAATACGGGTTTAACACAAGGGTGATCCTAATGCCTCTTATCATGTAGTAAATCCTACCACACGAATGTAGTCTCACTAGCGGTCTCGGGATGCATCACTAACGCAAGTTCTAGAATCTAAATGCTACCGGTACACTCATAAGCACTAATAATAAATGCTTTCCCTATCAAATCTAAAGGCGAACCTCACATATTTGGGGTGGAAAATTTTTCTGAATATACGGTTATGTGCTAGTCATACAATCTCCTATCCATGAGACGCTTGCTATGGCTAAAGTTTCACTCCTAAATGTTGTAAAAAAATTTTAAATTTGGCGCTAAAATTGCACTAACAAGTATTTCTCATAGTTTTATTACACATCTACCATTAAACAAAACAAACTCAAGCGAAAGTGCATATGTAAGGTATCATCTTTTAACCCTCCCCTTACACTTAAGATGAACATTGTCCCCAATGTTCAAGTAAAGAATGTAAAAGTGAAAAAGTAAAGAGAATGAAATCAAATACTCCCCTGATTCGCTCGGTATGGATAATAGGGTGGCCAGGTTAAATCTTCCTCCAAGAAAATAAACAATCAAAGCTTCCCTTCCAGAATATAAATCATCTTCTTGTCGTACATAACCTGTAAAACCTGATAAAATAGACAAGACAACCTCGCGTAAAATCGGCGGAATCCTATATAAGTTACTAAATCCTAGAAAACAAGACAAGATATAATGCTTGTGGAATGAAGTTTGCAGATCTCCTGGAGATTATAAAACTTAATAATTCACAAAAACCATAAGACTCCGTTAGAAAAACAAAACCGGTAAAATTACCAGATTTTTACACCTGACGCCGTCAAGAGTAAACTCATGACGCCGTCAAGATTGACCTGCAGAAATTCTTATGTTAAGTTTCCGGAAAATTTCTGGAAAAACTTGGTCCTACTTCCTGGAAAATCCTGCAAAACTTCATTATGACTCAATACAAGTATTTGACTCTAACAAATACGAATACACATGTTCATTTAATATTGTGGAGAATCATGATCGGTTTGTTTCTTAAAAACATATTTGGGGTTTCCCCTTACACTTATCTTTTGCAAAAATACCTTTAGGTGGAGTTAAGACTAGGCCAAAACAACAAAGTAAAGTATTTACACTATTTAGTTTAGAAACATAATCAACCAACAATAAAAATAAAGCATGCATACGGAAGCAAATAACAAACAAACAAATAAAATCACACAAAACATGGGTTGCCTCCCAAGAAGCGCTTTTCTTTATTTACGAGTCTTGTAGCTAGACTCAAGGTCATGGGTTACTACGTGATCTCATCATTTGAAATGATATACCCCATGTAGTTGCGATCATTACTGTTATGGTGGTAGTGCCTCAATCTGTCGATACTCGCAATCACCATTCCACCTAATTTACTTCTCAAGTTAGCTACCCCATCTTGGCTCAAACCTTCGATTGTGAATGGCCCATACCACCAAGGACTTGGTTTATCGGGTGGTATTGTTGTTTCCAAGTGTCTCAAGAGTACCAAGTTCCCTTCCTCAAATGGTATATGATTTTCTGCGGGTCGAGTATGTTCGAGTTCGACCTGAACCTTATTGCTTTTTCGTCTTTCATTTTTGGCTTTCTTATAGCTTTTGATTCTTGCCTCCCATGCAAGAATTTTATTCTGAACACGAATGGGTGCCGTGCCAATGTTGTTTTTGATCTTTCTCCAACTCAAATTCTCATGCCCACTTCGCGGGGTCATGGGGAAGCTAATCTTTCTTTTTCCAGATTTAAGCTCAATCTTCCTACATTCATACTTAATGACAACCCTAGCGGTGGCGAGGAATGGTGCCCCAAGGATTATTGGCATGCATCCATCCCCTTTATCATCGATGATCATAAAATCAACGGGGTACATGAATCCTGTGACATTAACTAATACATCTTCTGCGATTCCTAGGGGGTATACGTACGAGTGTCCAATGAGAGATAACCTAACACGAGTAGGGGCTGGCATTTTTGACGTTAGTTGGATGTAAATAGTTAGGGGCATAAGATTTACTTCCGATCCTTGGTCGGCGAAAGCGCTAAGATGTTTCAAGTCCCCGATACTCGTTGGTATCTCAAAGTTCCCACATGCTATCTGCTTAGTAGCTACTTTTGTACCAATAGCCTCTCGAATACTGATCCTCCAGGTAGCGTATCATATTCATCTTTCACTTCTTCCTCTTTCTCAGAACCTTGTTTGGAAGGTTGGTTACGCCCATCACCCTTAATCCAATTTGTTATGGTGTTTTTGTTTATATCATGTTTCAGGTAGTAGCTCAAAGGTTGGGATTCTGGTGGTTTTTCTAAGGTCTGTTCAGCAGGAGTTTCTACCTTCTCGTTATCCTTTTGGACGATGGTGATGGAGTTAACAAATTGGGTGGTGGGAGTGGCGCTTTCTTTCCTTAGTAGTATTCTTTCGGGGGTTCTCTGGTTGGCATACTCTTCTAATAAACTCATCATCTCATTCATTTTCTCCTACATCTCTTCTTTTTGCTTATAAACTGCTTCCTCGAACCTAGCAAGCCGATCTGAGTGAGTTGCCATATATTCTCTCATCCTAGCTTCAAACTCCGAGCTAAGCTCCTTGGGAGGGGAACAAGGTGGGGCATAGTTCTGAAAGGTCTCGACATTTTCTCTAGAAGGTGACTCAGATAATGGTGCCGAAGTTGGTTTTGAGACAGAATTGACAGTAGCCCGTCTAGGACTTAAAGGTCTCCTTTGCCTTTCCTCAAAATAGTCAACTTTTGCCTCGAGTTTGCATAGGAGTTCATCGGGGATTTCGGTGGTCCCTCCAGATGTCGAGAATGCATTGATGGCCGCTTTTATCGTATGATTAAATTCCCACATCTCATGATTATCAACAGCGAGCTCTTCGATAATTGCCCAAGACTCCTCGGCGTTCTTATCACGCAATTTACCTCCCGCGGCCCTGTCGATTGTGCGCTTAGTGTGATAGTCAACATGGTTGTAGAAAATCTGGACTAATAACCAAAGGTTTATACCATGATGAGGGACCTTGTGGAGGAGATCCTTAAAACGGGCCAAAGCCTCGTAGAAAGTTTCACCCTGCTGTTGTTCGAACATCAAAATGTCCCTTCTAAGCATTGCAGTCTTTTTCGGCGGGAAGAATTGGGTAAGGAAGCGATTGACGAGATTATCCCATGTGGTGATGGATCCCACGGGTAAACGCTCAAGCCATTGACTAGCTTGATCCCGTAGAGAGAATTGGAATAGGCGTAATTGGGTTGTCTCTCTAGTTGCAACATCTAGGTCTATGGAATCTACGATTTTGAGGAAGTCCTTAAGATGTTGGTTTGGATCTTCGGAACGAAGTCCATGGAATGCACATCCGCTTTCCACCAACCGGATGGTGTCGGATCGCAAGGGGGTTACATTGGCTCCGGTGAGCTCAATGGTGTTTCGGTAGCCTTGGTGGCTAGGTCGGGAATACTCTCCTAAGGTTCGGGGCCTAAGGGGTTCTAATGGTGGGTTTTGTTGTGGTGGGATGACGGGTTCAAAGATGTTCCCGTTGTCCATGATGTCGGGTGGTTACGAACAAAGGCACAAAGAAATAGATAGACTAAAGAAACCTAAAAAATAAAAATAAAATCTTACTAAAAAGGAATCTAGCAAGTAGACCTAATAAAAAGAAATTCTAACCTAGACAATAACTATTCCCCGGCAGCGGCGCCAAAAACTTGATACGTGGGAATCGCACCAGGCTTTACCTCTCGAGGGATCTCGAGAAACTTACAACCCCCACCAGGCAGTGTACCTGATCATTGTAGTATAGTATAGTGACAAGTACCGGGGGATTGATCGTTCAGCTAGGAATAGTGTCGCTAGGATTAGAAAGCCTAAATACTAGTTCTAAAGGTGAGGGATGATTATTTTTGTATTTTTATATTTTTTAGAAAGCAATTAAATATCTCGGGTTTGAAGGATTTGGGCGGAATTAGTTGCTAATCAACTAACCCAATACTAAAGATGCAATCAAAATAAAATACTAGAAATAAAAGTAAACTAAATTATACTAAAGTTGTGAGCATTAAATGGAGAAAATGTGTTTACTTAGATTTCACTACTCCCTAGACATCTTTTACACGTTAATTACTTGTTATAATTGCATGGATGACGGATCGTATTCCTTAATACCATTCATGGGGTGGCACACATAACTCCCCAATTCTATGAGCTCTTATCTCCTCCTACACCATGCCCAGCACAACTATAGGGATTGTAAACAGTGGCTCATGCATTAAATACAACCAATAAAGACCTAGTGCGCCTCGGTTCATGTTTCTTAAGACGTTCAAGCATGTTACCAATTGGAGATCTGCCAGTTTTCTTAAGCCTAACATATTAATCATTCATCCAAGACAAGAATAAACAAGTAATTAACACATAATTAACATCTAGGTTTCATTAGATCTAAGCAAACACAAGATAGATCTAGCCTAGCATGATGGAATTAAGACAAGAACAAGATATAGACAACCAACACATAGACATATTGGTTGAATTAAAAGAACACTTATCTCAATTACAATGAAAGGTATCAAGGGTTTGGAACCCTTGAAAAACCTGTAAAAGTTGCACCAAAATCGTACTTAGGGTTTCTCCAAAACTTCTCTCCTTTTAATGTGAAAATTAGAAAACTATATATAGAAAAATAGGTCTGACGGCGTCAAGACCAACATTGTGACGCCGTCACCTCGCCGCCAAAACTATTCTCGGACTGCCTTGATCTACTTTTGACGCCGTCAAGACTTAATCATTTCCAGGCCGTCATGACTTTTTACTCTTGACGCCCTACCTTCGTGACGCCGTCAAATCTGTACTGGGTCGTCATGGACTTCTGCTCTTGACGCCGTCAGAGAATTACTCTTGACGCCGTCACCTACTGTTCCCAGCAAGGAAAATTAAGACTTTAGCGTTTTCTTCACTTTTATGCTCCAAAAACGTCCGAATTGCTTCCTTTTCCAGATTTCTCTCCCAAAGTACCTAAAATCACAAAAGGAACGATTTAGGGCAATATTTGATCAAATAATTTCGGATTCGGGCTTAAATGACCCCCTAAAAATGGATCATTTTTCGCCTCATCAACCCTTAATTGTGGTAATTAATAGGATTGGTAATTAGGGTTCATGGGGGGAACAATAACTCTAGGTTTGTGGGGTGAATTAGGGAAAATGAGACGCGTGTAATATTTATTAAATGTTTTTGACTTTTTCGTTGACCGAGGGTAAGGAGTGGATCAGGTTTTAGATGGTGGGTTGGGCTTTGGGTATATATTTGGCTTGGGCTTATATAAAAAAGGTTTTTGTTAATTTTGGATCCGGTTAAGGTTTAGATTTAGGATAAAAGGTTTAAGGGATTTGTTTTGTAAATTTGCAAAGCTCAAGGGTCTTTTCTGCCAACTTTGTAAATTAATTTCCAATGACCAATCTTGACAAGTAGTTATTCTTCAAGGTAAATTCTGACACTTTGAGCATAATTCTGATCCGTAATCGAGAATTCCTTAACCAGCCTCGGCTTTTGAACCTTCTTTCATTCCCGTGCTCGTGTTGGCTTTGTTTTGTTCGTTTTTATAAATATCCGTACCTGCATATCACAAACACAAAAACACAACGTATTTGGCATTTTAAATCGGGTTTTGGTCGTTTTGGTCCGATATTTGGTAAAGAAAAGGTGTGTAATTTAATACACACCAGTACGCCACCCCACGATTGGTATTAAGGAATATAACCCGTCATCCACGCAACTGTAACAAACTATCAACCTGTAAAAGATATCTAGGGAGTAATGAAATCTAAGTAAATACAATTTTCCCATTTATTGTTCACACCACATTAGTAATTAGTTCAATTTACATTTTTGTTATTTTATTTTGATTGCATCTCTAATTATTGGGTTAGTTGACTAGCAACTAATTCCGCCCACTCTTCCAAAACCCGAGATTTTAATTGCTTTTATAAAAATATAAAAATACAAAAAGAATCATCTGTAACACCCCCAAAATACCGCAGCGGAAGACTGTGTCACTGAGGGTGCTACTTCATAATACAAAGTACAAGTTATAGAAAACGAACTCTAAATGAGACGTTTTGAAAAGTTACCATTCGATTAATGAATTCAAAGTTACAAACATGAGATTCCAAAGTATGATACATAAATGTATACAAAGTTTTGAATGGTAAATGATAAAAGCGTAAGTCTTCAGAATATGCAGCTTGACTCTAAGTTCCATGCACTAGCTATCGCCTTACTAACCTGAGATAAACATGCTAAAGTGTCAACACAATGGTTGGTGAGTTCATAGAGTTTGTCTTAAAACAGTTGAAAAGCCTTAAAAGAATGTTCACACAGCAAAGGCATCGTGAATCCACTCAGTTACAAGTCCCGCCATAAGAGACTTGTAACCTGTGTGTTCACAACCCACTGCTACAATATATAGTATGATTAAGACATGTATAAGTTCATCAAAACAATTAAGCAATTAGTCGTGAGTCTACTCTTCATCTCCGAAGACCTCACGTTTATGATGTATCCAACATTCGCAAATGTTAAGATGTATCAATAGCCTCAATGGTCATCCAACAACTTAATTTGGAGCCACCGGAAGTCTCAATGGTCATCCAGCAACTTAATCTGGAGCCACTGGAAGTCTCACAATCAAGTATAATGCAATCATGTATATATGACATCAAGTTTAATGCGATCAAATATAAGACAATCAAGTATAGAACAATCAAGTATAAAACAATCAAGTATAAATGTTTCGAGTATTTGTACAAGTAAGCAAGTAGTTGTGCATGTATCCCCCCCAAAGAGTTAAAACAAGTATGAAAAAGTAGGGGCTATGACTCACCTTAAGTCTATGTAATGAGAAATGACAGTGGTAGTTGAATCGCGAAAGTCTCTAAGAGCAGCCTATAATAGAACGTTGCGACTTAGGTTTGGAGTAACGTCTAAGAATACGAAGAATTCCCTATATATGTCTTGCATAATGCTCATGATGTAGTACTTAGTATATAGTGTAAGTCATTGAATATAAGTCGTTTATGAAACATGTATAGGTTGTATATCTCTTACTACCGTTCGGGCCGACATAATTCAGAAGTCATGGAGTAAACGTTCGAGGAGCCAGGACACTTTAATTCGTAAATTCACAACTCATCTCGACGGCTTACTTAATGAACTCCTCACATGAGGCTCCCTACTATTGTAGTATTTGATAACATATATATAAGTTTTGATCTTTAAAAGTTATATGGTCTTTAGCCGTGGCTTTGCCGTGACCTTGGTCATTGTTACCATGGTCTTGAGACTCAACCTTGGCTTTAGCCATGGTTGTGGTCTTGGCTTTTGGTCATTAGACCTCTTGGTCTTAGTAATTCATAACTATAATATAGTGACTTTGGTCTAAAATTGGTCTGTTAAGAATTTGAAGAAATTATCACTCGAAAAGCGTTTTCAGGGCTCGAGCTTCTTTATTCCTGAACGAAAACGTCGTTCCGGACAACTTTCGTGTTTTAACTTTTTGATGAATCGGACCAGAATGGTGACTTTCAAATTGGCAGAATGCAAAACAGTTTGTATAGGCAGTTTTGCCGTTTTGGTTTCGCTAGCTTCAAATGGTCATAACTTTTGACTCGGGTACTCATTTTAGATGATTCAAATTGCTATGTTTTCCTTTTGAAGTCCTCTATAACAGTAAGTAAGTGTCAAATATCATAGTTGTACTATTTTGGTCGTGGTTCTCCATAAAAGTCACTAGTTTACTTGTTTGAACAACATAAGTTAACATATAGTTACCATAACTTGTTTTACTTGTTTTTAGACATCATGAACATAATACAAAGACCATATATAGCATGAATGAAATATGATAAGCATGAATATGATATTGAGCAAGAAAGTATGTTAGGGTTTGCTTACAACTTGAGGCTTTCTAAAAGAAAGGTAAGTAACTAGTAAGGTACGGACTTTGATTGACTTAAGCTTCACTCTTTGCAATCTATGATAAACCGAGGTTATTTGAAGATTATAACGACGCCTTCTTGAAAGTCCAAAGCTATTTGAAGATTATAACTACGTCTTTTTGGAGAATTTAGAGTTATAACAACTTATCTTAGAAAATTTCCAAGATTGAAGATCAAACACTAGTTTTCTTTCAAAAACTAGTTAACTTTCTTACAAAATATAAGAAAAGTGCCTTAGGTTTTAGGACTTGAAGGTTATAAGAAGGTGTGGTGCAAGTTTTCTATGTGTTTTAGCTTGGTATTTATAGGGTAGGAAAAATAGTTAACCATATATTGGGTTAGAATTTAACCATGGTTAGTTTAAGACACTTGTAATGATCTAAAGAATCAATGGTCAAGATTTAACCACACATGGTGACTCCCCCCACCCCTAAGTCGGTTTGGAAAGGATAAGGCTGACTAGATGAGTAGTCATGGTCTTTGGATGATAATATCCTAAGTATGTAGCTAGTTTTGACTCCGTAAATTGCTAACCGTAAGTTTTTAGGCCACGAAACGTAAAACCGGGTATCCTAAAAATATGAAACTTATAAATATGCTAGAACTTATCAATATACTCCATAATAAAATATAAAATGAGTGGTAGGATCTATCGGGTGCTAAAACCCTGCTAAAAACTGGAAACACGGGTCTAAAACGCGTAATTCGCGTAAAACGCTGAACTGGAAAACGTAAAATTCCGAAACTTTTGGAATTGTCCTAAAATGAGAGAAAATCATATTTCTATTGTTTATAATGTTTTATGGACATATCGGGATGCTAGAATGACGTTTAAACCTAAAAGTAAATCTCGGACACGGCTTTGTGATTTTTGCAGAAATGATCCGACGAGCGTCAAATTCTCGGATTATCATTAAAATAGTTTAACTTACGAGAATATGAAATAAAAATTTCTGAGATGAATAGTGAAAAGTGAATAGTAAAAAGTGAATAGTAAAAAGTGAATAGTGAAATTTTTGGGAATAAAAGTTAACCTGAAATTGCGAATTGTTACATCATCCCTCACCTCTAGACCTAGTTTTTAGGCTTTCTAATCCTAGCGACACTATTCCTGAGTTGAACGATCAATCCCCCGGTACTTGTCACTATACTATACTACAACGATCAGGTACACTGCCTGGTGGGGGTTGTAAGCTTCTCGAGATCCCTCGAGAGGTAAAGCCTGGTGCAATTCCCACGTATCATCCACCAAGCGCTGGTAAGTTTCCCCTGCATTTTTCAAACCGAAGGGCATCTTCTTATAGCAATAGACGCCTTTTCCCGTGTAGAAGGCCGTTTTTTCCTCGTCTTCTACTGCCATTTGTATCTGATGGTATCCCTTGTAAGCGTCTAGAAAGCATTTTAGACAAAACCCTAATAAGGACTCTACCTTCCAATCTATTTCTGGGAGAGGGTAACAATCCTTTGGACACGCTTTATTAATGTCAGTAAAATCAACGCACATACGCCATCCTCCGTCACTTTTCTTTACCATAACTGGATTGGCCACCCACGTTTGGTATTTGACCTCTCTGAGTATACCCGCCTGTACTAATTCGTCTACTTCTTTGCAGGCTGCAGCGTTTCTCTCCGGCGCAAGGCTCCGGCGCTTTTGTTTGATAGGCTCAATGTGCTTGAATTCATTGAGTTTGTGTTCCGTTCTGAAGGGTTTACCATCGATCATGAGACTTCTCGGAACCCCTGTCATATCGGAGTATGTCCATGCGAAGATATCTTTGTTGTCCTTCAAGAGTTGTTTCAGGCTTGCCTTGAAGGTGGCAGTGAGTTGTCTTCCGATTACTACCGTTTGCTCCGGATGGAGCTCGTTTATCACAACACGCTCTTCGGCGTCTCCGCAGCTCAAGATAGCCTTCGGCGGCTCCTGAGGATTTTCTTTAATCTTCTTTCCCGCTTCTGGTGTCCATTTCTTGTTGTAATTGGATAGTACGGTCCCTATCCCATTGGCTGTTTGGAACTTGATTGCTGCGTGTATGGTGGATACCACAATGCCATTTTCTGCATGGCGGTTCTCCCTATCAATAGATTATAAGGAGAATCGGACCTTACAATTGCAAAAGTAAGGGTTTCCGTTCTTGCCAGTCGGCCCTCACCAATGGTTACGTCTAGAGGGATTTCACCTAGAGGCCATGAGTGTTCTCCTGAGAAGCCTACTAAAGGTATCTTCGAATCTACCCTTTACGATCTTATGGAAGGTTTGAGCTTCAGAAAACAGTGCTCGTATATGATCTCACAAGAACTTCCGCAATCCATGTAGGCCCTATTAACTTCTTGGTTGAAAATGAGGACCTTTGTGACTACAGGATCATCTGAGGGAGGTTGACCCATTAAGGGTGGAAACGTTACTTCCCCTAAATTGGGTGCTCCTTCCTCAATTTCTTTTCTTTTCTGACTCGGGCCTCCCCTGCGAACCATAAGGATTGGAGCCTCATGGACGTAGTCCTTAGTGTCGGCGACCTTTTCTTTTCCCTTTCTTATACCTTTTATTAGATGTGTCAACTGTCCTGATTTGACAGCTTCTTCTATTTGCTTCTTCAATTCTCTGCAGCTGTTCGTTTCATGACCAAAATCCTCATGGAAGTGGCAGTACTTGGTCATATCTCGGTTCCTCCCGTTGCTTGTCATGCGAGGAGGGAGTTCGAAGGCCTTTGCTGCCTTCTCGGTAGCCAAAATTTCCTTTGGGGACTTCGTCAGGCTTTCCCATAAACCAGGGTTCGGACCCTTGTTGTATGGAGTAAACCTGTTATGGCCTTTGTGTTTGTTCTTCGGTCCTTCCCACGAAGACGGCTTCGCTCCTTTATTGTTCTCCCTCGGAGCCGCATTGGTAGATACCTCTTTGACCTCTATCCATGTGTATGTTTTGTCCATCAGACCTTTGTATGTGGCCGGAAGATCTGTGGATAAGAATTCCACAAGATTCCGGTTGCGTAGGCCATGGACGAAGCCAGAGATGCGTTGCTCTTCGTGTAAGCCTAGAATCTGCAGAGTTTCGTCGGTGTACCTAGTAACGAAATTTCTTGTGCTTTCGTTCTCCTTCTGCTTAATGTTGTGTACCGTGAGGTGTGTTCTTGTGAACTTCTTCTGTTGGCTAAAGTGAGATCGAAACTTAGCCTTCAAATCATCAAGGTTGATGATGCTTCTGGGGTTTCTGCCCATTCCACCAAATACGTGCGGAATCCCGGAGGGTATACGTAAACATGTGACAGGCTACGGGCATGACCCATTTCTGCATTCTTATGGCTCCTTCGAACAAATGCAGTAAATTATCTGGATCCCCCTTCCCATCGTAGGTGCCTATATGTGAAGGCATCTTTAGACCATCCAGCAAGGGATAGTCTTCGATCCATCTTACAAAGGGTGTCGTAGGACATGCGAGCTCTGCGTATGAGTGGGTGTAAGGTGGTATGTTCATGGGAACATTATGGCATGGATTATAAGGAGGGGGTACCCCTGAAGAGGGTTGATTAGTGTAGAAAGGATGAGGTGTATTCGTGTTTGGAGGGTAACCATTATACATGGTATACAGAGGGTATATCATGGGATGGTTATAGGGTACAACAGTTTGTGACGGATACTGATTGCCATGTTGCCCATTCATGGGGGGATAAAGGTTTAGAGGATAACTCTGAACCGGAAACTGGGAATACAGGCCAACGGGAGGGAGGCTTCCTCCTGTGTTGACTGAACCTGGGTTACCTCCCACACCAGATGCGCGGGAGGGCTGCAGTGGAACTCCTCATTCGGTCCTCCCCAAATGTGCCGCTAGTAATGGAGGTTGGTTTACCACCGTGTTTTCCCTCTGTTGGCTCCTCCAATTAGAGCCTTGAGCGACAGTTCCTTCCCTCCTCGTGGGAGTTCTTTCGGGGACTCCCTCAAAGCCTACATTCCTTCCTCCAGCCCTTCTACCCGCAGGAGACCCAATACGCAGGATAGGGTGATGAGCTCTAGGGACCGAAGGCCTCGGCTCCATCTCGATCTCCTCATCATACTCATCGCTGGAGTATTCTAACTCCCTTCGCATCTCCGTGTTTCTGATTTGCCTCCTTCGAGCCCTTAGCAAGGACTCTAGCTCTTCGTTATTAGCATCGACAAAGGCGGGGCTAATGATGAGCTCTGGATTAGTTGATGTGGATGCGTGATGGTTGGGCGTTATTTTAGGGTGAGATCGTGTGGTAAAGGTGGAGACCGTGATTGGCGGAAGGTTGTTGGTGTCAGTTACGGGTAAACGGGTTAAAGACGAGAAACCCGGTGGGGGTGTAACCTCTATTTCTGGATTCATGCCGGAATAATAGCGAGTGTATTTGACTTGGTTATATTACTTGGAAATAACGGGACTAATTGTAGCGGGTCCCACAGATGGCGCCACTGATTGTACAATAATTCGCACTACCAGGCCTTCGATGGTGATCAAAGGAAATGAGGGGTGTTGTGATTACGCCAAGCTTGGATATAACATGAAATAAGAAATACTAAAACACTACGTTAAGTGATTGCCCAGGGGTTGGACCCTGCGAACCACCTCCGGCGTGTGAATAAGTGATCGGTATGAGAGTTTAAGTGTAAATGTAGTAAAGCAAGGTGAGAAAGATTGCATACCAGATTTGTCATCGTCCAGGACTATTTATAGGTGAATAAAACGGTCCTGGAGAGTGGTCACACGTTTGAGAGAGATCATGGGGGCGTCCCATGATTTGTGTAACCGCTAGGGTTTAGTGTCCCACTCCTCCTGGTTTAGCGGGGGAGCTAAAAAGAAAGAGGAGACATGGGTAAGACTTGGTCTCACCAATATTTGGACTTGGCATCGTTCCGTCCTTAAAACTTATCGAGAGATACCCCGAAGGGCTTAATTCTTCGATTGGCGAATTCCCACTTGGTAACTAGATCATTGATGATTAGTTTTACGCCAAAGAAAGTTTAAGGAGGCTAGCCAGAGCCTTCGATTATGTAGGTTGCGATCAGACTCGAAGGGGGATCCTTCGAGCTAATCGGAGGGTACATCATCAAGGAGGTTTTGTGGGTGTTTTGATTGAAATTTTTTGTAAGATTTTGATAAAATAAGGTTTCTTAGTGATCAAAAAAAGTTTTCTGATGAATCGGAAAAATTTTTGGAGAACAAAAAGGTGGTTTTGTAGCTATATTGTTGCGTATAGCACGGATGGTGCCATGTTTACGTAAGGTATGTATTGGGGTGAAGGTAACTAAACGGTTTGGTTTCCTACACTCGATAAGGACCAAATGTGTGACTGGAGTCACGAGCTAGGGTAACACTTACGGTGTAGCTAATATGTGAATGTGTGAATTTACTATGTGAGTTAGGTTGGTCATTAGTTGGAATGAACTTGGTATTTATAAGGATGGTCCTAGGGTTTCACGTCTCCCTGGAAGCCCATCGATGGTTTCAGGATGGTTAACGTGGTAGACATCCAATGAAGCTACATATTAGGGGTGAAGGTAACTAACCGGTTTGGTTTCCGACATTCGGTAAGGATCCAAAAGCGTGACAGGAGTCATGAGATGGGGTAACACTGACGGTGTAGCTAATATGTGAATGTGTGAATTCATTGTGTGAGTTAGGTTGGTTCATTCGTTGGAATGAACTTTGTATTTATAAGGATGGTCCTAGGGGTTTACATCTCCATGGTATTTATAAGAAAGTCTATCGATGGTTTCAGGATGGTCCACGTGGTGGACATCCAATGAAAGAGACAAGAATGATACATGGCGTGTTACTCTTGGTCTCGCTGGGTGTATGGAATGATCCATGCATGATTGCAGCACTACCTTTAAGCCAATGAAGTAGCAACACGTATTTGCATGTTGCAACGGTTCTGGGGGAAGCTCCCAGTAATGTTGTTGCCCGAATGCATTTTCCAGACTTTTGAACCTGGCCTAGGAGTTCGTTTCTTAGGTGTGTTATGGTGAGTTGTGGCCATTGTTGGGTCTGGTTAGAGTGTGTGGACCTTTAGTCCATTGGGCTGAAGGTCCTATAAGCTATTCCTCATCATGATCATTTCACGTAAAAAGAATGCACTTGGATGATCGTGGATGCATCTATGATGGATGCTGAAAAAGATACTTCAAGGCTTTATATTATATTTGAAATGTCATCTTATACACCATCCGACGAGGGCAATATCTTAGTGGTACTAGCACAAATGTTAACTGGTTAATGAGACATTGAAGACTTTGTAGAACTAAGTTATGAGTTTAGACGCCGTGTCACATAGGATGATAAGAACCTAATATATGAGATCTCCGGATGAAGGGAGACATCCTCTAACAATATCGAGATGACCGCCAGACAATATTTAGACGAGCGCCTCACCTAAAATCAAGTAAATGTTCAAAAATGCTTAAGAAGCCATACAACACCGCAAGATATATTAAGGCATCATAGGCTTTGAAAAGGGAATGGATAAAGAAGTTTATGCAAATTATTTTATAAACTTTTTGTGTAATGTTTCGTGTTTTCAAGGTTTTAATCATCATACTTCACATATACATTTTGGAAAAAGAGGTGATTTGCACAATTTTTATTTTCATTTGCACACTCAATAGATAAAACAGACTATAAACAATGTAAAATTATGTGATGCATAAAATTGAACGTGCCGATAAAAAACATAAATGTGCAAATCAATTTCCATATTAGAAATAACAAGTATTACTAACTACTAGCAATAGATATAAGTATTAACAATATTTGAAACGCCTAAGAATTGATTCCGTTTTTTTTTTTTTTTTTTTTTTTTTTTTTTTTTTTATATATATATTATTTTTTTAATCACTAAAACTTAGACTATGTTTGACAAAAGTAGTTGTTAGCAGTAACAGTGAGTAGTAGCTGTGAGCTGTGAGTAGTAGCTGTGAACTGTAGCCACAACTCACTACTCACCGCTCACAGCTTCTTAAAGAAGCATTGGAAAAATGAGCTTTTTTAAAAAATAACAAAGCTCACCGCTCCTTTACCAAACGAACACTAAAAATCAAAAAGCTCATTGCTCACCGCTCATCGCCCCAAAAAACTCTAAAAAGCTCTGCGCCAAACATAGCTTTAGAGAAATGATATGCATTCTGTTAGAAATAATACAGCGGATAAGCACAAATTAAAACTTATTTCCGCTTATTCCGGGCTAGTCTATAATACGGAGTATAATATTTATTTGATTTTTATACATACACAAAAGGTCATTTCATTTTTATCACTTTTCTTCTCAATATTCCCTCCCTTCCTCCCCTAATAAATAAATTCACACCTCTTCCATTCCACCTCTTGGTTTATTCGAAATCAAAGGCACACAACAATTTTCAACTCTTTTATATTCTCATACTAAATTCATCATTTTTAAATATATTTTCTAGATCTATAAATATAAATAAACTCACTCCATTTTATATCTTCAAATTATTATAGGGTTTGATCATGGTGTTCTACAGAAGTGTTTCGCTGCTTTCTAAGCTTAAAAATCGCGCTGTAAGTTTTTTATTTGTTGTAACGAAATGCTTATAATTCGGAACATTGTATCAGATTTGTTGTAAAGGCAAAGATTATTATATTTACAAGGTTTATGAATAGTATTTTATCCATGCTTAATTAAGGTGGTGTTTGTTTAGCTTATTTGATTTCGGCTTATATTATTTAAGCCCCAATTTTCTGGCTTATTTTAAGACCTATGGGCTTATATGAGTTTATCATATCATAATCATAATAGACTTATATAAGCCCACAAGTCTCAAAATAAGCCAAAGAAATGAGGCTTGTAGCCGGAAAACAAATAAGCTCATAAGCCACATATAAGCTTAAACAAACACCCCCTAAATAAAGAAATGAAAATTATTTATATTTGTTTCGAGATTTGTTAGGACTCATAGTTTGTGTTTATTGACAGGTTCAACAGCCGAGTTTGAGTAATTCGGTTAGGTGGCTTCAAATTCAGACCTCCTCTGACCTTGTGAGTTTTCATTATACATAATTTGCCTTAAGTTTTATCGTCATATTTGTTAATCAATAAGTTACATGTCCCGTGTCTCATAATGGTTAGTTGCTTTTAGAAATTAGAACATTTGATATGTTGACATTTGTATTTCGCTTCAAATCCTGTCTTTCTGGTTTAGAGAAAGGCGAAATACTAATATCATTGTTGTATAAATTGATTCACAATACTATGTGACATGTGGCAAAGAGTGTTAAGGATGTTTGGTGTATATGTAGTTTTGACTCGGTCATGTAAAGTGTCTTCATGGCCCCGGCCCAAATTATTATTAATTTTTCTGTTTTAGTTTGTCTCGAACGAATTTCAAAGAGTCGAGGGATATGTTTACCAAGTTTCCGATTCTTAGACCTGTGTGCTGTAAGAAAAGGTAAAAAGTGACGATAAAAACCGTATTGCTGTGTGGAAGTTCATTCTGGACAATTTTTTTTTTGAGATGGAGGGACTTTGTATATAATGTTCAAGGTGACGGCCAACAATCTTTGAACTCCCTTCCATTAATTTTAAAGAGAATATCACCTGATTCTCTCTTTTTTAATGAATCGGATTCTACTTTTATGCCACCTTTCAGGCTTTCACTCAACCTTCCCATGGTATTGTCTTTGGTTATGGCTTTAGATTAGGTATTTCTTATAATAGGGGATAATTTTTCATTTTAAACTTGCTGCTCTGTACGAAGGAAATGAAAGTGGAACGCCTTCAGATTCTGTCATTTTTACCTCTACGTACTACTAGTACCATTTAGCGCCTTGGACTTTTTAAGATTGTTATGATGTACCGTCTTTACAGCTGTAACGAGAAGTGTAAATACTCTTTGTCTAATGTTGTTTGCTCTTTACCATAATTTAGTTATATTATGCTTGGATGTCTTAATATGTGATTATTTGATTAAGAGTCTTAATAATATCTTTGTCTTTCTTTCATGTAGGACATCCGTTCGCACCTTAAGGAATTGATTCCAGAACAGCAGGTGCATTTCTTAACATTATTACTTCTTAATTTTCATATAGATGTTTTAAGTCTTTCTTTATTCTTACTGCCTACGTTGTACTTGTACAGTCCTAGAAAATCAGTTTCAACCTGATATGTGTCATTTATTCATAGTTTATTTCTTGTGCAGGACCGCCTGAAAAAGATTAAGTCAGAATATGGAAAAGTTGAATTGGGAAAAATTACCGTTGATATGGTAAATTTTTGTTTCTTTGCTTTGATCATATTTATGCTTTTAGTTTCACCATCTATGTTCATGTTTGTTATTCTAGCGAATTGAATGTTTCAATATCTCTCTGCATGTCTATATATGTTTAGCATAAATATATTCTTTTCTTAAGTTAAAGTTTACTTAAAGCATTCATTATTTGTTAAAGGAACCATTTTCATATCTGAAGATCTATTGTCTCTGTTTTACAAATTAATAGGTACTTGGTGGGATGAGAGGAATGACGGGGCTGCTGTGGGAGACATCCTTACTTGACCCAGATGAGGTATATATTTTACGTACCTAGCGATTGAACCTTCGTCTACTTTTATAAAGTAGCAGCTGCAACTAGCTGATGATATTCATATTAGCCTATGGCACAAGAAAATAAATTTGTAATTCAGAAATTGGAAGTGATTTTTTTGCTGTTATAATTCAGGGAATTCGCTTCCGAGGTCTCTCCATACCCGAATGTCAACAGGTGCTGCCTGCAGCAAAGCCCGGCGGGGAGCCATTACCTGAGGGTCTTCTCTGGCTTCTTTTGACTGGCAAGGTGAAATATCTTCTTTGTTTGACACCTTTATGAGTTTTTGTAAATCTTGTTTAGAAAGAGCGTCGTTGTTGGTTTATCATTATATTTTATGTAAACTAGCTTCATAACCCGCCCGATGGGCGGGTTCGTTTCATAATAATATTAATAATAATAAGTGGACATAAATAAATATTGAAAATCACAAAACATAATTAAAAACATAAAATGAGAACAAAAATTACAAAAACTAAGTAGTCGGTTTTATCCAACCACATATAGTTGTACGTATGTGAATACCGACTTTTGTAGAAATAGGCTAACTTGCGATAATGTTTGACTTTGACTTTTATTAATTGTCATAATAAAACATATAGTGTTGCTTGCTTATTTTACTTACATATATGACTAATCTATATTAGGACCTAACATCACCAAAGCATCGACTAACAATAAGCACTTATTAATGCTTTTTATCTACTAACCACCATCTAGACATACGGCTTATGTGCTTATCAGCCGTTCCAATTTCATATGAGCTCATAAGAAAACAACCCAAACAAATAGTGTTGCTTGCTTATTTTACTTACATATATGACTAATCTATATTAGGACCTAACATCACCAAAGCATCGACTAACAATAAGTACTTATTAATATGAATATCGTTTAAAAGCTTAAGTTAACGAATTATAGAAAGCTTAGAGATATTGTTGACAAAGTCTAACGGTACATGAATAAATAATGAATAAAGTCAAATGTCTTAAAACATAAAAGTTGGAAACAAAGGAAAATGTATTATACGCAAAGAGAACAATGAAAATATGAGAAAAACTAAATTACATTGTCATTATTCATATACAAAATAATACTTCTCTGTATAAACGTTTATTGTGTATTCATCGTCTTTCTACAAAGAGCGTACCTTCAAACATTTTTTCTTCTAGACTCTTAAAATAGCCACATAAAAGTTGTCCTTATGAGAAAACCGTCCTTCGTTGAAATAGCCACATAAGTTCGCAGGGGTAAGTGCTTCATGATTCGCAACTATTATTATTAAAAAAAAAAAAAAAAAAAAAAAAAAATCAATCTTGATAAATTACATATAAATTAATCATATATTGGCTGATGTATCACATTCACAATCTACATTGAAGGTAATATACTTATCAAATAATATGAAATAAAGATTGACATTTGTGATATTTGTGTTGACCTAGTTTTTGTCTTCTTATTTTCTTTCAATAAGGTTCCCACTAAAGAACAAGTGGATGCTCTGTCTGCAGAATTGTGCAGTCGTGCCAATATCCCAGGTCCCATAGTTAATTCACTTATAAGTTAATCATTTAAGAACAACGTGTCATTAGTCGCTGAACTCTTTTCATATTTGCAGATCATGTGTACAAAGCAATAGATGCGTTACCTATAACAGCTCATCCAATGACTCAGTTTACAACTGGTGTTATGGCTCTACAGGTTAAGTCTTATTGGTGCTCTGCATATAAACCTGAATAATGCTTTATTTCATATTATTTGATAAGTATATCGACTGCTCCAACATAACTTAATGACTTGGTGATGTACATATACCTTTTTGATAAATATTTCTTGAAGATTGCACTGTTATTCCGTGTGTATTTGTATACATATCTCCACATATGTGGATATCCCTACAGCCTTGTGTATGCTTAAGTATATGAAATATATATGTACAATATCATGATAAATACGGAAGTTTCGTGACTCATGGCTTTAATCCTTCTTGTAGAGTTTAACTGCTCAACTCTTTTATTTCAGGTACAAAGTGAATTCTTAAAAGCATATGAGAAAGGAATCCATAAATCCAAGTATGTTGCTTCTTATCTTTATATTTCATTTATGCAAACATGACAAACACTATACTTATTAATCAGTATAATCATTATTCTTGAAGGTACTGGGAGCCGACATTCGAGGACTCTCTTTCATTGATTGCTCAACTACCAGCTGTTGCTGCATATGTTTACCGTAGAATATATAAAAACGGTGAAATTGTACCAGCAGACAACTCATTGGATTATGGTGCTAATTTTTCTCACATGCTTGGATTTGATAGTCCTGGCATGCTAGAGCTTATGAGGCTTTATGTCACTATCCATAGGTCGGATTAATATTTACAGCACAGATTGTGATTTATAATTGCATACTTGTTTTTCTAATCCATGTTTAAGGAATCTGCGACTTTAATCAGTATATAATTTGTTGCAGTGACCATGAAGGTGGAAATGTCAGTGCTCATACGGGTCATCTTGTAAGTACTTGACCATTCTCCAAGATGGCAACCCTATAGGTGATGAGTGTGCTCTCTGATCCATACCTTTCATTTGCTGATCATTTCAGGTGGCAAGCGCGCTCTCTGATCCATACCTGTCATTTGCTGCTGCATTAAATGGTTTAGCTGGACCCCTACATGGTTTGGCCAATCAGGTACTTTGAGATGTATTTTGTCATGTGAAATTATGGATCTTTAAAAATATATATTTTTATTTTAATTTTAATTCGTTCCTGACAAGGCATAATTTCTGGTGCAGGAAGTTTTGCTTTGGATAAAGTCTGTGGTAGATGAAGTTGGAGAGAACGTAAGCAAGGACCAACTAACAGAATACGTCTGGAAAACCCTGAATAGCGGGAAGGTAATGTAAAAGCACCTTTGAAAGTTTTAACACATTAAAGTATTAGTATTATCTTTACACCTATTTATCATCTTGGAACACATCATAACTTCATTAGCCTTTCTCAAGCAAATCTGGAAACATCAAAATTTGGTTATCTTTATGCCAACTTTTCATCTTGAACACAGCAAAACTGTACTACCCTTTTTCAAGCAACCTTGGGAGACATCAAATTGTGACTGTAATTATGATGCAGTCGATATAACTACATTTTTACCCACCACAAATACTTTAATGTCACACACTCACACTTTTGTGGTAACATCAGAAACACCAATTTGAAGTGATCATGAACAGGTTCTTTGCATTACATCATTGTGCCAGTTTCATTCTGACTCCTTATTTCATAACACAGGTTGTTCCAGGATTCGGGCATGGAGTTCTACGGAAAACAGACCCCAGATACATGTGTCAAAGAGAGTTTGCTTTAAAGCATTTGCCTGACGATCCTCTGTTTCAGCTGGTTAGCACCTTAATAGCATCTCATGCGGTCACTTGTTTCTAGAAGTGGCAAAAACAGCCTTTTTACTTAAAAATGGATTGATTTGGTTATATTTTATCCTACTGTTTAAATTTATAATTTTGAAAACTTGGTTAAGTATGGAGCAACTCAAATGGGTTGAACAAAACTGCTTTAATAAACAAACTGATTATTAATTATTGTAACTAAATCATATAAAATATATAATTTCCTTTTAATAATTCAACTAATCCATATTAGACATTAGTCATTCTGATGCTAATCTGTTTTGACATAGTTACCGGAACCCCCCATTTTGCCACTTCTAGTTGTGTTCATGTCATTAAATCCTAACACCAGTTTAGCTGACTCTTTGATTTTACTTTTTTACTAAAATTCTTCAGGTTTCAAAGCTTTATGATGTGGTGCCGCCAATTCTAACAGAACTTGGCAAGGTAACTTCTATATATTGATTCTTAAATATATAATTATCTATTTTCTCTCTTTCTCCTTATGTTTTCTGTCATAAAGAAGCATAGCATCCCTTTTATAAGATGTATGAACTTAAATGGTTAAATTGGGACATGGAAGGCATGTAGCATGACAATTTAACCTACAGAATTTGGCTTCTCAACCATAATTCTTATGCTAAAGTAATGTGATTATAGTTGCACGAAAACAGTGTAATTGATTTGAATATATGATCCTTTGGATGTAAGTATGTGATTGACAATTCTTTTCTTTTGCCTAAAAGTACATGGTTCATATACCACTCTTGCTAATACAATTACAACAGAAGAATCAACAATACCTGAACAACGGACTCAGTTAGACTGTTGTTTTTTCTTTGTGCTCATTGGGTGTGGGTCTAGCCTGTAGACGTCCTCTGCATTCCCTTTTACTATTTAGTGCGATAGATCTTATAAGGTTTCATCAAATCATCCATCTAAGCTGGAGTTTTGTTTTTGCAGGTGAAAAACCCTTGGCCAAATGTTGATGCTCACAGTGGGGTGTTGCTTAACTATTACGGTTTAACTGAAGCAAGGTAAATGAAACTTGTGTCCTTTCATGGGCTTTAGTTTTCTCTGTTTCTCAAATTTGCTAGTGTAAAATGGGCGGGTTGGGGTTTTACATGAAAAGGTAGAAAATGTCATGTTTATTGGGTTGACCCAAAACACCTACTTTGCAGCATATAAGACATATAATTGTTTTCCTATTTTTTTGCCAGATATTACACTGTTCTCTTCGGTGTATCGAGGTCCATTGGAATTTGCTCTCAGGTATTTCTTGCACTAATAACACCTTCAGTTTGGATTTATTGCAGAAATTAATTTTGTCCTAATCACCCAAAAAAATTATTGATAAGAAATGTTTGGTTGTTAAATAAAGATTAATTTTACTTTCTGAACATCGGACTTTGTTTTTATAGCAATGAACAAATCATCTTTCTTGCTGGAACGCCAAATGACTATTGTAGACAAAAACTCCAAATTCTTTTCTAATGACAATGTTAGATTACAAGAAATCAATGGTGCAATTTTTTATAAGGAATGGAGGAAGTACTATTATTTGTCATAGCATTCCTTATATTCTTATCATCTTCTTGATTCATGGTTTTACAGCTCATATGGGACCGAGCCCTCGGTTTGGCATTAGAGAGGCCAAAAAGTGTTACAATGGAATGGCTTGAAAACAAATGCAAGACATCTGTCTGATTTTGCATACCAAAGGTAACACATTTATCTCTTTTTGCAAATAATAATAGTTGCTCGACCTTTCATGGTGGCATTTCATTGGCGGCAAGTTGTGGTGAACACGATGTTTGAGGTGGTTAAGCTAGTCACTCGGATCAAGTTGATGGATTAGTTTCTACTTCATGAGTTTTTTTTTTAATTGTACAGAAAGTTTGTATTTGGATAATGCCGTTTTGGTTGCTTGACTTGTAGTGTTTTCTTTGTCATTCATATCTATATTTTTTCTGAAAAGTTTAACTTAATATGTTGAACATACTCATTTTCCCTGTGAAAATGCACAACTTTTCAAGCATGCGTAAAACTTTTGATGATTTTTACGAATACAATGCTGAATGATACATCTTTTCGCTCCTAAAAAATCAAGTTGTTTGTAAGAGCACTCCTAAAAAATCAAGTTAATTATGGTTAAATTCTTTCTAGTTGAGGTTTTGGGCGAAAGCCTCTCTCTCTCTCTCTCTCTCTCTCTCTCTCTCTCTATATATATATATATATATATATATTTTGAGTAAATTATATGGATGGTCCTTGTGGTTTGGCCAAAATAACAATTTTCGTCCCTTATATATATATATATATATATATATATATATATATATATATATATATATATATATATATATATATATATATATATTTTGAGTAAATTATATGGATGGTCCTTGTGGTTTGGCCAAAATAACAATTTTCGTCCCTTGAAGTTTAAAGTTGCACTGGTAGTCCCTAAGTTGGTAAACAAATAACACCACCGGTCTTTCAATTTAACTGGTGTTAAGTAGTTCCGTTATAATTTACACGTTAGCCCCTTTGGTTAAATATCGTTGCATCGTTTATCCTTAATAATGACGGCTATTTATAATTTAAAGTTTCCATACATTTTTATCCGTTTTTACATGTTTTCGTCCGTTTTTATCCATTTTCGTCCATTTTTATAGGTTTTTGACAGTTTTTATACATTTTCGTCTGTTTTTCTTAAGTTTTCATCCGTTTCTATATGTTTTCGCCTGTTTTCTTACATTTTTATACGTTTTATCCGTTTTCTTACGTTTTTATCTGTTTTCGTCTGTTTTTATATGTTTTTGTACATATTCTTCCGTTTTTAAACGTGTTCGGCCGTTTTTCATAAGTTGTCATACATTTTTATCAATTTTTATACATTATCATATTTTTTTTTTTCGTTTTTCTTAAGTTGTCATACGTTCTTATCCGTTTTTAAATGTTTTCTTACGTTTTTATCCGTTTTCATTCATTTTCATATGTTTTTGGCCATTTTTATACGTTTTCGTCATTTTTTTTTAGGTTTTCTTCCATTTTTCTTAAGTTGTCATACGTTTTCATCCGTTTTTATATGTCTTAGACCGTTTTCATACGTTTTCGTCCGCTTTTCTTACACTTTTATCCACATTCATACGTTTCCATACATTTTTATACATTTTTGCCAGTTTCTTACATTTTCATAAGTTTTTGTACGTTTTCATACGTTTTTATCCGGAATGAAAATGTCTAAAAATAGATAAAAACATAAGAAGACTTATAAAATGGACGAAAACGTATAAAAACGGATGAAGACGTATAAAAACGTAAAAACTAATAGATGAAAACGTATAAAAGCAGACCAAAACGGATAAAAACATATAAAAACGGCCTAAAACGGATAAAACGTATGAAAATGTAAGAAAACGGGTGAAAACGTATAAAAACGGATGAAAACGTAAGAGAAATGGATAAAGTGTGACAATGTAAGAAAACGGGTGAAAACGGACGAAAATGTATAAAAACGGTAAAAAACGGAAGAAAACGTACGAAAGCGTATAAAAACAGACGAAAGCGTATAAAAACGGATAAAAACATATGGAAACTTTAAATTATAAATAGCCGTTATTATTAAGGATAAACGATGCAACGATATTTAGCCAAAGGGGCTAACGTGTAAATTATAACGGAACTACTTAACACCAGTTAAACTAAATGATCGGTGGTGTTATTTGTTTGCCAACTTAGAGACTACCAGTGCAACTTTAAACTTCGAGGGACGAAAGTTGTTATTTTGGACAAACCACATGGACCTCCATGTAAGTTACTCTTATATTTTTGTGTTCGAGGGTTACTTCTAATAAAAATGCGGTCAAAAATTATCTGGCAAGACAAAATAAATAGAGCGTCAGCTCCAAAAAAAAGGATTGTTTGCATAGGTAAACCGTAAACCTGACATGATGTTGAGGTTTTGAAGTCATCACCAAGTGTCAAACTTGTTTATAGAGCCTCACTTTCTTAATGTTTGTTTATATTTGCTTGAAGTCTTGAACTTGTAATTTAGAAATCACTAACCTATTGTTATATTTGTGAAGTATAAATTTTTATATTAAAAGAATTATTTTTGTATTTAAATGTAAAATATAAAAAAATTATTCCTGTATTTAAATGTAAAATATGACAAATCATTATCTACCAACCGTGACTCTTTTTATATCTGGTTTTCGTACGTGTGTCATTTTTCTTACTAGAATCTTTGAACATGCGAAACATGAGTGAAATTATGTGAGTGGAAAGTATTTATATAATGATGTGAAGATAGCCGATAAAGACACTTTTATTATTTTTCGAAACCTTTTTAATTACGACAATAATTGCATTTTACATAATGTATCACGTTATTGTTAGTCCGTTTTGACTCGATCAAATATCGAAAACAGTTAATTGTGACGCTAAATGGGTCAATCTCTCATTCGGCGTACAATCTCTCATTTCCGACACATGTACGTCAGGTCACCCGCATAATATGATTTCAGGTAAAGAAACATAATAGTGATTGGCTGTGTATATGTAAGAAGAGAGAAATTGTGTACTGTGTGTGCACAAAATTGAACACAGAAATTGGGCATCCTATGTGTACAACAATCAACCATGAATGAAGTAGACAAATAATTATTAGTATCTCATTCATTATTCTCATAAAAATTAACTAACTTTTTTAGTTACACGAACCCAACATCTCTTTAACTCCCATTACTTTTTGTTCACTCTTTTCACACTCACATGCTGGGGTGGAACCAGGAAAAAAATCTATGTGGGGGCAAAACTTAAAGGCGTTGGGTCAGGGTCTTCGAGCTGAGTTTTTTCAAGGACAAACTGAAATGAAACGAATTTATTATGAGCCAAACCGAATTTGATGTGGCTTTCTTTTGCGCCCAAAAATCCAAATTTGTATACTTCATTACCAAGTATATATTCAAACAAAAGAAAAATATATAGCGATGATATATGTACAAATTTAGAAGGCTTTTAATGGTTTATATCGGAGTTCCAAACAATACAAGTTTACTAAATACACTAAATTAATAGTTCATTTTATTACGCCAAAAAAGCAATTAAGTACAAAGGATGTGATATCATTTTTAGGGAAAAAAAATAAAACAAAACTCTCTTTGTGATGTCATTTAAGCTTTTAATATTCCTTTTTAAATGAGAAGAAGGGCAGCGATAATTAAGGAAGAGGAAACAATTAGAAATAACGAAAAAGTAAAAATTTGAGCAGCGCACGAAGAGACAAAATCTGGGCTCGAACACCTAATCATCTGTGTAGCAACACAGTGTACAAAGCAACTACGCCAAAACCATCTCTTTGTTGAAACTTTACTTTGCATTTATTTATAATTTCTTGGGGGCAAATTGAAAAACATATTATCTTCTCCAAAAAAAAAAGCTACCATTGTCGTAAGAAAGCTTGTGGGGGCAACTGCCAACACTTCCCCCAAGGTGGTACTGCCTCTGCTCACACGCACTTATCTGTATCATAATTTTATCTTAATTGACAATAAGTTTGTAAAAGCTACAATTAGAGAGAATTTGAATGAAAGAAAGAAAAATTGTTCATGATGTCCATTTTTATTTTATTTATAAATTAACTTTTTCAACCCGTTATCTAATAGGTGACACTGTGTCTATCGACCGTTATTTTGTATGACTTTGAAAAATTGTTACTCTATGTAACACCCCCAATTTCGACTATGCAGCGGAATTCAAACTGTGTGTTACTCGACGGTACAACAGACATAATAATAGAAAACGATCTCTAACTGAGTCGTTTAAAAACACTTATCATTCGAATTATTGAAATATATCAGAGTTTACAAAGACATGTACCAAAAGGTTTCATGTTTACAAAATATATCAAATATAAAGTCTTTTGATGTTTATCGAATGATAAAGTAAGTTATAGCCTTCTTGATTGATTCCGTGCCCCTCTGTGCCATCCTTGATCATTATGCACCTGAAATACATGCTTAAAACTGTCAACACAAAGGTTGGGTGGAATTCGTAGGTTTAGTTAAATAGTTTGAACACAATAATCGTAACGTGAGGTAATTAATCTCACATTCATAGTTAGAAAACAAAACCGTTATTATTGCACTAAGCTCATGCAACCAAAGCATTAACATCGAACCAAAAATTGGCATTATAGAAGCCCTACCAAGGTAATATTGCCATTATACCTCTAAATCTCAAATATAGTGCGTTTGTTTGAACTCGTGGTTGTTCAACACAAACGAGATTCGTTAATCCCAATAGGCCTATTCACAATATTCGCGCTCACTAAGCTAGTGACTAATGGTTCATGATATAGGGACTTTGAACATGACAATCGTTACTTAGTGACAATAAAACATAGTCGGGTAAGCATACAGTAGAAAGCATTGTGTTCGAGTAGAAAAATAATAGCATGTATCCCCCCCACGGGTTTGTAAAATAGTTAAAATATAGAGAGTGGGGCTACGAACTCACCGTGAGTTATGTAGTACGTAGTGAAAATGGTAGTCGAGTTGTGAAAGATTCTACGAACAACCTACAATAGAATGTTTGCGACTTAGGTTGGAATGATGTCTAATGAAACATAAATGTGCCTATATATGTCATTTGTATTGATCATGATGTAGTACTTGGTATGTTGTGTATGTCGTTTTATAGAAATGGTTTGTGAAATATGTTTAGTCTATATCTTGTACTCCCGTTCGGGCCATCATAATCCAGAAGTCATGCAGTAAATGTTCGAGGAGCTAGGACACTTTAATTCGTAAATTTAGCAACTCATCGATCCGTTTTACTCTAATGAACTCCTCACATTAAGCTCCTTAGTTATGTAGTATTCGATATAGAAAATATATGTCTTACTTGGTTGATTCCGAGATGTATATATATAAGTGTCAAAATAATCATATGTTTTTCAAACACAAGTTATATAGTTGTATGGTTATGATTAGGAAATTGTAATAGTTATTGCAAGTATAATTTTTCATATGTGAAAGTGGTTTTCATATTTGAGACTTCAAAGTTTATAAGTAAGAAATGTGGTTTTTCACATGTGAAAATCTTATAAATTACAAGTTTATATATATAGTTTTTCTAAACAGGCCGCACTGCACAACCTTTATCGTACGTTTTTTAGGACACGTGCTCCTGAGCTTTTGAAGAAAACGTCGTTCCGGACAACTTTCGTGTTTTAACTTTTTGATGAAACGGACTAGAAATGCTTCGTTTTGCATGATTTATAAATCTGTCACAGAAACTTTGGGACAGTTTTGCCGCAAACTTTTGGTAACTTCTTTTAGCCATACTTTTAACTCGTGTACTCGTTTTGGGTGATTCAAATTGCTATGGTTTCGCTTTGATTTTGTCTACAACAGTAAGTATATTTTTAACTTTATAAGTACACGGATTTTGTGGAAAAAAATTATGTATAGAATGTCTAATCTACTTGTTTGATAACATAAGGTAACATGTAAGGGTTTTTACTTGTTTTTAAGACCTAGTACATCATGAATTCAATAAAATGGACATATATAGCATGTAATTAACATATTTAGAACATGGCAAGCATGAAATCATAGAATGATGGTGGTGGTTATGTGCTTACAACTTTTGGCCTTACTTAAAAGGGAACTAAGAACAAGGATTAGAACATTGATTGAGCAAGAGCTTTATAAGTGAGGAAGAACTTGTAGCTTGAATTCACTTGGGATCACTTGGACAATACTTGAAGACTTCTACTAGAACTTCTTCTTGTGTGGCTTGCAAATCACCAAAGTAATGAGAAAACTTGAACAAGGATCATGTGAAACTTTACAAGAGCTTCAACAATGATTTAGGATTTTTAACATGAAAATCAAAGCATGGATCTATATAAATTGAAGGGTGGCCTGATTTTTAGAGTAAAAAGAAAGAGTAAAAGAGTTGCTATTTATAGCAATTTGAGGAGGTTAGTAAAATTTGGATATTTTACTTACACGTGGTAGAAAAGGGTTACACATGATGCATAGAAGGACTAATGGTTCATCACCAAGCCACCAAGGGTTGGTGAATCACCATAATTTCGTTCACAATGACTCACCTAGGTGACTAGACGAGTTTTGTTATTATCTTGCTTTTACGGAGTCAGTTTTGTCCCGGTAATCGCTAATGGTAAGTACTTAAATCACGAAAGGTAAAACTGGGTATCGTAAAAATACAAAACTTGTAGAAATGATTAAACTCATCAATACACTCCATAGAAAATATAAAATGAGTGATAAGTTTAATGGATCGCGTATACGCAGTTAAAACCTAAAATCGTAAGCTTAAAACGCGTAAAACGCAAAATTAGAAAATGTAAAATTCCAAAATTCTTGAGAATGTCACGGAAGGTGAAAAACTCACATTTCTCTTGTTTGTGATGTTGTGGGGACATATCGGGATGCCTAAATGATGTTTAAACCTTAAAGTAAATCTTAGACACGGTTTTGTGATTTTTGCAGAAATGATCCGACGAGTGTCAAACTCTCGGATTATCATTAAAATAGTTTAACTTACGAGAATATGAAATAAAAATTTCGGGAATGAATAGTGAAAGTGAATAGTAAAAATGTATAGTAAAATTTCGGGAATAGAAATTAACCTGAAAATGCGAATTTTTGCAGTCTCTACCCCTTAAGAGAGCTCCGTCCCGAAGATCAATTTACGTTGGGTCTAGAAGCATTGTTGGTAAAAATATGTAGGTATTTCTGACGTATCTAGTCCTCTCATTCCCATGTGTATTCTGGGCCACGCCGTGAGTTCCAACGAACCTTGACAATTGTAATTCGGCTTTGTTTGAGTTGTTTGACCTCTCGGTCCATGATTTCTATTGGTTCCTCGATGAATTGTAGATCATCATTGATCTGGATTTCATCGAGTGGTATAACAAGTGTTTCATCAGACAAACATTTCTTTAAGTTAGATACATGAAAAGTGGGGTGTACACTACTGAGTTCTGATGGAAGCTCAAGTTTGTATGCCACTGGGCCAACCCTCTAGGATTTTGAATGGTCCAATGTATCTTGGATTTATTTTTCCATGTTTACCGAATCGTATTAAGCCTTTCCAAGGCGAGAATTTTAGCATAACCCTATCTCCAACTTGGAATTCTAGGGGTCTGCGTCGTGTGTCAGCATAACTCTTCTGTCGATCTCTTGCGGCTTGAAGTCAATTTCTGATTTGTACAATCTTCTCCGTTGTTTCAGTTTTGGACCAGTGAGTTGAACATCTCCCACTTTGGCCCAACAGGCAGGTGAACGACACTTTCGACCATAAAGTGCTTCAAATGGTGTTGCCTTGATACTTGCGTGATAACTGTTGTTGTAGGAGAATTCGACTAATGGTAAATGAGTATCCCATCCTTTTCCAAAGTCGATTATACAAGCTCGAAGCATGTCTTCCAGCGTTTGAATGGTTCGTTCACTCTGACCATCGGTCTGAGGGTGATACGCTGTACTCATGTCTAGATTTGTTCCAAAGGCGTCTTGGAGTGACTGCCAGAAGTTTGAGATGAACCTGCCATCTCGGTCAGATATGATAGATATCGGTGCGCCATGTCTTGAGACTATTTCTTTAACGTACAGTCGGGTTAACTGGTCCATTTTGTAAGTCTCTTTGATTGGTATAAAGTGTGCGGATTTTGTGAGACGATCAACTACGACCCAGATGGAGTCATAACCGCTTGATGTCTTTGGAAGCTTGGTAATGAAGTCCATTGTAATTCATTCCCATTTCCACATAGGAATTTCTGGTTGTTGCAATAGACGAGATGGCTTTTGGTGTTTGGCTTTTACCTTGGAGCATGTAAGACATTTGCCAACGTATGTTGCAATATCGGCTTTCATGTTTGGCCACCAATAGAGTAGTTTAAGATCCTGATACATCTTATCAGATCCTGGATGTATGGAATATTTGGATTTGTGGGATTCGTGCATGATCAAGTCTCGTAGGCCACCATAAAGTGGTAACCAACATTCGACCTTTGAAGCATAGAGTTCCGTCTGAACGGGTTTCAAATTTCTTCTGTATCATGCCGTCTAAATTTTCCTTTGTGACGTCTTCTTGTTTCACTGCTTCAGCTTGAGCGTGAAGAATTTGAGCGGGAAAATTAGAATTTATGGTAAAGACCAGTGCTCGGACTCGAAGTGGTTTAACCCGTTCCTTTCGGCTTAGGGCGTCGGCTACTACGTTTTCCTTTCCTGGGTGGTAGCGAATGTCGCAATCGTAATCACTTAGTAATTACAACCATAGACGTTGCCTCATGTTTAGTTCTTTTTGGTTCAAAATGTGTTGAAGACTTTTGTGATCGGTGAACACAGTACATCTAGTACCGTATAGATAGTGTCTCCAGATTTTGAGTGCAAAGACTACGACTCCTAACTCTAAGTCATGAGTGGTGTAGTTTTCTTCATGAACCTTGAGTTTTCGTGAAGCATAAGCCATGACTTTCTCACGTTGCATCAATACGGCACCCAAACCTTGGTGCGATGCATCACAGTAAACTACAAAATCTTTGATCCCATCTGGTAATGCTAGAATAGGGGCACTACAAAGTTTTTGTTTGAGGGTTTGGGAGGCTTCTTCTTCATCTTCATTCCAAACACACTTCTTGTTTTTCTGAGTTAGCTTGGTCAAAGGTTTGGCTATTGAGGAAAATCCTTCGATAAATCTTCTGTAATAACCAGCCAGACCAAGAAATTGACGAATTTCTGTAGGTGTGGTAGGTGTTGGCCAATCTTTAATAGCTTTAATTTTAGCGGGATCGACATGTAAACCAGTTTTGTCAATCACATGCCCAAGAAATTGTACCGAACGAATCCAAAATTCACATTTTGAAAATTTCGCATATAGCTTCTCTTCCTTGAGTAAGCCTAAAATTGTTCTCAGGTGTTCTTTGTGTTCTTCCTTATTTTTGGAATAGATGAGAATATCGTCGATGAATACGATCACGGATTTGTCCAAGTATGGCTTACATACGCAATTCATGAGATCCATGAATACTGCCAGTGCATTTGTCAAGCCAAACGGCATTACTTGGAATTCGTGGTGACCATATCATGTTCTAAAGGATGCTTTTGGAATATCTTCCTGACGAACCTTAACTTGATGGTAACCTGATCGTAGGTCAATTTTTGAGTAATAGGTTTGTTGGACCTTAAATAACACAACTTTATCACACACAATATAAGCACAATAGGAAGGAAAGATGGTGACTTGTATGATATATATGTAATTCGTGTATAGAGAGAGAGAGAGATGGAAATGAAAAATTTTATTCAAAGAAAACATACACAAATACACACACAAGCACACTTACAAATGATTAGGTAAGTGCCTTATATAGTTAGAGAGAAAGGCCTCGTGGGCTTTCTAATGGACTTGGGCTTGGACTTGGTTATATGGTAGATAACAAGGCTTATGAAACATAGCACATGCCATATTAGCTTGCCAAGTCCAAGGCCCAATGACTAAACTATTACTAATCTTAACAAATGACACAAAGTTACAATATGAGAATGACCATCACTTCTATATATATTTTTTAATGCTAACGTGAGTGGGTCATTCGAATGATGCTCCACGTGAGTGGGTCTTCCGTGTTCTTTGTCTTTAACTTTGTGTGTCGTTGTAGAATAGTCTTTAGTCTTTGTTCCTTCATGCATTGTGATCTTTGATAACTGACTTTTCATTGTTCTTTGTTCTTTTGTGATGTGGAGTTATCTGCCTTTCGTCACTTCTGCGTTTCTGGTGGTTGTCTGCCATTCCAACATGCTCATACATCTTCAGTCTTTGTGATACATGCATTTGTAGTTCCCATTCTTTCACACAGATCTTTGTCACTTTACTTCTGTAGATTCTTTCACATTGCGTAGAATCTTTCTTTGAACCTTTCTTTGCTTTGATCTTTGTGAGAACTTTCCTTTGACTTCGAGATGCATGTATGAGCATGTGGAATCTGTCATCATGGAGATGATGTGTCCCTGCAGGTAAACAGTTAGCACTAAAACATCCGGTACTTACATATAAGAATTAGAGATCGTCAACAGCATAGTGTGAAGACTCCTTCTAACCTTTACCAAGGCCGTTCCCATGTCAGATACTCCCGAGGGAGCTTACAAGACCTACTTAGTAGCTCAATGACTGGGTGAGTCGCTGGGGATCACTCCACGACTGTACACCGTTTGAAACCACCGCGAACACTAAGCGTAACCCATAAAGAATTACCGAAGTGACCTGCTGTCAGGGCTGCTTGATGTTGACCCTGGCAGGAATTTCCATTCAATCATTGAGAATCACAAAAGTGAATCCTCTCATAAATGTTCTGGCAGATTGCTAAGATCTGCGTAGGACTTTAAAGTTTACATCTGGCGTCCTTAATGATGAACAACCAGTGTAGAAATATCATGTGTTCCTATGAGATCTTTTGATGAATCTCGGGGCTCTAGACTCGATAAGTGCACATTTAGTTTCCTATGCGGACATTAGGGAGAGGTCTCCTGCTTCAATATCAACCATCTCTAAGAGACAGGTCGATAGATTACACCGGTTCCCCGTGAGAATGAAACAAGCTCTTTTAAGAGAACTTGAGTGGTTAAGAAGGTTTAGTGCAGTGCGTCACTGGGTCCATGACGTCTTTGTCTTCAATACCGGTGTACCTTAGTAACAACCAGTAGCATATGAATTGTACCCGGTGTCTGCCCTAAGGTTGAACATTTTGGAGGGCTATTTCTTTTCACCCTTTTTCATAACTTTTCTTTTTAATTCTTCAACCCCTTCTTTCTCCTTTCTCATTTTCTCCTTTTTTCAATCATACCTAAGGACTTCTAATTCTAATCTATTGGATTTGTCCTTGGGTAGATCCCTCCGGCTCTGGCGGATCATAGGACGGTTTTTCCTAACCTTAGTCACCTTATAACTCCATGACTATCCTATCATTGCCATGAAACCATTTTATTGAAAATCTCTCAAAGTGTTTATGATAATAAAACACATTGTTGTTACCACTTTGAGAGTTTTGCAACTTTTGAAGGACTCCCCCTTCACATATGCTCATGAAATTTTTAAGAAATTTGCACATGCGAGAGGAGTTTGCACTTTTGAATTGATCCACTTTCAGCGAACATGACCGATTCGAGACACGCTTACATCACTAGTTAGAATAGCTTGAAGTTATTACCCGTCCTGGTCAAGTCCAAAGAAAGTCTCTCGATACGGTACACTCTACTCAGACAAGTCCTATTCAAGACACACTTACATCACTAGTTAGACTAGCTTGAAATTATTACCCGTCCAGGACAAGTCTTTTCGATTACTGACATTTTAAGCTTCGTCAATTCATTGGTACTTACTGAGTTGAGCTCTTTTGAGACTCAGCCACAATCTTTACACATTTTGATCACATTTTAATCATGTCTTCTCCCCCTAAAAAATAGCGTAGCGTGATATTTTTGATATCAACTGATTAATACAAAGCTTTTTGGAGAGATAGACAGATTTGATTTTGCATGAAATCGAAACATTTTAGTGTTTGTACTCCCCCTTAATGATAGCATATTTAAAATTTCTTAAGGGTTTTGAGGGAGTTATCTTGAGCACTAATTTTGAGAGATTTTGAGAAATCTTTTGAACAATCTTGAAAAAGTGCTCAAGAATTTTGTTTGAAAACGAGTTTATGCTTGAAATCTTTTTTCGTTTGTTTAGACTCGAACTATTTGAAAAAGATTTCGTCATTGATCGTACGAGTCCTTGATTTGAAAAATAATCAGAAGTCATCGTTTAAGTACGGGTTTCGTACTGAAGTATACGAAAGCCATTGTGAAGAATATTTTGAGAAACGACATGTTTTAGAAAAACATTAAAAAGAACTCCCGCTCAAGCATCTGTACATGTCCGTATCATTGTTGAATGACATTTCTAGAAACGTACAAAATATTGATTTATACGAGAGACATGTTGTGAGAAGAATATTTTTGGATTTTTTTGATTTTTTATTGTTTTTGTATTTTTTTTGAAAATTTTATATTTTTGTATTTTGTTTTTGTTGGTTTTTCAAATTTTGTATTATTTTTTTTCAAAAATTATTTACAGCGAAGCGATTTTGAAATCATTTTTCAAGAAGATTCGAGAAGACGTTCTAGCTCCTCAGGAGTTAGGCTTCGCATGCCAATTCGTCGAACTAAATAGTCAAACCGTTCTTTTGGAAGGGCTTTAGTGAATAGATCGGCGAGTTGGTAATCAGTCTTAACGAAAAATAATTCAACAGTACCCTCTTCCACGTGTTCTTTGATGAAATGGTAGCGGACTTTGATGTGCTTCATCTTAGAGTGATGTACGGGATTGCACGAGATGGCTATGGCACTTTTTGAGTCACAATACATAGGTATTCTGTCAAAAGTAAAGCCATAATCTGTGAGCTGTGTCCGCATCCAAAGAACTTGGGCACAACACGCAGATAGAGACACATACTCGGCTTCGGCGGTTGATAGCATAGTACAATCCTGTTTCTTTGACGACCAGCTTACTAGCTTTTCACCCAAAAATTGTGCTCCACCTGATGTACTCTTTGCTGTAACTTGATCACCAACATGGTCTGCATCTGAAAATGCTGTTAGATGAAACCCCGAATCCTTCGGATACCAAAGTCCCATGTTAATGGTGCTTCGTAGGTACCGAAAGATCCGTTTAACCTCTTTGAGGTGAAGTTCGATAGGCTTTGCCTGAAACCGTGCTAATAAACAAACAGCAAATTGAATATCGGGGCGGCTAGCAGTTAGGTACATGAGAGAACCGATCATACTCTGAAATTTCTTCGGATCAATGGGTTTCCCAAACAAATCAGCACCTATTTTTGGTGAAGTGACCATTGGTGTACCAACAGAATCACAATTTTCCATTCCATGTTTTTTCAAAATCTCTATTGTATATTTAGCTTGATTGATAAAAATACCACGAGGGGATTGATGGATTTGTAAACCAAGAAAGAATTTTAGTTCCCCCAACATGGACATTTCAAATTTGCTTTTCATGAGATTTTCAAAATGTTTTGAATGGTTAGGATTGGTTGATCCAAAAATAATGTCGTCCACGTAAATTTGAACGATCAAAATGTCATCTTTGAATTTTTTGATAAACAAGGTGTCATCAACCGTTCCTTTTATGAAATTGTTTTTGAGCAAGAAAGATGATAGTTCGTCATACCACGCTCTTGGAGCTTGTTTTAAACCATAAATTGCTTTCTTAAGCTTGTAGACGTAGTATGGATGATCTTTGTAGATGAATCCCTCTGGCTGACTCACATACACTTCTTCTTTCAGAGTTCCATTCAAGAAAGCAGTCTTAATGTCCATCTGATAGACTGTGATGTTTTTGTGAGCTGCATAGGCTAAGAAAATCCGGACTGCTTCAAGTCTAGCTACAGGCGCGAATGATTCCTCGAAATCTATCCCTTCTTCTTGTGGATAACCTTTAGCCACGAGACGAGCTTTGTTGCAAATTACAGTCATTTCCTCATCCAGTTTATTCTTCCACAACCACTTGAGATCAAGAACACGTTTATCAAGTGGTCGTTCAACAAGTTCCCAACTATCATGTAACAGGTATTGAAGAAATTCCTCCTGCATCGCTTCAATCCAAGGGTTTTCTGCCATTGCTTCTCGAATGTTCTTTGGTTCTTTGAGGCTGATTGAGCAAATGTAAATGCACAATTCGAGATCGGTGGCAAGTTGTCTCCTCGTCTGAACTGGCTTTGAAGGTTCACCAATAACATGTTCTATTGGATGGTCTTTTGTCCATTGAAACGTAGAAGGGTACCTTGGGTGTAACAAATGTGTGTTAGATGGTTCTTGTAACCTTGAAGAAGATTCAGCAGAGTCTGTTGCAAACGGGTTTTCAAATACTTCTTCTTCTTCTTCTAACGAAACATCGTTTGAATTATTTGTTGGTTCTTCTTGAGAATTAGTGTTTTGGTTTTGCTCATCAACTCTTGGTTGAACAGTTTCAAGTACTGGAGTTGCTTGAGTAGATGTAGATGATGTTGATGTAGTTGGTGCTTCAGCTTCGATTGTTGTGGATGCATCTTGTGGTGGTGGTGGTGGATGGTTTTGAGTGGGTGCAGCGGAATGTTGTGGAGATGCATTTGTCGAAGTTCCACCATAATATTCATCAAACATTAACTCGAAATAATTTTCCAGTTCTTGTTCTATTGGTATGTCCGTGTTTGTTGATTGAGCTCCTTGAGGCACGAGTCCTGAACTGATGTGTCCAGAAGTCTGCTGGTTTGGTGCAGGTCCTAATCAGTTATGATTATAAGCCATTGGATTAAGCGCGGGTTCTAGAGCGAGTCTCTCAGAAGCCATTTGTGAAATCTCGTCAAACTTCACATTCATCGTCTCCATTATCCTTTTCGTTATTCTATTATACACCCTGAATGCCCTCTAGTTTTCTGAATATCCAATGAAGATTCCAATATCCCCCTTAGCTTTTAACTTTCCTAGATCTTCTCTATCATTTGTCGGATAGCACAAAGCGCCAAACACGTGAAGGTAAGAGATGTCAGGTTTACGGTTGTTTACTAGCTCATATGGGGTTTTATTGAATCTCGGATGGACTAGGGATCGGTTTTGAGTAAAACGAGCAGTTGCTACAGCATCAGCCCATAAGAATAGTGGTGCACTAGAAAAAATCAGCATTGTTCGAGCAGCTTCCACAAGAGTTTGGTTTCTTCTTTCAACTACCCCATTCTGCTGTGGAGTTCTAACAACTAATGTTTGGTGTATGATTCCAACATCTTCAAGGTAAGTTCTTAACTCCTGGTTTGTAAATTCTGTGCCATTGTCTGTTCTTATAATCCTTACTGAAGCTTGAAGTAGAACTTGAATACGCTTCAGAAAGGTGATGATGATGCCTGGTGCTTCGTCTTTTGATCTCAAAAACTTTACCCAAATATATCTTGAATAATCATCAACAATAACGAGAATATACTTTTTCCCATTAATGCTTTCAACTCTTATTGGGCCACATAAGTCCATGTGCAATATATGTAACCTTGCTTCCGAACTAGGTACGGTTTTGGGTTTATATGATGCTCTTTTACTTTTTCCTTGTTCGCATGATGGACATTGGTGTTCCTTGGTGTATTTGAATTTAGGAAGTCCGGTGACGATGTTGTCTTTGGCTAACTTGTTGATGGTGTCGAAATTAAGATGGGATAAATGTCTATGCCACAGCCAAGACTTAGTTTCGGTTGCCCTTGTCATAAGACAAATTGGTGATGTAGAAGCCATTTGGTTGATGTCGATAGCATACAAGTTTGTACTACGATTACCAGTTAAGAGATCATCACCAACCAAATTTCTAATAAAAATCGTGTTTCTTCTGAATGCCACTTCTAAATCTGCATCACAAAACTGCCCGACTGAAAACAAGTTGTGTCCCAACCCTTCGACGTAGTAAACTCGAGTGATTAAAAAAATTCCCAAATTGAAGATCTCCATAACCCTGAATAGCTGCTACATGATCATTTCCAAATCGTACAGTTCCCATGAATTTCCAGACGAAATTGATCAGCAGCTTTAAATTCCCGGTCATGTGCTTGGAGCAACCCGAGTCGATGATCCAAAGACATATTTCGATAACCTTCCAAGAACAGAAGAGTTTGTATTTGGAAACCGTTTTGAATTCGGTTCCATGAGGTTAGGAGTAAAAGCAGAATCACACTCATAGACAGATGCTACTTGTTTAGCTTGAGTTGTTTATAATTTTCCGTCCTTAAGAGTGAACTCTCTACCCGTCGAAATCCACATACAAAACTTAAGATAGTTCCTAGGCATTCGACTAATAGTGGTAGTCCTAAATCGTGCAACTAATCTTTCTATAGATCTGGATCTAGCACTAGGTCTTTTTGGAACATTCTTCTGTTCAGTCGTAATATTCACATTCTTAGAAACACATTCATCATGAACATCATTAATTAAATATTTCTTGCATATTAAACAAACAGAGTCATTACATGTATTAGAAACAGTACTCTCGACATTATATTCAGATGAAACATGTCTCTTATTACAAAGCGATAAATTCCTTGGGTGTTCTTCTACATCTTCAACTTTATTCTTGCTACTACTCTTAGAAACAGGCGAGACTCTATTGTTCCTTGTATTGCTCTTAGGCTTTAGTCTGCTGCTCCTAGAGGTGCTTTCTAATCCTGTAGAAGGTAAGGCACACACATTAGGATTTATATTGTTGTCCTTTTTAGCATCCCTAGATTCTTTAGAATTAGCCTTTATGCACTTGTCATTTGTCTTAGATGTTGAGGCAGACACACTAGTGGGACTAATCCTAAAAAGGCCAGGTGCTAACACTTTAGGAGTTTCGACAACCGCTTTTCCTTTATCAACAATCTTATCATTTTCACTTTTCTTGGGCAAGGGTGTTGGAGTGACTGGTTTTGTCAAATCCTTTTTCTCATCGACTTTTGGAGCAAACCTTGAAATTGACATTTTTGGTTTTTGAACCGTGTTAGAAACATTTGGTTTCTCCGAAGTCAATGGTTTTGCAAACTTAGTTTCCTCACCCTTTCCTTTTTGACTTTCAAGCTGAGCCCTCAAAAGATCATTTTGCTCTTTCATGTTTTTTAAGTCACGCTCATACGACAATTTGTCATACTTGCATTCTTCCTTTTTCCGATCAAGTTGTTTAAAATATGACACATTTTCTTTTTCAAGCTTTTTAAGAGCATTTTCATATTTTGAAACAATTGCGGAGGTCTCAGCTCTTAGTCGTTCATCGTCTTGAACAGAATATGTTTGTAAAATGATGGACATAATGTCAGTGGTCATAACAGCTTCGAAGAGAGAATCATTTAGGTTTTCCAAAACATTCATGTTTTCACGAGTATCATTAGCTTCGTTTACCAGAGATTTGTGGTCCTTGACAAAGTCGGCCGTTTCTTTTAAGAAAGCTTGTTCAAAATGGATTACCCTTGCACTGATGTTATTCAGAGGGATAGTAATTTTGTTTTGAAACACCTTTTTCTGTTCGATATGAAAACTAGAATGCCAGTTGTTAATATTGATGGTAGTTTTCGATGCAACAATATTTTGAAGTTCTTGAATTCTCTTTTTAACGTCATCAAGAATTTCTCTAGCCTCACTTGTATTAAAAGTGTTGTTAGAGGACATTTGTTCCAGTTTTCAAAGAGATTTGGAAACAACTTTCTTTTTAGACAAGAATTTCGCAAATGGTCATTTTATGGAAAATGCAGATGGTTCTGTTTGTGGAACAAAAGTGATTCCCGAAAGTTTGTTCAATTTGTTGTAATCAATGGGTTTCAAATCCTTTTGTTTCATTTTATTTATGCTCTCTTCGACATGTTCAATCGTTAGCACAGAATCCCGAACGACGGGAGGATCATGTTTGGTATAAATCACATTGCCATTGTACAAAACATTCTGTTCTTGCTGAGCTTTCTTGAGATTACAAGGGGTGTTGTTACCAAGAGCCATTTTATGTTTCGTATGGTAAATCGAATTAGCTTGATTTGAAATCATTTTCATTGTTTGACTCGACTGACCCGACTTAACCACTAATTCTTCTAAGTGTGCAATCATGTGTTCTGACTCTACGATTTCTTCCAAAAGTTTGTCTTCTTTCTTTGCAAAGTCCTTTTTCAACTCATCCCTTTCTTTTTCAAGATTGGTATAAGCTGTTTTTTGTTTAGAAAGTTGGTTTTGTAAATCAGAAATTTCCGTGTTTAAAGATTTTATCTTTTTGAAAGAACTAACATCAAGTGTATCAAACTTGAGTTGCAATTGTTGTTCCCTTGAAACGGAATTTTGATAACCAGTTTCTAATTCAGACAATCTTTTGTTATGAAATTCAAAAGCTTTAACGGTTGATTTGTAACTCTCAAGCTCAGCGGTCAATTTATCATTCGCGGCCTTAACATCGTGATTGACCTTTTGCACATTCTCAATTTCAATACGACAATTATTCAATAATGATTCAAACAAAGCACGTGTTTCCTCATCATTGTCAGCATGCTGTGAAACGAAGCCTCCATTATGATTCACATCTGGAGTCACTGAAGGAGTATTGCTACTACTTGGCGTGTCCAGGTATGTATCATAAGTGGGTGCTAGCTTCTCAGAATGTTGTTCCTCATGAGGAGACATATCAAATATATCATTATTGTGACATGTGTTGAAATTAGATACCTCAGATGGTGCATTGGTGTCATAAACAGGAAGTGTGTCAGAATCCGTGTCATACTTAGCTTCCTGAAGATTCGCCATGAATATGCAGTTCGCATCGATATCTTCTCTATCTTCCATGTCATCCATAAGAGCCATAAAGTCATTCTCCTCTGCGTTCAACTGAAATCCTGCCTCTGCCTTTTGTGCCAACGTCACTGCTTTCTGCAAGTACACTAGATCTTTCTTGTTTGGCTTAGTAGGACAGTTTCGTGCCATATGACCTACACCCTGGCAGTTGAAACACTTTACTGGATTACCCTGATTCACATTTCCCAAATTCCCAACTACTGGAGCTGCAACATTTCTATTCTGATTACCCATTGCCTGATTACCAACATCCTGACCCCTCTGATTTCCAACAAACTGACCCAACTGATTCCCTGCATTCTGACCATACTGATTCCCTGCATACTGACCTGCATTCTTCATATTCTGATTGCCCATATTAAATCCAGTAGCATATCCCATTCAGTAAGAAGTTTGTTCTCAACATCTTGTTGTCCAATTTCTGTTCCATGACATATTCTTCTAACACGTTCCCACATAGCATAAGCACTTTCACAGCTGTCGACCGCAGCAAAGATCTCCCGTGGTAATCCAAGTTGGATTAAATGCATTGCCATATCATCAACTTTGATCTGTGCCTTGTCTTCATCAATGTAATCTGCTTCTGTTTGAATACGTACTAATGGTTCAGTAGGAGGTGTTGTATTTGGATTACCTTGAATTTGAACTTGTCTTGGCTGAAATGGACCGTTTTCTATGGATTTGATCATAAGGTGCCCGGTATCCTTTGTTTTGATGTAACGAAGCATACGGCTTGTCCATGGGAGATATCCACCTTTTTCAAGCATTGGAGGTCGGTTTTCCGTACCGGCTGCATGAATGTCTTGCTGAGTTGCCATTGATGAAGTGTAGATGGATAAAGTTGATTCTTGGATCGTTCCAACGAAATAGGAGTAGTGTTTAGAGTGAGTTGATGCAAGTTTTTATGGTGAAAATTTTGACTTAAAACCTCAATAACTTCTTCTTGGAGCATTTTTAGGCCTCAAAACTTCGCCTAAATCGATAAATCATTTAGCGTGTCGTTCTCCTCTGTCTCACGGTTGTTTCGACAGCTGATTCATCGAAAACGGAGTTACGGTTCAAAAGTTATGGCCTTTTGAAGTTTGGTCGTCAAAAACCTCACTTTTGTCAAAAATCTCGAAACTTTGATGTATTCTCGAAACTTGGGATTGCGAAACTTTGACAGATTGCGAAATTAAGGTGATTGCGAAACTTTCTGGAGTAATTTCGAAATTTTTTTTAAAGTGTTCTCGAAAATTTTGACTTTTTCGAAAATGTTGTAGTGTTCTCGAAAATTATGACTTTTTCGAAAATGTTGCAGTGTTCTCGAAAATTATGACTTTTTCGAAAACCCAATCACACAAAGAAATCTCAAAATTATACAATTTCAAAATTGAACCAAGAGTCGAAATAATTTCTTTCTTATACAAGAGAGAAAATACCGAGTATCCAACGGTGAGCACGAAAGAGGTCGTTTCTTGTGTTCTCGAAAAGTAGTCAATATGTGATTTCGAAAAAACACTAAATTTTCGAAATGTTGACAGTTTTGAGAATAAGCTTAAAGCACACCCAAATGACTTATGCAATCCAAGATTCTTGTACTTCTAGGCTAAAAAACACCAAAACTTGAAGAAAGTTCCAAACTTGATGATTTTATAAAACTTTTTTATGTTCTCGAAAACTAGCACAAAAACCAAGTACGAATTTTTAAGCTTAGATCTTTCAAAAGATTGAAACTTTCTTGTTGGGAAAGGTTTATAACACTAGTTTGTAATAAAAAAAGTGTTAAAAACACAAAACAAACAAGAAAAGTAATGATTTTTTGAAAAGAAAAACGTGAAGAAAGCTTAAAAACCCGAAACAAACAACCCCTCAACTCTCCTACATCATTGTTAGGCGATTGATACCACTTGTTGGACCTTAAATAACACAACTTTATCACACACAATATAAGCACAATAGGAAGGAAAGATGGAAAGATGGTGACTTGTATGATATATATGTAATTCGTGTATATATAGAGAGAGATGGAAATGAGAACTTTTATTCAAAGAAAACATACACAAATACACACACAACCACACTTACAAATGACTAGGTAAGTGCCTTATATAGTTAGATAGAAAGGCCTCATGGGCTTTCTAATGGACTTGGGCTTGGACTTGGTTACATGGTAGATAACAAGGCTTATGAAACATAGCACATGACATATTAGCTTGCCAAGTCCAAGGCCCAATGACTAAACTATTACTAATCTTAAAAAATGACACAAAGTTACAATATGAGAATGACCATCACTTCTATATATATATTTTTTAATGCTAACAAGGTTGAACCTTGTAGTTGATCGAATAAATCGTCAATTCTTGGTAATGGGTATCGGTTCTTTATTGTTAATTTGTTTAGTTCACGATAGTCAATACACATTCGTAATGATCCATCCTTCTTTTTCACGAACAAGACGGGAGCTCCCTAAGGTGAGGAACTGGGTCGAATAAATCCCTTGTCCGAAAGTTCTTGCAATTGATTAGCCAATTCTTGCATTTCTGATGGTGCTATTCTGTAGGGTGCACGGGCCACTGGTGCCGCTCCTGGCACTAAATCAATTTGAAATTCTACTTGACGATTTGGTGGAAGTCCGGGTAAGTCTTCGGGAAATTCATGTGCGATGGGAACATCTTCAAGACGTTTTTCTTCGGACTTCTTTTTGGTCATGTGGGCTAGAAAGGCATAACATTCCTTCTCATTGTACTTCATGGTTTTGATACATGAGATGATGTTTATTCGGGTTCTACTTTGATCACCACGGATGACCAAAGTTTCATTGTCACAAGTTTCGCCACAGATGATGTTAGCTTGATGTTTAGACAACCAATCCATGCCGGTGACAACATCAAAACTTCCAAGTTCAATTGGCATAAGGTTGATGTTAAATGGGTGGTCTAGGAGATTAAGGGTACAGTCTGGGATTACTGTCACACCCCCAAAATCGGGTCCAGCGGAAGCATACGTGTAGCTGGGGTGTAACTCAATTGGTATTACAACAATAGTTCAAAAATGGTTTTCACTTCAATCATTTAGAATAAAATAGTTAAATCAAAAATATTGAATTTACATCGTTAAAAGTAGTGCGGAAGTAGGCCCTTAAAATAGTTTAAAAACGGTCCCCATATAAATAATCAGAGTCTTCTATGACCATGCCATGCCCTGCCAAAACCTCCTGTAGCGTGCCATAGGTTAAAACCTGAAAATACATGCTAAAGTGTCAACACGAGGTTGGTGAGTTCATAGAGTTTGTTTAACAAGTAAAGTATATAGAAAATGATCACACAGCAAAGACATCGTAAATCCACTCAGTTACAAGTCCCGCCATAAGAGACTTGTAACCTGTGTGTTCACAACCCACTGCTAAATAGTTGCATGTTTAGTAGTCAAGTACACGTTGTCAATATAGTTTACAATAAGGGCACATAGTACAACATAAGTCAAGGCCGCTCCGAACAAGGGAGACTTGAAGTCACTCCGCCACCTAGGCAAAGAATTATTAGTCACTCCGCCGACTTGGCGAAGAATTATTAGTCACTCCACCATGGCGAGAATTATTAAGGATGCTCTGAACAGGAGAGACTTTATAGTGTTGCTCCGAACAAAGGAGACTTAGCACGCTCTACCAATAAGGTGAGACTTTAGGGTTAAGAACGCTCCACCAATAAGGTGAGACTTTAGGTCATAGCACGTACAGTACATTAAGTTCAAAAGTTCAAAACAAGTTATAAGGTCAAATGAGTTCAAAGAGTCAAGTAGTAATTTATGTAAAAACGAGCATGTATTCTCCCCCAAAACGTTAACAAAACAATTTAAAAGAATAGGGGCTATGACTCACCTGGTACGATAGTTACGAAGACAAAAGTGGTTATGATGGAAATGAGGCTCGGTCTCTAACCGCGACCTATAATGAACGAATGGTACGATCTACTTAAATTATGAGGGGATGCGATGAATGTACATGCACATGAAGCCAATACCACTCGTAGTTTGAAAATAAGTGTTGGCGTTGATTTATAGTGTTTCCATAACTTAAGAGAATATGTGCTATTAGAGGTTGTCAAATATATATATATAGTTCGCCTAGTTTCAAAAGTGTATATCTTGGTCGTTTTAAGCTCGTTTTCTACGTTCTTTACATCCACGGATTCGTTTTAGTATATACTAATATATTTTTGGTAGTTCGGCTCCTCTAGGTTACGTCTAACGTCTCTATTTGCCCGTCGAAAACTATCAAACAGCATGCAGTTTTTCAGAAAATAGTTTTCGTCGTTAAATTTACAAAAATCATATCTCCTTCGATATAAGCTCGTTTTAATCCGTTCTTTCGCCAAAAGTTTCGTTTTTAAAAGTATTTTCTAAATCTTTGATCAAAAATTACCCATCATCCACTGATTTTCCCACGTTTCAAAAATAGGGACAGTAGGTCAATATGTAGTTTCAAAAGTCATTTCTAGTGTTCCAATCTAGTTCCAACTTCAACCGAACCACTTTCAATCACCACAAACCTAGTCTAATCTTACCATACACCTTCTTAGGGTGTCATGGGTTCCTAAACATCATAAATCAAGTGGATCTAACAAGGATCTAACTATAATCCATTTCTAGGGTTTCAAAGTTATATATATATATATATATATATATATATATATATATATATATATATATATATAAATGAGTGGTATAACTAACATATGCATGTATATCTTGAATGGAAATCATATGACCATAAAAATAACAAGAAGAAATTATGAAAAAGAGTTTGACAACTTACATAGAAAGATTATAGAGCTTGGATGAGTAAAACCTTAGAAACCTTGAGTTTTTATTTCAAAACTCAAACAAGGATCACTAAAAGGACTAGATTAACACTTGATCTTGGAAAAATGATGGATTCTTGTTGTTGTTGTGTTCTTGGCCGATCACCACCCCAAAGGAAAGAAAAGAGAGAAAGTTTATAGTTGTGTTTTGGTGAAATGAGATGAAATGTAGGAAATATCTATGTATATCTTGTATTATTATGTGTAGACAAAAAGGACAAGCATTAAGTATAGTTAGTATGAATTTCAAAATTGTAAGATGATTGGTATGGGATGAGGGGGGGGGGGGGGGGGGGGGCAAAGTCAAAAAGTTAGGAAGAAAAGATGAGATTTGTAAGACTTTTGGGTTGATTATACTAGATATTATTAGTTTTAGGTGATACCGGGTACCGAGTTAACTAAAAATAATTTGTAACGAGATAAAATAAAATATAATGAAGTTGTAAAAATTGTAAAATAATATTCCTGATGAGAATCGGAAGTTAAAATAATGATCGGGTTAAAATATCGCAAACCGACGGAGTTATAAGCTTCGACCGAAAAACGTAACAGTTGATTTGAAAACACCGGGAAATTTAATAATATAATTTTTATATTATTATTATGAGTATAAAATTGTGTTAGGACCATAGTTGGGATTGTCGGATCAATTATCCAAAATAATAGCTCATAAGATAACGTTTATTAGGTAGATAACCGTACGTATACAGAAATGATGCAACTCACGCATAAATGACAATTTTTCTCCGGAGGTGAATAGTGTTTTATGAATAGTAAAATTTTTGAACGCTTCTCAGAATCACAAACTGACTCCGAAAAAGATGAATAGTAAAATGATGAATAGTGATCGATGAATAGTAAATGTGAAAGTTCGGGAAAAGACCAGAATTTACGAGTTGTGACAATTACGGTATTAGTATTTACTAAGTTGCCATTAGCTAGTTCAATAATACAATTTTTGGTTAGAGTGATTGGTGTGATACGAAGTAAAGGCCCAATTCTAGTCGATAAAAAGCTCATATCAGCACCGGAATCGAATAAGACTCTAACAGGAATGTTATTGAGTAAGAACGTATCAGTAACTACGTTCGGGTCTTGTTATGGTTCACCATTGACCATAACATAAGCTCTGCCACGAGCACCTCCACCTTGTTAGCCATGGTTTTGAGGACAATTGTTCTTAAAGTGTCCCTTTTCTCCACAACCGAAACAGACAGCTACTGGTTGCGTGTTGCTACCCGTAGCTACAACCTTGCCTCTACAATCCCTGGCAAGGTGTCCAGTGTTTTGACAGTTGCGACACTTAGCCGGGCAAGGACCAGAGTGATGGAATTTACATTTATTGCATAGTGGAGGATTCCCGGTATACCCTGTGCCTCTAGTTGGTGTGGCAACATAAGCTTTTGCGGCTTCTTGTCTCTTATTTTGTTGTTGATGGTGGGTGGCGTTGCGGTTTTAGTTGTTGTAGTTGTTGGTATTGCTCCTTTGGTTATCATCCCATTGACGCTTGTTGTTGTTGTTTCTGTTGTTATTGTTGTTACGGTAGTTGGTGTTGTTGGTGCTAGTGATGTTGTTGATGTTTTACCTTTGGGTAGCTCCAGTACGTACCACTTGATCCATGAGACTGCGAGACATCCTCATAGCCTCATCAAGTGCCTTGGGACCGGATGTAGTCACGTTCCTTTGTATTCTTGGTGGGAGTCCCCAGATATACCTTTCCAACAGTTTCTCATTTGTCGAAACTATTGTTGGACATGGTATCCTCAATTATTGGAATCGACGGTTGTAAGTTATGATGTCATTTCCTTTAACAACATGGTTCCAGAATTCTACTTCTAACTTCTGCATTTCGCTGCGGGGGGCAGTACTCTTTGATCATCATTTTCTTCAAACTATCCCAAGAAATCTTATAAGCATTTTCGATGCCTATTGGTTGAGATATTGAATTCCAACATGATAATGCTTCATCCAGCAGTGTACTAGTGGCATATTGAACTTTATCATTCTCGACACATTTGCTGACTGAAAATACTGACTCCGCTTTTTCAAACCAGCGGGTCAAACCCACGGCTCCTTCAGTACCCTTGAATTTTGTGGGTTCGCATTTCAAATAAGCCATGAATGTGCAACCTTTAGGTACCGAATCAACCTTTATCACTTGAGGGCTAGTTGGGCTTGGTCCTCCAGTGTTAATGGCGGTTGTGGTAATTCGGGCAGCTTCTGCAGCTCTAGCAACTTCCGCAGCTGTGGCGGCTTCAGCAGCTGCTGCAGCATCAACAGCTGTGGCGGCATCAGTGGCTGCTGCAGCTTCTGCAGCTACGGCTGCTCGTTCAGTTGTGAGTGCTGCGTTTACACTATCTTTAACTAGTTTGCGAATAGCAGCAGTCATTGCTGGTGGTGTCTTCTTCTTTGGCGCCATGATTCTATTTAAAAGAAACATTGTAATTAGGGATTTGTTGAACTAGTATGATTATGATGGTTATTGATAGGACATTTACGTTGAAGGTTTAGATTATAACACATGATAGCATAAAGCAACAGTTTTATTCATATAACGTTGATTGATTACAAAATCGGAACCTATTACAAGCTTCTTCAAAATTTACTAACTGATACTTTCAGTTTAGTAATTACAACGTTTTACTACTGCTAGCTATTACATGGATTTTACAGAGTTTACTAACTGAGTCTACTCAGTTAAGTAGTACAAAAGATTAACTATAACACTAGCCTACAGCTGGTTGGAGGTTTCGGACGAATCGGTATTTCCATAGGTGGCTAGTACATCCATGCTATCATTTGGGCGATTTTCTTCATCATCCCTCTGATATAACTCATGTTGCATGGCATACATTTGAGACTGTATACGATACAACTCATTCCAAAGATGATACTGGTCAAAGTTAGCAACGTCCAATCGGATCTCTGCTGTAGTTAGGCGGTGTTGTAGCTCATGAATTTGTGTTGCATCTTGATCTTGAGCTCTTTCCACTCGTGTAAGTCTATCCTTGACGTCTTCTAAGCCGGTTAAGGGATCCAAGACTATCTCCTCAACATGAGTCAAGTCTTTCCTTACATAGCTCATATCAACTTTAAACAAATCGAGGACTTCCTGTGCGTTAATGGTGTTGATATAAATAATGTTTAAAAACGTTATTAATATTTTTCAATAACTCTATGTTTTGATAATCACAAAATGTAAACTAAATTAAGTCAAGATTATGACGTAAACAAGTATTTAGTGGCAAATATTTACTTCTACTACTAATTTTAAGGTATGTATAAACTAAGCATATTATGCATTACATGATCAAAGGGAGCATTTTCTTAACACAAAACATTTTACAAAATGACATTAACATTTTATATGTTTAAGTAAATAATTCTTGGTATTGTTTTATTAACCACAAAGATATGATTTCAAATTTTCAACCAACAAGGGCAAATTCTCTCCAGAAAAACCTTCCTCACAAAAAGACAAACAAACCCAACGTTCTGGAGTGGGCGGCCCCCTTAATTCCTGGGCGGCCCCCTTATTGATTAAGGGGACCGGCCCCTAATTAAGGGGACCGTCACGCTCCAGAACAATATTTTTTTTTGCCTTATAAATACTGGTCCATTTCACAAATTATCCTCACCTTTTTGCACTCAAAACTTTCTGATCTTATATCCATTTCTATCCCAAAAACCTTTGATCATATAATTCATAAGTCTTTGTTTCCAAGTGATCCAAAGCTTAATCCACAGAAGTGCAAAAAGAAGAACACTCCTTCAACATCCATACAATTGTAGTAGTGTTGTGATTAGTTAGTATCATCTTGTAGTAGTGCTAGATATTTGTAAAGTATTGTGTGATTTAGTTGATTGTAGATATTAGGTGTGTTGTAATGTAGTGTAGAAGTTGTGAATTAGTTGTGTCACAATTCGTAATTTCAAGTCCTTGTGCAGATGTCGAAATTTCATTTTTCATCTCGGAAGTTACTATTCATCAGTTACTATTCACCGATCACTATTCATCATTTTACTATTCATCATTTTTTGTGTCAGTTTGAGATTTCGAGAACCGTTCAGAAAATTTACTATTCACATGACACTATTCATTTCCGAGAGAAAACCACTATTCATGTGCATTACTCATTTCATCGTAAATTTAGTTTACGGGTATTCAAATTCGCGTAACCAGTCAGGTTAAGCTGCGAATTCAAGCATCATCAGTAGGGACACTTCATATGGACTAGAAATGGCTTACATATCATTACAATAGCATTTACATACTATTCCACTCGTAGGATATTCAAATTAATACTTTTGATATATTTGACTTTTTACGTATGTTTATTTTTAAATAAACGTTAACACGCGACCAATAATGTGACTAACACGTCCGAGACTCCCGACTATGATCCTAATATATATTTATATTCATTTTAATGATATAAAAATTATAATATTAATTTACCCGGTATTTTGGAAATTTATTTAATTTATATCGTACGCCTAATTTAATTACGTCGGTTTTCGTAAAAACTAAACAATAATGTTCCAAATACTCAATATTTATACCGAACATATTTTTACAATTTTTACGACTTTATTATGTCCCGGTTAACTCCATTAAAATTTATTTTTAGTTAACTCGATACCCGGTATTCCCTAAAACTATTAATATATACATAATAATAACTAAAACTACCAACTATCTTACACTACTCCACTTTTTCTTCCTATTTTTCACTAAATTCAGCCCCCCCTCCATACTAATATCTTACACAACTTGAAAATGTTACCATTCAATTAATGTGTCAAATAATTGTTCAATTTATATAATATATATACTAAAATCACCTCATTTCATCTCATTTTCATGATCAAAAAGCAAGATACTCATTTCTTTTTCTCTCCTTGGTGGTGCATGACCAAAACAACAACAACAAGCAAGGATCATAAATTTTTCAAGATCAAGTGTTAATTAAGTCTCATATGTATTTCTAATTAGGGTTTTGTGATAAAAACCCAAGGTTTTATAAGTTTTCATCTCCATAAGCTCACTAATCTTTCAAGTAACTGTATGAAACTCATCTTTATAATTTTACCAAGTTTTTACAAGATTCATATGATATATATACAAGATCTACATGCATATGTTATTTATACCACTCCATTTTATACATATCTAACTTTTGAGCTCTAGAAATAGATTATAGTTAGATCCTTGTTAGATCCACTTGATTTATGATGTTTAGGAACCCATGACACCCTAAGAAGGTGTATGGTAAGATTAGACTAAATTTGTGGTGATTGAAAGTGATTTGGTTGAATTTGGAACTAGATTGGAACCCTAGAAGTGGTTTTTGAAACAATATATATACCTACTGTCCATATTTTTAAAACGTGGGAAAATCAGTAGATGATGGGTAATTTTTGACCAAAGATTTAGAAAATACTTTCAAAAACGAAGCCGTGGGCAAAATAACGGATTAAAACGAGCTTATAACGAAGGAGTTATGATTTTTGCAAGTTTAACGACGAAAACTATTTTCTGAAAATTTAACGTGCTGATTGGCGATTTTCGACGGACAAAGAGAGGCGTTAGACGTAATCTAATGGAGCCGAACTATCAAAAATATATTAATACATGTTAAGACGAATCCGTGGATATAAAGAACGAGGAAAATGAACTTAAAACGACAAAGTTATACACGTTTTAAAATCGTCAAAACTATATATATAGTTATAGTCACTAATAGAAATAATATAACTACGTACTAAATACTATATTTTCTAGATTTCTTGTTCAAGAACTATATTCTTAACTAATGAAGTACGTACGACCCAAGGCTTATTTATACGACTACTAGACGTTATTTCAAGGTTTTCAAAACGAGGAATATAACACTAACATTTTTATATACGATATATTACGACAAGTTTTTATTATTCTAGTTGGACTTATTTTTCTTAAGTATGGAAATTACATACTTTGACAATAACTAGTATTTTCAAGTTACGAGTGGTATAGGTATCATGTGCATGTGCATTCATTACATCACGATATGATCTAAAGTAGATCGTTATTACTCATATTAGGTTGCGGCTAGTGTTCGCGTCTTGTTGTCCCGATTATTTCATCACATGGTACTATCACTTCAGGTGAGTTTTCATAGCCCCGTTTTCAATTACATATTTGATTTCAAATCCCACGGGGGAGAATACATTGCATTACTTATTTTTCTGTACATGCCAAAGTATTAAATTCCTTACATTGCTTAAGTTGCCTTATTACCACGTCATGACAAGTCCCCTTTATTATCATGGACTGTTAATTAATCTACAAGCGAAAGTAAGTGAATAGATCTATTGAGGGTGACTCCTCCATTCGTGTTTGGGTTGCTCCAACGGGTACGAATGCATTTCATGTCTAATATATTTAGAGTGTCTAGTAAACACTCATTTGGGGCCAAGTAACGTCTAGCTTCGGGGTCATGAGCTTAAGAGCCAATGTATTACTTTTGACATTTTTTTGGTTTACTTTATACTTGTGGCCAGTGTACATACGATTTAACTTACAAACCTATGATTATTCACCAACATTATTGTTGACCGTTTTCGTAATGTATTTTCAGGTAACTAAGACATATTCTTCATGACATGCATGGAGTCATATCATTGAGTAACAAGGATGACGCGTCTCATTTTGGATTTTCATGCACTTATGAACTATCGTTTGATTGTACTAAACTTATTTCTGTAAACTTTTCAAGACTTTGGGACCTATGTTTTATAACTCTGAATATTTTGAATGAATCAAACGATGTATTTTCAAAACGACACTTTAGGTCGTTCAATATAACTGTAACTGTGGTGCTATGACAGTCACCCCCAGGTATTCCATTCCGCTGCCATTCAGGTATTTTGGGGGTGTGATAGATTGGCATCAGAGCTAAGGTTATAGCAAACTAGGATGTATCATGGACCCTAGACTATAACCACATCATCATAGCATCTCATCATTTCATCATAGGTGCATATTCATTATACATGTTGTTTCATGCACACATTGTGCGAGTTATATATACCCATACTCATATATATATATATATATATATATATATATATATATATATATATATATGATTATGTTGACCTGGTTCACAAGTGACATGTCTTCAGATACCCATCCTGTTATCCTTTCGTCGGATTCCGACATTGAAGATGTCTTGTCATCTTCCACTACCATTGTACTACCAGTTACACTTACGCCGCCATTAGCACCATTGAATTGTTATAGGAACAAGGTTTTCCTAACATCCAGCCCATACATAGAATGCCGTTTGGTAGGATATTCAGACTTAATCTTAATGGACCTATTAGGATGCTTATTGCAAGGAAGATAGTATGTTTTCTTTCCTTCACTAGTAGGGCACTTACTACTCAGGTACTACCACCACTATCAGCTACTTATTACACTATTGGTCGTCCCATAGTGCGTACTTCAGTTTTACCTCTTAGATGTTGCGATATAGCGCGAAAGAGGGTAGTATTCCATTCACTATTATCACCATCGTCTCCTAACTCACCACTAGGATCTCATCGTCAGCAACTTTGTTTTCATCATCTAAAGCACCGCCAACACCATCACATCTCAGAGACTCTACACCCATATATGACAGGCCGCTTAGGAAGCAACCACTATTTGACATACCATTACCATCTACCATACGTTACACCACCTTGTAGGTTTGAGGTTGGTGAGAGTTTGAGAGCCTCTACTGCTTGACAGCCTACTACTCTTCATCGTTAGACGATGATCTCTAATTATTTGAGATTACCCATGAGTGTTTGGACGATACACTCTGAATAATACCACAAGCCTTACAAACACAATAAGAATTGCAACAAATTGCCCAAGGGTGGCATCTATCACAAGGACTCTATATTATCTTAGATATGATCGACTCATACCTCCATAACACAATAAACCAACAAGATGCCTTGAACGTTATTATACCATCATAATGGAACTCATCACAACTCTCCCTTCATTATCAAGTTTGATTACACCACACTCTAAGCCGATGATTACATCATTAGTCGCTCTAGCAACACTCCACCGACCAATGTGGTCACATTAGTAGTTTTGACATATAATTACAACTTTGGGAAGATGCAAGTAAGACAATAGGATTAATAAAGACGAAGATGTCTTTACGATTAAATGGTCATGTTGACCAAGATAAAAGTGACTGCCCTAGTTTTCGTGTTTCGGAGATAATAACAATTCAAGTAAGTCAAAGTGTATTTAAATTTTTGTACAAACAAAAAGATTTCTTGCAAATCTTACGAAGTATGACAAATTATTGATTTTCAATGGTTGGATTAAAATTCATTTTTGTTTGAGCAACAATCTTCTTGAACTCCTTTTTTTTTTTCCAAAGACATATATATATATATATATATATATATATATATATATATATATATATATATATATATATATATATATATATATATATATATGAGATATTGTTTTTATCAAAATACAAAATATTTCGTAGTCACATCTTTTACATAACGATAGTCATTACAAATTCAAATAAAGTTACTCCAAAATACATTTATGATCAAATTTTCACAGTGTTTCACTCAAATAAATGTTGTTAATTTTAGAAACCATATCTCCAAGAAGGAACACGCATAACTCATGAACGAATCTCGAAAGCAACCACTATACCTACTTACTATTTGACCTTAGATGCGAAAGAAACCCCTCTACCAGAGATTGCCAATATTGATACACCATGCCTTAACACCACTACTTGAAATTACAACTTTTTCGCTCATACCATATTATAAGACCATCACGCTAGTATAAGTTTGTTGGATTAAAAGATCAAGGTACAATTACTCAACAAAATTTATATTCTTTTCGGAGATCGATATAGCTTAGTCACAATGGGACAAGACCTCATTTTCATGAAAGGATATCGAGAAGTTTCACCTGACCATAAGACATTTAGCTTGCATTCATGGCAAATCAAAACATCATTCGATGTGGTACCTACTTGACTCAGATCACCCGTACAATAATTTTCATTCTTTATACATTTTAGTCATGCCTAGAGGGATTACGCATTTGAACCTGCTAACTTTACCTAGTATAAATTCTCGAATACTTCAAATCATTGGCACCAAATTTCTGCCCTATATCCTTTCATACATAGACTATCCTTTTCAGTTGACTGTAGATGCCTTAAAGACACGTTCATATTTCACGCTCTCAATATCACTACCATATTCTCGACCACTTCATAATCATAAACCACTGCCCTGTTATGAACTAAGATATTTACATTCTTTAAATACTGGTTTAGTAGACTATTACCATTCCATAAGATTCACCCATGTATCCAATAAACTATTCAACGAATTTTACTTCAAGCTATTTTACTATCATATGGGGAAATTGTTTTACAGAAATTCTAAAATAAGCTATTTTATTACTACCCTATAAATTGATTTTCCGTCATTACACCAAGTATTTACTATTATTACACGAAACAATTTTCATGTTACTTGAAAGGAAATATTTAGAATACCATTTTTCGTAACAAAACGTTGAACACCATGTAAAACTTTTGAGAAGAATAAAGCTATTTTGACTAACTCAAGCATTGCATCATTAGTCCTCAATTATACATAGCCTGATAACCTATGTATAATTCAGGAAGGATTATGCTATGAAGAAAATAATTACTTTTTAGGGATTGTTAATAACAATCTTCATTCCAAAGCATTGTAAACAAATAAACTTTTTCATAAACATCTCTTTTTGACAAACCCTCCCTGAATACTTACCCCACCTGTCACTTACTCAACCATTAAGTTGGATTTTTCCATTGATTTCCCTAGGAGAGACTTCCCATATCAATTACTAGGAGGATTCCTCGATACAAGAAAAACAACGAAAGGATTACAGAACTACTAACCTAGACTAGAAGTGTACACCAAGACAATTTATGCCACGAGACCATCCGAACCACCATCTCCGACCTAGTTGTCCAGCTCTATCATTCAAAAGTACTAGCTAGATTGAGTTGCAGGATCGAACACACTGTGAAGGTGAGCTAAGCAACACTATAGAGATAAACAAAGCCTCTTAACCAATACCGTAAAGCATTCCAATTAAACATGGCCTCATCCATACGCAAACTTCCCCGCAGTGAGTTTTCGCAAAGATTAATTGATTCGAATTATGGATATCGATATAGATTCCCCTAAAGCGTTGTGTCCTCAAGAAATTCTAGATAACCTCACCTATACATCAAGAGAGACATCAGGCCCAAACATACCTCCCCAGCTCCATTTGGAAATAAAATAGACATTTATCGACATAGTATCAATGGACACCCTCATTTTGCCAACGTGATGACAACTTCAACGATAAACCATTTCAGGACTTAAGTTGGTTGAATACCTAGGCTTGTAGTTTTGCCAGATAATCGCCAATAGTCATCTTCCAATATCAGGAACCGAACGTTAGACATCTATGCATTTATGCGAACGTTACCTATCCTACTATTATATCCTTGTTAGTATTTTTACTTTTAAATGAAGTTGATTTCAAAATTGTGTTTATACAAATCACATACCTCGTAGAAAATAATTTTTGAAATTGCCTATTTCAAACAAATACGACCCTTTTTAGTCGATATTTAGCCAAACCATTGTACCATGGGAAATATATAAACATCAAACTTTGGTAAACAGTCCTATTCACAATATTTTGAAGATAGTTTCACATTTTTATAACTACTGAATTTTGAATTATCAAGAAAGAGATTACTTAGTAACCCATTTGCTCCATTTTCTAAATTCGTTTATTCAGGAAAAATATTTCTACCAAAACTCACAATCACGAGATAAATTTTGAAAACAAATCACCATACTACATCGCTTATGCATTTAGGGCTTTGAGATTTGACAATAAGGAATATTGGAATATGAGATCGATTACAAACGTCAGCAATGGGGACCAAACACAATAGGCAAAGAAAGACATAGGTCGTAGCATCTATTAGACCAAAACACAAGGAATCAAAGTGTTACCCATATTCTATCTTCTCCGTATAACGCCCTTTTCAAAAAGTATAACGTTGTAGAATTAGTCACCAGATTCATTGTAACCGTTTCAATTATTTCTGATCAAGGTGATCGAATCACCTCAGACTTCTAGCAATCATTTTAAGATTTCCTTCGGAACCCCTTTTAGATGTAAACACCGTCTATCATCCTCAGACCAATGGTCAGATCGAGAGGATAATTCAAACATAGGAAATATATGCTCAGAGAGTGAGCGATTGACTCTAGAAATGGTTGGACTAACCATTTATCATAAATCAGATTCGTTTGCAACGATAGTTATTGCACGAGCGTAGAGACTACACCAATTGAGACACTCTATGGTCGAAGTGCCAATTACCCATTTACAGACCAAAATCGGGAAGTTAAATTCATTGGTCTAGAACTAAACTATGGAACAACAAAGGAAATTTCACAAGTCAAGAACCAGTTACAAGCAACGAGAAACTGGTAGAAGTTAGGTTGGTGCATGACGCACATCATGCGGAATGAGTATCCCTGAACAGCAAACCATCTAGATTCAAGTGGGAGAACGAACTAAGTTGAAAGCTTTGCCTTGGAGAGGCATGATACGAATTTGGTAACACGAGAAATTGAACCTCTAGTATTTTGGACCATTTAAGATTCATTTTAGAATCGACCAGCTGGCATATCGAATTTGAGTTCTGGCAGAGTTCAGCAACATATATTACCCATATTACATTGTAAACCTAAAGAAGCACTGATCATCTATTGATGGACCGAACGCGGAAAAAGCCAAACTCACTATTCATGTAAGTACTCATGAAATAACCAGGAATTTCCTGCAAATCAAGAATCAGTTACAAGTCGATAAGTTGTAAACCCTTAGAATTTCAAGTTGGTAGTAGGGTCACGTTAAAAGTTCTGCCTAGGAAAGGCATGATACCATTCAGAAAAATCCGGGAAGTTAAACTCGATGTACACTGGACCATTTAATATTTCAGACAGAGTAGGCCAGTAACCCTCAGACTTAAGCCTTGTTGGAAAGTAGCAAGATTACACAAACATGTTTCATAATTTCAAATCCCGAGAAACGAATTTCAGATTAGTGACTCATGATTCCATTGGAAGGAATCGAACCCAATGACAAACCTAAATCTGGTGGGAGAACCAGTAGAAATCATGGACCGTGAGGTCGAACGGTTGAAGCAAAGTCGAATTCCTATCGTGAAAGTTCGCTGGAATTCTTGAAAAGGACCCGAATATACTTGGGAACGGGAAGATCAAATGCAACTCAAGTATCCACGTCTTTTTACTGAATATACTTCAGAGACCAACCAAAACTGAACTTCAGGACGAAGTTCCTTTTAGAGGGGAAGACTGTCACAATTCGTAATTTCAAATCCTTGTGCAGATGTCGAAATTTCATTTTTCATCTCGGAAAGTTACTATTCATAAGTTACTATTCACCGATCACTATTCATCATTTTTTGTGTCAGTTTGAGATTTCGAGAAGCGTTCAGAAAATTTACTATTCACATGACACTATTCATTTCTGAGAGAAAACCACTATTCATGTGCATTACTCATTTCATCGTAAATTTAGTTTACGGGTATTCAAATTCGCGTAACCAGTCAGGTTAAGCTGCGAATTCAAGCATCATCAATAGGGACACTTCATATTGACTAGAAATGGCTTACATATCATTACAATAGCATTTGCATACTATTCCACTCGTAGGATATTCAAATTAATACTTTTGATATATTTGACTTTTTACGTATGTTTATTTTTAAATAAACGTTAACACGCGACCAATAATGTGACTAACACGTCCGACACTCCCGACTATGATCCTAATATATTTTTACATTCATTTTAATGATATAAAAATTATAATATTAATTTACCAGGTATTTTGGAAATTTATTTAATTTATATCGTACGCCTAATTTAATTACGACGGTTTTCGTAAAAACTAAACAATAATTTTCCAAATACTCAATATTTATACCCAACATATTTTTACAATTTTTACGACTTTATTATGTCCCGGTTAACTCCGTTAAAATTTATTTTTAGTTAACTCGATACCCGATATTCCCTAAAACTATTAATATATACATAATAATAACTAAAACTACCAACTATCTTACACTACTCCACTTTTTCTTCCTATTTTTCACTAAATTCAGCCCTCCCTCCATACTAATATCTTACACAACTTGAAAATGTTACCATTCAATTAATGTGTCAAATAATTGTTCAATTTATATAATATATATACTAAAATCACCTCATTTCATCTCATTTTTAAGATCAAAAAGCAAGATACTCATTTCTTTTTCTCTCCTTGGTGGTGCACGACCAAAACAACAACAACAAGCAAGGATTATAAATTTTTCAAGATCAAGTGTTAATTAAGTCTCATATGTATTTCTAGTTAGGGTTTTGTGATAAAACCCAAGGTTTTATATGTTTTCATCTCCATAAGCTCACTAATCTTTCAAGTAAGTGCATGAAACTCATCTTTATAATTTTACCAAGTTTTTGCAAGATTCATATGATATATATACAAGATCTACATGCATATGTTATTTATACCACTCCATTTTATACATATCTAACTTTTGAGCTCTAGAAATAGATTACAGTTAGATCCTTGTTAGATCCACTTGATTTATGATGTTTAGGAACCTATGACACCCTAAGAAAGTGTATGGTAAGATTAGACTAGATTTGTGGTGATTGAAAGTTATTTGGTTGAAGTTGGAACTAGATTGGAACCCTAGAAGTGGTTTTTGAAACAATATATATACCTACTGTCCATATTTCTAAAACGTGGGAAAATCAGTAGATGATGGGTAATTTTTGACCAAATATTTAGAAAATACTTTCAAAAACGAAGCCGTGGGCGAAAGAACGGATTAAAACGAGCTTATAACGAAGGAGTTATGATTTTTAAAAGTTTAACGACGAAAACTATTTTCTGAAAATTTAACGTGCTGATTGGCGATTTTCGACGGACAAAGAGAGGCGTTAGACGTAATATAATAGAGCCGAACTATCAAAAATATATTAATACATGTTAAGACGAATCCGTGGATATAAAGAACGAGGAAAATGAACTTAAAACGACAAAGTTATACACGTTTTAAAATCGTCAAAACTATATACATACTTATAGTCACTAATAGAAATAATATAACTACGTACTAAATACTATATTTTCTAGATTTCTTGTTCAAGAACTATATTCTTAACTAATGAAGTACGTACGACCCAAGGCTTATTTATACGACTACTAGACGTTATTTCAAGGTTTTCAAAACGAGGAATATAACACTAACATTTTTATATACGATATATTACGACAAGTTTTTATTATTCTAGTTGGACTTATTTTTCTTAAGTATAGAAATTACCTACTTTGACAATAACTAGTATTTTCAAGTTACGAGTGGTATAGGTATCATGTGCATGTGCATTCATTACATCACGGTATGATCTAAAGTAGATCGTTATTACTCATATTAGGTTGCGGCTAGTGTTCGCGCCTTGTTGTCCCGATTATTTTGATCACATGGTACTATCACTTCAAGTGAGTTTTTATAGCCCCGTTTTCAATTAAATATTTTTTATTTCAAATCCCACGGGGGAGAATACATTGCATTACTTATTTTTCTGTACATGCCAAAGTATTAAATTCCTTACATTGCTTAAGTTGCCTTATTACCACGTCATGACAAGTCCCTTTTATTATCATGGACCGTTAATTAATCTACAAGTGAAAGTGAGTGAATAGATCTATTGAGGGTGACTCCTCCATTCGTGTTTGGGTTGCTCCAACGGGTACGAATGCATTTCATGTATAATATATTTAGAGTGTCTGGTAAACACTCATTTGGGGCCAAGTAACGTCTAGCTTCGGGGTCATGAGCTTAAGAGCCAATGTATTACTTTTGACATTTTGTTGGTTTACTTTATACTTGTGGCCAATGTACATACGATTTAACTTACAAACCTATGATTATTCACCAACATTATTGTTGACCGTTTTCACAATGTATTTTCAGGTAACTAAGACATATTCTTCATGACATGCATGGAGTCATATCATTGACTAACAAGGATGACGCGTCTCATTTTGGATTTTCATGCACTTATGAACTATCGTTTGATTGTACTAAACTTATTTCTGTAAACTTTTCAAGACTTTGGGACCTATGTTTTATAACTCTGAATATTTTGAATGAATCAAACGATGTATTTTCAAAACGACACTTTAGGTCGTTCAATATAACTGTAACTGTGGTGCTATGACAGTCACCCCCAGGTATTCCATTCCGCTGCCATTCAGGTATTTTGGGGGTGTGACAAGTTGTGCATAGAAGAAGGTGTGAAGTAGACGAGAAGAAGAAGTTGTTGACCTATCGCGAAGAAGTTGTGAAGTTGTGAAGAAGTTGTGAGATTAGTTCTAGCTACGATTAGAACTCGACATTTAGCTGAGTGTCGTTAATCGGTGTAAGCCAAGGTGTGTAAGGTTTCTTAGCCATAAGGAGTTTGTTGACATAGTGAAGAAAACTCTCGAGTGTGGTACTCGGGGAGTGGAGTAGGGCAAGGAAGGTGTCCTTGTAGCCGAACCACTATAAATTCGCGTGTTGTGGTTTGATCTTTCTATCTCTATCTTTATTTTATCTCATTACAATACTTAAATTATTAGATTATACTTGTTTTGACTTGCTCATATTTGTTGACATTTGAATTCACGTAAGATCGAATCAAAGTTTTTATAAGTTACAAAAGATTTTGAAAATAAACACAAAAAGAAAGTAAAACTATTCAACCCCCCTTCTAGTTTTCCACAATTGGGATCAGAAGCCAGGTCTAGCAAGATCTTTAAAATATATTGTATTTTAAAACTTGTAACGATCTATTGAATCTGAAAAATATTTAGAGGGGCAATCTATGCAAAGACCACCACTATTTGAAAGTGATGGATTTTTATATTGGAAAAATCGATTCAAAACTTATGTGAAATTAAAAGATCTAGATCTTTGGCGTGTTATTACTAATGGTGATTTTTTACCTATTCAAAATAACCCCGAAACAAAAAAAGATGAAATCGTATCTTTTGAAAAACAAAACGATGATTTAAAAAGAAAACTTGCTGAAAATGATGAAGCAAAAATGGTTATTTACAATGCGCTACCATGTAAAGAATACGAAAGGATCTTTATGTGTGAAACCGCAAAAGAAATTTGGAATTCTTTACTAATAACTCACCAAGGTAATAGTCAAGTCAAAGATAACAAAATAGATCTACTTGTTCAAGAATATGAGCAATTCACGATTCCGGAAGAGGAATCAATTGATAATGCTTTCGCTAGGTTTAACACTATCATCACAAGTTTAAAAGCACTTAATGAGAATTTTTCTAGTAAGAATTTTGTTAGGAAGTTTCTTAGGGTTCTTCACCCAAAATGGCGAGCTAAAGTGACGACTATTGAAGAATAAAAGAATTTGTCAACTTTACAACTTGATGAATTAATTGGAAACTTGAAAGTCTACGAAGTAATTATAAAGAAGGACTTCGAAATGGTCAAAGGAAAACAAGAGCAAAGCAAGTCAATCGCCTTGAAAGGTAGAAAGGAATCAAGTAACGAAGATAGCTCATCTTCCGAAAGTGATGACGAAGAATATGCCATGGCCGTAAGAGATTTCAAGAAATTCTTCAAAAGGCGAGGAAGATTCGTTAGACAACCACATGATGAAAGAAGAATATCTCAAAAGAATAAAGATGACAAGAATAACAAAAATGAAAGAAAGTGTTTCAAATGTGGTGATCCAAATCATCTCATTGGAAAATGTCCAATGATGTCAAGAGATCAAAATCAAAGAGAATTTGTTGGAGGAGCTTGGAGTGATAGTGATGAAGAGGAGAAAGAAACGACAAAAGAAGAAAAGTGTCTTATGGCAAAAACATCAAGCGAGGTACGTTCCGAAACCGAATGCTTTAGTGATGAGAATTTATCATTAGACGAAAATGATTTAGATAATGAGTATAATAGACTATGCAAATTAGGACAACAAGTAATGACTAAAAACAAATAACTAAAACGTATAAACAACAAATTAGAAAATGAAATACTAGAACTTAAAATTAAAATACATAAATTAGAAAAAGGCAAAGAAATTGTTGAAGAATACAAATTATGTCAAGAGCTTAAAAGTGAAAATGAAATACTTAGAGAAGAAATTTGTAAACTTGAAAAATTTGAAAATAGTAGTAACTCACTTAAGAAAATAATAAGCATTCAAAGAATATCCGGAGACAAAACCGGCTTAGGATTTAACCCAATTGAAGCTTCAACTAGTGAAACAAAAAATGTTAAGTTTGAAAGCGAATCTAGTAAACCAATATCCTTAGAAGCACATCCCAAATACATACTCATAAATAATAAGACATTACCTATTGCTAGTGATGAAGAAATAAAAACTTTTTATAAACCATCTTTAAAATCGAAGTAGGATCCTCTAAACTTAAAACAAGATCTAAAACTCCACCACCTAGGAAGCCAAATAACTCTTATCCTAGATCTAAAACACCTCAACCAAGAAGAAACCAAAATAAAAAAACTACAACAACACTAGTAATCAAATGTGGAACTATCAACCAAGTTACAACCCTTGGGAAATACTACTACCTTTCATGCATCCTAGCCAAATGTTAAACATGTTTGGACCAAACAACTTTGGACCAAAAAGGCAATGGGGACCGAATAGCTAGATCAACATTCCTTATAACTATCTTGGAGCTCTATCACCATAGACTTTTACAAAGTTTATTTATCATCTTGAAGATTTAGAAGATTTTTTGAAGACCGCCGGGTACGCCATTCTTTCTCTACTCATTGTCATGCGTAGATAAAATTTTCTTTTATTGGTTGCTTTGTTTGCGTAGATATAGTTTATTTCCTTCTTTCTCTTGAACACACACACACACACACATACACACACACACACACACACACACACACACACACACACACACACACATATATATATATATATATATATATATATATATATATATATATATATATATATATATATATATATATATATATATATATATATATATATATATATATATAGGGTAAAGATCAAATAAAAAGACAAATTTCCGTTAAAAGAATAAAAAGAATTTTTTTAAAAAAAAAGTTCTCAAAAAATTCCAAAAAAATTCCACAAGGTCGGGGTTGGTGCATGAAAAAGTTCTAAAGGAAGTTGATCTAAAAGTGGATACTTTATCCGAAAAAAAAATTATAAAAAAATACGTTTGTGCATTAAATCACTTTTTTGTGTATCAAAAATTCGTTTTTGGACCCAACTTCTTTTGACTTTTTTCATCATAATAACATTGCGCATCTAACTGAAACAAGTTGAAAATTTTGTGCATTAAAATTTTTTTGTGCATTAGAATTTTTTTTGCGCATTAAAATTCGTTTTTTGTGCATTAAAAAAAACGTATAAAAACTCAAAATTAGAAAAACTTCTTTCAAAAAAGTTTTATGCACCAACATACCCGATATTGTAGAATTTTTTTGAAATTTTTCGAGAACTTTTTTAAAAAAATTTATTTTTATTCTTTTTACGGATATTTGTCTTTTTATTTTAACTTTACCCTATATATATATATATATATATATATATATATATATATATATATATATATATATATATATATATATATATATATATATATATATATATATATATATATATATATATAGACACACACACACACACACATATACGTGCACATAACCTAGATACGTCATTAGTTGACTTTCTAGAACTCCAGGAAATTGTTCGTTATCGAACTTTTTCCTTCCCCCTATTGGCCCTTTTGAACTTTAACGTTCAACTCGAAAATCTTTTATGTCCACTATTAGAAAACTCATAATGATGAAGAGATGTGAGTTAAGTGGATCAACATAAAAGTAGAGCGCCTTCGCACAAGAAAACTATGGATGAAAGAAACTCCTTTCGCCGACAATAACTTATCTTCGTCATCATTTCTCAATTCCACCTAATAACCCACCATTTCTTCACACTTAGACATAATATATATATATATATATATATATATATATATATATATATATATACACACACACACACACACACACACACACACACACACACATATTCCCGAACATTTCTCAAACCCTCTATTAACTTGACGCCTTGATCATTTTATCCGAAATTGTCAAGATACATTTTAATTAACGAAACGTTAATTAAAAATCGTCAAGTACTTCATCATCGTGCCAATATATTCATACGTATTTTTGATATATTATAAATCTAATTATATATGTATAGATATGTTTATGCCAGAAACAAAACTGCGAAAAGTCTAAAATTCGTGGGCTACCCCCTTAATGTTTAAGGGGACTGACTTGTTATCGAGGGCGGTCCCCTTAATGTTTAAGGGGGCCGGTCTACTGACACTCCCAAAATCGTTTTTCATCTTAAATCTTTTACCAAACAATCCATTTGTTCATATCTATCCCACTCACTTCTGCTGTGAACGAACCAAAACAACCAAAACCACCAAAATCCTTCACCAAATCACCAATCTGGGGTTGTTTTGCAAGGGGCAAACGTTAACAAAACATATAACAACATCTCTTGTAAGTTTTCCAACATACATTTTATCAAATTTCATTCAATTTAGTGTCTAATCAATAATTAGGTATTTTATTAAAATTTATCTAAATCCGAATTTTAGTAAAATTAAGTCTAGGAATTGCATCACTAAATGCTCCCCATAGGATTAGGATGAAGAATTGCTATTCAAACTAAGTATAACACATTGTGTTGTTAAAATTTTTTATCACCCATAAACCCTTGATAATATTATTTTTCAAAAAGCACATTGTTGATATAATTCTTAAAAGTTAAAACTTACTACATTGTAGTGGTTTAATGTTTTAAACAATCAAAACATACTTTTCAAATCATTGTAAAAAGTTTCATGAAGACAACATGGGCGTTTGGTTCATGAACAAATCATACTTAAATGAATTTATTTAAAACTTAAAACTAGTTTGTTAAACTTATTAACATAATTCTAGTCTATAGAAGTCATCAAGATATATAATCAATATATATATTGATGTTTTGGTCGATATTCATCTAGTTAAGGAGCGTTTGGTTTAACTTGGAAAAAGATATTTTGAAAACCAAAATTCATATTTTCACTTTCTAAATAAGCTTAATGTTAGTCAAACTCGTAAGAGATAGCAAGATATATATCTAGCCAAATTTCGAAATGAATTATGATATCTAAAGTGATGTTCGGATAGTCTTGATATTATATCGAACTAATTCCACAACTATATTTTGACATTATAAGATACATTTTAAACGAGTTTAAAATTAAAAACAAGGAACTTTATGAAACTACTTCCTAGGATATTTTTTTTAGGTCAAAGTAGGCTTTCGTTCCATATGTATTGCATATATATATATATATATATATATATATATATATATATATATATATATATATATATATATATATATATATATATATATATATCATATGCATGTTAATTGTTTTTGTCTTAATTTTATTTTTGTTGTTATATTGTTTAGGTGAAAATGCCTAAAACCACGGTTGGTGACGTTTCTAAAACCAAACAATACATTCCTAAAGTTTCCGCCACTCCTGGCATGTCTCCCGCTGTTTCATGTTTCTATCATCCCATTGAAAATAGAAACATTCACGAAGGTAGAATTGTCGATCCATCCTACTATGAATCCGATCAAATCGAATGAATGTTCACCAATATCCGTCTTGACTGTCTTTTCAAAATCAACGAACCAATCATTCCTCGCTTTGTCCTCGACTTTTATAGCCAAGTGACGGTGCAAACCGATCCCTATGGTCATATCCTCATTTCTTTCATGATCCAAAATCAATTCATCACTCTCACTCTTGCTCAGTTTGAACAAATCCTCAGAATCCCATACAACGGCCAAGCCGTATACTCAAATGAATGGGATCTTTCTACACTCGAACGAAATCGTCCTCAGGATGGTCCATATTACTCTGAGATTCCAAGTCCTGAAAGCATTCGTCGACTGCTTGAATTAGAACGTGGTACGGCTAGTCGCAAAATCAAGTCGAAGAATGTCGATATTCATGAAAATCAAATTCTTCTCAAAGAGCTAAGCCCCGACATGAAAAATTGGGAAGAACTCATTCGCGAGAATGTGATGAGTGTGTAAATACTCATCATTTTTATCGTATCTGAACTGCCAAAACATCTAAAAACACTAAGAAATGCATAAAAATACAGAAATTATCCCAAAAGTGTGTTGATGAGACGAAAAATGATCCGTTTTTAGGGGGTCATTTAAGCCCGAATCCGAATTTATTTGATCAAATATTGCCCTAAATCGTTCCTTTTGTGATTTTAGGTACTTTGGGAGAGAACTCTGGAAAAGGAAGCAATTCGGACGTTTTTGGAGCATAAAAGTGAAGAAAACGCCAAAGTCTTAATTTTCCATGCTGGGAACAGTAGGTGACGGCGTCAAGAGCAAAACCTTGACGGCGTCAAGAGCAAATTTCATGAATTTCCATGACGACCCAGAACAGATTTGACGGCGTCACGTAGGAAGGGCGTCAAGAGTAAAAGAGTCATGACGGCCTGGAAGTGTTTAAGTCTTGACGGCGTCAGAAGTGGATCTAGGCAGTCCGAGGAGAGTTTTGGCGGCGAGGTGACGGCGTCACAAGTTTACTCTTGACGCCGTCAGACCTATTTTTCTATATATAGTTTTCTAATTTTCACACATTAAAAAGAGAAGTTTTGGAGAAACCCTAAGTACGATTTTGGTGCAACTTTTACAGGTTTTTCAAGGGTTCCAAACCCTTGATACCTTGCATTGTAATTGAGATAAGTGTTCTTCTAATTCAATCAATATGTCTATGTGTTGGTTGTCTATATCATGTTCTTATCTTAATTCTATTATGCTAGGCTAGATCTATCTTGTGTTTGCTTAGATCTAATGAAACCTAGATGTTAATTATGTGTTGATTACTTGTTTATCTTTGTCTTGGATGAGTGATTTATATGTTAGGCTTAAGAAAACTGGCAGATCTCCACTTGGTAACATGCTTGAATGTCTTAAGAAACATGAACCGAGGCGCACTAGGTCTTTATTGGTTGTATTTAATGCATGAGCCACTGTTTACAATCCCTATAGTTGTGTTGGGCATGGTGTAGGAGGAGATAAGAGCTCATAGAATTGGGGAGTTATGTGTGCCACCCCATGAATGGTATTAAGGAATACGATCCGTCATCCATGCAATTATAACAAGTAATTAACGTGTAAAAGATGTCTAGGGAGTAGTGAAATCTAAGTAAACACATTTTCTCCAATTACTGCTCACAACATTAGTTTAATTTAGCTTATTTTCATTTTTAGTATTTTATTTTGATTGCATCGTAGTATTGGGTTAGTTGATTAGCAACTAATTCCGCCCAAATCCTTCAAACATGAGATTTTAATTGCTTTCATAAAAATATAAAAATACAAAAATAATCATCCCTCACCTTTAGAACTAGTATTTAGGCCTTCTAATCCTAGCGACACTATTCCTAAGCTGAACGACCAATCCCCCGGTGCTTGTCACTATACTATACTACAACGATCAGGTACACTGCCTGGTGGGGGTTGTAAGCTTCTCGAGATCCCTCGAGAGGTAAAGCCTGTTGCGATTCCCACGCATCAAGTTTTTGGCACCGCAGCCCGGGGAATAGTTATTGTCTAGGTTAGAATTTCTTTTTATTAGGTCTACTTGCTAGATTCCTTTCTAGTAAGATTTTATTTTTATTTTTAGGATTTCTTTAGTCTATCTTATTTCTTCGTGTCTTTGTTCATAACCTTTACCATCCGACATCATGAAAGGTGGTAACATCTTTGAACCCATCATCCCACCACAACAAAACCCACCACTAGAACCCCTTAGGCCCTGAACCTTAGGAGAGTACTCCCGACCTAGCCACCAAGGCTACCGAAACACCATTGAGCTCACCGGAGCCAATGTGACCCCCTTGCGATCCGACACCATCCAGTTGGTGCAAAGCGGATGTGCATTCCATGGACTTCGTTTCGAAGATCCAAACCAACATCTTAAGGACTTACTCCAAAAAGTCCCTCATCATGGCATAGATCTTTGGCTCCAAGTCCAAATCTTTTATGACCATATCGACATCTCCAAGAGGCGATCCATTGACCAATCGGCCGGTGGTAAGCTACGTGATCTAAGTGCGGAAAAATCATGGGAACTCATAGAAGATCTTGCTCTCTATGACAACGAAAGTTGGAATGATCCCCGTGACTTGAACAAAACGGTCAAGGCAATATCTTTGCCTTCAAACAATTCTAGCACTCCTGACCGTAGGATCATGGAACTTGAGGACCAAGTCAAGTTTCTCATGAAATCTTACGAAGCTCCTAAGCCTTCAAGCCAAGTGAACAAGATCACTTCTTCATGCGAATTATGTAGTGGTCCCTACGATACTCGTGATTGTGTGGAACTCCCCGGAACAGCTTTTGCGGACTACGCATCCATGCGTACCGACGAAGCGGGAGATAAGTGGTACACTTTCAAGCCCGAGCCAAACACATACGGTGATTCATATAACCCCTCATGGAAAAATCACCCAAACCTTAGGTGGAAACAAAATCAACCCAATTCCTCCAATCTGCCTAACCGTTACCAACCAACCGGTCCACCATCCAACCGTACTTTCAACAACAATCCTTCTAACAACTATGGTAGTACCAACAATCTTGAAGGGTTGATGTCAAAGTTTATGGCATCTCAAGAGGCTCGCATAGCTAGGTTTGAAACCGAATTCAACCAACAACAAACGGAGATGACCAACAAGATTGACAACTTGTTGAAAGCCCTCAACAACCAAGCATTAGTCACACCTAGGAAGGACACTAGGGACACCAATAACGGAAACCAAATTAAGGATCCCTCATCATCTAAACAGGTCCACTTTGTTAATGTTGTCACTATTAAGCCAATAGATAAGGAGATAGAAGAGAGTGACAAGAATGAAGTTAGGATAGAAGCTGAGACTAAGGATGAGAATAGGGAAGTTGAGGTTGATAGTAGAGAGGAATTAGAGGAGGTAGAACCTATAGAAGAATACTTTGATAAGTTGCCAACCAAGGAAGAACGGGAATACCATAAGGATTTATTCGACAGTCCCGAGAGAACATATATCTTTGGCGACCCCCTTATCAAAATGGGAGACCCCTCTAACATTAACATCCCATGCAATATCGGGCACATGCATATATGGAAAGCTTACATCGACCCTAGATCCCCCGTGAACATCATGACTAGGACTTACTACAATTGGCTGATGAAGAAGCAACTTGATTTTAGGATGATGCCTAATAAGAACCTGATAAGTAATTTTGCGGGAAGAGTGAAAGGATTGCATGTGATTATAGGGAATCTCACCTATGAGATCGATTTTATGATAGTTGAGGACACTCGTCCGGTGATAGATGCTTGCCTAAGTCAAATAATATTTGGAAAACCATTTGTTGAGGCCACTAGGATGAGTTATGATCCAACTTTAGGGATAGTTAGATTCAAGGAAGAAAATGATGAGGTTGCTTATCAAATGGCCTACAAGATTGAGCAATTCCGCCTTCTCTCTAATTTCGAAAAGGAACACAAGCAAGCGGCTTATTATAGGAATGAGGAGGATAGACGTAGAGGAGTAGAATATGTGAGAAATATGATGCTTGGTTTCTACAAAGAATGCTTGCAACTAGGTCTGGAATACAAAACTGGTTTAGAAGACGACCTACAGAGTGGAACCAATGATGAGATCACGTAGTAACCCATGACCTTGAGTCTAGCTACAAGACTCGCAAATAAAGAAAAGCGCTTCTTGGGAGGCAACCCATGTTTTGTGTGATTTTATTTGTTTGTTTGTTATTTGCTTCCGTATGCATGCTTAATTTTTATTGTTGATTAATCATGTTTCTAAACTAAATAGTGGAAATACTTTACTTTGTTGTTTTGGCCTAGTCTTAACTCCACCTAAAAGTATTTTTGCAAAAGATAAGTGTAAGGGGAAACTCCAAATATGTTTTTAAGAAACAAACCGATCATGATTCTCCACAATATTAAATGAACATGTGTATTCGTATTTGTTAGAGTCAAATGCTTGTATTGAGTCATAATGAAGTTTTGCAGGATTTTCCAGGAAGTAGGACCAAGTTTTTCCAGAAATTTTCCTGAAACTTAACATAAGGATTTCTGCAGGTCAATTATGACGGCGTCAGGGTTTTACTCTTGACGGCGTCAGGAGTTAAAATCTGGAAATTTTACCGGTTTTGTTTTTCTAACGGAGTCTTATGGGTTTTTGTGAATTATTAAGTTTTATAATCTCCAGGAGATCTGCAAACTTCATTCCACAAGCATTATATCTTATCTTGTTTTCTAGGATTTAGTAACTTATATAGAATGCCGCCGATTTTACGCGAGGTTGTCTTGTCTATTTTGTCAGGTTTTACAGGTTATGTATGACAAGAAGATGATTTATATTCTGGAAGGGAAGCTTTGATTGTTCATTTTCTTGGAGGAAGATTTAACCTAGCCACCCTATTATCCATACAGAGCGAATCAGGGGAGTATTTGATTTCATTCTTTTTACTTTTTCACTTTTACATTCTTTACTTGAACATTGGGGACAATGTTCATCTTAAGTGTAAGGGGAGGGTAAAAAGATGATACCTTACATATGCACTTTCACTTGAGTTTGCTTTGTTTGATGGTAGATGTGTAATAAAACTATGAGAAATACTTTTTAGTGCAATTTTAGCGCCAAATTTAAAATTTTTTACAACATTTAGGAGTGAAACTTTAGCCATAGCAAGCGTCTCATGGATAGGAGATTGTATGACTAGCACATAACCGTATATTCAGAAAAATTTTCCACCAAAATATGTGAGGTTCGCCTTTAGATTTGATAGGAAAAGCATTCATTATTAGTGCTTATGAGTGTACCGGTAACATTTAGATTCTAGAACTTGCGTTAGTGATGCATCCCGAGACCGCTAGTGAGACTACATTCGTGTGGTAGGATTTACTACATGATAAGAGGCATTAGGATCACCCTTGTGTTAAGCCCGTATTATAATTACTTGACCATTTAAGTCATATTACTTGGCTAGTTAAGTCAACTAATTTTTCCCACACCCTTAGCGTTGTACTCATTTTTAGTACACGATACCCCTAGTACACCCCTCCGAGCCTATCTTTTCGTTTCTAACTTTAAGCATTTTACTTAAAGGAAGAATTTGTTACACCCCACTTAAATGTACACCCAAATCGCCTTAGCCTTCCGTGTATGCGCTCATTTTTAGTGCATTATTGTTATTTGTTAAACCCTAAGTTAACTTTCTAATTGATTACATGGTTGCTAAGTCGAGTCATATCTTTGTACATATTGTTTTGGGACGATTGGGACTCATGGGTAAGTACTTATTTTATGGAGTAATGGGGAAGAACATCATTTATTACCCCCATATGTACGTTAATCTTAAAAGTGCTCCAAGTGTTTTGATTTTCTTAATTCGAGTCATTAGTTTAGTTAATTGTAAAGTATGTAAAGATTCAAGTGTAAGGGAAATGTTCATTCCCTATGATGTATTATTTTGGATGGTAGGGTAAGAGAGTATGAAAAAAAAAAAAAAATCGAAAAAACAAGAAAAAGAAAAAAAATAGAAAAAGAAAAAAAAAGAGAAAAAAACATACAGACTACCATCCCTTTTTATTCTATGTTCATTTTATGTTTTTGTTATTTTTCATTTATTAGCTTAAGTCGAGTCTAGTCTTGGCTTAGCAACGCCATATTGTACATGTAATTGACCAAGATTGTTAACTCGCCACCAGTAAACTTTCCTTTATCCAACAAAACCGTGTATTTCATATCTCTACACCTAACGTTACAACCCTTTAAAAGACCTCTTTGATAGTTTATCCTAGGTGCTTACGCTATGTGGTGGAGGTTTGATCCTTTCCCAAGCCTATGGTAATCTATTTTGCTATGACAGGTAGTGAGAGATATCTTCCGTTTCCATATTGTAATTTATACTTTATTACACCCGAGAGATGTGAGTATCTAAACACTATTTGTGAGGTGCTAGTGTATGACCTCCGTGCTTGTCTATTGGTCTTTAGTGGAACGATTATTTGTTGTAATTACTTTTATGTTAGTGTTAAATGACCCCTAACTTGTCTTTTGAGTAGAATAAAAGCGCATTTGCTTGAGGACAAGCAAATCTCAAGTGTAAGGGTATATGATGAGACGAAAAATGATCCATTTTTAGGGGGTCATTTAAGCCCGAATCCGAATTTATTTGATCAAATATTGCCCTAAATCGTTCCTTTTGTGATTTTAGGTACTTTGGGAGAGAAATCTGGAAAAGGAAGCAATTCGGACGTTTTTGGAGCATAAAAGTGAAGAAAACGCTAAAGTCTTAATTTTCCATGCTGGGAACAGTAGGTGACGGCGTCAAGAGCAAAACCTTGACGGCGTCAAGAGCAAATTTCATGAATTTCCATGACGACCCAGAACAGATTTGACGGCGTCACGTAGGAAGGGCGTCAAGAGTAAAAGAGTCATGACGGTCTGGAAGTGTTTAAGTCTTGACGGCGTCAGAAGTGGATCTAGGCAGTCCGAGGAGAGTTTTGGCGGCGAGGTGACGGCGTCACAAGTTTACTCTTGACGCCGTCAGACCTATTTTTCTATATATTGTTTTCTAATTTTCACACATTAAAAAGAGAAGTTTTGGAGAAACCCTAAGTACGATTTTGGTGCAACTTTTACAGGTTTTGCAAGGGTTCCAAACCCTTGATACCTTGCATTGTAATTGAGATAAGTGTTCTTCTAATTCAATCAATATGTCTATGTGTTGGTTGTCTATATCATGTTCTTATCTTAATTCTATTATGCTAGGCTAGATCTATCTTGTGTTTGCTTAGATCTAATGAAACCTAGATGTTAATTATGTGTTGATTACTTGTTTATCTTTGTCTTGGATGAGTGATTTATATGTTAGGCTTAAGAAAACTGGCAGATCTCCACTTGGTAACATGCTTGAACGTCTTAAGAAACATGAACCGAGGCGCACTAGGTCTTTATTGGTTGTATTTAATGCATGAGCCACTGTTTACAATCCCTATAGTTGTGCTGGGCATGGTGTAGGAGGAGATAAGAGCTCATAGAATTGGGGAGTTATGTGTGCCACCCCATGAATGGTATTAAGGAATACTATCCGTCATCCATGCAATTATAACAAGTAATTAACGTGTAAAAGATGTCTAGGGAGTAGTGAAATCTAAGTAAACACATTTTCTCCAATTACTGCTCACAACATTAGTTTAATTTAGCTTATTTTCATTTTTAGTATTTTATTTTGATTGCATCGTAGTATTGGGTTAGTTGATCAGCAACTAATTCCGCCCAAATCCTTCAAACCTGAGATTTTAATTGCTTTCATAAAAATATAAAAATACAAAAATAATCATCCCTCACCTTTAGAACTAGTATTTAGGCTTTCTAATCCTAGCGACACTATTCCTAAGCTGAACGATCAATCCCCCGGTACTTGTCACTATACTATACTACAACGATCAGGTACCCTGCCTGGTGGGGGTTGTAAGCTTCACGAGATCCCTCGAGAGGTAAAGCCTGTTGCGATTCCCACGCATCATGTGTTTTATATGTTTTAGATGCAAAATGTTTAAAAACAAATGAAAAACGAACAAAGTTTGCACAATTGGCAGTTTCAGTCCCTTAAGTTTCAAAAATTGACAAAACTAGTCCCTAGAAGTTTAAAATGAAAGAAAAGTCAACCCAAGGTTTTCTAAAGTAAAAAATTATCAAAAACAATCCTTGGGAGAAAAGTTTGAGAAAATTACACGTTTGGTCCCTGCAGTTTGAAAAATGACAAAATTGGTCCTCGGGGTTTCAAATTTTGGAAAATTGAGATTATGGTCTTTGGTTATTATTATATGGCAAATTTAGTCCTTGGTTACCACTTTGTAAAAGTTTCACTTCAGACCCTCAATTTCCAGAAAATGACAACAATGGTCCTTGTGATTAAATTTCATACAAACCAAACGGACCACTCCAATATTATTACTACCCCAAAAATCCAAAACATACCCCAATCCATTACCCCTCCCAAGCCCACTCACCCTTTTGGCCCAAAACCTCAACAGCCCACCACCACAACCCCTTTCCCCGTTTTAATAATATTACCCCAACCCTTTGACCCTTTGACCTTTGACCACCCATCACCCTTTGACCCTCCATCTCCAAACATACACCCGTGAACCCTGCTCTCCCTACTACACTCTCATCATCACCACGCACTCAACACACCTTCATCATCACCCCTGCACCCCCTTGCATCTCCTCCAAACACTTCACTCCAAAAACACCCCTCGGGCACAAGTTATCAATAGGAAAACGCCAAAGACCAATTGGGCGCCAAAAAAATTCAAAGGTCAGGATTGAATCCTATTAATCCTGTGGTCAAGAAACTAATGGGGAAGTGCTCTGAAGGTCTCTAAAACCCTGATGGAGGAGTATAAAAAGGAAGTTGTAGCAGAGAAGAAAGTGTGTAGTTTTTTAGAGTAAAATTAATGTCAAATTAGTTAATGTTTAAATCTTATTGTAATTTAAACCTTCTCAGTTGTAATCCAAATGTTCTTCATTGTAATCTAAACCTTTGTCATTAATCAAATTCAGTATTTGTTTTGAAGTAAGTTTTATTCTTGCTTAAATATTTAAATAATCTCAATATTAGGTTAATGTTGTTAGTTGTTGTTGTTATGGATTCTTAAGATCACTTAAGCTCCTATATAGCTTATTTTAGCTATTAGAAACCATTAAAACTCAGGTCAGTAGAAAAAGAAGGCAAAAGCAAATATATAAAAAAATAGAGAAAATCAATGGAAAAATAAAAAAAAATAGGGAAAGAAGATTGAAGATGGCTGGAGCTCAGTTAATACTGGATGGCTGTGGTATAGAGCTTCTTGGGAGGCAATAGGTTTGGTACCTTGGTTCATGTTTTAAGCTTGGAAGCACACGCTGAGCCATTTTCTCATATCTTTATTGTACCTTGGCTTATTAGGCTGCTTATTTGTGCTTATCTATCTTATTAGTTTACATTAGATCTATTTGTGAGATTTTATTAGGTTTTGGTTTTAAAAAAATCTCTTTTGTAAGATTTCACCCCTTGACTGACCAATTAAGTTTTAGTAGCATAGTTGGTATTTGTAGTTTAAACTAATATATATGTGTCTAAATCAGCTCACTATTTCATCATGAATCCTAGTGAATCAGTAACTCACTTTGAATCAGAGTATGGATTTGAAAATCACACAATAAGATTTTTAAAGGGGTGTTTGGTTCAATAGGATTTAGGGTGTTCTGGCTCAAGTTTGTTGTTAACTTTGATTGTAGCAATTCAGTTTAGGATAATAGAACATTTTCAAACCATAAAATGCAGGTCTTTTATACAATAAGTCAAAATAACCATTAATCACGTCATCACAGTTCACTATTTAGTATTTTGGATCATGATCACTCATTTTAGTTGCATAAGTAGCTTAGATAACTTAAATTTGTCTCAAATCAGTTTGTAACATCATAATAAGTAGGTTAGGATCACTTAAACTTAGCAAAAGTCAGCCTGGATCAAGTTTTGAAAAAAGTCAACCTTGTACCATTGGCAGAAAACCTGAAATTGCAAGATTTTTAGTGATTTTTGTGGATGGATTGAAGCCTTGAAATTTTCACATCTCAAAGTATATCAGTTGAACTCTTGAATCCCATAAGCCCCTTATTTTTGTGAATTTTTGTGTGGGATCTATCTTTGCTCAAAGTGAGCTGCAGGGGGACTGTCTCCCCTGAACCAGTCACCCAGTCCATCTACCCAAGTTCCAAGGGTCCCACAGTTTGCATAAGTGGGCCCCATTCCTAGTTCTTTGGCTTATTCAACAGCTTATTAGGGTGAATTATTAGCTTAACCATCATTTAGCACCTCTTACCTTATTTGTGGGCCCCACAGAGGTCCAAAAGACCCATTGTTGGCCTGTTTGTAACTGAGTGGTATTGGATATGCTTATTTGGTCTGTGTGGCTTATTGAGAATGATTTTCTTTGATCTTTAGATTAGTTATGGTGTATTTCATCTGTCTCAAGCTTCTTCCATGCTTGTGAGACCTTGGCAGCTTCTTGTGAGATTTTTCAAGCTTTAAGCTCTTTAAACCCCAGCTGTTAAGGCTTATTGGCTGCATTGTGCTTATTTCTTAGTTCCAAAGAAAGTTCCCTCACAAAAGTTTCTTATTTATAGTAGCTTAACAGTTTGGTAAAAGAAAATTTGGAAAAAGACAAATTTAAAGAAAGTGATAGCTTCTATTTAAGCCATTTTGGCTTATTTTCTGCTTATTTTTAAGCACTTTTCATTTTTAAATTTTTCTCAGGCTCCTTTTTAGTTAAAATAATTTTAGGAATTTTTTCAGATTTTTCCTTGTTCATTTAGTATTTTTTATAATTTAGTTTAATTTAAAATAATTAAATAATTAGTTTTAATTAATAATTAATATTTAAAAAGTAGAAAAAATAGGTTTTCTGTTTTAAAATTAGTTTTATAATATTTTAGATTTTTCTAAATTTAATTTTCATTTTTCTAGTTAATTTTCATAATTAATTAATAATTAGTATAATTTAGTTAATTAAAAAGTAATTAATAATTAGTAATTAATTAAATAGTGTAAAAATTATTTTTCTTTTTTCTAAAAATTTTCTTATATCATTAGGATTGTAAAAATATAATTTTTACGTTTTTACGTTCGTAGGACTTTATTTGCTCACGTTTCACTTTTTATTTTGCGCGTTTGCGTTATTTTTAATTCAAACGCGCGTTTTAGGTTTGACTTATGTTTCTAGGTTATCTGATTATCAGTAATTGTTCCAATAGTGTTTTTAAGTTATTTTCAATCATAATCTCGTAGTTTAATCACTCAAATCAAATTCCTGATCCTCCTGTTAAATCACCCAATCACTTTAAACGTTTTTGAATACAATTGCTTACCTCGCTGGGACATAACGACCCGGGAGTACACTGTACTCCTTGGTTAGTTGGTTTTAGACATTTGACTTGGTTTACAATCACCTGGTAAACTTAGTTGACCGTTTGGACCCAATCAAAATTTGGCGCCGCTGCCGGGGAGGTAGCTGCGTATTTAAAACGTTTCTTAAAGATTAGTGGTTTTTCATTCGTCACTGTATAAATACCACCACCTTTTTTGTAAATTTAAATCATAAAACAAAAACATCATTAACATTTTTCCTAAAGTGTTAACAACACCAAAAAAATAAAAAACAAACAAAACATATCGTTACGTTTTTTATATCGCGTTTCTTTTAAGGTGATTATTAAAGAGATACAATTTTGGTAAACGAAACGATACCAAAAATATTGTCCAAAAGTTTTTTTTAACCCATGCACAAAAACCCAAAAACATTCGTCTTTTTCTTGTGAATAATAATTCTACATAAAAACAAACCGTCGCAAACCAAGGCAGAACACTTACCAACTGGGGGTGTGGACATAATAAGTTCCCAAACAAAAGATTAAAACTTGCCTTTGTATCCTTGTGAGTGGTGTACCTTTCTTAAAGAAGCCATTCATTTGTGATTATTGGTTTAAGTTCACTGTTGATTTGCCTCGATCTTGTTTTATTGAAATTTTGTGTTAGTGCATGCGCACTCGTTCACAATCGAAACGAAATCGTCAACTGAAAAACGTAACTGAGTTACGTCCTATTGTTGAGGATCCAGTTCCGAGAATGGACGGTAATCAAGAACCACCCATCATAGATGATGCAGCTCCTGATCTCCGAACGATGGAGGAGTTGTGTCAACCCACAATGCTCGGAAGAGGCGGCCCCATTGCCCCTCTTAACATTGATGCCACTGATTTTGGATTTAAGCATCACATGATACAACAAGTCCAGAATTCGTGCCAATATCATGGCTTACCTGGTGACGATGCAAACAAGCATCTTGATAAATTTCTTACCGTCACCCAAAGCATGAAGCAGAATGGTGTTTCCGATGATGCCCTTCGTCTATCTCTTTTCCCCTATTCTCTAACCCATCATGCCACTGCATGGTTTGATCGACTTCCTAAGAATTCGATTCACACTTTCAAAGAAATGGTGACTAAATTTTTAGCCAAATACTTTCCACCATCCATGGTTTCCAAGTTACGAAATGACATTAGTAACTTTCGTCAGCATCCCGAAGAGTCTCTATTTGAGGCATGGGAACGCTATAAGCTCTCAATTGATCAGTGTCCTAACCATAACATGTTACTCGTTACCCAAATAGATACTTTCTATAATGGGTTGACATTGAGACACCGTGATATTCTCAATGATGCTGCTGGTGGGACCTTTATGAAAAGGCGCCCCGAAGAGTGCTATGATCTCTTTGAGAACATGACTGCCCACCATAATTTCTGGGATTCCTCAGCTGAGAGGGAAGAGTCATGTAAGTCTGTCACTCCAGCATCTTCTGAAATAGCGATCCTCACTAAAAAGATGGATGATTTCGCTACGGCTATGTTGAGGATGAACCAAAGTATCAAAAATCAACAAGTCCAAAATCAACAAGCCAAAGCCGTTAATCAAAGTTGTGAAACTTGTGGAGGTCCACATGCTTATTCTGAGTGTCCAGCCACTAGTGGTTACACTCATGAGGACGTTTATGCTGCTCAAGGTTCCTATAATTCGGGAGGTAATAACTACCAACTGCAAGGGGACCGCAATCTTCTAAGCTATCGTTCTAACAATTTCCTTGGACCTCCCGGATTCAATCAAAACCCTAATGTCCAAAACCGTAACCAGAACCAAAATCAGAATCGAACAAACAAAGGTTACCAAAACCAAGGAAATGTCAATCAAACCCAAAACCAAGGTTTCCATCATAACCAAAACCAAGGTTTCCAAAATCAAGGAAACTACAATCGAAACCAAGGTCAAAACAACTATCAGGGAAACAATTCTCATGGACATGGCAACCAACATCAGGGAAATTTTCAAAACCACGGTTCCAATCAAAATAACCGGGCTCAAAATTTTCCCAATCAAAATCAAGCCATCACTACAACTACTCAGAATTACCCTAACCAAGCTCCTCCTAACAATACTCAAGCAATTGTTCCAACGGGTCCTTCACATGAAGAGTTGTTGAGACAATTCATGAAATCTCAAGAGGAAGTGAATAGGGTGATGATGACTCAGATTGCAGACCTTGTTAAGAAATCTTTAAATGATCGACCCTCGGGCTCAGGTAATACTTTACCTAGCAACACGATCGCTAATCCGAGGGGCGATGTTAAGGCGATCACAACGAGAAATGGTGTTTCCTATGATGGACCCAAAGCTCCTACTACTTCTTCTTCTCCTCCAAAGGTAGTAGAACTTGAGCCTGAGGTGACAAAGGACAAGGTGCAATTTACTAGTCCACGAAGTACCGCACACGTCCATCCTCAGGTTGTACCAGAAACCGTACCAAAACCAGGAGTTGTCTTTGAACCACCAACTCCTGAAGAGAACCCTAAATCCAAACCTTCACTACCATATCCATCTCGGTTACAAGACCAGAAGCTCCGCGAAAAAGCAAATCATCAAATGGAAAAGTTTTTTCAAATTTTCCAAGATATTCATTTTGATATCAGTTTCGCGGATGCTCTCCTTTTGATGCCTAAATTCGCATCGACAATCAAAAATCTGTTGAACAATAAAGAGAAGCTATTTAAGATGGTACGAACTCCATTCAATGAAAACTGCTCTGCAGTTCTTTTGAAACAGCTTCCCGAGAAGCTAGGAGATCCAGGAAAATTTCTCATCCCTTGTGTTTTCCCCGGAATGGTTAAGTGCTTCGCCTTGGCCGATCTAGGTGCAAGCATCAACTTGATGCCTTATTCAAAATGGAAAAAGCTCTCTCTTCCGGAACTCACCACCACCTGCATGACTCTCGAGCTTGCAGACCGCTCAACATCTCGTCCCCTCGGCATTGCCGAGGATGTATTTGTAAAGGTGGGGAACTTCCACTTTCCGGCAGATTTTGTGGTTGTTGATTTCGATGCTGACCCGCGAGTTCCTCTCATTCTTGGGAGAGGATTCTTAAGGACGGGTCGTGCATTAATCGATGTGCACGAAGAGGAAATAACTCTTCGTGTTGGTAATGAAGCAGTAACGTTTAACCTCAATCAAACTTCGAGGTACTCCTCTAATTACGACGCCGAATCGGTAAACCGAATTGATGTCATTGATGTTGCGTCTGAGGAGTACTCTCAAGAACTTCTTGGTTACGTTCCGAGTGGCAGTCCCACTCCATCTACTGAGCCTATCATATTCGAATCTTCCCCTTCTCTCACTCTTTTTGAGGGAAGTGACTTCCTTTTGGAAGAGGTCGAGGCTTTTCTCGCCCAAGATAGTTCAATTTCGGGTAAATTTGATGAGGACTATCTTGATCCTGAGGGGGATATTCTTTTGCTAGAAAAATTGTTAAACGAAGATTCATCTCCCCCTCTTCCTCCAAAAGTACTACATAAAGAGGAAGTCAAAAATGTTGAAATAACTGATGACTTGCCTGTGGTTGAACTTAAGGACTTGCCGCCTCATCTTGAATATGCATTTCTGGAGGGTAATGATAAATTACCCGTCATAATTGCTAAAAATTTAAGTGTTGAGGAAAAGGCTGCTCTCATAAAGGTTTTGAAGTCGCATAAACAAGCAATTGCTTGGAGACTCTCCGACATCAAGGGCATTGACCCAGAATTTTGTACCCACAAGATTTTCATGGAGGATGACTTCAAACCAGCAGTCCAACACCAAAGAAGGGTGAATCCAAAAATTCATGAGGTCATTAAACAAGAAGTTTTAAAACTTCTTGATGCCGGATTGATTTACCCTATCTCGGACAGTCCTTGGGTTAGCCCAATACATTGTGTTCCAAAAAAGGGTGGCATTACTGTTGTCACAAACGAGGAAAATGAGTTGATTCCAACTCGATTGGTTACGGGTTGGCGTGTCTGCATTGACTATCGCAAGTTAAATGACACCACCCGCAAAGATCATTTTCCTCTGCCCTTTATGGATCAGATGCTCGAGAGATTAGCTGGGAATGAGTACTATTGCTTCCTCGATGGTTTCTCGGGTTACTTTCAGATTCCCATTGATCCGCAAGATCAGGAAAAGACCACTTTCACGTGCCCCTATGGAACTTTTGCTTATAAACGTATGCCATTTGGTTTATGTAATGCACCGGGCACGTTTCAAAGATGTATGATGTCCATATTTTCCGACATGATCGGGAAAACTATGGAGGTCTTCATGGACGATTTTTCGGTCATTGGGGATTCGTTTCAATCATGTCTCTCCCATTTAGACAACATGCTCAAACGTTGTGAAGACACAAAGTTATGTCTAAATTGGGAGAAGAGTCACTTTATGGTCAAAGAGGGCATTGTCCTCGGCCATAAGATTTCAAAGAATGGGATTGAGGTTGACAAAGCCAAAATTGATGTCATTGCAAAATTACCTCATCCCACTACCGTCAAAGGTATTAGGAGCTTTTTGGGTCATGCCGGTTTTTACCGTAGGTTTATTCAAGATTTTTCTAAGATCGCCCGGCCTATGACCCATCTCCTCGAAAAGCATGCTCCTTTTATCTTCTCACCTGAGTGCATAGAAGCTTTTGAAACTCTAAAGAAAAAGCTTACTGAGGCACCGATTCTTGTTGCCCCCGATTGGGACTAGCCCTTTGAACTTATGTGTGATGCTAGTGATTATGCAATAGGGGCAGTCTTGGGGCAACGCATATCTAAACACTTTCAGCCTATACACTATGCAAGCAAAACTATGATCGAGGCTCAAAGTCATTACACCACCACTGAAAAAGAATTATTAGCTGTGGTGTATGCCTTTGAAAAATTCCGGTCATATTTGATCTTGACCAAAAGCATAGTGTATACGGATCACTCGGCTTTGAAGTACCTTCTTGCAAAACAGGATGCAAAGCCGAGACTACTTCGTTGGGTTCTCCTCCTGCAAGAATTTGATATCATTATTCGTGATAAAAAAGGAGATGAGAACCTAGCTGCTGATCATCTCTCCCGTTTGGAAAACCCTCATCAAGATGTCTTCGAGAAGAAGGAAATTAATGAAACCTTCCCTCTCGAGACACTCAATGTGGTTGCCTTTCGTGGAGATTCTGTTACCCGATGGTTTGCCGATTTTGCAAACTACCTCGCGGGTAACTTTGTTGTGAAAGGGATGTCGTCCCAACAAAAGAACAAGTTCTTTAAAGATGTAGTTTGCAAAATGTTTAAAATCAAATGAAAAACAAACAAAGTTTGCACAATTGGCAGTTTCAGTCCCTCAAGTTTCAAAAATTGACAAAACTAGTCCCTGGAAGTTTAAAATGAAAGAAAAGTCAACCCAAGGTTTTCTAAAGTAAAAAATTATTAAAAACGATCCTTGGGAGAAAAGTTTGAGAAAATTACACGTTTGGTCCCTGCAGTTTGAAAAATGACAAAATTGGTCCTCGGGGTTTCAAAATTTGGAAAATTGAGATTATGGTCTTTGATTATTATTATATGGAAAATTTAGTCCTTGGTTACCACTTTGGAAAAGTTTCACTTCAGACCCTCAATTTCCAGAAAATGACAACAATGGTCCTTGTGATTAAATTTCATACAAACCAAACGGACCACTCCAAGATTATTACTACCCCAAAAATCCAAAACATACCCCAATCCATTACCCCTCCCAAGCCCACTCACCCTTTTGGCCCAAAACCTCAACAGCCCACCACCACAACCCCTTTCCCCATTTTAATAATATTACCCCAACCCTTTGACCCTTTGACCTTTGACCACCCATCACCCTTTGACCCTCCATCTCCAAACATACACCCGTGAACCCTGCTCTCCCTGCTACACTCTCATCATCACCACCCACTCAACACACCTTCATCATCACCCCTACACCCCCTTGCATCTCCTCCAAACACTTCACTCCAAAAACACCCCTCTGGCACAAGTTATCAATAGGAAAATGCCAAAGACCAAATTGGGCGCCAAAATAATTCAAAGGTCAGGATTGAATCCTATTAATCCTGTGGTCAAGAAACAAGTGGGGAACTGCTCTGAAGGTCTCCAAAACCCTAATGGAGGAGTATGAAAAGGAAGTTGTAGCAGAGAAGAAAGTGTGTAGTTTTTTAGAGTAAAATTAATGTCAAATTAGTTAATGTTTAAATCTTATTGTAATTTAAACCTTCTCAGTTGTAATCCAAATGTTCTTCATTGTAATATAAACCTTTGTCATTAATCAAATTCAGTATTTGTTTTGAAGTAAGTTTTATTCTTGCTTAAATATTCAAATAATCTCAATATTAGGTTAATGTTGTTAGTTGTTGTTGTTATGGATTCTTAAGATCACTTAAGCTCCTATATAGCTTATTTTAGCTATTAGAAACCATTAAAACTCAGGTCAGTAGAAAAAGAAGGCAAAAAGAAAAATATAAAAAAAATAGAGAAAATCAAAAGAAAAATAAAAAAAAAGGGAAAGAAGATTGAAGATGGCTGGAGCTCAGTTAATACTGGATGGTTGTGGTATAGAGCTTCTTGGGAGGTAATAGGTTTGGTACCTTGGTTCATGTTTTATTTGGTCTGTGTGGCGTATTGAGCATGATTTTCTTTGATCTGTAGATTAGTTGAACGATCAATCCCCCGGTACTTGTCACTATACTATACTACAACGATCAGGTACACTGCCTGCTGGGGGTTATAAGCTTCTCGAGATCCCTCGAGAGGTAAAGCCTGTTGCGATTCCCACGCATAATGTGTTTTATATGTTTTAGATGCAAAATGTTTAAAAAAAAATGAAAAACGAACAAAGTTTGCACAATTGGCAGTTTCAGTCTCTTAAGTTTCAAAAATTGACAAAACTAGTCCCTGGAAGTTTAAAATGAAAGAAAAGTCAACCCAAGGTTTTCTAAAGTCAAAAATTATCAAAAACAATCCTTGGGAGAAAAGTTTGAGAAAATTACACGTTTGGTCCCTGCAGTTTGAAAAATGACAAAATTGGTCCTCGGGGTTTCAAATTTTGGAAAATTGAGATTATGGTCTTTGGTTATTATTATATGGCAAATTTAGTCCATGGTTACCACTTTGTAAAAGTTTCACTTCAGACACTCAATTTCCAGAAAATGACAACAATGGTCCTTGTGATTAAATTTCATACAAACCAAACGGACCACTCCAATATTATTACTACCCCAAAAATCCAAAACATACCCCAATCCATTACCCCTCCCAAGCCCACTCACCCTTTTGGCCCAAAACCTCAACAGCCCACCACCACAACCCCTTTCCCCGTTTTAATAATATTACCCCAACCCTTTGACCCTTTGACCTTTGACCACCCATCACCCTTTGACCCTCCATCTCCAAACATACACCCGTGAACCCTGCTCTCCCTACTACACTCTCATCATCACCACACACTCAACACACCTTCATCATCACCCCTGCACCCCCTTGCATCTCCTCCAAACACTTCACTCCAAAAACACCCCTCGGGCACAAGTTATCAATAGGAAAACGCCAAAGACCAATTGGGCGCCAAAAAAATTCAAAGGTCAGGATTGAATCCTATTAATCCTGTGGTCAAGAAACTAATGGGGAAGTGCTCTGAAGGTCTCTAAAACCCTGATGGAGGAGTATAAAAAGGAAGTTGTAGCAGAGAAGAAAGTGTGTAGTTTTTTAGAGTAAAATTAATGTCAAATTAGTTAATGTTTAAATCTTATTGTAATTTAAACCTTCTCAGTTGTAATCCAAATGTTCTTCATTGTAATCTAAACCTTTGTCATTAATCAAATTCAGTATTTGTTTTGAAGTAAGTTTTATTCTTGCTTAAATATTTAAATAATCTCAATATTAGGTTAATGTTGTTAGTTGTTGTTGTTATGGATTCTTAAGATCACTTAAGCTCCTATATAGCTTATTTTAGCTATTAGAAACCATTAAAACTCAGGTCAGTAGAAAAAGAAGGCAAAAGCAAATATATAAAAAAATAGAGAAAATCAATGGAAAAATAAAAAAAAATAGGGAAAGAAGATTGAAGATGGCTGGAGCTCAGTTAATACTGGATGGCTGTGGTATAGAGCTTCTTGGGAGGCAATAGGTTTGGTACCTTGGTTCATGTTTTAAGCTTGGAAGCACACTCTGAGCCATTTTCTCATATCTTTATTGTACCTTGGCTTATTAGGCTGCTTATTTGTGCTTATCTATCTTATTAGTTTACATTAGATCTATTTGTGAGATTTTATTAGGTTTTGGTTTTAAAAAAATCTCTTTTGTAAGATTTCACCCCTTGACTGACCAATTAAGTTTTAGTAGCATAGTTGGTATTTGTAGTTTAAACTAATATATATGTGTCTAAATCAGCTCACTATTTCATCATGAATCCTAGTGAATCAGTAACTCACTTTGAATCAGAGTATGGATTTGAAAATCACACAATAAGATTTTTAAAGGGGTGTTTGGTTCAATAGGATTTAGGGTGTTCTGGCTCAAGTTTGTTGTTAACTTTGATTGTAGCAATTCAGTTTAGGATAATAGAACATTTTCAAACCATAAAATGCAGGTCTTTTATACAATAAGTCAAAATAACCATTAATCACGTCATCACAGTTCACTATTTAGTATTTTGGATCATGATCACTCATTTTAGTTGCATAAGTAGCTTAGATAACTTAAATTTGTCTCAAATCAGTTTGTAACATCATAATAAGTAGGTTAGGATCACTTAAACTTAGCAAAAGTCAGCCTGGATCAAGTTTTGAAAAAAGTCAACCTTGTACCATTGGCAGAAAACCTGAAATTGCAAGATTTTTAGTGATTTTTGTGGATGGATTGAAGCCTTGAAATTTTCACATCTCAAAGTATATCAGCTGAACTCTTGAATCCCATAAGCCCCTTATTTTTGTGAGTTTTTGTGTGGGATCTATCTTTGCTCAAAGTGAGCTGCAGGGGGACTGTCTCCTCTGCACCAGTCACCCAGTCCATCTACCCAAGTTCCAAGGGTCCCACAGTTTGCATAAGTGGGCCCCATTCCTAGTTCTTTGGCTTATTCAACAGCTTATTAGGGTGAATTATTAGCTTAACCATCATTTAGCACCTCTTACCTTATTTGTGGGCCCCACAGAGGTCCAAAAGACCCATTGTTGGCCTGTTTGTAACTGAGTGGTATTGGATATGCTTATTTTGTCTGTGTGGCTTATTGAGCATGATTTTCTTTGATCTTTAGATTAGTTATGGTGTATTTCATCTGTCTCAAGCTTCTTCCATGCTTGTGAGACCTTGGCAGCTTCTTGTGAGATTTTTCAAGCTTTAAGCTCTTTAAACCCCAGCTGTTAAGGCTTATTGGCTGCATTGTGCTTATTTCTTAGTTCCAAAGAAAGTTCCTTCACAAAAGTTTCATATTTATAGTAGCTTAACAGTTTGGTAAAAGAAAATTTGGAAAAAGACAAATTTAAGAAAGTGATAGCTTCTATTTAAGCCATTTTGGCTTATTTTTTGATTATTTATAAGCATTTTCATTTTTAAATTTTTCTCAGGCTCCTTTTTAGTTAAAATAATTTTAGGAATTTTTTCAGATTTTTCCTTGTTCATTTAGTAGTTTTATAATTTAGTTTAATTTAAAATAATTAAATAATTAGTATTAATTAATAATTAATATTTAAAAAGTATAAAAAATAGGTTTTCTGTTTTAAAATTAGTTTTATAATATTTTAGATTTTTCTAAATTTAATTTTCATTTTTCTAGTTAATTTTCATAATTAATTAATAATTAGTGTAATTTAGTTAATTAAAAAGTAATTAATAATTAGTAATTAATTAAATAGTGTAAAAATTATTTTTCTTTTTCTAAAAATTTTATTATATCATTAGTATTGTAAAAATATAATTTTCACGTTCGTAGGACTTTATTTGCTCATGTTTCACTTTTTATTTTGCGCGTTCGCGTTATTTTTAATTCAAATGCGCGTTTTAGGTTTAACTTACGTTTCTAGGTTATCTGATTATCAGTAATTGTTCCAATAGTGTTTCTAAGTTATTTTCAATCATAATCTTGTAGTTTAATCACTCAAATCAAATTCCTGATCCTCCTGTTAAATCACCCGATCACTTTAAACGTTTTTGAATACAATTGCTTACCTCGCTGGGACATAACGACCCAGGAATACACTGTACTCCTTGGTTAGTTGGTTTTAGATGTTTGACTTGGTTGACCATCACCTAGTAAACTTAGTTGACAGTTTGGACCCAATCAGAATGCGTTTGGTACCGGCGGTCACCGTGATCATCTCATGGCTAGCATCGCCCACTTGTTGTATTGTGTAGTTGCTGAAGAAAACTACAATCTGGCTTATCTCTTTGTCTATCGAATCATGACTGCCAAAAACACTCCTAATGCCAATCTTCCTTACGGTATGTTCCTCACTTGAATTTATCGTCATATCATGGAACACTACCCAGATCTTCGAAATGATTTCTATGTGCATGTTCATCCCACTTTGAATCAACTCACTCTTGTTCGTACTCGTCGATCTCGAAGTGACAAAGGAAAATCTCGTGGTGCTTTGTTTTCTATGCCTCGTGGTTCAACATCTCATCGAGGTAATGATGATGATGAGGAGGAAGACACCTCGCGTGTTTAGTACCCCATCTCCCACTACCTTTGTTGATGATCTCCCTGATCTTGATTATACTGAATATAAAATTCCTCTTCCTCATGAACGTACCGATAAACTCCTATTCACCCGTCAAACGTCCTTAATGAACCGAACTCAGCAAATGCATGAAGAAGTTTGAGGAGGATTCAAGTCTGTAGGAAAGATGTTCAAGAAGATGATGGCAAGAAGAAGAAATAGAGTTGTTGATGTGAAGCTACTTAATAATATTTTTGAACTATTAGACATTTGTGTGTTTTATTATTTGTCCGATTTATTCGGAAATACTTGTGTTCCTTCATGTTTGTTACTTGAATGTTGCTTAGGTTTTAACTATTATCATGCTAGGATCTTGATTATGACTTAATGCTATTATTATGCTTCTTTATATTTGGCTTACAATATATTAGTTTGCATGCATGATTTATTATTTTATGCTTATACTTCATCATTACTAGAGTATATGCTTCAAATAGAGCTTGCTGGAAACACACATTTGAAAACCAACCCATTTCTGCAAATTTTTGATATTTGGTCGCCTGGGAAAACAACAGATGGGCATCCCCCTTAATTTTCCTAGGCGGTCCCCTTAATTATTAAGGGGGCCAGCTTACAATTAAGGGGACCGATCATCTAGAACTGAGTTTACTGTTTTCTTTTGCATCTTGTGACCTCTTTCTCTAGTATCGGCTACCATTTCCCCTTATAACCCAACTGATTTTAGAATCTCATTAAACCACTTCAAAAACTTACCTAAACCAACCGTTTTCATATTATAAATTCCCTCCAAATGTATACTCTTCACCTCATTATTCATCATCTCTTTCAACCTTAACCATTATGTCTTCACCAAGCACCTCTATCTCTAAGGTCTCAAAGAAACAAAAGATTGTCATCATCCCTCCAAAACAACTCTTCATTGATTTAACTAATGAAGACAACACAACACCATTACCTCCACCTAAATGCTCATCCCCAAGTGCACCAAATGCACCATCCAAAATACCTTCCACTCATGGAACTTCTTCATCTTCCATACCTTCAACTTCATCAATCAATGACTACATAAACTCACACTTGTCATCACCACAAGCATCATCACCACATCCTACACAAGAAGCTCTTTCCACCGAACTTACCATCTCACTTTCACCAATAACACCACTTGATGCTCATGTCTCATCTCCACCAATTACACCACCATTCTTTGTCAATCCCGTACCTTGGAGCTTACTTGAAGCTCATGGTGATACTTGCCTTTGTTGCATTCACAACAGAACCATAATCTTTGATCTTAGAGATGAAATTCAATATATGTTTTCATATATTGAACACTTGCTAACCTTGAACACTTGCTAACCAACCCACCACCACCATCCTCACCTATTATTCCACCTCCACAATCTTCACCCATTTCTCCACCATCACCATCATGCTCTCCAAATTAAGCATATGCTATGCTTAATAAATAAAACTCTTACCACCCTTTTGTTTGCAAGCTCTATGAAGTCCATGTACTCTTTGCATGATGAAGTACTATTCTAGTTGTTGTATTATTTAGTTGTTATTCTAATTGTAATCTCTCTTGATGTTACATGTATTGTTGTGTTTTTAAACAAATTTTGCTTTAATATGAATGCTTCTATTTAATGATGCTTGTTTATATTGTTGTCACTTTATATATGATTGTATGCATATACTTGTGCTTCTAATATTTTTGTTTTGCAAGCATTCCATAGCTCGTCTCCTTGGTGCCCCCGAACGAGGGGAAGTACACATCAAGGGGGAGTTCTCATCCCGTCAATATTTCACGATTGAAACTTGTCGGCTAAACCTTTTTGATTCTACAAAAAGGGGGAGAAGTAAGTATAAACTCACTAAAATACTTGTCTAAAAACTAATTTTTGATCTAATGAGTTTAAGTTTTATAATCATTAAAAAGGGGGAGATTATTGATATAAATAATGCTTAAAAACGTTATTAACATTTTTCAATAACTCTATGTTTTGATAATCACCAAAAGTAAACTAAATTAAGTCAAGATTATGAAGTAACAAGTATTTAGTGGCAAATATTTACTTCTACTACTAATTTTAAGGTATGTATAAACTAAGCATCTTATGCATTACATGATCAAAGGGAGCATTTTCTTAACATAAAACATTTTATAAAATGACATCAACATTTTATATGTTTTAGCAAATCATTCTTGGCATTGTTTTATTAACCACAAAGATATAATTTCAAATTTCCAACCAAAAAGGGCAAATTCTCTCTAGAAAAACCTTCCCCACAAAAAGACAAACAAATCCAACGTTCTGGACGGGGTGGCCCCCCTGGGCGGCCCCCTTAATGATTAAGGGGACCGGCCCCTAATTAAGAGGACCGAAACGCTCCAAAACAATATTTTTTTTGCCCTATAAATACTGGTTCATTTCATAAACTTTCCTCACCTTTTGCACTCAAAACTTTCTGATCTTATATCCATTTCTATCCCAAAAACCTTTGATCATATAATTCATAAGTCTTTGTTTCCAAGTGATCCAAAGCTTCATCCACACAAGTGCAAAAAGAAGAACACTCCTTCAACATCCATACAATTGTAGTAGTGTTGTGATTAGTTAGTATCATCTTGTAGTAGTGCTAGATATTTGTAAAGTGTTGTGTAATTTAATTGATTGTAGATATTAGGTGTGTTGTAAAGTAGTGTAGAAGTTGTGAATTAGTTGTGCATAGAAAAAGGTGTGAAGTAGATGAGAAGATGAAGTTGTGGAGCTATCACGAAGAAGTTGTGAAGAAGTTGTGAGATTAGTTCTAGCTACGATTAGAACTCGACATTTAGCTTAGTGTCGTTAATCGGTGTAAGCCAAGGTGTGTAAGGTTTCTCCGCCATAAGGAGTTTGTTGACATAGTGAAGAAAACTCTCGAGTGTGGTACTCCGGGAGTGGAGTAGGGCAAGGAAGGTGTCCTTGTAGCCCAACCACTATAAATTCGTGTGTTGTGGTTTGATCTTTCTATCTCTATCTTTATTTTATTTCATTACAATACTTACATTATTAGATTATACTTGTTTAGACTTGCTCACATTTGGTGACATTTGAATTCACGTAAGATCGAATCAAAGTTTTTATAAGTTATAAAAGATTTTGAAAATAAACACAAAAATAAAGTAAAACTATTCAACCCCCTTATAGTTTTCCACAAATGGCTTCCATTCTGGCTGAAGTAATCTTGGATACATGGTCATTCATTTGGCGTCCTATGTTTTGCACTTTACGTTGAGTTAGGTCGAGGCCTTGTTTCAAATAGTATATGTCATATTGGGCAGAATTTATGAATATAGGTGTGAATGTGGATGATCCGCCGACCTCATGAGTGGACTTTGGACCTCAAGTGGGGGTAGTATGATTAGATTCGGAGGAGGTTACGGAGATAGGAGGTGGTGATGTTAGTGGTGAAAGTGGTCGTACACCTGGTAGTTCCTCTTCTCCTTCCTCGTCTATGTCTATTTCGGGATCATCGTCCGGATCTTCTTCCGGTTCTTCCTCTTGGTCACTGACTATATTCTCGTAAGGTTCTTCCTCATCGTCATAGTCAAGTGCTTTAAGATAGGGATCATTGGTTCAGGAAGGTTTGTTACAAGTTCATGAAGAAGTGGAAAAATCAGTAAGATATTGGGTAGAGCGGGAACCACTTGGTCGGGAGATGCGGGTACAGACATGATGTCTACAATGAGAACTATTATGTCAAAATAAATCTAATGCTTACGGGAAGTGTTCAAAATATGCCAAGTGTTTGTATCAATATACTAATATGTTTGCGTAGTATAAAATGTCTAAAAGTCCATAATCGTTTGGAGGATGGAAGGCACGGAGAGCGGAAGGCTATAAAAATGTTTTTGATTGTTTGTTTGTAAAAGTGGTTATAGTTTAGGTCTTAATTAGACCCGTTTCTCTATAACCATGGCTTTGATACCAATCTGATGAAACGGACCAGAAGTGCCACTAAAAATTACTCAGATTCGTATTCAGCAAGGTTTTGACAGTTTTAGTTTCTAGGTTTCGCTAACCTGTTTTTAAGCATTAATACGGCATGATACAATATAGTGATTTTTGCAAAAATGATCCGACGAGTGTCAAACTCTCGGATTATCATTAAAATAGTTTAACTTACGAGAATATGAAATAAAAATTTCAAGAATGAATAGTGAAAGTGAATAGTAAAAATGAATAGTAAAATTTTGGGAATAGAAATTAACCTGAAAATGCGAATTGTTACACTATACATTATTCATATGAATACACTCATGTGCAACATAGTATGCTTAGGGGTCGCTTTAGTCGATCAAATTGTTATTTAGTATCGTTGTTAGATTCAAACGTCTTGCTAGTTTTCTAACTCGCGTCACGATGGCAGAAGCTCAAAATTGTTATTTGTTTTCTAAGTGAGATATGTGTTTAGTGATGAAGTTAATTGTCTTATTACAACTTGTTGGTAGTGAGGTTAGTGGTAAGGTAGAAATGTGATGTGACGCTTAGGCTGGGTGGAGTGGGAGGTGACTCCTCACCACAAAACCCCACTTCACTTGGTCACCCCATTCCCCTCTCCTTATGACATCCTTCACACGTCAAGGAAGAGAAAAAAGGGATGTGAAAGGTGAGCCACTCACCTTTCATAAAGTGTGTATTATTATTATTATTATTATTATTATTATTTTTAATTTTGTTTATAAGTGTGTGTGGAATATTTTGTGAGGTATGTTTATAAAGTGAGTATTTAATGAAAGGCGGGGAGAGGTGACCACTACTGGTGAAAGGTTAGGATGTGGGAAAGGAGAGAAAAAATTGAGGTAACACTGTTGTGGAAAGTGAGAAAAGGTGACCAATACTTTAAGCATTGGTTGACGATAGTAATGTTGGTCACAACTACACCCAGTCTAAACTCGTAATGGTTATGTTTGGTAGCAAGCATGTAGAAGCGTTTTAAAGTAATTGGCAACTAGCGGTTAGTGTTTTGCACAACATGCTTGTTTGGAAACAAGCAACTAACGTTCATACTTTTTCTAAATGCTCTAAATCAAAATGCTACTTATAGTAGTATTTATGAGCATCTAGCGTTTTCACTTACAAATTATGACTATACAACTATTTTATCAAAATAAACTGCTACCGCTTTTTGCTACTACTTTATAATACTGCTTATGCTATATCACAATCTTTGCCAAACACACCCGATATCTAAATCCTGTATTTGACGAAGTTATAAATACAAAATTCATAAATCTCATGCACAGTATCAATTACACACCCCTGTAAAGAAAAAGAAAAAAAAAATCATACAATTAACTCTAAAATAAAAAAAATTCATTACTTTTTAAATTTGGACAAAAGATCGAATAAAACGGAAAGAAGATAATATTTTGTAGTTTCAATCAAACAATAAATACCCACTCCAATAATACAATACAATCATTAAAATACAATATCTCAAAAGTCAAATACACTTCGTGGAGACATCATAACAACAGCTCACTTACCCGATCATTCCCAAAAATCTCATCTCTTTCAAACAAAACTCTGTTTTTTTTCTTTCTCAATCATGACGAAAAAGGCAGTTTTAATCGGATGCAACTACGCAGGAACAAAAGCCGAGCTTCGAGGATGCATAAACGACGTGAAAAGAATGCACCAATGTCTAGTAGAACGTTACGGTTTTTCCGAAGATGACATAAATGTTTTAATAGATAGCGATGACTCGTATACGCAGCCAACGGGTGCTAATATCCGTAAAGCGTTGGCTGATTTAGTTGGATCAGCTGAAAGTGGTGATTATTTGTTTGTGCATTATAGTGGTCATGGGACTAGGTTGCCTGCTGAGTCTGGTGATGATGATGATACTGGTTATGATGAGTGTATTGTTCCTTGTGATTTTAACTTGATTAATGGTATGTTGATTTCTATCTAGAGGTTCATGTTTAGTTGATTGAATAACGCATTATTTGGATCGTTGAATTTAAGATTTTTTTTTTGTTTGTGATTTAACTGTGAAATGGTTGGAACTTGGAACTTAGGTAGTAATTTACATAGCATTATAAAGGGAAAACGTTGCTATAACTAGAATAGCTGGATCTAATGCGATCGTGACATTTTTTTGATTTAGCATTATCAGATCTGATTATTTCACAGTGTGTTTGATTTAGTAATATTGTACACTCGTCAATGGAAGGTTATGTTTAGTTGACTAGTTGTGTTTGCTTCTAAGATCAAGCTCCATTTGCTGGATAACGTTTTATTAGTACATTGTATAATTTTTCTCTAATGTTTGTGAGCTTAACTAGAATTATTGGTCAATGTGTGATTAGGGGACAAGGAAAAGAAATATGTAATGGAGAAGTTAGTTGGTTTTTTTGGGCCTTTTGGGTTTACGTTACATATATTTTTGTTGGATCATCTAAGTGGAAACAATGTGAAATGAAAGAAGGGTAGTGTGTTCATCTACTTTTCCAAAATCTATCGATTTTTTCCAACTTTAATGAAGACAATCTGTCATTTCCTGATCTGTTTTATGAAAATAATCCGTCTTGAATTTCATACGTCGAATTGTCATATGTTGTTCTGCTCTGTTTTTGAGTTTGTTTGATCCTAAGGTACCTACACAAACAACTTCTGATAAGTGACTATGTTATCTTCATGTGTAATGACTATGCTGTTGTATCCATGTTGATGCTTGCAGATGATGACTTCAGGGACCTTGTTGATCAAGTGCCTCATGGTTGCAGAATAACCATTGTATCAGATTCATGCCACAGTGGTGGACTAATTGACGAGGCTAAAGAACAGATTGGTGAAAGCTACAAAAATGACAATGATACGGAAAAACAGGAAGAGACTGGATCGGGATCCGGATTTGGATTTAGAAGCTTCTTGCATAAGAAGGCTGAGAGTGCCTTAGAGTCCCGTGGCATTCATCTCCCTTCGGGATTACACCATAAGGATCGTGAGGCAGAAGCTGAAGAAGAAGTACAAGATACCTATGTAGGAGATTTACATGTTAAGAACAAATCTTTGCCTCTTTCTACCCTCATTGAAATTCTTAAGCAAAAAACCGGTAAAGATGATGTAGATGTTGGGAATGTGAGACCGACATTGTTTGATATGTTCGGCGAAGACTCCAGCCCAAAGGTGAAAAAGTTCATGAATGTCCTCTTAAACAAACTCCAAGGAAACAACGAATCTGGTGGTGGTGGCAGTGGTGGTTTTCTTGGAATGGTTGGGAGTCTGGCTCAGGAATTCCTAAAGCAAAAGCTGGATAACGACGAAGACTATGCAAAACCCGCGATGAAAACAGAAGTTGGGAGGAAGGAAGAGGCCTATGCTGGATCAAACAAACGGGAGATGCCAGAAAATGGTATTTTGATCAGCGGGTGTCAGTCCCACGAGACATCAGCTGATGCCACACCAGGTGGAAAACCGGATCAAGCTTATGGGGCTCTTAGTAATGCGATTCAAACAATCCTTGAGTCGAAAAGTGATGTTAGTAATTACAAGCTCGTGACTGAGGCGAGGAGGCTGCTAAAGAAACAGGGGTTCACTCAAAACCCTGGTCTTTATTGTGACGATAACCATGTTGAGGCCTCATTTGTGTGCTAAGTGATGGTACTATTGGAATTGAGCTACGGTATTTGTGAGCTTTATAAGTAAACATTTGATTATTTTCATATATTTTCATTTGAGTGATGGTTTTGGATTATAGCCCTGGACTTATATTTGTGGTTTGAGTTGTATCATGTATGTTTAAATTGTGTGTTCTATTTCTTTTTGATATAAACAACAAAATGGATACTGTTATGTTTATCTCAGAGTTTGAGACTTTCTTTGACTTGTTCTAGTAAAAAACATTTGTTGCCTTACTGTTTGAATCTAAACTTTTACTGTATTAACTTATATAAAATGTCCATTTCGAAAACTTTCCTGAAAATTGGGAATCGCAAAACCATTCTGCGATTTATGTTTTTGGTATGATTGCAATGTAAATAGTGTAATAGATTCATGCTACAATGGTGAGCTAATTGCCAAGACAGTTTGCAAGGCATTAGAATCCCGACCTTCACCTTCTTTCTGTATTACCCAATATGCATCAGAATACAGAACAAGAAGATAATGGACCGGGTTTAGATGCATAAGTTTCATGCACAAAACTAAGAGGGGGGGGGGGGGGGGGGTTGGAGTTAATTATTTTTGGAAGGTGATCTAAAGGTCAATAGCAGATATTGCCGCTTTTGACATTCACAGACATAAACAAAAAACCAAAGATGATATGGATACTGGGAGAGTGATGAAGGCCAATGTTGTGTGATATATTTGGTGAAAATTCCAGTCTGAATTAAAGGTGAAGAAGTTCTGAATGTCCCAATGATTGAAAGTCTGGCTCTAGTATGACATTATGACAAACTGCTCTTTTTTTTTTTTTTTTTTTTTTTTTTTTTTTTTTTTTTTTTTTTGGAATGGAAGGCTATGCAAAACCTTTAATGGGAACAATTTTGAAGAAACACAGGTTTATTATGGCGACAACCATGTTAATTCGTAATCATGGTGATTCAACCGTAAGATTTTCTGTATTTCTTACAAATTGTATCACTTTTTTAAAAACTGTAGCTGATTATCTTGTTTTCTTATCTTATCTTACTACTTCAAACAAACATAATTACATAAACATACCAAATACTATCTAGCAATACTTCTGTTGTCCAACATTTGAATCTGATTGTTTGGTATCACTTAATGAAGTTAAAGTGCAATTCGAAACATCCCATTCAACCCCTATGAACCAATGGAAAGGAACGTTATTAATAGGTATCATTTATAATCTCTTTGCCATACAAGAAATAACAGAAGTACAACTAAATGAGAAAAAAGTCATAAGAACAGATAGATAATTAACAAGAACCAGAAATGTAAAAACTTGAGTATCACTATCCACAATTGTGGACTTGTGTACAGTTGATTAAGATCAGTTGTCTATCGACCTCATGTTTTGTTGATGACCCATGGTAATGTAACTATGGCTAACTAGCCAGCGAGGCTAGACAGGCTCGCACCCAAACCAGCCATAAACTGGGCTTGCTGTCGAGCCATTTCCATTTGAAGCTGAAGCCTTTGGAGCTGGGCTTGTGCATCGATAATGCTATACTCTTCACATTCTTCACAATCCACACAGCCCAGATGTGTGGCATAGTCACATGATTCACAGTAGTACGCCCAACGATCGTTTTGGACATCCCCATGACACACGTCACATGAAACCGTATGATCTTTGCTTTTTACTGGACACGAGTAATATAATTTAAGCACATGCTCGTGATCGCTCCGTTTCACTGTTTCTGGCAAACTTACACATTGGGTATGTAGATCAAATGTACAAACAGAACAATTATAGGTAAAACCGGTCCCATCACTAAAGCACGCATTACAAGTAAATTCACCATTTTCATTGTTGTAAGGTGCTACTGGGAGGAGGGTTAGAGGGTGTTCCGGGTGTGACTTGTGTTGGATCACTCTTTCCAGATTAAAACACGTTTCGTGAAGATGGAAGTCACACTTTGGTTCGACACATGAATAGCCCTTGCCAACTAGTGTGTCTTCACATCCTGAACAAGTAACCTCGTTTTCTTCATCTTCGTCTTCTGGTATATTGACTTTAGATAATTTGTGTGGGTGGCTGAAATGTGTGATCCCTTTATCTTTCATTTCATTTTGAGGGATTGAAAGATCTTGGGAGCTGGTAACTGGATTAGGAGAACTAGACGGAATGGAAATATAGGCTACACTTTGAGGAATTGGAGAATCTTGGGCTTTAGGAATTGGATTAGAAGGCTTTGTGGGAATAGAAACAGAAGGTTCAGTTTGTGCCATCCAAGCATACTGAGTACTAGCAGCTGGATTCTGAGAAATCGAGTGAATGGAAACAGAAGGTATATTTTGAGGCATTGGAGGATCTTGGGTGCTAGGAATCGGATTTGGTGGATTAGTGGGAATAGAGACAGACGGTTCATTCTGAGAAATGGAAGGATACTGGACAGTAGCAACTGTATTCTGAGAACTCGTGTGAATGGAAACAAAAGGCCTATTTTGTGGAATTGTAGGATCTTGGGTGGTAGAAATTGGATTTGGTTGATTAGTAGGAATAGAAACAGAAGGTTCATTTTGAGAAATTGAAGGATACTGAACACTGGCAATCAGATTCTGAGAATTCATCGGCTTGGAGACAGACGGTCCATTCAGAGCCATGGAAGGATCATGGACAATAGGAATTGGATTCTGAGAACTCATCGGAACGGAAACAGAAGGTCCATTTTGAGCCATGTATGGATCTTGAGCAGTAGAAATCGAGTTCTGACGGCTAGGTGGGATGGAACCATAACCTTGATCATGACTCATGGAATGATATTGCTTGTTGGAAACAAAATTTAGATTCACATCCGGATTCTGTGCACTGGTGAATGGACTTGGAAAACTATCATGAGCAGAAACAAAAGGGATGTTTTGGCTCATGCTAGTATGTTGTGATTTCCAACTTGACGGAACTAGTTCTTGGAACAGAAGAGCTGTTTGAAAACTTGCAGTCGTGGAAATAGAATAAGCGCACTGAACATGAAGGTCAAATTCACAATCAGCGCAGGAATAGGAAAATCCGGTTCCCACGGCTTTACATGAATTGCAATAAAATGAATTGGAGAGGTAAGTAGGGTAAGGAACCAAAGTAAGGGGATGAAGAGGGTGGGACGGGTGTTCCATGGATCGAGTGGCGTGGTAGCATTGCTCGTGTAGGTAGAAATTGCATGGCCAACAAATGTAGATGGTTCCAGTGCTTGAAGAGTTGCAACCGGAGCACGGGAGATCAACCCCTTGGGGCAATTGATGCATGACTAGATTGTGAGGGTGGCTGAAATGTTTGTTCCCTTGATTCATCTCTCTTTTTTTCTTGAATGTGTGTGTGGGTTCAATGTGAAAGAGAGTATATGAAGATAAATTTATAAAATTTTATTAGTTGTTTGTTGTACAAGTTGCTAGAAATGGAATTGGTCAGATTGCCAACTATTCCTCATTTTTGTCCAGAAGTTGACTTTGTAATATAATGTCATGAATATGTCTTTGGTGGCCAACGACTATCATCATGGAAAAAAATTGCCAAAATGTATTTTAATACCTTCAACTTGACCCTTTTTTTTTTTTAATCAATAATCCAGTTTAATTTGCCTGGGGTAATAAAATCCGTTTTTATATATGCTAATAGATTATTATAAGTTCACTGATTATAAATTTTTAAAAGGATAAGAATGGTTGAGACATTTTAAGCTCCTTGTAAACATGGGCGGAGCTATGTGAGGACAAGGGAGGGTCCTCGCCCCCTAGGTCCAAGCCCGTTAGTGTATTTATTTGCGATTTCATGTGTATTTTCGGAAAAAATTTTATTTCGGCCCTCCCATTTAATGTATTTCCCGAAAAAAATTTGCTTCGGCCCTCCCACGAAAAACTTTCTAGCTCCGCTACTGCTTGTAAAAGTGGTGATGCATGTATATAATTTTATTCGGCAATATTGCTCAGATCCGGCGAACATAACCCTATCCGTATTAGTAATATTTTGATGTATATCTTAGTAGTGTGTTATTAACTAATAGTTATATTAATGCTGAGTGTAATCCCAAATCATTAAAAAAAGAAAGAAAGAAATGCGTACATAAAGTCTGGGGAGTTACTCTCACTACTGCAAAATCGCTAGTGACTTATGGTTATTATACCAAATGTTGGAACCTGGATAATTGACCACTGAACTTAGATAACCCGAGCAAATGGGCCAATTCTAGCAATCTCCCTAATTCGTCTAAAGACTGCCTTGATGGAGTCATTAAAACCGTCATGTGGGTAATAAGGAGATACATGAACAAATTGTACTCCGAGGCAAAACCTCCGAAGAACGACACTCTAATAATTAAGGGATCAAATAGAAATGTTTTCTTACTCTTGTATTGTTCATAGGTCGAAATTATTATAGCCGATGTGGCTAGATTGGATTTCCGATCCTCTTAATGCTTGTAAAATCTCTTTGTAGACTCATACACTCGGCAATGTGGCCATAGCGATCCTAACAGGTAATGCAATAAAAGAAGCTATGGAGTAGCAATGAATATGAAGTTGATTAAAAAAAAAAAAATTCATTACAAAGTGAAAATCTTACGTGTTACAATAAAACTTGCATAAACCTTATGTATCTCTAATAAAAAAATCGTGTCATATCAGAAATATTGATCCATCGCTACCTTATTGGACGTATATATTCAGAGTAGTTCGGTTATTTTTTGATTAAATTTTAATTACTAAATATTAGCATGACATGCCAAAAAAAGAACTCAGTTGTACTTTTTGAACTTATTAAGCAATAGTTATCTTTTGCCAACTTAAATTCTTTTTGTTTCAACATTATGTATAGAGCTATTATTCGCGCAATTATAAGGTTATATCTGTTGGAATTAAATAATCATGACATGCATATTATTAACATTAATCACATAGAGCACGCAACGGAAAACTAAAACAAATACTTGTAACTAATTAATCATAATTTAAATCGTAAACGTGCCTTATATGCAATCCAAGCAAATTAAAGACCAAATCACCAACAACCCTAAAAGTTAGGGTTTATAATTTTCGACTTGTATAAAAGTTAACTAGGGCAAATAAAACACACGTATTGTAGCGATTCAATGCGAATGCTAGTTCTTTGATTCACAATAACTTTTCAAGTCACTTTGATTTCACTCAAAATAGACCCAAATCCTTTGTGGGGATTTGTATTTAGTCGACCTAGGTAAAAGAGGGGAGAAGAAGACAAGACTTGACTAGCTAGGGTTTCACAAGATTACCCAAAAAAGAACACAAGCCTTTGCATTTATACTATGGGAAACTTAGTGTCCAAGTTTGTCTAGGACTCACCTTGGAACCCTTGAACCGATCGGCCTAGCAAACCCAAAGGATTTCTAGAACCTTTTTTTTTTTTTGCTAATTTCTCTTCTAGTCCTTCTCTTTTACATTTAACGACCGTTAGTCTTTTTTACCGTTAAGTACTAATGACCGTTAGATGTTATTGTAAAATAATAATTAAAACATAACATTTATCTATTAATTATTAAACATTGAATCTCATACGCAATGTGTGCCCATAGTCTCGTGTTCGAATCCGGTTACACATATTAAATGTGTCCATAAACTAACATCTCCCACTTGGACATATCTAAATATGTGTAATGACATTGGTTAGCGTCTAGCAACACGCCAATGCCCTCAGAACGACCCTGAGTGTGGTTTATCGGAAAAACCTTTTAATGATTCATCATTATACTTATCCTTTTGTTACTAATACCACGTTAAATATGAATATACACCGAATACGAGTCTTTTTCTCCTGATTCATTATTGCACGAGTACCTCTTATGCCACCATTACATTACAAATTTCATGAACCATAATCACTTGAGAGTGAACGCGAGTATAGTGAATAGATCTATTTAGAATTGACAACTCCCGTTGGTTTGCCCCTGCCGGGTACCAATAAGCACTATATTTGAGAACAAAGAGGTTAACCTTGGCAAGTTAACCTTACGTCTAGTCACTGGTTTGGTCTGCAGTGCCACCATTTGGACTTGGACATGTTAACGTGGGGTGTCATGAGCTTAGATGCAATAATACACTATTTCACTACTGTACTTTCCTTTAGGGGTGTAACAACTGAACTCTGTGGAACTTCTATTCAAACCCTTACTATCTAAACTTATGAATTTCACTCAACCTTTGTGTTGACTTTTAAGCATATTATCCCAAGTAACTAATCCCTTTACGACTTATGGCACGGAGTGACACTGTAAAACCGTAAATTCTAAATACCTAATTTTACGTCTACTTTGAAATTTTCCTAATTTATGGATACGATTAATTATAAAATCGAAAGTAACTAAACGAATTTACTGTTAATCCAAATAATTGAACGAAACTTCATAATTGAAACTTTGAAAAGAATTGAATCCGAAAATACTTAAAAACCTAAAATAAAATTCGAAGAATTACTCTACGCGACACGAATAACTATTTGGGCCGTTTTACTTTTGTACACAATTAATAAACAACAAAATAAACCCAACTATTTGAGCCCATGAATTCCTTGGCCTTTTGGCCCATGACCGAAACCCACAAACACAATAAGAGGAGATCCGGTGTTATTTTTCCTTCACACAAATATTACATTTCAAGAAAAGTAAAACCCTAACCCTAGCAAAAGTAAAATATCGGCATTCTTTCTTTGGCTCCTCTCCATTTTTTTCTGTTTGATCTAGGGGGTAAAGGAGGTGGTTCTGATCGTGTATAATCTGGTTGGAAGAGGGATTTGGATTTGCTAAGTTTCGGTTTGGAGTGGGTAACACCATCTATCTTGTTCTTTCCTCTCAATTGATTTTCTTTCACACGTAAAATACATGTTTTGATCATGTTATTAATCGGCTAAGAATGATGCATGTTATACAATTGGAAAACATCACATAAAGTCACAACTCTTCACATAAAATCACGAATGGAAACTCTTGTAATCGACCTATATATGTTTATAAGGTGACTCATGATATACGAATGTTATAATCCTATAATGTTTACAAAATTTAATACCTGTTTTGATCGTGTATAAACATGCTTGGGAATAAATGGCAATCGATCTAAAATAAAGGTACAATATACGATATATAAGTTGTGATATCATGGGGATTTGCGAATGTTTTGTAAAATATTAAGACTATACGATTTGAAGTGTGCTCGAATGGGCCTAGGAGAAAAAAAAAATGATGTTTTTGAAAAGGGTATTGTGGGGTAAACTGATTTTTATTTTATTTATTTATTTATTATTATTAGAGTAAACTTCAAAATACATCCCTGTGGTTTGCCCAATTTGACACCATACATCCCTCTCGAAAAAGTTAGGACAATTACATCCCTCCGTTAGTAAAAGTCAAACAATATACATCTACAAGGACGAACGATGCAAATATTGTATGGTTAGCTTGGACACGTGGCACTTGACTAAGGGTATTTATGTCATTTTACACGGTCCCTTATACTTTTAACCCTATTTCTTCCCCCCGCTTCACTGTAACGTCTAAATCAAAATCAAAAATCAGAAACACATCAAGGTAACACAAGATTACAGAAATCCAAAACACAAACACAAACACAAATCAAATATCTAAATCAAAAACCCAAACCAAAACATATAATAAAATCCAATTTTATTATCTGCTACATTGTTTGCAATGGTGGTTGCTGAATGGCGTATTCGTGAGTATGATGATCCAGTGAATGAACAAGAAGCTTATAGTAAGTGTTAATCATTGTAATCATAATTGTAATTTTATTATTTGAAACCCTAATTGATTGAAACCCCTAATTTTTGGATACTAATTTTGGCATTGCAGGTAAATATCCAAACATGTTCTCACTGAAGATACATCATGGTGGGTTCTTTACTGAAAGTCCAGGTAGAAAGTACATAGAAGGGACCTACAATTTTATAGACTTCATAGATATAGACCTGTTTTCAGTAATAGAAATCCATGATATGATTGAGAAGTTAGGTTACAAGAGGAAAGATTGTGTAATGTACTATCATTTCAAAATACCTAACAATGATTTGGATTATGGGTTACAAGCACTAGGAAATGATGGTGATGTGTTGAACCTAGTTAGGTATGTTGATAAGTACAAACTTATTGAAGTTTACATTGAGCATGAGCATACAGTATTGGAAACTTATTGGAAATCACCACAGAGAGTGATGATTGAGGAAATAGTTGATGAAGGTCCTAGTTCAACATTAGTTAGAAAGCCCTTTAAGAAGCCTGCAAAGAAGATAAATAGGATGCCTCTATTGCTTGATATGGGAGAGGGTTCTGATAATGCTGATGATGTATATGGTGAAGGTTCTACTAAGAGGCCTGTTAAGTTACCTGTTAAGAGGCCTTTTAAGATACCTGCTAAGAAGACAAAGCCAATGCCAGTCCCTGTGGATGAGGTAGACAGTTCTGTGGAAGCAAGTTTATCTGAGTATGAGAGTAGTAGTGAGTCTGATGATAGTGAAGATAGTGACTATATACTTGATGATGAACATGTTATGAATGATGTAGATGTGGATATGAAAGACTATTATCAAAACATAGACAAAGATGCAGAATGGATGGGATCTCATTCTGATAATGAGGAAGTTCCAGATGACAGTCATGTTGAAGAAGCATTTGGTTTGGATGATTTTCATAGTGCAAGTGATTCTGAAAATGATAGTCAAAGAAAGAAAACTTTGAGAAAGTTAAGGAAACAAAGAGCGAAAGAGGGTAAGGGAATTGATGCAAGTAATTGCAGTGATACATTCTTTGTAGGGAGAGAGTTTGGAGATAAGAAAACTATCACAGACCTTGTGGCTGCTCATGCTATTGCTACTAGAAGGCAGTTATATATATGGAAAAATGACAAAATCAGGGTGAGGGTTGTATGTAGAGGAAAATGTCCTACTTTTAGATACCCTAATGAGGGCCCAAATGCTAGTGGGCTAAAATGTGGTCCAAGTCCTAGTAAGTTAAAATGTATAGCTGGAAAGATGGTCAAGTCAACTACATGTGAGACAAGTGCATGTGGAAAAGGAATAAATGAGGTGGGTGGAAAGAGAATAAAGGTTGGTGGCATAAAAGGTAATTACAAGTATGAGGTTATCACATGTCCATGGACTGTGCAAATATCAAAACAAAATAAAGGCAGGGAAGAAACCTGGACTGTCTCTACTCTTACTGATGAGCATACTTGTTTGCAAACTAGAGATGTGAAGCTGCTCACTAATACTTTTCTTACTAAAGAGGTTGAAGAAAGAATCAAGCTTAACCCCAACATCCCTATTAGAGCCCTGAAAGAGCAATTACAAAAGAAGTATCAATTAGGTATAACTACAAACAAGGTAACTAGGGCTAAGGCTAAATCACAGATGAAACTTAAAGGTGATTTCACAGAACAGTATTCTAGGTTAAGGGATTATGTGCTAGAGCTGCAAAGAACCAATGAAGATACGACTGTCAAAATAGATCTAGAAAGAGATTTCAATCCAAATGAAACAACAAGACAGTTTAGAAGGATCTATGTATGCATTGGTGCTTTGAAGAAAGGGTTTAAAGCTGGCTTAAAGGATTTGCTTGGATTGGATGGGTGTTTTATGAAAGGTCAATACCCTGGACAACTACTTACAGCAGTTGGCATTGATGCAAACCATGGGACATATCCACTTGCATATGCTGTTGTGGAAGCAGAAACAACAAGCTCATGGTCTTGGTTTTTAACTTGTTTAGGGGATGATCTGGATTTGACACCTATGTCCAATTTTACCTTTGTTTCTGATAGACAAAAGGTAATCATTTTAATTCTAAATTTGCTTTTTATACTAACTTTGCTGTTAATTCTAAATTTCTTATTTGTTTGTAGGGCATCATTCCAGCAATCTCAAAGATATTCCCATGTGCTGAGCATAGGTATTGCTTAAAACATATATATGACAATATGAAGCAACAATGGAGAGGTGAGCAATACAAACTATTGCTTTGGAAATGTGCATCTGCAACAACTGTGCCAAAGTTTGATAGGGCAATGGAGCAGTTAAAGAAGTTGAGTGAGGAAGCTTATGATTGGCTGAAAAAAATACCACCACAGCATTGGACAAGATCCCATTTCAGTGGTATGTTTTATCCATTTACTTAAGCATATAAGCTGTATTGCTGTCAATTATATTCTAGTTCATTGACATACATTATTATCCCTGTTTACAATTGTAGGTAGGCCACACTGTGATGTTTTACTTAACAATATGTGTGAGGTATTTAATAGACAATTATTGGATGGAAGAGATGTTCCTATTATCACATGTCTAGAGTATGTTAAGGATTACTTGACTAAAAAGATTGTGAATGTTAAAAAAGTAATTGCCAAGAGTCAAGGTCCTTTAACACCAGCTGCTACTGTGCTGTTTAATGCAATCAAGACTGATGCTAGCTCATATCAGGTAAAATGTTATGTTCACTCACTGCTCAGTTTGGTATTGTTTTATGTGCTATGCCTAATACATGTTATGTATATGAAGGTAATGTGGAATGGGGGAACCAAGTATCAAGCAAGTGGTCCATGGGATGATATTTGTGTAGTGGATACCCAAGAAAAGAGTTGTAGTTGTAGAAAATGGGAATTAACTGGAATGCCCTGCAAGCATGCAGTAGCAGTGTTAAATGATATGGCACTCCATAGGGTTGAGGTTGGTTTGCCAGAAACCTGGGTCCATGCTTGTTATTGGCTTGTAACTTGGGAGAAGCAATATAGTTACACCATTAACCCATGCAATGGACCAAACATGTGGAGCAAACACCCTAGCCCTTACACTATCATTCCACCAAAGATTAAGCCACAAATTGGAAGGCCCCCAAAGAAAAGAAGGAAGTCTGCAGATGAGATATCTGCTAAAAAAATGACTGCAAATGGTAAGCTTTCAAGGGCTGGCAAGACTGTTACATGTGATAAGTGCAAACAAACAGGTCACAATAAAAGGACATGTAAGCAGCCTTCTGCATCTGTTGGTGGATCACAGTCTTCAACAGTTGGTGGTTCAAAAAAGGCCAGTAAAAATGCATCTTTTGTTGGGTCACAATCTTCAAAAGTTGGTGGATCACAATCTTCAAAAAAGGCCAGTCAAAGTGCATCTGCCAAAGGGAAGCAAGTTAAAACATAATTGTAGTATTCCACATGTTTAATCTTTTGGAAAAATGTAATCTTTTGGAACAATGTATGCTTTTAGAACCATGTACTTGCTTAGTATGCTTTTCAGTTTACTTTTGGAACCATGTATTGGAACTATTTATTGGATGCATCACTGTGATGCCTTTCAGTTTACTCTTCTTGTTAACTTGTGATGCCTTTCAGTTTCCTTAACTTATGTATTGTGTTTGGTTTGGTCACTTTTGGACAGCAACCTGCAAATGATAAAATGTCCATTTCATACACTTTGGTTTGGTCACTTTTGGACATCAACCCATTGACTGCAAATGGTAAAATTTCCATTTCAACCCATTTGAACACAAATCAACACATATCACAATATTTCAACCCATACCACAACATTTCAACCCATTCAACCCAATGATAAAAAAAACTCAGTAATTTAAGATGAAAATAAGACATTCATTGATATTCAAAAGATTACAATAATACACATAACCAAAAGACTGCCTAAGTTCCCATAATCATCATCATCATCATCATCATCATCAGTACTAAATCCCTAATGAGGCAAAATACTACAATGATTGTTTTCACAACATCACATACACAATAAAGAACAACCAACTAATCACTAACATCCACTTCAATCTTCTTGCTTTTAACTGATTTTCCCTTGATGAATCTTGTAGCCGGTTCATGTTGTTCAACAATCCAGGTATAATTGCCACTGATCTTTCACACATTGGTGGGTCGTACCAATCTACAATCCCACAGTTTGGTTCCTTCAAAAATAATAAGTAAAACAATCAATTAAATTCAAGAGTAACAATCTAATATTATTCAAGACTTACAGGTTTGGGACAACAATGAAAGCGTCGCCCTGGGTTTCTTGGTTTCCATGAAGTTTTAAGGATTGTGGGTAACCCACATCTACAATTTCTTGGGTAGTACATTGTCTTTGTGTTAGGGTTTTTCAATTTTTGGTTCTCAATTAGGGTTTTTTTATTTGGGGATAATCTTGGATATGATATGTAATCACTGTGTGTTCTTGCGTGTTTTCAATTAGGGTTTATCCCCAATTATGCGTACGTTTGAGTGAAGCAGGGGGGAAGAAATAGGGTTAAAAGTATAAGGGACCGTGTAAAATGACATAAATACCCTTAGTCAAGTGCCACGTGTCCAAGCTAACCATACAATATTTGCATCGTTCGTCCTTGTGGATGTATATTGTTTGACTTTTACTAACGGAGGGATGTAATTGTCCTAACTTTTTCGAGAGGGATGTATGGTGTCAAATTGGACAAACCACAGGGATGTATTTTGAAGTTTACTCTTATTATTATTTTTTTGATGAATATTCATGTCTATTTTGGATCCGCTTGGTATTCGACTAATATGCAAGTAGTAATAAATCAGTACAAGCTAATATATAAAGAGATTGCATGCATGTTGGTTCTTTCCCGTTTTCTTTTTCGAATCATCAATAATATGAAAGAGCGCGAGTCGATTTCGGCAATAATTCTGTTATAATACGAAGGAAGAGTATGCATGCATGTTTCTACTTTCTCATTTCAAATGAAAATAAAAGGATAAAGGGTGTTCGGATTTATTCGGAATCGCAATATAAATTTAAACGGGTTCGATTTATATAAATAGCATGTGCATGTCTGTGACCATGAAATCGGTTTGGGACTGAAATATATAGGTGTGTATGCATGCATTAGTTAGTATATCATGTGTGTCATATCTGGTTACAAGAAGTTAACTACTTAATATTAATGGGATGAACATGTTGTTTTGGCTATTTTTTTAAAGGATATGATGTCGCGACTTTAATTCGAAGCTAGGCTTGTAAATCGGTTGTGGGAAATGAAATGATATCGGGTTATAAACAAGTTTTACATGATTTTATAAAAATCTTGGGTCGTTGCGGCATAAATATTAAGATCGTAGGTACGTTAATAAATGGCATAAAATTATAACGACGAGGTCCAAAATTATTATCTTGATATTAAATTATTAAAATAAACTTTAAAATAATTATATTCGACTTTTAATATTTAATTTTGATAATTTACATTTTAGACTCTAAACTTATAATATTTACATTTTAAGACCTAAACTATTATATTGGTCATTTTAACCTTAAATATTGACCTTTATAACCTTATAGTATTAAATTAAGATTTCGCGAACTTACTAAAAGAGGAAATTTATTAATTTGGGAAACTTACTAACAATAGAAGTCACTTGAAATGGCTAAAAGTGGAAAGTTACTAAAAATGGAAAGTATACTAAAATGAGTAACCAAATGGACTTAAAGTAATACTTGATTATTAATTCGTATAGGTTTCGTGAAGCGGGAGTAATTCATTCGTGTGAACTTCTCTTTGGGTTGCTTTTGATTAAGGTACAGATATTCTGACCTTTTCAGTAAAGGTTTCTCATGATCTCTTTTCCTTTGCTATCTTTCATTATTAGGGTTCCTTATGCCATTGCTATGAAATCCTTTTGTTTCTGAACCTTTTCTGTGATGAACCTTTGTTATTTGAACCTTCTGATTTGGACTTTCTGATTTGACCTTCTGATTTGGACCTTATGATATGGACCTCTGATATGTATTTCTGATCTGATTATTTTGATGACCTATGATCTGTGTCATTTATGACATTCTGTTTGACCTATTCTAGTTTGACACCCGAGCCAAATTTGTTTCACTAGGCATGGGGGTTCCATGTCCGTGTCAGAGATGCACATCTGGCATGACTCCAGGGCAGTGGAGTGATGTTCTGCCACGTCCCCTTTTCTGTTATATGATATGCGCACTTTATGATATGATTTACTATGGCTAATCTGATTTCTGTGGGGGCGTATGGATGCATCCTAGATCTGTTTCTGTTATCTGTTATCTGTTATCTGTATCTGGTGATGGATGCTGCGTGCATGCATGTCCTTCACAACTCTGGTAGGTCTCCCCTACATATGCTGCCTTATGTGTGATTATGACTATGACTATGATTATTTTGAAGGCATTATTATGAAGGCTTTATATCTGTTTCTGGGCTCGTGGTTGATGACTAACCCTTACCTTATCTCTTATTACTATTTCATACTTGCCTTTGATTACATTCTGTTATTTCCTTTATACCTTATTCAGTATTCATCTCTGTTTCATATTACTTTGTTGTTATATCTGTTCACTGGGCTTTTTAAGCTCAGCCGCATTTTTCTTCACCGCGGCAGGTTTTAGAGGGAAGCTGGGATATGAGTGAAGAGTGCATAAGAGCTTAGTTGACTTCACCTCGATAGCTATATTCCGGATTAGAGATGCTTAGAAGTGTTTATTTTCTCAGACTTAGTATATTATTGTTATTCCTTTGCAATCTTGTAATTCAGATTTTTCCTTTGTAACTTTCGAGATTCTTTTGTATTACTTATGTTGAATGCTTGTGTTTGCTTTGATATGTCACCATAATGTAGTACTTCTACCCTTATCGGGTTGAGGTGTTACAGACACTGGGCATGAGGACGTCCATACCTGTTATCATTCATCTTCTTTTGCTTTAAAACGTATCTTTGTGACCTCTCTTTTGTAAAAGTTTATCTTTTACTATAAAAACTCTGATGCATAAATGAACGATAACTTATCTTTTAAAACGTATTTTTTTTTCAGTCGTTTTCTATTATTGTGACTATGTTTCCATGAGCTAACACCCCAGATTTAGTTTCCGCTGCTATCTGTAAAAATGGGGTTGTTACAATCTATCAAGGGGGAGCATTTGCATCGTCGGTTTTCTTCTATCTACACATCAACGACACCTTTTTGATTCTACAAAAAGGGAGAGAAATGGACTAAAACTCATTAAAAACTTCTTTAATTATATTTTTACATAAAATGAGTTTATATTTTGTAATCATTAAAAATGGGAAGATTGTTAATATAAATAATGTCAAAAACGTTATTTATATTTTTTGATCACCATATGTTTTGATAATCACAAAATGTAAAACCACGCTACGTAAAAATATACATAAACAAGTTTTTAATAGTAAAAGTTCATTTTGACGCAATATCACTTAATGCATGAACAAACAATATACATAACTTATTAAGTGATAAAAGAAATGTTTTTGTCCTTAGAGCTCACATTTTTATAAATGTGACAAAACCTTTTTAAAAAAATAAATTATACAAATTATTTTTGTATTTTAAAGAAATGTTTTATTTTGAAAAATAAGTTTGAAATCACCAACAGCTATTTTTCACGCCCATAATGTAACCACCCATAAAATTTCATCAACAACATTTCCTCTACAATACCAATAGTAGGTATTTTCACAGGTAATTAAATTTTTGCTTTATTTCCTTTCCATTACATGCATGACTCATTAGACCTACTCACGTATTCTCTTAAGCCAAATAACCTTACAACCATAACACAAGAACTCCTAATCTAAGATCACCACAACACCACAATAAGTAAACTATCATCACAACATACTAAATCTATCACAATACCAAAACAAACCCTAATCAAACCCTAATTGAGCCTTATGTATTTACAAAACCCTAATTGCTTATCTAAACTTGTTTGAAAGTACTCAAGGCTTATGTAGGAGTTACATTAGCAACTTTAGGATATCTTAGACTCCCTAAATCTTAGTACAACCCTTTAGAAACTTAGGTACACGTCCCTTAAGCACAAAACCATAACTAGGTCTTATAAGTCCCAAAACTAGGTTAAACCTTCCCAAATCTTGATAATAAGCTACCACCACTTAGTATAAGCTTCTTAGGACTTAATCCTAGACACTAAACACTCATAGGACCCTAATCTAGGCACTAAACCCTAAGCTAAACCCTAATCTCTTACTAAACAAAACTAGGTATAAACTAATGCTAAACTAGTAAAACCTAAACATATGCACCTCAAGCTCCTCAACCAAGTACCCTAGCACCTTAGTCACCCTAATAAACCTCCCTAGCACCTCCCAAGTTAGTACACAGGGAGGTGGATCACCTCCTTGTCACCTCCTTGTGCCGCGACAATACCACCACCACAAAACCACCCCTAGCGCCCCCTAGCTACCTCTAGCCTCACTTAGTCACCACCATAGCCTTCATGCATCACCTAGTAGCAACCCTTAGTCATCCCCCCTTCTCGCCACCCCCTTCTTCTTTTCTTGCTCATTACTCCATTCGACCCCTATAAATACCTAAACCTAGCCACGACCCATTTCTGATCACGTAAGCATTTATACTTGTTCTACTCCCTCCGTCCTAATTTTGTTGTCCATGTTTTCTTTTTGGGATGTCCCAATTTAATTGTCCACTAATAAAAATAGATAAGGAAGTTTAACCAAGTTTACTATATTACCCTTGTTTAAAATTATTATTACATACCTTAAAGAAGACTTTAATTAATTACCTAAGGGCAAAAATGTCATTCTGACAAAAAGTAAGAAAGAGAAAACTGTAATAAATGTACTTTTCTTAAACTGTGTGTTTTTTGTCGGGTGATAATAATTTTGGGACGGAGGGAGTATTAGCTTTAGTACTGACCTAGGATAGTTAGGATATGCCTTAGATCACCTAGGAACCCTTGCTTGAGCCTTGATCACTTTCATTTACTAGTTTTCATTTTGAAACCCTAATTTGAGTTGAATTGCTAAATACATGCTATAATATCTTATTATAAGCTATAAGCTAGTTTAGGCAACTTAGATAAGCTAATATTAGTAAACCTTAACCTAGGAAACTTTTTTGTTTCATAAAATTATAGTTTGCATGAAATTAGGACTAGTTTTGCAAATGTTTCCATGCATAGGGGGATATATGGTAAATTCCTAATAATACTAATTCTAAGGACTATTTTGGACATTTCTTATAAGTATTAGGTATAAGGACCCTTTTTTCAAAGTTATATAACTGTAGGATAAAAGTTATAAACTTATAAGGACTAGTTTTGCAAATGTTATTAAGTTAAGGGTACAAATGGTAAATTTTGAAAACTAATAAGTCCAAGGGTCATTTCTGTCACTTTCCTAATATAAGTAAGTATAGGGGCTAATTTTGTAAAGTCTAGATAGTTAGAAGTCTAAATTATATAAGTATATGCTTTTTACATATCTCTCGTTATTTGGACCCTATTCACCTATTTGGGCTTCTATTGAATAGAGAAAGAGGTTTGATTGTTTATCTTTTTTATATATTGGATATCTATATAATGCATTCTCCGGATAAATTCAAATTGAAGCAACTGGATGTCCAATTAGGGCTATATGACATGACCGATCAATAGAAATACCCCAACACTCCACTTTTGTCATGTATTCCATACGTCACACTAGATAGATATCATATTCATGGAATACAATTCAATTTCAAGATGCCCGGTGGTGAAATGGTAGACACGCGAGACTCAAAATCTTGTGCTCAAGAGCGTGGAGGTTCGAGTCCTCTTCAAGGCATAATATGGAGAATGCTAATTGAATGAGCAATTCAAGAAGAGAGCTTGGATAGCAATACCGATTCGATCTGAGCTCTCTTGGAATAAGTTCAGCAGCGGATCACGAAATCTTGGTCATCTTCTCTATCTAATGAATGGGGAGTCTGCTTTAAAATTGAAAATCGGCCGCCCTGCACGCACCCCCCGAGCATATGCTTCAACAGGAATCATACAAAGGTAGATTAGAAACATATAGTAAAGTTTTGGGTAGAATTGTAAATATGTGAAACTTAAAGGTTATTAAGTAAAGCATTATCCTAAAAACAAAAGCATGACACAATAGTAGGGAGCTTCATGTGAGGGGTTTCGTTTAGGTATACGTTTTGACGAGTTTGTTGGGTTTACGAATTAAAGTGCCCTGGCTCCTAAAACGTATACTACATGACCTCTGGATTATGATGGCCCGAACGGTGTTATGTTATAACTAAATCTAAAATACTTAACTCAATAGTAGGGAGCTTCGTGTGAGGAGTTATATACTTCTGAATTATGATGGCCCAAACGGTATTATGTTGGTAGCATAATACAATAGTAGGGAGCTTCATGTGAGGAGTTATACTTCTGGATTACGATGGCCCGAATGGTGTCATGTTATAACTAAACATAGAAACCATAGGAGTAATTACTTAAGAAACTTAAAATAACTAAAAGAACTTAACCCACACAAACAAAACCTACAAAACCCTCAGGACACGTGAGTAAGGCAATCTAGTTTTTTAGTCACTTTTCACATCAATCAGATCATCCTTAGGCCCAGGTGAGTTCATAGCCTTACTCTTTCTAAATGCTTTATAAACCCTGTGAGGGGGTTACATGCTTACTTTTTCTTTAAACCGAATACAAGTCTTTTTCGTTGGTTATTGCACGAGTGTTACTTTCTGCCACCATTACATAACTAAAATTCATGAACCATAATCACTTGTGAGTGTTACACAAGTGAACGCGAGTATAGTTGATAGATCTATTGGAGTTTGACAACTCCCGTTGGTTTGCCCCAGCCGGGTACCAATAAGTACTATACTTGAAACCTCTAAAGGTTTAACTTTGGCAAGTTAACCTTATCTCCGTCCCATCATGTAAGGGTCTGCAGTGCCCCATGATCTGGACTGTTAACGTGCGGTTTCATGAGCTTAGTGCAATAACTCTTTTCTCATGATAATTGTATATGCATTGCAATTATCATAAACACTACATTTTCCTTGAAGGGTGTAACAACTGAATCCTGAGGAACTTGTATTCACACTATCACTTAAACCTATGACTCTCACTCAACACCTAGTGTTGACTTTTAAGCATGTATCCTAGGTATATAGCTATTACGGATCTATGGCACAAGGCGGCACAGAGCTTGGAGGACTTTCAACCCTGTTATCATTCAAAATACTACTTTCACACTTAGATTTACGGGACCTCTTCTTAATAAAACTCTGATAATTTAATGAATGATAACTCATTTTATAAAAACGTCTCTTTTTGAGTCATTTTCTATTTCTGTAACTGTGATTCCATGAGGTAATACCCCAGATCTAAATTCGCTGCGATCTGTGAAAGTGGGGGGTGTTACAGATTGGTATCAGGGCTTCAGTTGTAGAGAACAAGGTTAACACCTAAACTACAACTAATTTTCTAAAGTCCAAGAAAGTCCTCAGTGCCACTGCCATCCTCTGAAACAATACGTGTTAAAAGGTTAGTATAGTAGATAGTACCTAATTGCTAAATGCTTTATTTCAATACCTAGTTATGTCTACTCCCCGCTATCTATCACACCCCCAAAATACCTGAATGGCAGCGGAATGGAATACCTGGGGGTGACGGTCATAGCACCACAGTTACAGTTATATTGAACGACCTAAAGTGTCATTTAGAAAATATATCGTTTGATTTATTTAAAAGAAGTTCAGAGTTACAAAACATAGGTCCCAAAGTATTTAAAAGTTAAAGGAAACAAGTTTAGTACAATCAAATGATAATATATAAGTGCATGAAAATCCAAAATGAGACGCGTCATCCTTGCTACTCACTAAAATGACTCCATGCATGCCATGATATATACCTTAGTTACCTGAAAATACATTGCTAAAACGGTCAACATAAAGTTGGTGAGAAATCATAGGTTTATGGATTAAATGATGTGTACAATAGCCATAAGTAAAAATAAGGTGACTTGATGTCAAAATGAAGTTACATTAGCTCTTAAGCTCATGACCCCGAAGCTAGATATAATCAGAATTTCGCCCCAAAAGAGTGGTTACCAAGCACTCTAATAATGTTAGACATGAAATGCATTCGTACCCGTTGTAGCTACCCAAACACGACTGGAGGAGTCACCCTCAATAGATCTATTCACTCACTCTCACTTAAAGGCAAATTAACGGTCCATGATAATATAAAGGGGACTTAAGGTGGTATGATAGCAACTTAAGCAATGTATGAAAATGTAGCTACTTTGGCATGTACAAAAATAAGTGGTGCAATGTATTCTCCCCCGTGGGATTTGAAATCAAATATTGAATTAAAAACGGGGCTATGAAAACTCACCTCGAAGTGATGATACGATGCAATGGAATGATAAGGACAACAAGGAATGAAAATCAACCGCAACCTATGATGAATGAATATGATCTAATTTAGATCATGAAATGATGTAGAGAATATGCATGCACATGATACCTATACCACTCATAACTTGAAAATACTAGTTATAGTCATAGCAAAATATATTCCATACTTAAGAAAAATAAGTATTAACTAGACTTGTAAAAACTCGTCGTAGTATATCGTATATAGAAAGTTAGTGTTATAAACTTCACCTTGAAAACTTTGAAGTAATGTCTAATGGTCGTAAAAATAAACTCGTAAGTATAAGTACTTCATTAGTTATGAATTTGGCAATTTAGTAGTATTTCTAGAAAATCTAGGATTTAATACGTAGAAGTAGTATTATTATTATTTCTAGTAAAAGCTGTCAATTGTATAGAGTTTTTGCCGATATTGAAACGTGAATAACTTGGTCGTTTTAAGTTCATTTTCTTCGTTCTTTATATCCCCGGATTCGTCTTAGTATGTACTAATATATTTTTGATAACTCGGCTTCTCTAGGTTACGTCTAACGCCTCGGTTTGTCCACCAAAAATCGTCCAACAGCAAACAATTTTCAGAAAAATAGTTTTCGTCAATAAACTTGCAAAAATCATATCTCCTTCGTTATAAACTCGTTTTAATCCGTTCTTTCACCTACGGCTTCGTTTTTGAAATTATTTTCTAAATCTTTGGTTGAAAAGTTCCCCTGAGTTACTGAGTTTTCCAGGATTTCAAATTTGGGATAGTAGGTTTGCAAATAGGTTCCAAATCCATTTCTAGTGTTCTAAACTAGTTTCTAATCCACCCAAATCACTTCCAATCACCACAAATCTAGTCTAATCCTACCATACACCTTCTTAAGGTGTCATGGGTTCTTAAACATCATCAATCTAGTGGATCTAACAAGGGTTTCCATTTCTAGGGTTTCAAAGACATAAGTGTATATTATGAGTGGTACAAGCTAACATAGGCATGAAATATTGTATGAAAACCATATGATTATAGTAAATACTTGAAGAAATGAAGAAAATAAATTTTTGTAACTTACTTGAATGATTATGAAGCTTGTGTGATTAAAACCTAAGTATCCTTGAGTTTGTATTACAAAACCCTAACAAGGATAACAATATAGACTTGATTTAAGCTTGATCTTGGAAAATATGATGGATCTTGGTGGATTTTGGGTTTGGCCATGGGTTTTGGAGAGAAAAAGAGTTTTTGATCTGAGAATTATAAGAGTGAAATGAGTTTCTAGTTTGTAGATATTATTTGTGATTTTTGGAGAAGTTAAAAAGATTTTAATGCATGAGGTTAAAATGGGGCGGGGGGGGGGGGGGGGGGGGGGCTTGGCCGGTTTTTCAAAGGAAGAAAAAGAGAAAATTTGGTTTTGATTTAATTAGAAGTGTTAGTGGAGGATTTGTAGTATAAGTATAGGTTTTAGTTATAGTTTTAGTTGTAGTTTAGTTATAATCGGGTACCGGGTTTACGAGAAATAAATTTTAATAAGTTAGCCGGGACTTAATAAAGTCATAAAAATGTTAAAAATATGTTGGGTACAAAAATTGAGCGTTTGGATAATTATTATTTAGTTTTCACGAAAACCGTCGTAATTATATTAACCTTACGTTATAAATTTAATAAATTCCCAAAATACCGGGTAAATGAATTTTATAATTTTTATGACGTTGTAAGGAGTTTAAAAATATATCGGAACCATCGTGGGGATTTTTAGATATGTTTATTATATTTATTTATCGCGGGTTAACGTTTAATTAAAATAATTAAACGTAAAACGTTAAATATACCAAAAATAATAATATGAATATTCTACGAGTGGTATAGTATGCAAATGCTATTATGATGATATGTAGACTATTTCTAGTCCGTATGAAGTGTCCCTAATGATAATGCGTGAATTCGCACCTGAACCAATACGGTTACGCGAATTTAAGTACTCGTAAACTAAATTTACGATGAAATGAGCAATGCACGTGAATAGTATTTTCTTTCCGGAAATGAATAGTACTTGGTGAATAGTAAAATTTTTGAATGCTTCTCAGAATATCAAATTGACCTCAAAAATGGTGAATAGTAAAATGATGAATAGCGTTTTGATGAATAGTGATTTATGAATTGTAAATTGTCGAAGTTTGGGAAATGACCTGAAATTGTGAGTTGTGACACTATCCTACCCCCACCTCATCTAGTTTACTTACGGAGAATGCTCTTCCCTCTCCGAATGTAATAGATTATTCCTCAAAAAACCTTTTCCTTGACTCTTTAGACGACTCCAGAAATAATATAGTTACACCATCACCCTTAGGATTTACACCTTTTCTAGACTACCCACATCTAAAACACCTAAGAGAATTCTATGCTAATATACCACCTATTCCTCCACCAACCTCTATTCCTTTTCCCACTATTTTACCCTCATCAACATTTGATCCTCAATAATTCTTTATTCCCGAAGGATCAATGTTTCCTGGGAGACTGATAGTCAAAAATCAATTATAGTATATAGTATTAGTATCGAGGAGATCCGCAAGAAATACGGATCACCCGAGTCGTATCCCAACGAAGGTGTGAATGGAATCTTGAATATCGATTCGTGAAAACCGTGTCGTGAAAAGTGGAATAGTGAAAATTTGTGAATGTGAAATTCAAATAGTGAAATGAAATCAAAAATAATGCAGAAGGTATAAGCTATGTATGCACAAGTGATTAAATTCTAAAAACGGAAATTCAATGTAACCACCGGTAAATTTCCACTTAAATTAAAATAATATTTCTCTATGTAAATTTTTTTTTAAACGTTATCACAACAATCAACTAAGGTCACATAACTCACATTCTAAATAAACAAGTTCATTTAGGTTCGTTTTGAATAAATATATTTAAATGTCAAGTATAAAAAGTTTTTAACTTTTATTTATCACTTTACGATTTTTCGTTAATATTAATTATTAAACGTTCAAACTAAACGTTAGCCATTTAGAGTTTTAACGAAATTTTTTCGGTTATTAAATTAACTATTAACTTATATTTATTATCACTATAAAGTTTTAGTTTAAATAACATTTAAACACTCCGACAAACTCACGACTAATTCTAAATATAAAAAAATTGAGTATGTTGATAAGTTTTAACACTTTTATAAGCTTTATATTTTTACGTCACCCGGTTTTAAATTTCGTAACTTAAGGGCTTAACGCTAGTAATTACCAGGATCAAACTATACCCTCTAAACCTTAAACTAATAATAAAACTATCACAAAAACTTCTAAAAGACACGTCCATTACATGTTAAAAATACAAATATATAACTTAAAACCATGAAACATACCCATTGTCATATCTATACATGCATGCCCTATTTTTCTATCATTCATACAAAAACCATACGTGTATAGTTATGCTACTTCTAACATGCATGGATTTTCATCACATGTTCATGCATTTTTGATCATTATACGTGTATCATCATACATAATTACAAGGCCATTTTCGTTTAAAAATCAAGTACACGTCTTATACTTTGACACCATATTTCAAACTAGTCCCATGTATGACACACACATAACCTTGTTTCTAGAAATCCTACTTAGAGTCAAAGTTATTTGTTAGGAATCATGGCTAGAGTTAATCCACATATACATATTACTCTCTTCGTTACAAGTAGTAAAACCAGGAGATTAGAATGCATCAACATGTTTCCCACATACACCACATCATGATCTAACATTCTCTAGAAGACCTAGCCAAATAAATCACCATACAAGCTTTCATGGACAACTTCTAAACACATCACCTTGTCCTCTACTCTTGTGGCTAAGAGTCGAACAAGACACCTTGTTCCCTGGATTTTTGACAAAGTACACCAAGCCTTCTATGTGTCTCCTATAAAACCACTCGAAACAATAGGTTACCAATCAAACCGTGTGTCCTCTTTTGAGTCCATTAGCCTTAAGTATCAAACCCCTGAAATTCTTCCTATAAATTCGACATACAAGTACCAATTTCACTCATCTCTCACTCAAAACAGCAAATCACTCATTCACTCATACACCTACTGCTATTAGAAGTACCTTAGAAGAGTTAGGATCAAGTGGATTAGGAGTTTGAAGCTTGGGAAGCTTTGGTTTTAGTTGAAGCTCAATATAGTCGAACCTTTCCACCATCAATTTCTGTAAGTCCTAGCCTTTCTAATCTCTTTAGCTCATGATAATACTTCATTTTAATAAGCTTGAATCAAATATTAAGCCAATACAAACATTTCCTTTCTTCTTTTCTTTTTCTGTTTTGGTCGAGCAAACAAACACCCTCTATTGTTTTTCTTCTTGATATTTTAAGAACACTAGACTATGGTACACTCACATATTGTTGAAGAGAATATTTTTAGAAGAACGTAGCAATTTGAATCATCAAAAACGAGTAAACGAGTCAAAAGTTATGTCGATTTGAAGTTGAATAAAAACTATAAAAACCTACTGTTACAGCAGGCAGAATCACGCAAAACGAGGCCTTTCTGGTCCGTTTCGTCAAAAACTTAAAACATGAAAGTTCTCCGGAACGACATTTTCTTCAAAACTTCTTTAGACCTCGAGTCATGAAAACGCATAACAAAGGGTGTTTTTAATTAATTTCAGAACAGTTTTTTTTAAAAGGGACAGCAGCAGAGCTGCTGCTTTGGACCTAAATTTCATGTAGTAAACTTGCTTCTAAAAATCTGGGTCTCGACATGGTTAAAGTACACTAGAAGGTCTAAACATAGGAAAAAGAATCAGCCATTTTCATTGAGAAACGAGGGAGAACGGGGCGTTTAAAATTGGTGTTTTTCTGTGTCGAGTATATATTGGATCGCAAGTTTCTGTTATTTATTCTGAGATCGTGGGATCAAATCAGGCAATAATATTTCACAAGAATACTTTTATAACACTTATAAACATTTTAGAAAAGGATTCGTAAAAAGTTTCGAGGTAAAACGCAAGACATGAATTGTTTTTGATTAAAAGGATTTCGAGTGGGATCGGGGGTTAAACACAAGGATCAATTATGCCAAAAACTCTAAAATATTTCTATTGTTGGACTTGTTGTGTAATTGGGAAATCCCTAAGGGGTAAAAACTGTCCATTTGAAACTTAAGGGTAGAAAGTGTCATTTAACCAAAGTTCAGGGGTAAAAGTTGTCATTTTTATATAGTTCAAAGGTAAAAGTTGTCAACTTTAGAAACTTGAGAGTTTAAAATGAAAATATATATAAACCCTAATTATTATTTAATATTATTATTATTATTATTATTATTATTATTATTATTATTATTAAGTTTTATTTAAACTTAATATACGTTTTGTACTATAACTAACAAACGAAGTATCCATTTAACGAACGGACGGAACCAAATCGTACAGATAAGAAAATAAAATAAAATAATACTTTTGAAACTACATATTGGCTCGATAAAATATTTAACCATTAAACCAAAACGGAACAAACATTGAAAAACTTATATAATCAGAAACGAATACTGAGAACTTGACATAATAACCCAGGTTTCAAGCCGGAGACGTTTATCAACTTCATTTAACTTTGTTTTCCATCCAGACTGCCCAGGTGAGTTCATAGTCCCACTTTTATACTATTTTCCAAACTTGTGGGGAGATACATGCTACAAAACCGAACACAAGTATTTTCTGTATGCTATATATCCTAATCTGGTATTGCCTAAGTTAAACGCTTTTGCTATTAAAAGTCCCTCATATCATGAACCATTAATCACTTGTGAGTGAACGCGAATATTGTGAATAGATCTATTGGAGGTTGACAGCCCATTTGAGCTAGCCGGATAGATAGCCTTCGTGCTAGCCGGATTGATAGTCAAATGCACATTATTTGAGAACTACTAGGAAGTTGGCAAGCTCCTACTCGAGGGCATTGTTACTTACATCATCATTATGGTGTTGGTAATTTATATCATTTTATGATATCACACACGTTAACGTTTGAGTTCATGAGGCTTAGGGCAATACGCTGCGTTACTACGTTTTATAACTATTTAACTTGTGTTCAAACTATTACTCATTCTTAAACACTGTGGATTCACTCAACTGTTGTGTTGACTTTTTAGCATGTTTATCTCAGGTCCATAACAAGCAAGGATGGCATGGAAGGGCATGGATACGGAAGGAAGGCTAAGATTTTATTATTCTTTGATAAATTATTGGATAAATTGTAAAGCTATTGGGACCTTATTTTGTAAACTCTGATACTGAATAATAAAATCATTTTAACAATCCAATTGTAGATTGTTTTTCTATTATTATAACTGTTGTACCGTCGAGTAACACCCAGCTTTAATTCCGCTGCGTATCCCAAATTTGGGGGTGTTACAGATTGGTATCAGAGCTATAGTTATAGAGAAACGGGTCTAATTGAGATCCGAACTATAACCACTTTTTCATAAAAATATTTTATAGCCTTTCGTTGTCTGTGCCTTCCATCCTCCAGATGATTATGTGACTTTCAGGTAATTATGTTACTCAAAAACTTTAATAAACTGGTATATACATTTATGATATACTTCTGATCGCTTTATACAAATAAACATATCTGAAGATGCCTATTCTAAGGCATTACGTTTTAATCCTATTTCCATGAGCATGTATCTACTTCAATATCTCCATAAATTTACAAAACTTTCCTAAGACATTGTGGTTTCCACAATTCTTATCCTATTTACGTTAAAAATATACTCTCCACTATTTTAAAAACTATGTCAACTCACCTTGATTACCTTACTCTCATATCCAAAAATGGGTATAAATACTCTCTCCGTACTCCCAGAATACCTAATTCATTAACTAATTACTAATATTAAATTAGAAATTCCCAAGTAGGATAATTAACTCATAAATCTTGAATAACGTCTTCCCATCACTACACAATTCATACCAAAGATTACCCTAGAAAATCAGCAGGATCCCAACAATCGTCAGAAGACAACAACAACGTTTAAATAAAAATAAGAAATTTTTGTTATAACAATAAACCATAGTTCAGCTCTTTAGGGTTGTAATTTTCCCTTTGTACTTTACCTTGGGTACGATGATGTAACCAAGTTATAACTAGTACTTTCCCATCTAATGTCTTTTAATAATCCCAATACTACTATAACCATCGTCTATTTCACTTTCCTCTTATATTATTCATAGCCACTTCATAATAATATACCACCATTTTATACCTGATTATATCTATTAGGTTTCTCTGCGAATATATTCCTAAGAATTTCTTCAAACTATTTTCCTATCACCCCAAAGGTTGATATCCTGCCATCCTACCAATTATATACTATCATTATCCGAATCGATTCCTTATTACTCTAAAAAGTATTCAGGATGCTATTTTATAAAAATAAAACGTTGAACACCATCTAAAACTTGTGAAATCTAATATCAAATTTGACTGAATCACGCATTACATCATTTGTCCTAAATTATACATAGCCTGATCACCTATGTCTAATTCAGGAAGGATGATGTCATGGGAGAAACGGTTATCTTTGTAGGTTTCCAAAACAAGCTTCATTCAAAAGCAAAACCTTGTATCAAGATAAACTCTTAGCAAACGTTTCTAACGTCCACGTCTTCTAAATACTTACATCATTTTATTATAAATCGTTAACCCATAAGCTATTATTTCTCTATTCATATTATTTAGAACGCCTTTTCATAAATTATAAAAATGAAAATTATAAATCCGAGAATCACTAAAATTCATAAAACACAAATAATGTAAAATTTCATTAAAATCCATAAATATTAATACATAACGAAATAATTAGCATCGGTAGTGCTAATGTTACAAATATCACTAAGTAAACGATAGAATCGCCAATAGGTTGATCCGCTAAGCTAATGAAGAACAACACCACGCCTATGAGAGCAAGAATCACAACTGGATGTAAAATCTTGAAAACTCTGTAACGAAAAACGTAAACGAATTACAAACGCGATAATAAAAGAAATAATCATATGCATAATCTTATTCATAAACGATTACAAGAAAATACAAATGAAATAAAAGTTGCTTTGACATTCCTACCCCCATATCTTGTCCACACCGATAGCTAGGACCACTAGAGGAACGAGAACTGCTAAGACTATAGCCAAGAACTCATAGTCTTCCTTCGGAACATAGGCGAAATAAATCGCAGCAGCAACGGTGTAGATAATCGCGATAATGGTAATGGGGTGCGGCATTTTATAAAAATTATAAATGGAAAGGTTAGTAGGAAAGAATGAGGATTGAAATGGGGTATTTATAAAATCAAAAACTAGCCGTTGGACACTATTCATAGCCGTTGGAAATCACTGTTCATGAACGTTTGAAAATTAAAAAAAAAAGAAAAGAAAAAAAAATTCATCATCTACAAAAGTTTAAAAATTTTCTTTACATTCATTAAGTTTTCATCAGAAATTTTCTTATTTAAAAGACAGTTTTTCGATGTCAAAAATTTGATTTTTACAAAACAAGAAAATTTGAAATCAGGATATTTTCAAGGATAATTACTGAAACAGGATAAATTTTTATAAATAACAATCTTCATTTAAAATAAAATTTCTTAAGTTTATATGACCTTTGGAATAATATTTGCACATGTAAATTTAAATAATAAGTTTTCATAAATTAAACATTTCGTCCTTATCATTTCGAAACACCTAACATAGATTGAATCTCGGGACGAGATTCCGTTAAGGGGGTGAGACTGTAACCACCGGTAAATTTCCACTTAAATTAAAATAATATTTCTCTATGTAAATTTTTTTTTAAACGTTATCACAACAATCAACTAAGGTCACATAACTCACATTCTAAATAAACAAGTTCATTTAGGTTCGTTTTGAATAAATATATTTAAATGTCAAGTATAAAAAGTTTTTAACTTTTATTTATCACTTTACGATTTTTCGTTAATATTAATTATTAAACGTTCAAACTAAACGTTAGCCATTTAGAGTTTTAACGAAATTTTTTCGGTTATTAAATTAACTATTAACTTATATTTATTATCACTATAAAGTTTTAGTTTAAATAACATTTAAACACTCCGACAAACTCACGACTAATTCTAAATATAAAAAAATTGAGTATGTTGATAAGTTTTAACACTTTTATAAGCTTTATATTTTTACGTCACCCGGTTTTAAATTTCGTAACTTAAGGGCTTAACGCTAGTAATTACCAGGATCAAACTATACCCTCTAAACCTTAAACTAATAATAAAACTATCACAAAAACTTCTAAAAGACACGTCCATTACATGTTAAAAATACAAATATATAACTTAAAACCATGAAACATACCCATTGTCATATCTATACATGCATGCCCTATTTTTCTATCATTCATACAAAAACCATACGTGTATAGTTATGCTACTTCTAACATGCATGGATTTTCATCACATGTTCATGCATTTTTGATCATTATACGTGTATCATCATACATAATTACAAGGCCATTTTCGTTTAAAAATCAAGTACACGTCTTATACTTTGACACCATATTTCAAACTAGTCCCATGTATGACACACACATAACCTTGTTTCTAGAAATCCTACTTAGAGTCAAAGTTATTTGTTAGGAATCATGGCTAGAGTTAATCCACATATACATATTACTCTCTTCGTTACAAGTAGTAAAACCAGGAGATTAGAATGCATCAACATGTTTCCCACATACACCACATCATGATCTAACATTCTCTAGAAGACCTAGCCAAATAAATCACCATACAAGCTTTCATGGACAACTTCTAAACACATCACCTTGTCCTCTACTCTTGTGGCTAAGAGTCGAACAAGACACCTTGTTCCCTGGATTTTTGACAAAGTACACCAAGCCTTCTATGTGTCTCCTATAAAACCACTCGAAACAATAGGTTACCAATCAAACCGTGTGTCCTCTTTTGAGTCCATTAGCCTTAAGTATCAAACCCCTGAAATTCTTCCTATAAATTCGACATACAAGTACCAATTTCACTCATCTCTCACTCAAAACAGCAAATCACTCATTCACTCATACACCTACTGCTATTAGAAGTACCTTAGAAGAGTTAGGATCAAGTGGATTAGGAGTTTGAAGCTTGGGAAGCTTTGGTTTTAGTTGAAGCTCAATATAGTCGAACCTTTCCACCATCAATTTCTGTAAGTCCTAGCCTTTCTAATCTCTTTAGCTCATGATAATACTTCATTTTAATAAGCTTGAATCAAATATTAAGCCAATACAAACATTTCCTTTCTTCTTTTCTTTTTCTGTTTTGGTCGAGCAAACAAACACCCTCTATTGTTTTTCTTCTTGATATTTTAAGAACACTAGACTATGGTACACTCACATATTGTTGAAGAGAATATTTTTAGAAGAACGTAGCAATTTGAATCATCAAAAACGAGTAAACGAGTCAAAAGTTATGTCGATTTGAAGTTGAATAAAAACTATAAAAACCTACTGTTACAGCAGGCAGAATCACGCAAAACGAGGCCTTTCTGGTCCGTTTCGTCAAAAACTTAAAACATGAAAGTTCTCCGGAACGACATTTTCTTCAAAACTTCTTTAGACCTCGAGTCATGAAAACGCATAACAAAGGGTGTTTTTAATTAATTTCAGAACAGTTTTTTTTAAAAGGGACAGCAGCAGAGCTGCTGCTTTGGACCTAAATTTCATGTAGTAAACTTGCTTCTAAAAATCTGGGTCTCGACATGGTTAAAGTACACTAGAAGGTCTAAACATAGGAAAAAGAATCAGCCATTTTCATTGAGAAACGAGGGAGAACGGGGCGTTTAAAATTGGTGTTTTTCTGTGTCGAGTATATATTGGATCGCAAGTTTCTGTTATTTATTCTGAGATCGTGGGATCAAATCAGGCAATAATATTTCACAAGAATACTTTTATAACACTTATAAACATTTTAGAAAAGGATTCGTAAAAAGTTTCGAGGTAAAACGCAAGACATGAATTGTTTTTGATTAAAAGGATTTCGAGTGGGATCGGGGGTTAAACACAAGGATCAATTATGCCAAAAACTCTAAAATATTTCTATTGTTGGACTTGTTGTGTAATTGGGAAATCCCTAAGGGGTAAAAACTGTCCATTTGAAACTTAAGGGTAAAAAGTGTCATTTAACCAAAGTTCAGGGGTAAAAGTTGTCATTTTTATATAGTTCAAAGGTAAAAGTTGTCAACTTTAGAAACTTGAGAGTTTAAAATGAAAATATATATAAACCCTAATTATTATTTAATATTATTATTATTATTATTATTATTATTATTATTATTATTATTATTATTATTATTATTATTATTATTATTATTATTATTATTATTATTATTATTATTATTATTATTATTATTATTATTATTAAGTTTTATTTAAACTTAATATACGTTTTGTACTATAACTAACAAACGAAGTATCCATTTAACGAACGGACAGAACCAAATCGTACAGATAAGAAAATAAAATAAAATAATACTTTTGAAACTACATATTGGCTCGATAAAATATTTAACCATTAAACCAAAACGGAACAAACATTGAAAAACTTATATAATCAGAAACGAATACTGAGAACTTGACATAATAACCCAGGTTTCAAGCCGGAGACGTTTATCAACTTCATTTAACTTTGTTTTCCATCCAGACTGCCCAGGTGAGTTCATAGTCCCACTTTTATACTATTTTCCAAACTTGTGGGGAGATACATGCTACAAAACCGAACACAAGTATTTTCTGTATGCTATATATCCTAATCTGGTATTGCCTAAGTTAAACGCTTTTGCTATTAAAAGTCCCTCATATCATGAACCATTAATCACTTGTGAGTGAACGCGAATATTGTGAATAGATCTATTGGAGGTTGACAGCCCATTTGAGCTAGCCGGATAGATAGCCTTCGTGCTAGCCGGATTGATAGTCAAATGCACATTATTTGAGAACTACTAGGAAGTTGGCAAGCTCCTACTCGAGGGCATTGTTACTTACATCATCATTATGGTGTTGGTAATTTATATCATTTTATGATATCACACACGTTAACGTTTGAGTTCATGAGGCTTAGGGCAATACGCTGCGTTACTACGTTTTATAACTATTTAACTTGTGTTCAAACTATTACTCATTCTTAAACACTGTGGATTCACTCAACCGTTGTGTTGACTTTTTAGCATGTTTATCTCAGGTCCATAACAAGCAAGGATGGCATGGAAGGGCATGGATACGGAAGGAAGGCTAAGATTTTATTATTCTTTGATAAATTATTGGATAAATTGTAAAGCTATTGGGACCTTATTTTGTAAACTCTGATACTGAATAATAAAATCATTTTAACAATCCAATTGTAGATTGTTTTTCTATTATTATAACTGTTGTACCGTCGAGTAACACCCAGCTTTAATTCCGCTGCGTATCCCAAATTTGGGGGTGTTACAGATTGGTATCAGAGCTATAGTTATAGAGAAACGGGTCTAATTGAGATCCGAACTATAACCACTTTTTCATAAAAATATTTTATAGCCTTTCGTTGTCTGTGCCTTCCATCCTCCAGATGATTATGTGACTTTCAGGTAATTATGTTACTCAAAAACTTTAATAAACTGGTATATACATTTATGATATACTTCTGATCGCTTTATACAAATAAACATATCTGAAGATGCCTATTCTAAGGCATTACGTTTTAATCCTATTTCCATGAGCATGTATCTACTTCAATATCTCCATAAATTTACAAAACTTTCCTAAGACATTGTGGTTTCCACAATTCTTATCCTATTTACGTTAAAAATATACTCTCCACTATTTTAAAAACTATGTCAACTCACCTTGATTACCTTACTCTCATATCCAAAAATGGGTATAAATACTCTCTCCGTACTCCCAGAATACCTAATTCATTAACTAATTACTAATATTAAATTAGAAATTCCCAAGTAGGATAATTAACTCATAAATCTTGAATAACGTCTTCCCATCACTACACAATTCATACCAAAGATTACCCTAGAAAATCAGCAGGATCCCAACAATCGTCAGAAGACAACAACAACGTTTAAATAAAAATAAGAAATTTTTGTTATAACAATAAACCATAGTTCAGCTCTTTAGGGTTGTAATTTTCCCTTTGTACTTTACCTTGGGTACGATGATGTAACCAAGTTATAACTAGTACTTTCCCATCTAATGTCTTTTAATAATCCCAATACTACTATAACCATCGTCCATTTCACTTTCCTCTTATATTATTCATAGCCACTTCATAATAATATACCACCATTTTATACCTGATTATATCTATTAGGTTTCTCTGCGAATATATTCCTAAGAATTTCTTCAAACTATTTTCCTATCACCCCAAAGGTTGATATCCTGCCATCCTACCAATTATATACTATCATTATCCGAATCGATTCCTTATTACTCTAAAAAGTATTCAGGATGCTATTTTATAAAAATAAAACGTTGAACACCATCTAAAACTTGTGAAATCTAATATCAAATTTGACTGAATCACGCATTACATCATTTGTCCTAAATTATACATAGCCTGATCACCTATGTCTAATTCAGGAAGGATGATGTCATGGGAGAAACGGTTATCTTTGTAGGTTTCCAAAACAAGCTTCATTCAAAAGCAAAACCTTGTATCAAGATAAACTCTTAGCAAACGTTTCTAACGTCCACGTCTTCTAAATACTTACATCATTTTATTATAAATCGTTAACCCATAAGCTATTATTTCTCTATTCATATTATTTAGAACGCCTTTTCATAAATTATAAAAATGAAAATTATAAATCCGAGAATCACTAAAATTCATAAAACACAAATAATGTAAAATTTCATTAAAATCCATAAATATTAATACATAACGAAATAATTAGCATCGGTAGTGCTAATGTTACAAATATCACTAAGTAAACGATAGAATCGCCAATAGGTTGATCCGCTAAGCTAATGAAGAACAACACCACGCCTACGAGAGCAAGAATCACAACTGGATGTAAAATCTTGAAAACTCTGTAACGAAAAACGTAAACGAATTACAAACGCGATAATAAAAGAAATAATCATACGCATAATCTTATTCATAAACGATTACAAGAAAATACAAATGAAATAAAAGTTGCTTTGACATTCCTACCCCCATATCTTGTCCACACCGATAGCTAGGACCACTAGAGGAACGAGAACTGCTAAGACTATAGCCAAGAACTCATAGTCTTCCTCCGGAACATAGGCGAAATAAATCGCAGCAGCAACGGTGTAGATAATCGCGATAATGGTAATGGGGTGCGGCATTTTATAAAAATTATAAATGGAAAGGTTAGTAGGAAAGAATGAGGATTGAAATGGGGTATTTATAAAATCAAAAACTAGCCGTTGGACACTATTCATAGCCGTTGGAAATCACTGTTCATGAACGTTTGAAAATTAAAAAAAAAAGAAAAGAAAAAAAAATTCATCATCTACAAAAGTTTAAAAATTTTCTTTACATTCATTAAGTTTTCATCAGAAATTTTCTTATTTAAAAGACAGTTTTTCGATGTCAAAAATTTGATTTTTACAAAACAAGAAAATTTGAAATCAGGATATTTTCAAGGATAATTACTGAAACAGGATAAATTTTTATAAATAACAATCTTCATTTAAAATAAAATTTCTTAAGTTTATATGACCTTTGGAATAATATTTGCACATGTAAATTTAAATAATAAGTTTTCATAAATTAAACATTTCGTCCTTATCATTTCGAAACACCTAACATAGATTGAATCTCGGGACGAGATTCCGTTAAGGGGGTGAGACTGTAACCACCGGTAAATTTCCACTTAAATTAAAATAATATTTCTCTATGTAAATTTTTTTTTAAACGTTATCACAACAATCAACTAAGGTCACATAACTCACATTCTAAATAAACAAGTTCATTTAGGTTCGTTTTGAATAAATATATTTAAATGTCAAGTATAAAAAGTTTTTAACTTTTATTTATCACTTTACGATTTTTCGTTAATATTAATTATTAAACGTTCAAACTAAACGTTAGCCATTTAGAGTTTTAACGAAATTTTTTCGGTTATTAAATTAACTATTAACTTATATTTATTATCACTATAAAGTTTTAGTTTAAATAACATTTAAACACTCCGACAAACTCACGACTAATTCTAAATATAAAAAAATTGAGTATGTTGATAAGTTTTAACACTTTTATAAGCTTTATATTTTTACGTCACCCGGTTTTAAATTTCGTAACTTAAGGGCTTAACGCTAGTAATTACCAGGATCAAACTATACCCTCTAAACCTTAAACTAATAATAAAACTATCACAAAAACTTCTAAAAGACACGTCCATTACATGTTAAAAATACAAATATATAACTTAAAACCATGAAACATACCCATTGTCATATCTATACATGCATGCCCTATTTTTCTATCATTCATACAAAAACCATACGTGTATAGTTATGCTACTTCTAACATGCATGGATTTTCATCACATGTTCATGCATTTTTGATCATTATACGTGTATCATCATACATAATTACAAGGCCATTTTCGTTTAAAAATCAAGTACACGTCTTATACTTTGACACCATATTTCAAACTAGTCCCATGTATGACACACACATAACCTTGTTTCTAGAAATCCTACTTAGAGTCAAAGTTATTTGTTAGGAATCATGGCTAGAGTTAATCCACATATACATATTACTCTCTTCGTTACAAGTAGTAAAACCAGGAGATTAGAATGCATCAACATGTTTCCCACATACACCACATCATGATCTAACATTCTCTAGAAGACCTAGCCAAATAAATCACCATACAAGCTTTCATGGACAACTTCTAAACACATCACCTTGTCCTCTACTCTTGTGGCTAAGAGTCGAACAAGACACCTTGTTCCCTGGATTTTTGACAAAGTACACCAAGCCTTCTATGTGTCTCCTATAAAACCACTCGAAACAATAGGTTACCAATCAAACCGTGTGTCCTCTTTTGAGTCCATTAGCCTTAAGTATCAAACCCCTGAAATTCTTCCTATAAATTCGACATACAAGTACCAATTTCACTCATCTCTCACTCAAAACAGCAAATCACTCATTCACTCATACACCTACTGCTATTAGAAGTACCTTAGAAGAGTTAGGATCAAGTGGATTAGGAGTTTGAAGCTTGGGAAGCTTTGGTTTTAGTTGAAGCTCAATATAGTCGAACCTTTCCACCATCAATTTCTGTAAGTCCTAGCCTTTCTAATCTCTTTAGCTCATGATAATACTTCATTTTAATAAGCTTGAATCAAATATTAAGCCAATACAAACATTTCCTTTCTTCTTTTCTTTTTCTGTTTTGGTCGAGCAAACAAACACCCTCTATTGTTTTTCTTCTTGATATTTTAAGAACACTAGACTATGGTACACTCACATATTGTTGAAGAGAATATTTTTAGAAGAACGTAGCAATTTGAATCATCAAAAACGAGTAAACGAGTCAAAAGTTATGTCGATTTGAAGTTGAATAAAAACTATAAAAACCTACTGTTACAGCAGGCAGAATCACGCAAAACGAGGCCTTTCTGGTCCGTTTCGTCAAAAACTTAAAACATGAAAGTTCTCCGGAACGACATTTTCTTCAAAACTTCTTTAGATCTCGAGTCATGAAAACGCATAACAAAGGGTGTTTTTAATTAATTTCAGAACAGTTTTTTTTAAAAGGGACAGCAGCAGAGCTGCTGCTTTGGACCTAAATTTCATGTAGTAAACTTGCTTCTAAAAATCTGGGTCTCGACATGGTTAAAGTACACTAGAAGGTCTAAACATAGGAAAAAGAATCAGCCATTTTCATTGAGAAACGAGGGAGAACGGGGCGTTTAAAATTGGTGTTTTTCTGTGTCGAGTATATATTGGATCGCAAGTTTCTGTTATTTATTCTGAGATCGTGGGATCAAATCAGGCAATAATATTTCACAAGAATACTTTTATAACACTTATAAACATTTTAGAAAAGGATTCGTAAAAAGTTTCGAGGTAAAACGCAAGACATGAATTGTTTTTGATTAAAAGGATTTCGAGTGGGATCGGGGGTTAAACACAAGGATCAATTATGCCAAAAACTCTAAAATATTTCTATTGTTGGACTTGTTGTGTAATTGGGAAATCCCTAAGGGGTAAAAACTGTCCATTTGAAACTTAAGGGTAGAAAGTGTCATTTAACCAAAGTTCAGGGGTAAAAGTTGTCATTTTTATATAGTTCAAAGGTAAAAGTTGTCAACTTTAGAAACTTGAGAGTTTAAAATGAAAATATATATAAACCCTAATTATTATTTAATATTATTATTATTATTATTATTATTATTATTATTATTATTATTATTATTATTATTATTATTATTATTATTATTATTATTATTATTAAGTTTTATTTAAACTTAATATACGTTTTGTACTATAACTAACAAACGAAGTATCCATTTAACGAACGGACGGAACCAAATCGTACAGATAAGAAAATAAAATAAAATAATACTTTTGAAACTACATATTGGCTCGATAAAATATTTAACCATTAAACCAAAACGGAACAAACATTGAAAAACTTATATAATCAGAAACGAATACTGAGAACTTGACATAATAACCCAGGTTTCAAGCCGGAGACGTTTATCAACTTCATTTAACTTTGTTTTCCATCCAGACTGCCCAGGTGAGTTCATAGTCCCACTTTTATACTATTTTCCAAACTTGTGGGGAGATACATGCTACAAAACCGAACACAAGTATTTTCTGTATGCTATATATCCTAATCTGGTATTGCCTAAGTTAAACGCTTTTGCTATTAAAAGTCCCTCATATCATGAACCATTAATCACTTGTGAGTGAACGCGAATATTGTGAATAGATCTATTGGAGGTTGACAGCCCATTTGAGCTAGCCGGATAGATAGCCTTCGTGCTAGCCGGATTGATAGTCAAATGCACATTATTTGAGAACTACTAGGAAGTTGGCAAGCTCCTACTCGAGGGCATTGTTACTTACATCATCATTATGGTGTTGGTAATTTATATCATTTTATGATATCACACACGTTAACGTTTGAGTTCATGAGGCTTAGGGCAATACGCTGCGTTACTACGTTTTATAACTATTTAACTTGTGTTCAAACTATTACTCATTCTTAAACACTGTGGATTCACTCAACCGTTGTGTTGACTTTTTAGCATGTTTATCTCAGGTCCATAACAAGCAAGGATGGCATGGAAGGGCATGGATACGGAAGGAAGGCTAAGATTTTATTATTCTTTGATAAATTATTGGATAAATTGTAAAGCTATTGGGACCTTATTTTGTAAACTCTGATACTGAATAATAAAATCATTTTAACAATCCAATTGTAGATTGTTTTTCTATTATTATAACTGTTGTACCGTCGAGTAACACCCAGCTTTAATTCCGCTGCGTATCCCAAATTTGGGGGTGTTACATTCAAACGCGATTTTAAAACCGTAACGTACGAATTAAAACGTAACTTTTAATGAAAAATTATCCTACAAATATGAAACAATTTTCTAAAAATCTTAAACAACTAAAAAGAATTTTCAAAAAAAGAAAAATATTTTTTTGACTTTTTATTTATTTTCTATGAATTTATTTCTATTTTTGTATTTTTAAATGTAATTAAAAATAAAAGAAATTGTAAAATAAATGGGAAAAATAAAAAATTAATTTTGAAAAATCTAAAATAATAGAAAAGAATCATCTAAAATATTTTTGAATTTTTAATGGCTTTTTCTGATTTTTATTGATTTTTGTTTATTAAAAAGTATTAAAAACTAAGAAAAATAGTAAAACAACTCAGAAAAATATGAAAAATTCACAGAAAATCTAAAATATTATAAGGAACTTGGATAAAAATTTTGAATTAAAAATAAGTTGCAGAAGTGCTTATTGGTTAGAAAACAGCTAATCATAAGTGCTTATTAATAAGCACTTGTGTCTAAACTTTATGAAACTTGTAACAGAGATGTATAATGCTCAATTATATCAAACTCAGTCCGTAAGAAGCACAGAAACAAAGGTACCATGTAATAAGCAGTCTATAATAAGCTAATGAATAAGCAGATTCAACACAGATTAAGCCAGAAGCTATAGAACAATGCAAAACTCTACTAAATACTTATCTAAACTCAGAAACTACAAATAATCTGAGGTTCAAGATCAAATATAAACTAGCAAGCCTATAATACAAAACAGTTACTAGTTCTAATGGAGTAACTAGCAGGCTACAATAAGCTTTCCAAATAAGCTCAAAACTGAAATATCAAGGGGGCAAAAGCTTCACTATACTACTGACTATCTAAAAACAGCAAATGCCCTATTACAATCTATCAAGTGCTACTCTAAATGAAAGTAAGATCAGAAGCTATCAGAAACTAAAACCTGAATTCAGTTGACTTATATAATGCTACACTACTTTGACTTAAACAGATTTCAAACGATTTAAACTACTTCTACTTGTTGTATTAAGCTAATATGGAACTAGATTAAGCTACTATAAACTATTTTGCAACTATCACTAAAGTTTCACTAACTGATTTATCACTACACTAACAGTTAACTAAATTGAAATCTACTTTTGACTTTTTATGAACTTTTCTACTGATTTAATGATATAAGTATATATTATTACACTAATGCAGCCTATGTGTGGTCATGAAACAGTAATCCAACAACAATAATTCTCAGTGAATCTCAGATCCAAACACCCCCTTATCTAACCATCTACACTGTGAAACTATGATCTAAGCTACCAATCACCAATCCACTGATCCAATAAGCTAAAATAATAACCACAGAAGCAATATCAACAATCAATAACAACTAAAATCCACAGGAACTCAGAATCTCAGATCTATGCTACAAATAAAGCAAAATGTGAAAACAGAACTTACAGAAACATCACATCTGAGCATGAAAAGAGATGTTTCATTTAGCTAGCCTGTCTCTAGACAGGCTCAAACCTTTCCCTTTCTGCTTTGGCCTGCCAAAATCACTTCAGATCTCCAATAAGTCAAGACAGTTGACTTTGTTTGACTGAATGAACTATGGAACAATTCTACTTAAAACAACAATTTCACAAGAACTAAATAGCTAGTATGAGATGTGAACTATTTCTAAACAGCTTATTTGAAAGCTGATTCAAAAACAAAAGCTTATTTTTTTTGTTATTTTCTGATTTTCTTGAAACTTTTGAATTCAATAAAACTGAATTGACATGAAACAAGAATCAAAATGTTTGTAAACTAAGAAACTGATGAAAATTTAAGAGAATACAATCTAAATCACTTGAGTAAAAGTAAATAGCAGAATTGATTAAAGCTAAAAATGGATTTCATTAAGAAATAAAGAGTACAATTAAACTATTACAACTGAGATAAGAAATGGGCAGAGCTTCGCTATTCTACACTCCACCACCTAATTCAGCTATCTAAGCACTCTATATATAGCTATGAGATGAAAATTCTATATATGAGGAGCTCACAGATTGCCAGCTTGGCAATCCGTGTGGTGTGCTTCCTTGAATCAATTCTAAGCGCTTTGATCACCTCTCAATCATTCCCTTTGATTTACAACCCTTGGATTAGATAAAATGACGTGTTTACACCAATGGAATGAGGCCACGTGTACTATTTTGTGCTTCTTTGGCTCTGACAAGTCCTGACACTCCTGACACCCTTCTAGAAGACCAATGATTGGACCAATTTACCCTTAATTGTGGTAAATTGGGATGTGGTTATATTAGGGTTCATGTGGGAACAGTGAATTCTGGGAAACGGGGTTAATTTGGGGGGCGGGTAAAGTAATATTATTTTAATTGGTTTGACTTGGGTTGACCTTTGACCCGTGGTATATATGTTGACCGAGGGTGAGTTGTGGACCGGGCTTAAGGATTGGTTTTGGGCTTTGGGCTTATGGTTTGTAACTTGGGTGTTTTGGACTTGTATTATTTGGATCCGGCTTTATTTCTATGTAATTTCAGATTTTGATACTAGAAACATATAAGGACTAAAAGTGAAAATCTAAAATATTGAGGACCAAATTTGTCATATCTCAATAGTACATTTCCAAGGGCTTAAGATGACAAGGTTTGAAGATATGAGGACCTATCATGTCATTTCTTCAAAGATAACTTCAGAGGGTTAAATATGACAAGTGATGAAACTTCAGGGACTCAAAGTGATAATCTCTTCAAACGTAATCCCAGGACCAAATCTGACAAATCTCAAATCATTGAGGTCTTCTATGAACTTTGTAGGCTCAGCATTGACTTTCATTGACTGATCTGCACACGTTCCACTCTCGTGCTCGTTTTTGTCGGTTTCCGTTTGTTTTTCATCATTTTACGAGATATCCGTTCCTGCACATTCACAATCACAAAAACACATATTCTTTGGCGTTTTGGGTTTGTTTTTGGTTTATTAAGTCCCATATTGATTAAGAAAAGGTGAGTAAATAAGTACTCACCAGAGACCCACACGTCCTCTATCGCACTTACCTAGTAATGAGCCTAGTTTATTTAGGAGACGACTTTATGACTTAGCACCTTCCTATTTCCCTACAAATCTTCCTACCTCATCTTGGAAATTTGAGGTTGGAGGAGATTCCCATAAGACACCTTCAGAAAACCAGGAAGATCAGGTTGAGAACATATTGAGTAGTTTAGATGAACTTACTATTGATTTTCTCAAGAAGATAGAAGAAGGTCATAGTAATAGGCAAGTAGAAAATCAACAAGATTTTAGTAAATTTAAGGATAAGCTTAGACAAACCCGTACCCAGATTTCTAAAATTCAAAAGGAACAAATGAAACATAACAATAAGATTGCCTTTGCCCGCTTTAGAATTACTACCTTAGAAAAGATAATCGATGATAACCAAGTCCTTCATCGATTAGATATAGGAAGTCCTTTCGATCTTAACCCCTAAGTTTTAGGAAAAATTATCAACTGGTACACTTTTGTTACCCCATAAGTTTTAAGTTACAACTTCACCTTATGATATGTACTATAAATAATGGTACTAGTTAGGTATGGAATATGTAAGATAGAATACCTATAAGATAATGTATGATACTTTACCCTATGTTAGAAATCCTTAACTACTTCCTAGAATAGAAATACTACCTTTCGACCATCCTTTATTAAGTTACTTTAGGATATCCTGAACCTTAGAAAGTTACCCATCCCTAAGAAACACAACAAGTTAGATACTTGTTATAATCCACCTTTGATTTTGCCCTACTTAGGATGATCTTTAAGTATTTAAAATAGACAATTTTAATGCCCTAACCCGAAGCCTTATAAGATAGAGAAATATTCTGGAATATTATTTTTGAACTTTAGGCATTATAAGGATAAGACTAGGATATTACCCTTTAGATACTTAGTAAGTGCTGATAGAGTAGGCTCCAAGGAGAAATAAATCCATTCCCTATATTTACCTCTCCCCACAAAAATTTCCTCCCTTCCCTATCCGGCAATCTACCTAAAACCTCTATCTTTCCCAAAAACATATGGCATAAATAGAGATACTTGTTAAACTTTTGGTTATAACAAGTTATTTATGACCTTATGCGATTGTGATTTTCTTCCTAGTTGTTATATGACATTGTATGTCATGTATTACAACTCTTCCCATATTCTATTCCCTACCCTCTTCCGACACCTTAGATCACTTCCTCCATCATTTTATATGATACTAATGATGAGAATCCTTATTCTACATCATAACGATCTGAATTCATTCCGAATTCTTCCTCGTCTCTAATCCTCACTTCTCTGAAATCTCTTAAGTTTCCCCTAGTTAAAGAGTCTTCCCCTAACTATCCCTATATGCTAGCATATAACAGTTATATACAAGCATATTCCTATCCTTCCCTCTTTACTCCCTATTCCCTTAAGATTACTATGAATTCCGAAGTAGCTTCCCCTCTTAGTAAAACCCATAGTACACTCTCTAGGTTTCCCCATATTTTAGGTTAGAAATAGTTTACCCTTAGAAAAACATAAGAATAGATAGAAGATACCTTAAATCCCCTAGATGAAACATCTCTAAGAAATTATCAAGGAAATAGAAAGTAAAAATAGAAATTTTGGAAATTTTTAGAAAAACTAAACTAAAAAATATTTTCTAAGTAGGAAATAAGAAAGATATTACGAATAGATAAACTTAGCCTATGATAAGATTACCATATTAATATCGAGGATATTAGAATTAGTTGTTAAGATTAGGTGAAAGGAATCCTTAAAAAAACACTAAAGAATTAGAGTAATAAGTTATTGACCTAGAATCCTAGATTTTTATATAGGTTAGTTGTACGGGCATTCGTTAAAGTTTTCACCACATAGATAAGCCAATAGAAAATTTTAGTTTACCTTTACCTAGTTTCTTAAGCCATATGTCCTGTATCAGGATTTTATCTCGGAAGATACTGTGGATATTACCTTACCTGGCTTTAAATACCTAGGATATAAGTTAGAAAAATTTAGCCAAAGAACTAAGCAAGAATGATTGCTCAAATTAGTGTATACTATAGAGTATTTATATTTCTCCAAAGGATTTGAAGTAAATACAAATCCCGAGATCGTAGTCCGTGTGAAGGTGTGAATGGAATTTCAAATTCCCGGTTCGTGAAACGTGTCGTAAAAGTGGGAAAAAGTGATATTAATGAGATTTAAACTAATGAATATGATAATAAAGCACAATTAACCAATTAAGCATGTAATTCAAATTACCAAACCTAAAACGCAACGTAGAACCAAAAACGTAAGCTAAAAATGTAAAATAAACGTAAACGCGCGAATTAAAAAGTGAATTTGAAGCTATGCTAATCCTACGGGTTTGAAAATAATTTTCCTAAGTTAAAAGTAATAAAAGAAAATTTTGAGAAAAAGAAAAACAATTTTTTGACTTTTTATGTAATTTTTATGAATTTAAAACTAATTTAACTAATTAAAAATTAAGAGAAAATGGAAATTAAGTGAGAAAAATACAAAATTAATTTTGAAAATTCTAAAATAACTAAAAACTATTTTTAAAACTGAAAATATATTTTTTTGGCTTTTTGTGTAATTATTATGAATTAAAAACTATTTTAACTAATTAAAAAATAATTAAAATTCAAATAAAATTGAAATTAAATGAGAAAAATGCAAAATTAATTTGTAAAAATCTAAAATAAATGAAAACTATTTTCTAAAATATTTTTGGATTTTTTATGCTTTTCTGATTTTTTGGGATTTTTGGAATTTAAAAAGTATTAAAAATAGATTAAAAACTAATATTTAATAAGAAAAATAGCAAACTAATTTAGAAAAATATGAAAAATTCAGGAAAATTCTAAAATAAATTATAAAACCAAGGAAAAGTTTGAAAACTAGAAAATAAGCTGGGTAAGTGCTTAATGCTTTGAAAACAGCTTATTGAGAATGCTTATTAATAAGCACTCTTGACCAAATGGTTTGAAACTTTGACCAAAGGTATTTTTGACTCAAATAAGCTTAAATGAACTGAGGTTAGGCTAATAAGTTCACTGAAACTTAGATATAGCCCAATAAGAAGTATAATAAGCACTTATGAAAAGCAGAAACCAAAATGAAAAAGCCAGAAGCTCAAGTTCAATGAAAATAGCAAAAATAAGCACTAAGGAACTAATGTGAGCCACAAATTTCAAGTTACACACAACCAATTAAAGTAGCAGGCCTACTCTTGAAATAAGAAACTAGCAAAAGCACCTACTCTTGACAGGTCAAATAAGCAATGCAAATAAGCTTGTACTTGTGAGCTTATGGGGGCAAACACTTCTCTAACCTACTGAGATAACAGAAGCACCAGAAAAACTTACTCAAAAGCTTATTTGATATCCAAATTGATCCCTAAAACTTTGGTGAAACCTGATGGTGCAGGGGACCTTTTGTTCAAACAGGCAACTTTGATCCAATATTTGAATGAGCAAATTAGATTCAAACCTAAATTTTCTTTTTATTTATGAATCTTAAGCTGCTAAAATCCCTAAATAAGCAAATGAATCCTAATTTCAAATAGTATTGAATCCTACAATGGTTTATAAAGATTCGGCAAAATCTGAGTTGATACTAGCTTTTGACTTTTTGATTTAACACCTAGTTTGACTATATTGAAATTCTACTAATCTAAATTTATCCTATATGAAGTACTACTCTAATTTACTACTAAATTAAACTAAAAATATCCTAATCCTAACAGTTAACCAAGAAACAGATTTTCAAAAACAGGTATAAGCCTGGTGACTTTTGATTTTGACTTTTTACCTTAAACTTATTGAGTTTTATGATTCAACTATTTTACTTATGCCTAACTTGATGTGATTGAACTATGTTAACCTCCAGGAAAACACTCAATCAAAAATTACACCACTGATCCAAACACTCTTGTATATGACCTGTTATTAACTTCTGCAAATCAACTAAGCCCAAAGCAATTTCAACCACCAACTCAATTCAGATATGTATCAAGTAAACTCAAAATAATCCAGAATCACAGAGATCAACCACAAGTTTCAACTAGAACTCAGATCCAATTTATGTAACAGATATGAAATGGTAATCTCAATTAGAAATGCAATCTACAATATTAAGCTAAAAATTACCAAAGTTAAGCTAAATATTGAGTATACTAAATTGAAACAGAAATAAGCTATAATAATCAAATTTATACTACTGCTACTATATTATGATATTTTAGAGAAAATTTAAATGAAACTTACAAGGTAAATCCCCCTCAGCTCAACAGAGGGGGTTCACTTAGCTTGCCTGTCTCTAGACAGGCCAAATGGCTCCCTTTTGGACTGTCAAATCACCTCAACTGCTTATTTGAATTAGCAAATTTGTCCTCAGTTGACTTTTTGTTGACTTTTAGGAACTTGAGAAGTAATGAACTAAATAAGCTCACCACAAGCTATAACAGCTTGAATAAGCTTATATGAATGACTAAAAGGCTTATTGAAGCCTGATTTTAAGTAATAAAGGTAAACATATTTTTGGTTTTTATTTGATTTTCTGATTTTTTATTTTTATTTTTGAGGTATATTCAAATAAAACAAATAAAACAGATTATGCTTAGGAAATAAGGAGTTTATAATGATCTAGATACTGGAATTAAGCAAACAATATGCTAAAACAACAATATTAAGGTGAAACTTGAAACAGAAATTTAAAAGTAAAACAACTCAATTATATTAATTTGAAATTCAGTACAATACTTGAAAGAAAGAAATTACAATAAGAAACTAATTTTAAGCAGAGAAAATACTAAAAAAACTACAAACAATACATGAGCTATGAAGGGGGTATATATAGGCTGATGAGAGGGGAAGCTGATGAGGCGGAAAATGATCCGTTTTTAGGGGGTCATTTAAGCCGGAATTAGAATTTATTTGATCAAATATTGCCTTAAATCGTTCCTTTTGTGATTTTAGGTACTTTGGGAGTGAATTCTGGAAAAGGAAGCATTTTGGACGTTTTTGGAGCATAAAAGTGAAGAAAACGGCAAAGTCTTAATTTTCCTTGCTGGGAACAGTACCTGACGGCGTCAAGAGCAATTTTGGAGACGGCCCAGAGCAGCAATACACATGACGGCGTCAAATCTGGATCTAGGCAATCCGATTATATTTTTGGCGGCGGGTTGACGGCGTCAGAACTTTCTTCTTGACGCCGTCACCTTAGTAAATCTATATATAGTCTTTGTAATTTTCATTCTAAAGAGAGGAGAATTTTAGGGTAGAACTTAATAAACCCTAGCTCGTTTGTAACAGTATTTTCAAGGGTTTTCACCCCTTGAAACCCTTCATGTTCAATTGAGATAAGTTTCCTTTCAATTCATTCAATATGTCTATGTGTTGTTTGAATATATCTTACGCTTGTCTTGATTTTAACATGCTAGGCTAGATCTCTTGTGTGTTTGCTTAGATGTAATGAAACCTAGATGTTGATTATAGGTTGATTGCTTGTTTATAGTTGTAATGGATGAATGATTTCGATGTTAGGCTTAAGAAAACTGGCAGACTTCCATTGTGTGACATGCTTGAACGTCTTAAGAAACATGAACCAATGCGTACTAGGTTTTTATGGTTGTATTTAATGCATGAGCGAATTCTAGTGATCCCATGTTAGGAGCTTTTTGCAGGCTTGACATAGGAGTGAAGTAGGAGCTTATAGAGTTGCGGAAGTACGTACGCCACCCCACGATTGGTATTAAGGAATATTACCCGTCATCCACGCAACTGTAACAAACAATTAACCTGTAAAAGATATATAGGGAGTAGTGAAATCTAAGTAAACACATGATGCGTGGGAATCGCAACAGGCTTTACCTCTCGAGGGATCTCGAGAAGCTTACAACCCCCACCAGGCAGTGTACCTGATCGTTGTAGTATAGTATAGTGACAAGTACCGGGGGATTGATCGTTCAGCTTAGGAATAGTGTCGCTAGGATTAGAAAGCCTAATTACTAGTTCTAAAGGTGAGGGATGATTATTTTTGTATTTTTATATTTTATGGAAAGCAAGTAAAATCTCGGATTTTGGAAGAGTGGGCGGAATTAGTTGCTATTCAACTAACCCAAAATGAAGATGCAATCAAAATAAAATACTAAAAATGAAAATAAACTAATTATACTAAAGTTGTGAGCAGTATTTGGAGAAAATGTGTTTACTTAGACTTCACTACTCCCTAGATATCTTTTACACGTTAATTACTTGTTATAATTGTATGGATGACGGATTGTATTCCTTAATACCATTCATGGGGTGACATACATAACTCCCCAATTCTATGAGCTCTTATCTCCTCCTACACCATGACCCAGCACAACTATAGGGATTGTAAACAGTGGCTCATGCATTAAATACAACCAATAAAGACCTAGTACGCCTCGGTTCATGTTTCTTAAGACGTTCAAGCATGTTACCATTTGGAGATCTGCCAGTTTTCTTAAGCCTAACATATAAAATCATTCATCCAAGACAAGAATAAACAAGTAATCAACACATAATCAATATCTAGGTTTCATTAGATCTAAGCAAACACAAAAGAGATCTAGCCTAGCATAATGGAATTGAGACAAGAACAAGATATAGACAAGCAACACATAGACATATTGATTGAATTAGAAGAACACTTATCTCAATTACAATGCAAGGTATCAAGGGTTTGGAACCCTTGAAAAACCTGTAAAAGTTGCACCAAATTCGTCTTTAGGGTTTCTCCAAAACATCTCTTTTTTATGTGAAAAAATTAGAAAACTATATATAGGAAAATAGAGGTGACGGCGTCAAGAGCAAGGGTGTGACGCCGTCATCTCGCCGCCAAATTCTTCCTCGGACGGCCTTGATCTACTTCTGACGCCCTGTGTGACGCCGTCATCTACTACGGTATTTTATTCTTAGGGTTTTGACGCCATCATGAGTTACTCTTGACGCCTTCATGTACTGTTCCCAGCATAGGATTTTGAGACTTTGCCGTTTTCTTCACTTTTATGCTCCAAAAACGTCCGAAATGGCTTCTTTTCCAGAATTCACTCTCCAAGTACCTAAAATCACAAAAGGAACGATTTAGGGCAATATTTGATCAAATAAAGTCGGATTCGGGCTTAAATGACCCCCTAAAAACGGATCATTTTTCGCCTCATCATATACCCTTACACTTGAGATTTGCTTGTCCTCAAGCAAATGCGCTTTTATTCTACTCAAAAGACAAGTTAGGGGTCATTTAACACTAATATAAAAGTAATTACAACAAATAATCGTTCCACTAAAGACCAATAGACAAACACGGAGGTCATACACAAGCACCTCACAAATAGTGTTTAGATACTCACATCTCTCGGGTGTAATAAAGTAATATAACATTATGGAAATGGAAGATATCTCTCACTACCTGTCATAGCAAAATAGATTACCATAGGCTTGGGAAAGGATCAAACCTCCACCACATGGCGTAAGCACCTAGGATAAACTATCAAAGAGGTCTTTTAAAGGGTTGTAACGTTAGGTATAGGGATATGAATTACACGGTTTTGTTGGATAAAGGAAGTTTTACTGGTGGCGAGTTAACAATCTTGGTTAATTACATGTACAATATGGCGTTGCTAAGCCAAGACTAGACTCGACTTAAGCTAATAAATGAGAAATAACAAAAACATAAAATGAACATAGAATGAAACGGGATGGTAGTCCGTATGTTTTTTTCTCTTTTTTTTCTTTTTCCTTTTTCTATTTTTTTTCTTTCTTTTTCTTAATTTTTTTCGATTTTTTTTTTTTTTTTTTTTTTTTTTTTTTTTTTTTTTTTTTTTGCATACACTCTTACCGTACCATCCAAAATAATACATCATAGGGGTATGAACATTCCCCTTACACTTGAATCTTTACATACTTTACATTCAACTATTCTAATGACTCGAATTAAGAAAATCAAAACACTTGGAGCACTTTTAAGATTAACGTACATATGGGGGTAATAATATTATGTTCTTCCCCCATTACTCCATAAAATAAGTACTTACCCATGAGTCCCAATCGTCCCAAAACAATATGTACAAGGATATGACTCGACTTAGCAACCATGTAATCAATTAGAAAGTTAACTTAGGGTTTAACAAATAACAATAATGCACTAAAGATGAGCGCATACACGGAAGGCTAAGGCGATTTGGTTGTACATTTAAGTGGGGTGTAACAAATTCTTCTTTTAAGTAAGATGCTTAAAGTTAGAAACGAAAAGATAGGCTCGGAGGGGTGTACTAGGGGTATCGTGTACTAAAAATGAGTACAACGCTAAGGGTGTGGGAAAAATTAGTTGACTTAACTAGCCAAGTAATATGACTTAAATGGTCAAGTAATTATAATACGGGTTTAACACAAGGGTGATCCTAATGCCTCTTATCATGTAGTAAATCCTACCACACGAATATAGTCTCACTAGCGGTCTCGGGATGCATCACTAACGCAAGTTCTAGAATCTAAATGCTACCGGTACACTCATAAGCACAAATAATAAATGCTTTTCCTATCAAATCTAAAGGCGACCCTCACATTTTTGGGTGGAAAATTTTTCTGAATATACGGTTATGTGCTAGTCATACAATCTCCTATCCATGAGACGCTTGCTATGGCTAAAGTTTCACTTCTAAATGTTGTAAACAATTTTAAATTTGGCGCTAAAATTACACTAACAAGTATTTCTCATAGTTTTATTACACATCTACTATCAAACAAAACAAACACAAGCGAAAGTGCATATGTAAGGTATCATCTTTTTACCCTCCCCTTGCATTTAAGATGAACATTGTCCCCAATGTTCAAGTAAAGAATGTAAAAGTGAAAAAGTAAAGAGAATGAAATCAAATACTCCCCTGATTCGCTCGGTATGGATTATAGGTTGGCCAGGTTAAATCTTCCTCCAAGAAAATGAACAATCAAAGCTTCCCTTCCAGAATATAAATCATCTCCTTGTCGAACATAACCTGTAAATCCTGACAAAAATAGACAAGACAACCTCGCGTAAAATCGGCGGCATCCTATATAAGTTACTAAATCCTAGAAAACAAAGTAAGATATAATGCTTGTGAAATGAAGTTTGCAGATTTCCTGGAGATTATAAAACTTAATAATTCACAAAAACCATAAGACTCCGTTAGAAAAACAAAACTGGTAAAATTTCCAGATTTTAACTCCTGACGCTGTCAAGAGTAAACCTCTGATGCCGTCAGAATGGACCTGCAGAAATTCTTATGTTAAGTTTCCGGAAAATTTCTGGAAAAACTTGGTCTTACTTCCTGGAAAATCCTGCAAAACTTCATTATGACTCAATACAAGCATTTGACTCTAACAAATACGAATATACATGTTCATTTAATATTGTGGAGAATCATGATCGGTTTGTTTCTTAAAAACATATTTGGGGTTTCCCCTTACACTTATCTTTTGCAAAAATACTTTTAGGTTGGAGTTAAGACTAGGCCAAACAACATAGTAAAGTATTTCCACATTTTAATTTAGAAACATGAGCAACCAACAATAAAAATAAAGCATGCATACGGAAGCAAATAACAAACAAACGAATAAAATCACACAAAACATGGGTTGCCTCCCAAGAAGCGCTTTTCTTTATTTATGAGTCTTGTAGCTAGACTCAAGGTCATGGGTTACTACGTGACCTCATCATTGGTTCCACTCTCCGACTATAGATATTCCTTGTAGAAACCAATCACCTTTTTCTCAACCACCCCCATAATCATTTGGGCAAATTCTTCATCGACTTTATACCTTGGTCCAAGGGCCAAGCAATCTTTGTAGTAAAGACTCCTTTTTTCCCATACATAGTCCATGCCCTTTTTCTTATCCTTCTCATCAATATCCTCAAAAGCACCAACGTTGTCCTTATCAAAACGAGATATAAAGCGAAATTCTTTCATCCTATTGGGCATCCTATAAGTGATACTATCGGTGTTACTTGCAAATCGGATCGTGCCTTCTACCTTATCATATTCTAACTTAGACTCCTCAACAAATGGTTTGCCAAACACAACATTGGATAATCGACAATCAATAACATTAGCAAGATCCTCCACAATCATAAAGTCGGTGACAAAAGTGAATTACCAACAAAGACATGTAAACCTTTAACTCTCCCGACAAAGTTACAAACTCCACCGGGGTACTTGGGATCCCTTCTAGGTTCAAGTCTTGTTTTCACTATATCATTATAAACCGTTGAGGACATAATGTTGACTGGAGATTTAAAGTCAATGTAAGCATTGCTAATGTGCCTATATCCAATCATACATGGTATCTTAGCATTCTTAGGATCGCCTCTCTTGATCTTAGGTTCAATTATGGTGAAAGGAGATCGCGGGTTATCAATAAGATTATTATAATATGCAATCTCCTCCTTAGTGGGGTATAGATTAAAGTAGTCGTTAAGCTTCGGATCCATTTCCTCCTCTTCTAGTCCCTCAACAACATTCACAAAGTCATTAGGCCCTAGGTCCTTATTTGAATACAAGGCGGTTGCTAGGTCACTAAATGTATGTTCGAGTTCAATCTTAATCAACCTATTAAGCTCTCTAAGCTCCCTAATCTCACTCTCAATTTGTTCACGTAACACAGCCACTTCTCTAGGGGACAGGGGTGGATTCGCGTTTTCCATAATGGTCAACGGAATAGTCAATGAGGTTAATTTACTAACAAAGGCACAAAGAAATGAGATAGACTAAAGAAGACCTAAAAATAAAAAATAAAAATCTTACTAGAAAGGAATCTAGCAAGTAGACCTAATAAAAAGAAATCCTAACCTAGACAATAACTATTCCCCGGGCTGCGGCGCCAAAAACTTGATGCGTTGGAATCGCAACAGGCTTTACCTCTCGAGGGATCTCGAGAAGCTTACAACCCCCACCAGGCAGTGTACCTGATCGTTGTAGTATAGTATAGTGACAAGTACCGGGGGATTGATCGTTCAGCTTAGGAATAGTGTCGCTAGGATTAGAAAGCCTAATTACTAGTTCTAAAGGTGAGGGATGATTATTTTTATATTTTTATATTTTATGGAAAGCAAGTAAAATCTCGGGTTTTGGAAGAGTGGGCAGAATTAGTTGCTATTCAACTAACCCAAAACGAAGATGCAATCAAAATAAAATACTAAAAATGAAAATAAACTAATTATATTAAAGTTGTGAGCAGTATTTGGAGAAAATGTGTTTAATTAGACTTCACTACTCCCTAGATATCTTTTACACGTTAATTACTTGTTATAATTGTATGGATGACGGATTGTATTCCTTAATACCATTCATGGGGTGGCATACATAACTCCCCAATTCTATGAGCTCTTATCTCCTCCTACACCATGACCCAGCACAACTATAGGGATTGTAAACAGTGGCTCATGCATTAAATACAACCAATAAAGACCTAGTACGCCTCGGTTCATGTTTCTTAAGACGTTCAAGCATGTTACCATTTGGAGATCTGCCAGTTTTTTTAAGCCTAACATATAAAATCATTCATCCAAGACAAGAATAAACAAGTAATCAACACATAATCAATATCTAGGTTTCATTAGATCTAAGCAAACACAAAAGAGATCTAGCCTAGCATAATGGAATTGAGACAAGAACAAGATATAGACAACCAATACATAGACATATTGATTGAATTAGAAGAACACTTATCTCAATTACAATGCAAGGTATCAAGGGTTTGGAACCCTTGAAAAACCTGTAAAATTTGCACCAAATTCGTCTTTAGGGTTTCTCCAAAACTTCTCTTTTTTATGTGAAAAAACTAGAAAACTATATATAGGAAAATAGAGGTGACGGCGTCAAGAGCAAGCGTGTGACGCCGTCATCTCGCTGCCAAATTCTTCCTCGGACGGCCTTGATCTACTTCTGACGCCCTGTGTGACGCCGTCATCAACTACGGTATTTTATTCTTAGGGTTTTGACGCCGTCATGAGTTACTCTTGACGCCTTCATGTACTGTTCCAAGCATAGGATTTTGAGACTTTGCCGTTTTCTTCACTTTTATGCTCCAAAAACGTCCGAAATGGCTTCTTTTCCAGAATTCACTCTCCAAGTACCTAAAATCACAAAAGGAACGATTTAGGGCAATATTTGATCAAATAAAGTCGGATTCGGGCTTAAATGACCCCCTAAAAACGGATCATTTTTCGCCTCATCAACACAATTCTCCCATCCATTTTTCACACCACTAGTTTAATTAGTTTAATTTACATTCCTGTTATTTTATTTTGATTGCATCTTAGTTATTGGGTTAGTTGACTAGCAACTAATTCCGCCCACTCTTCCAAAAACCGAGATTTTTAATTGCTTTTTATAAAATAAAAAAATACAAAAAGAATCATCTCTCACCTCTAGACCTAGTTTTTAGGCTTTCTAATCCTAGCGACACTATTCCTGAGTTGAATGATCAATCCCCCGGTACTTGTCACTATAATATACTACAACGATCAGGTACACTGCCTGGTGGGGGTTGTAAGCTTCTTGAGATCCCTCGAGAGGTAAAGCCTGGTGCAATTCTCACGCATCTAGTTTTTGGCGCCGCTGTCGGGGAATAGTTATTATCTAGGTTAGGATTTCTTTTTATTAGGTCTACTTGCTAGATTCCTTTCTAGTAAGATTTTATTTTTATTTTTAGGTTTTCTTTAGTCTATCTATTTCTTCGTGTTTTTGTTCGTAACTCTTTACCATCCGACATCATGGAAGGTGGTAACATCTTTAAACCCATCAACCCACCACAACAAGACCACCCACAAAACCCACCACTAGCAAACCAACCTCTTAGGCCCCGAACCCTAGGAGAGTATTCCCGACCTAGCCACCAAGGCTATCAAAACACTATTGAGCTCACCCAAGGAGCCAATGTGTCCTCCTTGTGATCCGACACCATCCGGTTTGTGCAAAGCGGATGTGCATTCCATGGACTTCATTCCGAAGATCCTAATCAACATCTCAAGGACTTCCTTAAAATCGTGGATTCTATAGACCTTGATGTTACAACTAGAGAGTCAACCCGATTACGCCTATTCCAATTCTCTCTACGTGATCAAGGTAGTCAATGGCTTGAACGTTTACCCGTGGGATCCATCACCTTATGGGATGATCTCACCACTCGTTTCCTTGCTCAAATTTTCCCACCAGGGAGAACTACCAAGCTTAGAAATGATATCTTGATGTTCCAACAATGTCAAGGTGAAACTCTATATGAAGCATGGACTCGTTTCAAGGACTTACTCCAAAAAGTCCCTCATCATGACATAAATCTTTGGCTCCAAGTCCAAATCTTCTATGACCATATCGATCTCTCCACAAGGCGAACCATTGACCAATCGGCCGGTGGCAAGCTACGTGATCTAAGTGCGGAAGAATCATGGGAACTCATAGAAGATCTTGCTCTCTATGACAACGAAAGTTGGAATGATCCCCGTGATTTGAACAAAACGGTCAAGGCAATAACTTTACCTTCGAACAATTTTAGCACTCCCGACCGTAGGATCATGGAACTTGAGGACCAAGTCAAGTTTCTCGTGAAATCTTACGAAGCTCCTAAGCCTTCAAGCCAAGTGAACAAAATCACTTCTTCATGCGAATTATGTAGTGGTCCCCATGACACTCGTGATTGCGTGGAACTCCCCGGGACAGCTTTTGCGGACTAGACATCTTCACATACCGACGAAGCAGGAGATAAGTGGTACACCTTCAAACCCGAGCCAAACCCTTATGGTGATTCCTACAACCCTTCTTGGAAAAATCACCCAAACCTTAGGTGGAAGCAAAACCAAAACAATTCCTCCAATCCGCCTAATCGTTACCAACCAAACGGTCCACCCTCCAACCGTACTTTCAACAACAATCCTTCTAATAACTATGGTAGTACCAACAATCTTGAAGGATTGATGTCCAAGTTTATGGCATCTCAAGAAGCCCGCATAGCTAAGTTTGAAACAGAATTCAATCAACAACAAACGAAGATGACCAATAAGATTGACAACTTGTTGAAAGCCCTCAACAACCAAGCGTTAACTACACCTAGGAAGGACACTAGGGACGCAGTAGCGAAATCCAAACTAAGGACCCCTCGTCATCCAAACACGTCCACTTTGTCAATGTTATCACCATTAAACCAATTGATAAGGAGATAGAAGAAAGTGACAAGGATGAAGTTGGAGTAGAAACCGAGACTAGGGATGAAATTGAGGAAGTTGAGGTTAATAAGGGAGAAAAGTTAGAGGTAGTAGAGACTGTAGAAGAGTACTTTGATAAGTTGCCCACCAAGGAAGAATGGGAATATCACAAGGATTTATTCAATGATCCCGAGACACCATATATCCTTGGTTCACCCCTTGTTAAAGTGGGAGATCCCTCTAACATCAACATACCATGCAACATTGGGCATATGCATGTATGGAAAGCTTATATCGATCCTAGGTCTCCTATAAACATCATGACTAGGACTTATTATAATTGGGTAATGAAGAAACAACTTGGTTATATGATAATGCTCAACAAGAACTTGCTAAGTAATTTTGTAGGTAGAGTGAAAGGATTGCATGTGATTGTCGGAAATTTCACTTATGAGACCGATTTTTTGATAGTAGAGGATACTCGTCCGGTGATAGATGATTGCCTAAGTCAAGTAGTGTTCGGAAAACCATTCGTTGAGGCCATTAAGATGAGTTATGATCCGACTCTAGGGATAATTAGGTTCAAGGAAGATAATGATGAGATTGCCTACCAAATGCTTTATAAGGTTGAACAATACCGCCTCCTATCAAACATAGAAAAGGAACATAAACAAGCGGTTTACTATTGGAATGATGAGGATAGACGTAGAGGAGTAGAGTATGTGATGAATAGGATACTTGGTTTCTACAAAGAATGCTTGCAACTAGGTCCAGAGTACAAAACTAATATAGACGATGACCTAGAGAGTGAAACCAACTATGAGGTCACGTAGTAACCCATGACCTTGAGTCTAGCTACAAGACTCGTAAATAAAGAAGAGCACTTCTTGGGAGGCAACCCATGCTTTGTGTGATTTTTATTTGTTTGATTGTTATTTGTTTCCGTGTGCATGCTTTATTTTTGTTGTTGGTAGATCATGTTTCAAAACTAAAATGGTGAAAATACTTTATTTTGTCGTTTGGCTTAGTCTTAACTTCATCCAAAGGTATTTCGCAAAAGATAAGTGTAAGGGGAAACCCAAATATGTTTTTAAGAAACAAAACCGATCATGATTCTCCACAATATTAAATGAACATGTGTATTCGTATTTGTTAGAGTCAAATGCTTGTATCGAGTCATAATGATGTTTTGCAGGATTTTCCAGGAAGTAGGATAAAGTTTTTATAGAAATTTTCCGGAAACTTAACGTGAGAATTTTTGCAGGTCATTTCTGACGGCGTCAGGAAGAAATTCCTGACGGCGTCACGTGTAAAAATCTAGAAATTTTGCTAGTTTTGTTTTTCTAACGGAGTCTTAAAATTTTTGTTAAATCTTTAGTTTTATAAACTCCAGGAAATCTGTAGACACACAAGCATTATATCTTACTTTGTTTTCTAGGATTTGTTATCATATATAGATTGCCGCCGATTTTACGCGAGGTTGCCTTGTTTGTTTTCTCAGGTTTAACAGGTTATGTATGACAAGAAAATGATTTATATTCTAGAAGGGAAGCTTTGATTGTTCATTTTCTTGGAGGAAGATCTAACCTTGTTACCACACTATCCATACCGAGCGAATGAGGGGAGTATTTGTTTTCATTCTTTTACCTGTTTTTACTTTTACATTCTTTAATTGAACATTGGGGACAATGTTCATCCTAAGTGTAAGGGGAGGATAAAATGATGATACCTTATAGTATACACTTTTGCTTGAGTTTGATGGTAGGTGTGTAATAAAACTATGAGAAATACTTGTTAGTGTAATTTTAGCGCCAAATTTAATTTTTTTTTACAACATTTAGGAGTGAAACTTTAGCCTTAGCAAGCGTCTCATGGATAGGAGATTGTATGACTAGCACAAAACCGTACCATTCAGAAAAATTTTCCACCCAAATATGTGAGGTTTGCCTTTAGATTTGGTAGGAAAAGCATTTACTATTAGTGCTCATGAGTGTACCGGTAGCATTTAGATTCTAGAACTTGCGTTAGTGATGCTTCCCGAGACCGCTAGTGAGACTACATTTGTGTAGTAGGATTTACTACATGATAAGAGGCATTAGGATCACCCTTGTGTTTAAACCCGTATCATAATTACTTGACCATTTAAGTCATATTATTTGGCTAGTAAAGTCAATTAATTTTCCCACACCTTAGCGTTGTACTCATTTTTTGTACACGAAACCCCTAGTACACCCCTCCGAGCCTATCTTTTCGTTTCTAACTTTAAGCATCTTACTTAAAGGAAGAATTTGTTACACCCCACTTAAATGTACATCCAAATCGCCTTAGCCTTCCGTGTATGCACTCATCTTTAGTGCATTATTGTTATTTGTTTAAACCCTTAGTTAATTATCTAATTGATTACATGGTTGCTAAGTCGAGTCATATCCTTGTACATATTGTTTTGGGACGATTGGGACTCATGGGTAAAGTACTATTGTTATGGAGTAATGGGGAAGAACATCATTTTATTACCCCCATATGTGCATTAATCTTAAAAGTACTCCAAGTGTTTTGATTATCTTAATTCGAGTCATTAGATTAGTTTATTGTAAAGTATGTAAAAATTCAAGTGTAAGGGGAATATTCATTCCCTATGATGTATTATTTTGGATGGTAGGGTAAAAGTGTATGCAAAAAAAAAAAAAAAAAAAAGAAAAGAAAAAAAAGAGAAAAAACATACGGACTACCATCCCATTTCATTCTATGTTTGTTTTAAGTTTTTTTTGTTATTTTTGATTTATTAGCTTAAGTCGAGTCTAGTCTTGGCTTAGCAACGCCATATTGTACATATAATTAACCAAGATGATTAACTCGCCACCAGTAAAGATTGCCTATATCCAACAAAACCGTGTATTCCATATCCCTACACCTAACGTTATAACCCTTTAAAAGACCTCTTTGATAGTTTATCCTAGGTGCTTACGCCATGTGGTGGAGGTTTGATCCTTTCCCAAGCCTATGGTAATCTATTTTTCTATGACAGGTAGTGAAAGATATTTTCCATTTCCATATTGTGATATATACTTTATTACACCCGAGAGATGTGAGTATCTAAACACTATTTGTGAGGTGCTAGTATATGACCTCCGTGCTTGTCTTTGGTCTTTAGTGGAACGATTATTTGTTGTAATTACTTTTATATTAGTGTTAAATGATCCCTAACTTGTCTTTTGATTAGAATAAAAGCGCATTTGCTTGAGGACAAGCAAATCTCAAGTGTAAGGGTATATGATGAGGCGAAAAATGATCCGTTTTTAGGGGGTCATTTAAGCCGGAATTGGAATTTATTTTATCAAATATTGTCCTAAATCGTTCCTTTTGTGATTTTAGGTACTTTGGAAGTGAATTCTGGAAAAGGAAGCATTTTGGACGTTTTTGGAGCATAAAAGTGAAGAAAACGGCAAAGTCTTAATTTTCCTTGCTGGGAACAGTACGTGACGGCGTCAAGAGCAATTTTATGACGGCGTCAAGAGCAATTTTGGTGACGGCCCAGAGCAGCAATACACATGACGGCGTCAGATCTGGATCTAGGCAATCCGATTATATTTTTGGTGGCGGGTTGACGGCGTCAGAACTTTCTTCTTGACGCCGTCACCTTAGTAAATCTATATATAGTCTTTGTAATTTTCATTCTAAAGAGAGGAGAATTTTAGGGTCGAACTTAATAAACCCTAGCTCGTTTGTAACAGTATTTTCAAGGGTTTTCACCCCTTGAAACCCTTCATGTTCAATTGAGATAAGTTTCCTTTCAATTCATTCAATATGTCTATGTGTTGTTTGAATATATCTAACGCTTGTCTTGATTTTAACATGCTAGGCTAGATCTCTTGTGTGTTTGCTTAGATGTAATGAAACCTAGATGTTGATTATAGGTTGATTGCTTGTTTATAGTTGTAATGGATGAATGATTTCGATGGTAGGCTTAAGAAAATTGGCAGACTTTCATTGTGTGACATGCTTGAACGTCTTAAGAAACATGAACCAATGCGTACTAGGTTTTTATGGTTGTATTTAATGCATGAGCGAATTATAGTGATCCCATGTTAGGAGCTTCTTGCAGGCTCGATATAGGAGTGAAGTAGGAGCTTATAGAGTTGGGGAAGTATGTACGCCACCCCACGATTGGTATTAAGGAATATAACCCGTCATCCACGCAACTGTAACAAACAATTAACCTGTAAAAGATATCTAGGGAGTACTGAAATCTAAGTAAACACAATTCTCCCATCCATTGTTCACAACACTAGTTTAATTAGTTTAATTTACATTCCTATTATTTTATTTTGATTGCATCTTAGTTATTAGGTTAGTTGACTAGTAATTAATTCCGCCCACTCTTCCAAAAACTGAAATTTTTAATTGCTTTTTATAAAATAAAAAAAATACAAAAAGAATCATACCTCACCTCTAGACCTAGTTTTTAGGCTTTCTAATCCTAGCGACACTATTCCTGAGTTGAACGATCAATCCCTTGGTACTTGTCACTATACTATACTACAACAATCAGGTACACTGCCTGGTGGGGGTTGTAAGCTTCTCGAGATCCCTCGAGAGGTAAAGCCTGGTGCAATTCCCATGCATCAGAAGCCTTGGATCCTTCTAGCAATTCCACGTCACTAATCCAGGTGATTTGTGTTAGTTTGAGTTGATATCAGCCCTTGGATGCGCTTCCAGATGATTCCATTCATTATTATCCCTTGGATTAAATGATGAGCCAATCATTGGCACACACACTCATGTGGATTGTCACTCTGGCATTCCCTGCCATGTCAGGTACTTCTAGAAAATGGTAATTGCCCTCAATCGTGGTTAAGTTTGGTTAATAATGGTTAAACTGTAACTAGGGTTCTTAGTTTCTGGGTTTGAGGTCAGGATTGGGGGGAGGGAAACGTATTTTGGGGGTTTTTATTGTTATTTGTTGACCGGGTTAGAAGGGGTTGACTCGGGTTAAATGGTTGGGTTATTAGGATGGATCGGGTGAGGGTAGGAGGTGGATTGGGCTTTGGTATGGATTAAGTTTTAGGAGATGTATTTTTAAGGGTCCGATTATGGTTTGTTTTTGGATTAGTAACACATATTATAAGGACCAATTATGTAATTATGCAAACAACAGGGACCAAATCTGCCATTCTTCATAAAAATTATCCAAGGGCTAAAATTGTCAATCTTTGATTTATGAAGGATGTACATTGACTTTTCTTCAATTATTTCTTCAAGGGACCATTTTTGTAATTTTGTGAAACTTGGAGGACTGATTTTGCCAAACTCTTCAAATTTCTTCCAAGGGTCTTTTATGCAACTTTTAGAAATTCCACAGATCCATTTTGACTTTTTGAGCTTATTTCCTTCCCCGGCTTCGGCTTTTGACCTTTTTCCATTCTCATGCTCGTTTTTTTTTTGTCGGTTTTTGCTTTGTTTTTATCCATTTTTCACATAACTGTACCTGCACATACACAAATACAAAAACACACTATTTCTTGGCATATTTGGTTAGTATTTGGTATTTTTGGTCTGATTTAAGGTCTAAAAAGGATGTGTGAATAAGCACACATCAAAGAAACTTCACCTAGAAAGAGTGATACTTCTATTAAGCCCTTAGCTATAGAAACCCTTCCTCTCTCTAGCCCTCCTCCCTCTATAGGATCTTCCTCACCGATTAGGTCAAATACCACACCCTTAGATTTTAAGTCTATAGGAAACTAGATAATTCATTATGAATTATACCGAAACCTTTAGGAGGGAAACTAACTTCAAAGGAATCTAGTAAATCTTATCCTCCTCGGGATACCATTCTTCCAGCTATCCTATTTTTCCGTCTTTCCTCACTCTACCGCTTAATCCTATTTCTCCCATCTTTCCCTGCTCTACCGTTAAATCCTATTCTTCCGTCTTCCCTCATTCTGCCGTTTGATCCTACTCTTCTGTCTTTTCCTACTCTTCCGTTAAATCCCACTTCTCCGTTTCTTTCTACTTCCCCGTTCTTTTTTACTCCTCCGTTCCTTCCTATTTTCCCGTCCTTTTCTCCTCTTCTATTCTTTCGTTCTTTTCGATTTCTCCGTTCTTTTCTCTTCTTCCCTTTCGTTTCTTCATTCTCTTCTATTCTTTCCTATCTCTCCATTCTATTCTTTCGTCATTCACCACCATCTCTTACCCCACCCTTAACTCTTTTCCTCCGTCATCCTACAATTTTCTAAGTGTTAGAACTTGTGTTCCCTAATTTCTCGTCATTTCACAAGTTTTTATTAGTTAGAACTTGTAAGAATATCTATGTCGAACTTTAATCCTCATTATGTTCGACTATGATATTAAACCATCTCATAATGCAAAAGTTGCAAGATTGAGATCGTTGGCGTTCGCCATTCCAGCCATAACTCGGGGTACAACTAGGTAACTAGTTGCTGACAGAATGACTGTAGAACTAGAAAACTTGAGCTCCCAGCGTGGCTAAAATACCGATAAAACTCCCTGTCCAACCAGTAAGCGTATAGCTTACGGGTTTCTAAACTAAACATTATAAATTCCACAATGTTTTCCTAAACTTTGAGAGTCAATCTCATGGAGTCTCTCACTTTCACTTCTGAGTCAAACACTTATCCACTCTTCCCCAAAACACTCCCGTACCATACTTCCTTAGTATGGTCAACTCTTTGCTTTCCTGCCGATACTATCTAAGGATAATTTATAATCATCTTATTAAAATGAATCAGGACGATTTTTTATTTAAAAAGAAAGTTATAAATCACTAGACTATGAGTTTATAAATCCTTGCCTACAAGAATTGGGATGCCTTTACTTGTAAACAATTAGATATAAACAAATGAGTCTAAGTATTTGACATCTGTAGAAACATTTATGATAACGCTCAAATTGTGCATGTTTTTAGTGGCGTTATTCGTATGTTTTTCGGTTATTTTTATATGCTTTTGTCACATAATCGTATCAAAGTGTGTTTGCAAGCATTTATAGCTAAAAATAGGAAAAAGGAAGAAAAAGTAAAGTAAATGAAGGATTTGTCATTCCCATCTCGAGATTCAATTCGTTCAAGCATTTCACAAAGAAGAATCTAAGTTTTCATCATTCCAAAGTTTGTTGACAAGGAATAATCAAGTTTGGACTAAGAACGAAGAGCCAAGTTAAAGATCAAGTTTGTTGCTGTCAGAACAAAAGCAACCGATCGGTATTCATCATAACTGATCGGTCAGAAAAAATTGTCACATCCAACCGATCGGTTATGAATCCAACCGACCGGTTAGTTGCAGAGGTCACAACCAACCGATCGGTCAGAGCCCGATACCGATCGGTTGGTCATCTCGTTAACATTTTGCAAGATGTTTTATATCTCATTCTACCCGATTCTAGGTGACAAGTGATTTTATGTTAACATTTTCCAAAGTTTGTTTTAATCATTTGAATTATCTTATAATCACTATCGCTTGTGTTAGAGATTTACTTTTTAAACTTAAGCTTAGAATCACTCACAAATCCCTGCGAACGATCCCGACTTACCAACCAAATCTTGCTATAACGGACGAGTTCACTTGCTCGTATGTGTTATTTCTAGATCCGGTAATCGTGTTTATAAATTTAAAACTTGTACACACCGTGAGCACATCAAGTTTTTGGCGCCCATGCCGGGGATTTTGATTGTGTTTTCTGTAAGTTTTAAAGTTCCATTTCTTTCCTTGTTCGTTTTCTAAAAAAAAAATCCGAGCCAAGAAACCGATCGGTATTTCCAAATTGTTCAATCCAACTGATCGGTTCCTTTCTAACCGACCGGTTACTTTTTCCTGAATTCCAAAATTCTTTCCATTCCTTGCTCGTTTGTTCCAATGTTTCTGAGATTCACTCGGTAATTGTATGAACACTCGATCAACCGGATTAAAACCAATTTCACCTCTTTCTAATCCCGAAAGTCTAATTCGTAGACCAAGAAGAAGAACAACACCTTTTGTTCCACCAAATAACCGTGTACAAAGAGTACCAAACCCACCGTTTGATAACCTTTCCAAAGCTTTAGTTGTTTATAACCCATTCACCAATCAACCATTTCCAATGGCTGATGACCAACCCATGTGGGCAACAAACCAAACCATAGCACCCAATCCTGGAGCTGCTATTGTTGCTGTTAACCTTGGTGACAACTTCACCGTGAAGGGACACCATCTTTCTATGATCAAAGACCGATAATTCGATGGCCGTTCGAGGGCCGATCCTCACAAACACATTTCCGAATTCATTGAAATTTGCAGCATGTTCCGATATGGAAATACCGATGTTGATGCCATTAAACTCAAACTTTTCCCATCATCACTCGCCGGAGATGCTAAAGTGTGGTATAATGAATTAACCCCATGAATTATCAATACTTGGGAGGAGATGAGGCAAGCTTTTGTAAGCCGATTCTTTCCACCTGCCATGTTTGATCGTCTCATGGGAGAAATCCTTGCTTTCTCACAAAACCCCAATGAATCTCTTGTCGAAGCTTGGCTTCGTATGAAAGATTTACTTCGTAGTTGTCATGGACATGGTTTAGGACGAGGAACCATCATCCAAATCTTCTACCATGGACTTGATGAAACATCTCAAGGAATTCTTGATGCTGAAGGAATTTTTCTTTACAAAACTCCCAACGAGGCATATCAATTGCTCGAAGATCGAGTGCTTCTTAAACTCGATTGGTCAAAAGATTCCAAAACCAAACCCTTACGAAAAACCGTTGCTTTTGCCGAAAGTTCCAATACTTCTACACTCATGGAGAAAATGGAAGCCTTAACTTCCAAAATCGACTCGCAATACAAAGATATCAAAGGGGAAATGAAAGAAATGCGAGAAGGTTGCAGCAACTGTGGAGGTAATCACACTTCATTCGAATGTGACGACCAACCCATGGTTGGACCCAATGAAGGGGAAGCCAATTATGTCCAAGGAGGTTACTATGGAGGAGGTTTTCGTGGTAATTATTATGGAAGAAATTCTGGAAATTGGCACGATCGCCAAAGGGATAACAACCGTGATTCTTAACCACGAGTAGACAATCCAACTCCACCAAACTCTGACAAAAAACCAGAAGAAACTGATTTCGAAAAAATGATGCGAGATTTCGTGACTGCTCAAAGATCTTCAAATGAATTTGTTAAAACCCAATTTTTCAATCTCTAAACCAAAGTTGAGCAAGGTCAGAAAAATCATCAAGCTTCTATTCAGGATCTTGAACAAAAATTTGGTAGACTCTCTGATCAATTTTCTTCACGACAACCTGGAACATTACCAAGCAATACCCAATCCAACCCAAAGCCTTCTGGATCGAATGACAAAACTTATCGTCCACCACAAACTAGAAATGAGCATATCAATGATGTATTCACAAGAAGTGGTCTTTCTTACGATCCACCACCCAATCCCAATGAAACTCAAATCATCAATGATGATAGTGAAGAAGAAGCCGAAGTAGAAAAGGAAGATATTCCTGAAACACCAACCAAGGAAACAACCAAACCACTCAAAGCATACACTCCAAAAATTCCGTACCCACAAGCTCTTAGAAAAGAGAAAAATGAGGAGCGTTATAAGAAGTTTGTTGAAATGATCAAAGAAGTTAGACTTAACATACCCCTTGTTGATGTTCTAGCTGGAATGCCCAAATATGGGAAATTTTTGAAAGAACTTCTTAATAACAGAAATACGTTAGAGCAAATTTCTGCTGCTTTCCTCAATGAGGAATATTCAGCCATTATTGAAAACGAAGTTCCACCAAAACTCGGAGATCCTGGAAGTTTTCTAATCCCATGCACGTTAGGAAATAACATCACATGCGATGCTTTAGCCGATCTCAGTGCAAGTATTAATTTGATACCCTATTCGTTGTATTCTAAACTTTCCATCAATACTTTGAAACCTACAAAGATGAGTATTCGATTAGCCAACCATACATACCAATATCCTGTTGGGGTTGCTGAAAACATGCTTGTCCAAGTTGGTAAATTTGTTTTTCTCGTGGATTTTGTAATCTTAGAAATGGAGGAAGATAGACAAGTACCTTTAATCTTAGGAAGACCTTTCCTAAACACCGCTGATGCAATAATCAAAGTTAAAGGTAAAGAACTCAATCTAGGAGTTGGAGAAGATAGAATTACCTTTCTAATCGACAAAGCAATGAAATATCCATATACCAGTGATGACACTTGCTTTAACATCGATGTAATCGATGAAGTCACTTAGGAAGTGTTGGATTCATTACTTGACGATTCTGATCCTTTCACAACCACTTCTGAGAAAATAAATGAAACGAATCTTGATAAAGAGTTCGCTGAATTTATGGAAGTAAAATTTGAAGAAGATGATGAAGAAGTTGAGGAAGGAGAAATAGTTGAAGAGAATTTCGAAGAAATTACCATCAATGATCAAATGAGGATCAAGACATCTTTTCAAGAACCACCTACTGATCTTGAGCTTAAACAACTTCCAAATAATCTTGAATATGCTTACTTGGAGGAGAATTCACTTATTCCTGTAGTCATATCTTCGTTGCTCAAGGATGATCAAAAAGAAAAACTCATTTCAGTTCTTAAGAAGCATAAACACGCTTTTGCGTGGAAAACTTCTGATATCCTAGGAATTAGTCCTGATTTCTGTAAACACAAATTCAATTTTGAAGAAGGTGTTAAACCTGTCATTGAAAGACAACGTCGACTCAATCCCAACATGAAAGAAGTTGTCAAGAAAGAAATCATTAAACTTCTTGACCCTGGAATCATATACCCCTGATGAGTGTCTAAATAATCATCATTTTATACCAATCTGAACTGCCAAAACATACAAAAACACTCAAATATGCATCATAATACTTAAAATATCTTAGAAGTGTGTTTTATATGTTTCAAATGCAAAATATGCAAAAACAGATGAAAAACGTATAAAGTTTGCATAATTGGCAGTTTCAGTCCCTCAAGTTTCAAAATTTGTCAAATCTAGTCCCTGGTAAATCAAAACATGAAAAATATCATCAAAGGTCCTTAGGGATTCATAAGTTGTCAAGTGTAGTCCTTTAAAGTTAAAAATTGCAAAATGACAACTTTAGTCCCTCAAGTTTGAAAAATGTCAAAATTAGTCCTTAAGGTTTTAAAAATGGGAAATTAATAAAATAAACCTGGAACTATTCTTAAATGACAAAATTGGTCCTTATGATAACATTTTGAGAAATTACATCTTTAGTCCCTTAAAAAATCCAAATTTACATAAATGGTCCCTGGAGTTTAAAAAATTGGCAGAAATGGTCCCTGGATATTTTAAATAGAGAAATCACATCTTTGGTCCTTGGTATATTCATAAAATGCATAAATGGTCCTTATAAGTAGTTTGGGAAAGTGGCAAACTCAGCCCCTTAACTTTGCTCAAATTACAAAAATGGTCCTTGTTTAAATACCACAAACCAACCGGACCTTAATTACTAAACCCAAAAATAAAACTAATCCAAATCCAAACACAAAACAAACCAAGCCCACCCCCTAGGCCCATTCTACCCTCAGCCCAGTCCACCCTTTATTATACAAACCAGGTTTGACCCTGGTTAAACACCCCTAACCCGCCTTCACTGTAGCACCTCCACCATCACCCCTGCTTCACCCAATACCAGGTGGTTTTCCACCACCACCTCACCTTCCACCTCACCCCCTACTCCCCCTACCTACCCTTCCACCTCACAGACAAACCACATCACCAATTAATGCAATTCCCACAACTTTTTCACTCCAAACCATGCTTGCCCTCTGTTTTCTTCCATTAAGCCCCAACTTGTCCTAAAAACATCCCAATTATCCCCTGCCACCTCCACAACACTCCACAATTCTTTAATTGCAGAACGTTGGCTCCAAGTTAACTTGGAGACTTTTGGCGCCAAAAACAGATTTGAAGGTCAAGATCAATTCAGAGCATTGGATGGCTATGATTGAAGTGGGATATGCTCAGAGTACTTCAAGAAACCCTAATGTGGGCTAATAAAAGGAAGAGAAGAGCAGAAGAAAAAGATATAGTTTAATTTAGCTTAAATAATCTCGTTAAAATTGTAATCTGTTTCAGTTAGTTCTCAAGTTTTTAAGCTTTGTGTTAATCAATTAAGGTGTAATCTCAACTTTTGTGATAATCAAATTCAAGTTTTAAGTCAGTTCTCAGTTAATGCAATTTTCAAGTTTATTTCAAATTTCTCAATAAGCTATATTGTTGTTTGTAGTGGATGGTAATGATCAATAAGCACATGTAAGCTCCCAATAAGCTCAAATAAGCTTTTAGTAACTTACTAATCAGTCTAAGATAAAAAATTCCATAAATACAAATTTGGTCAACGAAAGTCAAACTATCAAGATCTTGGTGATAAGCAATGGAGCAGGGTTGATTTTGGAAGGCCTTGGGTTAGTGAATCTGTGGAGATTCTTTAAGATTGTTCTTGGTTAATGGTTTGAGCAGGAAAGCTTATTGTAAGTTATCAAAAATCTCATATCTGTCTTTGTACTATAGCTTTGTTCATTGCTTGCTTTTTCAGTTGCTTTATGCTTATTCAGTCCTAAATAGTGATAATATAACATAAAATTGGTATCTTGTTTATTGGAATTTCTAGTTGCTAAAATATCAAAGTTTTACAGTCAACATAGCTTATTTAGTATTCTTGTGTATCTGTGGTTATTTCTTGTTTTTAAGTGCTTAATTATACTTAATATAGCATAATAAGTCACTGTGGATCAGTTTCATAAGCTCTTTAAGCATTTTACTACTTAAATCATAAAACAGTCTAGTATAAGGTGTGTTTGGATCAGGTTGTTCATCTGTGTTAGAAGTGATTTGAATTGTTGTTTTTGCATTTAGGGTAATATTAGCTCAGAATAACCTTAACAATTAGTGTCATAGACTAAAAAAGTCAAAATCACAAGTAATACATCACCACAGTTTACTGTGGTGATATTTGAGTCCAAGTCTTATCATATCATCTCACAAGTTAGTAACCTAGCTTAATTTAACTTAATATTAGCTTATAACAACTTATTAAATAAGTAGGATCAATCAGAAGTTCACATAAGTCAAAGATAATTCATCATTCAAAAAGTCAAAGTGTGTTGCTCTCAGATTTCTCAAAACTTGGGTGATTTTTCTAGAATTTAGGAAGTTGATTTAGGGCTTGAAACTTCTTGTGGTTAGAATCTACCACCTAGACCTCAGGAATCCAAGCTTGTTTGATTTTTAGAAATTTTCTACAAGCTTATAAAAGCTTGTAAACTAGGCTCCAGGGTAAAAAAACCTCCCCTGTGCACAAGTTTTAAGCAAAATACCAAGAACCATTGTGTGCTCTCCTGTGGACCCCACACCCTAAGTTTTAGCTTAATTATAGCTTAATACCTCAGCTTTTCACATCTAGGTTTAGTTTGGCCATTAGCTTATTATAGCATAGCTTTTAAGATCCAATTTGTGCCCTGCACAAAACAAGCCACACTGATCACTCAGTGTGTGACCACCATTTCAAAGACTCACACAGAGCTCATTAGAGAGCCAAAAGCTTAGCTTCTTGGTTTAATTTGTAGCTTAACAACCCATCTTTGGACCTCTAGGTTTAGTTTAAACATCCTTTTACTCTTGTGGACCCCACAAGCCTTGGAACACACTTGCAGGGAAAGGGTACTACCCTGCTACACAGACCATCATCTCACCACCACCACTTTGGTGGTTGATTGTGACCACACCAGTGGGACCCATATCCCAATCTTGGTCCTTTGATCCCCCCTCCTACCAAGCTTTCAAAGTTAACCGTTTGTTTGACCTATTGATCAGTGGACCCCACCTAGAATCAACCCTAAACTTTGTCCCATTTTTGTCTCAGAAAATAAGTTTAGAATTGCTTATTGTGGTCTTGTAGCTCATTCTTACTGCTTATTTGGTTAATACTTGCTCAAACAAGTTCAAGTAACTTAGGTGAACCTTACTTACCCAGTGTGGACCCCACATAACCCAATTTAGCTTATTTCTTTGTGTGGTCAACTTTAGTCAACTTTATAAGCTAATAAGCACTCTCAGTGCTTATTCTGAGTTTCCAAAGTAGTTTTCTTTGTAAAAGTTTCTTATTTTAAGTATTTTAATAGTTTTATAAAAGAAAAACCAGAAAAAACAAACTTTTAATTATAGTGATAGCTTCTATTTAATAGAAATTATCTATTTAATTTCCATCTCAGCTTATTATTAAGCACTTTTCCAATTTTATAATTTTATTAAATTCCTAGTACCTTAAAGTAGTTAAAATATTTTTCTTAGATTTTTCCTAAACAGTTTACTATTTATTAGATTTAAAAGTAGTTTAAATAATTAAATAGGTAATATTAGTAATTAAATGGTTTTCTTATATTTTAATGAACAACAGTAGAATTTTATATTTTTCCTAAGTTTTATAAAGTAGTTAAGACTTTTAGAAAATAGTTTCATAATTTCCACTGTCCATTTTCTAATTTTCCTATTTAATTTAATTAAATTAGATTTAAAATAATTAATAGGTAATTAATTAGTGGAATAACCTTAAATATAATTTTTAGTAGTTTTTATAATTTTTTAGGATTCCTGTGATGGTTAAGTAATTTTATAAATTTAATCATAATTTTCTAAGGTAATTTTGTATTAATAGTAATTTAAAATAATTTAATTAGTTTAAGTAAGTTAAATAGTTTTTAATTAATAGAAAACTCATAAAAATACAAAAATATTTATTTTAATTTTTTATACTTTCTTCAAGTTCTAATTAAGGTTTAGAAAATATTTTTGCTAATTTTTAGGTTAATTTATAATATTTGTCATTTTTAGTTAGTTTAAATTAGATTTAAATTAGATTTTTAAATAGTTTTATTAATTAAATAATATTTAAATATTATAATAATCACTTTTATAATTTCATTTTCATTTTCAAATTTCTTTTTAATTTTAAGTTTTAAAAAGTTTCAATTATACCCCCTGTAGTTTGTAATTTGTTTAAACCCCACTTGTCTCTGTCTGTTATCTGATTTTCTTTTTTGTGCTTTTACGTGTATCTCTGTTATTGTTTATATATTTTCATATTATCTAAATTTCAAGCAATCAGTAGTATAATCATCCCTCAATCATTTTTGTTACTGTCCTCAGTACCACTTATTCTCCAAATCGTTCCAAAATACAATTTCAATCTCGTTGGGATTTAACGACCCGGGGATTTCCCTATATTTCCACGGTCAATATTAACTTGCACTTTCTCCCAGGTGGGCCTATCAGCTGCACACGGTTGACTGGTTGGTTTGGGAGGAGTCAAAATTTAGCGCCGCTGCCGGGGAGGTTGTTGCGTATTTCAAAACGGTTTAAGTTTAGTGGTTTTAAAAAACCCTCCTGTACAAATACCATCACTTTGTAAATTTTTAAGAAAATCAAAATCATATCTGAAAAAGTTCATTAACATTTCTCCTGAAGTGTTAACAATACCAAACAAATCATAAACAACAAAACAAAACTGTGAAGTTAAATTACTTCGTTATCTTTAAGATTACAACCTATACAGTTGGTTTAAGGTAAGTTCTGACATTAAATTGCGAACTGAAGAGGAATCCATTTATTTCCTCCCGCCGATCTGCGAGTAATCTTAAAGGAACGATTTCGGTTAACGAATCAGTTCCAAAAATATTGTCCAAGTTTTTTCACCCATACACGAAAAGCCAAAAACATTTTACTGTGAATATAATTACATAAAATTTACCACCGCAAACCAAGGCAGAACACCTACTAACTGGGGGTGTGAACATAATAAGTTCCCAAACCAAAGATTAAAAACTTGCCATTGTATCCCTGTGGGTGGTGTATCTTTTTCAAAGAAGCCCTTCACTTGTGATTATTGGATTTAAGTTCACTGTAGTTTTGCCTCGATCTTGTGTTGAAAATCAATTTTTGTGCATGCGCACTCGTTCACAAACAAAGAATAAAAAGAAGAAAAACGTACCCGAGTTACGTACTGTTGAAGAAGAACACACATTAAAAATGAACGACGAGCCCCCATTCCTTCCTAAGGATGAACCAGTTCCTGACACCCGAACAATGGAGGAACTGTGTCAACCTACCATGCAAGGGAGGGGTGGACCAATTGCACCACTCACCATTGGAGCCACGGACTTTGGATTAAAACACCACATGATACAACAGATCCAGAATACGTGCCAGTTCCACGGATTTCCGGGTGACGATGCCAACAGGCATCCCGACAAATTTTTAACTGTCACCCAGAGCATGAAACAACATGGCGTCACCGACGACGGCCTACGTTTATACCTTTTTCCCTATTCTCTGATTCATCATGCGACTTCCTGGTTCGATCGACTTCCAAAGAATTCGATCCACACTTTTGATGAGATGATTACCAAATTCCTGGCCAAATACTTTCCACTATCTATGGTCACAAAGCTGAGGAATGATATCAGCAACTTCAGACAGCTTCCTGACAAATCTTTATTCGAAGCTTGGGAACGCTACAAACTCTCCATTGATCGATGTCCCAACCATAATATGCTTCTTGTAACCATTATTGACACCTTCTATAATGGTTTGACTCTTCGCCATCGGGACACCATCAATGCTGCTGCTGGGGGCACCTTTATGAAAAGGACCCCTGAAGAGTGCTATGACTTACTCGAAAACATGACTGCCCATTATAATTTTTGGGACTCCTCTGTTGAGAGGAACGACTCATTTAAGTCAGACACTCTGGCAAGCAATGAAATATCAATCCTAGCTAAAAAGCTGGATGATTTGTCTACAGCAGTTTTACGTATCCATCAGACGAATCCCAATCAGGTCAAAACTGTTAACCCAAGTTGTGAAACTTGCGGTGGTCCACATACGTACACAGATTGCCCAGCCTCCGGTGGCTTTGCTCGTGAAAACGTGTCCGCAGCTCAAGGTTCCTATAATACGGGAGGTAATTCTTACCAACCGCAAGGAGACCGAAACCTTTTGAGCTACCGTTCTAATAACTATCTTGGACCACCAGGGTTTAATCAGCCTCAAAACAGGAACCAGAATTTTAACCAGAATCAGAACCAGAACCGAATGAACCAAGGTTTTAACAACCAAGGGAATTTCAACGCTGGTCAAAACCAGGTTCACCAAAATCAAAACCAGGGGAACTATAACCGTAATCAAGGTCAAAACAATTACCCACAGGGTAATTTTCAACAACAAAACCACTTCCAGGGTAATAACAACCAGCAACATGGGAATTTCCAGAACAATCGGGCTCAAAATTTTCCAAACCAAAATCAAGCCATTGTTCCAACTGGACCATCACATGATGAGTTATTAAAACAGTTTATGAAATCCCAAGAAGAACTGAACAAAATGCTGGTTAGTCAAATATCTAATTTGCAGAAGTCTTTAAATGATCGACCCTCGGGCTCAGGTACTACTTTACCTAGCAACACGATCGCTAATCCGAGGGGCGATGTAAAGGCGATCACCACAAGAAGTGGAGTTTCTTACCAAGGACCTACAGCTCCTTCTACCTCTTCTCCTATCCCTGTAGAGGAATGTGAAACTGAGGATACTACGGATAAGGTACTTCCTAATAATAACGGAGGTACCAATGACATCCCTCCTCCAGTTATCCCGGTCCCGACTCCTCCTAAAAGAGTCGTGTTTGAAACTACCGAAGGTCCTGTTGAAAATCCAAAAGCCAACCCAAAACCAACAATTCCATATCCCTCACGATTGCAAGACCAGAAGCTCCGTGAAAAAGCTAATCATCAGATGGAAAAATTCTTTCAGATTTTTCAAGAACTACACTTCGATATTAGTTTCGCGGATGCTCTTCTTTTAATGCCCAAATTCGCATCGACAATCAAAAATCTGTTGAGAAATAAAGAAAAACTGTTTGAGATGGCACGAACTCCACTCAACGATAACTGCTCTGCAGTTCTGTTGAAACAACTTCCCAAAAAGCTAGGAGACCCTGGGAGATTTCTAATACCATGTATTTTCCCGGGGATGGTTGAGTGTTTTGCCTTGGCCGATCTTGGTGCAAGCATCAACTTAATGCCTCACTCAGTTTGGAAAAAGCTCTCTCTTCAGGCACTTAGTCCCACATGCATGACTCTCGAGCTTGCAGACCGTTCAATTTCACGTCCTCTTGGTATTTCCAAGGACATGTTTGTAAGAGTGGGAAAGTTCCATTTTCCGGCAGACTTTGTCGTTGTTGATTTCGATGCAGATCCAAGAGTTCCTCTCATTCTTGGGAGGGGATTCTTAAGAACGGGACGTGCATTAATCGATGTTTTCGATGAGGAAATCACGTTATGAGTTGGCAATGAAGCGATAACGTTCAACCTTGATCAAACCTTGAGATACTCCTCGAATTATGATGCTGAATCGGTCAACCGAATTGATGTCATTGACATTGCATCCGAGGAGTATGCTCAGGAATTCCTTGGATTCGCTGATAATTTTACGAGTGGCAATCCCACTACTTCTTCTGATCCCATAATCGCTAATTCTTCTCCTTCCCTCACTCCGTTTGAGGGAAGTGATTTCTTCCTTGAGGAATTAGAGGCCTTTCTCAAAAGTGATTCAGTTCCCGAAGGAATTGATAACCAAGAGATTGACCCGGAGAGGGATATACTTCTCCTTGAGAAGTTATTGAACAAAGATCCTTCTCCCATTCCTGTTCTACCTCCACAACTTCATAAGGCGGAAGTCAAATATGTTGAGAAAAATGATGATTTCCCCGAGGTTGAACTTAAGGATCTACCTCCTCATCTAGAATATGCATTCTTGGAAGGTAACGATAAGTTACCGGTCATTATTGCAAAAGACTTAAAGGATGAGGAGAAAACCGCGCTGCTCAAGGTTTTAAAATCCCACAAGCAAGCAATTGCTTGGAAGCTTTCAGATATAAAGGGTATTAACCCGGATTTTTGTACACACAAAATCCTAATGGAAGAGGACTTTAAACCTGCCGTGCAGCATCAAAGAAGGGTAAATCCAAAAATCCACGAAGTTATAAAAGCAGAAGTTATCAAACTTCTTGATGCGGGATTGATTTACCCTATATCAGATAGTCCTTGGGTTAGCCCAATTCATTGTGTTCCAAAGAAAGGTGGCATTACGGTTATCACAAATGAGGATAACGAGTTGATACCAGCTTGTTTGGTTACAGGGTGGCAAGTATGTATCGATTACAAAAAGCTTAACGAAGCTACCCGCAAAGACCATTTTCCTCTGCCCTTCATGGATCAAATGCTCGAAAGACTAGCGGGGAATGAGTATTATTGCTTCCTCGACGGCTTCTCGGGTTACTTCCAGATTCCCATTGATCCACAGGATCAAGATAAGACTACCTTCACCTGCCCTTACGGAACATTTGCCTATCGCCGCATGCCTTTTGGGTTATGCAATGCTCCGGGCACTTTCCAGAGGTGCATGATGGCTATTTTCCATGACAAGATCGGAAAAACCATGGAGGTATTCATGGATGACTTCTCAGTCATCGGGAATTCTTTCGACTCATGCCTCTCCCATTTAGAAAAAATGCTTCAACGTTGTGAAAACACTAATCTTTGTCTAAATTAGGAGAAGAGCCATTTTATGGTTAAGGAGGGCATTGTCCTCGGCCATAAAATTTCAAAAAGTGGGATTGAGGTCGATAAGGCCAAAATTGATGTTATTGCTAAACTGCCTCATCCCACCACTGTTAAAGGAATAAGGAGTTTTCTAGGCCATGCCGGGTTCTATCGGAGATTCATACAGGATTTCTCCAAAATAGCCCGGCCCATGACTCATCTTCTTGAAAAGGATTCTCCTTTCATCTTTTTGCCCGAGTGCATCGAAGCTTTTTCTACTTTAAAGAAAAGACTTACCGAAGAACCAATTCTTGTTGCCCCCGACTGGGACCTACCCTTTGAACTTATGTGCGATGCTAGCGATTATGCTATTGGTGCAGTTCTGGGGCAACGCAAAACCAAACATTTTCAGCCAATACACTACGCAAGTAAGACCATGAATGAGGCTCAAACACACTATACCTCCACAAAAAAAAAATTATTAGCTGTGGTATATGCCTTTGAAAAATTTTGGTCTTACTTAATCTTAACCAAAAGCGTGGTGTATACGGACCATTCGGCTCTGAAATACCTGTTCACTAAATAGGATGCAAAGCCAAGACTGCTCCGTTGGGTCCTGCTCCTCCAGGAATTCGATATTCTCATAAGAGATAAAAAAGGAGCAGAAAACCTTGCAGCTGATCACTTGTCCCGGTTAGAAAATCCTCATCAGGATATTCTCGAGAGAAAAGAAATAAATGAAACTTTTCCTCTGGAGACTCTAAATCTAATCTCTACCCGGGATAATGCCACCACCCCATGGTTTGCCGATTTTGCAAATTACCGTGCGGGAAATTTTGTTGTGAAAGGGATGTCGTCCCAACAGAAAAGAAAATTCTTTAAAGATGTAAAACATTACTTCTGGGACGACCCCTACTTGTTAAAAATATGTGCGGATCAAGTCATCCGACGGTGTGTCCATGGCCAAGAACCATGGAAATTCTTAAAGCCTGTCATGATGGACCCACGGGGGGACATCATAACCCAAACTACACCGCCAAAAAGGTGTTTGATTTAGGATTCTTTTGGCCCACGATCTATAAAGACGCCCATGAACTTATCAAAACCTGTGAGGCTTGCCAGCGTCACGGGAATATTTCTAAAAGAATGAGATGCCGCAAAACGCCATCCAAGTCTGTGAAATATTTGATATGTGGGGCATTGATTTTATGGGGCCATTCCCGTCTTCACGAGGGAATAAATACATACTCGTAGCTGTCGACTATCTGTCAAAATGGGTTGAGGCAAAAGCCTTGCCCACCAATGATGCCCGAGTAGTTGTTAAATTTTTAAAGTCTCTCTTTGCCAGATTCGTGACTCCTCGTGCCATTATCAGTGATCGTGGCACTCACTTCTGCAATGAACAATTTGCAAGAGTGATGCTGAAATATGGTGTAACTCACCGTCTTTCTACAGCATACCACCCCCAAACAAGTGGGCAGGTGGAGGTCTCAAATCGGGGTATTAAGAGAATTCTGGAGAGGACGGTTGGTGAAAACCGTGCCTCTTGGTCGGATAAGCTGGACGATGCATAATGGGCTTTCCGCACTGCTTACAAAACACCCATTGGGTGTACTCCATATAAGCTAGTGTACGGGAAAGCATGTCATCTTCCGATCGAATTAGAACATAAGGCCTATTGGGCCTTAAAACATGCAAATTTCGACTTTCAGACAGCGGGTGATCACCGTAAAGTTCAACTAAACGAACTAAATGAATTACGTGATCAAGCTTACGAAAATTCTTTAATCTATAAAGAAAAGACTAAGAAGATACATGACTCTAAAATTAAGAACCGCGTTTTCAACATTGGTGACAGAGTTCTTCTTTTCAATTCAAGATTAAAAATTTTCTCGGGAATACTAAAAACCCGTTGGTCTGGACCATTTACTATAACAAAAGTATACCCATATGGAACTGTTGAGTTATTGCAACCCGACGGTCCCAATTTCAAAGTAAATGGTCATCGGCTAAAACACTATTTTGGAGGGGACATACAACCAATGGTTGTCCCGGATCTCCAAACTTACCCCATGGACCAATAAATTCGGGGTCGAGTCAAGCTAGCGACTCGGTTAACAAAAACAGTAGCTTCCCCAAGGACAATTTTAATTCGGGGTCGAGTCAAGCTAGCGACTCGGTAATCAAAAACAGTAGCTTCCTCATGGACAATTCAATTCGAGGTCGAGTCAAGCTAGCGACTCGGTAATCAAAAACAGTAGCAATATGGGTTTTCACCCATATTTCTGTCTTCTCATCCCTTTCTACCACCCTAGTGTGGGGGAGACGAACCACATGTTGTACATATGTATAAATTTTTTTCTCAAAAAAAAAAAAAAAAAAAAAATTAACTTTGTATATAAATAGACTAAAATAAAAGGTTAATAGTATTGCCTTCTTACGTTCTAAGTCTTGGTGGGACACCAAGTACTTTGAATATTGAGGGCAATATTCAGTTCTAAGTGTGGGGGAGCGTTCTCACAAATGCAAAACACATGTTCCATCAAGAACCCCCATTTGATCAAAATTACCAGTTTTTTCACACTTAGAAATGCAAATAATGGTATCAATCCTCCATGTCTAACCCACAAAAGGATTGGCTAGTCCAGGAGCAAACGGCTCTTGGTAAAGACATCTCAAAACCGTTGATGGCTTGCAATTTGCCCAAAATTGTATGGTTCCTCAACTCCCCATATCCCATAAAGCGAATGAGTTGGCTAGCCAGTAAGATTATGGCTTGTGGTAAAGGCCGTGGAAAAACCATAATGGGTAATCAGCTCACCAAGATGTTGACTATTCCATCAAGAGTTGGCTAGTCCAGAAGCAAACGACTTTTGGTAAAGACAAATCAAATCCGTTGACAGCTGGTGGTTTGCTCAAAATCACACGGTTATCAGATGTGCCACAGTTCTTACATCTGGATACTCCAGAAGTGATGACTTTTGGTAAAGAGTAAAAATCCATTAATTTTTTCTCAATAGATTGCAAGGGACTAGCAATAGTTTAGTGTGGGGGATTGATGAGTGTCTAAATACTCATCATTTTATACCAATCTGAACTGCCAAAACATACAAAAACACTCAAATATGCATCATAATACTTAAAATATCTTAGAAGTGTGTTTTATATGTTTCAAATGCAAAATATGCAAAAACAGATGAAAAACGTATAAAGTTTGCATAATTGGCAGTTTCAGTCCCTCAAGTTTCAAAATTTGTCAAATCTAGTCCCTGGTAAATCAAAACATGAAAAATATCATCAAAGGTCCTTAGGGATTCATAAGTTGTCAAGTGTAGTCCTTTAAAGTTAAAAATTACAAAATGACAACTTTAGTTCCTCAAGTTTGAAAAATGTCAAAATTAGTCCTTAAGGTTTTAAAAATGGGAAATTAATAAAATAAACCTGGAACTATTCTTAAATGACAAAATTGGTCCTTATGATAACATTTTGAGAAATTACATCTTCAGTCCCTTAAAAATCCAAATTTACATAAATGGTCCCTGGAGTTTGAAAAATTGGCAAAAAAGGTCCCTGGATATTTTAAATAGAGAAATCACATCTTTGGTCCTTGGTATATTCATAAAATGCATAAATGGTCCTTATAAGTAGTTTGGGAAAGTGGCAAACTCAGCCCCTTAACTTTGCTCAAATTACAAAAATGGTCCTTGTTTAAATACCACAAACCAACCGGACCTTAATTACTAAACCCAAAAATAAAACTAATCCAAATCCAAACACAAAACAAACCAAGCCCACCCCCTAGGCCCATTCTACCCTCAGCCCAGTCCACCCTTTATTATACAAACCAGGTTTGACCCTGGTTAAACACCCCTAACCCGCCTTCACTGTAGCACCTCCACCATCACCCCTGCTTCACCCAATACCAGGTGGTTTTCCACCACCACCTCACCTTCCACCTCACCCCCTACTCCCCCTACCTACCCTTCCACCTCACAGATAAACCACATCACCAATTAATGCAATTCCCACAACTTTTTCACTCCAAACCATGCTTGCCCTCTGTTTTCTTCCATACAACCCCAACTTGTCCTAAAAACATCCCAATTGTCCCCTGCCACCTCCACAACACTCCACAATTCTTTAATTGCAGAACGTTGGCTCCAAGTTAACTTGGAGACTTTTGGCGCCAAAAACAGATTTACAGGTCAGGATCAATTCAGAGCATTGGATGGCTATGATTGAAGTGGGATATGCTCAGAGTACTTCAAGAAACCCTAACGTGGGCTTATAAAAGGATGAGAAGAGCAGAAGAAAAAAATATAGTTTAATTTAGCTTAAATAATCTCGTTAAAATTGTAATCTGTTGTTTCAGTTAGTTCTCAAGTTTTTAAGCTTGGTGTTAATCAATTAAGGTGTAATCTCAACTTTTGTGATAATCAAATTCAAGTTTTAAGTCAGTTCTCAGTTAATGCAATTTTCAAGTTTATTTCAAATTTCTCAATAAGCTATATTGTTGTTTGTAGTGGATGGTAATGATCAATAAGCACATGTAAGCTCCCAATAAGCTCAAATAAGCTTTTAGTAACTTACTAATCAGTCTAAGATAAAAAATTCCATAAATACAAATTTGGTCAACGAAAGTCAAACTGTCAAGATCTTGGTGATAAGCAATGGAGCAGGGTTGATTTTGGAAGGCCTTGGGTTAGTGAATCTGTGGAGATTCTTTAAGATTGTTCTTGGTTCATGGTTTGAGCAGGAAAGCTTATTGTAAGTTATCAAAAATCTCATATCTGTCTTTGTACTATAGCTTTGTTCATTGCTTGCTTTTTCAGTTGCTTTATGCTTATTCAGTCCTAAATAGTAATAATATAACATAAAATTGGTATCTTGTTTGTTGGAATTTCTAGTTGCTAAAATATCAAAGTTTTACAGTCAACATAGCTTATTTAGTATTCTTGTGTATCTGTGGTTATTTCCTGTTTTTAAGTGCTTAATTATACTTAATATAACATAATAAGTCACTGTGGATCAGTTTCATAAGCTCTTTAAGCATTTTACTACTTAAATCATAAAACAGTCTAGTATAAGGTGTGTTTGGATCAGGTTGTTCATCTGTGTTAGAAGTGATTTGAGTTGTTGTTTTTCCTTGCTTTATGTCACTTAGGGTAATATTAGCTCAGAATAACCTTAACAATTAGTGTCATAGAGTAAAAAAGTCAAAATCACAAGTAATACATCACCACAGTTTACTGTGGTGATATTTGAGTCCAAGTCTTATCACATCATCTCACAAGTTAGTAACCTAGCTTAATTTAACTTAATATTAGCTTATAACAACTTATTAAATAAGTAGGATCAATCAGAAGTTCACATAAGTCAAAGATAGTTCATCATTCAAAAAGTCAAAGTGTGTTGCTCTCAGATTTCTCAAAACTTGGGTGATTTTTCTAGAATTTAGGAAGCTGATTTAGAGCTTGAAACTTCTTGTGGTTAGAATCTACCACCTAGACCTCAGGAATCCAAGCTTGTTTGATTTTTAGAAATTTTCTACAAGCTTATACAAGCTTGTAAACTAGGCTGCAGGGTAAAAAAACCTCCCCTGTGCACAAGTTTTAAGCAAAATACCAAGAACCATTGTGTGCTCTCCTGTGGACCCCACACCCTAGGTTTTAGCTTAATTATTGCTTAATACCTCAGCTTTTCACATCTAGGTTTAGTTTGGCCATTAGCTTATTATAGCATAGCTTTTAAGATCCAATTTGTGCCCTGCACAAAACAAGCCACACTGATCACTCAGTGTGTGACCACCATTTCAAAGACTCACACAGAGCTCATTAGAGAGCCAAAAGCTTAGCTTCTTGGTTTAATTTGTAGCTTAACAACCCATCTTTGGACCTCTAGGTTTAGTTTAAACATCCTTTTACTCTTGTGGACCCCACAAGCCTTGGAACACACTTGCAGGGAAAGGGTACTACCCTGCTACACAGACCATCATCTCACCACCACCACTTTGGTGGTTGATTGTGACCACACCAGTGGGACCCATATCCCAATCTTGGTCCTTTGATCCCCCCTCCTACCAAGCTTTCAAAGTTAACCGTTTGTTTGACCTATTGATCAGTGGACCCCACCTAGAATCAACCCTAAACTTTGTCCCATTTCTGTCTCAGAAAATAAGTTTAGAATTGCTTATTGTGGTCTTGTAGCTCATTCTTACTGCTTATTTGGTTAATACTTGCTCAAACAAGTTCAAGTAACTTAGGTGAACCTTACTTACCCAGTGTGGACCCCACATAACCCAATTTAGCTTATTTCTTTGTGTGGTCAACTTTAGTCAACTTTATAAGCTAATAAGCACTCTCAGTGCTTATTCTGAGTTTCCAAAGTAGTTTTCTTTGTAAAAGTTTCTTATTTTAAGTATTTTAATAGTTTTATAAAAGAAAAACCAGAAAAAACAAACTTTTAATTATAGTGATAGCTTCTATTTAATAGAAATTATCTATTTAATTTCCATCTCAGCTTATTATTAAGCACTTTTCCAATTTTATAATTTTATTAAATTCCTAGTACCTTAAAGTAGTTAAAATATTTTTCTTAGATTTTTCCTAAACAGTTTACTATTTATTAGATTTAAAAGTAGTTTAAATAATTAAATAGGTAATATTAGTAATTAAATAGTTTTCTTATATTTTAATGAACAACAGTAGAATTTTATATTTTTGCTAAGTTTTATAAAGTAGTTAAGACTTTTAGAAAATAGTTTCATAATTTCGACTGTCAATTTTCTAATTTTCCTATTTAATTTAATTAAATTAGATTTAAAATAATTAATAGGTAATTAATTAGTGGAATAACCTTAAATATAATTTTTAGTAGTTTTTATAATTTTTTAGGATTCCTGTGATGGTTAAGTAATTTTATAAATTTAATCATAATTTTCTAAGGTAATTTAGTATTAATAGTAATTTAAAATAATTTAATTAGTTTAAGTAAGTTAAATAGTTTTTAATTAATAGAAAACTCATAAAAATACAAAAATATTTATTTTAATTTTTTATACTTTCTTCAAGTTCTAATTAAGGTTTAGAAAATATTTTTGCTAATTTTTAGGTTAATTTATAATATTTGTCATTTTTAGTTAGTTTAAATTAGATTTAAATTAGATTTTTAAATAGTTTTATTAATTAAATAATATTTAAATATTATAATAATCACTTTTATAATTTCATTTTCATTTTCAAATTTCTTTTTAATTTTAAGTTTTAAAAAGTTTCAATTATACCCCCTGTAGTTTGTAATTTGTTTAAACCCCACTTGTCTCTGTCTGTTATCTGATTTTCTTTTTTGTGCTTTTACGTGTATCTCTGTTATTGTTTATATATTTTCATATTATCTAAATTTCAAGCAATCAGTAGTATAATCATCCCTCAATCAGTTTTGTTACTGTCCTCAGTACCACTTATTCTCCAAATCGTTCCAAAATACAATTTCAATCTCGTTGGGATTTAACGACCCGGGGATTTCCCTATATTTCCACGGTCAATATTAACTTGCACTTTCTCCCAGGTGGACCTATCAGCTGCACACGGTTGACTGGTTGGTTTGGGAGGAGTCAAAATTTAGCGCCGCTGCCGGGGAGGTTGTTGCGTATTTCAAAACGGTTTAAGTTTAGTGGTTTTCAAAAACCCTCCTGTACAAATGCCATCACTTTGTAAATTTTTAAGAAAATCAAAATCATATCTGAAAAAGTTCATTAACATTTCTCCTGAAGTGTTAACAATACCAAACAAATCATAAACAACAAAACAAAACTGTGAAGTTAAATTACTTCGTTATCTTTAAGATTACAACCTATACAGTTGGTTTAAGGTAAGTTCTGACATTAAATTGCGAACTGAAGAGGAATCCATTTATTTCCTCCCGCCGATCTGCGAGTAATCTTAAAGGAACGATTTCGGTTAACGAATCAGTTCCAAAAATATTGTCCAAGTTTTTTCACCCATACACGAAAAGCCAAAAACATTTTACTGTGAATATAATTACATAAAATTTACCACCGCAAACCAAGGCAGAACACCTACTAACTGGGGGTGTGAACATAATAAGTTCCCAAACCAAAGATTAAAAACTTGCCATTGTATCCCTGTGGGTGGTGTACCTTTTTCAAAGAAGCCCTTCACTTGTGATTATTGGATTTAAGTTTACTGTAGTTTTGCCTCGATCTTGTGTTGAAAATCAATTTTTGTGCATGCGCACTCGTTCACAAACAAAGAATAAAAAGAAGAAAAACGTACCCGAGTTACGTACTGTTGAAGAAGAACACACATTAAAAATGAACGACGAGCCCCCATTCCTTCCTAAGGATGAACCAGTTCCTGACACCCGAACAATGGAGGAACTGTGTCAACCTACCATGCAAGGGAGGGGTGGACCAATTGCACCACTCACCATTGGAGCCACGGACTTTGGATTAAAACACCACATGATACAACAGATCCAGAATACGTGCCAGTTCCACGGATTTCCGGGTGACGATGCCAACAGGCATCCCGACAAATTTTTAACTGTCACCCAGAGCATGAAACAACATGGCGTCACCGACGACGGCCTACGTTTATACCTTTTTCCCTATTCTCTGATTCATCATGCGACTTCCTGGTTCGATCGACTTCCAAAGAATTCGATCCACACTTTTGATGAGATGATTACCAAATTCCTGGCCAAATACTTTCCACCATCTATGGTCACAAAGCTGAGGAATGATATCAGCAACTTCAGACAGCTTCCTGACAAATCTTTATTCGAAGCTTGGGAACGCTACAAACTCTCCATTGATCGATGTCCCAACCATAATATGCTTCTTGTAACCATTATTGACACCTTCTATAATGGTTTGACTCTTCGCCATCGGGACACCATCAATGCTGCTGCTGGGGGCACCTTTATGAAAAGGACCCCTGAAGAGTGCTATGACTTACTCGAAAACATGACTGCCCATCATAATTTTTGGGACTCCTCTGTTGAGAGGAACGACTCATTTAAGTCAGACACTCTGGCAAGCAATGAAATATCAATCCTAGCTAAAAAGCTGGATGATTTGTCTACAGCAGTTTTACGTATCCATCAGACAAATCCTAATCAGGTCAAAACTGTTAACCCAAGTTGTGAAACTTGCGGTGGTCCACATACGTACACAGATTGCCCAGCCTCCGGTGGCTTTGCTCGTGAAAACGTGTCCGCAGCTCAAGGTTCCTATAATACGGGAGGTAATTCTTACCAACCGCAAGGAGACCGAAACCTTTTGAGCTACCGTTCTAATAACTATCTTGGACCACCAGGGTTTAATCAGCCTCAAAACAGGAACCAGAATTTTAACCAGAATCAGAACCAGAACCGAATGAACCAAGGTTTTAACAACCAAGGGAATTTCAACGCTGGTCAAAACCAGGTTCACCAAAATCAAAACCAGGGGAACTATAACCGTAATCAAGGTCAAAACAATTACCCACAGGGTAATTTTCAACAACAAAACCACTTCCAGGGTAATAACAACCAGCAACATGGGAATTTCCAGAACAATCGGGCTCAAAATTTTCCAAACCAAAATCAAGCCATTGTTCCAACTGGACCATCACATGATGAGTTATTAAAACAGTTTATGAAATCCCAAGAAGAACTGAACAAAATGCTGGTTAGTCAAATATCTAATTTGCAGAAGTCTTTAAATGATCGACCCTCGGGCTCAGGTACTACTTTACCTAGCAACACGATCGCTAATCCGAGGGGCGATGTAAAGGCGATCACCACAAGAAGTGGAGTTTCTTACCAAGGACCTACAGCTCCTTCTACCTCTTCTCCTATCCCTGTAGAGGAATGTGAAACTGAGGATACTACGGATAAGGTACTTCCTAATAATAACGGAGGTACCAATGACATCCCTCCTCCAGTTATCCCGGTCCCGACTCCTCCTAAAAGAGTCGTGTTTGAAACTACCGAAGGTCCTGTTGAAAATCCAAAAGCCAACCCAAAACCAACAATTCCATATCCCTCACGATTGTAAGACCAGAAGCTCCGTGAAAAAGCTAATCATCAGATGGAAAAATTCTTTCAGATTTTTCAAGAACTACACTTCGATATTAGTTTCGCGGATGCTCTTCTTTTAATGCCCAAATTCGCATCGACAATCAAAAATCTGTTGAGCAATAAAGAAAAACTGTTTGAGATGGCACGAACTCCACTCAACGAGAACTGCTCTGCAGTTCTGTTGAAACAACTTCCCAAAAAGCTAGGAGACCCTGGGAGATTTCTAATACCATGTATTTTCCCGGGGATGGTTGAGTGTTTTGCCTTGGCCGATCTTGGTGCAAGCATCAACTTAATGCCTCACTCAGTTTGGAAAAAGCTCTCTCTTCAGGCACTTAGTCCCACATGCATGACTCTCGAGCTTGCAGACCGTTCAATTTCACGTCCTCTTGGTATTTCCAAGGACATGTTTGTAAGAGTGGGAAAGTTCCATTTTCCGGCAGACTTTGTCGTTGTTGATTTCGATGCAGATCCAAGAGTTCCTCTCATTCTTGGGAGGGGATTCTTAAGAACGGGACGTGCATTAATCGATGTTTTCGATGAGGAAATCACGTTATGAGTTGGCAATGAAGCGATAACGTTCAACCTTGATCAAACCTTGAGATACTCCTCGAATTATGATGCTGAATCGGTCAACCGAATTGATGTCATTGACATTGCATCCGAGGAGTATGCTCAGGAATTCCTTGGATTCGCTGATAATTTTACGAGTGGCAATCCCACTACTTCTTCTGATCCCATAATCGCTAATTCTTCTCCTTCCCTCACTCCGTTTGAGGGAAGTGATTTCTTCCTTGAGGAATTAGAGGCCTTTCTCAAAAGTGATTCAGTTCCCGAAGGAATTGATAACCAAGAGATTGACCCGGAGAGGGATATACTTCTCCTTGAGAAGTTATTGAACAAAGATCCTTCTCCCATTCCTGTTCTACCTCCACAACTTCATAAGGCGGAAGTCAAATATGTTGAGAAAAATGATGATTTCCCCGAGGTTGAACTTAAGGATCTACCTCCTCATCTAGAATATGCATTCTTGGAAGGTAACGATAAGTTACCGGTCATTATTGCAAAAGACTTAAAGGATGAGGAGAAAACCGCGCTGCTCAAGGTTTTAAAATCCCACAAGCAAGCAATTGCTTGGAAGCTTTCAGATATAAAGGGTATTAACCCGGATTTTTGTACACACAAAATCCTAATGGAAGAGGACTTTAAACCTGCCGTGCAGCATCAAAGAAGGGTAAATCCAAAAATCCACGAAGTTATAAAAGCAGAAGTTATCAAACTTCTTGATGCGGGATTGATTTACCCTATATCAGATAGTCCTTGGGTTAGCCCAATTCATTGTGTTCCAAAAGAAAGGTGGCATTACGGTTATCACAAATGAGGATAACGAGTTGATACCAACTTGTTTGGTTACAGGGTGGCAAGTATGTATCGATTACAAAAAGCTTAACGAAGCTCTGGAATGGTGGCATTTCATGGTAACCGAAGGAATTGTGCTAGAACACAAAATATCAAGCTCTGGAATGGAGGTTGATAAAGCAAATATTGATGTTATCACCAAATTACCACCTCTAACTAACGTTAAAACCGTTAGAAGTTGATGAGTGTGTAAATACTCATCATTTTTACCATTTCTGAGCTGCCAAAGCATCCAAAAACACTCAATAATGAATCAAAATAGTAAAAATATCCCAGGAAAGTGTTTTACATGTTTCAAATGCAAAAATACCAAAAACAGATGAAAAACGCACAAAGTTTGCATAATTGGCAGTTTCAGTCCCCCAACTTTCAAAAGTTGTCAAATCTAGTCCCTGGTCATTCTAAAAACTTGAAAAAATCACCAAAGGTCCTTATAAATAAAAAAGTTACATAATTAGTCCTTTGGTGAAAAGTTTCACAAAATGTCAAGTTTAGTCCCTGAACTTTGAAAATTGTCAAAAATGGTCCCTGGGATATGAAAAACTTTGAGAAAAACAAATTTTGTCCTTGCACTAACCTTTTATGACAGGATTGGTCCTGGGTGGAAAGTTTGGTGAAAATTACACAAATGGTCCCTGAAGTTTGAAAGTTTGACAGTTTCAGTCCCTGGTGAAAATAAAATTGAAAAATCATCACAGGACCTTACACTATTCATAATGTGGCATAATACACCCTTGGAAATAATTTGGAAACATGCCAAGATCACACCTCAAACTTTACCAAAATTACAAAACTAGTCCTTGTGTGAAATAAAACCTAACCGGATCCTTATTATCATAACCCACCAAAACCAAATCCAATAAATCCTACTCCAGCCCACTCCCTATTTTTCTTTGGGCCCAAGAAATACCAGCCCACACCACAAACCCAACGCACCCTTTAATAATATAAACCGGGTCAAAACTTTGACCCCGGTCAAAACCAGTCAAACCCCCATCTCCTTCCCTTTTCCCTCTCACCCAGAATACCACCAAACCACCATGGTATTGCAGCCACCACCCCAACTTGCCCATCCCATCACCACTAACCCACACCCCTACACCTAACATCTCTTCTACAATTAATGCTTTCCCCCCAGTTGCCTGAATCAGGGAGCAATTTGCAAAAACTCCTTTCCCGCCAAAAACACGTGGAAGCTTGTGAATGGACCAAAGAAGTCAGAGAGAAGTGGGAAATGATGAGAAAGATGCAAGAAACCCTAATATGTGGCTATAAAAGGAGAAGATGCAAGGATTGAAGCTGTGTAGTTTTTATTAGTCTTAAATTGTGTCGAATTTAAATTATCTTGCAAATTAGTGTAATCTTTTCAAATTCAAGTATTGTAACAGTGTTAGTAGTGTAATTTAAACCTTTTGAAGTTATAAAATCACAAGTTCTAATTCTGTCTTTCATTTTTGCAAATCACTCAAATTCTTAATGCTCAAGTGTTAATGGTGAACTGAGTTATGGACTGAGAATAAGTCACATAGGTTCCAATAAGCTTATTCAAGCTTTAGAGACTCTAAAATCCAGTTCTATTAGAAGGAAACTAAAAATACAAGAAAAGTCAACCATGGTCAACTGTTTGGTTTGGTTTGAGTTTTCAGGTTTGAAGAAGGATTGGTGAGCAAGATTGGAGCTGGATATAGCCTATCTAAAGATAGGCATCATAGGAAAACCCTCTGTTCATGCTGAGGGTAACCTTGTAAGGATTTGCTCATTTGAATTTTTCACTAAAATTCCTAGTTTAGCTTCTGATTGATTGTTTGCTTATATCTGTTAATCTGTGCTTGTTTGTGTTGTTTGAGTATTGTTTAAGTAGTTTTCAGTTTGATAATCATTTCTAGTTTGTTAGAATTATTAGTTACTCATAATCCTAGATTTAACTGTCATAAATTAGTTTAAGTAGTATACTTGTGTTATTATTGTGACATTCTGTTTCCAAGTGCATAAATAAGTCTATCTAATCATAATCAGTAGTTAGAAATCAAGTTCGGATACCCTAGCTACCATCTGCCTTGAAAATCACCAAAAAGTCCACATTAAGGGGTGTTTGGATCAGTCTGTTTGGGTGTATTGTTGTGGATCTCAGAAGGCAACAATAGTATAGATAGCATGCCATAAGTCCTATTTGAGAGTTATAAATCTTAAATCAGTCAGTGTTTGGGTCAAAAGTCAAAATCTCACAAATTTTCACTTCACAGTTAACTGTGAAGGCTTTTGGTGTCTAAATCCATTTAATTAGTTATATTAGTTGTTAACATAGTGTAAACTAGCTTAAATATACCTTGTAACACCATTTTTAATCTGTAGGAATCATTAGAAGTTCACATAAGTCAAACTAGTTCATGTTCTAAAAAAGTCAAATTGTGCCTTTTCAGATTTTCTCAAAACTAGTGTGATTTTTATAGATTTGTGTGTTGAGATTCAAGCTCTGAGCTTTTGTGAACTTATTTTCTACCAGCTGGTCTTTAAGTTACCACATTTGTTTGATTTTTATGAAATTGTGTGTGGGCCCCACAAGCTAGGGAAATCACTTGCAGGGCAAGTATTTCCCCTGCACCACCAGACTCAGTCCATCACCACCACTTTGGTGGTGATTTGTGACCACCTCAGTGGGCCCCACTTGCCATACTTGGCACCATTGAACCCCCCTCCTACCAAGGATCAGACTTTGACCCCTTGTTTGACCTAGGACTCAGTGGACCCCACCTAGTTTAGCCTCTTAAGTTTGTCCCAGTTCTGTGTTCAATTCCATTGAGAAAAGTGCTTATTTGATTGTGTTCAGCTTATTTGAGCTTATTTCTTGCTATTCTCTGTTTGTTTAAGTTTTTTGAACTTATTTGTATCTGTTTTCACCCTTGTGGACCCCACCTTCACTCATTTGACCTTATTTGACCACACAGTCAACCAAAGTCAAACTATATAAGCAAAGGGGGTGCTACTGCTTATTTATAAGCAATTTTCAAAAGTGTTTTCACAAAAGTTTCTCATTTTCAGTAGTTAAGTAGGTTTGTAAAAGAAAATCTAAGAAAAAACAAATTTAAAATAAGTGATAGTTTCTATTTAATTCAATTTAACTTTAATTTTCATTTTTATATTTTAATTAAGTACTTAGTATTTTTATATTTTTATTAATTACCTTATATATTAAAGTAATTTTAGTAATTTTTTCAGATTTTTATTCTGTCATTTAGTATTAATTAGATTTAATTTTAGTTTTCTTAATTATTAATTAATATTAAGTATTAAATCTCATATTTAGTTTTTATAAAGTAAAACTGAGTTTTTATATTTTTCCTAGCTATAATATAACATAATAGGTTTTTAGAAAATGTATTTTGAATTTATACTGTTCATTTTCCATTTTTCTTATTTTAATTATTTAAATTAGACTTAAGTTGATTAAAAGGTAAATAATTAGTGGATTAATCTTAAACCATAATTTTTAGAGTTTTTATAATTTTGTAGGATTCCTGTGATGGTTAAGTAATTTTATAAATTTTCTCTTAATTTTCTAAGTTAATTTAGTATTAATATTAATTAAAAGTAGTTTAATTAAGTTAAATAGTTTTTAAATTTATAAAAAACCCATAAAAAGACAAAAATATTTATTTTTATTTTTTATACTTTCTTCAAGTTCTAATTTAAGTTTAAAAATTGTTTTTGCAAATTTTTAGTTTAATTTGTAGTAGTTATAATTTTTAGTTAATTTAAGTTAGATTTAAATTAGATTTTTAAATAGTTTAATTATTTAAATAATATTTAAATAGTATTATAATCACTTTTATAATTTCATTTTCATTTTTAATTTTAAGTTTCAAAAAGTGTCAAAAGCACCCCCTGTAGTTTGTTAAATACCAAAATCCCACTTTTTCAGTCCGATTGCGTAAATCTGAATTGTGAATACGTGCATATATATCTGTATATCTGATTTTTGTGAATATTATATCTGTGTACCAATACCATAATAACAGTAGCAATATCAATCCCAAATCATCTTGCTACTGTCCTCAGTGCCACTTTCTCTTAAACGATTCCCAAAGCACCATTTCAATCTCGCTGGGACTTTAACGACCCGGGGAAACACTATACTATCACCGGAGTATTGGGACGAGGCTGTCTTTGACTTGTTGACTTTGGTCAATAATATCTGACGGTTTAGACCCAATCAAAATTTGGCGCCGCTGCCGGGGAGGTTGTTGCGTGTTTTATAAAATCGTTTTAAGTTTAGTGGTTTTCAAAACCCTCCCTGTACAAATTTCACACAAATTTGTAAAAAGTTTTTGTAAAAATATAATCATATCAAAAAAACATTCATTAACACTTCTCCTGAAGTGTTGAAAAACACCAAAAAAAATTAAAAACAATCAAAAACAAACTGTGAAGTTAAATTACTTCGTGTTCTTTAAGATTACAACCTGAAACAGTTGGTTTAAGGTAAGTTCTGACATTAAATTGCGAACTGAAGAGGAAACCTATTTACTTCCTCCCGCCAGCCTGCGAGTAATCTTAAAGGGACGATTTCGGTTAACGAATCAGTTCCAAAAATATTTCCCAAGTTTTCTGCACACACACCCATAAGCCTAAAGCAGTTTTTCAAATTAATTAATAAACCCATAATAAGTTCCCAAACTTAAGATTAAAACTTGCCTTTATATCCCTATGAGTGGTGTACCTTTTTCAAAGAAGCCATTCACTTGTGATTTCTGGTTTAAGTTCACTGTGGTTTTGCCTCGATCTTGTTTTGAAAAATTGTTTTTAGTACATGCGCACTCGGTCACAAACAAAACGTACACGAGCTACGTTCTGACACACAAGAACCAAAGACCGAAATGGCCGCTGGGCCACCACCACCTTTACCACCCCCTGACCCTCCCGTGGGTGAGCCGGCTCCCGATCTCCGAACGATGGAGGAGCTGTGCCAGCCTACCATACAAGGGCGGGGTGGGCCTATTGCACCACTCACTATTGAGGCTACGGACTTTGGCCTCAAGCACCACATGATTCAACAAGTCCAAAATTCGTGTCAATTTCACGGATTACCGGGTGACGATGCCAATAAGCTGACAAATATCTCACGGTCACCCAAAGCATGAAACAGCATGGTGTCACCGATGATGCCCTCCGGCTGTACCTCTTCCCCTATTCTCTCACTCATCATGCCACTGCATGGTTTGACCGACTTCCAAAAAATTCTATTCGTACCTTTGATGAAATGGTAACCAAGTTTTTAGCAAAATATTTTCCACCATCCATGGTTACCAAGTTACAAAATGATATCAGCAACTTCTGGCAACGTCCCGATGAGTCTCTTTTTGAGGCTTGGGAGCGTTATAAGCTAGCCATTGATCGGTGCCCTAACCACAATATGTTGCAAGTTACCATCATAGATACCTTCTATAATGGTCTGACATTGAGGCACCGAGACATTCTCAATGCTACTGCTGGTGGGACCTTTATGAAAAGGTGTCCCGAGGAGTGCTATGACTTAATCGAGAACATGACTGCCCACCATAACTTTTGGGATTCCTCTGCGGAAAGGGATGAGTCATGTCATTCAGTTACTCCTTCATCATCATCTCCTGAAATAATCGCTCTTACCAAAAAGATGGATGATATTTCTACGGCTGTGTTGAGAATGAACCAAACGATGCAAAATCATGTTCAAAATCAACAAGTGAAAGCCGTGGCCCGAAGTTGTGAAACTTGTGGGGGCCCACATCTGTATTCCGAGTGTCCAGCTACTGTTGACTTTCCTCAAGAGAACATTTATGCTGCTCACGGTTCCTACAATACGGGGGGTAATTCTTACCAACCGCAAGGGGACCGTAATCTCTTAAGCTATCGTTCCAATTATTTTCTCGGACCTCCCGGCTTTAACCAAAATCAAAATCGTAACTTGAATCAGAATTTTAACCAAGGTCAAAGCTCAAATTTCCAAAACCCAAACCAAAATCAAGGCCAGTTTAATCAAAACAATTTTCAAAATGGCAATCAAAACCAAGGTTTTCAAGGAAATTTTCAAAGAAACCAGAATCAAGGGAATTACAATCAGGGTAATTTCAATCAGAGAAACAATTTTCAGGGTAACAACAATCAAAATCAAGGGAATTTTCAAAACAACCGTGTTCAAAATCCCCCTGTTCAAAATCAAAACGTTGTTCCACCCTCGTCTTCCTCTGATGCTGAGATTAAACAATTCATGAAAGCATAAGAGGAAACGAATCGGTTATTGATCAAGACGATCTCTGATCTTCAGAAGTCTTTAAATGATCGACCCTCGGGCTCGGGTACACTACCAAGCAACACGATCGCTAACCCGAGGGGCGATGTCAAAGCGATCACTACCCGAAGTGGCGTATCATACAATGGACCCTCGATTCCTTCTACCTCTTCTTCTCCTCCTAAGGTAGCGAAACGTGAGCCTGAGGTTACTACGGACACGGTACTTCCTACTAATAATGGAGGTATCAACAACGTCCACCCTCAAGTTGTCCCGGTCCTGGCTCGTAAACCGAAAGTTGTATTTGATCCCCCTGTGAGTTCTGATGAAATCCCAAAGAATGATCCTAAGCCGTCAATTCCATATCCTTGACGTTTGAATGATCAAAAGAACCGCGAAAAAGCTAACCATCAGATGGAAAAATTTTATCAAATTTTCCAAGAATTACACTTTGATATTAGCTTCGCGGATGCTCTTCTTCTCATGCCTAAATTTGCTTTAACAATCAAAAATCTGATAAGCAACAAAGAAAAACTTTGTGAGATGGCAAAAACTCCTCTTAATGAGCATTGCTCAGCAGTGCTCTTGAAAAAGCTTCCCGAAAAGCTTGGAGATCCCAGGAAATTTCTCATTCCTTGTATTTTCCCGGGGATGGTTGAATGCTTTGCCTTGGCCGATCTCGGTGCAAGCATTAACCTCATGCCTTACACAGTCTGGAAAAGACTCTCACTTCCGGCTCTCACTCCGACCTGCATGACACTCGAGCTTGCAGACCGTACTATATCCCGTCCTCTCGGCATTGCCGAAGATATCTTCGTGAAAGTAGGAAAGTTCCATTTTCCGGCAGATTTTGTGATTGTTGATTTCGATGCTGACCCACGAGTCCCTCTCATTCTCGGGAGGGGATTCTTAAGAACGGGTCGTGCTTTAATCGATGTATTCGAAGAAGAAATCACTCTACGTGTTGGTGGTGAAGCCATCACATTCAATCTTGATCAGACTTCATGATACTCCTCCAACTATGACGCTGAAACGGTTAACCGAATTGACATCATCGATGTTGCATCTGAGGAGTATTCTCAAGAGGTCTTTGGTTTCTCATCCAGTGGCAGTCTTTCTACTGACCCTATCATTTCCAACTCTTCCCCTTCCCTCACTCCGTTTGAGGGAGGTGACTTCCTTCTGGAAGAGCTCGAGGCTTTTCTTGCTCAGGATAGCTCAATCCCCGATGGGGTTGATGAAAACTATCTTGACCCGGAGGGGGGCATTCTTCTCCTTGAAAGATTGTTAAATGACAATCCTTCACCCTCTCCGTCTCCACAAATACTTCATAAAGCGGAAGTCAAAAATGTTGAAATAACTGAAGACTTTCCCGAGGTTGAGCTCAAGGACTTGCCTCCTCATCTAGAATATGCATTTCTGGAGGGTGATAATAAATTACCCGTCATTATTACTAAAGACTTGAAAGATGAGGAAAAGGCAGCACTCCTACAGATTCTTAAGTCAAACAAGCAAGCAATTGCTTGGAAACTCTCCGACATTAAGGGCATAAGCCCGAACTTTTGTACTCATAAAATTTTAATGGAGGATGACTTTAAGCCAGCAGTGCAACAACAGAGAAGGGTAAATCCAAAAATCCACGAAGTTATCAAACAAGAAGTTCTTAAACTTCTTGATGCGGGATTGATTTATCCTATTTCTGACAGTCCTTGGGTTAGCCCAATTCATTGTGTCCCTAAAAAGGGTGGCATTACCGTTGTCACCAACGAGGATAACGAGTTAATTCCAACTCGTTTGGTCACGGGTTGGCGTGTATGTATTGACTATCAAAAGTTAAATGACGCCACCCGTAAAGACCATTTTCCTCTCCCTTTTATGGACCAGATGCTTGAAAGACTTGCGGGGAATGAATACTACTGCTTCCTCGATGGTTTTTCGGGATACTTCCAAATCCCCATTGATCCCCAGGATCAAGAGAAGACTACCTTCACATGCCCCTACGGAACTTTTGCTTACAGACGTATGCCTTTCGGCTTATGTAATGCACCAGGTACGTTCCAGAGGTGCATGATGTCTATTTTTTCCGACATGATCGGGAAAACTATGGAGGTATTCATGGATGACTTTTCAGTCATCGGGGATTCATTCCAGATCTGTCTCTCCCACTTGGATCAGATGCTTAAACGTTGCAAAGAAACGAATTTAAGTCTCAACTGGGAGAAGAGTCACTTTATGGTTAAAGAGGGCATAGTCCTCGGCCATAAAATCTCAAAGAACGGGATTGAGGTTGACAAAGCCAAAATCGATGTCATTGCTAAATTACCTCATCCCACCACCGTAAAAGGTGTTAGGAGCTTTTTGGGTCATGCCGGCTTCTACCGTAGGTTTATCCAAGATTTTTCTAAGATTGCCCGGCCTATGACCCATCTCCTCGAGAAGGATGCTCCTTTCATCTTCTCTCCTGAGTGCATCGAAGCTTTTGAAACATTAAAGAAAAAGCTTACCGAGGCACCGATTCTTGTTGCCCCCTATTGGGACCTACCTTTTGAGCTTATGTGCGATGCTAGTGATTTTGCCATAGGTGCGGTCTTGGGGCAACGAAAAGCAAAATACTTTCAGCCTATACACTACGCAAGTAAGACTATGACCGAGGCTCAAGGTCATTACACCACCACTGAAAAAGAACTCCTAGCTGTGGTGTATGCCTTTGAGAAATTCCGGCCATACTTGATCCTGACCAAATGCGTGGTGTATACGGATCACTCAGCTTTGAAGTACTTATTTGCAAAGCAAGATGCAAAGCCGAGACCTCTCCGTTGGGTTCTCCTCCTTCAGGAATTTGATATCATTATCCGTGATAAAAAAAGGAGCCGAGAACCTTGCTGCTGATAATCTCTCACGATTAGAAAACCCACATCAAGATGTGTCCGAGAAACAAGAAATAAATGAATCATTCCCTCTCGAGACACTCAGTGCGGTTACTTTTCATGGTGACTCTACTACCCCATGGTTTGCCGACTTTGCAAATTACCATGCGGGTAACTTCATCGTGAAGGGGATGACGTCCCAACAGAAAAACAATTTTTTTTAAGACGTCATTATTTCTGGGACGACCCCTTCCTCTTCAAAATCTGTGCCGATCAAGTCATCAGGCGATGTGTATACGGACAGGAAGCCGCTGATATTCTCAAGGCTTGCCATGCTGGACCCACCGGGGGCCACCATAGTCCTAACTACACCGCCAAAAAGGTGTTTGATTCAGGTTTCTATTGGCCCACGATCTATAAGGATGCCCACGAGTTAGTCAAAGCCTGTGATGCTTGTCAGCGTCACGGGAATATTTCACAAAAGAACGAAATGCCACAAAATGCAATTCAAGTTTGTGAAATCTTTGACGTCTGGGGCATTGATTTTATGGGGCCATTCCCATCTTTTCGTGGAAACAAGTATATTCTCATGGCTGTTGACTACTTGTCAAAATGGGTTGAGGCTAAGGCCTTACCCACTAATGATGCCCGAGTTGTTGTGAAATTCTTGAAATCCCTCTTTGCTCGTTTTGGAACTCCACGTGCCATCATTAGTGATCGCGGTACTCACTTTTGCAATGATCAGTTTGCAAAAGTCATGCTTAAGTACGGTGTTACTCATCGTCTTTCTACCGCATATCACCCCCAAACAAGTGGGCAGGTGGAGGTTTCCAACCGTGGTATTAAACGGATTCTTGAGAGGACAGTAGGTGAAAACCGTGCTTCCTGGTCGGATAAACTAGATGATGCACTCTGGGCCTTTCGTACAGCTTACAAAACACCCATTGGGTGTACTCCATACAAGCTTGTATACGGGAAGGCGTGTCATTTACCGATCGAGCTCGAGCACAAAGCCTACTAGGCCTTGAAACATGCTAACTACGACCTTCATAAAGCGGGTGATCACCGTAAGGTTCAACTCAATGAATTAAACGAACTTCGTGATCAAGCCTACGAGAACTCTTTGATCTACAAGGAAAAGACAAAGAAGATTCACGACTCTAAAATTAAGAACCGAGTTTTCAACGTCGGTGACAGAGTCCTTCTTTTTAACTCAAGATTAAAGATCTTCTCGGGGAAATTAAAAACCCGGTGGACTGGACCATTCACTATTGCTAAAGTATATCCATACGGGACTGTTGAGTTATCTCAACCCGAAGGTCCCAACTTCAAAGTGAATGGTCATAGATTGAAACATTATTTTGGAGAGGACATACCACCCATGGTTGTCCCGGATCTCCAAACTTTCCCCATAGACCAATGAATTCGGGGATCGAGTCAAGCTAGTGACTCGGTAAACAAAAATTAGCAACATATATGGGTATTCACCCGTATTTCTGACTTCTTTCTACTTTCTACCACCCTAGTGTGGGGGAGTGGCCGTCCTCCACCATTTGAAAAGTAAATATGCATATAAGTCTCATTTCAAAAAAAAAAAAAAAATGTGTGATTGTATGTACAGATAAATAAAGTGAAAAATAAAATCGATATTTCCACAGTTAGATTCGAATATTAGCTTTTTCCGTTTAGAGATTCGGCATAATAGCCGTGACTTTGAATATTGAGGACAATATTCAATTCTAGTGTGGGGAGGGGGGGGGGGGGGGGAATTCTTACGAATTTTGTCACAAAACTTTCTAAGTACCCCCATTTTTAGGCCTAAATTTTTCACTTTATTTCAAAATTTTTGTGGTAATCAGTCCGCCAAAGTCTAAATGACAAATGGATTGGCTAGTCCAGGAGCAAACGGCTCTTGGTAAAGACATCTCAAACCCGTTGATAGCTGGCAATTTGCCAAAAATTGTATGGTTCCTCAGCTCCCCCGTATCCTTATAAGCAAATGAGTTGACTAGCCCACAAGATTATGGCTTGTGGTAAAGGCAGTGGAAAATCCATAATTGGTAATCAGCTCACCAAGATGTTGACTTAGTCCATCAAGATGCTGGCTAGTCCAGAAGCAAACGGCTTTTGGTAAAGACTAATCAAATCCGTTGACAGCTGGTGGTTTGCTCAAAATCACACGGTTATCAGGTGTGCCACAGTTCTTACACCTGGCTACTCCAGAAGTGATGGCTTTTGGTAAAGAGATTCTCAAATCCATCAAGTTTTTCTCAAAAGATTGCTAGGGACTAGCAATGTTTTAGTGTGGGGGATTGATGAGTGTGTAAATACTCATCATTTTTACCATTTCTGAGCTGCCAAAGCATCCAAAAACACTCAATAATGAATCAAAATAGTAAAAATATCCCAGGAAAGTGTTTTACATGTTTCAAATGCAAAAATACCAAAAACAGATGAAAAACGCACAAAGTTTGCATAATTGGCAGTTTCAGTCCCCCAACTTTCAAAAGTTGTCAAATCTAGTCCCTGGTCATTCTAAAAACTTGAAAAAATCACCAAAGGTCCTTATAAATCAAAAAGTTACATAATTAGTCCTTTGGTGAAAAGTTTCACAAAATGTCAAGTTTAGTCCCTGAACTTTGAAAATTGTCAAAAATGGTCCCTGGGATATGAAAAACTTTGAGAAAAACAAATTTTGTCCTTGCACTAACCTTTTATGACAGGATTGGTCCTGGGTGGAAAGTTTGGTGAAAATTACACAAATGGTCCCTGAAGTTTGAAAGTTTGACAGTTTCAGTCCCTGGTGAAAATAAAATTGAAAAATCATCACAGGACCTTACACTATTCATAATGTGGCATAATACACCCTTGGAAATAATTTGGAAACATGCCAAGATCACACCTCAAACTTTACCAAAATTACAAAACTAGTCCTTGTGTGAAATAAAACCTAACCGGATCCTTATTATCATAACCCACCAAAACCAAATCCAATAAATCCTACTCCAGCCCACTCCCTATTTTTCTTTGGGCCCAAGAAATACCAGCCCACACCACAAACCCAACGCACCCTTTAATAATATAAACCGGGTCAAAACTTTGACCCCAGTCAAAACCAATCAAACCCCCATCTCCTTCCCTTTTCCCTCTCACCCAGAATACCACCAAACCACCATGGTATTGTAGCCACCACCCCAACTTGCCCATACCATCACCACTAACCCACACCCCTACACCTAACATCTCTTCCACAATTAATGCTTTCCCCCCAGTTGCCTGAATCAGAGAGCAATTTGCAAAAACTCCTTTCCCGCCAAAAACACGTGGAAGCTTGTGAATGGACCAAAGAAGTCAGAGAGAAGTGGGAAATGATGAGAAAGATGCAAGAAACCCTAATATGTGGCTATAAAAGGAGAAGAAGCAAGGAATGAAGTTGTGTAGTTTTTATTAGTCTTAAATTGTGTCGAATTTAAATTATCTTGCAAATTAGTGTAATCTTTTCAAATTCAAGTATTGTAACAGTGTTAGTAGTGTAATTTAAGCCTTTTGAAGTTATAAAATCACAAGTTCTAATTCTGTCTTTCATTTTTGCAAATTACTCAAATTCTTAATGCTCAAGTGTTAATGGTGAACTGAGTTATGGACTGAGAATAAGTCACATATGTTCCACTAAGCTTATTCAAGCTTTAGAGACTCTAAAATCCAGTTCTATTAGAAGGAAACTAAAAATACAAGAAAAGTCAACCATGGTCAACTGTTTGGTTTGGTTTGAGTTTTCAGGTTTGAAGAAGGATTGGTGAGCAAGATTGGAGCTGGATATAGCCTATCTAAAGATAGGCATCATAGGAAAACCCTCTGTTCATGATGAGGGTAACCTTGTAAGGATTTGCTCATTTGAATTTTTCACTAAAATTCCTAGTTTAGCTTCTGATTGATTGTTTGCTTATATCTGTTAGTCTGTGCTTTTTTGTGTTGTTTGAGTATTGTTTAAGTAGTTTTCAGTTTGATAATCATTTCTAGTTTGTTAGATTTATTAGTTACTCATAATCCTAGATTTAACTGTCATAAATTAGTTTAAGTAGTATACTTGTGTTATTATTGTGACATTCTGTTTCCAAGTGCTTAAATAAGTCTATCTAATCATAATCAGTATTTAGAAATCAAGTTTGTATACCCTAGCTACCATCTGCCTTGAAAATCACCAAAAAGTCCACATTAAGGGGTGTTTGGATCAGTCTGTTTGGGTGTATTGTTGTGGATCTCAGAAGGAGAAAATAGTATAGATAGCATGCCATAAGTCCTATTTGAGAGTTATAAATCTTAAATCAGTCAGTGTTTGGGTCAAAAGTCAAAATCTCACAAATTTTCACTTCACAGTTAACTGTGAAGGCTTTTGGTGTCTAAATCCATTTAATTAGTTATATTAGTTGTTAACATAGTGTAAACTAGCTTAAATATACCTTGTAACACCATTTTTAATCTGTAGGAATCATTAGAAGTTCACATAAGTCAAACTAGTTCATGATCTAAAAATGTCAAATTGTGCCTTTTCAGATTTTCTCAAAACTAGTGTGATTTTTATAGATTTGTGTGTTGAGATTCAAGCTCTGAGCTTTTGTGAACTTATTTTCTACCAGCTGGTCTTTAAGTTACCACATTTGTTTGATTTTTATGAAATTGTGTGTGGGCCCCACAAGCTAGGGAAATCACTTGCAGGGCAAGCATTTCCCCTTCACCACCAGACTCAGTCCATCACCACCACTTTGGTGGTGATTTGTGACCACCTCAGTGGGCCCCACTTGCCATACTTGGCACCATTGAACCCCCCTCCTACCAAGGATCAGACTTTGACCCCTTGTTTGACCTAGGACTCAGTGGACCCCACCTAGTTTAGCCTCTCAAGTTTGTCCCAGTTCTGTGTTCAATTCCATTGAGAAAAGTGCTTATTTGATTGTGTTCAGCTTATTTGAGCTTATTTCTTGCTATTCTCTGTTTGTTTAAGTTTTTTGAACTTATTTGTATCTGTTTTCACCCTTGTGGACCCCACCTTCACTCATTTGACCTTATTTGACCACACAGTCAACCAAAGTCAAACTATATAAGCAAAGGGGGTGCTACTGCTTATTTATAAGCAATTTTCAAAAGTGTTTTCACAAAAGTTTCTCATTTTCAGTAGTTAAGTAGGTTTGTAAAAGAAAATCTAAGAAAAAACCAATTTTAAATAAGTGATAGTTTCTATGTAATTCAATTTAACTTTAATTTTCATTTTTATATTTTAATTAAGTACTTAGTATTTTTATATTTTTATTAATTACCTTATATATTAAAGTAATTTTAGTAATTTTTTCAGATTTTTATTTTGTCATTTAGTATTAATTAGATTTAATTTTAGTTTTCTTAATTATTAATTAATATTAAGTATTAAATCTCATATTTAGTTTTTATAAAGTAAAACTTAGTTTTTATATTTTTCCTAGCTATAATATAACATAATAGATTTTTAGAAAATATATTTTGAATTTCTACTGTTCATTTTCCATTTGTCTTATCTTAATTATTTAAATTAGACTTAAGTTGATTAAAAGGTAAATAATTAGTGGATTAATCTTAAAACATAATTTTTAGAGTTTTTATAATTTTGTAGGATTCCTGTGATGGTTAAGTAATTTTATAAATTTTCTCTTAATTTTCTAAGTTAATTTAGTATTAATATTAATTAAAAGTAGTTTAATTAAGTTAAATAGTTTTTAAATTTATAAAAAACCCATAAAAAGACAAAAATATTTATTTTTATTTTTTATACTTTCTTCAAGTTCTAATTTAAGTTTAAAAATTGTTTTTGCAAATTTTTAGTTTAATTTGTAGTAATTATAATTTTTTGTTAATTTAAGTTAAATTTAAATTAGATTTTTAAATAGTTTAATTATTTAAATAATATTTAAATAGTATTTTAATCCCTTTTATAATTTCATTTTCATTTTTAATTTTAAGTTTCAAAAAGTGTCAAAAGCACCCCCTGTAGTTTGTTAAATACCAAAATCCCACTTTTTCAGGCCGATTGCGTAAATCTGAATTGTGAATACGTGCATATATCTGTATATCTGATTTTTGTGAATATTATATCTGTGTACCAATACCATAATAACAGTAGCAATATCAATCCCAAATCATCTGGCTACTGTCCTCAGTGCCACTTTCTCATAAACGATTCCCAAAGCACCATTTCAATCTCGCTGGGACTTTAACGACCCGGGGAAACACTATACTATCACCGGAGTATTGGGACGAGGCTGTCTTTGACTTGTTGACTTTGATCAATAATATCTGACGGTTTAGACCCAATCAGAAGTTTTTTAGGACATGCCGGTTTCTACCGTCGTTTCATAAAGGATTTTTCCAAAATATCTCGTCCTATGACAAAACTTCTTGAAAAAGATTCTGTTTTTGATTTCAATGCAGATTGCATTAAAGCTTTTAAAACACTAAAGAGTCAATTGACTAGTGCTCCGATTATGGTTTCACCTAATTGGTCACTACCATTTGAGCTTATGTGCGACGCAAGCGATTTTGCTGTTGGGGCAGTTTTAGGACAATGTGAAGGAAAACATTTTCGTCCTATATACTTTGCTAGCAAAACACTTAACAACGCCCAACAAAATTATATGGTTACGGAAAAAGAATTGTTAGCCGTAGTTTTTGCTTTCGACAAATTCAGATCTTATCTTGTGCTTTCCAAACAGTCGTTTTCACCGATCACTCAGCGCTCAAATATCTGTTTGCTAAACAAGATGCAAAACCGCGTCTTATCCGCTGGATTTTACTACTCCAAGAATTCGATATCGAAATAAAAGATAAGAAAGGAGCAGAAAATCTTGCTGCCGATCATTTGTCTCGTCTTGAGAACCCAAATTTGGAAGAATTAAAGGAAGACGAAATTGATGATTTTTTCCCAGATGAAACTCTTATGACCATCGATAAAGTTGAAGAGGAAATACCGTGGTTTGCAGATTTTGCAAATTATTTTGGTGGAAACATTCTCAAGAAAGGATTAACTCACGCTCAAAGGAGTAAATTCTTTTCGGATTTAAAACATTATTATTGGGAAGAACCTTTTCTTTTCAAAATGTGTTCCGATGGAATGATCTGAAGATGTGTTTCTGGAGCAGAAACAAGAAAAATTCTTGATGAATGCCATCATGGCCCAACAGGGGGACATTACGGTCCTACCACCACAGCTAAAAAAGTTTTTGATGCTGGATTCTATTGGCCAACAATTTTCAAAGAAGCTCATACACTTGTTCAAAATTGCGATGCATGCCAAAAATCCGGTAGTCTTTCTCGTAGAGATGAAATGCCTCAAAAGAGCATTCAAGTCTGTGAAATATTCAATATTTGGGGAATCGATTTTATGGGACCATTTCCTAAATCGCACAAATACGAATACATTCTTGTTGCAATCGATTACGTTTCCAAATGGGCTGAAGCTGAAGCCTTACCTACTAACGATGCACGAGTTGTTGTCAATTTTCTCAAAAAGCTTTTTGCTCGATATGGAATCCCTAAAGCTTTAATAAGTGATAGAGGAACCCATTTCTGTAATAAATAAATGGAGAAAATCATGAAACGATATGGAGTTCATCATCGTTTTGCTACAGTATATCATCCACAAACTAGTGGACAAGTTGAAAATACTAATAGAGCATTAAAAAGAATACTCGAAAAAACGGTTAAAGAAAATCCTTCTGTTTGGTCGAGGAAACTTGATGACGCTCTATGGGCCTTTCGTACGGCTTATAAAACTCCAATTGGCACAACACCATATAGACTCTTGTATGGAAAAACAAGTCATTTGCTGTTCGAAATCGAACATCGTGCTTACTGGGCATTACGAAATTGTAACCCCGATCTGAAAGTAGCTGGAGAGAAAAGATTTTTGCAATTGCATGAACTCGATGAATTGAGGCTCCAAGCCTACGAAAACTCCAAGCTATACAAAGCCAGAACCAAAGCTTATCATGACCGAAAGCTTAGAATTAGAAAAGAATTCGAAGCTGGGGATAAATTTCTGCTTTTCAATATGAAATACAAGTTCAAAGCTCCTAAGCTCAAACCCAAATGGATGGGACCGTATATAGTGAAACATGGATTTCCATCTGGATATGTCGAACTCTACGAAAAGCATGGTGGAAGTTTCATTGTTAATGGTCACCCATTAAGTTGTATTATGATAAGGAGCAAATGAGCAAAATTTCTATTGAATATCTACCCGAATCTGAATACGAAGCTATCACATTCATGGCACCTCATATGGAAAATATACCATAGGCACATGAAAAAGGTTTTAGCTATGATGCTCTTCCTAGAGCATGGGAAAAATTCGTATTGGAAGATATAGATGAAACTGGAGAAGGAATTGTGATAGAAAACGTATTGTTCGTACCAAAGTATCCTAAAAGGAAATCCCAAGCCACATCAACATAGTTCTTGCGAAATTTGAGTCAGGATGATGACTCATAAATAAAACAAGCGCTTCTTGGGAGGCAACCCGTGTGTTTGCTATTTTTAATTCTTAGTTTATTTTCAGTGATTATACCCCAAAGTTTAAACCACTTGGTTGAACTTAAGTGTGGGGGTATTCCACTAATTTTAATGAAACATATAGTCTTGTGTTTGTTTGTTTTAAGTTTGATACAGGAAATGATGAAGAAAACTTGGACACTTGGAACAAAGAATCAAAAAGAGAAAATACGGTTTATTTTCTTATTTCCCTATTTTCATACTTTGAAGTTCATTTATCGCATTGAGGACAATGCTTAACTTAAGTGTGTGGGGAGGGGGGGGTGAATAGGTAAATAAGAATATTCCATAATTTTCGAGCTTAATTTTAAATTTTGCTGCCCTTGTGATCTAGTTGTTTTCACACTTTCAGGATAATATATTAGAATAACTGGATCCATCCACTGGTAAAAATGGTAATTTTTGAAATTTGAGATGCGTCCTGATTAATATTGCAATCCATTCTGGGATCGATAACATTAGCTAGCACATATTGTAACCCTTTCCACTAAATTGTGAGGATTTGAGCCTATTTCTTATATAGCATACATCTTTTATGCTTAAATCTTTTGTTATGAGTGTGCCGATGATTTTATTTATTCTAGAACTTGTGCTTGTAAATCATTTTGAGACCGTTGTGAGATCACATTTCTTGTGTGATATAAGTATGCATATGTGATAAGAGGCAATTTTAGGATCTAAACCAAATAGCCTTCCATTTTAATTTTTAGCTAGTTTCATTGACTAGTTAACCACCAACATAACCCTTTTTGTTAGCATTCATTTTTAATGCTAGATACCCCTAGTTACACCTTCTGAGCCTATCTTTTTCTTTTGATTAAAACCAGAAAAATACAAAAAGATTTTACACTTTTTAGCCTAGCCTTACCGTTAGTCAAGTCTTAGTTGGTTGCTAGCTATATGACAAGTTGGATGTTATGTGGGAAATCATGAAGTATAAAGAAAGTATGAATTCCGGAAGAAGTGATCAATGCAAAGTTTAGAATAAGTCATCGAAGTAGAATGGTGACAAGTGATTTTATGTTCATGTTATGTTCAAAAAAAAATGTATATATCGAATAAAATAGCCAATGAGCTATAGTGTTAAGTATAGTTCACTCAAGAATGGAGTTCTAAAGAGTACATGATAGTGGTTCAAGAATAGCTAGCAACATTCGGTTAGTAGACTTTGACTGTTTTGTATATTCTTTATCATTTACACTCTCTAAATTTATCCCATGTCTTATTCCTTCCCTTGACTCAAGTGAAATTATCAAGTGTATGACATGTAGTGACCATCTGATTTCTTGAGGAAATAACAATGCACCAGCGATCTAAGGATATCCTTAGTGACCATCCGTTGTTTTGATACAAGAATTCGCGCCAGCGATCTATTTTGTTTTACATACGATGGTTGAACGAAAGTCTTTATTATCCCCTTTTAGCCTTAAACCCGAATGAAAGCCCTCTTTGATATGAATACTTGGTGCTTACGCCTTGACGGTGTAGTTAAGTTTCTTGTACAAGCCTATGGTAATATTTAAATCATGACTGAGCAATGAGTGTGATTTTTCTTATACTTCACCCAAAAATGAGTGTTTAGAGTGAATTATATCTTATTCCTTTTTCGTGAGGTGATTAGTAATGTTTATCTAGCAAGAAAATCATTTGGGTATTGTCAAACATCTCAATGTTTCAACCATTTAAGCTTAAAATGATGAATCTTACTTGCACTTGTACTTGGAAGATTTGCATCACATTTTTCCAAAACATATTTGAAGTACCATGTGGATGATATTTTATTTCTAGATTTGCTTGAGGGCAAGCAAAGTTCAAGTGTGGGGGATTTGATAACGCTCAAATTGTGCATGTTTTTAGTGGCGTTATTCATATGTTTTTCGGTTATTTTTATATGCTTTTGTCACATAATTGTATCAAAGTGTGTTTACAAGCATTTGTAGCCAAAAATAGGAAAAAGGAAGAAAAAGTGAAGTAAACGAAGGATTTGTCATTCCCAACTCGAGATTCAATTCGTTCAAGCATTTCACAAAGAAGAATCCAAGTTTTCATCATTCCAAAGTTTGTTGACAAGGAATAATCAAGTTTGGACTAAGAACGAAGAGCCAAGTTAAAGATCAAGTTTGTCGCTGTTAGAAAAAAAGCAACTGATCGGTATTCATCATAACCGATCGGTCAGAAGAAAATTGTCACATCCAACCGATCGGTTATGAATCCAACCGACCGGTTAGTCGCAGAGGTCACAACCAACCGATCGGTCAGAGCCCGATACCGATCGGTTGGTCATCTCGTTAACATTTTGCAAGATGTTTTCTATCTCATTCTACCCGATTCTTGGCCCTTCTCTCTGCTATTCTAAGTCTTTCTATTCACCTTGGAGGCCAAGTTGCTGCATTAATAACCCTAGGCTTGAGGAGTAGTATAAATAGAGGCATTGTACACACAATTCAACACAACTCAATACACCATCAACATACAACAACAAAGCAATCCTTTACTAGTCTCAAAGTTCTCAAAATTCATCCATAAAAGTTCAGGAAGCATTGGAAGTCCAAAAAGTCAACATCCGGAGGTCAAACTTTCAAGAAGTCAACACCAACACTTAGGAAATCATTTCCTACTCATTTGTAATCATATTCCAAACATTTGTAAGACTTTAATTATGATTTCTAATGTTCAATATTCTGAGTTTATGTTCATGTTTGCTATGAGTGGCTAGTAACCTTTTACATTTGCTTAGATGATGTTAATTACTTAATGATTAGTCTATGATTGTGATAACATGTTTTAATTCGATTTCAAGTTAATTCTTAAACCCAATTAGACTAAAGTTTCATGTGACATTTGTTGAGTCAAGTTTAACTAGTTGCTTATAATATCATTGGCCGAAAGGGTTATTATCATTCAACTAGTTATAATCTTTTGTCTGTGAAAGATTGTTTTTCACCATAATCATTCTTGGCTAAACAAAGGAACTAAGGTGTAATTGTAATGAGAATAATTTTTGTTAATCAAATCGGATTGGTTGTAAACGCCTAATTGGTCGAAAGTTCTAGTAGTTTATAATCAATTGTAACCTTGTTGTCTATGATTAGGTTACCTTTTGTATTGACCATTTCTTAAGAGTATTTGATTAAACAAGAAACTATTTTTTTGTTTAAGGTTGTTAACTCAACTTTATGAACCTTGAATTGATCTTGAATTGATTGGTCCAAACCTAATGCTTGTTTTTATAAACTAAAATCTTGACGAAGGTTTAACTTGTAGAAACAATAGATTAAAACACCAACTAATTCTCATTACCAACATGTTAAGGAAGTTATCACAATCATGCTTTTCTTATGAGTAGTTAACTAGTCTAAGCAAGTGTAGTTTTTAATCATTTGAATTATCTTATAATCATTATCGCTTGTGTTAGAGATTTACTTTTTAAACTTACGCTTAGAATCACTCACAAATCCCTGCGAACGATCCCGACTTACCAACCAAATCTTGCTATAACGGACAAGTTCACTTGCTCGTATGTGTTATTTATAGATCCGGTAATCGTGTTTATAAATTTAAAACTTATACACACCGTGAGCACATCAATTTCTCAATCCGTTTGTACAAAACAATTCCTTTCTTCCGTCGGTCTCACCCCTTTCTTTCCCATGAATCATAAACTCATTCTTTCCTCTCCGCCTCTACTCTTATACTCAACTAAATCTCGGGATGAGATTTTCTCTAAGGGGTAAGACTGTACCCACCCATAAAATTCCATCAACATCATTTCCTCTACAATATCAATAGTAGGTATTTTCACAGGTAATTTTTTGCTTTATTTGCTTTCCATTACATGCATGACTCACTAGACCTACTCACGTATCCTCTTAAGCCAAATAACCTTACAACCATAACACAAGAACTCCTAATCTAAGATCACCACAACACCACAATAAGTAAATTATCATCACAACATACTAAATCTATCACAATACCAAAACAAACCCTAATCAAATCCTAATTGAGCCTTATGTGTTTACAAAACCCTAATTGCTTATTTAAACTAGTTTGAAAGTACTCAAGGCTTATGTAGGAGTTACATTAGCAACTTTATGATATCTTAGACTCCCTAAACCTTAGTACAACCCTTTGGAAACTTATATACGAGTCCCTCAAGCACAAAACCCTCACTAGGTCTTATAAGTCCCGAAACTAGGTTAAACCTTCCCAAATCTTTACCATAAGCTACCACCACTTAGTATAAGCTTCTTAGGACTTAATCTTAGACACTAAACACTCATAGGACCCTAAGCTAGGCACTAAACCCTAAGCTAAACCCTAATCTCTTGCTAAACAAAACTAGGTCTAAACTAAACCTAAACTAGTAAAACCTAAACATAAGCACCTCAAGTTCCTCAAACAAGTACCCTAGCACCTTAGTCACCCTAAGCAACCTCCCTAGAACCTCCTAAGTTAGCACACAAGGAGGTGGATCACCTCCTTGTCACCTCCTTGTGCCGCGGCAATACCAACACCACAAAACCACCCCTAGCGCCCTCTAGCTACCTCTAGCCTCACTTAGTCACCATCATAGCCTTCATGCATCACCTAGTAGCAGCCCTTAGTCATCCCCCCCTCTCACCGCCTCCTTCTTCTTTTCTTGCTCATTAATCCATTCGACCCCTATAAATACCTCGTCACCCTTTACCATTCAAAATCACACCACCTCTCTTCTACACGTGAGACATTCTGGTCTTAGTAGTAGTACACAAGCCCTAGTAGCCTTAGAATTCGAATAGGATAACCTAGAACCCTTGAAGAGTTCCATTTTTGCCGAGAAAACCCTAAACCTAGCCACGACCCATATCTGATCACGTAAGCATTTCTACTTATTCTACTAGCTTTAGTACTGACCTAGGATAGTTAGGATATGCCTTAGATCACATAAGAACCCTTGCTTGAGATTTGATCACTTTAATTTACTAGTTTTCATTTTGAAACCCTAATTTGAGTCGAATTGCTAAATACATGCTACGATATCTTATCAAAAGTTATAAGCTAGTTTAGGCAACTTAGATAAGCTAATATTAGTAAACCATAAGCTAGGAAACTCTTTTGTTTCATAAAATTATAGTTTGCATGGAATTAGGACTAGTTTTGTAGATGTTTCATGCATAGGGGTATATATGGTAAATTCCATAAAATACTAATTCTAGGGACTATTTTTGACATTTCTTGCAAATATTAGGTATAGGACTGTAACAACCGTGGTTTTAGCAGGTCAGTTTGACTGATAGTCTTGACTCGGTTGACGTTTGTTTGGTGTGTCTTAGGTGATTGAAGTGTTTTATATGTGATATAGGTGAGTTTTAGCACTAAATCCCTTTGCGTAAATGGTTTTATTGTGATTTGGAAAGTTTGAAATTTGGGAAAGTTCATTTTGATCACCTTTGTGGAGTAGAAATGACTTGTGTAGTTTTGGTGTTTTTGTGATTTTGTATAACGAGTTTTCGTTCAAGTAATTGAGCATTAGTAAGTTACGTGGGATTTGTTTTTATGAGTTATATTTCAAAAAGAGTGTGAAATTCTATTTTTGGAAACTTTGTTTTGAAAATGATAATTTTTCCGGTTGTCGTAAAAGTTAAGGTTTATCGCGAAAGACGTTAGGTTTTGTTTTGGGAGTTTATAAAATATGAAAAGTATGAAGTTTTGAGTGTAATAAATAAATTTAATAATAAAATATACAAATATATATATATATATATATATATATATATATATATATATATATATATATATATATATATATATATATATATATATATATATATATATATATATATATATATGTAAAAATTTGGCTATAGGAGAAAAAGGGGGAAAAGAAACCTAATTTGAACCCAAATACAATTCTTAGCAATAAGGAATCCTAGTCCAACCCAAACAAGCCGAACCCTTACCCTTACAACCATATGGAATGACTTTAAACATATTTTCTCTGCATATTTTTATCAACCAAAGTAGAGGGGAAGAGAAAAAATTAGGGATTTTATTATTGAAGCTAAACTCAAGATCAAGGTATATTTTCGATACTAGTTTTCATTCAATTAATTAGTTATTGATCTAATTCATGTAATATTAAGTATGATGGATCTAGGGTTTGTAAACTTCTGTAAATTAATGATGTTAAACATGTTAGTATCATTAGTTAATAATAGTATGATGATTAGTGAAGGAGATTTGGTTATAAAACATGTTAAACATTGAGTTACGGTTTGGACAGAAAACTAGTGCTATAAAGATGTGAGTGTATTTAATAGATGGTGATGATTTAGATCACGAATTTTTAGTCTAAATTGAAGTTTAATGAAAGAGCTTTCCAAAAAGTCCAGCCACGATTGATTTCAAGGTCGGGAAGTTGGTCTTTTGATTTTTCTTTGTTAAGGTGTCAAAGCTGTCAAACCGGGACAGAATTTGGGTAAAAGTTTGATAGTGAATTGTGGTTGTAAAAGTATTAATTAGACTATCCCTTCTGGAATATTTAAGTCTTAGGTTATCTTAGACTATCACGAAAAGGATTCGCGATAAAAACTTGTGGAAGTATTTTATGTTAATTAAAACTTTTTGGTGTGCGTTCAGATCCGAATTTGAGTAGTTGACAAGTTTGATTTTCTTTTGAGTACTTGTGTGTGTTATTGGTCCATGGCCTTCTGGAATTAGCTTTTATGCTTATGAGAAACCATGGTGAATTTTTGGTGTGAGTTTTTGAGCTTTAATTGTTATGATTTCGTGTGGGCGAATGTACCCTAAAATTCTGCATTTTCTGATTTTAAAAGTGCAAGGGATTTAGTGAGTGTTAGGTTATGGTAGTGGTTAGTATGGTGTCTAGGAGATCCATGGTGGGTCATATGAGTCATAGACATCCATCATATGTGTATTACATGGGTTGTAGCTTTTAGCTTAACCTTGTGTAATGTGGATTATTTTTGTGTGCTATAGATTGTGAATTGTTTTGTGGAAGCTGCGGAGTTTAAGGTGAGTTCATAGTCCCATATTTTTTACTTTGTTTTAAACTTGGGATGGGAATGATTTTTGTCTTAAATGTTTGAGTTACTGTGATTATGTGTGATTTTAAAAGAGCTTGGACTTATAATGTTATCGTATGCATGCTATGTGTGATTATTTGCTTGTGTGGATATATATGTGATTCGATTAGGAGGATGCTTATCCTGTTGCTCGCGCATGTGACCTAATTGATGTTGTAATCATTGTAGGGTCGGAGGACACGAGCCGTCCTGTTGTAATCATTGTGGGGTCGGAGGACACGAGCCGTCCTGTTGTAATCATTGTGGGATCGGATTACACGAGCCGTCCTATTGGTGCCTTTGTGTGCGATTATTGACTTGCAAATATATGTAGCTTATATGATAACTGTAATTTATTTGTCCAGCTATATTTTATGATCACAGTAAACTGGTTGCCTTGTGAGTGTTTGTGTGTCTAAACCTATGAATCTCACCAACATTATGTTGACGTTTTAAGCATCATTTTCAGATGAGCATTCTAAGGCTATGATAGAAGGAAGTGATTAGACGAGACCTTAGTTGCATTGGAAGTGGTTTATCTGTGCGTTTTGGAGTTTATCATGTTGTTTTCTTTCGGGTATTGTTATGACACTTTGTGTCTATACTTTGCCATTTTTACTGCATGTAGTTATTCTCTATATAGACACCATGTGTTGTGATGATATCCATGAAGTTACACCCTCGCGTTTCCGCCTTGGCGAGGTGTAACAGATTGGTATCAGAGCCTTGGTTATAGAGAAGTAGGTGGTTGAACCTAGAATATAACCTAGGAGTCCTTCATATAGTTGCATTTAGGATCTATGTGTAAGTATAGTATTTTATATGTCTATTTTCCTATATTTATGAGATGTTTAGTTGAGTTTCGGACGTTTATTTTATCCCCTATACGTAGTATTGTACATATCGACTTTCGCGCGTAAGATGCTTTGTTGGACTACCGTTGTCGCTATCGGATGCGAGGGAAGTGTAGGATGAAGCGGACTAACCGCAGAATCCAAGTTCCCAATAGCATGTATCCATGTTCGGACAAGGAGAGGACGTTTATGGGAAACATTGGTGGAGAAGAGGTGGAGAGGTTTGGAACCACAATGATTTCTGGAGATGGAGTCGTTACCAAATACCTTTGGTAGTGTCCTCACTTTACATAGGAATGAGAGGTGGTTTAGTCTAAACCTCGTGAGTTGTATGCACTTGTGAATCATACGGAATTGGAAGAAAGAAATAGAGATGGTTTTGCATGTTGGCGACTACCTCAACATGTAGGAAACATGAATGGGTGGTTGAGTAAAGATGAAAGGGAGTTAGGATGGAATGGTGTGGATTCGGATCTAGAGTCCACAACGAGTAGTAAGTTGAATTGATCTAAGTGGGGAAATAAGTGCGAGAGTGGAGTTTGAGCCATTGTGCGACGTCTTTTGTTTTGTGTTATGTTTTGGAATTCTTATGTTATCTTTTGCCGTCTGGAGCCATGTTGGAGCGTGATTACTCTTGGATATTGGATCGACCTTATCCAAGTGATTTTGATTGTAGAGTTTACGTGATCGTTGGAATAGTTCCATGTGAGATTATTATTTGCGACGTCTTTTGTTTTTGTTTGCATGATTGTTTGCATGATGTGTTGTCATAGGAGGGAGTGCACTTGTGAAAGGGGGCATAGATAATTATGGTGGCCAACATAATTATACATGCGTCACAACACAAATGGACTTGCAAGTGTGATGGCATGGATTGCATGGTGTATTAGGTGCTATGTGGTATATGTGCGTTATCATTGAGATGTGTGGTTTTGGAAGTAAGTATGCGTATGGAATAGGCTTATAACTATGGTCGCGAACATAATTATAAGAGTATCACACACGTGGACTTGTGACCATTATTGCATTGATTGATGTTTGTTGTTATATGTTGTGGTAGATGGTATGTGATATCATGTTGGTGATGGCTGTATGGTTAGAGAAGTATTCTCTTTACCGTTTGGGCAGTCGTTATATGTTGGGGTGTGTAGGTGGTAAGATTCCATCTACCTATCATATGTTGATACCTCAAATATCTGTTGGGATTAATATTGTGTTATTTAAGTTGATTCATTTGCTAGACACTCCATTTGTATACCTAATTCTTTGGTTGGCATTCCCATTCGTACCATGATGGTACAGATGCCATATTCTCTCTATTTGACGTCGTGATAGGTGTTGGGTAATCGAATTCGTTTTATTGGATACTGGTTCGTTTCTTTGGTTATTCCATATATTCATTCATCGGATGAATGTTATACTATTCTTCAAGTATTGTTGGTTCGTGACGAGTTGGTGTGGATATTTGATCCCTCATTTACACACACCAAATTGAATTTCGTGACATGTTTTATGACCTGTTAGTATCGCTGTTTTTCTATGATTTTGGTTTGATCGTTCTACGAATGAGTCTGTAAGTTCATCGTTTGGTTTGCAATGTATTTGCGTGAGTGTTCACTGGTATGAGATTCGTTTAGTGATTATTTTGATTATGTGATTCTTCTGTGTTTTTCGCATCCAATAAAGGGGTTGTGTTAAAGTCCTTATGGTATTTTAAAATTCGTTTTGGGTATTTCAAGGTCATTTGTGGGAAACTATTATTTTTATGGTGAAAATGAAGTGTGGAAAAAAATGGTTATGTTGATGTCTTACATAAAATGCTTTATATATATTTTATAAAAAAAAGATGTATAAGTTTAAGATATGTCTTGTGAAAAACGGTGTTCATTTGTTTTTGAGAAGGTCGAGTATGGGAATAAGAACTGTCTATGGTTCTGATTTACCAAACTTGTTATGTATTTGGTTCATCGAGTGTTTCTTTCGTTGAGGTACGTTTGTGGATGTTTTATGGGTACGTGTATTTTATATTTTCTTTGTATGGGTTTTCATGAACATTTTATCCGTTTATACTTTTATTGGGGAAAATTTCTCATTATGTTTTTCTAGCTTTGATTTTGATGTTCATTACTTCGCTAGTCGGTAATTCGTACCCCTTTTGAGTTCGTTGATATACGTTTTAGTTCGATCGGTTTTATGGTTCGTGTCGTTTACTTAGGATAGATTGTCGTTTTGATTATCAATTTGTTCGTTGAAGAGGAAGAGGGTGTTTACCAAGTTGTTCAAGTGAGAGGTTTAGCTTCAAGATGTACGTTCTTCGGATTGTGTGGGCATCGCGGAGGTAGAAGATTCATAAGAGGAACTATGTGATGCATGACTTAGAGTTTGGGAGTAGAACTTGGAGACGATGGTTGTATTTAGCAAATAGCGTTATCTTCACAGATCGTAAGAACCGTTAGCATATATTTGACAAGAGGTTAATATATGTTGAAGAGAAGTTGGGTGTTGAATTTTTAAGTGACTACGATTGTCTTATTCGCTACCGTTAAGGAAGATCGGATAACGTGGTAAGAGCGCTGAGCAGGAATGAACGAGTGAAGCTTAGATGTTTGTGAGCAATGATTATGATAATTCAGTTCGGAGTTAAGAGGATGATACTGACAGCCTAAAGAGAGAGGCTCAAGGTTGAGAACATGTAAGAAGAATGATTACTTGGTTTAGACCAGTAAATGGAAAGGAACGAAGATGGAGGAATATACTTTGCGGACCAATTATTGGTTTCATTGAGAGGAAGCATAAGGACATCAATCATGCAGGGTATTTGATACATCCGAGAATGGATAAGACGTATTATTACCTTAGCAAGAGATGTATGGAGGAGTGAGTATAAAGGAGAATACCGATACTTTAGCAAGTGTTTGAAATGCTTGAAGGTAAAGGGTGTAGTCAACGATTATTAGGGTGTTGCAACAACCAGAGGTACCTGGAGATTTTATTAAGGAGGAGTTGGTGAGACTTTTTGCTCAGTGAGTTGGTAAAGAACCTTGGGGTGTCGTATTGATCATCAAGATACATGATGAAATACTTACTTCACGATAGTGGTAAACGTGTTATAGAGTCTTGAGAACGCGTATGTAGAGGAGTACGACTTATCATTCTCTAAGGAGTGAACTAAGTGAGCATACAAATCAGGCGTTGGATGGTGAGCTGAGAGCATGGGTGTATTTGATTTTGGAGGAAGCCGGGGTATACATTTACCCTTAGCTGAGTTCTCCTATATCAACAATTATCATTCTAGTATGAAGTATGTGTCATGTGAAAAGTTGTGTGGAAGGTAATGTAGGTCACCCATTCTGTGGACAGAGGTTGGAACAAGCCAACTAATTGGTCCTGAACTAGAACGAGAGACTACGAATAAGGTTTTCGGATTAAGGAAAGACTTAAGGCAGCAAGAGATCGCCAAAAGAGTTATGTGAATTATTGCTGTAAGCCCTTAGAGTTTGGTGTTGGTGATATTGTGAGGTTAAGTATCTCCTTGGAAGGGTGTTGTGCGTTTCGGTAAGAAACACAAGCTAGCACCGAGATACGTAGGACCATTTGAGATTTACGGAAAGGATTTGATTTGAGACATATCGGTTGAATTTTCCTAAGGAGTGAAGTAGAGTGCATGGTACGTTTCACGTATCTAATGGAAAGAAGTGGTTGGCGTATGCTAGTCTGCATGTGCCATTAGATGAATGTAAGGTTGACAAGACTCTTCGTTTTGTTAAGAACCTGTTGAGATTATGGATCGAGATGTTAAGGATTTGAAGTGTGGTGAGATAGCGTTGGTAAAGGTATGGTGGGATTCTAAGCGTGGTCCTGAGTTTACTTGGGAGCGTGAGGATCAGATGTAATTAATGTTGGTTTTGTGTGTATCCATTATATGTGGTGTTTTCTGCGGTTACCATTTGGATTTTTATTTGGTTCGAGAGTATCGTACCTATCTGTGAGAATTCGTTCGGATCTTTGGTGTTATTGATCGGGGAGTGTATCTATTTGCGTGTATCGTTGGAGTGACGGAATGTTTTCTATCGTGTAAATTCGAGTATTTAGTCGGTTTACATTTTTTTTTGTGATTCTTTCTCTGTGATTTTATGGTGTGGTATTATTCCGCTTAAATATCCATAAATTTTCTTTTGCTGTTGTGAGTGGTGATTCGTGTAGTTGAAATCTCGGGACGCGATTTCTCTAAGTGGGGGATGATGTAACAACCGTGGTTTTAGCAGGTCAGTTTGACTGATAGTCTTGACTCGGTTGACGTTTGTTTGGTGTGTCCTAGGTGATTGAAGTGTTATATCTGTGATATAGGTGAGTTTTAGCACTAAATCTCTTTGCGTAAATGGTTTTATTGTGATTTGGAAAGTTCATTTTGATCACCTTTGTGGTGTAGAAATGACTTGTGTAGTTTGGGTGTTTTTGTGATTTTGCGTAACAAGTTTTCGTTCAAGTAATTGAGCGTTAGTAAGTTACGTAGGATTTGTTTTTATGAGTTATATTTAAAAAAGAGTGTGAAATTCTATTTTTGGAAACTTTGTTTTGAAAATGATAATTTTTCCGGTTGTCGTAAAAGTTAAGGTTTATCGCGAAAGACGTTAGGTTTTGTTTTGGGAGTTTATAAAAGGGGTAAAGCTAAAGATACGCAACATATTTGTTCAAATAAACACAAGTACGCAACGTACTTAGTAAAGTGTCAAACGTACGCAACATATTTTCAAAAAATGGTCGATCTACGTAATATGACCTGCTGGCAGCAGGTTACCAGGTCACATAACTTTCAAAGTTACACCTTTGGTCCCTAAACTGTCTCATATCTCGCGTACATGATCCTATTTTAGTCCTATTTACTAGCGTTACACCGTTAGTCCCCAAACGTTACACTGTTAGTCCAATTTGCTCCTATTTACCAGCGTTACACCGTTAGTCCCCAAATGTTACACCGTTAGTCCTATTTAGTTACACCGTTAGTCCCCTAAAATATATATATATATATATATATATATATATATATAATTTCAGATTATTTAAAAAAAAAAAAAAAAAACTTTAAAAAAAAAATCCAGATTATTAAAAAAAAAAACTTAAAAAAAAAATCCAGATTAATTAAAAAAAAAAAAAAAAAAAAAAAAAAAAAAAAAAAAAAAACTTTAAAATTGAATTTTTTTAAAGTTTTTTTTTTAATTTAAAAAAAAAAAAAAAAAAAAAAAAAAAAAAAAAAAAAAAACTTTAAAAAATCCCAGATTTTTTAAAATTTATTTATTTATTTATTTATTTATTTTTTTAAACTTAAAAAAAAAATCAATTTTAAAGTTTTTTTTTTAAAAAAAAAAAAAACTATAAAAAATCTGGAATTTCTTAAAGTTTTTTTTAAAAGTTTTTTTTTTAAAGTTTTTTTTTTTTTTTTTTTTTTTTTTTTTTTTTTTTTTTTTAACTTTAAAAAAAAAAAAAAAAAAAACTTAAAAAAATTCCAGAAAAAAAAAAACTTAAAAAAAAATTCAATTTTAAAGTTTTTTTTTTTTTTTTCTTTTTTTAAGTTTTTTTTTTTTTTTTTTTTTTTTTAAATAATCTGAATTTTTTTTATATATATATTTTTGGGGACTAACGGTGTAACTAAATAGGACTAACGGTGTAACGTTTGGGGACTAACGGTGTAACTAAATAGGACTAACGGTGTAACGTTTGGGGACTAACGGTGTAACGCTGGTAAATAGGACTAAAATAGGATCATGTACGCGAGATATGAGACAGTTTAGGGATCAAATGTGTAACTTTTAAACTTAGGTAACCTGGTAACCTGCTGCCAGCAGGTCATATTGCGTAGATCGACCATTTTTTGAAAATATGTTGCGTACGTTTGACACTTTACTAAGTACGTTGCGTACTTGTGTTTATTTGAACAAATATGTTGCGTATCTTTAGCTTTACCCCTTTATAAAATATGAAAAGTATGAGGTTTTGAGTGTAATATATATATATATATATATATATATATATATATATATATATATAAATTCGGCTATAGGAGAAAAAGGGGGAAAAGACACCATGTGTTGTGATGATATCCATGAAGTTACACCCTCGCGTTTCCGCCTTGGCAAGGTGTGACAAGGACCCTTTTTGCAAAGTTATATAACCCTAGGATAAAAGTTATAGTAGTTATAAACTTATAAGGACTAGTTTTGCAAATGTTATTAAGTTAAGGGTATAAATGGTAAATTTTGAAAAATAATAAGTTCAAGGGTCATTTCTGTCACTTTCCTAAAATTTATAAGTATAGTGGCTGATTGTGTAAAGTCTAGATAGTTAAAACTCTAAATTATGTCAGTATATAAGTTTAGGGTAGAAATTGTAAATATATGAAACTTAAAGGTTATTAAGTAAAACATTATCCTAAAAATAAAAGCATGAAACAATAGCAGGGAGTTTCATGTGAGGGGTTTCATTTGGGTATTCGTTTTGACGAGTTTGCTGGGTTTACGAATTAAAGTGCCTTGGCTCCTCAAACGTATACTACATGATATCTGGATTATGAGGGCCTGAACGGTGTTATGTTATAACTAAGTCTAAAATACTTAACTTAATAGTAGGGAGCTTCGTGTGAGGAGTTATATACTTCTGAATTATGATGGCCCGAACGGTATTATGTTGGCAGCATAATACAATAGTAGGAAGCTTCATATGAGGAGTTATACTTCTGGATTACGATGGCCCGAACGGTGTTATGTTATAACTAAACATAGAAACCCTAGGAGTAATTACTTAAGAAACTTAAAATAACTAAAAGAACTTAACCCACACAAACAAAACCTACAAAACCCTCACGACAGGTGAGTAAGGCAATCTAGTTTCCGAGTTACTTTTCACATCAATCAGATCATCCTTAGGCCCAGGTGAGTTCATAGCCTTACTCTTTCTAAATGCTTTATAAACCCTCTGAGCGGTTTACATGCTTACTTTTTCTTTAAACCGAATACAAGTCTTTTTCTTTGGTTATTCCACGAGTGTTACTTTCTACCACCATTACATAACTAAAATTCATGAACCATAATCACTTGTGAGTGTTATACAAAGTGAACACAAGTATAGTTGATAAATCTGTTGGAGTTTGACAACTCCCGTTGGTTTGCCCCAGCCGGGTACCAATCAGTACTATACTTGAAACGTCTAAAGGTTTAACTTTGGCAAGTTAACCTTATCTCCGTTCCATCATGTAAGGGTCTGTAGTGCCCCATGATTTGGACTGTTAACGTGCGGTTTCATGAGCTTAGTGCAATAACTCTTTTCTCATGATAATTTCATATGCATTGCAATTATCATAAACACTACATTTTCCTTGAAGGGTGTAACAATTGAACCCTGAGGAACTTGTATTCACACTATCACTTAGACCTATGACTCTCACTCAACACCTAGTGTTGACTTTTAAGCATGTATCTTAGGTATATAGCTGTTATGGATCTATGTCACAAGGCGGCACTGAACTTGGAGGATGTTCAACCCTGTTATCATTCCATCATGTAAGGGTCTCCGTTCCATCATGTAAGGGTCTTGCAGTGCCCCATGATCTGGACTGTTAACGTGCGGTTTCATGATCTTAGTGCAATAACTCTTTTCTCATGATAATTTCATATGCATTGCAATTATCATAAACACTACATTTTCTTTGAAGGGTGTAACAATTGAACCCTGAGAAACTTGTATTCACACTATCACTTAAACCTATGACTCTCACTCAACACCTAGTGTTGACTTTTAAGCATGTATCTTAGGTATATAGCTGTTACGGATCTATGTCACAAGGCGGCACTGAACTTGGAGGACGTTCAACCCTGCTATCATTCAAAATACTACTTTCACACTTAGATTTACGGGACCTCTTCTTAATAAAACTATGATAATTTAATGAATGATAACTCATTTTATAAAAACATCTCTTTTCGAGTCGTTTTCTATTTCTGTAACTGTGATTCCATGAGGTAATACCCCAGATCTAAATCCACTGCGATCTGTGAAAATGGGGGTGTTACACATAAGGATAGTACCTTCACGAGATAAACTGTTAGCCTCGCTAGTTTGTGAAGATAACGTCTTACACGTGAACTAGACTAGATTCGTAGTAAGTAGTGCCCGCAGGGACTACTATTGTAAAATAAGAAAACTTATGTTGTATTGAGCCTATAAATACCCCTCATGACTCTCCATAAGGAGTGTGGGAAAATCATTGTGTAACTTTAATATTTCAGTATAATAAACATTGTTTTTCTTTACCTTATCTTTATTTATCTCTCTAAATATGGATATGTTCTTTGATCAACCTCTATCTCTCGATCATCATTCTATATTTACGGTCCTACAAGTGGCATAAAAGCCTCGTTGTGTAATTTTGTTGATTCTTGTGGTTCGGAATCTTGTGTAAGCTATTTTTTATCATATTTTAACTGGTCAGAATTTTTTCCCCATAACTTTGTGGTAAATAACTTTTTTACAAGAATTTATGTATCAAATGGTCAAAAAGTATCATGCTTTCGTTCACAGATCTACATAAACTGATACTTTGTGGTCTTTTAGTCCCGTTAACAGTTTTGTGTAACATCATCTTTTTGAGACTTTTGCACCATCCCGTGAATCTGTGGTCAAAACATGGTCGAAATGAGGTCAGAGAAATGGTCGGAAAATAGGGGTTACAAATATGTGGTCAAAACCCTTATCTTACGAATTTGTGGTCAAAACCCTCATCTTACGAATTTGGTGGTCAAAACCCTTATTTTAAGAATATGTCTTCAGATCTGTTTTTTGAATTTCTTGGAAAGAAATCTGAAAGAGTTTACGAATTTGTTTCTTTCGAATATGCTCAGACATGTTTACGAACATTTTTACGAATATGTTTATTAATATCTTTACGAATATGTTTACGAATATTTTTATGAAGATGAAGAAGAAGGTTGACCATGACTACAACCAAATACCATACTCTTATGTATTAACCTCAGTGTAACAAATCATTAGTCCACAGCCGAGCCAAGAAATAAAACAAAAAGAAAAGAAGATGAAAAGAAGTGGCTGAACATCACAGCCGAGCCCTATCCAAGCCAATACCAACAATAACCATTATCTAATCCTAATCTAGACATAACCATAACCCTCACCATCACTCCCCAACTCTCATCAATCAAACAAGATACGAAATGACACTACAACAAATCAAGATCTCAGTTTGTTTAAAAATTTTCACAAATGTTTTAAAGATTTTTTTAGTTTGAACATGAAACCATCATATATCCTTGTTGAAGATTACGTTCATTTATATCCGACTACAAAGAAAGAGTTATAACAATCTTGTTATACTCGTTTCTTGAATTCGTTCAAGACCAAAAGTAAAACGAAAAACAATAACATCAAACCTACCCGAGACCATTCAATGATCTTGAAGCCTTAAACATGTTTTCTTGATTCTGAATGGAAGAGAATAAGAAGAAATCTAGTACGGTTGTGTTTGTGTGACAGTTTTGGATATATTGTGTGATTAGTTATGACGGAGGATGGTATTGACATGAGAACTTAGTTTTGATGAGATGGAAAATGAATTTTGGTGAGAGGAGTATAAGATGGGGGCGGATACTTTAAGATGTGTGTGCATTTAGGGTTAACTGAGCAAATAATTAGGGATAAGGTCAAATGAATACGTGTGTGATTTGTTATATCTTATACCGGGTATAATAAGTCTGTGTATTTTGGATCGGGCCATATCATTTCATTTATGGATTGGGCTTATTATTATATTCGACTGTCCGGCTACGAGCTTAAGTGAGTTACAGTTTGGATTGGAATGGGCTAATGTGAACAATTATATGGACTGGGCTTGTGTTACAAATGCATGAATAGATTATCAAAAATGTTATCTAAATAATGAGTTAAGTATATTGGATACATTTTATGATAATATTGGTATAATGAGTTAATGGTATAATGAGTGGTATTTTGGATTCATAAATTTCACGGGGGATACTAATGTCACGGCTAGAATTGTTAATTTTAACAAAATGACTACGGAGTTTTTGTATGGTATTATTGATTTGATTTTGAAGTGATGTTTCACGGGTGTACTTATTTGTCTTTTAGATATGTTGTTGGTCTCAAGATAACTTGTTAGGGCGTTTATCCAGTGTGCACCTCATATTTAAAGAAGTTACATTGTAGTGCTCAGTATAGGTTCGAAGTCATAGTTATCTTTCGTGCAAGCATTAATTCACAAAGTTGGGGTGTTTACTTCTTTTCAAGTTTGTCATATCGGGTTGTCTCCATATGTGGTCATTACTATTAGCCGATTTAATTTAAAGGAAGTTTGATTACAGGTTGGTTTGAGTAAAGTGTATTGAGAGTATTTTTTTCGACATAGTCTCACGGAATTATGCTTAAACAAGCTACAACTTTAATATTGCATCAAGTAAAAGGTAATTCTACGGCATGTACACAACATTATGATGGTTCTGATAACTCGCAACCATCAGGAGGGAGAAGTACATGAAGAAAGAAGTAGTGTTTCGGCTTCCGTAATTTGGTTGATTGTCGGAACTGTGCTTTATCAGGAACTGAAGAGGTATAAATAATGTGTACATCGGGCCTTATTTACCAATTTGGATGCAATACTATGTGAGGAATGTTGTTATAACGACAACCATGGTGCTACATTCTAATGTCTAATTTATCCGCTGCGTGTTTTAAGACTTAAGAGATTTTATTCTCCGTTGTGTGACTAGAAGACTAAAGAGACTTTATGAAGAGTTGTCTATTCAGGATGGAGCACATAAAAGAAAAAGGCTCACTAGTAGGAGGGAGTAATAACCTAACTAGACCATTACAGTTGAAGTTCAGAGCTACAAGGATCGGTACCGTCAGTGCCAAAGACCAAATTCCGAGATCATCGGAAGAGAGAACTTCAAGTCTGCCTCAGTATCTAGACTACAAAGACTCTGCACTTCAATATCATCAACATTGTTTATTATTATTGTAATTTACGTTGTTTATGTATTTATAGGTCTCATTATAACCATTCACGTGTGACGATATCTTGGAAGGATATTGTTAGCCTCGCTAGTTTGTGATGATAACGTCTTACACGTGAATTGGACTAGATTCATAGTAAGTAGTGCCCGCGGGGACTACTATTGTACAATAGGCAGACTTATGTTGTAATGATTCTATAAATACCCATCATGACTCTCCATGAGGGGTGTGGGAAAATCATTGTGTAACTTTCATATTTGAATCTAATAAACATTGTTTTTCTTCACCCTCTCTCTACTTTATCACTCTAAAAATGGATATGTTCTTTGATCAACCTCGACCTCCCGAACCACATAAATAATCAAACTATTCCGTCCTACATAAACATTTCACCACATCAGGACAAAAAGAGGAGCGTCCTATGGATGGTCCCTTATAGGGGCGACTGTCATTTATATATATTGGACCGTCCTTGTTTAAAGGACCGTCCCCCGCTCCTCGAGCTGGCTATAAATACTGGACCATGTCAACAGTTTTCGTCACCTCTTGCTGATACAAAACTTTCTGTCTTCTTAATCCATTTTCTTTGATCACATTAACTAGTTGTTATTTGTTTATAAGTGATCTCATTCTTTCTTCTATCAAAGTGCAAGAGAAAAACACTCGTATTTGGCAAGAAACGAAGTGTTATAGAATAGGCATTACATACGTAACCTTTGTTACGACTCTCTCTCTCTCTCTCTCTCTCTCTCTCTCTCTCTCTCTCTCTCTCTCTCTCATTCTTGTATATTGATAGATCCGACTAGTGTGTAAGTCGAGAAGCGTTGTGTAAGTTTAGATCCGGACGGCGTGTAAGTCCGAGAAGTGTTGTGTGTAGTGGTTAGTAGTCTAAGGATAGATTGGTTTTAGCTAAAATTAGGACTCGACATTTTGCTTAGTGCCGTAAATCGTTGTAAGCAACGGTGTACGGTTTTCTCCGCCTAATGGGACCTTGTTGACATAGGGGTTGTGAACTCTCGAGTGTGATACTCGAGGAGTGGAGTAGGGCGAAAAGTGAGCTTCGTAGCCGAACCACTATAAATTTCTGCGTATCGGTTTGATCGTTCTCTCTTTACTTTTTTTACTTTCATACTTTATTACTTATCGTCATTTATGTTTATTGCACACACATATTGTTGATTGATAACTTCGAATCAAAAAGATTTTAAAAAAGAACAAATTTGTTTTAAAATGACATTAAAACGGTGAAAATATAAAAACAGAAGTACCATTTATAAACTTTGGCATACAAGAAATAACAGAAGTACCACTAACTGATAAAAAGTCATAAGAACAGATAGATAATTAACAAGAACCAGAAATATAAAAACTTCAGTATCCACAATGGGAAGTGATTAGCACACTCAAATTATTGATTGGGACACTCACAGTACAAGCGGATAAAGCACAGTGTAAGTTTTGTACAAGTAACTGAAGCATTAAAAAGAGTGTCCCAATAACTTTTAGGAGTGTGCAAATCACCTCCCATCCACAATTGTGGACTTGTGTACAGTTGATTCAGATCCATGGCAATGTAACTATGGCTAACTAGCCAGCCAGGCTAGACCAAGCTACACAGGCTCGCACCCAAACTAGCTACAAATTGGGCTTGTTGTCGAGACATTTCCACTTGAAATTGAAGCCTTTGGAGCCGGGCTTGAGCATCAAGAAGGTCGTATTCTTCACATTCTTCACAATCCACACAACCCAAATGTGTGGCATAGTCACATGATTCACAGTAGTACGCCCAACGATCCATTTGGACACCCCCATGACACACATCACATGAGATCGTATGCTCTTCTCCTTTTACAGGACACGAGTAAAATAATTTAAGCATATGCTCGTGATCGCTCCGTTTCACTGTTTCTGGCAAACTTACACATTGGATATGTAGATCAAATGTACAAACTGAACAATTATAGGTAAAACCTGTCCCATCACTACAGCACGCATTACAAGTAAATTCACCATTTTTGCTGTTGTAAGGTGCTACAGGGAGGAGGGTTAGGGGGTGTTCCGGGTGTGACTTGTGCTGGATCACTCTTTTCAGATCAAAACACCTATCGTGAAGATGGAAGTCACACTTTGGTTCGACACATGAATAGCCCTTGCCAATTAGTGTGTCTTCACATCCTGAACAAATAACCTCGTTTTCTTCATCTTCATTTTCTGGTATATCGACTTTAGATAATTTGTGTGGGTGGCTGAAATGTGTGATCCCTTTATCTTTCATTTCATTTTGAGGGATTAAAAGATCTTGGGAGCTAGTAACTGGATTAGGAGAACTAGATGGAATGGAAATATAGGCTACATTTTGAGGAACTGGAGAATCATACTGAGTACTAGCAGCTGGATTCTGAGAAATAATCGAGTGAATGGAAACAGAAGGTTCATTTTGAAGCATTGGAGGATCTTGGGTGCTAGGAATTGGATTTGGTGGATTAGTAGGAATAGAAACAGACGGTTCATTCTGAGAAATGGAAGGATACTGGATACTGGCAATCAGATTCTGCGAACTCATCGGCTTGGAAACAGACGGTCTATTCGGAGCCATGGAAGGATCCTGGACAGTAGGAATTAGATTCTGAGAACTCGTTGGAATGGAATAAGAAGGTCCATTTTGAGCCATGTATGGATCTTGAGCAGTAGGAATTGAGTTCTGACGGCAAGGTGGGATGGAACCATAACCTTGATCATGACTCGTGGAATGATATTGAGTGTTGGAAACAAAATTTGGAGTCACATCCGGATTCTGTGCACTGGTGAATTGACTTGGAAAACTATCATGAGCAGAAACAAAAGGGATGTTGTGGCTCATGCTAGTATGATGTGAATTCCAACTTCCCGGAACTAGTTCTTGGAACAGATTAGCTGTTTGAAAACTTGCAGTCGTGGAAATGGAATAAGCACACTGAACATGAAGGTCAAATTCACAATCAGCGCAGGAATAGGAGAATCCGGTTCCCATGACTTTACATGAATTGCAATAAAATGAATTGGAGAGGTAAGTAGGGTAAGGAACCAACGAAAGGGGATGAAGAGGGTGGGACGGGTGTTCCATGGAGCGAGTGGCGTGGTAGCATTGCTCGTGTAGGTAGAAATTGCATGGCCAACAAGTGTAGATGGTTCCAGTGCTTGAAGAGTTGCAACCAGAGCACGGGAGATCAATCCCTTCGGGCAATTGATGCATGACTAGATTGTGCGGGTGGCTGAAATGTTTGTTCCCTTGATTCATCTCTCCTTTTTCTTGAATGTGTGTGTGGGTTCAATGTGAAAGAGAGTATATGAAGATAAATTTATTAAATTTTAGTAGTTGTGCAAGTAGCTAGAAATGGAATTGGTCAGATTGCCAACTATTCCTCATCGAGATGCTTTTTGTCGAGAAGTTGACTTTGTAATATAATCTCATGAATATGTCTTCGGTGGCCAACGACTATCATCATGGAAAAAAAATGCCAAAATGTATTTTAATACCTTCAACTTGACATTTTTTTTATCGATAATCCAGTTTAATTTGCGTGGAGTAATAAAATCCGTTTTTATATATGCTAATAGATTATTATAAGTTCACTGATTATAAATTTTTAAAAGGATAGAATGGTTGAGACATTTTAAGCTCCTTGTAATAGTGGTGATGCATGTATATAATTTTATTCGACAATATTGCTCAGATCCGACGAACTAACCCTATCCGTATTAGTAATACTTTGATGTATATCTTAGTAGTGTGTTATTAACTAATAGTGATATTGATGCTGAGTGTAATCCCAATCATTAGAAAAAGAAAGAAAGAAATGCGTACATAAAGTCTGGCGAGTTACTCTCACTACTGCAAAATCGCTAGTGACTTATGGTTATTATACCAAATGTTGGAACCTGGACAATTGACCACTGAACTTAGATAACCCGAGCAAATGGGCCAATTCTAGCAATCTCCCCAATTCGTCTAAAGACTGCCTTGATGGAGTCATTCAAACAGTCATGTGGGTACTAAGGAGATACATGAACAAGTTGTACTTCGAGGCAAAACCTCCAAGGAACGACACTCTAATAATTAAGGGATCAAATAAAAATGTTTTCTTACTCTTGTATTGTTCATAGGTCGAAATCCTTAAGGCCGATGTGGCTAGATTGGATTTCAGATCCTCCATAATGCTTGTGAAATCTCTTTGTAACTCCATGTATCTCTTTTGCTTGTATTTTATCTAGCTCCTTGCTAGGGAGAAATATAATTTTCCACACAAAAAATAAAAATAAAATTCCTTCTATTGCCAAGCTTTACAATGGAACCTCACGTAGACTTATGCACTCGGCATGTGGCCTTAGCGATCCTAACAAGTAATGCAATAAAAGAAGCTATGGAGTAGCAATGGATATGAAGTTGGTTTAAAAAAAAAAAAGAAACATCACAACTGAAGTTAAAACTTGCCTAAACCTTACGTATATCTGATAATTAAATCGTGTCAAATCAGAAATATTGATCCACGACTACCTTATTGGATGTATATATTCAGAGTAGTTTGCTTATTTTTTGATTGAAGTTGAAGTACTAAATTTTAGCATAACATGCCACAAAATGAACTCTCAGTTTTACTTTTTGAACTTATTATGCAATAGGTATCTTTTGCCAACTTAAATTCTTTTTGTTTAAAGATTATGTATAGCATGATTTTTTGCGCAATCATAGAGTTATATCCACCAGCTAGTAGATGTATATGATCATGAGTACAAAAAAGCATGTCAAAAAAGATAGCATATTTACCTAGAAGACAATATGAAAGATTGATTATACTCATCTGTACTAAAATTGTTTGAACAAAACTTATGAACATCATACCAATAGAATAAACTGAAAGTGAAAACTTGACACATAATAAAATGAAGAGAAGTACATTTGAATTTAGAGATAGCAACAATCAACAACTGTGGTAGCATCTTCCCATGGAAATCGAAAGTCCATAACCATTAGTATGCAATAATATCATGCCTACGAGTTTTGGAAATCTAACAGCAGCTAATAAGAGTCAAGCCTCTTCCTTTATGATATAGCTTTTGAAATTCCTATGGATGAGTTCATATTCCCAATGCATACTTGAACCACATTCATCCACCCTCTTTAAGAATATTGAGGGTTATGAGCACTAGTTTGACCTGAAGGAAAGCCCACATGCTGACCATGCATGTATGAATGATGACCGCTAGTATTTTGATTGTGAGCACTTGTAGGAACATAAGCATTTTGTGCTGGATAAGAATTTGGGCCACTTTGTGAAACCGCTTCATGACCATGTGAGTAGTTGTTAGCTAGGGTGGGATTTGAGTACGGCTGAGCACAAAGGACATGAAGGTCGAATTCACAGCTGGAGCAGGAATAGGATAATCCAGTTCCAGTGAGTTTACATGTATTGCAGTAAAAAGAGTTCGATGGATAAGTTGGATATGGAACTAAAGTGAGAGGATGAGCAGGGTGTGACGGGTGTTTCAGGGATCTGGTTGCACGAAAGCATTGTTCGTGCAACACAAAATTGCATTGCACGCAAACATACATGGTCCCATTAACCAACACGTTGCAGCCAGAACATGACATATTGGCAGCTTCATGTGCTTGGTGCATTGTGAGGTTATGCGCATGGCTAAAATGTCTGTTCCCAGAATTCATATCTTTCTTTTCTGATTTGGTATGTGTGCTAAAAAAATAAATGGAAGTAAATAGGACAGTAGTTGCCAAGTTGCAAAGCCTTGGCAATAGTTTAAGACATATAATTACATAAATGAGTAATGGGTTAGAAATGGGAATAAGAATCGTTTGGTCAACTATGGAAATGTCAAAGTCAGCTCTTTCCAGTTGATATAGTTTATGGGATTGAAATGGTCAATAGATTTGAACCAATAAAAATTTCCACTTGTATACAGTTAACTCATAAAAATTAGATTTAGCAGCAATTTCTGCGAAGGTGTCAAGTTGCAAAGCTGCTAATAATTGAAAAGATTCCAAAGGGAAATTATGCACTTACAAACACGAAATATTTAGTTTGTTTTACTTTATGTTTAATTGATCTCTAGTATCTATTTGGGGCCTTAAGCACCATGAGTTGAGTTCAAATAAGATCAAAATTAAAATTGTAAAAATAAGATCTCTTGAAAACCAATTAGATTAGGACTAGTGTCTCATTTATTAAGTAAATAGTTTAATTTGAATTGTGATTAATAATTAAATGAAAAGGGCATCTTAGGGAATTCACCATTTCATTAAAATGTATACATTTCTAATGCCAAACCTTTATTGACTCACTTCCACCATTCTCTCTCTCACCAAAAAACCGGCCACCCATCTTACTCTCTATCCGTCGCATTTTCCGGCGACTAAAAGTCACCCTAGCATGCCATCTCACCTCTCTCCTATCTCACGCTTGCATCTCAGATCTGTAAATTCCACGTTTTCCGTCGACGGTTTTGGTTATAAACCACAGATCTGTCCGGTCCACGCTTTTCATCGTGTTTACGTCGCCGCTGTGTGTCAGATCTGATGTATCTGGATTTCCGGCGAGACTCGTTATCCCGTCGGATGTTGGGTGAAACACAAGAAAACCCGAAGTGTCGCCGTAGCAGATTTCCGGTTATTAAGTGACGAAAATCCTAAACCATGGTGGATCTTTGATACATTTAGGTATCAAGAAAATCGCCGAAAAAACATAATAGAAAAATCTGTTATGTCGAGATACATTTGGGTTTATCCTAAACCATCCGGTGTACTCGATATGTGGCTATAGTGGTCTATCCGGTGTACCGGATATGTGACCACATGGATTTATCCGGTGTACCGGATCTGTGACCACATGGATTTTTTTGATGTACCGGATCTGTAACCACAGCCCTAGCAAGTTATAAGTTGTTTTTCCGGTGTACCGGTGTATCCGGTGTACCGAAATCTGGTGCCGTTTATCTGGTGTACCGGTGTAACCATAGCCCTAGCAGGTTGTAAGAGATGGAAATTTGCGTATCTTAGGTATATCAATGAATATTATTTGTAAGATATGTTGGTGGTTAGATTTTTGTTAGTAAACGGTACAAGATCTTGTTTTTTTTTTTTTTAATCAGAATAAAGAAATGGTAGTTTGATGTATCTTTGTTTTTGTTGATACAGGAAGCTGTTGTGTAACCATATGTTGTTTCTTTAGTTTTGATAATTTATTACGAGTAGTATTTAGACTGTGTATCAAATTTAATGTATAAAAAATATGGACCAGGCTTCTTAATAAATAAATGGTAAAATTTTGTACATAACATGATTTTGGTTAATCGTCGTGCAACATTTTAGTATTTTGTATAAATTAAATGGTAAAATTTGTGTGTACCAAAATAATTTTTAATGTGGACCAGTATTTGTATCAAAGAGAAATGGTTGACCAAATTTTAACTTCAATTCTCCAAATTACCCTTCAAAGACTATTTATTTACTATATTGCCATTAATTAATTATTAATCTCATCAAAGATCAATTAATAGATCCAATGGTCCATATTGGGTCTTACTTTATGTTTAATTGATCTCTAGTATCTATTTGGGGCCTTAAGCACCATTACATTTTCTAGCATTTAAGGTCTGAGGTTTTTTTTTTTTTTTTTTTTTTTTTTTTTTTTTTTTTTTTTATTATTATTATTATTATTATTTAATTTATTTCTTCTTCTTCTTTGTAGCATCTTTTATATATTAAAATACAAATCTTTTAAATTTCGACCATTGTTTGTATTTTGTTCATGTATAATAACCATTACCCGTCGATGTTAACAGAGTGGATAAAAACGTAAGGGTAGAATAGTCACAAAATAAACACAAATGTCAAAAATTGAAAGATTTGTGTTTTATTATAAAAAAAGAAGGCTACAACGAACAACAAAAATGAATAAGTAAATATTTTTTTATTTATTATATTATTTTATTTTATTTTGACTAAACATATAAATGTTAGCATTATGAAAATGTAGATTAAAGTGAGGGTTATTCTTTATATCGTAACTGATGTTGTACCTTTCGCTCTGCTAACAAGCGTTACCATCACTCTGGTACTTAGCTTACCATTTTGTACAAAGGGTAATGATGTACCCTCCAAAAGGATGAAGTCTATACCTTCGTCCTACATATAATGGTCGCGTAAAGTCATTCATAATGGCTACCGCAAGGGAATCCGCCAACTTTCACCCAAAGCACTTATAGTGTCTAACCTCCTTCAATGTTTGGAGGGGCCTCCGTTACTATTAGAAGGGGCCCTCCATCACTGTTCGAAGGGGGCCTCCATCACTATTCGAAAGGGGCCTCCGTCACTGTTCGGAGCCTGGCCTCCGTCATTGACCTGGTCCTACCCACGTCCTCTCTTTCTCATTGGCTTTCCACCAATATAGGGAGAGTGGGGCACTAAACCCTAGCGGTTACCACAAATCATGGGACACCCCCATGATCTCCTAAACTCATGGGATGCCCCCATGATCTCCTAAAAACGTGGAAGAGCTCTCCAAGGCCATTTTGATCACTATAAATAGTCTTGGACGGGCTAGAATTCTGGTATGTAATCACTACTACTCCACTTTACTACGAATTTCTCATCACATCAAATACTTATTCACACGCCGGAGGTGGTTCGCAGGGTCCAACCCCTGCGCAATCACTTAACGTAGTGTCTTCTATTTCTTATTTTCAGGTTATCTTGCACTCGGCATCACCACCATCACCCCTAATTCCGTTAATCACCATTGACGGCCTGGTATATGCATCTTTTTGTACAATCAGTAACATTGTACGTTGTTATAGTATATGTAATAGATTAGTAAATATGTTCGTGGATTGAGCTAAGCTAATAGTTTAGTAGTTAAGGAAAGCTAGTCCTTATATGTGTTGTGTAATTGAAGCCCAATCCACAAGACAAACCAAAGCTCATAAGTATGGCACCATTAGAAGTATAAATACCTTTAAATTAGTCATTGCCTAAATGGACCATATAGCTACTAGTTTTACCAAGGTAAGGAAATTCTAAGGGTCGTCAAGCATTACTCTTTTGTACTTTTGTATATATACTAGTTAGGACCTGTGAACTCTTATTTTGAGGGTATTGTATTATGTTTGCAATTGTCGTTTTTCAGTGAATTAGTTGTTGTGCAACTTAAATGTTGATTTTTATCTAAGTTATTTGTACGAGAATATTATTGTGATGGTAATGAATTGCAATTCTGGAAAAAACTTGCACTTTTGTATACTTGCACTTTTGTATATGATTAAATTTTGGGAAAATTAATTTAATTTTTTTTTTTTTTTTTTAAATCATAGCTATTAACTAGATCGGTTATCTAGTTTAAAGCTGATCTAACTACCCTCAAAAACCAACATTAAATAAATCAGTTATTCGTTATTAACCGATCTTTATGAAATGTTAAAAAAATCGGTTTTGAACCGATCTATATATGTACCTGCACATAAAGATCACCTTTAGATAGGTTTTCAGTGAATTAGTTGTTGTGCAACTTAAGGCTTTCTAACCGATCTATATGGCTTTTTTTTTTGTAGTAGTGAACTATAATTTGATACCACAACAATATCCGACATGCAAAAAAAATAGAGACAGTCAAATAAGTGCATATACGACTTTCAGTTTCCAGTACTAACAGGACCAAACAAACAGCTAAACTCTAAATCGAATACAACATAGTAAAATAAACAGACACAAATCAACTTCAAGAACAAATTATAACTTCAAAAAAATTATAACGATAGGGAAATAAATTAAGGTGAAAACAACTATTGCATTCATAATTCTACAGAACGATAGGGAAATAAATTATAACTTCAAAAACATGCAGCCGACGACAGCTATTGCATTCAAACATCAATTAAGGTGAAATCAATTACTATAATTTATCCCAAAACAATGTATAACGTATAATATAATACTAGCAGGGTCCCCGCGCGATGCAGCTGCGGGCACCCCTGTAATTTAATTTTTTCGATTAATAATTTATTTTATTTGTACGTTTTTTGGCAATAACTTTACTAATTAGTTTTTTATGGCAAAAGTTTGATGAAATTTTGCTTTGTTTGTATTATTTTATTTATTTATTTATTTATTTGACTTCTTAATATTACATGATTAAAAAGAAAAGTTTTACACTGAAACGACATGCAAGCGGGCAACAAGCTGCGCCGCTAGCCCTTTTTGAATAGCGAAACTTAATCTTTTAAAAACTACATTCAAAGACCTTGGGGTCGTAACATTGCCATGCATAACCCCGTTGGACTCTTTTGAGCAGCTCCACAGCCTCCGATGCAAGGAAACCAAAAGTATCAAATGCATGAAACTTAATCTTTTATATTTTTGTTTAGTAGTTTGTTTGGTTTGTATAATATGTGAACATATTTTAGTTTATTATATTCTTTTTGACAATAAATTTACGGATATCAAAAATTACATTTAGCTCGTGTCCGTTCGGGCTCGAGCCCGTTTGACCCGTGCCCATTCGGGCTCGAGCCCATTTGGCCCATTGCCCGTTCGGGCTTAAAAATTTATATAATATGCTTTATTATTTGTATTAGTGACATTTAATGCAGGAAATGTGTTTAAGTTGGTTGTACAATATGCTTGATAATTTGTATTTCTTATGTAAGGGTGTTTTAATAAGTGTATTAATTGTATTTATTGACTATTTAATTAATTGTATTTAATATACATAATGATCAATTTTAAGTCATTAATTTTCCATTTTAAGTCATTAATTTTAAACTTTAATGGCAAAAAATGTCTAATTATGTAGAATCACTTGTACTTTTAGCATTGAAATGTGTAATGCTTAATTTTAAGTATTATATTAATAGTAGGCATTCATGCGTTATAATATAGTATGATAATTTAGTTATCCAACATTGTGACATCTACAATGCGTATACTTTATACTTTATCCCAAACATCATGGAAACATATACGCATGCAAATATAAACGCATATTAACAACGTCCACCATAACAAAATTCATGGTGATAATAAGCATAAACAGTTGATACCTTGTGATATATACAGAAAAACGCATAGACAGAGTTGATACCTTGTGATTTTTCTGTGAGAATAATGTGGTAAAACTGTTTGTGTTTGTGGTTGTTTGTTATACACCTGCTATAACGTAACTAGGTCAAAATAATGGATCGTGCATGAACAAATGAGGATATAATAGTCATTTAACAGAGGCCCATGTTGTCAATAGAACCCGTTCCCTCCCGATCCTCCCAATTATGGAAGGATTACATATACACACAAAAGCCCATCCCTTCCCTCACCTTCCCGTCACATACCTTTCCATCTTAAAAAAACACAAGAACGCCCTCTATTTTTTGATTTCCCTTCCCAAAACTTGAGAACAGAGCGAAAGGTTGAATTGTTCAGCATTAAAGACATGCAAAATGATTAAGCAACACATAATTTACATAAATACCATCTTCGAGAGTGTCCCTTTCATATTTTATGTTATATATTCTGTATTTTAACGCCAACCAACAATCATCTTTTATATACGTATTTTATTATTTATTAAAGAGTAGACAAGTTCATGTGATTTCATAATCAAATTGCAATGAGTTAGGGATGAGCACGGTACCGGTGCCGTACCGAATTAATGGTACCGATTTTTCCCGAACATAAATTAGTGGTACCAGTACCGTACCAAACGGGATTCGGATACCGGTACCGAAAAATCGGGGTTTTCCCGCCCTTTTTTCAGGAATTTCCCGATTTGGTACCGGTCTCGTACCGAATTAGTGGTCCCGATTTTTTTTCGCCTTATTTCGTAGTTCCGGTACCGTACCGTATATCAAAAATTGGTACGGTTCCGGTTCGATTTCGGGATTCGGGTCGAAATGCTCATCCTTACAATGAGTTATTTTTCAAATGTCAATGAGTTTTTTTTTTTTTTTTAGTTGCTTCAACTTAAAATTAGTTCGTAGTTGAAATTGTTTTATGATCTTTCGATAATAAGATTTACATTTTACTCGTATCGTTTACTCTAACATTGCTTTCTTTATATTATATTTTTATTCAAGTTAATAATTTTTTTTTATCAAACTAAATATTTTGCTCGGTACAAAACTAGGTAGAAGGGTAAATCGGTAATTTAAGGTAATTCAGATTGCTCATTCACAATAATTATCAAACAATCATTTTCATGCAGAATAAGGTTCACCCAACATCTTAGAATCATTCAGCAACTTTGATTCATTCAACGCTAAATCATATTTTTTTATCAAATAACCCCAAAAGTAACAAAGGGATCACCAAAAGTATATTGTTACTAAAGGGTTTAGTGAGCAAAAGTTCAAAAGATTTAGTGACTAAATCTTTTTATCAGAAAAGGCCATTCAAATATACTACAAGATCATTATAATGACTATACCTTATAGTCAGCATATGCCATACCATACAGGCTTTCCACAAACTTTTAGTCACTCAAATATTTTTTTTTCATTTTTGTTGTACAAAATTACAAATTATCAATTAAACTAAACAATACAAAAATACAAACAAAAAGAAACTGCATTTCTCAAATAAGTGCATGCACATCGTTTCAGGTTTGGCTGACCGGCATCCAATCTTAAATCTACAAAACAAGTATGCTTGAAAACATTTATCTGCTAAAAGGATTATTCCACAATGTCTGCTTCTTAATAGGCATGCTCATAGACCAGATTTGTCACTTCAGCCCACCCGTACCTGCAACTAAGTTTACGAATCTGTAAAAAAATTATAAACTTTGTTTTAAGGCCACATATGGTTTATCATATCAGAAAAAACACTTTAAAATTAGACACACAGGCCACACTTTATTCTTTTGTCACTTAACACTTCAACTAGAGTAGGAATTCCCCTGTACCAAACTACTCGTTTGCTCCTTGCCTACTTAATGATGAAGCTTTTGAGCCATAAGATAAATATTTTACCAGGTACTATATCCTGAGTTTGCTCCCTTATCACCATGTACTAAATGGAAGATAAAGCCACTGTTGAAGCTTGTAGACTTATTATGGTCAAAGTAATTAATTATTAAGGAGCAACCAATGGGTTGTGTTATACCTACGGGGTCTACCCCTTAATAGTACAAACCCTCCCTATTAATAGGGAGTACCATGTCTGATTTTTTTTTCTTTTTTTTTTTTTCTTTTTCAAAGTAACAAAGTGCATTTTGTCCACTTTTTTTTGTCCAAGTCCATGTACCAAGTCCAAGTCAATTTTTTTTTTCAAAGTTACCAAGTCCAGTTTTGTCCAAAGTGCAGATTCACACAAACACGAAGTGAAAACCAAAATCAAAGTTAAAAACATTCGTCATCGCCTTATAGGCTTAGATTTTTAGTAAGTCTCGGATTTGAAGGTTGCGAAAGTGATAAAAATATCACTTCGCCATCCATTCAGTTTTAAAAACCATTCGTCATCGCCTTGGTTTTAAAAACCATTTTTTCCCTCAAAGTTACAAAGTGCAGTTTTGTCCAAAGTGCAGATTCACACAAACACAATTGCCCACAAGGGTTGTGTTATACAGAACCCAACAAAGGCATGGTTTATCCCCAGATTCCACAACAAAAATTCCACAACAGAATCCACAACAAAAGCAAATTCCACAACAAGGCTGTCAAAACTCACAAGCTCAACAGTAAGGATTCCACAAACTGCAAATCTCAACAGCAGATTCCACAATTTCCACATGTTTCTCAAGTATCACAAGAAAGCAGTATCACAACAAGGCTGTCAAAACTCACAAGCTCAACAATAAGGATTCCACAAACTGCAAAGCTCAACAGTAAGATTCCACAATCTGCAGCTTTGCTAGATTATAAACAAAGCTCAATCAACAAAGCAGTATCACAACAAACACAACAACCATTACAACAAACACTACAAGCATTTCAACAAACACTACAACCAACCATATCAAGAAACACTACACCACATAACCACCAACCAAAGAAGCAGAGTATCATCACAAGGTAACCAATTCTGAGCTACACAAGTCTCACAAAGAAGCAGAGTATCACAACAAGGTAACCAATTTTGAGCTACACAAGTCTCACAAAGAAGCAGAGTATCATAACAAGGTAACCAATACTGAGCTACACAAGTCTCACAAAGAAGCAGAGCATCACAAAAGGAAACAATATTGTAACAAGGGTTGGGGCAGAATATCACAAAAAAAAGGCAACAACATTGTAACAAGGCTACCGAAATGTCTAGTTCACGATTTTACACACAAGAGGTAATAATAAGCTTTACGCTTTTTCAATATTACATCGAGAACACATAATCAACAACCACAGAACCACCACCACAGAACCACCCACCACGAAACCCTAACTTTTAAAAAATTAGGGTTTCTTAAAAAAAATCTAGATATGATAAATTAACATACACATCTTTCAATTAACACACTTTAATTGAAGTAAATCAAAACAGATTGAAAAACCCCAAAATATTTTTATGAAACCCTTATTAGAAACCCCCAATTTTTGAGAAACCCCCAACACAAATTACCTACAACATCACCACTCACCATAAAATCCGTCACAAATCACCAACAACATCATAAAATAAGAGTGATTTTAGATCTAAAAACATTTTTATATCTAAAATAGAGAGAGAAAAGAGAGCAGATATGATATATATATATATATATATATATATATATATATATATATATATATATTGTGAGAGAGAGAGAGAGAGAGAGAGAGAGAGAGAGAGAGAGTTTGTGAGTGTGTGGTGTGTGTGAGAGTGGAGTGGTGATAAGTGCGTGTGTAGGTGTGAGACAGCTGTCCACCCCAACGCGTTTTTATTATTATTTTTTTTTGTATATCATTTGTAAAAAAAAAAGGGTTTAGTAATAGTTTCTAAAACTTTTTGTAATACTTTTGTAAAAAAGAAATTAGTTGTAAAAAAAATTGTGATAAAAGAAAAGTATTTTGTTAAGTTTATAAAATTTGTTATAAAAAAAGTATTTTGTTATAAAAAAAATTTAGTTGTAAAAAAAATGTGATAAAAAAAAATTTTGTTAAAAAATTATTTTGTTATAAAAAAAACATTTTGTTATAAAAAAAAGTTAGTTGTAAAAAAATTGTGATTAAAAAAAAGTATTTTGTTAAGTTTATAAAATTTGTTATAAAAAAAAGTATTTTGTTATAAAAAAAGTTAGTTGTAAAAAAAATGTGATAAAAAAAGTATTTTGTTAAAAAAAATATTTTGTTATAAAAAATAACATTTTGTTATAAAAAAGTTAGTTGTAAAAAAAAAGTGATAAAAAAAGTATTTTGTTAAAAAAATATTTTGTTATAAAAAAAACATTTTGTAATAAAAAAAGCATTTTGTTATAAAATATTAGAAATTTTGTAATGTTTGTTTTTTCAGGGGTTTGGTTTTCACGAGCAATTAACGGATTGGGTGCAAAACATAGCTCGGGAACTCGGTTTTGTCATTATTAAAAGAAGAACTAAATCAAAAAACGGTTGTTTGAACAAAATCAATTATGGGTGTTCAAAGGGTGGGATTTATGAACCTGAAGGTACTGTGAAATGGAATACCGGTACCTCTAAAACCGATTGTCCATTCAGATTGGTGGCGAAATATCTTAAAAGAAGATCATATTGGATTTTGAAGGTGAAGGAGGATAGTCATAATCATGATATGCTAGAGTCGTTGCATGGTGTGCCATATGCAATGCGATTAAAGGATGATGAGTTCGAGTTGGTCAAACAATTGACAGAGTATAGCGCACGACCATGTCATATACTTTCGACAATACATGATCGTAATCCGGATAACGTGTCTAGCGTTAGAACTATATATAATGCACATTTGACGCAATCAGGGTATACATATTACTTGACACAATCAGGGTATACATATTACGAGAGGGTAAGTGAGAATAATGAGCTTGAGGAACTATTTTTTGTTCACCCTACGTCGTATGCTTTATGTTGTACATTCCCTGAAATCATGCTAATGGAATCCACGTACAATACCACACTGTGTAAAATGCCATTTTTGGAAATTGTCGGAGTAACTTCAACAAATAAAACATTTTCAATGGCGTATAGCTTTTTAAACTGTGAAAAAGGGCCTAATTTTCAATGGGTATTGCAACTGTGAAGATGGTGATAGACGAAAGATACTAGCCACGTGTTATTGTCACTGACAGAGATTTAGCGTGGGTTGGGGCATGCAGAGCAGAATTCCCGCATGCTCACAAATTACTCTGTCGATGGCATATTTCCCAAAATATCCTTTAATATTGCAGAGGTAAATGTGAGTTGTTAGAGGAGTACGAGTCCATTAAACACACATGGGATTGGATGGTGAAAGCTCCGACACGCGACATTTTCGAGCAATATTATCAACGCCTACAACAACGATTGGTCAACCATGCTGGTACTTAATTATTAATTCATTGTTTTTATTATTTAATAAATATGCACCCGATTGACCTTTTGTTAATTCATTGTTTTTTTTCAGATATTGCTCGGTATCTGAATAACTGGCTGTGAGATTACAGAGACATGTTTGTCTCATGTATTACCGATGAATATCGCAGCTACGGCCAGACAACAACGTGTAGATTTGAGGCTTAGCACGTGTTGTTGAAATTATATTTGGGCGGCACACAGTCCAACTTAAACACATTGTTGATTTCGATTGATAAGATTCTTATTTCGCAAAAAGGTGCGATAAAAGAGAGTTTTAATAGAAGCATAAATGAGAAGCTAAATAAATTTGATATACCAATATTTTCAGAGTTATGGTATAAAGTTTCCAAACATGCTTTTATACTCATGCACAAAGAACTCCACCTGAAGATCGCCCCAGAACATTGTGGCCATCAGTTGCGATCAGTTTATGGACTACCGTGCTTTCATGAAATGACTTACTATCGAATTAATGGTAAGTATATTAAAGTCAATTTTAATGAATGATTTCACGAAATGGTTTTACATAAGTTACTTTTAATGAATGCAGGTGTGCCCATTCCATTGGATGCAATTGATATATTTTGGAGAACCCTGTCTGTACCGTGGCCTATTGTCAGTACTCTTGTGCTTGAAGATGGCTCTTCCAGTGAACCTGATGATGATGATGATGATGATGATGATCCTTCGTTTGAAGATGACATCCGAAAATTCAAGAGTTTTTATGGCAAAGCGACGTCGTTTGTCAAGAAAAATATGTTAACAAAGTTGAGAGGGATATACAAACCTGAATCTGTTGACATACGTCCACCTGTTGTTCAGGAAAACACCCGTGGACGTCCGAGCGCAAAGGACAAAAGGTCTAAGGCTACAAAAGTTCCGGACTTGAATGAAGTACCAATCGTAGATCACCGAAGAAGTACAAATTCAAGATCTACAAAAGTCCCGAACTTGCGGAAAGAACCTCCAAGACATAGTTCTTACACGGGTGATAGTCTACGCCACAAATTATATGTTGGAGATAATATAAGCAACTAGTTTATTGAGCATATTCCACAGATTTTCCGTCCATACATAATAAGTATACATAATGAGCTGGGTGACGGAAATTGTGTGTTTCGGTGCGTTGCCCACAGTATTGTTCAAAACGAAAATATGTGGGCCGAAGTCAGACATATGTTATTGCAAGAGCTAGCCAGGCATAGTCAAACTTACATAAGTATGTGGGGGCAATATGACTTTGACCGAATTTGCTATACAATAGACTGGTGCAATGGAGGTGCACCTATCGGTCGCTGGATGGTGATGCCAAACACGGGGCTGGTTATCGCTTCAATGATTAACCGACCTGTTGTATTTATATCCCAGCAAGGTTGGAACACATGTTTTCCGCTTTTTACCGGGCCAAACTTATCGCAAGGAACCGACCCCCTTGTGATTGCCCGTGTGGGGGAGAGAGACTATGCTCACTTCATTTTACCGAAGCTAGACAGAGATTCTCCACTTCCACATAGCCACCCACAATGGAGGAGGTACAGAGAGCCAGTTGCAGCCGAATGGGAAACTTTGTATCAACATCGACTAATGCAGTAAATAATTATACAGACAAAACATTGTAAATGATTATTGATTTATGTTGTAAATAATTATACCGACAAAACATTGTAAATAATTATTGATTTACGCTGTAAATAATTATACCAACAAAACATTGTGAATGATTACTGATTTATGTTGTAAATAACTGTTTGTATTATATATTAAATGATTAAATATTTATTTAAATTAGTAATAACATTATTGATTGATGTTGTAAATTATTATGCAAATTCTTTGCCCAGGTAGAACGAAGAAATCCTTTCTTGTGTCGATGTGAGAGAGGATTAATTATAGAACGGAAATCCTGGAAACCAAATACTCTTGGGCAACTGTATTATGCATGTCCTGATTCAGTGGTAAATAATCATACGTTTGCTTAGTTATGTAAATATGTAAATAATTTGTTTTTTAAAAATAAATTTCTTATAATTTTCTTAACATGTAACAGCCAGGTACAACTAACTATGGGTGTCGATACTTCATGTGGAAAGATGAATTTGAAAGGAGGTACTTAAATCAAGCCTCTTCTTCAACGCAGTGCTCAAACTGCGTTGCGAAAGATAATAAGATTGACGAGCTTGAAGCAAGAAACAAGCTGTTGATGACAAGAATAAAGACGCTGGAGATGGAGTTAGAATTGGCAAGGAATCCTGAGGATCACGCTTGTCAGTCGGGTGCAAGGCTCCATGATCTTTTAAATGAAATGAATAATCTTCATATGCAGTAGATGTAGTTGTTTTTAAATAATGTGGTAATGTTGTCGTTTAATTGAATAATAACAGTTGTTGTAGTTGTTTGATGTGATAATGTTTAACGTGCTATTGTTGTTGTTAATTAAATAAAAACACATTAGACGTTAATAACAAACAAACACAACAAAAAACATTACAGAAAATATATTACCCTAAAAATTACACAAAATCAAATCATTTTCACAAAATAAATTACAAAAAAAAAAAAAAAAAAAAAAAAAAAAAAAGGTACAAAAAAAAGAAGAAAAAAAAGGTAAAAGGTACACCCTCCCTATTAGGGAGGGTTGGGATAAATTATAGGGGAGGGTGGGGATAAACCATGCCGCAACCAATATGCAGACTAAATTCAGACTTGTATTAGTAATTAATTGCAGACTTGCAGACTAACTGCCTGTACTAAAAAAGTGTCCTAGTGACCCATTTTAAACCAAACTGAACCTAAACTAACCCCATTGTAATCGAACACAACCTAATACAGAAGTGACAGTGACCCATTTTAAACCAAACCTAACCTAAACTGACCCATTTAAACTCAACCCAATCTAACTAACCCGTACTATAAAAGTGACCCATTTCAAACAAAACCTAGCCTTTTTAAACCAAAAGCAAATTGCTTGAGAAATTGTGCTGAATTTAAAATCAGACATGTAATTAATTGCAGACTTGCGAACTATATTCAAGCTTTTGGCTTTATCTTAACAACATTCAACGACCAAAAACTTAACCATTATCACCATCATTTTCTAGGCATAAGATTGTCAATCAAAGTTAAGTATACATACCTCTACGTAAACTCACACTTCAACAACTATTTGGTGTTAACCAACCATATGGTTAATAAACGTTTCGTATTACCTTTATTTGTCGCATCAATTACATTATCCTGACTGATCTTAAGAGCTGCACAACAACATTAGTTAGTTGCTACCAAAAAAAAAGTTCACTCTTTCGTAATCTAAAGTAATGATCACAAATTATTGACTTACATAGCAATCTTTCTATTGAGACCTATATTCGATCTCCTTCAAATCTGCAACACTACACCTCATTTGCATACCACAGTATTCGAGAATGTATTGACACATGTATCCCACCAAGGATGGTTAAACTGTATGCTGTTAGATAAAAATAATGATAGACAAGTAAATAATAGAAAACAATTAGCATTTCTTCTTCTTGTATCTTCCGGCGTGCAAAGAGACCCCATCCGTGTATTGCAAATTTACCAAAACAGACACTGTTCTTTTACATCCTCTTAATTTAAAAAGACACAAATGCATATTCACACAAAACAAGCACTACAAGAAAATAGACATTTATTGACAGAAGTTCTAAGGACAAAAAAATTGTCGCTAAAGCTAACCTGTTAGTGACACTCTGTGGGCAAAAACCTAAAATTGTGAGATTAAATGACATTTTTCAAATACAAAATGTGTCACAAAAGGAAAAAAATATGTACTCACAGTTATTGGTGTCACTATATATAGATTTTTACCTACCGGACTTCAACCTACGCTTTTTAAAGTGTGAGAGAAGCACATAAACTTTTTAGTGACACCATTTTTGCACTTTTGGTGACACTTTCTTATGTGTCACCATATTACAATTTTTTTTTGTAGTGAAGAGCATGTATACCTGTAAACAATCGAGTCGTTTCTTAAATGTAAGCAATTATTCGTATCCGACCTTCTTGCAAAAATATATAGATAAGACTAAAAACAATATAAAGGACCTACTGTAATAACTATATTGCTGGCAACAAATATTTATAATCCAACGCAGCTTTGAAACCATTTTACTATGCAAAATAACAAATAATAAATCTGCTACATCTTTGAACATAGGAATTTTATCACTGGTGTAGTTACAAGTTCCATGGATATATGCCATTCCTAGACTGCATTAGAAAAGACAAGGTATCAGCAAGATTTAAGAAAGATAATCATCATATCACCCACTCGAAGTTGAAAGGATAAACAATAGTTATAGCACAAGTCCTACGGTAACATCGCATAAAAGGTACAGACATACAGTTAGTGTGGAGAGGCAAATGACTTATATAATTTACTGGTTTCAATTTTGTCACCTCTCCAAAGGAAAAAAAATGTGTTTCAGGGAACACCTGTAAAATAAATACACCAAATCATATTCCAAGCGATTCCCTATGCTTACAATAATAAATTCACGTCCTATAGTAGCATTAAGTTTTTCGTGAATGTGAAAACCTAAATGCATATGCCAGGCGATTCAGCCACTGAAGAATACACAAATCACACATGTAAGAAGAAATTTTTTTTAAAATGACCTATGTCTCCTAAATTGGCATTGATGAAAAAAAAAAGCAAAACAGTTATATCTTTTTTCTCTAAGAGATTGTTTGTTCTGTTGGTTTTCTCTAATTACGGATACTATGGGGTCTCTATGTTGGAACTGTTCTTGTGCAAATCAGATATATCCTTAGTGCGTGTGAAATGATTATATTGGATAGTAGGATTGTAATTTCCTAAAATAGGCACTGTTTGGTTTTCTGAATGGTTGGATATGTTATGTGTTTCGTCTGCACCCCACCTGATTACAATTGACAACCAAAAGTACAAGCAGGATAGCATTTGAAAACACGAAATTAAATCAGGTATATGGCAGAAAGATAATACATTTAGTACCATAGTATATCCATAATGAATATAAATGATATAATACAGTTTACAACATTAAGATTTCTTTTTGGTTACATCATAATGAAATAAATGTTTTCCTTTGTTGTTGAAAATTTATAATAATTCATAATGAATATAAATGATACAATACAGTTTACAACATTATAATTTTAAGACTTTATCGTGAAATAATATTACCTAGCCTATGGTTGCTTGCAGATTCGATATATATTGTTGTCCCAATGTGTGCATGTGTGTTGAGTCGAAATAGATTTTCAAACTGTTGATACAAAAGTTGGGCGCTCCTTGTTTGGATTCCTATTCCCGTATCAATTGGATCTTGATGTTGAGACCTGCGCACTAAGACAACAAAAAACACCGTTAGGCTTTGATGAGGCGAAAAATGATCCGTTTTTAGGGGGTCATTTAAGCCCGAATCCGAATTTATTTGATCAAATATTGCCCTAAATCGTTCCTTTTGTGATTTTAGGTGTTTGGAGAGCGAATTCTGGAAAAGAGGCTATTTTGGACGTTTTTGGAGCATAAAGTGAAGAAAACGACAAAGTACCAAAAATCCAAGCTGGAAATACAAGGTGACGGCGTCAAGGGTTTGCTCTTGACGGCGTCAGACATGAAGAATAAATTACCGTAGCTGGTGACGGCGTCAGATGGAGTTATGACGGCGTCAAAGTGGCCAAGAATAATTTACCGTGGGTGGTGACGGCGTCACATAGGCCGTCACGATTGGATCTAGGGCGTCCGAGGAAGTGTATGGCGGCGAGTTGACGGCGTCAGATTTTACTCTTGACGCCGTCAGGACGATTTTCCTATATATAGTTTTCTAGTTTTTTCATTAAAAAGAGAAGTTTTGGTGAAACCCTAAAGACGATTTTGGTGCCTCTTTTACAGGTTTTTCAAGGGTTCCAAACCCTTGAGACCTTGCATTGTAATTGAGATAAGTATACTCTTAATTCAATCAATATGTCTATGTGTTGGTTGTCTATCTTTTGTTCTTATCTTAATTCTACTATGCTAGGCTAAATTTCCTTTGTGTTTGCTTAGATCTAATGAAACCTAGATGTTGATTATGTGTTGATTACTTGTCTATTCTTGTTTTGAATGAATGATATTATATGTTAGGCTTAAGAAAACTGGCAGATCTCCAAATGGTAACATGCTTGAACGTCTTAAGAAACATGAACCGAGGCGTACTAGGTCTTTATTGGTTGTATTTAATGCATGAGCCACTGTTTACAATCCCTATAGTTGTGCTGGGTCATGGTGTAGGAGGAGATAAGAGCTCATAGAGTTGGGGAGTTATGTATGCCACTCCACGAATGGTATTAAGGAATACAACCCGTCATTCATACAAGTGTAACAAGTAATTAACATGTAAAAGATATCTAGGGAGTAATGAAGTCTAAGTAAACACAATTTCTCCAATTACTGCTCACAACCTTAGTTTAATTAGTTTAATTTCATTTTTATTATTTTATTTTGATTGCATCTTAGCTTTGGGTTAGTTGATTAGCAACTAATTCCGCCCACTCCTTCAAAACCTGAGATTTTACTTGCTTTCATTAAAATATAAAAACACAAAAATAATCATCTTCCATCTCTAGAACTATTAATTAGGCTTTCTAATCCTAGCGACACTATTCCTAAGCTGAACGATCAATCCCCCGGTACTTGTCACTATACTATACTACAACGATCAGGTACACTGCCTGGTGGGGGTTGTAAGCCTCGCGAGATCCCTCGAGAGGTAAAGCAAGGTGCGATTCCCACGCATCAAGTTTTTGGCGCCGCAGCCCGGGGAATAGTTATTGTCTAGGTTAGGATTTCTTTTTATTAGGTCTACTTGCTAGATTCCTCTCTAGTAAGATTTTATTTTTATTTTTAGGTCTTCTTTAGTCTATCTTATTTCTTCGTGCTTTTGTTCGTAATTCTTCGTGTCTTTGTTCGCAAACTATTTTGATGGATCACAATAACATTGATCGGCTGGTTCCTGTTATTCGTGTTTTTCGTCGTAGGATGTTCCAATTGCCCGCCCCACTTCCTTTAGCAGAAAATGAGAACCCACCTAACCTCTCACCCAACCACCACTTTGACAATAATTCTGAACTAGAAGAGTCTGATCATGATGATGACCGTAGGGCTAGTCCTTTTTACTATTCAGACTCCGATGAGGATCTCGATGATGGTGACGTAGTCAATGAGGATAGAATGGAAGAGGAAATAAACCCTCTTAGGTATGTGGACCCTAGAACTAGGATTGAGTGCGATAGTTCATTTAACATGCAATTCCCTTGTAAGATTGGATTTAAGAGCTTTAACGCCTATCTCAACTCATCTCTTCCCATGAATATAATCTCACGTAATGAATACAATAAAATCATGGTAGATGAGTTAGAATATAAAGGAGAAAACATTGTGGCTATGGCAATACCATTACATGTGTTTGTAGGAAGTTTGGTTTATCTTGTTGAATTCATGGTTATGGAGAATCTAGGAGAATTTATTGATGATAAATTGACCCAAGTTGTGTTTGGAAGATCTTTCAAACGATTGACCAACCTCGATGAAAAACTCATAGAAGGGTTAATTACATTCTCGGATGGGGATGAAGAATTTGTCTATCAAATGCCCCGCACACACCCTAGGTTCAAGGATTTCTCCATGGAAAAGTGTAGTAGGTATCCGCCTATGGAAATGCTAAGTGAGAATGATAAGAGGAAGGGACTTAAGTACACATATGAAAAGAATAAAAGATATTATCGCGGGTGCTTAGAGTTAGGAGACGAATACAAGAAAGATGAGGCGACTATTAGATGGCTCACACTTGGTTACGTGAGCATAAGTGATACGCGTTAACCCACGACTTTGAGTCTAGCTACAAGACTCGTAAATAAAGAAAAGCGCTTCTTGGGAGGCAACCCATGTTTTGTGTGATTTTAATTGTTTGATTGTTATTTGCTTCCGTATGCATGTTTTATTTTTATTGTTGGTTGATCATGTTTCTCAATTAAAATGTGGAAATACTTTATTATGTTGTTTAGCCTAGTCTTAACTTCAACCTAAAGGTATTTTTGCAAAAGATAAGTGTAAGGGGAAACCCCAAATATGTTTTTTAAGAAACAAACCGATCATGATTCTCCACAATATTTAATGAACATGTGTATTCGTATTTGTTAGAGTCAAATGCTTGTATTGAGTCATAATGTAGTTTTGCAGGATTTTCCAGGAAGTAGGACAAAGTTTTTCCAGAAATTTTCCGGAAACTTAACATAAAGATTTCTGCAGGTTCATTCTGACGGCGTCAGGCAATTGCTCTTGACGGCGTCAGGAGTCAAAAATCTGGAAATTTTACCAGTTTTGTTTTTCTAATGGAGTCTTATAAGTTTTTGTGAATTATTAAGTTTTATAATCTCCAGGAAATCTGCAAACTTCATCCCACAAGCATTATATCTTATTTTGTTTTCTAGGATTTAGTAACTTATATAGGATGCCGCCGATTTTACGCGAGGTTGCCTTGTCTACTTTTGTCAGGATTTACAGGTTATTTGAGACAAGAAGATGATTTATATTCTGGAAGGGAAGCTTTGATTGTTCGTTTTCTTGGAGGAAGATTTAACCTGGCCAACCTAAAATCCATACCGAGCGAATCAGGGGAGTATTTGAATTCATTCTCTTTACTTTTAACTTTTACATTTTTTACTTGAACATTAGGGACAATGTTCATCTTAAGTGTAAGGGGAGGGTAAAAAGATGATACCTTACATATGCACTTTCGCTTGAGTTTGTTTTGTTTGATAGTAGATGAGTAATAAAACTATGAGAAATACTTGTTAGTGTGATTTTAGCGCCAAATTTAAAATTTTTTACAACATTTAGGAGTGAAACTCTAGCCATAGCAAGCGTCTCATGGATAGGAGGTTGTATGACTAGCACATAACCGTATATTCAGAAAAATTTTCCACCCAAAAATGTGAGGTTCGCCTTTAGATTTGATAGGAAAAGCATTTATTATTGGTGCTTATGAGTGTACCGGTAGCATTTAGATTCTAGAACTTGCGTTAGTGATGCATCCCGAGACCGCTAGTGAGACTACATTCGTGTAGTAGGATTTACTACATGATAAGAGGCATTAGGATCACCCTTGTGTTAAACCCGTATTACGATTACTTGACCATTTAAGTCATATTACTTGGCTAGTTAAGTCAACTAATTTTTCCCACACCCTTAGCGTTGTACTCATTTTTAGTACACGATACCCCTAGTACACCCCTCCGAGCCTATCTTTTCGTTTCTAACTTTAAGCATCTTACTTAAAGGAAGAATTTGTTACACCCCACTTAAATGTACACCCAAATTGCCTTAGCCTTCCGTGTATGCGCTCATTTTTAGTGCATTATTGTTATTTGTTAAACCCTAAGTTAACTTTCTAATTGATTACATGGTTGCTAAGTCGAGTCATATCCTTGTACATATTGTTTTGGGACGATTGGGACTCATGGGTAAGTACTTATTTTATGGAGTAATGGGGAAGAAAAACACTTATTACCCCCATATGTACGTTAATCTTAAAAGTGCTCCAAGTGTTTTGATTTTCTTAATTCGAGTCATTAGAATAGTTTAATGTAAAGTATGTAAAGATTCAAGTGTAAGGGGAATGCTCAAACCCCTATGATGTATTATTTTGGATGGTAGGGTAAGAGTGTATGAAAAAAAAAAAAAAAAAAAAAAAAAAAAAAAAAAAAAAAAAGAGAAAAAACATACGGACTACCATCCCGTTTTTATTTTATGTTCATTTTATGTTTTTGTTATTTTTCATTTATTAGCTTAAGTCGAGTCTAGTCTTGGCTTAGCAACGCCATCTTGTACATGTAATTAACTAAGATTGTTAACTCGCCACCAGTAAAATCCCCTTTATCCAACAAAACCGTGTAATTCATATCCCTACACCTAACGTTATAACCCTTTAAAAGACCTCTTTGATAGTTTATCCTAGGTGCTTACGCCATGTGGTGGAGGTTTGATCCTTTCCCAAGCCTATGGTAATCTATTTTGCTATGACAGGTAGTGAGAGATATCTTCCATTTCCATAATGTTATATTACTTTATTACACCCGAGAGATGTGAGTATCTAAACACTATTTGTGAGGTGCTTGTGTATGACCTCCGTGCTTGTCTATTGGTCTTTAGTGGAACGATTATTTGTTGTAATTACTTTTATATTAGTGTTAAATGACCCCTAACTTGTCTTTTGAGTAGAATAAAAGCTCATTTGCTTGAGGACAAGCAAATCTCAAGTGTAAGGGTATATGATGAGGCGAAAAATGATCCGTTTTTAGGGGGTCATTTAAGCCCGAATCCGAATTTATTTGATCAAATATTGCCCTAAATCGTTCCTTTTGTGATTTTAGGTGTTTGGAGAGCGAATTCTGGAAAAGAGGCTATTTTGGACGTTTTTGGAGCATAAAGTGAAGAAAACGACAAAGTACCAAAAATCCAAGCTGGAAATACAAGGTGACGGCGTCAAGGGTTTGCTCTTGACGGCGTCAGACATGAAGAATAAATTACCGTAGCTGGTGACGGCGTCAGATGGAGTTATGACGGCGTCAAAGTGGCCAAGAATAATTTACCGTGGGTGGTGACGGCGTCACATAGGCCGTCACGATTGGATCTAGGGCGTCCGAGGAAGTGTATGGCGGCGAGTTGACGGCGTCAGATTTTACTCTTGACGCCGTCAGGACGATTTTCCTATATATAGTTTTCTAGTTTTTTCATTAAAAAGAGAAGTTTTGGTGAAACCCTAAAGACGATTTTGGTGCCTCTTTTACAGGTTTTTCAAGGGTTCCAAACCCTTGAGACCTTGCATTGTAATTGAGATAAGTATACTCTTAATTCAATCAATATGTCTATGTGTTGGTTGTCTATCTTTTGTTCTTATCTTAATTCTACTATGCTAGGCTAAATTTCCTTTGTGTTTGCTTAGATCTAATGAAACCTAGATGTTGATTATGTGTTGATTACTTGTCTATTCTTGTTTTGAATGAATGATATTATATGTTAGGCTTAAGAAAACTGGCAGATCTCCAAATGGTAACATGCTTGAACGTCTTAAGAAACATGAACCGAGGCGTACTAGGTCTTTATTGGTTGTATTTAATGCATGAGCCACTGTTTACAATCCCTATAGTTGTGCTGGGTCATGGTGTAGGAGGAGATAAGAGCTCATAGAGTTGGGGAGTTATGTATGCCACTCCACGAATGGTATTAAGGAATACAACCCGTCATTCATACAAGTGTAACAAGTAATTAACATGTAAAAGATATCTAGGGAGTAATGAAGTCTAAGTAAACACAATTTCTCCAATTACTGCTCACAACCTTAGTTTAATTAGTTTAATTTCATTTTTATTATTTTATTTTGATTGCATCTTAGCTTTGGGTTAGTTGATTAGCAACTAATTCCGCCCACTCCTTCAAAACCCGAGATTTTACTTGCTTTCATTAAAATATAAAAACACAAAAATAATCATCTTCCATCTCTAGAACTATTAATTAGGCTTTCTAATCCTAGCGACACTATTCCTAAGCTGAACGATCAATCCCCCGGTACTTGTCACTATACTATACTACAACGATCAGGTACACTGCCTGGTGGGGGTTGTAAGCCTCGCGAGATCCCTCGAGAGGTAAAGCAAGGTGCGATTCCCACGCATCAGGCTTACCGTGGGATTGTCTCCCACGATTATCCTCTGGCGTGAGAGTAAGTAATCAGTTTTAGGGTTTTGGTGAAGAGTTAGGGTTATGAGATGATACCTTAATGAGAGCCGAGATGCCCTTTATATACACACGAAATCCTTGTTGGTTTCATGTTCCTTACCCTTCGGCGTATCCCACCTTATTCGGTCCATTGATCCCTATCCATAAATAAGATAATCGAATTTGGGCCTTTGTAAGCCCAAATCTTTATCAAATATCCCATGCGTGATGGGCTTGGGTATTAGTAACGTCCATTGGTCGGGTTCGTTACCCGAGTGCGAACTATACATCATCATGTCCCCCCAGTCTAGTATGCGCAAGGTGAAACCGCGGATGCTAGACTAACAATTGTAGCAAAAATATCCTAGGATGCGTGGCGGGGAAGCTTTAAGTGTTTCCCGCCTAAAAATTATACGATGAATCTAGTCCAATGAAGTCCCAAATATCCCTCGTAAATCGTGAGAGGGTGGGTGAAAAGTATCTCACCTCTTGATCTCCCAGCCACACGATTATGGCAAGTGGAGTACACATGTCAATCATCCATGAATGTGTGTAACCCTATATAAAGTGTGGCCCCCATTTCACTGTGGCTAACATAGTAAAAATCGTCATTGCCACCATTGTTAAACCTCCCAAATAGCAATCAAGAAATCAGCGATCTCCAAGGTAATAGCGCGTGCACGTCTGAATCTATCGAATTCTAATCAAGGTTCTTAAATTATCCGACTTTACCTCCAATATAACCGAGGACGAACTTCGTGAGTTCACCTCGGATTATTATGTCCCGCTCGCGTTGCATCCGGTAGTTCCGGTGGCGACTGCATCCATAGCGGAGTTCCCTGAAGGGAAACTAGGGGTATACACACGCTTTTTTGAATTTGCTAATCAACGTGCTCCCATTTTTTTATTCTTCTGCGATGTTCTAAACTATTATCGCCTCCATATTTCCCAACTGCACTGCATAGGCGCAGCCAAAATAACAAACTTCGAAGTAAATTGTCGCTTGTTGGCGATTAACCCCACAATCAATATGTTCCGAGCGTTTTATCACACGTCGTGGTCAAACGGGTGGGGGTCTTTTTCCAAACGCGCAGGGCGACTGCAATGCTATACGGAAAAGTTAGATGCGCTTAGGAATTGGAGGGAGAAATTCTTCTGGGCTGATGAGACATTTTTCCATGGGATTTCGAGTTCTATACCCAAGGGTCGTTACCGAAGGATGAACGCCCAAACCCCAGGACGTATAGCGCAGATGATGCTGAAACGATAAATGCCAATCGCATCCCAATCAACTCCTACTCAGAAGAGTTTTTGGTGCATATGGGCATTAGTCGTAATTACTTCCAACGTCCTGACGAAATGCCAACTTTTTTGGACGAGGATGACCGGGGTGGGTGCTTGTCCTTCTCTCTCCTTCGCTTATTAGTGCAAGCGCTCTTTCCTATTGTAGCTTATGTAACCCCCTTTGTTTTTGGTTGTTGTTTGTTGCGCAAAGATGGATTTATTCAGCGTGGTGAAACTGGCGAGTCCCAAACAGGTGACCGTAGGGGTGCGCCCCTTAAGAGAAGGTGAGGCGCCAATATTGGAGGCTACTGCGGGGCGCACAATGGAGTTCGTACAGGAAGAGCCAGAGAATGTCCCCAGTAGTTTTAGAGGCGACCCTAGTGCGCAGTGTTCTGAATCCTTGGGTACAATCCTCATAGCTATCACGCACAGATTCGTCAAAAAGTGTGGGGATCACTAGGGCTGAAAGTGAGCCAAAGGAGGCAAGCCAAGGGGTGAAGCGCAAGAAAGCTTCTGGTGGTGAAGGCGCAGGTACATCCAAGAGAAGGCGCCATGTTATCCTTGGCGGGCGATCGTCATCAGAGGAGGATGCGTCGCCCACCGTTGCTGACAAGGATACAACTGAAACTCCTCCCCTCAAGTAAGTAATGAAACTTGTGTCTTTAAAAACTTCATTTCATATTCTCCGTTGATACTATAAAATAACTTTGAACCCTTGTCATTTGCGTGAAGTGTTGAAGCTGATGGGGATGCTGCTGCGCATGCTGGGAAATCGCCACCCAAGGTGAGTCCCAAACAGATTGATGGTCTTGCGTAGAAGAGCCGAGGGACTGAGCCGAAGGCATTTAAGGATGTGCCAACGAACCATATTATAGAGGAGCTAGGTTCGGCCGCTGCGCACCAGGCCACATTAGTTGCTCAGCTAAAAGCAAGGTATGCTGATGAAGGTAGCAGTAGTGCGTAAAAAGATGAGGAGATTGCGCTACTGAAGGCGCAGTTGGTTGGTGCTCGGGCTGAGGTAGAGTCAACAAATGCGTATGCCAAGAAGCTTGCTGAAGAGAAGATGTCGTTACTTACCCAAGTGATCCAAGAGCGTGCTGGGTTGAAAGATTACAAGGCCACTTGTATTGGGTCTTGAAGTACATGGAGCAAAACAAGAATGAACATTTCTCTAGGTTGGATGAGTTTTCAAGGCTGTGGAGGATGCGTTGGAGAAGCAAGAGGTTAAGCTGCGCAAGCTCAGTATTTAGTACGATGAAGAGCTATACCCACACCTGGTGTCATCAATTGCTGAGCGCAGGTGGCTTATCAGCCATGGCTTGCGCCTTGCTGCTTTGATTACTCTGGAGTCTCAGGAGGTGAGAGAGTCATTCGGGGACATTGTTCAATGCGCGTTGGTGCGTGGCAAGGCGGAGGCTGTAGAGGAGCTGCATGAGAACAAGATGTTGACAGTGCCTATCACACAAGTGCCAGGTTACAACGAGGATGCCTATGATGAGCTTGTTGCTACTATGACGAAGATGAAGCTTTTAGAGCTTCCTCACATTGCTCAACTGGAGCGCGACCAAGACTACCCCATAGGTGTTATCATGGAGGGGTTAACCTTGACTAGGCACACAGCAGAGGGCGCTGAGGCACAACCTGATTATTTTCTGAAGCCAGATGTGTCGCAGCTGCAGGTACCTATCTTTGCTCGTCCGCGTGATATCCTAAATCCTTTTGCCCTTGAGAAGGAAATCCCACTGAAGGAATCCTTAGAGGCCATGCTATAATACTTGCAAAGAAGAGGGTGTGAAGGGGAAGGCTATCCTCTGTGGTATTGGTGCAGCACATATTCCAAGATCTGATGAGGTACTTGTTAGCGTGACGACAGTGTCACCCAAGGATAGTGATCTGTTGAAGAAGCTTGAGAAAGCTGGGTATGCTGCGTACTGGGTTGGCAGCTCAGAGCTTAAACGCTCCCATAGTATGTAGGCTGTTTGGCTTTGTGATGTTTTGCAATAGATTAACATTTTGTTGCACATGTGCATGTTGAATCTATTCTTTGTATGAACTCGTAGTCCATAATAAAATGTTATTTTGAAAGTGCGATTGTACGCATATTGTATTATGATGTTTGTACTTAGTTATCTGTCTTTGCGTACAAGACGCCTATTTTATGTCTAAGAATCAAACTGTTATATAAACGTACTTAAAAAGGATTACAGGAATCTATAATCACTTATAACATAATCGTGTATGAAGTTCATAACTTAATGTATACGCGAATATATATGAAATTTACAAGTGTATGGGTTGACATGCAGCGTACTGCGAATACCATATCAAGGAGTCAAGAGTCTTGACTCCTAATTTGTTAAACGCGCACAGTGTGCATTGTTGCGCATCCGTCGTGGGATGCACATTGAACTTACTCCAACATCTTGAGAGTAAGGTGTTTAACAAGGATACGTGATCCGATGTTGATGGGTTTGCAACCCTCTTACTCAACGAGTTATTTAGTAGGTTTACTCATCCTTTACCATCGTGGGTTTTAATAAGTGCATGCACGCCATGTAGGCAAAAGGTAGTATAACAACAATATTGAGACATAAATAATATGTAAACAACAAAGTGAAGTGTGTCACAGAGTTAGCTAGAAACCGCGACATTTAATTAATGCTAGCAAGTTTTTGGGAAAAGAAAGACATTAGCCTAGATGAAACAAAATGTAAATACACGGATATTTATTAAGCACTTACTAAAGTGCGGAGGTGTCCGTGCGCGGGGCCGTAACATTTCCTAAAGATAGCATTTCTTGAGATTGCAAATATTCCATGTGCGTTGTAGCTCACGGCCATCCATGTCACGCAGCTTGTACGCGCCTTTTCCTAGTGCTTTTATGACCTCATAGGGTCCTTCCCACTTTGGTCCAAGTTTTCCTGTATCTTCTGCGTGGCTTGCGTAATTAGCGCGATATACAAAGTCGCCTGGTTTGAATGAGGTACTTCAAACTTTAGCATCGTAGTATCCCTTCATTTTCGACTTAGCTCTTGCCTCATATATAGCTACGCGTTCGCGCCTTTATTCCAATAGGTCCAAGTCTATACGCCGTTCGTCGTCATTGGTTGCGACATTAACTTCCGCCGTACAAATAGTTGGCATCCCAATTTCAGCTGGTATGACAGCTTATGTCCCATAGACAAGAGAAAAGGGAGTGTCTCCAGTGCTAACTTTGATTGTCGTGCGGTGCGCCCACAAGACGTGCGAAATTCATCCACCCATCTTCCTTTGTGTTTGTCTAGGCGCGCTTTAATTCCTTCGCCCATACTACGATTTGCGCGCTTAACCAAACCATTGGTTTGTGGGTGTTTAACCGACGCGAAGTGTTGTAATATTTAGTTTCGCGCACCAGTCTTTGAACGGGTTATCGCAGAATTGTTTCCCGTTGTCCGAAATGATTTCCCCAGGTAATCCGAAGTGACATACAATATTTTCCCAAACAAATCGTTTTACTTGATTACCTGTGATTGTCGCCACTGCTTTTGCCTCAATTCATTTAGTGAAGTAGTCTATAGCCACAATAAGAAATTTCAGTCCCCCTGCTGCAACAGGGAAGGGGCCCGCAATGTCAATACCCCACTTGTAGAATGGCCATGGCGAAGTAATAGGCGTTAGCTCTTGTTGTGGTTGGCGCGGGATGGGTCTATGAACTTGGCAGTCGCTACATTTCTTTATCACATCACGCGCATCGCGATGCATAGTGGGCCAGTAGTATCCTGACAGCAAGGCTCGCGCTACAATGGACCGTGGTCCTGAGTGCATACTGCATGAACCGGCGTGGATCTTTCGGAGTACGTAATCTGCCTGAAGAGGCCCAACACACCGAAGCCATGGTTGTATAAATGAGCGCCGGTATAGGATACCATCTCGAAGTTCGAACCTCAGCGCTGTGCGCCGTATCCGTCGAGCGTCCTTCTGCTCATGGGGCAATATGCTCTTGCTTATAAATTCCGCGATATGGGTCATCCACGTAGGATCCTGCTCCTCTATCACCGTAGATATCTCCATCTCCGAGATGGATTTGTTCTTTAGGATCTCCACCAATACTTATTTTGACAGGTGCGCAAAGCTTGTAGATGCGATCTTGCTTAGTGCATCCGCTTTTCTGTTTTTCCTCTAGGAAATTGTTTAATGGTAAACCTGTCAAAACCCTGGATTAGTGACTTGGTCTTGTCGAGGTATTGAACCATGTTATCCTCTTTAGCCACATATTCGCCTAACACATGGTTGGATACTAATCGGGAATCCACATTTGCTTCTAGGTTGCGTATACCCATTCGAGTTGCAATGCATAATCCAGCAATTAGGGCTTCATACTCTACCTCGTTGTTCGTGGCTGTGAGTTCAAAGCGCAGTGCGTAAGTGAATTCCATTCCTTCTGGACTGGTGAGGATAAGGCCTGCGCCTGACCCGTCCACGCATGAAGATCCATCTGCGAATAGGACCCATGGTTCTTGTAGTTCTACCTCACATCGTGAAGGTACAACATCAGTATCTGGTTTTTCGATGATGAAGTCTGCTAGTATCTGCCCCTTATCCGCAGTGTGTGGTCTATAAGAGATGTTATGCTCGCCTAGCAACACACTCCACTTTTGTAATAGTTAATCTATGTCTTCTTAAGTGCTTTGCTTACAAAATATACCGGTGTTTGTACGGAGTTCCTATCTGTCAGTAGCACCACGCTGACTACTCCATGAGTCGCAGACAAGTACACAATTAACTCTCCCCTGGTTGGGGTGCGACTAGTGTGGGAAGCGCTGCTATATGTTGCTTAAGCTGTGGAAAAGCTTCTTCCGCTTCCGTAGTCCAACGAAAGTCTCCCTTTTTTGTACACTTCTTGAGTGTTTTAAAGAGGGGGAGTGACTTATCTGCTGACTTGCACAGGAATCTGTTCAACCCGGCTAGTTTTCCATTTAAAGACTGGACTTCTTTCAACGTGCGTGGTGAAGGGTGTTGGATGACAGCCTTTATTTTTTCTGGGCATGGCTTAATGCCATCAGGCTCTATCAAGTATCCAAGGAACATGCCTTCTTTAGCGTCAAAAGCGTATTTCTTAGGATTTTTAACTTCATGTTGATCTTTCCTAGTGTTCTAAATGTTTCTTCAATGTCGCGCACCAATTCGTCTTCTGTATGCTTTTTATGACAAGGTCGTCAACATAGACCTCTAGGTTGCGGCCCACTTGTTTTTCAAATGCATTATCCACCAATCGCTGGTAGGTGGCGCCTGCATTCTTTAAGCCAAAAGGCATCTTTGTATAACAATAGACACCCTGGCTTGTGTGGAAGGCTGTTTTTTCCTCGTCTTCTTTAGCCATTTGGATTTGGTGGTACCCTTTGTATGCGTCTAAGAAACATTTAAAGGGGTATCCGCACAAAGATTCTACCTTCCAGTCTATCTCTGGTAGTGGGTAGCAGTCTTGTGGACATGCTTTGTTGAGATCAGTGAAATCCACGCATATCCGCCAACTACCATCACTCTTTTTGACCATCACTGGATTGGAGAGCCAGTCATGGTAATAGACTTCTCGCATGATACCCGCGTCCACAAGCTTGTGTACTTCCTCCAGAATGGCTTTTGCGCGCTCTGGAGCCTGGCCGCGCTTTTTCTGCTGTACTCGGGAGTATCCTTGTCGGATTTTCAACTTGTGTTCTATAATCGAGCGTGGCACACCAGTCATGTGCTTTGGTTCCCATGAGAAGATATCCAGATTCCTTTGCAAGAGCGCGCACACGGCCGCTCTGCCTTTATCAGAAAGCGATCCCCCGATCGATACTTCTTGCTCCGGGTAATCAGGATGAATTGCGACCTTCATGTTTGATATTTTAGCTGCGCGCTGTTCTGGAGTGTGTGTCATCTTACATGTAATCGTGTTACACTCTTTATGTGGTACGGTGGTATTGTAGAGGGTGACGATGCCGCCTTCTACCGGGAATTTGAGCATCCCATGTGCTGTGGACGGTACCGCGCGTATGGCTGATATTCCTGGTCGTCCAATAATGCCATTGTATGGCGAAGGAGATCTGATCACCATAAAATTCATCCAGGCTGCCGTGGGGTGTTCCTTATTACCAACAACGACTAGTAATCGTATTTTCCCCATGGGCCATATCTTTTCTCCCGTAAAGCCAGTCAACGACGTCGTGGCGGAGCTTAACTGACCTCGTATCTCAGGTCACAATCTTTTGAAACAATGTTCATACATTATGTTTGCGGATGCCCCTCCATGAATATACATGCTGTGGATATCGTGACCCCCCGCATTTATCTCGATGGTGAGTGGTTCTGCCACTGCGTTGTCCGTAGCCAAGGTGGGGAAAGAGATTTCGCTTCCATAAGAGAATTTTTGGCTGACCTTTTGCCTAGTCTTTTGCTGCCATGATTGTATCATGTAGATGGTTTCAGCCTTGTCCTTAGGTGCTTCTTTCTTGCTCCCGTTCTTTTGTTTGTCTTTCCCATCCTTGATGTTCTTAACTAGATGATCCAATCTACCTTCTTTTACTAGCTAATCAATTAGTTGGCGCAATTGGACACACTCATTGGTGGTGTGACCCTTCTATCCATGATACTCGCAGTACCCGTTCCCTACGCGCCGCTCTTCTGGGGTGCGCATTGTGTGGGGTCTCAGGAAGTTCGCGCCTTCGGTTGCAAATATCTCCTTTGGAGTCTTCGTTAGTGGGGTATACTTGCCATTCTCTCTCCGCCCCCTGACTGCGGTAGCTTTTGTTACGGTTGCTACTCTGGTCATTGGATTGTCTCCTGGGCTGTTCTTGTGACCTATAGTTTGAGTAGCCTTTCTTGCTATCCGCAGCGGCGGCTTCTCCTTGGATAAAGGACCTCGTGCGCTTCATAAGTTCGTCAAAGGTTTGGGGAACCCTATCGTTTAACCTTTTGATAAGTTCTGGGTTGTTGATTCCGTTCATAAACCCTGAGATCTTTAGTATTTCGGGGCATGCCTTGACGTGTATGCATTCGTCCTTATAGCACTCCACATAAGCGCTTGTGGATTCCCCATGGTGCTGTTTTACCCTAGCAAGCTCGACAGGGTTCTTGGCGCACTTCTTCCTTTGAGTAAACTTCAAGCGAAACGCCTTCCGCAACTCTTCAAACCCATCGATGCTTCTACATGGCAGCTTACTGAACCAGTTTCGCGCATTCCCTACTAATGTAGAATTAAACATGTGGCACCACACGGGTTGTGGCCAATTTTCGATGGCAGCGGCTGATTCGAAAATTTTTAGGTGGTCGTCAGGATCACCTGTCCCATTATAAGTTTTAACATTAGCGGGCATGCGCCTTCTCTTATCTTCTGAAAAATCACTGATGCACCGAGTGAATGCGTCAACCTTTTGGCGGCGCCAGGGACGAGACATATCTTCGTCCTCCTGGTTGCAGTATTTTTTCCTGGACTTCCAGTGTCCTGTTTCTTCGTCCTCGTTGTCCGAGGAGTCACTTGAGGATGAGCTTACTCTTTTGCAGCGCTTGCGTCGACTGTCCTCGGAATCTGATCTTGAAGGGCTTTCGCTTGGGGAGCGCCGTCGCCCAAGTCTATCATGAACCCTGCGACTACCAAGCCTAGTGTGGACATTGGTACGCCATCCATCGTCTTCGTGCTCCTCCAGGTACTGTAAGTCAGCTGCTTCATCATCCACAACTTTCCTTCCGATCCTAGTAAACACTAGGGGTCGGCGGCTATCCTTCTCTCGCCTCTCCTTTCGGTGACGCGGTGGAGATGCTTCATACTCATGGTCGAAGTTGAGCCGGGCTTGCAGGCTCTGACTTGACCTCTTTTACGCTTCCTCTTGCATAAGGGCAGCCAAGGTTTCGTAGTTTTGAGACACAAAATCACTTGGCGCTAGTTCAGGTGCGACTCCTTCTAGCGCGAGGATGTCTGTTTCCAAATCAGGACCCTTGTTTCGAATAGGCGCACGTGGCGGCTCAGTGGGGTCTGTTTCTAGCACCGTTTGGTAGGGGTGGTGAAAGGAGCGCGCTGTAGATCTTCCGCGCTAGTGGTTGTCGTAGTGGCCTGGGTAGTCCCTGTGAGCGGTCCTATTGTCGTAAAGATCAGATCTGAGCCTGATCCTTGGTATTTGGGCGTATTGGCTGTTCCAGAGGCCTGTTTAGGGGCTGAATCACTTTGCTGCTTCTTCCCCTGTAGGTCGCCATACGTTTTCTTTGCCTGCGGAGTCCGCTGGTTTAAGTTTCCGTGCTTTGTCATTCTAGTTCTTAGTAGAGTTCTTAGTGTGTGGTCTCACGGATGGCGTCACTTGTTGATACAAAAGTTGGGCATTCCTTGTTTGGATTCCTATTCCCGTATCAATTGGATCTTGATGATGAGACCTGCGCACTAAGAGAACAAAAAACACCGTTAGGCTTACCGTGGGATTGTCTCCCACGATTATCCTCCGGCGTGAGAGTAAGTAATCGGTTTTAGGTTTTTGGTGAAGAGTTAGGGTTATGAGATGATACCTTAATGAGAGCCGAGATGCCCCTTATATACACACGACATCCTTGTTGGTTTCGTGTTCCTTACCCTTCGGCGTATCCCACCTTATTCGGTCCATTGATCCCTAACCATAAATAAGAGAATCGAATTTGGGCCTTTGTAAGCCCAAATCTTTATCAAATATCCCACGCGTGATGGGTTTGGGTATTAGTAACGTCCATTGGTCGGGTTCGTGAATCGAGTACGGACTATACGCCATCACAAACATAAACAAGATAACTTTATTTCGTCTAACTATTGTAACGTTACATAATCACAAGTATATATAGATTTCGAATGGTTGTGTTCCAACCATCATGCCTGTTCGAATGGATGTGTACCAAGCGACACAACCCTTCGCTAAGTTCCAAAAAATAACTAATTATAACTACTTTAACTAACTTAACCGAATAGCGGTTATAAAGTTTCTATTGAACACGTTTGGTCCTTCAAGTTTTCTGCACAAGCAATATCGAGATTATCTTTTGGTTCACATTATCCTCCTTAATCTTGATTGTTGCTTTGTCCTAAATCTTGAACTCTGAGCATTTGTCGCATAGTCACAAACTTGAGTCTTGGTAAAGCTTTCGTTAAGATGTCTGCTATTTGTAGTTCTTCGCTAACATGTTCTACATTAATATGACCATTCTCTACACATTCCCGAATGAAATGATAGAAAATGTCTATATGCTTACTCCTTCCATGAAATACTGGGTTCTTTACGAGTGCTATTGCTGATATGTTGTCAACTCTAAGCGTTATCATTCTTTCTTCCATTCTAGTCAATTCACTAAGTAAACATTTTAACCATAAGGCTTGACATGTTGCTGTAGTAGCTGCCATGAACTCTGATTCACATGATGAGAGCGCCACTGTTGGTTGCTTCTGAGTACACCAGGTAATAGGTGACTCTCCAAAGTAAAATACTATTCCAGTAGTTCCTTTTCCTTGATCGGTATTGATTCCATAACTACTGTCACTGTAACCTGTTATCTTGCAACCACCTTCCTTTCTTGTATATTATTCCATGTTCCTTTGTTCCTTTGATATATCGGATTACTTGTTTCACTGCCTTCAGGTGATGGTCCTTTGGTTCTTGCATAAATCTGTTGAGTAGTCCGACTGAGTAACTAAGATCCGGTCTTGTATGTAATAAGTATCTGAGGCTTCCAATTAAGCTTAGTGCCGTCAACTGGGTTTCCATCTTCCGCCTTGACCAACTTAGTGCCGGGATCCAATGGTATCTTCGTATCATTGCTATTCGTCATACTTGTTTCTTTTAGGATCTTGTTAATATATCCAGTTTGCTTGATTGTTATTTCTCCTCCTGTCTGTGTAACATCTATCCCAAGGTAATATGCTAGCAATCCTAAATCACTCATTTCAAACTTATCTTCCATCTGGGATTTGAACAAGTCTATTTCCTTCTTGAGAGTTCCCGTGATTATCAAATCATCTACATATACTCCATATATAAGTGTAGAATTCTTGCTTCTCTTTGTATAAACTGCTTGTTCGAGATTACATTTCTTAAAGTCTAGTGACTTCAAGGTTTGATCAAGCTTCACATTCCAAGCTCGTGGTGCTTGTCTTAATCCATACAAAGCTTTGGTTAGCTTGTATACTTTTCCTAGGTTTCCTTGTTGAATAAAACCTTCAGGTTGTGTAACATAGACTTCTTTCTTCAATTCTCCATGTAAAAATGCTGATTTTACATGTAAGTGGTGTACTTGCCATCCATGATATGCTGCTAGTGCTAATATTAACCGAACTGTCTCTATCCTAGCAACTAGTGCAAACACCTCATCAAAGTCTATTCCTTGTTCTTGTACATAACCTTTTGCTACTAATCTTGCTTTATATTTGATGATTTTCCCTTGTGCATCTCTCTTGGTTTTATAAACCCATTTGAGTCCTATTGCCTTCTGATTTTCTGGCAATGTTGTGAGAGTCCATGTGTGATTCTTATTAATCGAATCCAGTTCAGCATTCATGGCCTCAATCCATCTTTCATCTGTTGATGCTTCCTTATAGTTACGGGGTTCCTCTTTTATGAATAGTAGACTTTCAGTCTCAACTACACGTGTTGTCCTATATATATCCTTTATCTCTTTGAAACCTCGTACTGGTGTATCATCAAATCTCTGTTCTGAGCTTCCTAATGAGCTAAAAGTAGCTTCCTCTTCATCTTCTGAGTTGGGTTCATAAGTATATGCTGGTGGTGTGATTGGTGAGTCTGGATCTTGTATTTGATCCGGTATTGGTTCTTGTGTTGGATACATGTTATCATTGTGTTCTATGTTGACTGGTGTAGGATTTCCATTATCAAATTCATCTACCATAAAAATAGCCAAAAATGTGTCTTGTGTACTTGTATCCTCTCCACTCTTATCCTAATCCCACGGTTTTGTTTCCATAAACTTTACATCTCTACTAACATGTTTTTTCTTTCCTACTGGATCATATAGCCTATAAGCTTTTGATCCTTCCTCTACTCCTAAGTAAACCATCGGTATGCTTCTGTCATCCAACTTCTTCAAGTGAGGTATCGTTATCTTAGCATAAGTTGTGCATCCGAATATTCTTAGGTTTTCTAGGTTCGGTTTTCTGTTGTAGAGTGCTTCATACGGTGTTTTATCTTCCAATGCTCGTGTAGGTACCCTATTTAGTATATAAATGGCATGTTTGACTGCCTCCGCCCAAAAAGTTAAGGGTAACTTCATCGCTTTCATCATACTCCTAGTAGTTGATAACACCGTCCTATTCTTTCTTTTAACTACTCCATTCTGTTGCGGTGAGTATGGTGCTGTTAATTGTCTTGCTATTCCATTCTCCTTACAGTATTTAGTGAATTCATTTGATGTAAATTTACCACCTCTATCTGTTCTTAGCATTCTTAACTTCAATCTTAACTCCATTTCAATCTTCTGTCTAAATTCCTTAAATGTGTTGAATGCCTGATCTTACGATGTTAGAAAATAGGCCCACATAAAACGTGTACAGTCATCTACTAATAAGAAGATGAGCTTCTTTCCAGAGTGTGTGGTTGGACTTATGGGACCACAGTGATCTCCATAAACTAAGTCCAATGGGTTTTTTTTATCTGAATTTAGCTTGATTGGGAAATGGTATTCTGCTGTGTTTTCCTAATAAACATGCATCACATACTTGTCTTGAATGATTTATCCTTGGTATTCCTTCTACTAGAGTCTTTCTTGTCATCTTGTTAATGTCGTCAAAGTTCAGATGACCTAATCTAGCGTGCCATAACCATGCTTGGTTATCCACATGTGCTAAGAGACATACAGGTGCTTCAATATGCAGTCTAATACTGTAAAGTCTATTCTTGGATCTTTCTACTTTCATCAACAACTTCCTATTCTTATCATACAAAGTCAGCTTATTTCCATCCATGATGATTTTACAACCTATCTCAGTAAGTTGTCCTAGACTAAGTATGTTGCTCTTGAGGTTTGGTATGTAGTAAACATCCGAAACGATCTTTTGTTCCTTGTTTCTACATCCTAGTAATATAGAACCTCTACCCTTTATCTCTACGTACGATCCATCTCTAAAACAAACGCATCCAGTGATGCTTTCATCAATATCCTTAAAATGACTCTTAGCTCCCGTCATATGGTTGCTTGCACCATTATCTAAGTACCATATGCTAGCGTCTGTTGTAGCATACTTTTCGGGTTGTATTTGTCCTTCATTTAACAATACTTCTTCGTGTGTAGTCATTAATAGTGATGGTTCATCGTCTTCTAAGATAAGGTTTGATTGTTCCTGAGTTGTTGGTTGACTTCTACAGTCTCTCTTAAAATGTCCATGTTTCCCGCAATTGAAACATTTTCCTTTCTTCTTATTCCACTCACCTCTACTTATTGGGCTTGTCTTTGTGAGTTGAATTTTCTCCATTCGAGTTATCTCTATTTCCTTTGTTTTGCCAGTTTCCTCGTGAGTAGTTTGATCTACCCCTATTCTTGTTAAACCGTTTCTTATTTCTAGAGTGTTCACCTTGTGCGAATAATAAGTTATCCTGGCTTTCTGCTTGTCCTCCCTTTCGGAGTTTTATCCTTTCCTCTAATGCCTTAAGTTTTCTAGTGATCTCATCTAAGGTGATATCATTATCACTTGTTTGTTCTATGGATGCTACTATCTGAATGAATCTATTTGGTGTGGAGTCTAATAGTTTTCGTACTAAAAGTGATTCATCCATGGTTTTTCCTAATTCTTTAGCCTTCGTGGCGTAACCATTTAGTTTGTTCGTAAATGCATCCACCGTTTCATCCTCCTTCATTTGAAAAGCATGAAATCCAATCATTAGTGATTGTAACCGTACTTGTTGCACTCTCTCTTCTCCAACGTGTCTTTTTCTTAATGATTCCCATAATTCTTTTGCAGTTTTACAACTTGCTACTTGTAATATCACATCTTCAGTCACCGCTTGATATAGGAGGGCAATAGTTGTCTTATCCTTCTTATCATCTACTTGGGTGTTCTCCTTAGGTTCTATAGTCTCCCATAAACTATGTGCCTCTAATATAACCTTAATTTGTATAGTCCAAACCGTGTAGTTTGTGGTTTTGAGTTTAGGGCATTGATATTGTGCAATGGGTGTAACGGGTTTCACTAAAGTGTTTCTGTTATTCGTATCATCATCTTCACCAGACATCTTAGATGTGTTTACAACCTTCACCTTCTAATTTCGTATGGGAATTCTAACCAATATGGTATATCCTACTACTACGGGAACAGAAATAGTTATCTGGGAATCCTAGTAATACGGGATCAATGTATAGTTCTCGGGATTTCCTAATAGTATGAAAATAAATATCTATACTATCTAAAATATAATTGAAATCCAAATAATAAATTTGTGACCTCGTTTGTTATGTCAAAACACAACCGTGTTCCCACTTGTGTATCGGTAACTTGAGTTTTACCAACCACGTTTCTTTTCTTTCCTCGTCTCTTATCCAAAACAATCCGGTTATGTATGTTGTTGTCGAAGCAATATACCAACCAAACGTTATTTTCTCCTTCTACCACACTTCACGTTGTTCCTTCCTTTCTTTTGTATCAACTTGGTTCTAATTCGTGTGCTCTTGACCCTTGTTATGTCTCGGCTCCTTCTCCAAATCCACCCTTAGTGTTGTTTGGCCACAATCAAACTCGTGTTTGTTGTTGTTTCCGTTCCAAGTACTTCACCAAATACCTCTCGGTATTTCTATCAAAAGCTATTCGTTTGCTTTTTCTTCTTGCTAATACCCCACGGTATTATCCCAACGTCTAAACAAATGAGTTTTGTTTGTCGTTGTTGCTGTTGCTTGTCTCCTTTTTAACGTCGTACAACAATACCCTCTTACTTCTTTCTTAATCCACACCGTATCCTTCAACAATCTTCCAATACCCGTCGGTATTCTTATATAAACGAGTGATCAACCCGTCCTTTTGTTATTTGTTGTTGTTTTCGTATTGCTAAACGTCTCCAAACAATCCTTGATTGTTTTGTCTCGGTATAGCTTAATAAACTGCACAAGCAACGCCTATTCTTTTCTTTGTGTATCTCGTTAATATATACAAGTTTCTTGACGTCTTTCTTTTCTTCCTTGTTGCATTGTAAAGCAACAGGTTCCCTTCTTTGTTGTCGTGTGCAAGACACCAACAAGAATCCTAAACAATTGTTTCCTTCCTTTTTCTGGTTTTGTTGTCGCGTACAAAGATCACAACAAAACAGGCCACCACTTCGTTTGGTGTCCTCCCGTTTGCAAATTCGACACTAGATAAGCTGTATACGACTTTCTTGTGTCCCTAAGTTATCCAGGCAACTTCTCGTTCGTTAACAAGGTGCAAGAATGTTGCGTGTTTGTTCCTGAAATCCAATGGTTTCAGCGTGGTTCTGGTTTGGTTTTCCTGTGTCTCGTTCAAGGTTTCTGGATTTCTGGTTTTGTGATGTAACAAGAGCAAGGTTTTAACAAGGCTCTTGATGCCAAATGTTGTCCCAATGTGTGCGTGTGTGTTGAGTCGAAATAGATTTGCAAACATCACTACTACAAAATAAGGCTTTTAGACCGGTTCTCAGACCCTTTTAGACTGGTGCTCGAACAGGTCTAGATGGGGGGAGGTCCAAAAGCAGAACACACATATAGACCGGTGCTTAAACCGGTCTAAAAGACTCGTTATATAGACCGGTGCTTAAACCGGTCTAAAAGACTCGTTATATAGGTCTAAAAGACTTGTTTATAGACCGGTGATTATAATACAAACCGGTCTATATGTGTATTTTTCCCAAAAAAATAAAAAAATCAGCAAGCAATTCTAAACAGCTCTCTTTACAAAAGTTTCAGTAAGGAATTCCAAACAGCCCATATGTGGCCATAAATTCATTGGAAAGTTCATACAAAAATGTGAACAATATATACAAAGTGTGAAAGTAATCCCAAATCAGTTGCTCCGTTTGTGTCACAAGTTTGATCTCTTTCTCCCACTTCTAAATCTCTTCTTGTTTTTGTTCGTATTTCTTCAATGTGATTCAGAAGACCTCTGCATCAAGGAACAACAATTAATCAAAATGTAACTCACAACATCACCAAAGGGTGTTTTATAAGTCCTGTTAATAAGAAATCCAAACAGCCCTAATATATATTTTATAAGTAGTTTCTGTAAGTTTTCACAAAAAATGAGTTGAGAGACACCACATCCAGATATACAAATGCATATAAAAAAGATGATAAGCTTACCATGTGCTGCAAAATCGCAACTCATGAGTGACAGTACATCAAGCATCTCACTTTGGCAGTTTGGCTACTTGCTGCAAAATTACAACTTTGGATAGTAACTTGTTGAGTTAGTTAATTTGATTATATAAAAAAAGCTTAAGTAGTAGAAAGGAAAGTATATAATAATACAAAAATCTTAACAATCTTAAACAAATACTATCTATTGTAAACTAGATATCAATTTCACCATTCTGTTTCAGTTTAGCATCTAATAGTACTAATTTAGTATGCTGCGTATCAAAATGAGTTTGTTTAAATTTTGGGTAAATGACACTATCAACAGATTACCATGTATGCATTTTTACTTTATAAAGGTGATTCAGGCAAAAACAAAGAAATATCATCAAAAAAATAAACTAACTAGAGTGACCATTGGCAAACCATTAAGTATCTCTACGTTTACATATAATAGGCCTATAAAATGCTCTGCACTAACACTTTGAGGTTATGTAGTTTGGACAAATTTCTTGTCTATAATAAGAAGTCGCAACCACTAAAGTAGCTTGTAAAAACGTTGCTGTAACGAAATCATACTCTTACCTTATGTGTTTCTTGAATTAATGAAGATAGTCCTTTTGAACGATAATGGTACTCAGTTACTCACCTATATAAGATATAACTTGTAAATGATATATATTGATACTTAAGTCCTATCAATAAGCATTGCAAAACAGCCCCTATATAAGTATATTATAAGCCATTTTAAGTAGGAATCGCAAACATCTCATATACTATCGTCATAAGTAGTTTCAATGAGCAACCCAAAGATCCCCTACATTATTATCATAACTCATAAGTCAATGGTTTAGATGAGTTCATGAGTATTGTTTACCTCAAAACAACATCCATCACATAGGGTTACAAATAACTCACAAAGCTTTCTAATCACATATAGTGCATCATTTTTCTTATTCACCAAACAAAACCGACACTCCAAGAGACCCAACTGATTCTTCCATCTTTAGTTATAATTCAAACCCATTAATCAAGAACTAACCACAAGAAAGAAACAGATTTGTGACTCATGAAACCACCATTCGATGGGTTAAGATTTTTTTTACCTTGTTTTCCATATTACGCGCTTCCACCATTAATTCACCCATTATATCCTTACAGTAAGTAGACAAAAGAGCTAACAAGAACTCCAAGAAGCTGTAGCAAAAAAAAAAAAAAAAAAAAAAAAAAAAAAAAAAAAAAAAAAAAAAAAACATGGGTGTCAATGAATAACTTGGGTAAAATAGTTATATAAAAACATCTCAAATATATTTATTCACTTATATCGTTTGGAAAAGCAGAAAACCACAAATCCCTAAACAACATGTATCTAACAAAACATCTCAAATGGATTAGAATATCAAAAGTTTGTAAATAAAAAAGCTAAACCAAACAGCCCCAATTCTGAAGAAATCCTAAGAAGCTATTTTCCCAACATATCTTAATTCATAACATGTATTGTAAGATTAAGCAACCAAAAAGCATAAATAAGCATAAACCACGAACTAATTTGTTAAAATCAAAGTCTAGGATTCGGGTTGGGATTTGGGAAGATCCGTAATAAGGATCTGTTTACTAATTGTGTTGCATACCTGATTCTTGATGTATTCGAGGCTTCGAGCTAAACTTGTGGTGTGAAAAAGTTGAAGTTTCATTTGAATGAGAGGGGTTGTGTACTTGTTTGAGGGTTTTGAGTTTAGCAGTATGTGAAAAAGTTGAAGTTTCATTTGGCCGCCAAAAACAAAAGTGAAAAAGAAATTATTTGGGCCGGTGTTTTAGCAAGCAGGTCTATTTGGCTAAGTCATCAAGACCCCTTCATTTTTTATAGTACCCGGTCTAAATTATTTTTTCATATATAGACCGGTGTTAACCATTTGCACCTGTCTATATAAGTTTTGGCGGGCCTAATTGCTTAAATAGACCTGTATTTTTTGAAAAGTATTTTAAAGAGGAGGTCTAAAAGGCATGTTTTGTAGTAGTGCATAAACAAGATAACTTTATTTCGTCTAACTATTGTAACGTTACATAATCACAAGTATATATAGATTTCGAATGGTTGTGTTCCAACCATCATGCCTGTTCGAATGGATGTGTACCAAGCGACACAACCCTTCGCTAAGTTCCAGAAAATAACTAACTATAACTACTTTAACAAACTTAACCGAATAGCGGTTATAAAGTTTCTATTGAACACGTTTGGTCCTTCAAGTTTTCTGCACAAGCAATATCGAGATTATCTTTTGGTTCACATATATAACTATCTTTGGTCATTTTGTCCATTAGTTTGCGCAGAATAGTTTGTTTAGCCTCTTCACTGAGCTTGTTTTGAAGATTTGAAACAGTTCGTACTTACTCTTCACCTGCTCTAGCAGGACTATAGGTAAACATTACAAAACTAAAATTACCATCTACTCGAGGAATAGCCAACATCATAAGCATTTGTTTATTTATTTTGTTTAAACAATCTACCTGTCTACTACAGTCTACATGTTTTGCCTATATTAACCTTGCATAACCATTCTGAGTTTGTGAGCTACACAACGTCGGAATCAAAGTTTAATCTACTTGCCATAGAAAGAAAGTATGCATTGAACGAGAGGCTAGATTTTGGTCGAACTCGCATCATGCAAACAAATAAGATAACCTTATAGGCACTATAAGAATCATTGGCATCTTGAAATCATTCGTCAAGTCAATAACCAAGTTATGTACTACTGTATTACATTGATACTCCATACAATGGAACTACGACTACTCACTCCTACTAGCATGGCTTAACATCGATATGTCTTTTTTATTTCATATTATCAACAATTTAGCTCACATCACCATACAATTTTCGTATGGCATTCAAATCACCGTAAACCTAAATATGCCGTAAATGTATTCATGTTCGAGTTTATCAACAATTTAACACAGTATCATTAAACATATATCTTTCTATTTTTAATTTAGTTCAGTTTATCAAACACTTGGCGTGCACCAAGTGTATACCCCATGGAGTGACAAGAGTTGTGCAACCATAAGAAAAAGTATAGAATGATAACAACAGCATCATAAACAACCATCACAAATTAGATTTCGTAAACAGACTAGAAATTAGGGTGCTAGCTAGTGTGTACAACATGAAATTAATCAAAACAAATCAATCATTATCTGCATTTTATTAATTGTTCACTAAGACGTAAAACTATAAAATCGTAACAAAATCATCATAAACAACCACAAGAGAAAGTAAATGGAATATACAGCCGGAGGTTCGATCATCGTAGGAGAATTGCCGGTACCGGAGGAGCTGCAACACGAGCCTTCGAAAAAGATTTCATCGGTGAAGCCAAGAGCCTTCGCTGATGATTTCATTGGTATAACAATGTGTGTGTTTTCGTTTTGAGCACCTTTTTTCGTAAAATAAGTTGAAAGTGAGGATTTTAATGACTTTTTCACTCTTTAGTCATTAAAAACTTTAGTCAGCAAATGTCATTTTGTCCCTTTCAATTCACTGACTATCTTTTCTTTGTTATACAGTCATTGAATTTCTAGTGACAACTAACTGTTTTTGTTTCACAAATTAATCACTAGTAAGAATTTTCTTGCAGGAACAGAGCTAAGGCTAATCCTGGAAATTTGTTCCCAAAATTTTGAAATGTAATATAAATGACTAAATGGATTATTTTAAAAAGTCAAAGTAAATAGAAAATGCTCAATGGGTGTAGCAAAACAAACTGAATATACTAATAAACTCGCTTTCCTCGTCTTTTCATGTCAATTATTGTCCCCAAAGTCAGCAAACCAGCTAACAGTTGACAAATAAAGAAATCAGCCTAATTATATAATGGTTGCAGTTCTTGAAAAATAATTTCATTCCATTACCAATCTCATTCTACTTGCAAATCCATATTTGTTAAGTTCTTGCCATTCAACAAAAATTAGCCCCGAAAAAAAGAAAGAGAAGGATCAATGGAACTCGGGTACAAGCATTTCAGCCACACACACAAACTAGAGATGCATGAAATGACTGAAGGTGCTGAGGTCTCATGCTTTGGTTGCAACTCCTCTGCCAGCAAGACCATATATGCTTGTTGGCAATGCAATTTCTTCTTGCATGAGCAATGTTTTCTAGCAACCCGGTCAAAGAAATATCCTTTGCATCCTTTGCACCCCCTTACCTTGGTTCCTTACCCTACTTACCCTTCCAATTCATTCTTCTGCAATTGCTGCAAAATGACTGGAACTGGTTTCTCATATTCGTGTTCAGATTGTGATTTTGATCTTCATGTTTACTGTGCTTATTTCATTTCCGACTCTGCAAACACTCATGTACCAAATATGGTAACTAGTCCGTATCCACATAATACTTCTTATCAAGACCAAGAAATAGTGCCACAACATTTTCCTGGACAAAGTTCTTCCATGGTCCATAACATCGCGCAAGTGTCAACTCCTTTTCCCACTCCCAATCACCAGGCCCCTACAGTTTATGCTCAGTATCCAGCAACTGTCAACAATGATCCTTACATTGGTCAAAATTTGTCCCATATTTCTTTTCCACCTAGTACTCAAACTCCAACTGCAAGTCCTCAAACGTATGCATCTCAAAATTTACCGAATTTTCCCCCGAGTGCCCAAAATTCGTCTTTTCCTCCATATCAAACAAATCTAACCCAGGATTCTTACATGGCTCAAAATGCACCGTCTACTACTCCAAATCCGACTACTCTTTCGCAAAATATGTACACGTCTCAAAACTTTGCGAACATACTCACAAGTGCCCATAGTTCATCCACACCTCAAAATACCACTGATCACAATACCGCTCCAAGTTCTCCCTATGAAAAACCATCTCATTATGAAGGATCCGGTCCAAAAATAGAAATGAATCAAGAGATCAAACACTTCAGCCACCCTCATTGTTTAGTTTTAGTAAATATAAAACCTGGAAAAAAGATGAAAACATGCTCCGGATGTCAAGACACCATAGTTGGCAAAGGTTATGCATGTGTTGAAGAAAATTGTGGGTTTCAACTTGATGAATCTTGTTTTAATCTACAGAAAGAGATCCAGCACAAGTCTCATCCAGCCCACCCACTTGCCCTTCTCTCCTCGTCGCCATATGCAAATGGCACGTTTTCCTGTAGTGCATGTTTTAAAAACCGTTCTGGATTTACCTATCATTGTTCAATCTGTGAATATGATCTAGATGTCAAGTGTGCAAACTTGAGAGAGACGGTGAAGCGTGATGATCATCAACACTTGCTTCAGCTGTATAACAAGTTTCTATTGGAGGGAGAAGATAATAAAGTCTACTGTGATGTGTGTAATCGGGTTGTGCTTCAGGATCAGTGGTATTATTACTGCAAAGAGTGTAACTATGATACTCATTTGGATTGTGTGGATCGTGAAAAAAGCGATGATTTGGGTGGGGATCCTAATGCTGATGAAAGAACTAACGAGCTTACACTTAATGCTGATGAAAGAACTAACGAGCTTACACTTACTCAAAGATTTGAAATTGAAAGGATAAATGCTCTTGGTCGGAAATTCGCAATAGACTACCTCATATGATTTCTCTGAAAGTTTTAGTATGCATGATTTGTGTATGTGTTGAAGAATCTTACGTTTAGAGTTGTTGGTATTGATACAAACAGCTACATGTCAAACCTTTTTATTCTCGAATTAATACTTCAAAACCCTTTTAATTAATGTTATTACTCGTAATAATAATAATTTCTTTTATTAGCTATTTGATTTCTCGTACTGATACAGACACTTATGACGTGCATTATTGTCATTCTCCTAATTAAAGACTCGTGTATTCTTGTCATTTGCGTAATAACTTTGTTTATTTCTTGTTAGTCGAGTAATTAATCACTAAGAGTGTTACAAAGTTTTAAACTTCAAATTTTCACCCACATAGGTCAAAGCTCTATAGTGACTAATACATCCTTTCACTAATAGTCAGGGGCTAAAAATTCAAGTTGAAGAGGGCCCCTTTTTTTTTGCCACATCGCAACTACTTTTGCGGGCGTAGATTGTCTTATATATGAAAGATGAATGATTGACAACGATCCTATAAGTTCTAAATGGAAAAATATTATCAGCTTTGCCAAATCAATATTCCAGAACATCCGGTTGTTTTTATTGTTCATTAACAATTTTTTTTGTTTTAGAAAAAGGAATACTCATGAGTACTTCTATGCAGACGAATGGAACAACCATGTCATAAATTTGTATTAGACGAGTATCCGTGCACAACAACGAAATTTCATAATGATATAAGTTTCCAACCGTGTACATTATATGATTAAATACTTTCCGAAATTATAATGATTAAATAGTTTCTGCTAATAGATACATAATTAAGTTTCTAGCCGTGTATTAGTTTATTTACTTAAATAGATTAAGTTTCACTTTTCACTTTCAAGAATAGTTGGTTTTTCTTTTATAGATATTAGACGAGTACTCATGTATATCAATGAGATTTAATAGTGGCAGATAGTTTTAGTGATAAAAAAAAGTTTATAGGTTATAAACGAAAAATAATAAAAGTTTGAGGATTTGGGGATTAAACGTAATGTTTTGAAACCCGGTTCGACTTGGGTGGTTCAATCGGTTGAACCGTTCCGGTCCAAAAACGGGTCAACCCGATTTTCGATGTGAATTAATAGTTTTCTTTTGAAATATATGTGTATTAATAGTTGAAATTGCTCATAATTGATTGTTTCAACATTTTTTTTAATCTTTTAACATTCCACTTTCTTGACTTTTGACTTGGACTATTTTTGTTTTATAGACAGTATAGATATAGATATATAGATTTATAACTGCATTCACGGATTAAAATCTTATAAATGGTTTTGTTATAAAGACCCCCTACCTCACTTTTTATCACCCTCACCCCCAGCCCATTGTATTCAACAATACAACACAGTATTTTATCAATTTTTGTTTCATAATTTTTTACAGTTTAATACTTTTGACTTGCACTACAACAATAAGTAGGACGGGCGAGGAGACTTTTGGCGGGGACACCCATGTCCCCGCCGAAAGTCGCTAAATGACAAAAACCATGCTGACCTGGCACACCAAATGGCTGACTGAGTAGGAGAAATTCAACGCAACCTTTTAGCGGGGACATGTCCTCGCCAAAAGTTTGCCCAAGTTTGACCAAATTTTCTTATTCTCTCTCGCTGGCTAATTGTTCCCGCGTTTTTTTCCCTCCAACACTTTTTGAATAAATTCTGACCTTTTGGCGGGGACATGTCCCCGCCGAAAGTGGCATATTTAAAAAAAAATTGATTTTATTTATAAATGATTTAATTAAGTTAAAAATTATTTAAAATTATTAAAATTTATTTAAATAAATTAAAAATAATTTATACTAATTAAAAATGATTTCAAATAAAAATAAATGATTAAAAAATAAACGATATTATCTCGACACATTCGTTTAACATCTCATGTATAACCATATCATCTCGACTCATTCGTTTAACATGTTATGCATATCCATAACAATTCGACTCATTCTTTTAAATTGTTATGCCTATCTATAGCAACTCGACTCATCCGTTTAACGTATTATGCGTATCTATAACAACTCGACTCGTCCGTTTAACATGTTATGCATATCCATAACAACTCGACTCTTCCGTTTAACATGTTATGCATATCTATAACAACTCGACTCGTCCGTTTAACATGTTATTCTTATCCATAACAACTCGACTCGGCCGTTTAACATGTTATGCGTATCCATAACAACTCGACACGTCCGTTTAACATGTTATGCGTGTCCATAACAACTCGACTCATCCGTTTAACATGTTATGCTTATCCATTACGACTCGACTCATTCATTTAACATTTTATGCATATCCATAACAACTCGACTCGTCCGTTTAACATGTTATTCGCATCCATAACAACTCGACTCGTCCGTTTAACATGTTATGCGTATCCATAACAACTCGACTCATCCGTTTAACATGTTATGCGTATCCATAACAACTCGACTCGTCCATTTAACATGTTATGCATATCCATAACAACTCGACTCATCCGTTTAACGTGTTACGCATATCCATATCACCTCGGCTCGTTCGTTCGTTTAACATCTCACATATAACCATATCATCTCGGCTCGTTCGTTTAACATCTCACGTATAACCATATCATCTCGGCTCGTTCGTTTAACATCTCACGTATAACCATATCATCTTGGCTCGTTCGTTTAACATCTCACGTATAACCATATCATCTCGGCTCGTTCGTTTAACATCTCACGTGTAACCAAATCATGTCGGCTCGTTCGTTTAACATCTCACGTATAACCATATCATCTCGGCTCGTTCGTTTAACATCTCACGTATAATCATATCATCTCGGCTCGTTCAAGTGTTTAACATCTCACGTATAACCATATCATCTCGGCTCGTTCGTTTAACATCTCACGTATAACCATATCATCTCGGCTCGTTCAAGTGTTTAACATCTCATGTATAACCATATCATCTCGTCTCATTCGTTTAACATCTCACGTGTAACCATATCATGTCAGCTCGTTCGTTTAACATCTCACGTATAACCATATCATCTCGGCTCGTTCGTTTAACATCTCACGTATAACCATATCATCTCGGCTCGTTCAAGTGTTTAACATCTCACGTATAACCATATCATCTCGGCTCGTTCGTTTAACATCTCACGTATAACCATATCATCTCGGCTCGTTCGTTTAACATCTCACGTATAACCATATCATCTCGGCTCGTTCAAGTGTTTAACATCTCATGTATAACCATATCATCTCAGCTCGTTCGTTTAACATCTCACGTGTAACCATATCATGTCGGCTCGTTCGTTTAACATCTCACGTATAACCATATCATCTCGGCTCGTTCAAGTGTTTAACATCTCACGTATAACCATATCATCTCGGCTCGTTCGTTTAACATCTCACGTATAACCATATCATCTCGGCTCGTTCAAGTGTTTAACATCTCATGTATAACCATATCATCTCGGCTCGTTCGTTTAACATCTCACGTGTAACCATATCATGTCGGCTCGTTCGTTTAACATCTCACGTATAACCATATCATCTCGGCTCGTTCGTTTAACATCTCACGTCTAACCATATCATCTCGGCTCGTTCGTTTAACATCTCACGTATAACCATAGCATCTCGGCTCGTTCAAGTGTTTAACATCTCATGTATAACCATATCATCTCGGCTCGTTCGTTTAACATCTCACGTGTAACCATATCATGTCGGCTCGTTCGTTTAACATCTCACGTATAACCATATCATCTCGGCTCGTTCGTTTAACATCTCACGTATAACCATATCATCTCGGCTCGTTCAAGTGTTTAACATCTCGCGTATAACCATATCATCTCGGCTCGTTCGTTTAACATCTCACGTATAACCATATCATCTCGGCTCGTTCATGTGTTTAACATCTCATGTATAACCATATCATCTCGGCTCGTTCGTTTAACATCTCACGTTTAAAAAGATTTAAATTAATTAAAGATGATTTAGAAAAAAATTATTTAAATTTAAATGATTTAATTAATATTGATTTAAGTTAATTAACATGGTATAAAATATCTTTTTTTTATCAAAAATACTTTCGGCGGGGACATGTCCCCGCTAAAAGCTTTCACCAAAATTTTTGATTTTCCCTCGGTGCATTTACTTTATCTTGCCAAACCTTTTGGCGATTGGTAAAAACTTTCGGCGGGGACATGTCCCCGCCAAAAGTTTTCACCAAAATTTTTGATTTTCCCTCAGTGCATTTACTTTATCCCGCCAAACCTTTTGGCGATTGGTAAAAACCATGTCCCCGCCAAAAGTGTGACCTCAATTATTAACAGATGCAGATCTAGTAGTCAACACTTACAAAAAATAAAAAAAACAAACACACCTTTGCTCTCTGCTGCTTCTCTCGATCTGCTGCACCACCACCACTACCATCAACACCACCACACCACTACACCACAGCGCCACTACTACACCACCACTACTTCATTGCATCAGCACCACCATCTCCACCACAGCACCCCCACACTCGCACCACTCTGCACATCTCTTTCTCCCCTCTCCCGTTTAATTATTTCTTTTTATTATCTCCTTTCTTCCTCTCGTTTACAAACCCAGGTAAATTTTTGTTAACTTTTTGATATTTGTTAATTTTTTGACATTTGTTAATTTTTGTTAATGTTTGCTAATAGTTTATGGTTTTTGTGATTTTTTGTTAATAAGAATTGATTGTATGTGTTTTTTTGTATTTTTATTAATTTTTTCATTTTTGTGTAATTTTTTTTGCAGCCGTGAACAAGCCGAGATAGCCGAGAACCACATTTACAGCCGAGAAGTCAGGAGGGTGCACAGGATGAGTCTGAATGTAACGGGGAGGGCAGTGGGGAGTAGGATATGGGTTGTTTGGGTTATTGGTTATATGTGTTTTTGGGTTATGGACATATTTTCGGATATTTAGATAGATTATTATGTGTTAGGATCCCCGCTAAATGGATTATGCGTATAGTTTTGGACCATTTGGGGGTAGGTTATGGATAGTTTTGTAGAAGATCATGTTTTAGGGATCACGGTTTTTGAACCGTTTGCCGAATTTCTAATTTATAATATTATGTTTAGCGAATTTGAACCAATTGGGGTGTTGTAGCATATTTTGTGATGTTGTAGCATATTTGTGGTTATAACACAGGTTGGGTTATTGTAGATTTTTTTCGGGAAAAAATCTGAAAATTACCCATTTTACAGCAATATGCTGCAAAATGGGTCAGACACTTTTAGAGGGGACATGTCCCCGCCAAAAGCTTGAGCCAGTTGTATCTGGTGCACACTTTTGGCGGGGACATGTCCCCGCCAAAAGTCATGAATAGTTAAGCAAATTATCTGATTAAGACGCTAATTACGCCAATGAAAATACTTTTAGCGGGGACATGTCCCCGCCAAAAGTCTTGCCACGCTGGCAATGTTTGACCAGACCAAGTTGTCCACTCTGGCAGTGTGGGTCCCACGTGTCCCTGCTAAAAAGGCCACACGTCCCCGCCGAAAGGTATCAGCGAAGAGGTTTTGCCGGCGTACTTTCGGCGAGGACATGTCCCCGCCAAAAGTATTCGACGGGGAGAAGTCCCCGCTAAAAGGTTCAAAATGTCCCCGGGAAAAGCAGTGATTGTTGTAGTGTTGTTAAACTTTATTTTTTCTGTTCCGTACTTTCAATTTATAGTTTTTTAACGAAAGCATTTTTAATTTATTATTATATTTTTCTTAAATTAAACGAAAAACAAAGAGGGGTATTAATTCTATATCAGGGTTACATATAACCTATAGCTAAAACAATAGCGTGATGATTATGAATAACAATATTCAATAATAAAATAACAATCACAACACTTATCAAGATGATAATGTGTACAAGAATCAAAAGATGAACGTACAAATCCTTGTACAGCTGCAACAATTGATAAAGTGCCATAAAGACCTCATACCTCCTGAATCTTTTCCATCTTTGAGCAAATCAACGTTTAGTCCCTGCACTTAACAAAAAAATTATGAGATGCATAAAACTTAAACATTACTTCATATCGCCGGTGTAAGAGTCTATTTGAGTAAAAACACGAGCATTCCTACCAAATTTCAAATGCGTATTTCACACCAAGGGCTTTTAACCTAGCATTTTCCATATAATCATCAAGCTCCTGTTCATCATTTTCCATTTCATCATGAAACTCCTGCTCATCGTTTTCCATTTCATCATTAGGTTCCTCACTCAAATCCTCACATACTTCACGATCCACACAATCTGAATGAGTACCATAGTTACACTCTTGGCAGTAATATATCCACTGATCATGAGACACAACCCCATTGCAAACTTCACAGTAGAATGTGTACTCTTCTCCTTTCCATGGACACTCATAATACAACTTAAGCGCGTGTTCATGATCATCCCGTTTCACACTTACTCTCAAGTTTGCACACTTAACATCTAAATCGTATTGACAGATCGAACAGTGATAAGTAAATCCAGTACCGTTTTTAAAGCAAGCACTACAAGCAAACATGCCATTTTCGTATTCATCTGTCGACGGGAGAAGGAAGAGAGAGTGGGCTGGATGAGACTTGTGCCGAATCTCTTTCTCAAGATTAAAACATGCTTCATCAAGTTGAAAGCCACAATTTTTTTCAGAACATGAATAACCTTTGCCAACAAGGGTTTCTTAACATCCTGCGCATGTTTTCTTATTTTTTCCATGTTTATTTTTTACCAAAACTAAACCATGAGGGTGGCTAAAGTGTTTGATCCCTTGTTTTTCAGATTTCGTTTTACCATGGTGGGATGGTTGTTCATCAGAACTTGGAGCAAGATTGTAAGTGGTATTTTGAGGTATGGACACTACACCAAATGAAAGCCTTTGGGACGGGGCAAACAAATGGGACGACATATGTTGTCCCAAATGGACAAAGGGTCCCACTTTCTTCAACAAATATAGCAGTCAACGTGAATGTTTTGGGCCCACTCATTTTGGAACGACAATGTCGTGCCAATGGTTTAAAAATCAATTTTATTTTACATAAAGACCAAAGGAACGACATTGTCGTTCCTTCTTTGTAGTGGGATGAATTTTCGCCACTTGTGGGATGAATTTTACATAAAGACAAAACGTTTGGTACGACCCCACTTCATTCTTTGGGTCGAGATTGTCGACCCAAATCGATCCCATTTTTGTAGTGGGATGAATTTTCGCCACTTGTGGGGACGTTCATATAACTTTGAGATGCATATGCCTTTTGCAGTGTAGTATCTGGATTTTGAGCAATAGGAGGAACAGGAAACTGGGAGACATTGGGTGTCATATTATGGTCTTGGGTGATACCTGTTGGATATTGTGTTATGGATGAGTTCTGGGCATTTGTGAAAATGTTGGAAAAGTTTTGAGATGCGTGCATATTTTGGGAACTAGTTGTTGGATTAGGAGAAGGAAAGGGGGAAGCAATTTGCGCCACGTAAGAGTCTTGGTATTTTTTGATATTGTGCTACAGTTGAATTCTGGTTACTTGTGATAAAATTTTGAGATACATGTGCGTTATCCCCACTAGGTGTAACAGATAACTTGGAAAAGTTATGAGCCAGGTAATGGTCTTGGTTAATACTTGTTGGATATTGAGCTGCAATGGGCTGATTGGGAGTGGGAAATGGAGATACATAGGCGATATTATTAGAGACCATGGATGAATTTTGGCCATGTAAATTTGGTGGCACTCCATCGTATGGAGAAGATATTATTACAGGTTGTGGTTGATGAGAATTTGTACGTAGTATTTGAAATGAAATAAGCACAATGGACATGAAGATCGAAGTCACAATCTGAACAGGAATACGAGAAACCAGTTCCCATGATTTTGCAGGAATCGCAGTAGAATGAATTTTCAGGGTAAGTAGAGTAAGCAGCCAACGTAAGTAGGTGTAAAGGGTGTGGTGGATGTTTCTTCGACCGTGTTGCGTGAAAACATTGCTCGTGTAAGAAGAAATTACATTGCCAACAACTGTATATGGTCTTCGTGGCTGGAAAATTGCAGCCGGAGCATGTGACCTCAGCACCTTCAGGCATGTCATGGATCTCTAGTTTGTGTGTGTGGCTGAAATGCTTGTACCCGATCCCCATCGATTCTTTTCTCTTTCATGCGGTTTATTTTTTATTGAATGGGAAGAGATTAATAAATATACATATATAAGTAGAATGAGAATCATAAATGACATATGATGGGAGTTAGTCAATTAATACAAATCTGATTGTCAACTCTCTCCAACTAAAGATTCTTTTGTGTAGTGTCTAGCTCCACTTAAAATAATTCGGAGTAGCATGAAGTTTATACTTTGATAACAGGATATTTGGCTTTTGGCCAGCTTGATGAAGTATTGTTTTAGGTTAATGGTGTGCATGTTTTGATAGACTAAATCAATTTGGTTACGGGTGATCGTTATATAGACTTGTTAAAAAGGCTCACAGCAAAAAGAAAACTTTGGTTACCAGAGGTAACTACCATCAGAAATGTTAAAATACAACAAAATATGCATCCATCAACAAAACACATTTGTTTTAATCACAGTTAACCTTTGTATTAAAGATATCGGGTGTCTACAACTACTACCTGTTATATATATTTGTTTAGGAAAGCTACTAGCTGTTATATTATTGATTGAATTCATTATTTACCGAGTCAACTGTTGAATTGTTTCTGACCTTTGGGGCAATAACTGATCTGAAGTCTATCAGCAAAGTTGTAGACTTTTCATCCTGCAATTCGTAGCAACTTCATATGAGATGATGAGACGAAAATAGAAACGATTTCTTATTATCAAATTGGGTCTCTTATGCAACACCCAGTGAGCATTTTCAGTTTACTTTGATTTTTTAATATGCTCCATTTGTTCTATTACTTTTTTTGATTGAAATTAATCATGGTTATGGATTTGCCTTTTTATTTTGAATTGCAGAGCTGTTACTACAAGAAATTTTTTTACTAGTGACTAGTTTTCGGAGACAAAATTAGTTGTCAACAAATTTTGTCACTAGAAATTCCATGACGATACTAAAAGATAACCACTATATATAGAGCCAATAGTTGTTAATTACAATGAATGTCTCCTTTTCTTTTCCAATTTAGATCCCAACAATGTGACAACTACAAATTTTGCCAAGCTCACAAAGACTAATTAAAGTGTTACTAACTAACTTAGATACAAACCAATGTTGTCATCTATAATAGTTTAACTTAGCTAGTCGCTCGGTTAAACTGGTAATAAGTGGCTGCTTCAAAACAAAACTAAAATAAAAACGTGAAATCGAGTTAAACTATTATGCCTATATATCGGTCCCTATAGAGCTTTATCCTATCTGGTTAAAAATTTGGAGTTAGTAATTACTCGACTAACAAGTAATAAACTAAGTTATTATGCAAATAACAAGAATAACACTAGTCTTTAAGTAGGTGAATAACAATAATGGACGTCATAAGGGTTAATACGAGTAAAAATATAGATTAAAATAGTGACAGAGTATTAATTACGAGAATAACAAGGTATGTCATATAGCTGTCGGTATCAATACTAACAACTCTAGACCGAAGCAAAATTCTTCAACACATACACAAATCATGCATACAAAAACTTTCAGAGAAATCATATAAGGTCTAACGCGTATTTCCGACCAAGAGCACTTATCCTAGCAATTTCAATTGTTTCCGCAAGTGTCAGCTCATTAGTTCTTTCATCAGCATTAGGATCCCCACCCAAATCATCACTTTCTTCACGATCCACACAATCCAAATGAGTACCATAGTCACAATCTTTGCAGTAATATGTCCAGTGATCCTGAAGCACAACCCGATTGCACACGTCACAGTAGAATGTATAGTCTTCTCCCTTCAACGGACACTTGTAATACAGCTTAAGCAAGTGTTGATGATCATCACGCTTCACTGTTTCTCTTAAGTTTGCACACTTGACATCTAGATCATATTCACAGATCGAACAATGATAGGTAAATCCAGAACCGTTTTTAAAACATGCACCACAGGCAAACATTCCGTTTGCATTTTTGTATGGCGACAAGGAGAGAAGGGAAAGTGGGTGGGCTGGATGAGACTTGTGCCGGATCTCTTTCTCTAGATTAAAACAAGATTCATCAAGTTGAAACCCACAATTTTCTTCAACACATGCATAACCTTTGCCAACTACGGTTTCTTGACATCCTGAGCATATTTTCTTCTTTTTTCCAGGTTTTATGTTTACCAAAACTAAACCATGAGGGTGGCTAAAGTGTTTGATCTCTTGATTCATAGCTATTTTTGGACCGGATTCTTCATAATGAGATGGTTTTTCATAGGGAGCACTTGGAGCGGTATTGTGATCAGTGGTATTTGTGGGGACGGTCATGTAATTTTGAGATGCGTATACCTTTTGTGGAGTCGTATTAGGACTTTGAAAAATGGCAGGAACAGGAGATTGGGAGACATTATGGGTCATATTAGAGTCTTGGGTGATACTTACTGGATATTGGGGTATGGATGAACTATGGGCACTTGTGGGTACGTACGCAAAGTTCTGAGACGTGTACATATTTTGGACACTAGTAGTCGGATTTAAGGAAGTAAATGGGCCATTTTGAGCCATGTAAGGATCTTGGGTTAGATTTGTTGGATATGGAGAAAAAGATGAATTATGGGCACTTGGGGGAAAATTCAGTAAATTTTGAGATGCATAAGCTTGGGGACTTGCAGTTGGATTTTGAGCACTAGGTAGAAAAGAAATATGAGACAAATTTTGACCATGTAAGGATCTTGGTTGACAATTGCTGGATATTGAGCATAAACTGCAGGGGCCTGATGATTGGGAGTGGGAAAAGGAGTTGACAATTCGACGATGTTAGGAACCATGGAAGAACTTTGTCCATGAAACTGTTGTGGCACTATTTCTTGGTTTTGATAAGAAGTATTATGTAGATACGGACTATTTACCATATTTTGTAGATGAGCGTTTGTAGAGTCGGAAATGGAATAAGCACATTGGACATGAAGATCAAAATCACAATCGGAACATGAATACGAGAAACCAGTTCCAATGATTTTGCAGTTATTGCAATAGAATGAATTAGAAAGGTAAGTAGGGTAAGGAACCAAGGTAAGGGGGTGCAAAGGATGCGATGGATGTTTCTTCGACCGGGTAGCTAGAAAACATTGCTCATGTAAGAAGAAATTGCATTGCCAACAAGCATATATGGTCTTGTTGGCTGAGGAGTTGCAACCAGAGCATGAGACCTCGGCACCTTCAGGCATTTCATGCATCTCTAGTTTGTGTGTGTGGCTGAAATGCTTGTACCCGAGTTCCATTGATCCTTTTCAAATTTTTGGGGCTAATTTTTGTTGAATGGCAAGAACTTAACAAATATGAATTTGCAAGTAGAATGAGATTTGGTCATGGAATATAATGGGAATTGGTCAAGAACTGCAACCATTACCTGTTATATAATTAGGCTGACTTCTTTATTTTATAAAGTCAACTGTTAGCTGGTTTGCTGACTTTTGGGACAATAATTAATACGATGTCGTTTTCCAAATGTAAGATGTTTTATTTATGTAATTTGAATCAATCTCATATATTTCTGCCTATGAATTTCCATCAGATCAAATTCAGACATATAATTTTACTTTGACTATTTAATGTGATCCATTAAGGCATTAATATTGCATTTCAAAATTTTTGGAACAAAGTTCCGGGATTAGTCTTTGCTCTGGATTGTCTTCCCAATTATAATTGCAGATTCTATTCCTACAAGAAAATTCTTACTAGTGATTAATTTTGTGAAACAAAAATAGTTAGTTTTCACTGAATTCTGTTAGCCTCTAATAATTTAGATCAAAAGTTTATTGTTAATGTTAAGACAATATTTAAGTTTGTATTATGTTTGTTGGGTCGAATTTGTAAGTCTGTAATATGGGTCCATAGTTGTTAAACCCAAACAGCCCATTACAACACAATGCTTGGGTGTTTATAACTGTCAATTGGTGTCGATTCATGTTTGTATTTATATGTTTTATGTATGTGGAAAACATAATAACAATTTCTCTATTTATAAAGTTTCTTAGTAGTATTATTGTTACCCGTTTACTGTTCCATTGAATTACATTATACACACAACCTTTTCTCAAACAATGAAACACATCTTGAAGCAAAGAATTGTTGGCCAGAATCCTGTGAACAAATTCAGTAACTAGAAATTCAATGACAAGCTATAGAACAAAATTTGGCCATCTTTGAGTCACTAGTTGCTATGACAAACAAAAACTCTGATATTTTTGCAGCTGATTCAGTGACCAATTATGATGACTACAAATAATGTCAAAACCGTGAAGTCGAATGTGTTAGTAAAACAAAAAATATAGTCAGTAAATTGAAATGAACTAGTTGTTGGAATATGAGAGTTAGACTAGCACGCTACGGCTAAAGGTGTGTGAGCCTATTGGGGGCACACACATTAAACATTAGAATACGTTGTATATTTCACGTAAAGCTCAAAATGACCCGGTTTGGACACAAAATGAACTAGACAAGATCCCTTGCTTGTCCTAATCCTATGGCCTGATTTCAGAAGATTCTAGAAAGCAAAATTTGTCCAGGTTCATATCAAAGTGATAACGATTGTTGAAGAGTTGTGATAAGGCTCAAAGATGGTAGAGTTTAACACTTATCATGCTTTGTTTAAGCCTTATCAAGAGTAGGGTTAAGAGGCTATATATACTCCCTATAACCTGCTCATTATACACGATACAAGTATAATAATATACACCATACGTTCAATATTGTTTACCTCTTCTTATCGTCCAAACTGATCACAGAAACAAGTTGGTTTGTTTGGCTTTTCAAACATATCAAGCCAAGAATTAATAACTATAATATAGATTATTGAAGTTATTGTCCTCTTCTGTTTTGTACACATTCGAACGTATACAAGTTTGTATTCGAATTGTGTTTTAGGTTTACGTGGTACACGGCTAGCACTCCGGACGTATTTGTTTGACGTGTTTGTGTGAGCACTCGTAGAGGTGATTGTTTTAATCACTTATTTGTTTTATTTTGCGGGTGACTACGAGGGTTAGTTTTCTATTTATTTTTCATGTTTTCTCTTTTCCTTTAATTTGTTTATTATTTGTGTGTTAATCATAATTGCTTAACTAGATCTAATATCCGCTGCGTACTCGTAGTTAATTGGTTTAACTTGATATATAAATTCCAACAGTGGCATCACAAGTCAACTCGTTTAGTGGTTATGGATTACACGATTTAATAAACACGCGAAAAGGCTGCATGAAATCTAATTTAGTTATTTGTTTTATTTTTGTTTTGACAACTATCATGCAATACTTGTCATTAATTAATTAAAAATACCTAAACACAAAGGAATTAAAATTAATTGTTAATTAGATACATAAAATAGCAATATATATTAAAAGTTAATTTGTTTGCCATGATTATTTTATGTGTGAATTCCGGCTATAAGACCTACGCAATCAATTTTTTGATGCATGAGGCGATCTAGGCACTTGATGAAAACCTAGTGAGGGTCTTATGGTTCTCCATTTGGGGAAGACTCCTAGTGGACTCGGTTGTTATATGTTTAATTAATGTTTATGATTATGTACTTGATTCTTTATTTGCATTATTGTTACATGTTTTATACACCTAATTGCATGCAATATGGAATAATACATATCGAAATCATGACATTAATATGGACTTAATTTACACGCCTAAATACCATGCTCATTGTGACCTGCTATTTGATTCGTGAAAAATTGTTTTTGTAAAATTAAGTGACCTAAATTATTGAAACAAGTTTTCATGAAATTAAAAACTGGACGCTATGGACACTTGGGAAGTACGGCTCACCCACTAGAACAAACTATAAGAGGGTTTAAGGATGGTGCGCACAGTCACACCTAAAGGATTTCCGGTCATTGCCTCGCGCTGACCTAGTCCTCCGCCACCTTGCGAGTTCGATTGGAGCTACCGTGAACCATGATGATCACTACAGTGTCATTACTAAAGTTTTTAAAATAAAGTGCTACAAAGTTGTTTTGCATGTTCTTTGTACACAAATTTTACCACATTTATGTGTTTACCCTATGTGAAAATTTTAAGTCTATGCCAACCAACCAAGGACACGTGCTTTTGGCTTGACCTCTTTGGTCAGACCTTAGGGCCATTCCAAATCCATGGCAAATATTGCTCATTGGTCAGACTTTTGGTAATATTTGCACGTTCTTGTTTGGTCGACTTATTTTGAGTATGCTTGGTCAGACCTTGGACCCGAGGCATAAGATGAGACTAAACATGCTCATGACATTACTACTTGTCTACTAATGTCTTGATCAGTCTCATAATCTAAGAGTTGCATTTTATGCAATTAACGCTCGTCGCTTACCTCTTGCCCCATTTGTTTACACATTGGTCAGACCTTTGGTAATAAGTGGGATGTTAAGTTGGATCTTAGTCTTAATTAGTAATTAATTGGGTAGTTAATTCTATTAAGAATTTAATTATCGAAAATACTAATTATTTGAACTTTTCTTATATTGTAGATGACTACCTTAGTCGGAAACAATTCGGTACTCAGGAGTTTCTTTGAGAAACAAAAACTCATTGGACCTAACTTCATTGACTGGTATCGCCAGCTTCGCATTATCCTGTCAGCTGAAGATAAGGAAAATTACTTGGAGCATCCTATTCCTACTGCACTGTTGCAACTCCTGGACACCCAGTCCTTCCCGAAGCTCTTGCAGCTCATACTGCTTGGCTCAAGGGGTCAAAGGACATTGCTGCTTTCATGCTTATCATCATGGACTTAGAAATCCAACGAAATCTAACCCATCTTGGTGCATATGACATGTTACAGGAGTTGAAAAACATGTTTGCTCAACAGGCAGAACAGAAACTTCTGCAAACCGCGAGGGAATTTCACTCGTGCAAGCAAGAAGAAGGTCAATCTGTAAGCTCATATGTTCCAAAGATGAAGCGCTACATTGACAACTTGGAGCGTCTCGGTCATCCCGTCACTTTGAACCTTGGAGTAAGTCTAATCTTAATTGGACTCTCTAGGGAGTATGACAGCTTTGTGCAGAACTATAATATGCACAGCATGGGGAAGACTGTGAATGAATTACTTGCTATGCTTAAACAACATGAGCATACACTACCCAAGAAAGATGTTGCACCTGCACTTCATGCTATACGTGCAGGAAAGGTCCAGAAAAACCAAGGTAAAAAACCGTTCAAGGCTGCTAAGGGGAATCAAAGGAATGGAAAGTATAAGTTGGCTTATGCTCCTGAGCATAAACCATCTTATGCCTCCAAGCCCAAGAAACCTCCACCACCCAAGAAGGATAGCCCTGCAAAGGACGCGACCTGTCACCAATGTGGTGAAATAGGTCATTGGAGAAGGAATTGTCCCGTGTATCTCGCCGAGTTGCTGAAAAAGAAGAAGCTATCTCCAGGAGCTAGCACTTCAGGTATTTTCACCATAGAACTCTATACTTTTCCTAGTACATATTGGATTTATGACACAGGTTGTGGTACTCACATCTGTAATACTATTCAGGGTCTCATGGGAAGTAAGAAGCTGAAGCCAGGAGCTTTAAGTCTGTACGTGGGCAATGCTCAACGGGCAGGAGTTGAAGCTATTGGAAATTATCATTTATGTCTCCCAAGTGGATTAGTAGTTGTTTTGAACAATTGTCATTTTTCTCCCTCTATTATTAGAGGAATTATTTCAGTTTCTCGTTTGTTTGACGATGGTTTTATTAACCGCTTTGAATCGAATAATACAATTTCAGTTTCTAGGAATAATGTTGTTTATTTTAGTGCTATCCCAAGGGATGGTATTTATGAAATTGATATGTCTTGTTCTAAAACAAATGATAGTTCTATGTATGCTGTTAGCAATAAAAGAGCCAAGCTAGACTTGGACTCTGCTCTCTTGTGGCATTGTCGTCTTGGACACATTAGCAAGAAACGCATGGTGAAGTTGCAACATGATGGACTTCTCAACTCAACTGACATTAGGTCATTTGAAAAGTGTGTTTCATGCATGTCTGGTAAGATGGCAAGAAAACCCTATTCATATCAAGTGGAAAGGGCTAAGGATCTACTTGGACTAATACATACCGATGTATGTGGCCCATTTAGAATTATGTCAAGACAAGGAGCAAGTTACTTCGTCACTTTTACTAATGACTATTGTCGGTATGGTTATGTTTACCTGCTGAAACATAAACATGAAGTGTTTGAAACATTTAAAGTGTTTCAAAAGGAAGTAGAAAACCAACTCGAGAAGACCATTAAGTCACTACGTTCTGATCGTGGAGGTGAATATATGAGTCAAGAGTTTTTGGATCATCTTAAGGAGCATGAGATTATTGCCCAACGCACTCCTCCTTACACTCCACAACATAATGGTGTGTCTGAGAGGAGAAATCGAACACTGCAAGACATGGTTCGCTCCATGATGAGTCAAACTACTCTTCCAAAGTCCTTTTGGGATTATGCCCTTGAGTCTGCTGCACGCATTCTCAACATGGTTCCAACTAAGAAGGTTGATAAGACACCATACGAGTTATGGCATGGCAAAGCCCCTAAGTTGTCTTACTTAAAAGTCTGGGGTTGTGAGGCACTTGTTAAGCGTGATACACTTACCAAACCTGACAAACTAGAACCCAGATCTATTAAGTGTATCTTCATAGGATACCCAAAGGAAACAATGGGATATTCTTTCTACCTTCCATCCGAGAACAAAATATTTGTTCCTCGAATGTTGAGTTCTTTGAGAGTAATCTTATGGATCAAGAAGCAAGTGGGAGTCTAGAAGATCTTGAAATTTTTCAAGAAGAAGATACAAATCCTTCTGTAGACACTAGCTTAGGTCATGATGAGGATGATCAAGAAATTGATGAACCTCAAAGTGATATCAATCCCATTCGTAAATCCGCTAGGACACGTCGTGCCCCAGATCGAATGTGCTTATACATCGATGCTGAGGAGCATGAATTAGGGGATCTTGGTGAACCCAAAACCTATAAAGCTGCATTATTGGATCCTGAATCCAAGAAATGGCTTTGTGCGATGAATGTGGAAATACAATCCATGAAAGACAACGAAGTCTGGGAATTAGTTGAGCTTCCTCCTAACTGTAAAACTGTTGGTAGCAAATGGCTCTTCAAAAAGAAGACTGACTTGGATGGTGCAGTACACACCTTTAAAGCTCGTCTTGTAGCAAATGGCTTCACTCAAACCTACGGGATTGATTATGAAGAGACCTTTTCTCCGGTTGCAGACATTAGAGCTATAAGGATTCTTATAGCCATAGCTGCGTTCAATGACTATGAGATTTGGCAAATGGATGTCAAAACCGCCTTCCTCAATGGACATCTTTACGAAGAAGTCTATATGGAGCAACCTGAAGGTTTTGTTAATCCAAAATATCCTAACCGAGTATGCAAGCTCAAGCGTTCCATTTATGGACTTAAGCAAGCATCTAGGCAATGGAATAAATGTTTTGATGATGAGATTAAGAAATTTGGTTTTACTCAGAATCAAGATGAGCCATGTGTATATCAGAAAGCTAGTGGAAGTTATGTCACTTTCCTAATTCTATATGTTGATGACATATTACTCATGGGAAATAACATTCCAATGTTACAAGATGTAAAATCCTATCTTGGAAGATGTTTCGCCATGAAAGATCTAGGAGAAGCTGCATATATTCTTGGAATCAAGATCTATAGAGATAGATCAAGACGGTTAATTGGTTTAAGTCAAAGTGCTTACATTGAGAAAATATTGAAGAAATATTTTATGGAAAATTCCAAACGAGGAACTATCCCAATGCAAGAAAATCTTAAATTGAGTAAATCACAAGGTGCTGAGACACCTGCTGATAAAGAGCGCATGCAAAGAGTTCCCTACGCCTCGGCTATAGGATCAATTATGTATTGTTAGGAATTAAATATCAGAAGAATCAAAGCGAGTTTCCTCTGAAGGTGATTCTACTGCTGAATCCTATTGCTGCTTAATTCTGCTGCTGAATCATACTACTGCTTGATTCTGCTGCTGCTTTATTCTGCTGCTGATGATTCTGCTGCTGAATACTGATGCTTGATTCTGCTGCTGCTATGACTGTGCAGCTATGACTCATAACAAACAGCTGTGTAGATAAGACCGACTTATTCAACACTTGCATAAGAAGATAATATCTTAGTTCTAGTCATCAAATTGAACACTCCAAGTGAGTTGTTTATCCTAGATACATGATGTATCTTGTATGACTAAACTAGAATAGTGATTAGTCATAAGCTAGTTATTTGTTGAGTCATGTAGTTTGTAAAAGATATTTCCTTGGACTATAAAAGGAAAATCTTAGATATGTAGATAAGTGTGTGAAAAAAATACGAGAGACAATATCAGTGAGACAATGCCATATACAACTCTCATATACAGACAATAGAAAGAACAAACATAAGATTCAAGGTTTTTGTAACCCTAGTGATAAGCTAAAGATCACTCGTATTATTTTGAATAATATTGAATCGTTTGGTGTTAACTATTCCATTTCCATAACAATAAACATAAATCTTCTAAGTGTGGTTAAGTAGATTCTGCATACTTAATCATATTCATACAAACATATCTCATACACAAAGAACGAAGGTTTAACCACCTTACCGTGTAATCGATCCCCCAACAAGTGGTATCAGAGCCTACAGGTTGATATTTTTGTTTTAGAAGAAGAAGTTAGAAATGGATGTTGAGTCTATTCAAACAAATGTTGCTGCTAAGTTACCAATGCTCAAACAGAATGAGTTTGAGATGTGGAGGTTAAGAATAGAACAATATTTTCAAGTGCAAGATTATGCACTGTGGGAAATTATTGAAGATGGAGATTCTTACAAGCCTACAACCACTACATCAACAGTTGATGGTAAGGAAGTTGATAAGCTGCAAACCAAGCCACAAACTGCAGAAGACAGAATTAAGAAGAAGAATGACCTAAAGGCCAGAAGCATGCTGATGATGACCATTCCAAATGATCAACTTATAAACTTCAGCAAATTCAAAGATGCAAAGTCACTATTTGAGGCCATTATTGCAAGGTATGGTGGGAATGAAGCCACCAAGAAGACCCAGAAGACTCTTCTTAAGCAACAGTTTGAAAATTTCACATCAACCAACCATGAATCTTTAGACCATATGTTCAACAGGCTACAGAATATTGTGAGTCAACTTGCTATTCTTGGAGTTGAAATACCTCAAGAAGATTTAAACTCAAAATTTCTGAGAAGCTTACCTGAAGAATGGGCTATGCATGTTGTTGTCTGGAAGAACAAGTCAGACATTGACACCATGGATCTTATGGATCTGTATAGCAACTTTAAGATTGTTGAGCAAGATTTGAAGAAAACTGGAGGTACTAGTTCAAGCACTGGGAACATGGCATTTATGTCATCTCCTAGTAATTCAGTTCCAGTTACTAATGAAAAAGTTCATGATGTTGCAAGTGCTGCAAGTTCATCAAGCAGTACTTTTGGAATTTTGGATGAGAAAACATGTTGTGCTTTCTTCACAAGCAAACATAATGGATCCATGTTAACTCATGAAGACCTTCAAGAGATCAATGATGATGATCTGGAGGAAATGGATCTAAAATGGCAAATTTCTCTTCTTAGCATGAGAGCTAAGAAATTCTATCAAAGGACGGGGAAGAAGATCACAATCAGTAGCAATGATCCTGCTGGTTATGACAAGTCAAAGATAGAATGCTACAACTGTCACAAGATGGGACACTTCTCAAGAGAATGTAGAAGGCCAAGACAGCAAGATAGCAGAAATAGAGATGTTGGAAGAAAATCCAATACAGGGGAGATGTCTGAACCAAAAGCTATGGTAGCAATTGATGGATTAGGTTTTGATTGGAGCTTCATGGATGATGAAGACATGGGTTCTTCACAGATGGCTCTTATGGCATTTACTGCACCTGAGGTACATGATCATAAAACCTGTTCAAATACTTGTACTGCTCTTAAAGACTTAAAAATCTTAATTAAACAGTATGATGACCAAAAGGTTCGATACGCCAAAGCTGATCTAGATTGTTTCAATTATAAAAGTGGTTTAGAATCTGCAGAGAGACAAATCCTACACTATAAAAGGAATGAACTTACCTTTACTGATGCTAAAACTTTACTTGAAAATGATAATCAATTTAAAGATCAAATCATTGAGGCTTTAAAAGAAGCATTGGATAGGGTTAAGACTGAGAAAGAAAACATTCAATTGACTAAAGAGAAGCTTGAACATGCTTCTAAAAATGTAAACAAAATAATAGACAGTCAAGTGAATAATAAAGTTAAGTCAGGATTAGGATATAATGCAGCCCCACCCCCTTATAGAGGTATCCCAAAACCCCCAGGGATCGACCTAGAACATTCAGGATTGCCTGAATTTCAGCTACCTGAGTTACAATATGGAGTTCAACCAAACTCTAACATAGTAGCTGATGAGCCTAAGAAAGAAAGTAAATGTTCATGTAAAACATTACTTTTTCAAGATAAGGTGTCTTTTGTAAATAAACAGGTTATGTCTAAACCTGAAGTGGTTAAGAAAGCAAGAACAAGAGTTCCTAAGATAGTCAAACACAATACTGATAGGCCTAAAACCAATGAAAAATATGTTAGGCAACCAGTTAGATATTGTGAACAATATAGAACCACAAACAAGCCCAGAGGTAACCAAAGAAATTGGAATAACCTCAAGTCTTACCAATTAGGTGATGACTTTGCTTTTCACAATAAAGCTTGTTTCATTTGTGGTAGTTTTGACCATCTTGCAGCTTTCTGCAACCAATGGGTATCTGGGTATGAAAGTAATAGAGTGAACTACAAAAGGCAAACACCTAAATCTCATTTTCACTCTAATTCTAAAAGATCAAAACCCAAAACAGTCACAAAAACTGTTCCTAGTGAAAGGAAAATGGTTTCTGCTGAAAAACCATATATGACTGTTTACTCAAAATCAACAATTAAAGGTGCAAAAACAACTTTCAAACATGCATCTAATATTGTTCAAAGGCCCATTCAAACAAAAGCAGTGGTCCAAAAACAAGTTTGGAGACCAAAGCTAGCAGTTTCTTCTGCTAAGCATACTGCTGCTAAGGGTAACAGGGCAAATGCTGTTAAGGCCTCAGCATGTTGGATTCTTAAATCCAATGTTGCATCAACAGTCCTCAAGAGATTACATTTCATTGATGCAAGAGGCAGATCCAAGTCAGTGTTGGCTTGGATCCCCAAAGAAAACTAATTCTTTTATTTTGTGCAGGGACATTCACCAACAGATCATGAAGATCAAGGATATTCAGATAGTGGGTGTTCAAGGCACATGACAGGCAACATGTCTTATCTTTCCAACTTTCAATCAATTGATGGTGGATATGTTACCTTTGGAGGAGGAATTGGTGGAAAGATTACTGGTAAAGGTACTATCAAAACCAGTAAATTAGATTTTGAAGATGTGTTTTATGTGCAAGAGCTTAAGTATAATCTCTTTAGTGTCTCACAAATGTGTGACAAAAAGAATAATGTTCTTTTTACTGAGACTGAATGTCTTGTACTTTCTCCTGATTTTAAGATGCCTGATGAAAGTCAAGTACTTCTTAAAATTCCTAGGAAGGGCAATATGTACAGTGTTGATATGAATAACATTGTTTCTAAAGATGCTTTAACTTGTCTTGTTGCAAAGGCCACATTAGATGAATCTATGTTATGGCATAGGAGACTTGGTCATATTAACTTCAAAACCATAAATAAGATTGTTAAGAATGGTTTGGTAAGAGGTTTACCTCAAAAACGTTTTGAAAATGATCAAACATGCATTGCTTGTCTTAAAGGCAAACAACACAAAGTCACTTGTAAGCCCAAGATTTTTAACTCTATCAGTCAATCATTGTTTATGCTTCATATGGACTTATTTGGACCTGTTTCAATAAGTAGTATAATGCATAAGAGATTTTGTCTAGTTGTTACTGATGACTATAGTAGATTTACATGGGTATTCTTTTTAGGAACTAAGGATGAGACTTCTAGCATCCTTAAGACCTTCATTACAGAGATAGAAAACCTAGTAAGCAAAAGAGTAAAAGTCATTAGATGTGATAATGGGACAGAATTTAAAAATAGAGTTATGGATGATTTCTGCAAAGAAAAAGGTATTAAAAGAGAATTTAGTGTTGCTAGAACTCCTCAACAGAATGGAGTAGCTGAAAGAAAGAATAGAACACTAATAGAAGCTGCTAGAACTATGTTAGCTGATTCAAAGTTGCCTATAACTTTTTGGGCTGAAGCAGTCAACACTGCTTGTTATGTTCAGAACAGAGTTTTAATAGTACAGCCTCACAATAAGACATCATATGAGCTTTTTAGAGGTAGAACTCCTGCAACAGGATTTCTTAGACCTTTTGGATGTCATGTGACAATTCTGAATACCTTAGACCATTTGAGAAAATTTGATGGTAAAGCAGATGAAGGTTTTTTTGTTGGATATTCTCTCAATAGCAAAGCTTTTAGAGTATACAACATAAGAACTAAGAGAGTAGAAGAGAGTCTACATATAGAGTTCTTAGAGAACAAGTCTAATGTAGAAGGTCAAGGACCAAAATGGCTATTTGATCTTGAAACTCTAACCCATTCAATGAATTATGTGCCTGTTGTTGCAGAAACTAATGATTTTTCAGGTTCACAAGCAACAGATGAGGCAAGGTTAGACAAGAAGACACATCAAGATTATGTGATGATGCCAATATGGTCAAATACCAATGTGGAATCAACTTCAACCAATGGAGAATCTTCTTCTGGCAAGGCTAAAGAAGATGTTGAAGATAAAAACATAGAAGGAAGAACAAAAGAACAGCAAAATGTTCCTGCTGATGAGCAAAATGTTCCCGCTGATGATCAAACAATTCCTGCTGATAAGCAAATTGTCTCTGCTGATAGTCCTTCAGAAGAAACAAAATCAGACTTTTCAGAAGATGAGGTGGATTTGTGCAATATTCCATCTGATTATCAAGTTCCTTCCACTCCACAAACACGAATTCACAAAGTCCACTCCCTAGAAAATGTGATTGGAGATGTACAATCTGGTGTGAAGACAAGACAACAATTGATGTCTTCAGATCAAAAAGGGATTCTTGATGCCCTTTATGCTTCAAAGCAACATGAGTCTTCAAACTCTTGTTTGTTTGTATGTTTTCTCTCACAAGATGAACCAAAGAATATTCATAAAGCCCTAGAGAATTCAAGCTGGTTAGAAGCTATGCAAGAGGAGCTTCTTCAGTTCAAGATTCAAAAGGTATGGGTGCTAGTTGATTTACCTAATGGTGTAAGAGTAATTGGCACTAGATGGGTTTTTAGAAATAAAAGGGATGAAAGAGGCATAGTGATTAAGAATAAGGCTAGATTAGTAGCACAAGGGTACACACAAGAAGAAGGGATAGACTATGATGAGGTTTATGCTCCAGTAGCTCGAATTGAGGCAATTAGGCTTTTCTTAGCTTATGCTTCATTTATGAACTTCACAGTTTACCAAATGGATGTCAAGAGTGCATTTTTATATGGTTCAATTGAAGAAGAGGTGTATGTTACACAACCTCCAGGCTTCACTGACCCTGACCATCCAGACAAAGTGTACAAGGTAGTTAAAGCTCTATATGGCCTACATCAGGCACCAAGAGCTTGGTATGCAACACTAGCTTCCTATTTATTAGAGAATGGATTTCAAAGAGGAAAGATTGATCAGACACTTTTCATCAAACAACACAAGAAAGATCTTCTGTTAGTACAGGTGTATGTGGATGACATTATCTTTGGATCTACAAGGAAGGAGATGTGTTTAGACTTTGAAAAACTTATGAAAGATAAGTTTCAGATGAGTTCTATGGGAGAACTTACATTCTTTTTGGGTCTGCAAGTTAAGCAATCATCTGAAGGCATATTTATTAGTCAAGACAAATATGTTGCAGAGATACTTAGAAAATTTCAATTTGCTGATTCAAAAACAGCAAGCACACCAATTGATCCTGAGAAGCCACTTCTTAAAGATGCAGATGGAGAAAATGTGGATGTACATACATACAGATCTATGATAGGTTCTTTGATGTATCTTACATCATCAAGACCTGATATAATGTTCTCTGTTTGTGCTTGTGCAAGATTTCAAGTAACTCCAAAGGTTTCTCATTTAACAGCAGTCAAAAGAATTTTTAGATATCTCAAAGGTCAACCAAGGTTGGGTTTATGGTATTCTAGAGAATCACCTTTTGATTTGATAGCATTCTCAGACAGTGACTATGCTGGTGCTAGCTTGGACAGAAAGTCAACATCCGGAGGATGTCAATTCCTTGGATGCAGACTTATCTCATGGCAGTGTAAGAAGCAAACAATTGTGGCAAATTCAACAACTGAAGCTGAATATGTAGCTGCTGCAAGTTGCTGTGGTCAAGTTCTATGGCTTCAAAACCAACTTCTTGATTATGGGTACAATTTCTTACATACCATTATACATATTGATAATAGTAGTACAATTTGCATTATTAAAAATCCAGTGCAACATTCTAAAACAAAACACATTGAAATAAGACATCATTTTATAAGAGATTGCAATGAGAAAAGGTTAATTCAAGTAATGAAAATTGCTTCAGATCAAAACTTTGCAGATCTTCTTACCAAAGCTTTTGATGTTGGTAAATTTTAGTACTTGGTAGCAAGTATTGGAATGCTTAATCTTTAAATTTTTCAATATAATGTGTTTTTGTATATAGATTTTGTTAATGCATCTAACTTTGTTATCTAAGTCTACTATTAACAATATTTGAAGTTATTCATACAGTTAGTTCTATGATTATTCTAATTCAAGACAAGTACTTTGTACTTTGTTTATTTGGTTTTAGACTAACAGTTTCAGGTATGAATGTTTGAGCTGAAAGATTATTTCAAGTGAAATCTGCTGATCATTGCTGCTGAAAGCTGATCATTTCCACTGATATAATAGGTTCATGATAGAAAAAGTTTGGGACTTCAAAAATCCTTAAAACTTCTTTCTTGGAATCTGATTATGATATTTCACTTTGAATTGATAAATTAGTTGATCAGTTAATCACTGATACAACTCACTTTCTATCATTTTATACTCTCAAGTATAATGTGACTAATCTACGGATATCTGATAGAAAGAACAGCGAGCAAAAGTGAATCTAACACTTGTGTTAGAGGTAACAAATGCCACGAGCTGGAAACCCTGTAAAGAAAGCCTTTTGAATAGGTTTATCTATACACAGGCGGTTATTTATAACTGAAAACATTGGTTCTCACACAACCAGAGGTTGCTTTAAACCGAAATTTTGATTGAGTGTCTGTTACACACTTAATCCTTTCAAAATGGTTGTAAGCAGTATGATTTTTCATAATAAAATCATATACATACTGCTAAGGCAAAAGTTTCTTAAAAGGATTTTCAAAAGATGACTTTAAAAAACCATCAAATGATGGACCATAAGTCAAAAATGTCCATTGAATCACCTCTCATAGGAGTTAACACACCTAGAAGTGATGAGGACAGAATCTTAAACTCTTAAGGAATTGATGGCTTCATGTACAAATTGTCTGAAAACATGGAACAATGCTAAATCAGATGATGATGTTATGATTGTGAGAAAATCTTTCAAACAAGGGGAGGATATCAATATAAGATGATATTTGAATCTCAGGGGAGGAAATACAAGCCCAGTTTAAGGAAGATTAACCAAAAGAAAAGACAAGATCATACAAGATGATGACATAGAGGTTGAAAATGACAAGAACATTCTTAAATGTTTTATTCAGAAAGGATGAAGCATTTCAAAGGAGAAAGTTCTATCTAGGTCAAAAAGTTGAAAAGATTCAATTTCAGTTCACTACGTTTGTTCATCACTTGTTGAAAGATCAGAAAGCAGATAAGTTCCAGAGAAAGATAAGTTCATTCACTCAGAAGAGAAGAAAGTTCAGATCAACCAAATCTGACAATGAAGTGTTTGAAAGATCTTCACAAAGTTCTCATTTAATTCAGAAAAACATGTTTGAATGTGATTCACATGTTTAGGGGAGGATTGTTAGGAATTAAATATCAGAAGAATCAAAGCGAGTTTCCTCTGAAGGTGATTCTGCTGCTGAATCCTACTGCTGCTTAATTCTGCTGCTGAATCATACTACTGCTTGATTCTGCTGCTGCTTTATTCTGCTGCTGATGATTCTGCTGCTGAATACTGATGCTTGATTCTGCTGCTGCTATGACTGTGCAGCTATGACTCATAACAAACAGCTGTGTAGATAAGACCGACTTATTCAACACTTGCATAAGAAGATAATATCTTAGTTCTAGTCATCAAATTGAACACTCCAAGTGAGTTGTTTATCCTAGATACATGATGTATCTTGTATGACTAAACTAGAATAGTGATTAGTCATAAGCTAGTTATTTGTTGAGTCATGTAGTTTGTAAAAGATATTTCCTTGGACTATAAAAGGAAAATCTTAGATATGTAGATAAGTGTGTGAAAAAAATACGAGAGACAATATCAGTGAGACAATGCCATATACAACTCTCATATACAGACAATAGAAAGAACAAACATAAGATTCAAGGTTTTTGTAACCCTAGTGATAAGCTAAAGATCACTCGTATTATTTTGAATAATATTGAATCGTTTGGTGTTAACTATTCCATTTCCATAACAATAAACATAAATCTTCTAAGTGTGGTTAAGTAGATTCCGCATACTTAATCATATTCATACAAACATATCTCATACACAAAGAACGAAGGTTTAACCACCTTACCGTGTAATCGATCCCCCAACAATGTATGCTGTGAGATGTACTCGTCCTGATGTTGCGTTCGCTTAGAACATAACAAGCCGATTTCAACAGAATCTAGGTGAACTTCACTGGACTGCTGTTAAGAATATTCTTAAGTATTTACGCAATACTAAGGATATGTTTTTGGTTTATGGAGGTGATATGAAACGAGAGCTCAGGGTTTCTTGCTACACTGATGTTGGATATCTGACAGATGCTGATGACCTCAAATCTCAGACTGGATATGTATTCGTTTTAAATGGAGGTGCTGTTGACTGGAAAAGCACAAAGCAAAGTATTTATGCAACTTCATCTACAGAAGCTGAGTATATAGCTGCTTATGATGCATCTAAAGAGGCTGTATGGATTCGAAAATTCATTTCTGGGCTTGGCATTGTTCCCACAATTGAAGAACCCATAAATATGTATTGTGATAATACTGGAGCCATTACTATAGCTAATGAAAGTGGAATCACCAAGGGTGCTAGACATTACCGCGCAAAAGTTCATTATCTTCGAGAGACCATTGAGATGGGTGACGTGAAGATATCAAAAGTTCACACAGATGACAATCTAGCTGATCCATTTACGAAGGCTTTAGCATGTCCTAAGCATTCTAAATTGACTAGGGATATTGGTTTGATACGAGCTAGTAGTCTCATGTAAATCTGTGTGTAATTAGTATTTGGATAATTTGGAATTGTAAGACAGTTTTATTTTCTGATATATAAAGATACGAGGTATTTGTTATTTTATTCATATAACCTGTTATTCCATATTTGCATGTTTAATCCATGAAATGATTTATCATTCTAAATATGTCCATTGTCGGTTAACAATATGGGAATGTTGTTATGCAAGGCAAATGTGAGTGTTGGTTATATTCTATGAGAATGTGGATAGTTCGCCCCAAACTCATATGTATTCACAAGGGATGCATATTGGATACCCCAACTTTCAAACATTTACTTTTGGATCCTTGTCATAAGTATAATGTTGAAATGGTTTGTTAAGTCATCATTAGACTTGAGATACAAGCAAGTTCTGTTATGTGTGGATATCACTTTTGTAATTATATGCCAAACGCTGTCCTGAATAAGGTAGTTATAAAAGCTATTTTTTGGAGTGATGTGAAGCAGCATCCACAACACTTGTAGTCAACAAAGGATTTGTTACTCCACTTGATATGTGCAGAAAGATACCATGGGCCCTCTCCAGAATTAATCGGATAATTGTTCGGCCGAACCCAAAGAGTAATGCAAGATGATTCTTGATTACATTTGGTATATCTAATTAAATTCTATAATGAGAATCTAAATGGTTAAACTATATGGAATGACTTAAGATCCATATCCATGGTTTAACGGTATCTATAACAAAGGATGATAAAAGCAAGACATAAATGACCATGCTACTGAGAATGATTTATGAAACTATATCTCAGACACCTTTAGTTTAATAGCGAGTGAGAGCGTTGCTAGACGTTTCCGTCGTTGGTATTTGTGCTATCTCCAACTCCCAAGTGGGAGCTATTGGAATATGAGAGTTAGACTAGCACGATACGGCTAAAGGTGTGTGAGCCTATTGGGGGCACACACATTAAAAATTAGAATACATTGTATATTTCACGTAAAGCTCAAAATGACCCGGTTTGGACACAAAATGAACTAGACAAGATCCCTTGCTTGTCCTAATCCTATGGCCTGAGTTCAGAAGATTCTAGAAAGCAAAATCTGTCCAGGTTCATATCAAAGTGATAAGGATTGTTGAAGAGTTGTGATAAGGCTCAAAGATGGTAGAGTTTAACACTTATCATGCTTTGTTTAAGCCTTATCAAGAGTAGGGTTAAGAGGCTATATATACTCCCTATAACCTGCTCATTATACACGATACAAGTATAATAATATACAGTTATACACCATACGTTCAATATTGTTTACGTCTTCTTATCGTCCAAACTGATCACATAAACAAGTTGGTTTGTTTGACTTTTCAAACATTTCAAGCCAAGAATTAATAACTATAATATAGATTATTGAAGTTATTGCCCTCTTCTGTTTTGTACACATTCGAACGTATACAAGTTTGTATTAGAATTGTGTTTTGGGTTTACGTGGTACACGGCTAGCACTCCGGGCGTATTTGTTTGACGTGTTTGTGTGAGCACTCGTAGAGGTGATTGTTTTAATCACTTATTTGTTTTATTTTGCGGGTGACTACGAGGGTTAGTTTTCTATTTATTTTTCATGTTTTCTCTTTTCCTTTAATTTGTTTATTATTTGTGTGTTAATCGTAATTGCTTAACTAGATCTAATATCCGCTGCGTACTCATAGTTAATTGGTTTAACTTGATATATAAATTCCAACACTAGTAACCAAAGATGGTGGCAAATGAGCTAGAAAGTTAATTAGAGGTCATGTTAGCTTTATTTTTTCCGTCGTTTGTTTATGTTCTTGTATTTTTTTTTTACCCTATAGTAACTGAAATAATTAATCCGTCATTTGGTTTTCCATATATACTGAGTTACTGACTGCAAATTTGTGTCAGACTACAATGTTGGTGGTTGCTCTCTTATTTGAACCAATTACATATATTATGATATGTTTTGCGTCAAAGGGTGTCTGTATCTACATATATGTATAGGTATGTGCATATGTGTTTATGTCTGTGAAGTCTACCTGTCATTCACTAAAACACATACACAAGATTCTTACACAAGTGTTGGAACATGTTTGCACGACTAAGATTATACTAGCCGTTTTTATTTTTCTTTGAAGCGTCGGCAGGTTATTTCTTGCATCAACAACAGGTCTTTCACTTGTAGCATCAAGCTCTTATTGAGCCACATCATCCATATAAGATGAATTATTGTACAGTGGCAACACTAGTTGGTACATACACAAAAGCGTTATTTTGAGATATATACGGAATTTGGGTACTAGTAATCAAACTTTAAGGAGTATTAAGAACACAGACAGCCAGAGAGGGGTGGATGGGGGACATGGAAAGTATTTCTTGGTTCTGATCATTGAAGTTATGTGACTGAGTACTAGTTATGGGATGTGCAGGTTGATAAAAGTTCGTAGCACATTGAGCATGAAGATCGAAATAGCAATCTGAACAGGAATAGGAGAAACTAGTTTCATTGCTTTTTTAGGAATTGCAGTAGGACTTGGAAGGATAAGTAAGGTAAGGAACCAATCTGAGGGGATGATGACGGTGTGACTGGTGTTTACAGGCCCGGCTTGCATTGAAACATTGCACATGCAAGAAGAAATTTCATTGCCATGAAATGTATATATGGTCATGGTGGCTAAAAAGTTGCAGCCGTAGCATGAAACCTTGGCACTTTCATGCATTTCTTGCTGTTAGTTTGACGGATGATAAATTAATATATCATGACCGGACTCGAACTCGAGACTTCGGGATTGCACACTTTACGTATGAGTTTCAATTAATTAATAATTATTGTTTTGGTGACGAATAATTATTAAATTCACAAAATGATCGTTGGAGGAAAGATGAAGGACTGAACTTAAAATAGAGTTCAAGAAAAACATGGAATGGGCTTGTAAAACCCATGTTTGGCCAAACCCAACCCATTAGGGTGTAGGGTTTGTGTCTTGTGCTCCAAGATGTTGATTAGTATATAAACAAACCCCTTTGTTCATTCTAATCATCCCTTGGTTCACTTGCAAACCAAATCTCCTTCTCTTTCTCCTCTTGAGTTAGAAATCGAACTACACCCTTATAGGGTTCCTACTAGATTTCTAAGCTCAAAACCATTCTTGTTTAGTTGATCAACTACACCCTTCTAGGGTTCCTACGCGATCTTCTAAACATTGTGTTTGGATTGCTTGTGAATTAAGAACCTAGCTTTTCTTATTGAAACGCTACTAATACGTGTGTTCAAGAACGAAGTGTTGGCATACTTTTGCTAACAAGGTGATTTGCCCTATTCGACTAACCCTAGTCGATCCACCATTAAACCCAATTAGGGTTTATAGTTCTTGTTCCATTGGTTTCTTGTTCTTGCTAGAAATCACAAAGAGGTACGCATCCATTTATATTCGGTTAATTTATTATTTGTATTTGATCTATTCCGCTGCGTACTCTTTGATGTTTATATGTTTTACATTATTCATATATTCCAACAGTGGCATCAAGAGCCGTTAATACATTATAATGAATTACCGAAACACATAAAAATTGAATCGTATGATTAATCACATGCTTGGTGTTCTTATGTTTTTATATTTTTCATAAACCCTAGATTTTATTTTTTTTATAAATGTCGAAATTTTTTTTTATTTAAAAAAGGAAATTAGGGTTTGATGAATTATGTGATAAAAACTTGTAGAAACCCTAGGTTGCATGAAATTTATGTGTGTATAAATGGATATTGTTATATGCCGTTTGGTTGCGTTCCTTAATTGACATGATTATTTGTATAATATGTGCAATATGGGCATTCATGACACACTATGCATGTGTTGTTATGGATTATGATTTGTTTGATTTCATGCTTATTTATGCGATTTTATTATAATTGATAAATTGTTTAGTAAATATTATGTATAAAGATTACTAAAATTTGATTAATTATAATATTAGGGAAGACCCTATTAATCGTGTATTAAATCAATTGTGTGTTTTAAATTGATTTTTATTTGCATGTCCATTATTGTTGTCGTTTGTTTATTTTATTTATTACTTTTGTTTTATATGTTATTGTGACATGATAGTAACAAAGGGTAATTTCATAAATAAAATATTAAACGGACTTAATAATGGTGAAATCTTGTTTTGAGCTTATATATATAAATTTTGAACTTTTGGTTGATTGATCGCGACTGTATTAAGTGTTTGTAAGGTGAAACTATTTTGACAAACTAAAAAGTGGGTATAAAGATGGCTTAGCATTAAATTGCGGCCTTAGTGAGCCTCCATTCTGGCTTGCCGCTCGCCTGTGAGTCAAATTTAGTCTTTACCTAACATCCATGATAACTACGAAGCACTTAAGGCAAAGTTGTAAGTTTCTCAACGCCTCAATCAAAAGTTTGGAGATTTAAGCTCGTAAAGAAACTTATGAATAAAGTTTTTTTTTACATGAAACATATGCTACAAGATGAATGCATGACATCTTTGTACATATATTTTGATTACACACATCAAAATACTACCCTTAAATTTAAGTTATATGCCATCCAATGAAACGGAAACACCTGAAATTGGATCTACGCCAGGGCGTAACCTGACTGGATTGCAATGGAAGGGCAAATTACATGATTTCATCACTAGCAGATCAACTGGTGTGGTGTCATTATGTAAGTTTGTTGTTTCTTAAATTGGTTAACTTAATTGAGTTGATAGTGGGAACTGATCACTCAAGGCATAAGAAGATGGGGATAAAACATGTTTACATTGCAACTGCGGTTGGCAAATAATGTAAATCCCATCGATTCTAGGAATTGCAATTGAATATTGGCAATTGGGACATGACTCGTACCTTATTGAATAACGTCATCACTAGCAGATCAACTGATGTGATGAACTTATGTCAATTTGGATCCTAGTTTTTCAGTGAAAATTAAATGGTTATTTGATTATGAACCATGGGTATTTAATTTTCTTGAAAATTTAATTATCAAAATACTAAAATTGAATTTTGTAATTCTTTTTAACGTATTAATGCAACATTAAAGCCGTAAACGTGGTTTGGTCTTAAATTGGTAAATTGATATAATTCTGCTTTCAAACATAATGTTTGATTGAGAAAAATTTACCGAAATGTAAGAGTCTATTTTCCATGAGAAAAGAATAAGACTCAATCCTATTCCTTTTCATGATTGAGAAAGGTATGATAGAAACATAAGAATAAGACTCAATCCTAAGTCTATTTTCCATGAGAAAAGAATAAGACTCAATCCTATCCCTTTTCATGATTGAGAAAGGTATGATAGGAACATTAGAATTGTCTACATTCTAATATATAACTCATAGCAATCCTTAATATTTAAGGATATAGCACATCTTATTTTCCATAGAAATTTCATTACTCTAATTTGGTGAATGAATTCTTCTATAACAACCAAGGCATTTGGTTAAATGGAAAATATGAGTTATAAGAAGCTGGACAGATTACCGCAAAATTGGTAAAAGGCAAAGCTAGTATTTTATCTAGTTGTTGTGCTTTAAAGGTGCTACATACCATTATGGGGATGGTAGGCCTATTAAGGAAGAAGCTGCATGCTAAAATTCTTCAAGTTAATATCATTGATGGATAATCCATCATAAACAAAGTAGAATACACATTTTAGAACCTGAGTAATTATTACGTATGGGTTTTTCTAAATGTGTAGGAAAGTAAAAACAAGCAAATTGTTTTCACTGGTTATGCAACACGTACAATGTTGTCAAATCCAGTGGGAGCTTTGTGTTGTTTACTGAATATAGAGTTATTGTTATGTTCTCTAATTCAGTGGGAGCTACAAGAATTAATTTCTGTGTAGTAGCCCAAATTATCTTCAAGATAATTACTTTCAAATTGTAGACACTCATGTTCTTAGGATAGCCATATGCGTTTCCTGATAAGACAAAGTAGTCCTACATCTACTTATGACACAAATCATATTGAAATCACATAAACAAACTTATGTTGTGTTGTTTATATACTACATGATATTGTTCAATGCACAAGTGGGAGAATTGTTCATTGTGTGCAAAGGAACAATACATAGAAATATGATGATAGGATTCTCTTAATATGCAAGGTAAGAGATCAATGTTCTAATAGGACTTATACATTTAATGTGTAAGATTATCTTATGTAGAACATGTGTCATGATTATAAGACTACTTTTATGTCTTATGATATTCAAATTAAAAGAAACACTTGAATTTACAATTTACGTCAGGGTGTAACCTGCCTAGATTGCAATAGAAAGGTAAACTACATGATTTCATTACTAGCAGATCAACTGATGTAATGGAATTATGTGAGTTTGCAGTTTCTTAAATTGGATAATTCATAAAATGACATAAGCAAATGAAGTAGTAAATTAACTTGAAATGACTATTGAAACCAAGTGATGGTGTTCACAAATACTTTAGTTATTTATGTTTATATCTTCTTATAAACATGAAGTCTTTTAACTATTACAAGACTTATAATAAAGTAAGACGTTAAACTTGTTTCAAACAAGAAATCATTGAGTTGATCAATGATGTACAACGTAAAGTGGGAATATAACAGTTTATGTCTTCTTAAGACATGAACATGAAGTAACTTGTTCAAAAGGCACTTATGTTATATAACATGCAATTGGCTTGGAAATTCTATTGTACCATTAAGTTGACTTAGTTGGTAAATAGGTAAGCCAAAGGGAATAAGTTTATCTTACATATTGTTAGTTTGTCTCACAATATTAATTCTAATGAAACATCACAAGTTGGTGGTGTGTTCAGTTAGGAAAAATCAAACTCTTGTTATATTGTTTGATTAAAAGATAAATATGACTTCTTTTCTTCCAAAAGTTATCAAGGTTAGAAAATTGAGTATGAATGAATATACTCAATAAGACTCCAACCTAGAAGATTAAATAAGACATTATGGAATGTGATGAATCACATTAAAGTCTTAAAATGAAGTTCTGATTTTGTTAATAAGTAGTTTTAACAAACAAGAGTCAGGAACTGTAAAATATTTTTGTAATATCCCAAATGAGAACGATTTAGTGTTGCTCATCTTGCTAAAGTATTTATAAAATACAAAAGGCAAGTGGGAGTTTGGTTTAGATCTTGAAAGATCAAAATTACAAAATATATAATCTTTTAAAACCACACTAGTGAAAATCATGATGAGGTTTGAAATGTAAAGGTTAAATCTCAACATGATGAAACTCTCATTCATAGATCCGTAGGGATGTCTCGGATATTTAAATAATATGCTGAGAATTATTAATTACAGGATCAAAGTAAGCCTGTTAATCATAATGACGCATTTACTAATTATGGTAAATTGCTCATACTATGAATGTTAAGATGTTGTCCATAAAGATAAGTCAACTTTGAAAATTTGGTTTATCTTAATGAAGATGAGTTTCTGCAAGAGAAGAAAAACCCTAGAGGTTTAAATCTTTGCATAAAGAATCATATGGACAAAATTGTATACATATTTTAATGTATGTCTTATGACAAGATTATTAATCATACTTAAGTAATTAACTATGATTGAATACTCTTTCCTAAGCACATTAAAATTACAAGGATGGTAATTGTCATACTCATTTTTATGAATATGAAATTTGACAATGGATTATAAAACCTCTTTCTTATAAATTACTTAAGTGAGGACGATGAGTAATTAAGAGTTTTATGAATTCATTTAATCTTTGAAAGTATACAAAATGCAAGAATCCAAGTATGGATAGATGCATGCATCAAGGAGATAAATCTTATGTTTAAATATTAAATCTATGTTTTGATTTATAATTTAAAATAAGATAACTCCTAAGTAATTCTGAAAGCTAGTGGGAGTATTATGTTTACTTATTTAAATCATATATGTTGAATAACATATAGGAAGTAACATTCTATATAAATGGTAAGTCATAACTTGGAATGAAACTTTACTTGAAAGATTTAATAAGTAAAACATACAACCTTGAATATATGTTTATTAATGTAAACATGTGCGGTAAATGAATCTAATAGAACATGATATATCATTTAGAAAGTTTAAATGGATATGTAGTACATGAATGAAATTAAGTTGGACACGAGAATTTTTCATGTACATCATGTTGTTGTTATATTATGTTTTGATAAAAGATGATTTGACAACATTGATATCTAATGAAAGATATTAGATAAGTTGTGTAATGAATATTCTAAAGGAATATATTTGGATATAGAATCACATCCTCAGCCTGGAACAATTTCTAGATTTTATAAATGAACAATTTGTAAAATTGTCATAGCCAACAAACTTGAAAGTTTGGAAGGAATAAAACATTACACATTGAAGTTTACGGAAAAGAGCATATTGTTGTTTGCATACAATGATGCTAATTAAAATTGAGATGACACTCAATACTAGTCATGGAAGGATTTCATCCTTGTTAATAGCCATGTGTACTAGTTATGCTTAACAAAAGCATAGTTGCATTATACGTTAAAGAATAAGAATACTTTAAACTTTAAAGGTTTGGAAGTTTAATTATCATAAATTGTATGTTGAGGATGTCATACACATTTTATGATGTATTATGTGGTTATATCAAATTATTTGAATGCACATATACAAGAATTTCATTATTGAAATAAGTATTCTCAAAATTCCGATAGATCAAAGTTAGTTGAATAATGCCTTGTCAACAAGTATGATTACTTGAGGCATAATTGTCAACAAGTATGATTGGTATTACTTGAGACAAAATTCATTAACGAGAATTTTCATGCATTGATCTATTTAGTATTTGGATAAAGGATTGTAAACAATAATTATTCGAATGAAATGAAGTATTGTGTTATGTTTATTTCTATTCATAAATATTGTATCCTATATTTGCATGTTTAATCCATGAATAACTTAAGTTATTCTAAATTGTCCGTTGTCAATTAATGATATGGGAGTATCATTGAACTAAGACAAATGTGAGATTTGGTATAATATATATAAATTATATTGGTGCGTAGACAAGCCAAATTCACATGATATTCAATACTGGATAAATTGGATATAGGACAAAATCCCAATTACATGATTGTACTTATGGATGTTGTCATTAGAGTAAATCATGAATATTTATCCTCAGACTTGAGATACCAGGTAACTACTGTGGATGTAGCTCATTTTCTGTAAGATAATCTAACGCTATCCGTAACTGGTAGTTATAAGGATTATTTTCAGAGGTGATGCGAAGTTCATAGGTTATGCTTGTAGTCAATACAGGATTTGGTTCCTTCAAATTTGTTTTGAAGTTTAATACTGTTTGGCCGCTCGTAGGATTAACAAGATGTTTGCATGGCCATGCCCAAGGTCTATCTGGAATACGTTCAGAAGAGTTGGTAATCTTGCTTAATCATAAATAACGAGAAACACTAGTTAATTATGGAATGACTTCAATCCATATCCATATTAACATAGTATTAGAATCAAAAGGATAAGTATGATGATGAATCATCAAAGGTGGTTTTTTCCAGGAAACCATACTCGAGATCGTTCTGGGGACATTGGCGTGTTATGCTAGACTAACCATTGTCATTGTTACATTAATCTATATCCGAGTGGGAGCTGTTAGTTTGACGGATGATAAATTAATATATCATGACCGGACTCGAACTCGAGACTTCGGGATTGCACACTTTACGTATGAGTTTCAATTAATTAATAATTATTGTTTTGGTGACGAATAATTATTAAATTCACAAAATGATCGTTGGAGGAAAGATGAAGGACTGAACTTAAAATAGAGTTCAAGAAAAACATGGAATGGGCTTGTAAAACCCATGTTTGGCCAAACCCAACCCATTAGGGTGTAGGGTTTGTGTCTTGTGCTCCAAGATGTTGATTAGTATATAAACAAACCCCTTTGTTCATTCTAATCATCCCTTGGTTCACTTGCAAACCAAATCTCCTTCTCTTTCTCCTCTTGAGTTAGAAATCGAACTACACCCTTATAGGGTTCCTACTAGATTTCTAAGCTCAAAACCATTCTTGTTTAGTTGATCAACTACACCCTTCTAGGGTTCCTACGCGATCTTCTAAACATTGTGTTTGGATTGCTTGTGAATTAAGAACCTAGCTTTTCTTATTGAAACGCTACTAATACGTGTGTTCAAGAACGAAGTGTTGGCATACTTTTGCTAACAAGGTGATTTGCCCTATTCGACTAACCCTAGTTGATCCACCATTAAACCCAATTAGGGTTTATAGTTCTTGTTCCATTGGTTTCTTGTTCTTGCTAGAAATCACAAAGAGGTACGCATCCATTTATATTCGGTTAATTTATTATTTGTATTTGATCTATTCCGCTGCGTACTCTTTGATGTTTATATGTTTTACATTATTCATATATTCCAACACTTGCATCATTAAGTTGTTTTTGTGGCAAAAATGCGTAAACCCGGACTCCATTGATCATTCTATCTTTTATTTGATATAATTAGTTTTTGCTCAAGTGGAATTGGAACATGATGTGGGACGAGATCAAGGACAGTAAATGTTACATGTTATCTTATTTAGCTGACTTTATTTATTTAATGAAGTCTACAATTAGCCGGTTTGCTAATGCTCAAAGCATATATATATGTTTAAAGTCAGCTGTATAGTCATTATAAACAAACCTTTGGATTATACTTTTATTGCATTAGTAATCAATGCATTAAAAATTGTAAGTATCGAAGAACCTACCAACTACACATCCTTCGTAAGTATGTAATGTATTTTCGTGTGTGATGGATTGTGATACAAAATGTTAATCATAGATGTTATGATATAGTAGAGTTTTTCGTGGGCTAGCTAAACTGTAATTAGTGTGAAATTCAAGCAATGATAGTATGAAATCCTAATTCCATAGGGATTGTACCCTCTTATCTTTATATATAGAGGTGAGAGGGTATGCTAGTTAATTCGTTCTTCTTGTCTTGATATAAGGTTTTATTGGTTATTAGTCTATTACTAAAGGGGGTTCGATGGTATATATTGTGTGCATAGTGTTCTTTCTTTTGTCGGTTATCATTTTATCTTGTTGTGTTGATTTTTCTTGTTGGATCTTTGATCAATACGGTGCTAAGCATTCAAGTTTGTTGGAGGTTTTATCCAAAAATTAGTATTAGAGCCTTGTTCGAGAATATTGAATCAAAGCAATGGGTTCTGCCGCAGTAGCTATGATACCTGTATTTACTTCAAGGAGTTTGCACCAAGTTTGTACATATATATGTTGTTGTATGTAGAGGATATGTTGATTGCTTGTTAAAGCAAGTCAGAAATCACGAAAAGAGTTTGATATTAAGAAACTGGTCCAGGTAGGAAGATACTTGGTATGGAGATTATCAGGGATAGAGGTAGCCGAACCCTGAAGATCTCACTATGGGATACGTGAAAAAATTCTAAATAACCTCAAAGTAGAAAATGGCAATTGGGTCTCACTACCATTGGGAGGACACTTCAAGGTGTATTTGAAGGATTTTCCGCCGAGTCATTGGATGTGAAAAGAATGAGTAAGGTCTCATAGGCAAATGTTGTTGGTATTTTAGTGTACTTGATGGTTTGCACTAGACCGGATATAGTGTTTTTAGCAGGTATTTGGCGAATCCAGGCAAAAAACCAAAAAACCACTTGGAGGCAGTGAAGTAGATTCTGAAGCACTTGAAGGGCACTACTGATGTGGGTCTAGTGTATCGTACAGATCATGGAAAGCACGTAGATGTTGACGGTTTCGTGGCTGTTGATTATCCTAAAGGCTTTGGCAAGGGTAGGAAGATAATCGGGTATGTGTTTATGGTACATGGTTGTGTCGTGAGTTGGAAAGCAACTCTGGAACATGTGGTTGCATTATCTATAGGGAATTGGTAGTCATACGCATGGCGTATAAAAACATGCACATCGGAAGAAAACACACAAACACCATACAGACCAAGCCTAAGTCCAGATCTCCTAATCAGGGACATAACCTAAATTTAAACACATAAATAAGGGTGTTTATAGAAGACCTACCTTTAATCCTGCTTGTAGTAAGCTTCTACTCAAAATTGTAGTCAATTGCACACACGAGATCGCCTTCTTCTTTGGGATTGTACTTCATGCGATCAACCATTATGGTTTTATGGTTGATTGACCCTTGGGTGGCGTCAGGTAACCACCGGTACTGCACAGGTAGAACTAGGGCTACGAACCTACACAAATTATGTGAGCACGAATGGATAAAGTCTAGTTATGGTTTGTTAACCCTAAAGTCGACCGAGAATGGAAATAGGAGAGAGATTTCGGTTAGGGATCTTTATGAGGAGTGAATAATTGTTTCTAGGATTCCTTGGTATTTATAAGGCACAAAGTAAATTCCAAGAACAATTAGAAAGCTCCCTAATTAAACTTGTTTACCAAGTAAACAAGTTTAACAAAAACACTAACACCCCCTCTAAGCGGACGAACGATTTCTCTATAAGAGTTAGGGATATATTTTGTCTTTTGTTATTAATTACCCTTTAGTAGGGATGGCAAAAAAATCCGTACCCGATGTAGACCCGATCCCCAAACCCGATTTGACTAGGAAATCCCCGAGTTGACCGGGGATGGAGACAGAGATGGGGAATCCCATAAAATATTAAACCGGGGATGAGACGCGGATGGGGATAACATAAATCACCAAACCCGGCCCCGACCCCGATTTTCTAGTGTATAATTATTTAAAATTTACATGTTTTATCCATACTCGATTAACCTATATATGTACATGTACATATGTTTATGATTATCGACATGTATGTTTATATGCATATGTGATATTTATAGGATCAAACATATTTAATTTTAGAAGTAGAAGTAACAATTACATATTACTTAACTATTTTGTCCGAATTCACATATATGATACATATTGTTTTTATATTATCTTTGGTGTTACAACGTTTACGATGCTTTCAAGTTGAACTGAAATTCTAATTAATATAACTATGTGCGATGTATGTTTGTTGATGTACTTTATGGGTCAAAATTCTTTATATTTTTTACGAGTTGGTGGAATTTTTATGTTATTTCATAAGGGTGAAGAATCCTCGAATCCCCACGGGGATCCCCGATCCCCATTGGGGATGGGGATGGGGATGTAAAGCAATTCCACAATGGGTATGGGACGGGGATGGGAATGGGGATGGAGAGTGTAAAACGGGGATGGGGATGGTAAGTACAATCCCCGACATTCCCCGCCCCGTTGCCATCCCTACCCTTTAGTAATCATTCGGGATGAATATTATACTTTGAGTAATTACCGTTTAACCCCTAAATAAAAATATTGTCATATTTTATCTAATGGATTTTCATTGCCTATTCTTTTCCAATTCATTTCTTAACTCGTTTTTTATTTTCGCTTGTATGTTCTTTTTAGTGTACACCGGTGTGACCCTTCGGCATTTCTGTAAAGCCAAGTGTGAAAGTAGTTGTGTTGTTTGCACACAAAACCTTCAGACTCCCACTTGTGCAAATACATCAACATAGGAATCTCTTTCATTGTACCAAGAGGTCCAAAGCAAGACACTGAAGTACCTCACTCACATAAACCGATTCAATACCTATGGAGTGATATTCTTGACTTAAGCTATGCCGAGCTAAGTCGAACTCAAACTTTAGGTTGAGCCCGACTCAAACTTCTGGTTGAGTCCAGGGTATATGAGTGTATCCCTTAGAACTTTATCGATATTTTCAAAAAGTACTAGGCATGAATGTATTAACCTCATAATATATAACACCCCCAAATCAGTGTGCAGTGGAATGGTTACCGGGGGTTTGACGTCAAGGTATGAGATCACATAGTTACATAGAGAACGACTAATATAAGTCGTTCTAAAAATACCTTTAATTTAAATAAAGACAAGTTTCAACATAGTTAATTCATTACATCTCTTGGTCCCAAATAAAAACAATTGCATCATAATTCATGAAGGTATGTGTAAAAACACTTCTGGAAAATGTTCATCACCACATGCCTTGCCTCGGTAATAACCAAGCAAGAATAAATCAAGCACCTGATAAAACATGCTAAAAATTTCAGCTACGTTGGTGAGTTCATATGTTTGATGTAAAGAAGTAAAGTGGACCATAAAGTTTAAGCATAGGGATATTACAACGAATACATTGCCATACAAAAGTCTATTATGCTAGCTCTAATTCATGACACCGAAGCTAAGACACTCGAGTATGCAAGTAGCACATGGTAAAAAGGCCCGGTAAGTTTCTAACCCCTGACACTTAAGTTCGACATTGTATACATTTGTTTGCCTACTATCCGGTCAAACCAAACGGGGGAGTCACCCTGATAGATCTATCTATAGCACTCGCACTTGCTATAGGAACTGACGGTTCATGAAAATGGGCATAGTGGGTTACAGTTCTTAGGCTAACACGTAATAATTTCAAAGCAAAGTATAGTTCGGTCCAAAGTAAAACAAGCATGTTTCTCACCCAAAGGTTACAAAGTATTAAAGATTAAAAGTGGGGTTACGAACTCACCTCAACAAAGTAAGTAGTCTGAAGTGAAAGTCAATGTGTAATAAGAGACTGCTCTGACACGCGACCTAAATTAGTATGGTAGGTTTTAGTATATAAAAGACTTGTGTTTAGAAAATGTTATGTGAAAGTTTAGTAATGTATGTGAGTTTTTAAAGTGTTTGTATCATCATTGCTTGTGCGGTAGTTTTATAAGTTAAAATGGTTTTTTGACGTTTATTATATAAATATGTGTTGCTCTACTTTGATTATGCATTTGGTTTGGTTTTTCATCTAATTTAGTTTGTCTGTTTTAGAACTGAGTGATTTCGTATTTATCGTCTTATACAGTTTAGATTACATAAGCTTGAGACTCCTTCTAGCACCGAGTTTGTACTATTGGACGCTCTGAAGCTGTTGTTTGTAGTTCCAGTTTTAGTTTTTTTGACAAACTTTCAATGTTTGCCGCTGCGACAAAATGAGTCAGAGAATGGATGTTAACTGATAGTAAGTCCCATAAGCCCGTTAAGTTTGACCCGTTTAGTTGCTAGTGTTATGTTAGTTTTGTCTTCTATTTAATATTATGTAATTTAGTTAATTTGATTAATATATTTTTTAGAATTCCCTCTTATTTCAATAGGCAGAAAAAGTGATCGCAAACTACAAATGAAAAATTCTGAACGGGTGACTGCAAATCGAAAGTGCAAGATGGTGTTTGATTTTCCAGCATCAAGGATCTGGTGGCATCAAGGATCTGAGTGTTACTTAGGAGCATGCGTCATATCAGTCTTGTTGTAATTGTATTGCTTGCGGTACCAATGTTTTTCCTTTTTCTATCTCGTAATTTGGCGGTAATGATAGAATTAAAATATAAACACATGTATATTCTTGTGTGATAGCGAGAATTTTCATTGGTATCTAGTATTTGCAGGTGTCATATCTTTATTTCATACCATTTAAAATTGTATAACTAATGTCGTAATCTGTTAATTAAATCGCGCACAAGAACGTGTGATCAAAACCTTGTTCTATCAATTTTATACCAAATCAAATGTAGTATTTGAGAGGGATGATCTGGTTTGTAGCCTATTTTAATTTTGCAATTGGTTGTAATGAATTGCTTAATGAGTTGGATTTTGGAGTGTGGGACTCAACAAATCATGATCATATATAATAGAAAAATTAGCTTTTCTATATTGTTTTCTAACAATCAAGTGTTAGATTTGGGTTGCTGTGTTAATGTGAAGCTTTGGTAGAGATAAGGAGTCACCAGACCACTTCTTAACTACCCTAAATTAGCGTTTAATATGAGTGGACTTTTATTCCTATGTGGGCTATGTTCATCTGTATCTCAAGTCAAATAGCAAGTGCTATTTATTTAAGACTATTAGATTTTATATAAATCACTACATTATTTAGTAACAATTTTGAATATGTTATTTTTCTTATTGTTTTTCACGGCATTTCTTAAAGCTCCAATGCCACATTATAATTATGCATGAGTAAATTCTTGGAATATTATAACCCTATTATGCAAAGAAAATTTAAAGGTAGAAGAGAGCATAAATCAGTGCTTTCATTTGTAACCGTCACCGTTAGTTACTTTTGTAGATCTTTTCTCACTCAAGGATAGAGTGAACTCATCATCAACCAATTCTTGTTATTTTGATGCGGTCATCCGCACAACCATTTGGGTCCTTTGGCGTTTTCGTAATGTCATGGTTTTTCTCAATGTTGCAAAAATCGGCTGAATCGGCCGATTAATCATTAATCGGTCATACACCTTGTTGATTTTTGAAAATCAGTGAAAAATCGGCCTAGGCAAAATAATCGGAAAAAATGGGTCAAAAATCGGCCGAATCGGCCGAAAATCGGCCGCATCGGTCAAATTAAAAAAAATAAAAATGTAGACATTCTACTTAATTTAGAGATCGTTTATTTCACTTATAACGTACAATGTGCCTTATAATTAGAATTGAAGCATTTTATTAAAGTTTGAAAACATAGTAGGCTTGGAATTAGTTAAATATTTAGTTTGCTCCCTGGAAATACCTACAATATGCAGGAAATGCCAATCCAGCTAATCACTGATTAATCCCGCCTTGGCCAATTAATCGCTGTAGGGTGATCGACCGCCCGACTACTGATTCACGATTTTTGCAATATTGGTTTTTCCAACCAAAATTCAAGCAAATAGCTAATCCTCAACAACATAGAGCTTCTTTCATTCAATTGTATTTCAAGTAGATCTAAAAAATTTAATTGGATTGAGAATTGAGCAGTTTAGTTAATCATCGTAATACTCAACTAGCTCACTTGTAAATTACATTTCCAAGATCCTCGCTATGTTTTTGATACTGCTCCATCTCTCACAACTAAAAATACATATTGAGAAAATATAGAAGTAATGCATATAAAAGGAAATGCATACCTGCTATATACGTTTATAGATATAATATCTATAAGCTTCATCCCGTAAATCTTTTAAATTTGGTTCGTTTATTCTGGAATGTTTTTTTGTTAAACGTTTTTTTTTTTTTTTTTTTTTTTTTTTTTTTTTTTTTTTTTTAACAACAACCCACTGGGTATTGTTTAAGCATAGCTTAAAAAACTATGTTTTCAAATACGAACTCATTTAACATTAATATATACCTTATTAAAACTCACTTACATTAATTGTGTGTGTTATTTACAGAAATGATGAGTTCATATTTGGAAATATAGTTATTTACAGCATGCTTAATCAACACCCACCGGATTATTGTTAGCAAATCCTTTTTTTTAACCAAGGTTTTCGACCTTTTGGCCGATTTATTCATGGTGTTTGAATCCGCCGCTACACAGACTCAAACCAAGGTAAAGCCCTTTTCAGGAGAGCTAGCAAGGAGCTAAAAATTACAAATGAGTATTACAAGCAGATCGATGTAGTATTCACAATCCAACCAAACCGAGCAAATTTTCGTGTTCCTTTTAGAAATATATCCAATCGTGAGAGAGAACCATTATATTGTTCCCAGAATCCCAGTTGTATCTCTTCGCATACGTTTTACGTCAAAGCATGTTTGTTCCGAAATCTCCATAGCAACCACAACTTCCATAGCATCCACAACGTGGTTTGGATAACTACGTGATAATTGATCAAGTCCTACCTCATGTGGGTTGCTTTATTAAAAAACAGCTTCAATTCTTTTTTATTTGAGCACTATATTTAGTTTACAAAATAATAAAGACATCCCACAAATTGTTTTCTTAAAATTGTTCTCTAATATAAAGTTGACATAAAAATATTATAGCTAAACAATAGACTCAACTAAAAACTTAATTACTCTCCCCAAAATAGTACACCAATTCTCATTTCAGAATTTATTTATCGAAAATTAAACAGTTTATTGTTTTTATTAACACTTAAAATCTAATAATTTAGATACATATTTAGATAATAGATATTCAAAGGTTCTTTTTAATTGAAATAAGGCGTTTACTTTTAAGTGATGAAGGTGGTATAAATACTTAACTTCAAATGAAATACTCCACCACAACAAAACCATCATTAGCAACCAAAAGAGCCATCACTTTTCTTCGAGACTAAAATGGGGAGACAATCCGAAGCCATTATAAACCACTTTAGCCACCCACACCCTTTACATCTCACTAACCCTCAGCCATCTCGATCCTGTTCAGCTTGCAACCACGCCCTAGGAACCGAACCATTCTACACATGCAAAGCACCATCATGCACTAACTACGCGCTTCACGTCAAATGCACCCAACTCCCTTACAGAATCACCCACCCTTGCCACCACCACCACCACAACCAGCCTCTCTCCCTGCTCGCAAGAGCGCATAAACCTAATGGTGTTTTTGCCTGCCGCGCTTGTGGCAAACACGGGGACGGCTTTGCCTACAATTGCAATGATTGTGATATTAATATCCATGTGGGGTGTGCTACCTTACCATTGTATATATCTCATGGGAGCCATACTCATCAATTGAAACTTGAGTTTTCACCACCTTATGGGAGTAATGCTTTTTCTTGTGATATTTGTGGTGTAATTGGCACAAGTAATTGTTGGTTGTATAGGTGTGTTCCGTGTGGATATGATGCTCATGTTTCGTGTGCAAGATCCAAGAAACAAGTGGTCGCCCAAAGTTCAAGAAGTGTTGTTGTCCCTCCTGAGGCTTTGTATATGCAGCAAATTAATAACAGGAGTAATCAGATACTACAGCAAGGATTAAGCGGTGGTGGTGGCGCATTACTACAAGCAATGATGGGTGGTGGTGGTGGAAATCCAATACTACAAGGAATGATGGGTGGTGGTGGCAATCCATTCTTGCAAGGAATGATGGGTGGCGGTGGTGTGGGTAATCCATTACTTCAAATGATGGGTGGTGGTGGTGGTGACTTGGGGCAAGGATTAGGCGGGTTGGATTTCAGTTCTGCCCTCGGAGGCATTGGTGATCTTGGTGGATTAATGGGGGGTTTAGGAGGTTTTGGCTTCTAATTGACACAATATTTGTGCTTCTTCAACCAAGTGTAAAAATCCCCCTAATAGTCTTTTTTTTAAATGAAAACAACTCTCACACATTTCTAATGAGTTTCGAAACCTCAACCTTTTGTTGATGGAACGCAATTGATAATACTTGGGCTAAGCCATGTCGGTAACGGTAGTGGTCAGAGTTAACCTCATCTTTTATGTCTTTCTTTCCTAATTTTCCTTGTACAAATTGTGGGAGCTGATTTGTACACCACTACTTTTGTAGTATACACGACCAAAAGTATGTTTGTGATTGCTTAACCCCTGCATTGAGTTAATTTGATCTTATATCTTAGCTTTTTTTATGGTGAAAAGATAAAATAGTCAAAATACATGCTCATCTGCACTTAAAAAGAGGATGTCATTCATCAAATCACGGCTAATAAATCTATTGTTCGGTTACAAACTCTATTAATCCGTGAAATATCAGAAAACTTTAGTTGACATTACATTCTTATAAATTAAATCAGACATTTATTGTAAAAAGTATATCACATTCTAAATTCTTTGAACAGAAGGAATTTTTCCACTGATTTATCGCTTATTTTAATCTGTTAAGACTGACTAAGCTTATGCTTGGGTAAGACCAGATGATATAAATGGATAACTATTACTCCGTAATTTAGAATGAATCATTTGAGCTAATTACTAATGTCTTAAAACAATCAAAGCCGGAAGTTTCGGTTCCTTGTGTTTTTTTTTTTTTTTTTTTTTCTTTTCTTTTTTGAACGGTGGATTTTATTGAGAACGTCATCTAGCAAGTCGCTAGAAGACGAAAAACATTACAAAGTGACAATACAAGCAAAGATTGGATTAGTAATCCAATTAGTCCACAAGGGATGGTTATGACTAATCCAAGCAAATGAAAACGACACAATGTCATCTAATAAAGTGTCTTTACTTGGAGGCCGGCTTCGAGTCAAAACAAACGCGGTTCTTGTAGCACCATACAGTCGAGAAGGTAGTTTGGACTACCACATCTAAGCAAGTTTTAAGCATTGTTGATAGACTTTAGTGGTCATCCCATCAAATTAAATCAGCCATTTGTTTTGGATTGCGTCTGACATGGACCACCAATTTTTCGCTGCTGTCCACACTTCTCGAGCAACCTTGCAGTCAATGAAAAGATGATGTGTATTTTCGATGTCGTCGTTGCACACCGGGCATCCTAGGGTTATATATGTGAAAAAATTTCTCCTCATTTGGCTTTCGCAGGTGATCGACAAGCTTCTGTTAGTGACTTGGTGCTAGAGTTTTTCTTTGCTTTGCTTTCTGTTTTATTTCCCCTTTAGGTTGTAATCTTGGAGATGCTTTTCGGTCTCTTCCTTAGAACTGTTTTGGTGCAACAGGAGTAGACTTCACTACAGATTCTTCTAGCAAAGCTGGGAATAGAGGACCTTTGTACTCAGGTAAGTAAATGTTTTGAAAATAATTTTAGTGACAATATTTGCTTTAATTCATTTCTATCTACTTGAACAATATCACGATAGAAACATCTTGGATATAAGAAAAGTAAGAAAATGTCTTACAAGTTGAATTCATGAGTAGTAAATTTTAATATTTTCTAACCAGAATTTCTTGGTATCCCTTTCGTCTTTTGTTTTCCTTTTTTTCCAAGTATTTATATGGTTTAAAAGTAAAAAATAAGATCCATTTACCTTATAAAATAAGTTGATTAATTTGTGTAACTTTATATCTTATACAGGTAAAATACTTTAAAAAAAAATGATTAAAGTAAACGGGTCAAATGAAAGCTTGCTACCAAAGAAATAAAAACAAACCTCTTAAATACAATCTGTTGATATTAACTATACTCGAACTTATGTTCGAACCAAAGATAAAATGGTCATTTAAGTATATATGTCATTACTTCCCTTTATATAGATGGACGTACAGTAATGGTAGGGGTTCCTATTATTTGGGGCCAGTAGTAACCTTGTGCGTTGAGTATCATATTAAATAACTATTTTATGTGAGGCTACTATTTATGTAAACTGCATTCAAGTGCTACAAAAGTGCAGAATTATACCTTTCTAGACTTGAGCTTCTTTTCAGATTCAGCTTTTGCACGACATTGTCTGGAGAGGGACACCACGTGGTTGAACTCCTATTAATTGAAGGTGAACCTGGTGCAAGAGATGCAATCTTTTCAGCACATGCCAAAATCTAAACAGCATGTGGAAATTTCAATTCATTTACTTAATTGAGCGATCAAGGTTACGTAAAATTAAGAAGAAATAATTTAACATAAAGCCGGTGATATGGGTCGATAGTTACCTAAATAAAGTCTATATGTTAATCCATACTAACTAGTAACTACTAAATCGATTTATTACACAATAAAAAAATAATTCATGTATTAAAATGAAATCTGTGATCATAATTTACACCCAAACAATTTTAAGAACTTTTTTAGCTGAAAAACAAGTTCTTGGGTCAACGGCCTATTTATGCCCGTTACCTAAGATGCCCAATCTTGCCACATGATAAATTAGCTATAACTAAAATTAATTAGCTATAACTAAAATTAGAACTTTGGTTGATGAGTTTAAATTACAGGAGGGTGGAGACACATCTACAGACATTTGCTCACCGTAAAAGAAAGAAGGTAATTTGATAATTACTCTATAATACTCTTTTGTAGGTAATTAATTGAACATATGATGACTTTATAAATAATAATTTATTTGAATACTTCGTGTATTTGAATCTCAGATATAATATGTTTTCATTATTTAATTTAAACGATGGTGCCAACTGCCATGAAACATATGCTCACAGATAAAATACATGGAATAAATATAAACTATACTGATTTTACACTTTTATGACCTACTGAATAACGCAACAGAGCATCTTTGTATCTTAAGGATATGCAGTTTTAAGGGGTGTTTGGGATAGACTAGATGTGCTTAATTTTAGGCTATGTTTGGGATTGGATTTTAATGCTCGATTAAGGAGTAATTTGATTGGTAAACTGTTGGATTAGGGGGTGTTTGCATTGGCCCGTGTTACTTGCTTTAAGGGTTCTTTGGATCAGTTAGCCTACAAGCACTATTTATGATTGAGTTCCTGAAAACCGCACCAGAACATATTTGTATGTTAACATGCAGTTTTAAGAGGTGTTGTGGATAGACCAGCAGCTGTTTAATAGGATGTTTGGGATTTGATTTTACGGCTGGATTAATTGGTGATTGGATTTGTAAAATCCTGGATTAAGGGGTGTTTGTATTGGACTGTGCTATCTTCTTTAAGTGTTGTTTGGATCGGTTTCTGCTGCAATTAAGCAGTCCAAGGTGCTTTTTGTTCACTAAGAGGCTCTGAATCTGAATCTAAACCGCACATCCAATATGACTGTTTGTTTTTTTCTTTTGTAAATGTCTGAATCTTGTAAAATGTAAACCAATTTCATTCTTACAAAACGTAAACACATCCGAACATTAAATTAAAGAAAACATTTGTGTCATAAATTTAACATAGTCTTGCAACATGAAAATAAAATGTCATAATCTAAAACATTCAAGGACATTGTGTCGCAATTGAATCTCGTAAACTAATCATATATTCTTGATCAGCTGCACTTCTATATGCTTGAACATCTTCATCAACAACATTATCATGTTGTAAATTTCTACTATCATGTTCTTCATGGTGATCATATAATGAGAAAAACTCATCACTTAAGCGCTCCTTCCGAATAAAATTATGAATAGCAATCTAACAAATGAATCACGAGACATGCGTAATAACTCTGTACATTGTAAGTTATTTTCTTCGAAAAGCTCTCGAGTGTATTGATACCCTGTTATTACTGCTGGTGTTTTATCTCTTTTTCGTTTTTCACTTGGGCCCAAGAAAAATTTCAATTGTTCCTTGGTAAAATTTAGTATTTCACTTGCATCACCCATTCCTAATCAAACAAAACACCTAAATCAAACAAAGTCATGTATCAAATGTGCTAAACTGATTATATTCTCTTACGCATATTTTGTGAAAAAACTAGTGTACCTAAATCAAACAAGTTGTGTCACATATTATAATGAAAACATGCCACATATATTATCCTAAACTGATGTACAATGTTGTATATATTAGTTAACAACCGGTAATTACCCATATTATGACAACTAATACACGTTCAGTTGTTGCACCAAGGATTAACATGCCACATATATGTTTGGCAAGCAGTGAACAGTAGAGTGAGCTGTAGCCACAGCTCACCGCTCACAGCTTCTTAAAGAAGCATTGAAAAAATGAGCTTTCCAAAGAAATAGCAAAGCTCACCGCTCTTTTCCCAAACGAACACTATGGCTATGTTTAGCAAAAGTAGCTGTGAGCAGTAGCAGTGAGCTGTGAGCAGTAGCCAAAAAAGCTCACAGCTTCATAAAGAAGCATTGGGAAAATGAGCTTTCCTAAAAAATAGGAAAGCCCACAGCTCTCATGCCAAACGAACACTAAAAATCAAAAAGCTCATTGTCCACCGCTCATTACCCAAAAAAAACTCCAAAAAGCTTTGTGCCAAACATAGCCTATAAATCAAAATTTTCATTGCTCACTGCTCTTCTTCTCAAAAAGCTCTGCGCCAAACATAGCCAATTTATCCTAAAGCGACACATTGTTGCACCAAGGTTTAACAAATACGTGTTTTGTTGTACAAATATTATTATCCACACATTATAATGAAAATATGCCACATCTTAGTTAACAACTCTTGGGGATTTAATAAAGATAGACCAAGGATTAAAGAACATGATTATTTGAATCACAACATGGCTACCCACAAATGGTACATATTACAATGAAAACATGCAAATTACATTGTCAAATATCATTACTTTTGATTCATATGATAACCACAAATCTAACCTAATAGTCTCAGTATCATTATATAAATCTAGGAAGTCACTCAAAATCCAAAATGCGGAAGAGTGAAGCGTTTTTTTTTTTTTTTTTTTTTTTTTTTTTTTTTTTTTTTTATATTATTATTATTATTATTATTACTAGTTATAATGCCTGCGCATGCGCCGGGATTTTTTTTTTAATTTTTTTAATAATGTATTTTTATTTATTTAAAAATAAATAGATTACTTTTTGTTTTTTTTTTTTTTTTTTTTTATTATAGTTAATTTTGATTTATAATTCAAAAATTTTAATTATGTTTTATGTACGTGTTAAAAGTTCATATATGGTATTTTCATAGACAGTGTCATCTTTAAGTACAAATTTATCGATAATTTATATAATTCACTTGTCACGTATACCATAAGTTCATCAGTATCACCTATAACATGCGGATCATAACTCATAAGCTTAATAAAACTCCTTACAAACGATGGCAATGCCAACCTAACATTACACTCACTGCAATGTTAAGGGCTCATCTTAGGTTCTTCAATTTTCTTATTCATTATCTAATGTTGACTGTTCACATACTAACAAATTTCTTAGAAAAATTGTTAATATTCAACTTTTGATTAATTCATTACATCATATCAAACAAAAATATCTTGTGTTACAAAGTACGCTACTCGACCAAGCTACCTAAGGAATTATTGTTTTTATATGTTATTAAAAAAAAAAAAAAAAAAAAAAAAAAAAAGTGAAATAAATATCAGTTTGGAAAGAATATTCAAACATATAAAAATATTCAAACATCATTACCACTAAAAAGATCATTCTCATTACCACTAAAAATATTCAAACACAGCCAAAATCTGGTAGCAACAAATGCTTCCGATTGGTATCTTGAAAATAAAAGGCTCCTCACCAACTGAACCCAACTAAACTCACCTTTTGAGTTTCTTCGGCACACCCTAATCTATCGAAGCACTTTAATTGAACCTCCTTGAATAGCTTTTAAAAATATGCGGCCTTCTTACCAAATGCTTTGTCATTCCTGTTTTTACCAAACAATTTCTTGCCACAAATCCTTTGTAAGCTTGTCATGCAACTTGAGGCCTTCATACTCAAGCAACTCCTCATGTATACACCCGAACCAGACCCATCCCCACCATGAGAACACTTTTCCCACACCTTGAATGGCTCCGAACATAATAGTAAAGTATGAACAACATATTCTAATCCTCATGTATGCAACTCAATGCCCCGTTTTTCTAATTACCCCATACTGGTAGCCTATTTTCTCTCAATCAACACTATCAAAGAACCTGCTATTATCATCCAAATGTGATTGCCAATGCAATATTTACATGACACAAAATCAACTTTTACGCATCCTACTCTCCCCTAATTGTGCCTCTCGCCTCCCTCAATAATCTTCAATCATTCCCCACTATCAACAACCATAACACTTTTATTTCTTTCCATTTGGGGAAGTCGATGAAATCTATTACATAAACAAATTTAACGCTTTAGTCATAAATTTAACCAAGCTTAGATTCCTTGTCTAGTGGAAAAGGAAATTTAAACCTATTTAGTCATAAATAGGTCGATGCAGATCACTTGTTCTCCAACGGGTTAAACACGTAAAGTCAAGAACCTTAAGTAAAAGAAACAGGTTTAAAAGGTTCAAGGTACATTTGTACTAACTAAAATGTGCAAAATACTCAAAATTTACCTTCCCAACAGTAGTAAGAAGAGCATCCAATTGAGTTAAAACGTGAATATTCGCGATCTTTGACACCTCACCTCCAACATTTACTAAAGTCCATAACAATCATTATCAGTCATCGCATTATCTACAACTCCTTACAACTGAAAGGTAAATATAGAAAGATACATACCTTATTCGTTGGAGGCAATCTATATTCGTTGGAGGCAATCTATATTCAAATCTTTCATCTTTAGTTAAGGAATTAATCGAGACTCGTGAAAGTAACTCCAGGCTTGACTTTCACTAATGGAAATTCAGAAAATTGTACACTTGCCAATGGAAAATCAATTGCAGGAAACAGGCATTCGTATTCGCTGACACTTTTCCTACGATCACAAGGATAAACACCTTGACAACCAAAGAAAAACTGCTAAATATCTACCACATATTTTTCTAAACCTGCAAATCATTTGAGTTGACATGGATGATGGATGCACTAAGCACCTGTGTCAAGATCTCATATGATTATACAAATATTGTATTTAGAATGATAAAATTCAAAACTTTTATCTAGCTTAAATTAATATACTTCAACCTCTGAAAACAAACTTGTTCTTATGTTATATATACACATACCAAATGTTCTCAACAACAATAAATGTGTTATGATCAGCCTAGTTTATAAGTTGTAAAAAAAAAAACTCTATGATCCTAATCATATTCACATAATAAAATAATGAATATTATTACAACATCTAAGGCAGCCCCTAGCTTGTATCAAACAAGCTCAATATATTAACAAATGTAAAAACACAAACCTCCAAATTGAACGAACTTTTAACCACAACAATCAATAAATCTTCAATTAACTGCAAAACAACCAACGGATATACAAATCGAATTCGAATTTATCAGTTAACTGGAATAAAAAATAACACTAAGCAAATCGAATTAGCAGATTAATTAACTGAAAAAGGAAAAAAAAAATAGAAAATCGAATTAGAGTTTATATTGATTCGAGTATTACGTATTTTTTTTTGGGTGCAAAGGTGAATTATATTAATACCAAACGCTTTACATTCGAGTATTACGTTGTTAAAACTGAATAAACACATTTGATAATTGGAAGGAAAAATCTTACCATGATTGTTGAATTTATTCAGATAACACAAAATCGATTAAAAAGATAGAGGGAATGAAGCTTCGAGTGTAGATGTGTACTTGTGTAGGGTTATGTGTTTCGAGAGAAAGTGGGTATATATGGTTTTTTTTTTCTTTTCTTTGTGGTATGTGTTAATGCCGCTTTTTTTTTTTTTTTTTTTTTTTTTTTAGTCCATAAGTATCAATAAATTGCCACCAAGTACATGTGTATTTGTTTACTTTTTGTTGCATCATAATTGAAAAACGAATTTTTATATATTTTTGCCAAATTAGGATATATTTAGCTTTATTTAAATTTAAATCTTTTAAAAATATAATAACAATAATACAATTATTACTAAATAAGGAATGATTTGATTTTTTTAAAATGAAAAAGTCTCCACTAGAGGTTTTATTTTATTATATAAAAGATTGTACTTTTTTTTCTTGTGTGTCAACAAGAGGCATTAAGCTACCCTTTCTAGAGCATTAAGATGTTTTTACCTCTAATCGCGTATAATAATAATAATAATAATAATAATAATAATAATAAACACCTAAGTCACCTAAGTAGCAAGTACAGAGAAATATCTATTCGGATAAAAATAGACAACCAGAGATGCATATATTTCGTCGAATATAAAGAGATCAACGCGCAGCATACCTACTAGGCTACTATGTAATTGTCAAACATGATGATTAGCATTATTTATTAAAAATAGTCTTAAAATACCTTTATTATAACAATTTTAATTGTATTGATTTTTAAACATCTGTGTATGGTATGTAGTATGTAAACATAATCCTACGAAAATTATTAACAATTCACAATACCAACTGTCATACAATACTAATCCATTGTCTTCATATGTTTCGATAATACTCTAAGTAAATATAAAATATATGTACACTTAAAAAACATAAAATACTTTAAAATAACAATTGCAAAATTAACACTTAATTTAAATTTTATGCCTAAGCCCTGTGCGTGCACGGTATTAAAACTTGTATCAATAACAGAATCACACAAAAACATTCAAAGATAGAGGAAGAATCAAATATGAACAAACACTCTAATAGACAAGTGTGTGTAAAAGATAACAAACTGAAATCAAAGTGTGTATGATCAGGTGTTGAGGTGCTTATGTGCTGCTTAGTTCCGGGGTAATCTTTACAGCTACAACCTTATAATATGATCTTCTCCTTAACTGCCAACAAGACATTAGGCTTCCTGAATCCTTTCCATTTTTTTACGTATCAATATTTTTAGTCCCTGCACACTTAACACGAACATAGTAAGATGTATAAATTTTAATATATTAAGTTACAATAGATACCAAGTCATTAATATTAACAATTTCACTCGTCTATGACTCTATTTATCTAAGAATAGGAGCATTCTTACCAAAGTTCTAACGCGTATTTCCGACCAAGAGCTTCTATCTTAGCAATTAGAATTGCTTCATTAAGCCTCTGCTCATCAGAATCAGGATCTCCACTTGAATCATCACATTCTTCACGATGCACACAATCCAAATGAGTACCATAGTCACACACTTTGCAGTAATATGCCCCGTGATCCCAAGTCACAACCCGATTACACACATCACAGTAGAAAGCGTAGTCCTCTCCATTCAATGGTCCCTCATAACATAACTTAAGTATATGTTGATGATCATCCCGTTTCACTGTTTCTTTCAAGTTTGCACACTTAATATTTAGATCATACTCACAGATTGAACAGTGATAGGTAAATCCGAAACCATTTTTATAGCATGCACCACAAGCAAACATGCCATTTTCGTTTCTATATGGTGAAGAGGAGAGAAGCAAAAGCGGGTGTGCTGGATGAGACTTGTGCCAAATCTCTTTTTCTAGATTAAAACAAGATTCATCAAGTTGAAACCCACAATTTTCTTCAACACATGCATAACCTTTGCCAACTAAGCTTTCTTGACATTCTGAGCATGTTATCTTCTTATTCACATGCTTTATGTTTACCAAAATTAAACCATGAGGGTGCCTAAAGTGTACGATTCCTTTATTTTTCGCTATATTTTGACAGGATTCTCCAAAGTGAGACGGTTGTTCATAGCAAGCACTTGGAGCAAGATTGTAAGTGATATTTTGAGGTATGGGTGGATTTTGGGCACTTGCAGGGACGTTCATATAATTTTGAGATGCGTATGCCTTTTGGGGAGTAGTAATAAGATTTTGAGGAATTGGAGGAACATGAAACTCGGAAACGTTATAAGTCATATTAGAGTCGTGGGTGATATTTGTTGGATATTGGGGTATGGATGAACTCTGGGCACTTATGGCTATATTCATAAAGTTTTGAGAAGCATACTTGTTTTGGGCACTAGTAGTCGGATTAGGAGCAGTAAAGGGAGAAACATGTTGAGCCATGTAAGAATCATGAGTTATATTTGTTGGATATGGATTTAAGGATGAATTCTGGCGGCTCGGGGGAAAATTTGGCAAATTTTGAGATACATACGATTGGTGACTTGTCGTTGGATTTTGATCATTATATGGAACAGAAAAATGAGACAAATTTTGAGCCATGTAAGGGTCGTGGTTGAAGTTTATTGAATTTTGAGCATGAACTGTAGGAGCCTGATTGGGAGTAGGAAATGGAGTTGAGACTTGGCCAATCTTAGGGACCATGGAAGAACTTTGTCCATGAAAATGTTGTGGCACTATTTCGGGGTTTGGGTAAGGCGTATAATCTGGATGGGTACTAGATACCAGATTTGGTTGATGAGTGGTTGTTGAATCAGAAATGAAATAAGCACACTGGACATGAAGATCAAAATCACAATCTGAACATGAATATGAGAAACCAGTTCCAATGATTTTGCAGCTATTGCAGTAGAATGAATTGGAAAGGTAAGTAGGGTAAGGAACCAAGGTAACTGGGTGCAAAGGGTGTGATGGGTGTGTTTTCGACCGGGTTGCGAGAAAGCATTGCTCGTGTAATAAGAAATTGCATTGCCAACAAGCATATATGGTCTTGTTGGCTGAAGAGTTGCAACCGGAGCACGAGATGTCAACACCTTCAGGCATTTCATGCATCTCTAGTTTGTGTGTGTGGCTGAAATGCTTGTAACCGAGTTCCATTGATCCTTCTCTCTTTTTTTGGGGGCTAATTTTTAATTTGCTGAACGGCAAGAACTTAACATATATATACATATACAAGTAGAATGAGAATTGGTCAAGAAGTGCAACTATCTATACCGCATATAAACACAAAACACAGTAAACTTAAAAACTTAAAAAATGAATAATGTTTTTAGAATAAAGTATCCTTACTTTTATAAGGCAGTGCAATCTATTAAATATTTAAATAAATAATTACAGTTTATATTACTAAGTTTTTCACTCTTACTTACTCCACACCAATATATACATAAAACAAAAATTCCATAAACAAATTGATGTTACTATACATCGTCGCTGCTATACGTGGGTAATCATCTAGTTACCTATTATCAAGGTTTTGAAACCCGGGTCGACCCGGCCGGGTTAACCGGTTCGACTGGTTCCGGCTGAAAAAACGGGTCAAAACAACCCGGGTTTCTAAAACCGGGTTAACCGGTTTGACCCGCCTGGTTTTGAGTGACCCGGGTCAACCCGGTTCTCGAAACCCTGCCGGGTTTCATTTTTTCAAAATATTTTAATAAAAACCCGGGTTGACCCGGTGCCCGGTGACTCGACCGGGTCGATTTCGAACCCGGTTTTCAAAACATTGCCTATTATATATATTATTAGGCTGACTTCATTACTTTATAAAGTCAAATGTTAGCCTGTTTACTGATTTTTAGGACAATAGTTGATATGAAGTTGTTTGGCAAAGTTGAAGATGTTGTATTTTTATTTATGTAATTTGAATCTATTTGATATATTTTTTTCGTCACTAAAGACCATTTTTCTTGTAGTAGAATTGCCATCGATCGTGTATCCGATCAAATTCACCATGTAATTTATAACCATTGTTGAATCATTAATTGAATTAATTTTTCGCCATAAATTTAAAAGAAATATGAAGTATTCATACTAAATATAGCGAACGTAGTATCTCCTAAGTTATTATTCTTACATTAATATGATGGCATGTAACAAAAAGATTAAGAGAAGAGATTAGGAGACAACGTACAAGAGCAATGTGACCGTTTATTGGTATATTGAGTTTGTTGTGCTACACCAAGTTAGCATTTTCAATTTACTCTATTTTTTAATATTATCCATTTTGCCATTTAGGCAATCATACTATTTAGAGTGAACTGCAAAAACAATCCTTGTGGTTTGTTAAATTTGGCATTAATAATCTTTGTCATAAACTATTGGCATGTATCATCTCACATAGGCCAAATGTCTAGCAAAAATATCCTTTTAAGGGAGATTTGCAAAAAGTTTTGCGAAACGTTTTGCAAAAATCATCATATCCCTCAAAGAATGTAAAGTGCTAGACATTTGACCTCTTGAACATGATACTTGTTAATAGGTGTCTGATAGTGATGATTAGTGACAAATCACAAGGATAGTTTTGCAGTCTACTCTACTAAATTTTAAATACTTGGAACAAAGTTTCGGGATTAGGCTGAGTGACTTAAACTCTAAGGTTTATTCGGTAATTTGATAATTTGCTATGACTTTTCCTACAATTCTTGGTACGTAAGTTTGTTTTGTATTAGGAAAGTATTTTATAACGATTAGTTTAGCTTATAAATGGTGATTGATAGCTTTAGTGTTTTTTGTACCTTTCAATTATGTTTTTCTACTTTGGACTAGAATCGGGTACCTTTTGTATTGTTTGAATTTGTTTGGCAATTTGAATATAGCTTCCGTTTAGTTTTGTCTATTTTATTTGTTTGTTTTTTTCTTTTGTGATTACAAACAAATAAGTACACTGAGGAGCCAATGTGAGGGGATTATGAGGGTGTGACTGGTGTTTACAAGACGAGTTTGCATTAAATATTCACATATAAGAAATTTCATTACCAGGAAACGTTTATCGTCTTGGTGGCTAAAAGTTGCAGCCATAACATGAAACCTTGGCACTTTCATGCATTTCTTGCATCATTAGGTTGTGTGTGTGGCAAAAATGCGTACGCCCGAATTCCATTGATCATTCTATCTTTTGTTTGATATAATTAGTTTTTGTTCAAGTGAATTGGAACATGATGTGGGACGCGGTCAAGAATAGTACATGTTACACACTATTTTATTTAGTTGACTTTATTAATTTGCTTAAGTCTATACTTAGCCGGTTTGCTGATGCTCTAAGCATATATAAGTTTAAAGTTAGTTGAGCCTTAAATTATAGTTTTATCGCATTGGTAATCTATACATTAACAATTGTAGGTGTCGAAGACCCTACCGACAACAGATCCTATGTAATGTGTTTTCGTGTGTGTAAACTGTAAACCAACAAGATAAAGATGAAGACATATTGTGATATAAATATTAATCATAAATAATGAACATAAACAAATAATGTAATAGTACTTGAAATTGCAATTACATTATCCGAATCGTAATCAAATGCCCCCTTTTTCCCATGTTCCTTTTACCCAGGCTTCTAGTGAACCTTTTTCTCCTTATTTCTCAACCTCAGATAATACTACATCTTCTATTTTTTGCTTTACTTTTATTTTTTAGGACAAATGTAAAATCAGTGATAGATATGTTAGTAGATTATATTTGTCTAGGTCTATGTTGGGAGGCCTAGCCCACTTTATATTGTTATTTATATTGTATGATGACATTATGGAATTGGTCAATTCATTACTTACTTGTATTGTTATTTATATAAACAATTTTGGCAGAAAAAATGATCACAAACTAAAAACGAGAAATTTAAGAACAGATGACAGGAAATCAAAAGTGCAAGATAGTGTTTAATTTTCCAGCATCTAGGATGTGGCGTTGAGTGTTACTTATAGGTCATATAAGTCTTGTTGTACTAGTATATACTCTAATGTATTGCTTGGGTACGAATGTTTTGCTTTAATTTTCTGTTCCTAATTTCGTTGTACTGGTACAATTTAAATTATTTGAACAGAAAAATATGTATTTTTTCTGTAACTTTTTCATTGTTATCTAGTAATTGTAGGTGCCGTATCTTCTTTTTTTTTTATTATTATTCATACAATTTAAATTTGTGGAACTAAACGCGTGAACAGAGCCTTGCTCTACAGGTTTATACCAAATAAAATTTAGTATTTGAGAGGGATGATGTATTGATGTAGTTTGTAGCCTATATTAAATTTCAACTGGGTTTAATGAATTGCTTAATGAGTTGAATATGGAGTGTGGGACTCAACAATCCATTATCATATTAGAAAAATTAGCTTTCTATATTGTTTTCTACCTTCTAACTATCAAGTGTTAGATTTGGGTTTCTATTTTAATGTGAAGCTTTGGTACAGAGAAGGAGTCACCATACGTCCATACCTCTTCTTAATTACCCTAAAATTTCTAAATATGAGTGGATTTTTATAGCCATGTTCGTACGTCTCTATCTCAAGTCAAATAGCAAGTACTAGTACTATTTTAGAAATTATATTTTTTTTTGGGTAAAAGGTCAACGGCCCGGTAAATATATTATCCAAAAAACGTTTAAGTACAAATGGAATGTGGCTGAAGTACCACATTAACCTCAAGCACAGACGCTTGATAAACAAGTGTTTATGACAGGCCATAAACACAAACCAAACCTAGCTAATTACAAAGTATTAAACTAGGTATAATAACAAGACAAACTTGAGATGCGAACATCCCACATCTATCCTACAGCACGAACCATTGAAGTACATAGAATGAGGGTGAAATCCCTCACCTCAGTCCCAAAGGACACTTACAGTACCACGATGCAGACGAAACCATGGTAGTAAATATCCATAGCAAATGCTAACCCACAAAACAGGTCGAGAATGACCAATCTGTATAAACGTGTGATCACAGGTCCACATAATCTTCATAAACATAGTTCCAGGTCCCCACACAATCGTATCATCAGTTTAACATCATTGAATATCACTAAAATCAGAACTTGATGATACGAACATGTCCATGAGTAATTCAATCCCAAACTTGCAACTGATCAAACCCCAAAAAACGAATTCAAAATCAGTATAATCATCACGAGCTAGGGTTAAGAAAACCCTAAAACCCATGAGCATTCGTCTCTCTCCTAACCCTCGTACCAAAGTAATCATTCCAAATCAGAAGCCTCCCAAATCAACCATACAACGACCAAACTCGATTTACAGGATTAAATAGATAAAACCAATCCCTAAAAAAGGAATATGATCATCCACGAAGGCCAGGACATGATACTACGATCAATACCAATCCAAATCGAGAGAACCCTTAAACGATTGCAAGAGTAATCGTGAAGCCAAAAATCGTTTAGGGTAATAAGAAAATCGACACAAAAATAAACCCTAACAATTAAATCGAATAGAGTACAAGAAAACGGTTAGGGTTTATTATAAGGACCCTAATGGCGGTTAGATAAATATAATGATGAGCACCGATTCCAAAACTCTAAACCAGCAGGGTAGGGTTTCAGAAAACCGCCAAACAGGAAAATAGGGACGATTTATAAGAATAAATTCAACTGGTAGCCGACCTATAACCCTAACAAATCAGATCCTTGATCGTTGCTTCAATAATCCCAAAGGAGAGTAGAGAAAAAACGATTTAGCATAGGCAGAATTGTTGCAGATTTGTTAGGGTTAGGGAGGCCAGAAATCGCCCCTAGAGAGAGTTTTTTTAGTCTCTTGTCAATGTGTGGCAAAGGCTATTTTCGTGGTGGAGGTTTTTATTTTAGAAATTATATATATATATATATATATATATATATATATATATATATATATATATATATATATATATATATATATATATATATATATATATATATGGATGAAATCAAATAAAAAGAGAATTTTTGGTAAAAGAATAAGAAGGATTTTGAACCCTTGATTTAATATCAATGGATAAGATTAACTTTAACTATAAAGGGTATAAAAGTAAAATTATAATCCTAACAACCTTATACAATAAAACCCAACTTTATATTATACTATAATTCTTCCCCTTTTTTCACCACAATTAAGGTGTAATGTACAAATTCTTTATTTATTATTATTGTTAATGAAACATCAATATAGAGATAAAAGCAAATATAGAATGAAAATAATATACGAGTAACTTGGTACATGTACATTATTCTTTAGCCAACAAAATGAACCTTAGTAGTTTCGACAACAACATATTGGCTAGCAAAGCTTTCAATCGATAACTCCAAGTTTTGCACATTCATGGCATCCTATTGTCGTTGTCCTTCTTTTTCCAGAGAAACACAAAACTAGTAGCCAACAAAATTAGACTTTTGAAGATCCTGCAACAGCTCTTGAATATACAATATCTTGCTCTAGAGTCTACCAGTGTTGAGCCATATGTGAGTGAATTTTCCTCAATGAAGATTCTAGATCTATAATGGAACTTTTATTGATGGCAGATACATGACAACTCTTATCGCCGGACTTTTCTTTCTATCCAAGGACTGGAATGTTGTTACTTTTCTTCTTCAAACCTGATATCATATTAGAAACATGTTCCAACTTCAATCATAAGACACAATTCAAGAATTGTCTTTTATATATCCAATACAACGTCATTTTCCATAAACTATTAAGGTAAAAGAGATTATATATGCTACTCTAAATGACAATTAACTGAAATTAGTTTACTGTTACCGACTTAATGGGCATATCATAGGCGTACTCTATTACCAAGTCATAAAGATTTCCAAACGAATAAAAGGGAAGATTTTTTTTTATTACAAAGTCACTAGAAAATTAATTGAAGTAATAAATTAGAATATAGTTCAAAACTTTTGTGGTTGAATTTCCTTGTATTGATCTACATTGAAGCATGAAAAAAATCAATCCTATAAAGTTGATACATAGCTAGAGTTCACGCATCTGCATAAGCAATAAACACAATGATACATCGTTAAGTTATATTTTACATATTCAAATCTAGTTTCTTCACTCTTTCTCCCTATACACACAATAAGTTTTACATATTCAAATCTGCTTTCTTCACTCTTTCTCCCTATACACACCATAACAGAAATAAGTATAGCAAAGTACTAAAAAATGTTGTTCCAGTTCTTATCAATATATATTTTAATGCACGCGGCGATTCCTTTCTTAGCATACAAAGTGTTTAGATATGTTTTTCCATTTCTTATCAACTTCTAAAAGTTATCACTTTACCTAACTGCATGTGAAAACTAATGCTCGTTTAGTTCGTTTTAATGCACAAAAACATGTATTTGACTAACTTCCTAAGAAAACTAATGCGCGTTTAGCCCACTTTTAATACCGTATAAGTCGTAATGGAGAACAATTGATTTCTTTCACTCATCACTTTCACAAACTTCCTATGAAAACCAATGCTCCTTTAGCTCTGTTTTAATGCACAAAAACATGTATTTGACTAACTTCCTAAGAAAATTAATGCGCGTTTAGCCCACTTTTAATACCGTATAAGTCGTAATGGAGAACAGTTGATTTCTTTCACTCATCACTTTCACTAACTTCCTATGAAAACTAATGCTCCTTTAGCTCTGTTTTAATGCACAAAACATGTAATTTTCAACCGAGAACATGCTCATTTCCTGCACTTATCATTTTGACTAACTTCTTATGAAAGTAATAGGTTTCTAGCCCGCTTCTAACACAAAAAATGTGTCAGCCATAACTGAGAACATGATGATTTCTTGGACTTATCACTTTGACTAACTTTTTATGAAAACTAACGAGCATTTAACCCGCTTTTAATGCACAAAAACATATTAGTCTTAACCGATAACATGCTCATTTCCTGCACTTATCATTTTTCTTAACTTCACGTGATTACTAGTGCTCGTTAGCCCACTTGTAATGCACAAAAACATATAAGTCTTAGAACATGATGATTTCCTGTAATTACCACTTTGACTAACTTCATATAAAACTAATGGGTTCTATCCTGATTGTAATGCAAAAAAAACATGTAAGTTTTAATCAAGAACCTGTTGATGATCTGCTCTTCTTGCTTTGACAAATTTCCTATGAAAGCTAAAGCTCATTTAACCCGCTATTGATGCACAAAAATGTGTAAGTTTTAACAGAGAACACATATTTCCTAAGCCTATCACTTGAGCTAACTTTTTGTGATAAATAATGCTCAATTATCCCGTTTTAATGCACTAAATCATATATCTTAACCAAGAAGATGTTGATTTCCAACGCGTATCACTTTGACTAACTTTATATGAAAACTAATGCACGTTAGTGCATTTTGAATGCTCACGAAATGTAACTTCAAACAAATAAGGATTTCACTAACTTTGTCACATTCCTACCAACATTATATGAAACTTATGCACATTTAGCCATTAATTAGTACACATTTAACCCATTTTCAATTTGCAAAACAGTTTATTTCGCATAACACATGATTATCCAAACTTACCGCACGTTTCTAACTGCCTACAAAAATAAATGCACATTTAGCCAATTTTTAATGCACAATGGAGTGTTATTCCACATAACACACGATTACCAAAACATAATGCACTTTTACTAACTCCCTACAAATATTAATGCATATTTAACCCCTTTTTTAATTCGCAAAACGGTGCTCATCGCACTGCTTACAAAAATAAGTGTACATTTAGCCTATTTTTAATGCATAAAGCAATGCCATCCCATATAACACACGATTACCTAAACGTATCACAGTTTTACTAATTTCCTATAGAAATTAATGCAAATTTAGCCTATTTTCTTAATGCATAAAGTAGTGCGATTTCATATAACACACGATTACCCGAATGTATCACAGTTTTACTAATTTTCTACATAAATTAATGCACATTTAGCCTATTTTTTAATGCATAAAGCAGTGCCATTTCATATAACACACGATTAAGCGAACATATCACAGTTTTACTAATTTCCTACAGAAATATTGCATATTTAGCCTATTTTTTTAATGCATAAAGTAGTTCAATTTCATATAACACACGATTACTTGGACATATCACAGTATTTCCTATAGAAATTAATGCACATTTAGCCTATTTTTTAATGCATAAAGCATTGCCATTTCATATAACACGCGATTACCTGAAAGTATCACAGTTTTACTAATTTGCTACTGAAATTAATACAGATTTAGCCTAATTTTTAATGCATAAAACAGTGTCATTTCATATAACACACGATTACGGGAATGTGTTAATACAAATATCGCCTAAAAACGTTATTTATATTTTACGATCTTCGCTAAGTTTTGTTAATGACAAATGTAAACTTTAGTTTCTAAGTAAAACATAATCTTAGTTTTAAAGACTTGCATAAACTAGACTTTTGCTACATTTTACATTTCATAAAACACAACACTTCTTATTTTCTAAAAATAGAATTGTCACATCACATTTATGGCAAGTTTTGTCATTATACATTTATGGAAAGAAATGTGTTTGACTTACTTAGATGTTGCTTGCAAGTTTAGTGTTTGACTTAATGTTATGTGATGTGACATTGTTTGGTTTGCAAGAGTAATAAGATGTGACTTGGTTTAGTTTGCAAGATTTATTGCAAAACCAACTGGAAGCCCGGCGGTACCCTGGAGGTACACGGGCGGAACCCTTCTCAGGGGTCCGCCTGATCCGCCAGACCTGCAGAAGGTTTTGGCTATAAATATTGAGCCACAAGTTGAATTTTGGCTCATCACTTGACATTATATTTTTACACACACATTCATTCTTTTATCTAACCTCTTAACATTTCATATGTGAAGTTTCTTTTTGTAGCAAAGAGATTCACAAGCTTACTAAAAGTAACAAGTATTCAACACAACGTTGCAAGACTTGTTAGCTTAGCATTGTGTAGACTTGTGTAGTTTACACTTCATTTGATTGTGTATTTTTAGTAGTGATCGGTTAGTATTTTAGTCCTCAGAATACAAAGTGTATAGGGAGTAGTTGTACCCTTGTAAAGAACTAACGGGAGTGGTTGTACCCTTGGTAAAGAACTCGACATCTAGCTTTGTGTCGGTAAAAGTATAAGCGACGTGTAAGGTTTTCTCCGCCGGTGAAAGGAGCTTGTTGTCACACCCCTAAAATCGGGTCCAGCGGAAGTATACGTGTAGCTGGGGTGTAACTCAATTGGTATTACAACACAATTTCAAAAATGGTTTTCACTTCAATCATTTAGAATAAAATAGTTAAGTCAAAAATATTGTATTTACATTGTTAAAAGTAGCGCGGAAGTAGGCCCTTAAAATAGTTTAAAACGGTCCCCAAATGAATAATCAGAGTCTTCTATGACCATGCCATACCCTGCCAAAACCTCCTGTAGCGTGCCATTGGTTAAAACCTGAAAATACATGCTAAGGCGTCAACACGAGGTTGGTGAGTTCATAGAGTTTGTTTAACAAATAAAGTTTATAGAAAAATGGTCACACAGCAAAGGCATCGTAAATCCACTCAGTTGCAAGTCCCGCCATAAGAGACTTGTAACTTGTGTGTTTACAACCCACTGCCAAATAGTTTAGGTCTAGTAGTCAAGCACAAGTGGTCAATATAGTTCACAATATGGATACATAGTATATAATAAAGTAAGTGGCAAGGCTCCTAAAATAAATAATATGCGTTCTGTAGACAGGGGAACGAGAGGTTGGTCGACCTCTAATAGCGCTATCCATACTACCTACTGCCCCACACAAGGAGGCCGCACGAACGGTACGTATAAACTGGAGTGCGAACGGCAAACCAGCAGGAGACTAACAATTGCTGATGCACGTACGGTACATCTTTCACAAACTATTATATAGTAATAAGTCAAAGTTACTCCGTAGACAGGGGAGATTTTATGTTGCTCCGAACATGGGAGACTTGATAATGCTGCTCCGTAGACAGGGGAGACTTTGCACTGCTCCGAACATGGGAGACTTTAGGTTATAGTACGTACGGTACTTTAGGGTCAAAAGTTTAAGTCAAGTTCAAAAGTTCAAAACAAGTTATAAGGTCAAGTAGTAATTCATGTAAAAACGAGCATGTATTCTCCCCCAAAAAGTTAACAAAACAATTTAAAAGAGTAGGGGTTATGACTCACCTGGTACGATAGTTACGAAGACAAAAGTGGTTATGATGGAAATGAGGTTCGGTCACTAACCGCGACCTATAATGAACGAATGATACGATCTACTTAAATTATGAGGGGATGCGATGAATGTACATGCACATGAAGCCTATACCACTCATAGTTTGAAAATAAGTGTTGGCGTTGATTTATAGTGTTTCCATAACTTAAGAGAATATGTGCTATTAGAAGTTGTCAAATATATATATAGTTCGCCTAGTTTCAAAAGTGTATATCTTGGTCGTTTTAAGCTCGTTTTCTACGTTCTTTACATCCCCGGAATCGTAGGACAACATACTAACCTATTATTGATAAGTCGGAATGGCTAGATCAAGTTTTATGCTCAAATTTGTCCGTGAGTACTGTTCATCAGCAAGCAGTTTTTCAGAAAACTAGTTTTCGTCGTTAAATTCGGAAAATCATATCTCCTTCGTTATTAACTCGTTTTAATCCGTTCTTTCGCCAAAAGTTTCGTTTTTGAAAGTATTTTCTAAATCTTTGGTCAAAAATTACCCATCATCTACTGATTTTCCCACGTTTTAAAAATATGGACAGTAGGTATATATATTGTTTCAAAAACCATTTCTAGTGTTCCAATCTAGTTCCAACTTCAACCAAACCACTTTCAATCACCACAAATCTAGTCTAATCATACCATACACCTTCTTAGGGTGTCATGGGTTCCTAAACATCATAAATCAAGTGGATCTAACAAGGATCTAACCATAATCCATTTCTAGTGCTCAAAAGTTATATATATAAATGAGTGGTATAATTAACATATGCATGTAGATCTTGAATGGAAATCATATGACCATAAAAATAACATGAAGAAATTATGAACAAGAGTTTGACAACTTACATAGAAAGATTATAGAGCTTGGATGAGTAAAACCTAAGAGACCTTGAGTTTTTAATACAAAACTCAAACAAAGACAACAAAAGGAACTAGGAAAAGACTTGATCTTGGAAAAAAAATATTGGGTTTCTTGCTCCTTGGTGCCTTGGCCGATTATACATGAAGAGAAAAAGAGGAGAGAAATTTTTGTAGATAGTTTGTGTGTGAATAAAATGAGCAAAACAACATTAGGTGAAATGTATATCTATTCTAGTCAAGTAGTATACTTAATTTTAGGACAAGATCCACAAAATGTGGAATTAAGTGAGGGGGAAGGCGTGGGTTGTGTAAGAAAAAAAAAGATGAGTTGGTGACTTGTGAGATTTATGTAATATTATGCTAGATATTTTAGTTTTAAGGGATACCGGGTACCGAGTTTGCTAGAAATAAAGTTTAACGGTACCAAATAAAATGTGACAACGTTGTAAAAATTGTAAAATAATATTCCTGATGAGAATCGGAAGTTAAAATAATGATCGGGTTTGAAATATCGCAAACCGACGGAGTTATAAGCTTTGACCGGAAAACGTAACAGTTGATTTGAAAACACCGGGTAAATTAATAATATAATTTTTATATTATTATTATGAGTATAAAAATATGTTAGGACCATAGTTGGGATTATCGGATCAATTATTCAAAATAATAGTTTATAGGATAACGTTTATTAGGTAAATAACTGTACGTATACAGAAATGACGCATCTCACGCATAAACGACAAATTTTCTCCGGATGTGAATAGTGTTTTATGAATAGTAAAATTTTTAAACGCTTCTCAGAATATCAAACTGACCTCAAAAATGATGAATAGTAACCGATGAATAGTAAATGTGAAAGTTCGGGAAAAGACCAGAATTTACGAGTTGTGACAGTCTCTATCCCTTACGGGAACTTCGTCCCGAAGTTCAGTTAACGTTGGTCTCCGAAGTTCAGTTAACGTTGGTCCCGAAGTTCAGTTAACGTTGGTCTCCGAAGCATTGGTAGTAATTTTAGACATTTGCTCTAAATTGCTTAAGCTGAGTTGGACATGCTCATTTAATTATTTTTAGTCTTAATCAATCTCTGTATCTTCACAGCACAGCTTACAACAATCTTTTGAAGTGAAAATAAAAAACAGTTTCAAGTTATAGGGGTGTTTGGTTGTGCACTGTTCTGTTGGTATAAGCCATCACTTAGCTTGTTTTTCTGCACCATTAGTATTGTTAGGACATATTAGGTCTAGGTATACCAAGAAATTGCATGCTCAACCTCAAAAAGTCAAAAATCTCATTTTCACTTCATTTTTCATAAACTGTCATTGCATTAAGGCCCATAATCTACATACTAGTTTAAGAGTTGATAATCTAGCTTAATTTCACACCTTACTAGCTTAGAATAACATAATCAGTGGGTAATTTTGATTCAAAGTTCATGAAAGTCAAATCATTAGAAAATATCAAAAGTCAAAATTTTACTTTGACAGAAATCTCAAAAGTAGCACGATTTGTTTTGAATTTTGTAGTGAGTTTTAGAGCTTGTGCTTTTTAGGATTAGTACTCCCCCAGCTGGTCTTCAAGTTTCCATCCTTGTTTGATTTTTACAATTTTTCTTGTGGGGTCCACAGTCCTCCAAAGTGGGCTGCAGGGGAGATCTGTGCTCTGCATCAGCAGACACACACCCACCACCACCACTTGGTGGTGGTTTTCTGACCACATCAGTGGCCTCCACAAGCCCAACTTTGTTCCATTGAAACCCTCCCCCCCTACCAGGCTTTGGATTTTGACACTTGGTTTGACCTCAAACACCCTGGGACCCACCTGGAATAAACCCTCAAAGTTGTCCCATTTTTCTGAATTAAGCTTAGTGTCAAGTGCTTATTTGTTGGCTTATTTACTTATTCAGTGGTCCCCTCTAGCTTTTTCTTGTTCAAACATGTTCCCTAAACTAGTTTGAATCAGACTTAACCATTGTGGGTCCCACTTGATCTCATTTGAGCCCATTTTCCTTCTTGGTCAACTTTGGTCAACTGTTTCAATAAAAAGCCCTCAAACAGCTTATTATTAAGTTATAAAAATCTTGTGTTCACAAAAGTTGTTAGTTTTTAGTTATAAAATAGGTTTGTAAAATAAAAATCAAGAAAAACAAATTTAATTATAAGTGATAGTTTCTATTTAATGTAATTTAATTTTAATTTTCATTTTTAAATTTTTATTAAGTACTTGGCTATTTTATATTTTTCTTAATTTCCTTTCATATTAAAGTATTTTTATTAATTTTCTCAGATTTTTATTTCATCATTTGGTATTTATTAGATTTAATATTAGTTTTATTAATTATTAATTAATAATTAGTTTAAAATAGAATAACTAGTTTTTATTAAGTAAAACCTAGTTTTTATATTTTTTCTAGCTTTTATATATTATAATATAATTTTAGGAATTTTTCTAGAATTTTTACTGTTCATTTACTAATTTTTATAATTTAAAATAGTTTAATTAGGTAATTAATGTTTAATTAGTAATTAATTAATAGAAAATCCACAAAAAGACAAAAACACTTATTTTTAATTTTAAAACTTATTTTTAGTTATTTTATAATTTTAGAAATTTTATTTTCATTTTTCTAGTGTTTAAATAATATTGTATTATATTTAAGTTGTTTAAATATTAATAATTAGTAATAATTAGTATTTAATTAATATTAAATAATTAAATAGTGTAAAAATTTATTTTCTTTTTCCAAAAATTTTCTTTTATCTTGTAGTTTGTAAAAAAGTCATTTTCACCCCCTGGGTGTTTTCAGATTTCATTTTTCACTTTTTATTTGGTACGTTTACATTTTATTTAAACGTGAACGTACGCGTTTTAAGTTTTAAACGTTTCTGGTTTTTCCTAGCTTCCAGTCTTGTTAATATAGTGTATTTAAGCTATTTTCTTTTATATTCCAGTAGTGTAGTAATCACAACTCACTTATACCCATTTCCGTCTAAATTCACCCCGATCACAAACCGTTTTGATTACCATCCACACCTCGCTGGGACATAACGACCCTGAGAAACACTATATTCCGCGGAGCATTGACTCTAGGCAGTTTGACCTTGCTGACCATTCCCTGGTCAATTCAGGTTGACCGTTTGGAGCCAATCAAAATCTGGCGCCGCTGCTGGGGAGGTTGTGCGCGTATTCTACACGGTTTTACAGATTGGTGAACCTGGATATACATCCACTGTATATTTACCATTCTTTGTTCATATTTTCTTATTTTCAAAACAAAACAGTTCCTGAAAACTTTTTAAAATTAGTTTTCAACGAACACAAAAACACAAAAAGATTTTCTTTTTTACAAAATGTTTATCAAAAATACCAAAAATATTCACCTTTACCCTCCTACCTTTTTGATTCTTCATCCCTTTACCCTCTATCCTTTTGATTCTACCTTCTTCCACTTGTCCCATAATTGATTCTAATGGCATCTCTCGATGACGATTTCTTTGAACAAAGGGCCTTTAAAAGCAAAGTTGAAAAACTTATGGCCGTGTCAAAAATGTCGAGATGTCGTGTTTGGTAATACAAATATCGCCTAAAAACGTTATTTATATTTTACGATCTTTGCTAAGTTTTGTTAATGACAAAGTATAAACTTTAGCTAAGAGTAAATCATCATTTTGAATGTTTAAGTCTTGTTTAACTAATGTTTACATTTTCTTTTAAACTAAACATTGTTTTTATTTCTTAAATTAGAAAGTGTCTTGTCACATCACACTTATTTCTTAAAATAGAATAGTCACATCACATTTATGGCAAGTTTTGTCTATATGTATTTATGGTAAGAAATGTGTTTGACTTACTTTGGTGTGGCTTACAAGTTTTGTGTTTGACTTGATTTAAGTGATGTGACATTGTTTGGTTGCTAGGAGTTATGAGACAAGACCTTGTTTGGTTTGAAGAGTTATTGCATAAACCTACTGCAGACCCGGCGGTACCCTGGGGGTACACAGGCGGAACCCATCTGAGGGTTCCGCCTGATCCGCCAAGCATGCAGTATGGTGTGCTATAAATACCAAGCCATAACTTGATTTTTGGCTAACCCTTTAGGACTTATTCTCACATATTCTCTCAACTAACTCAGTAACCCTTGACTTGTGTGATTCTCTTATGTAGCAAGGAACTCCACAAGATTATTCAAGAAGTTGCAAGCTTCAACTCTAAAGTTGCAAGTCTTGGTAGCTTGATCATGTATAAGCTTTGGTAGTTTATACTTCATGTGTGTCATGTATGTAGAAGTTATAGGTTAGTATTTTAGGCCTCAAAATACGTAGTGTGTTGGGAGTTGTTGTACCCTAGTAAAAGAACTAACGGGAGTGGTTGTACCCTTGGTAAAGAACTCGACATCTTGCTTTGTGTCGGTAAAAGTGTAAGCGACGAATGGGAGTGGTTGTACCCTTGTAAAAGAACTCGACATCTAGCTTTGTGTCGGTAAAAGTATAAGCGACGTGTAAGGTTTTCTCCGCCGGTGAAAAGAGCTTGTTGATTAGTGTTTATAACTCTCGAGTTGGAAACTCGGGGCGTGGATGTAGGGCAAGGAAAAAGAGTCCTTGTAGCCGAACCACGATAAACTATCGTGTTGTGGTTTGATTGTTTCTTTCTCTACCTTTGCTTATTATATGTTGTTGTTTAGTTAGAATTGTTGATCACATATAAAGCTTTTCAAAGAACCAAAACAAGTAATGTTGTTCTTACATCTTTAAACATAAGTAAAGTTTTTCAAAGAACTAAACAAGCAAAGTTAGGATCATTACAAGTAAAGCTTTTAAAGTATGAAACAAGTTAAGTTGGAATTGTTATTCACATGTAAAGTCTATTCAAAGAATCAAACATATTAAGTTGTGCTTATATCTTTAACCAAACATCAAGTTCTCAAAAGTTATTTAAGCTAAATAAGAATCGAAAAAGCGGTAAACTATTCAACCCCCCTTCTAGTTTTCCACAATTGGTATCAGAGCTACGTTACTCAAGATCTTTAAAATAGAATGTATTTTAAAACTTGGATCGATCCATGGATTTTGAAAATCTCAAAGAAGGGCAACCAATTCAAAACCAACCGCTATTTGAAAAAGAAAACTTACTTGAATGGAAAAGTAATTTTGAAAACTATGTAAAATCAATTGATCAAGATCTTTGGCATATTATTTCTTTTGGTAATTTCAAACCAAAGAAAACAAGTTTTTGAAAACCAAGATAACTATCTTAAACTTGATAAAAATACTAAAGCTAAAACAATGTTTTACAAAGCTTTAGTACCAAATATGAAAGAATGTATTTTTGTCAAAAGGCTAATGATGTTTGAAAAATATGGTAAACTTTCATCTAGGAATATGTCAAGTCAAAGATGATCAATTTGATCTTACATATGAATTAGAAGTTTTAGAAAAACTAATTGATAGACACTTAGTAGAAGTTAATACATGTGCTACTAGTTTAAATGTTTTAAATGAAGGTACAAGTGAAGATGAGTACGTGTGTTTTGATGAACCTGCTTGCGTATCTTGGAATGTAATAGATATTGACGAAGACAATGATCCGGTAGTTTATTGTCAACTTATTGATACAACAAGCAAGGTGTTAGTTAAGGTGATTACTCGTGTCAAGCTCGTAGTAGTGTTGCTTGCGATTCATGGAATAACTCGGATGAAGATGAAGTCAATCATCCGGTTTGTGAGTCTATACTAGATAAAACATCAAGCAAGGTACACTTTGAAACCAAACTCTTTTGCTTTGATTAATTTATCCTAGAGTTTTCTTGTCACACCCCCAAAATCGGGTCCAGCGGAAGCATACGTGCAGCTGGGGTGTAACTCAATCGGTATTACAACACTAGTACAAAAATGGTTTTCAGTTTAATCATTTAGAATAAAATTGTATAATCAAAAATGTTGAATTTACATCGTTAAAAGTAGTGCGGAAATAGGCCCTTAAAATAGTTTAAAATGGTCCCCATAATAATTAATCAGAGTCTTCTATGACCATGCTATGCCCTGCCAAAACCTCCAGTAGTGTGCCATAGGTTAAAACCTGAAAATACATGCTAAAGTGTCAACACGAGGTTGGTGAGTTCATAGAGTTGGTTTAACAAATAAAGTTTATGCATATGTATAAAGGTTTCCCAGCAAAGGCATCGTAAATCCACTCAGTTACAAGTCCCGCCATAAGAGCCTTGTAACCTGTGTGTTTACAACCCACTGCTACAATATATAGTTTCTCAGGATTATATTCACCCAAGGTCAAGTATAGACACAAAGGCGGGGAACCACCATCCCAAATAGTACCTGTCACCCAACGTCGCATCTGTTTTGGACTTGGGTGGGGGGTGTTTCCCCATAATAGTACTATCAATACCTCTCCTTTGACAGTTTACTGGGTGTCGTTTCCCAAAGCATAAAAGTTTACTGGGTGTCGTTTCCCAAAGCATAAAAGTTTACTGGGTGTCGTTTCCCAAAGCATAAAAGTTTAAACGTTTCAAGTATCAAGTAAGTATAACACAGTTAAGTATAACACAATCACGTATGTATAAAATCAAGTATAAGTATAATCAAGTATAAGACAATCAAGTATAAATGTTTTGAGTATCAAGAAAGTATGTTTTGAGTAGTTATACTAGTTGGCAAATAGTTGAGCATGTATCTTCCCCCAAAGAGTTAAAACAAGTATAAAGAGTAAAAGTGGGGCTATGACTCACCTGGTGCGATAGCTACGATGACAAAGTGGATACACAGAAAATGAGGTTCGATCTCTAACCGCAACCTAATATGAATGATAGTGATCTACTTAGATCATGAAAGGATGTAATGAATGCACATGCACATGATACCTATACCACTCGTAACTTGAAAATACGTGTTATTGTCAAAGTAAAGTATTTTCCATACTTAAGAAAAATAAGTCCAACTAGGCTTATAAAAACTTGTCGTAATATATCGTATATAAAAACGTTAGTGTTATATTCCTCGTTTTGAAAACCTTAAAATATCGTCTAGTAGTCGCATAAATAAACCTTGGGTCGTACATATTTCATTTGTTAAGAATATATTCCTTCGTAACATTTCTAGAAAATATACCATTTAGTACGTAAGTTATTATTTTTATTTATATATATATATATATATATATATATATATATATATATATATATATATATATATATATATATATATATATATATATATATATATATATATATATAGTTTTGACTATTTTAAAACATGTATAACTTGGTCGTTTTAAGCTCATTTTACTCGTTCTTTATATCCACGGATTCGTTTTAGTATATACTAATATATTTTCGATAGCTCGGCTCCTCTAGGTTACGTCTAACGCCTCTATTTGTCCGTCTAAAAAGGCCAAACAGCATGCAGTTTTCAGAAAATATAGTTTTCGTCGTTAAACTCGTTTTTGGCGTATCTCCTTCGTTATTAACTCGTTTTCATCCCCGTTTTCGGCCATAGTTCCGTCTCGGAATGTATTTTCTAAATATTTGGTCAAAAGTTACCCCAAACCCACTGAGTTTGCCACGTTTTCATTTTGAGGACAGTAGGTTTATATAATGTTTCAAAAATCATTTCTAAGGTTCCAATCTAGTTTCTAATCCAACCAAACCACTTTCAATCACCACAAATCTAGTCTAATCTTACCATACACCTTCTTAGGGTGTCATGGGTTCCTAAACATCACAAATCAAGTGGATCTAACTATAATCCATTTCTAGAGTTTCAAAGTTATAAAAAGTATAAATAGAGTGGTATAAACTAACATATGCATATGGATCTTGAATAAACAACATGAAACTAGAAAAATGAAAGTATGGAAAGATCAACAAGTGATCTTGAAGCTTACTTGATGATTGGATGAGTTTTGAAGATGATGATGTAAAGAAAACTAGAGTTTTATCACAAAACCCTAACAAGAAATACATATGAGACCCAAAGAACACTTGATCTTCAAAAATCCATGGTTTCTTCTTGTTGGTTGTTCTTGGCCGATCCACCACACCCAAAGGAAAGAAAAGAGAGAAAGTTTCTAGTTGTGTTATTTGATGAAATGAGAAAATGGGATGAAAAATGTATATCTAATAATAATAAAACTTGTACAATGAATAAAGCAAGACAAGATCCACATTTTATGGAGGCTAGGGGGGGGGGGCGGTTTTACAAGGAGGAAAAAGGAGTGTTTGGTGGAAATTAATGATCTTGTCTCACAATTGTATGTATTAGTTTAGTTTAAGTTGTGTATTGAGTGTTATCGGGTACCGAGTTAACTAAAAATAAATTATAACGAGATAAAATAAAATATAATGAAGTTGTAAAAATTGTAAAATAATATTCCTGATGAGAATCGGAAGTTAAAATAATGATCGGGTTGAAATATCGCAAACCGACGGAGTTATAAGCTTCGACCGTAAAATGTACCGATTGGTTTCAAAACACCGGGTAAATTAATAATAAAATTTTTAAATTATTATTATGAGTATAAAAATGTGTTAGGACCATAGTTGGGATTGTCGGATCAATTATTTAAAATAATAGCTTATAAGATAACGTTTATTAGGTTGATAATCGTACGTTTACAAAAATGACGCAACCCACGTATAAATGACAATTTTCTCCGGAGGTGAATAGTGTTTTATGAATAGTAAAATTTTAAAACGCTTCTCAGAATATCAAACTGACCTCAAAAATGATGAATAGTAAAATGATGAATAGTGATCGATGAATAGTAACCGATGAATAGTAAATGTTGAAAGTCCGGGAAAAGACCAGAATTTACGAGTTGTGACAGTCTCTACCCCTTAAGGAACTTCGTCCCGAAGTTCAGTTAACGTTGGTCTCAGAAGTGTTATAAAGGTGAAGATTCATGAGATGAAACGACCAGTTGACGTGTTTTCAGGCGGCGGTTTACGAGGTGATAAAAAGTATAAGCGTTTTGAAAATGAGGGTATACACACACATAAATGAAACATTTGGAAATTGAGTAGAGGATTCAAACCAGACAGAATTTTATTATAATCATTCTCAGTGTTGCAAAATTCATTTCTGAGTCGGATATAGGTAGTCAGCCTATGTCCCACTATCCCGGGTTGAATATAGGTGACTAGTCTATATTCCACCGAGGTTCCATGAATTTTGAAATACTCAGCTCAGTTATACTACCAAGACGTACAGAAAGACTAAGGCAGGTGACCAAACTCGAGGTCAAATGATGAAACTATGCAAGGAGATACATACCAGGGTGACATATATGATACGTGAACATGCTTATGAAAGACAATGATAGTAATCAACTAGAATAAGTGAATATAATATATCAGATAATGAGACGCAAATCTCATCACCTAAGTCAGCAACAAACCACAATGAGGCTTCAGCTTGGCAGGCAGGCACGTGACGGTCATAGGGTTAAGTTTTTCGTAAAAGTAGCTATAGTCTAGGTTTTAAAAACACTTAGTTCGCTATAGCCAGAGCTCTGATACCAATCTGTCACACCCCCAAAATCGGGTCCAGCGGAAGCATACGTGCAGCTGGGGTGTAACTCAATCGGTATTACAACACTAGTACAAAAATGGTTTTCAGTTTAATCATTTAGAATAAAATTGTATAATCAAAAATGTTAAATTTACATCGTTAAAAGTAGTGCGGAAATAGGCCCTTAAAATAGTTTAAAATGGTCCCCATAATAATTAATCAGAGTCTTCTATGACCATGCCATGCCCTGCCAAAACCTCCAGTAGTGTGCCATAGGTTAAAACCTGAAAATACATGCTAAAGTGTCAACACGAGGTTGGTGAGTTCATAGAGTTGGTTTAACAAATAAAGTTTATGCATATGTATAAAGGTTTCCCAGCAAAGGCATCGTAAATCCACTCAGTTACAAGTCCCGCCATAAGAGCCTTGTAACCTGTGTGTTTACAACCCACTGCTACAATATATAGTTTCTCAGGATTATATTCACCCAAGGTCAAGTATAGACACAAAGGCGGGGAACCACCATCCCAAATAGTACCTGTCACCCAACGTCGCATCTGTTTTGGACTTGGGTGGGGGGTGTTTCCCCATAATAGTACTATCAATACCTCTCCTTTGACAGTTTACTGGGTGTCGTTTCCCAAAGCATAAAAGTTTACTGGGTGTCGTTTCCCAAAGCATAAAAGTTTACTGGGTGTCGTTTCCCAAAGCATAAAAGTTTAAACGTTTCAAGTATCAAGTAAGTATAACACAGTTAAGTATAACACAATCACGTATGTATAAAATCAAGTATAAGTATAATCAAGTATAAGACAATCAAGTATAAATGTTTTGAGTATCAAGAAAGTATGTTTTGAGTAGTTATACTAGTAGGCAAATAGTTGAGCATGTATCTTCCCCCAAAGAGTTAAAACAAGTATAAAGAGTAAAAGTGGGGCTATGACTCACCTGGTGCGATAGCTACGATGACAAAGTGGATACACAGAAAATGAGGTTCGATCTCTAACCGCAACCTAATATGAATGATAGTGATCTACTTAGATCATGAAAGGATGTAATGAATGCACATGCACATGATACCTATACCACTCGTAACTTGAAAATACGTGTTATTGTCAAAGTAAAGTATTTTCCATACTTAAGAAAAATAAGTCCAACTAGGCTTATAAAAACTTGTCGTAATATATCGTATATAAAAACGTTAGTGTTATATTCCTCGTTTTGAAAACCTTAAAATATCGTCTAGTAGTCGCATAAATAAACCTTGGGTCGTACATATTTCATTTGTTAAGAATATATTCCTTCGTAACATTTCTAGAAAATATACCATTTAGTACGTAAGTTATTATTTTTATTTATGACCAAATATATATATATATATATATATATATATATATATATATATATATATATATATATATATATAGTTTTGACTATTTTAAAACATGTATAACTTGGTCGTTTTAAGCTCATTTTACTCGTTCTTTATATCCACGGATTCGTTTTAGTATATACTAATATATTTTCGATAGCTCGGCTCCTCTAGGTTACGTCTAACGCCTCTATTTGTCCGTCTAAAAAGGCCAAACAGCATGCAGTTTTCATAAAATATAGTTTTCGTCGTTAAACTCGTTTTTGGCGTATCTCCTTCGTTATTAACTCGTTTTCATCCCCGTTTTCGGCCATAGTTCCGTCTCGGAATGTATTTTCTAAATATTTGGTCAAAAGTTACCCCAAACCCACTGAGTTTGCCACGTTTTCATTTTGAGGACAGTAGGTTTATATAATGTTTCAAAAATCATTTCTAAGGTTCCAATCTAGTTTCTAATCCAACCAAACCACTTTCAATCACCACAAATCTAGTCTAATCTTACCATACACCTTCTTAGGGTGTCATGGGTTCCTAAACATCACAAATCAAGTGGATCTAACTATAATCCATTTCTAGAGTTTCAAAGTTATAAAAAGTATAAATAGAGTGGTATAAACTAACATATGCATATGGATCTTGAATAAACAACATGAAACTAGAAAAATGAAAGTATGGAAAGATCAACAAGTGATCTTGAAGCTTACTTGATGATTGGATGAGTTTTGAAGATGATGATGTAAAGAAAACTAGAGTTTTATCACAAAACCCTAACAAGAAATACATATGAGACCCAAAGAACACTTGATCTTCAAAAATCCATGGTTTCTTCTTGTTGGTTGTTCTTGGCCGATCCACCACACCCAAAGGAAAGAAAAGAGAGAAAGTTTCTAGTTGTGTTATTTGATGAAATGAGAAAATGGGATGAAAAATGTATATCTAATAATAATAAAACTTGTACAATGAATAAAGCAAGACAAGATCCACATTTTATGGAGGCTAGGGGGGGGGGGGCCGGTTTTACAAGGAGGAAAAAGGAGTGTTTGGTGGAAATTAATGATCTTGTCTCACAATTGTATGTATTAGTTTAGTTTAAGTTGTGTATTGAGTGTTATCGGGTACCGAGTTAACTAAAAATAAATTATAACGAGATAAAATAAAATATAATGAAGTTGTAAAAATTGTAAAATAATATTCCTGATGAGAATCGGAAGTTAAAATAATGATCGGGTTGAAATATCGCAAACCGACGGAGTTATAAGCTTCGACCGTAAAATGTACCGATTGGTTTCAAAACACCGGGTAAATTAATAATAAAATTTTTAAATTATTATTATGAGTATAAAAATGTGTTAGGACCATAGTTGGGATTGTCGGATCAATTATTTAAAATAATAGCTTATAAGATAACGTTTATTAGGTTGATAATCGTACGTTTACAAAAATGACGCAACCCACGTATAAATGACAATTTTCTCCGGAGGTGAATAGTGTTTTATGAATAGTAAAATTTTAAAACGCTTCTCAGAATATCAAACTGACCTCAAAAATGATGAATAGTAAAATGATGAATAGTGATCGATGAATAGTAACCGATGAATAGTAAATGTTGAAAGTTCGGGAAAAGACCAGAATTTACGAGTTGTGACATTTCTAAACTAGAAAATGAGTCTAAACATTTGTGCAACATGGACCTAAAAGCTATCTTCAAGAATGAGTCTACAAAATCTCTTAAGAATATCTTTGAAAAGGAAATCTTATTAGAAGATAAAATGTCTAAAATTAAGAGTAATGTTGAAATTAATCTAGAATGTATATTATGTCTAGATTACAAACATGAGATTAAAATGCAAAATGAGAAAGGAAAAATTATTAGTTAAATTTGATGAAAGCTCAAAATCGCTTGAAAGATTGTTGAAGTGTCAAAGGTTGTTTAAAGATAAAACCGGATTAGGATTTAACTCAAAAGCACCATTAACTGATAAAACAAAGCAAGTAAAATTTTGTCTAACCTAGAAGAGAGATTTAGAGATAATTCTATCTCTAATAGAAACTCATGATAAATGAATTAAGATTATCATACTCTATGATTTTATATAATTGTCTAACCTTCTTGGATACATGAGTTATTGAGTTTCTAAGCATGTCATCAAACCAAGTTTTTACGCTTAATGCTTATCCGCTTGATAGCATCTCTATGCAATTTAAAAGGTACGCATTACTTAAACTTGACTTTGGTTATATCTTGTCTCTAGCATTATGTGCTCAAATATGTGTTATTTGTAATACTCTAGAGTGTCTACCTGCTATTTGTAAATAACTAAGATTAGACTATATGCAACAAGGAATTTAGTCTTTAGTACTAGTAGGAGATATAAGGTGTTTTGGTTATTTAACCATCAAGAGATAAACACGAAAAACTCTTGAGTATGTCTCACTCAACTCTTGCTTACAAGTGAGCTAACTAATAATTTCCTAAGTGTTAAAATGTCTAACACTTTTGTGATGCTTGCAAAACAAACCTTTGTTAAACAATTTTCTCAAACACCATACTTTGAGTCTTTAATTGTGTCTTTCTTCAATTACTCCTTTATGATAACCTCACATAAAACATACAAGGTAAAATAAATCACATTAGCATATATTAGGATGTGTGAAAGAAAATAAGTTTTCAACATCTAGGATTTACACATCAAATGTGACACATAGTCTAATGATGTTGTACCTCTTGGACTTTTTAAAAATAAATAGAGTTCATAGTGTCTTAAGTAAGAAAACCTAAAGAGTCGAGGAGTCGTTGAATATGACATTTAACGAGTAATCTCCTCCTTCTATGATATCATCTTTGGTAGATGATAACTTAGTCGAAAGTCCAATGATGGCAAGACAAGCATGGAGTAAAAGTACAAAACAACATCTTCTCACCTTGAGTTAAACATTAAATCAAGTAAAATTGACATAAGTTATAAAACTTGATTTATAAGTCATTAGTTGTGTCTAAACAAATTCAAAAAAAACAATTTTTGGAATTTAGAATAAAACAAATAGTGAAACGAAGTTGATATTTCAAAGTAATCAAGTGAGTATAGTGTCAATATTTGAAAGACCTCTTGATAATAAAAGCAAGCCACAAAAGCAAGGGATTTTAACTTAAAGACATTCCTAGTTGCTCTCTTGTTCTCAATGGTTAAGTTATTGATGACCTATCAAGAATGAGATTAGTAAATCCGTAGGTAAAACTAAACGTAGAGAAATGTTTGGAAGACTACTTGTTCTCATAACATTTAGATTCAACATTATGTTTAGCTTTTGTCTATGTGCTCGTGTTAACGAAGATCCTTAAACAACTCGTTAGTTGAGCCTAGTTGGATACATCATAAGGTACTACACAACTAGGATTATGGTCTCCCAAAAGAACGGGAATAGAAACCATAGTGTATGCCAAATGGAATTATGTCGGTAATAAGTTGATAAGAAAAGCACAAGTGGTACTTGCACTTTTATACTTACTTACCCAATGATTCTCCAAAACGCGTAAGATTCTCAAATTAGTATTGGATGGAGAAGCACATCAACAAGCTCCGCTTGAACAAGCAAACTCACATCAACAACGGAATTCATCTTATCAACATTGTTATACCTTCAACAAAGGAAGCATCGACTTCAGCGACAATTCAATCCATTATGTTCTTAATTGAAATATTGTGATCCATCATCATCGTCTTGGTAAAAATGTTCATTGAGGAACATCTTAACTAAGAAAGTCTTATACGTTAACCATTCTATTAACGTTTTCACAAAACCTCTTGAATGAGAAGCATTCATCATCCCTAGGCTTAGTCAAGGACTCATAAGACCTAAAACCTTAGTTTTGAACATTAGGATAAAACCACAAAAATCAAGACAATTCCTTTTGAGTTTTCCCTGCAGATCCCACGGCACCCTCAGACCATACGGGCAGAACCCATTTTTTGGTTCCGCCTGGTCCGCCAAAGCCACAGAATGTTTTATTTAAGTTCAAAACCAAACACCTCTTTACTCACAACTCCAACTTACCATCAGCCCATAAGATTCACAAAATGAGCAAAACTTCAAGCATATTCCTCATAACCTTTCATCACTCGAACCTTAAATAACCAATGTGAAATGATAAACTGAGTTATCCTTTGTCATATCAATATCGAGTCATCCACCATTTCCATGCCCTCAAAGAAACCAAGAGTCAATATCATCTTCACCAATAACTTCACCGAGTCATCTTCACAAGAAGATTCCACAATGTAACCAAACAAGTGTGTCATCCCCACTATAACCTAACCTATTAAGGTTAAACCACCTTTCATGATACATAAACCTATGTTCACCTTTGTGTCGCTCTTTGAAACAAAGGGCAATTGTCATATCCATACTCTCATTAACATATTTGTCTATGTCGTCAAAAGTCAAGTGAATTTCATTATGAAATACGTCTCTTCCACTTTCTAGCAAGTGAAGAACACAAAGAAGATATCAAAGCTTTAAGTGTTGTCAAACAATCACCACCTCATTTCACATATCCACTCTCGGTCGTCACCCATACTTTACCACCGTTCACCACATTGTTAAAACAAATGAAAAACGTCATTGAAACATCACTTGCATTATAAAACGTTTTTAAGCATCAAAACGAGTCAAGTTAACCGCACCTCTACGTTGTTTTTATATAGGCACACACTAGAACATACACATTACAATAGTTGTTTACTTAGACTAAAATGTGAAATTTTGATTTTCTAGGAATCATCATGCCTCCTCTAACTCACTACGACCACAAGGACACCATCAAATACCTACCCAAACACCACAAAACCAAAGGTCTCACTCAAACTCAAATCGTTGTCTTCAAAGCCTTAGAAAAACGATATGTCCATAAAGGTAGAACCATTGATCCATCCTTCTTAGAAGGTACAAACCTATACACGGAATTTGCCACAATCAACTTTGAGTGTCTCTTAGAAATCGACGAGCCTATTTGTTCTAGGTTTATTGTAGAATTCTATGAATCCATCACCCTCTCCAAGGATGAGTATGGTCGATTGTCTATTAACTTTAGGGCTAGTAGTCATCAATACTCCTTCACCCTCGAGGAGTTTGCTCAAATCCTAGGTGTCCCAAACCATGGTACTTGCATCTACTCCGACTTGCACTTCCTCTCAACTCTTGACACACTCTTGGACCGCATCTATCCCTATGATACCCCTCTTGTGTCCAAAGATGGACTTCGTGACCACCTCTTCATTAGGACCACCAACACTAGAAGAACTAGAACTGGAAATGAGGTCATCAAGGACCCATATGGTATGGAATTCAATGAACTCAAGCCCCAATTAAAGGAATGGGAAGAATTCCTTAGAACCAATGAAATTAGCACCATAGGAAACCGGGATCACATCAATGTTTGTCTTAGCTACATGCTCTATAGCATTTCCACTGGTCAACCTTTTTACTTAGCCTATTACCTCGCCAAAAGAATGGCCGACATACCTTTGGTAGGAACAACCGCTCTTCCTTATGGAATGCTTCTCACCCGCTTCTTTAGAACAATCTCACCCATTCCTCCTAACGATAATGGAATGTGCCTTGACTATTCTCTCATTCCTCACATCTTCGTTTCTCTAAGTGATAAACAAGTTTTCAAAGGTAAGGACATACGTACTCGCTCACCTACACCATCATCATCATCATCATCTGACATGAGAAAGGATGATTAACTTCCTAACTCTAAGTTACCTCCTTTAGACTACCTTCTAGAACTCCCCGTCATTGATAATGTATCCGAAGAGTTCAAGCAAACCAAAGGAATTTTCAAGTGCTTTGGAAGGTACCTAAGCAAGCTCAATAAGAGGATAGACCGGTTATGAGACGATTAAGGAGTGTTTGGCTTAAGAATGATTTAGAATCGTCTTTGTGTTAAAACTACGTGAATTATGTGTTTTTCACTTTCATGGTCTATTATGTTTGTTGGATTATGTTTGTATGAACTTTTATGCATAATGACAATGTTTAAGGTGTTTGTCATTTTTTTTCTATGCTTATGGCAATTCTTACTAAGTATAGTAAAATCCTCGACCTCAAGGTCAAAGTCCCATGATATGTATGTTTACATGTCTAATTTTTGCATTGCCTAACCAGAAATACCTTATCTCTTTGATTTTAGGAGTTTTCGAAAATTTTGAAAATCGTCTCGCGGGTCAAAAACGCGGACTGCCTAATTTTTTACCCCTGGCGGATCTGGCGGTACCCAAAATTGGGGTCAGCCAGTGTATTTTCTGGGAATTCCAGAAATGGCCCAACGGACCAGGCGGTACCCTCAAATGGGTTCCGCCAGTGTCTTCTGAGGGTTCCGCCAGACACCTGCAAAAAATTTTTCCATTTTTCTTAAGTCCAAAACTTGTAATGTGTCAAAACCATTATCCTAAGTGAGAAACATCTTCCATTAACTCTAATAACCATATTAGAACAACTCTCACTCACTAAAACAATTAGGAACCCACTTCCCTCCAAAAATTCAAATTCAAACAGAACTAACCCAAGGAACCCTTTTAAAGGATCCTTCAAACCATTGAAACATTTTCAACCAAATCACATCCCATGATCACAAAGCATTGAGTACATACGTTGATCTTTCACTCAATCCTATTCCATTGAATTAACATCAAATGATGTGACATGGTCATGAAAATCATTTGAAACCTCATTCTTTGAATGGTAGAACATCAAATCCAAACACCCATTTCAACACCTTTTCAACCTTATAAATTTGAAAGTTTTGCAACAATTCAAATCACACCTTAACCATCAAAATCCTTCTCAAAAACCACTAGGATTAGTGTCAAACCTTGTTGCTTCAACAAAACCATCAAGTCAAGCTCATCATCTTCAAGTGATGCTTCGCTTAACATTTCTTCACCTATCCAAGATTTCCTTAACTTCACTACCTCAACACCATCCTCAACACATTTCAATACCAATGTGATCACTATTCAAGATTTGCTTAATCTTGCTACTTCAACACTTACACCAATGGAACTTTTCCATACACCACCAACATCACCACATCCACTATTGGAAACTTTTGAAAACCTATCACCTAAACCATCAAGCCCTCCATCATTGTCACCTTTTAACACCATTGCCGAAATGGAAACCCAACAACAACCAACATTTCAACCAAATGAGTCATTGGATGATGCACCTCATCCACCGTCATTGCTTGAGAGTTTGGCCTACCGTTATGCTAAATCCTCAATTTTTCCAAATGATCAAGGTCATACACACCTACAATCATTTGTGTTTCAACCCCATTCACAAAAACCTTCATGGTAACCATTTACAAATATCCAAGCCTACACCATTTTGTTCAAACAACAACCACCACAACAACAATAACTACCACTACCACAAGAACCTTCCCAACACTTTGAATCTCTATTTTCTTCGTATAAGAAAATAAAAGCATCTCAATGATCTTCCACCAAGACCAACAACAACCACCACCTTTCACAAATGAATAACCAAGGTCATTGCTTAACCAAAATGAGTCTTTCGACCACAACCAACCACCACAACAAGAGTATCATCACCCAAAACCATTGTTGTTTCACCCTATCCAATAAAATGAGGTTTATCCTAAACCACATTGTGGAACGTCTCAAGTTTAGAGTCTCCAAAATGAAACAAAACCGTTTCTTTTGGAAAATGTTGCTCATTAAAACCAACAAACCAAGTTTAGAGTACCAACACCACCTCAAGTTTAGAGTCTCCCAAATGAAACAAAACCGTTTCTTTTGGAAAATGTTTCCCATTTAAACCAACAAACCAAAACCCGTGTCACCCTCTCAACCTTCAAAATAAAGCCCGCTACAACCACAACCCACATTTTCTTCCTTAAACAACCTTAGCCTTGTTTTTGGAAAATGTTTCTCACAAAGGAAAATGATGATTTCCTTGTAGCTTTTTATGGTCGTAGCTTATTTGTAGCTTTTTCTTTATTTCTAGAGGTAGGATAGTGTAACCAAAATTTCTTGTCTTTGACTTTTTAAGAAGTCTAAATTTTACATGAAATGAATTTCATTACTGATGAGGCGAAAAATGATCCGTTTTTAGGGGGTCATTTAAGACCGAATCCGACTTTATTTGATCAAATATTACCCTAAATCATTCCTTTTGTGATTTTAGGTGTTTGGAGAGTGAATTCTGGAAAAGAAGCTATTTTGGACGTTTTTGGAGCATAAAAGTGAAGAAAACGGCTAAGTACCAAATTTCCATGCTGAAAATACAAGGTGACGGCGTCAAGACCATCAGCTTGACGGCGTCAGACATGAAGAATTAAACTCCGAAGGTGGTGACGGCGTCAGAAGGACTCGTGACGGCGTCAAAGTGGCAAAATTAATATACCGTGGGTGGTGACGGCGTCACATAGGCCGTCATAAGTGGATCAAGGCCGTCCGAGGAAGTATATGGCGGCGAGGTGACGGCGTCAGAAGTTACTCTTGACGCCGTCAGACTGTTTTTCCTATATATAGTTTTCTAGTTTTTACATTAAAAAGAGAGAAGTTTTGGTGAAACCCTAAAGACAATTTTGGTGCCTCTTTTACAGGTTTTTCAAGGGTTCCAAACCCTTGAGACCTTGCATTGTAATTGAGATAAGTGTACTTTCAATTCAATCAATATGTCTATGTGTTGGTTGTTTATCTCTTGTTCTTGTCTCAATTCTACTATGCTAGGCTAGATCTCTCTTGTGTTTGCTTAGATCTAATGAAACCTAGATGTTGATTATGTGTTGATTACTTGTCTATTCTTGTTTTGAATGAATGATTTATATGTTAGGCTTAAGAAAACTGGCAGATCTCCAAATGGTAACATGCTTGAACGTCTTAAGAAACATGAACCGAGGCGTACTAGGTCTTTATTGGTTGTATTGAATGCATGAGCCACTGTTTACAATCCCTATAGTTGTGCTGGGTCATGGTGTAGGAGGAGATAAGAGCTCATAGAGTTGGGGAGTTATGTATGCCACCCCACGAATGGTATTAAGGAATACAATCCGTCATTCATACAAGTGTAACAAGTAATTAACATGTAAAAGATATCTAGGGAGTAGTGAAGTCTAAGTAAACACAATTTCTCCAATTACTGCTCACAACCTTAGTTTAATTAGTTTAATTTCATTTTTATTATTTTATTTTGATTGCATCTTAGCTTTGGGTTAGTTGAATAGCAACTAATTCCGCCCACTCCTTCAAAACCCGAGATTTTACTTGCTTTCATAAAAATATAAAAATACAAAAATAATCATCTCTCACCTCTAGAACTATTAATTAGGTTTTCTAATCCTAGCGACACTATTCCTAAGCTGAACGATCAATCCCCCGGTACTTGTCACTATACTATACTACAACGATCAGGTACACTGCCTGGTGGGGGTTGTAAGCTTCTCGAGATCCCTCGAGAGGTAAAGCAAGGTGCAATTCCCACGCATCAAGTTTTTGGCGCCGCAGCCCGGGGAATAGTTATTGTCTAGGTTAGGGTTTCTTTTTATTAGGTCTACTTGCTAGATTCCTTTCTAGTAAGATTTTTATTTTTATTTTTAGGTTTTCTTTAGTCTATCTCTTTTCTTTATGTCTTTGTTTGTAAAAAAACCTTTCCATTGACTATTCCGTTAGCCATTATGGAGAACGCGAATCCACCATACTACCAACCACGGAATTCACCCACCCCAAATGACATCTTGATGTTTAAACAACATGAGGATGAACCTATCTATGATGCGTGGGCTCGTTTTAAATATTTACTCCGAAAAGTCCCTCATCATAATTTCGATCTGTGGTCCCAAATTGAAATATTTTACCATCGTGTCGACCACTATACCAAAATGGACATTGACCATACCGCACATGGGGACCTTTGGGGATTAAGTGCTGATGAAGCATGGGAAACCATAGAGAATTGTGCCATACTTGCCAAAAAAATGGACAACCCAACAAACGTTGTTACGGATCAATTGATAGCAAGTTTAAGGGAACAAGCAAGAAGACTGTTTGGGGATAAAACTATAGATGAGATAACTGGGCATACGGGGTGGTATGATTTCACCACAATACAAATGGAAGAGATAGTAGAAAACCCAAGCCCAATAAGTACCCCACAAGTCCTACCATCACTTGAGGAATACACACCGCCCGTGACTTACCCGAAAGAAGTAGAAGAGACTATAGGAACCCCAATTGAGGTAGAACCCTTTGACCAAGCACCACCAGAGGATATAGGTTTGAACACTTATAGTGATAACCTTACTCCTAGTTCTAGGGAAGTTCCTAGTTTTGATGAACCGGAGCCTCAACCAAAACCATTACCTAATCTTCCATCCTTGGATGAAGATTTAGGAATTGAAATAGGTCCCGATCCACCCATCAAACCATGTAGTCCGGGTAGTTTTACGTTGAAGGTAGTAGACCCCAAGCCTTGTAGAGAAGAAGCCAACATAGGAGTGGATCATGACCTTACATACTTACATCACCCATTCATGATTGATCGTAAGAAACATTATGGGTTTAAACCGGGTTTATTAGGTCAAAATAGATCCCCAACTAGGAATCTCTCGAAGTTGATAGAAAATGATCCCTTCTTAGGAGAAAACTTCAACTCACTCATTGACCAAAGTGAACTAGGTAAGGTTATGATGAAAGGAGCACACCCGTTTGAGCATATAATTCATCCACCACTCTTCGCTCACGTGGCATACTTTCACCCTAAGGGTGAGTATCGCTACTTTCACCCGCACTTAATCCTAAGTGTAGGGAAAACCTCACCTTTATCTGTGAAATAAGGGTAGAGTCAGGCTCGTGACTCGAACAAAAACAAGCGCTTCTTGGGAGGCAACCCATGCTTTGTGTGATTTTATTTGTTTGATTGTTATTTGCTTCCGTATGCATGCTTTGTTTTTATTGTTGGTTGATCATATTTCTCAATTAAAATGTAAAATACTTTATTATGTTGTTTGGCCTAGTCTTAACTTCAACCTAAAGGTATTTTTGCAAAAGATAAGTGTAAGGGGAAACCCCAAATATGTTTTTAAGAAACAAACCGATCATGATTCTCCACAATATTTAATGAACATGTATATTCGTATTTGTTAGAGTCAAATGCTTGTATTGAGTCATAATGAAGTTTTGCAGGATTTTCCAGGAAGTAGGACAAAGTTTTTTCCAGAAATTTTCCGGAAACTTAACATAAGAATTTCTGCAGGTCCATTCTGACGGCGTCAGGGTATTGCTCTTGACGGCGTCAGGAGTTAAAATCTGGAAATTTTACCGGTTTTGTTTTTCTAACGGAGTCTTATGGTTTTTGTGGATTATTAAGTTTTATAATCTCCAGGAAATCTGCAAACTTCATTCCACAAGCATTATATCTTACTTTGTTTTCTAGGATTTAGTAACTTATATAGGATGCCGCCGATTTTACGCGAGGTTGCCTTGTCTACTTTTGTCAGGATTTACAGGTTATTTATGACAAGAAGATGATTTATATTCTGGAAGGGAAGCTTTGATTGTTCGTTTTCTTGGAAGAAGATTTAACCTGGCTAAACTAAAATCCATACCGAGCGAATCAGGGGAGTATTTGATTTCATTCTCTTTACTTCTTAACTTTTACATTCTTTACTTGAACATTGGGGACAATGTTCATTTTAAGTGTAAGGGGAGGGTAAAAAGATGATACCTTACATATGCACTTTCGCTTGAGTTTGTTTTGTTTGATAGTAGATGAGTAATAAAACTATGAGAAATACTTGTTAGTGTAATTTTAGCGCCAAATTTAAAATTTTTTACAACATTTAGGAGTGAAACTTTAGCCATAGCAAGCGTCTCATGGATAGGAGGTTGTATGACTAGCACATAACCGTATATTCAGAAAAATTTTCCACCCAAAAATGTGAGGTTCGCCTTTAGATTTGATAGGAAAAGCATTTATTATTGGTGCTTATGAGTGTACCGGTAGCATTTAGATTCTAGAACTTGCGTTAGTGATGCATCCTGAGACCGCTAGTGAGACTACATTCGTGTGGTAGGATTTACTACATGATAAGAGGCATTAGGATCACCCTTGTGTTAAACCCGTATTATAATTACTTGACCATTTAAGTCATATTACTTGGCTAGTTAAGTCAACTAATTTTTCCCACACCCTTAGCGTTGTACTCATTTTTAGTACACGATACCCCTAGTACACCCCTCCGAGCCTATCTTTTCATTTCTAACTTTAAGCATCTTACTTAAAGGAAGAATTTGTTACACCCCACTTAAATGTACACCCAAATCGCCTTAGCCTTCCGTATATGCGCTCATTTTTAGTGCATTATTGTTATTTGTTAAACCCTAAGTTAACTTTCTAATTGATTACATGGTTGCTAAGTCGAGTCATATCCTTGTACATATTGTTTTGGGACGATTGGGACTCATGGGTAAGTACTTATTTTATGGAGTAATGGGGAAGAACATCATATTATTACCCCCATATGTACGTTAATCTTAAAAGTGCTCCAAGTGTTTTGATTTTCTTAATTCGAGTCATTAGTTTAGTTTATGGTAAAGTATGTAAAGATTCAAGTGTAAGGGGAATGCTCAAACCCCTATGATGTATTATTTTGGATGGTAGGGTAAGAGTGTATGCAAAAAAAAAAAAAAAAAAAAAAAAAAAAAAAAAATACGGACTACCATCCTGTTTTTATTCTATGTTCATTTTATGTTTTTGTTATTTTTCATTTATTAGCTTAAGTCGAGTCTAGTCTTGGCTTAGCAACGCCAACTTGTACATGTAATTAACTAAGATTGTTAACTCGCCACCAGTAAAACTTCCTTTATCCAACAAAACCGTGTAATTCATATCCCTACACCTAACGTTATAACCCTTTAAAAGACCTCTTTGATAGTTTATCCTAGGTGCTTACGCCATGTGGTGGAGGTTTGATCCTTTCACAAGCCTATGGTAATCTATTTTGCTATGACAGGTAGTGAGAGATATCTTCCATTTCCATAATGTTATATTACTTTATTACACCCGAGAGATGTGAGTATCTAAACACTATTTGTGAGGTGCTTGTGTATGACCTCCGTGCTTGTCTATTGTTCTTTAGTGGAACGATTATTTGTTGTAATTACTTTTATATTAGTGTTAAATGACCCCTAACTTGTCTTTTGAGTAGAATAAAAGCTCATTTGCTTGAGGACAAGCAAATCTCAAGTGTAAGGGTATATGATGAGGCGAAAAATGATCCGTTTTTAGGGGGTCATTTAAGCCCGAATCCGACTTTATTTGATCAAATATTGCCCTAAATCGTTCCTTTTGTGATTTTAGGTGTTTGGAGAGTGAATTCTGGAAAAGAAGCTATTTTGGACGTTTTTGGAGCATAAAAGTGAAGAAAACGGCTAAGTACCAAATTTCCATGCTGAAAATACAAGGTGACGGCGTCAAGACCATCAGTTTGACGGCGTCAGACATGAAGAATTAAACTCCGAAGGTGGTGACGGCGTCAGAAGGACTCGTGACGGCGTCAAAGTGGCAAAATTAATATACCGTGGGTGGTGACGGCGTCACATAGGCCGTCATAAGTGGATCAAGGCCGTCCGAGGAAGTATATGGCGGCGAGGTGACGCCGTCAGAAGTTACTCTTGACGCCGTCAGACTGTTTTCCTATATATAGTTTTCTAGTTTTTACATTAAAAAGAGAGAAGTTTTGGTGAAACCCTAAAGACGATTTTGGTGCCTCTTTTACAGGTTTTTCAAGGGTTCCAAACCCTTGAGACCTTGCATTGTAATTGAGATAAGTGTACTTTCAATTCAATCAATATGTCTATGTGTTGGTTGTTTATCTCTTGTTCTTGTCTCAATTCTACTATGCTAGGCTAGATCTCTCTTGTGTTTGCTTAGATCTAATGAAACCTAGATGTTGATTATGTGTTGATTACTTGTCTATTCTTGTTTTGAATGAATGATTTATATGTTAGGCTTAAGAAAACTGGCAGATCTCCAAATGGTAACATGCTTGAACGTCTTAAGAAACATGAACCGAGGCGTACTAGGTCTTTATTGGTTGTATTTAATGCATGAGCCACTGTTTACAATCCCTATAGTTGTGCTGGGTCATGGTGTAGGAGGAGATAAGAGCTCATAGAGTTGGGGAGTTATGTATGCCACCCCACGAATGGTATTAAGGAATACAATCCGTCATTCATACAAGTGTAACAAGTAATTAACATTTAAAAGATATCTAGGGAGTAGTGAAGTCTAAGTAAACACAATTTCTCCAATTACTGCTCACAACCTTAGTTTAATTAGTTTAATTTCATTTTTATTATTTTATTTTGATTGCATCTTAGCTTTGGGTTAGTTGAATAGCAACTAATTCCGCCCACTCCTTCAAAACCCGAGATTTTACTTGCTTTCATAAAAATATAAAAATACAAAAATAATCATCTCTCACCTCTAGAACTATTAATTAGGTTTTCTAATCCTAGCGACACTATTCCTAAGCTGAACGATCAATCCCCCGGTACTTGTCACTATACTATACTACAACGATCAGGTACACTGCCTGGTGGGGGTTTTAAGCTTCTCGAGATCCCTCGAGAGGTAAAGCAAGGTGCGATTCCCACGCATCAATTACACTACAAGGTTTTCTTTGTTTGTTGACCATTTAGGTATGATGTGTGAACTATACCTTGTTATGGTACCATACATAAATCTTGTGCTTTAGAAACTAACCTCTCTTTTTGTAGGTTCATTATCCATGTTTTCCTTCCTTGATACTCTATTTAGGGGAGTAATATTCAAGGGGGAGCATGAGTGTTGTACTATTTCACTTCACAACTCTTAGTTGTGTTTTAACATGAAACACTTTCATGACTTATCTTGTGCGGAAACTAACTTTTCTTTTGTAGGTTCAAAATCCATGTCTCCTCTCTTGGCACTCCATTTAGGGGGAGTATCGACCAAGGGGGAGCATGGCCATTATTCCGCTTCGCTTCTCTACTTTTTGTTTCGACAAAAAGGGGGAGAATGTATATTAAACTTGTTCAAATTTTGATATTTCCGCTTCACTAACTCTTTGCAAAAACAAGTTTTAATACTAACTTTATAAGACTTAACACTAAATCTTATGGCTTACTTTTAAATAAAGTTTATGTTTTGTCATCAACAAAAAGGGGGAGATTGTTAATACAAATATCGCCTAAAAACGTTATTTATATTTTACGATCTTTGCTAAGTTTTGTTAATGACAAAGTATAAACTTTAGCTAAGAGTAAATCATCACTTTGAATGTTTAAGTCTTGTTTAACTAATGTTTACATTTTCTTTTAAACTAAACATTGTTTTTATTTCTTAAATTAGAAAGTGGCTTGTCACATCACACTTATTTCTTAAAATAGAATAGTCACATCACATTTATGGCAAGTTTTGTCTATATGTATTTATGGTAAGAAATGTGTTTGACTTGCTTTGGTGTGGCTTACAAGTTTTGTGTTTGACTTGATTTAAGTGATGTGACATTGTTTGGTTGCTAGGAGTTATGAGACAAGACCTTGTTTGGTTTGAAGAGTTATTGCATAAACCTACTGCAGACCCGGCGGTACCCTGGGGGTAAACGGGCGGAACCCATCTGAGGGTTCCGCCTGATCCGCCAAGCATGCAGTATGGTGTGCTATAAATACCAAGCTATAACTTGATTTTTGGCTAACCCTTTAGGACTTATTCTCACATATTCTCTCAACTAACTCAGTAACCCTTGACTTGTGTGATTCTCTTATGTAGCAAGGAACTCCACAAGATCATTCAAGAAGTTGCAAGCTTCAACTCTAAAGTTGCAAGTCTTGGTAGCTTGATCATGTATAAGCTTTGGTAGTTTATACTTCATGTGTGTCATGTATGTAGAAGTTATAGGTTAGTATTTTAGGCCTCAAAATACGTAGTGTGTTGGGAGTTGTTGTACCCTAGTAAAAGAACTAACGGGAGTGGTTGTACCCTTGGTAAAGAACTCGACATCTAGCTTTGTGTCGGTAAAAGTGTAAGCGACGAATGGGAGTGGTTGTACCCTTGTAAAAGAACTCGACATCTAGCTTTGTGTCGGTAAAAGTATAAGCGACGTGTAAGGTTTTCTCCGCCGGTGAAAGGAGCTTGTTGATTAGTGTTTATAACTCTCGAGTTGGAAACTCGGGGCGTTGATGTAGGGCAAGGAAAAAGAGCCCTTGTAGCCGAACCACGATAAACTATCGTGTTGTGGTTTGATTGTTTCTTTCTCTACCCTTGCTTATTATATGTTGTTGTTTAGTTAGAATTGTTGATCACATATAAAGCTTTTCAAAGAACCAAAACAAGTAATGTTGTTCTTACATCTTTAAACATAAGTAAAGCTTTTCAAAGAACTAAACAAGCAAAGTTAGGATCATTACAAGTAAAGCTTTTAAAGTATGAAACAAGTTAAGTTGGAATTGTTATTCACATGTAAAGTCTATTCAAAGAATCAAACATATTAAGTTGTGCTTATATCTTTAACCAAACATCAAGTTCTCAAAAGTTATTTAAGCTAAATAAGAATCGAAAAAGCGGTAAACTATTCAACCCCCCTTCTAGTTTTCCACAGTGTTGATTATGATGGACCTTCAATCCCTATTCTCTCTCCGGTGAGGGAAAGAGATCATGAAACCGAGGTGACAAAGGGCCCTGTACTTTCCTCTAACCATGAAAGTGCTAAATACATCCAACCTTCCGTTGTCCAAGAATCTAAGCTCACAATTGCTCCTAATCTTTCACGATATACGGTTATAAGCAAAAACCAAGAGCTTAGGGCAGTAACTGAAAAGAATGACTTGCCCAATCTTCACGTTCATCATGAACCAAAACCCGAGACCATAACGGAAGTGGTGGAAATTGCTAGCTCTAAGAGCACACCACTTGTCCCACCTCCGGATTTTATTCCTTGTGTTGTTTGTGTTGAGCCGCTTTTTGGTTTACCATGTCGTTGGTGTACATGTGTACAATGTGGTAATGATATTCGAGACGGGAGTTGTTTGTTTTGTGGTTCAAGGAATTCATTTGCTTATGATCCTAATCAGAACTCATTCAACGACTCCCCAAATTTTTCCAATTACCCATCACATTCATACGAGCAAGAATCATATTATCCAAACCACAATGATTGTTCGTATCAAAATACACCAAACATTTCTTGTGAGTATTGTGGAGGTCCTCACCAAGGTTTTGATTGTTATAATAGTCAAAATGTTGGTTACGACCAATATCCATACAACTCACCAAACCAGACTCAACAGTTTAACTGTTGTGAGTACTGTGGTGGCCCACACTACAGTTCTGATTGTCAATCGGGCAACACGCTTGTCTATGAGCAGTTTCCTGATAACAATTATGACTCTAGCACATACGACTCACAGCCACATCAGTTTTACTGTTGTGATTACTGTGGAGGTCCACACTTTAGTTCGGATTGTCAAACAAGGAATCCATTTCCTTGTAACAATTACGACTATTCGTTTTCAGACCAACCTCCACAACACCAAATGATCCAAGCAACTCCTCATGATACCGAGCAAGACCTTTTACTAGAGGCTCGTGAAATTTTGCAAAAACTTAAGGAGGAGTTTGCCACTACATCGTTTCAAGATTCTCGTGAGAAATCAATGGCAGAATTACTTGCTGAAGAACGAGATGCTATAAACGAATTGAGCATGGAAGAATTACTTGCTGAGCAAAGAACGGCTAAAATACGTGCCAATCTTCGCTTTGCTGCTCTATATGATGACGATGATGACAGCGATGATGATGAAGATAACATTGTTATTATTCAAAAAGATTCATCAGATTCATCTGTTGTGATTCCTTCCATGGAGAATCAGGGAGAAAATAATGTGACGAAGTCACTAGCCGTTGATCAAATGGAACTTGAGAATTCCATCATTGCTAGTACTTCTAAACTCCCCCAGTCTATTGATATCACACCCGAAGTTCACACTCACTCTCCGAATATGGGGGATGAGCATCTTAGCACTGTTCCTCGAAAGGAATCGGACGAATTCATAAAGTCTAGTGTTGAGATCCTTGTCCCAATCCCAGGAGAGTCACAGGGGACTTTTGATCATGTGTGTGATTTACCTTATCACCCTGAAAATCCAAAAGATCATTTTGAGACTTTCTCCGACTTTAATGATGATTGCACATCTTATGGAGAAGTTGAGTATGAAGAGGCACCATTGCCTCATTCGGATGTTGACCCTCTTATTGAGGAGTTCACAGATGAACTTACTCACATCAATCCACTTCCATTAGGAAGTGATGGTGGTCTCCTTGACCTTGAAGCCGATATGGGAGAAACTGAAAATCTTTTAAACTCTAATCCCAATATCGAGCTTAGTACTTCACATACTGATGAAAATTCTTTATCTTCTGGAGACATCAGTCATGTGGGAGGATTACCTTCTGAGCTAGTTAGCTTAGAAGAAGAGAATGATGAGATTAACACTAAAATCAAAGATGAAGCACTTCGTGCAACATTAATGAATGTCAATCTCCTCATTGCAAAAATCGAGGCTTTCAAAGAGAAACATATTTCATCTCCTATCCCCATTAAGGATAGTGACATTTTCTCCGATGATCCTATTCCGGAGTTTGAAGCCTTTACTTTTGATCATATGGGAGAGAAGATTAGTGGCAGTACCACTTCTCATTCTCAAATTTCTCTCCCCGAATTTGATTCATTCACCTTTGAGGAGTTCTCCGGTGAACTCACTCATCATATCATGACTCCTCCAGAGTTAGATAGCCCGGGGGGAGATGCACTCAATCATGAGAATTTGCAAATTCCCACCCACCCTCCCGGGATGTTTACGAGCTTAACCCTTGAAATCCAAATTCAGGCTAATGAGCCTCATCTCAAGGAAGAAGATCAAATCATGATCTTCATCATGATTTTCTTCCTTTTCTTCACCTACAGGGTGACTTCTCCTGTTCTTCACTCCTTCGGGAATGAAGACATTATCTTTGACCCCGGCATCATCGCTTATAGTTTATACTATCTTAAGCCGGGTACTTATCTCATCGGTGTGGAACTTTCACGTGCTTCACATGTTTGTCCAAACATTTTGAATGAAAGTCCGATTGAGATTGTCTCTTCCACATCATGCTTCCCCAAGGACAAATGAATTCGGGGTCGAGTCAAGCTAGCGACTCGGTAAACAAAAACAGTAGCATGCTTATAGGGTTTTCACCCTAAGTGTGGGGGAGTCCCCCACTGTGATTACAAATGAAGTGAAAAAAACAAAATGGTGTTTTCCACGCTTAGCTTGTAATGTTGCCCTTTTACGTTCAAAATGTCGGCATAATAGCCGGGATTTTAAATATTGAGGACAATATTCATCCTAAGTGTGGGGGGGGGGGGGGGGGTATTTCGCTATTCTAGCGAATTTTATCACATTTTACTATCTAGTACCCCCGTTTTTGACCAAAATTTTTCACTAAAGTTCAAAATTTTTTGTGGTAATCAGTCCGCCATGTCTAAACGACAAATGGATTGGCTAGTCCAGGAGCAAACGGCTCTTGGTAAAGACATCTCAAACCCGTTTATGGCTTGCAATTTGCCCAAAATTGTATGATTCCTCAACTCCCCATATCCCATAAAGCGAATGAGTTGGCTAGCCCACAAGATTATGGCTTGTGGTAAAGGCCGTGGAAAATCCATAATTGGTAATCAGCTCACCAAGATGTTGACTATTCCATCAAGAGTTGGTTAGTCCATAAGCAAACGGCTTTTGGTAAAGACTAATCAAATCCGTTGACAGCTGATGATTTGCTCAAAATCACACGGTTATCTGGTGTACCACAGTTCTCACACCTGGCTACTCCAGAAGTGATGGCTTCTGGTAAAGAGTTTAAAATCCATCAAGTTTTCAAAACAGTATTGCTAGGGACTAGCAATAGTTTAGTGTGGGGGATTGATGAGTGCTCAAACACTCATCATTTTTGGTCAAATCTGAACTGCAAAACATACAAAAACACTCAGAAATGCATCAAAATACTAAAAATATTTCAAAATCGTGTTTTATATGTTTTAGATGCAAAATGAGCAAAAACAGACGAAAAACGTACAAAGTTTGCAAAATTGGCAGTTTCAGTCCCCCCAACTTTCATAAAATTACAAAACTAGTCCCTGGATATTCAAAATATGGAAAATTATCACCAAAGGTCCTTTTACAATCATAAGTTGTCATATTTTATCCTTTGGTGAAAAATTGGAAAAGTTTTGAGAATTTACAGTTTGGTCCCTAGAGTTTCAAAAATTGACAGAAATGGTCCATGGGATCTCAAATTTTGGAAATTGTCACTTGTGGTCCATGGGTTACTTATTTTGGCAAGAAAGGTACTTGGGTGAAAAGTTTGAGAAAAATTGCAAGTTTGGTCCCTATACTTTGAAACTTGGCAAATTTTGATCCCCGGATGTTTAACTTTGGATGAAAAAATGATAAAGGTCCTTGGAATAGTGAAACTTGGCAACTTTGGACATTGTAACAACTTTGGAAAAATGGTAAAATTGGTCCTTCAGTTTTCAGCCGTTACACGATTGGTCCTTGTGATTATTTAACTTAACCAATGGGCCCTTTGTATTAATAAACCACCCTTAAAACCCCCAAGCCCATTTAAACCCCTGATCCAACACCACCTTATACCTCCCACTCCAGCCCACTACAACCTTTAGCCCAATCCTAATAATAAAATCCACCCCGTTTTTATTAAAAAGCCAGTCAAACCACAAGTCAACCCTCCACCACAAACCATCTCCCCCCCCCCCACATGTCTGATAATCAACTGCCATCCCCATCATCACCCCTAACCTATACTCCCCTGCAACACACAAACTCCTACCCCCCTCCTACACTCCAAACCAAACACAAAACTCCAAGAAATACTCTCTGGCATCAATAATATAGAGAAACAGACAAGGAAGTTTTTGGCGCCAAAAAAATTAAACGGCCAAGATCAAATACACTCATCCATTGGTCCAAATGAAGTTTGGGAAAGAGAAAGAACATTATCCAGGTCTATAAAAGTGAAGAAAAAGAAGAAAGCAGGGTGTTAGTTAGTAGTCAATGGTAGTTTTAGTTTAATTTAAATGTTTTAATGTAGTTCTCAATTTAATTGTATTTTTAAGTCAAGAAAGGTTGTAATCAGTTTCTGGAATGTAATTTAACTCTTATTTGCAATTAAAATTCAAGTTTACTTGTTATAATTCCGTTTTGGCAATTTTTAGTGAATTTAACATACTCACTTATATCTTGTTAAAATTGGTTTCAGAGTTCCATTGAGTCTCTTTCAGTTTAATTATGAGTTTGTAAAAGTTTTCTTTTATGCATTTAAACTGTTTTGTGCAATATATCAAAAATTTAAGAAAATTCCAATAAATAAAGAAAAATAAAAAAAATAAGTGTTCAGAGAAGAAAGAAGCTGAACAGTGTGGTGTTTTGGGTTGCTGAGGGTTTAGACTTCCATGGGGAATGTATAGGATTGTGTGGTGAACTGATTTGGTGTCATTGGGTGAGCATAGGACCAATGTAAGATTTTCCTTTTCAATCCTTAGCATTCACTGTAGCTTAGCTTGTTGTGTACTTAATTTTTGCTTATTTCTGCTGTTTTAGGTTAATTAGTGATTATATGTTTCATGTATGCTCATTTAGTAGTTAGTATAATTTTTGTTTAAAAGCTACTTAATTAACTGTAAAGCATTGGTAGTAATTTTAGACATTTGCTCTAAATTGCTTAAGCTGAGTTGGACATGCTCATTTAATTATTTTTAGTCCTAATCAATCTCTGTATCTTCACAGCACAGCTTACAACAATCTTTTGAAGTGAAAATAAAAAACAGTTTCAAGTTATAGGGGTGTTTGGTTGTGCACTGTTCTGTTGGTATAAGCCATCACTTAGCTTGTTTTTCTGCACCATTAGTATTGTTAGGACATATTAGGTCTAGGTATACCAAGAAATTGCATGCTCAACCTCAGAAAGTCAAAAATCTCATTTTCACTTCATTTTTCATAAACTGTCATTGCATTAAGGCCCATAATCTACATACTAGTTTAAGAGTTGATAATCTAGCTTAATTTCACACCTTACTAGCTTAGAATAACATAATCAGTGGGTAATTTTCATTCAAAGTTCACGAAAGTCAAATCATTAGAAAATATCAAAAGTCAAAATTTTACTTTGACAGAAATCTCAAAAGTAGCACGATTTGTTTTGAATTTTGTAGTGAGTTTTAGAGCTTGTGCTTTTTAGGATTAATACTCCCCCAGCTGGTCTTCAAGTTTCCATCCTTGTTTGATTTTTACAATTTTTTTTGTGGGGTCCACAGTCCTCCAAAGTGGGCTGCAGGGGAGATCTGTGCTCTGCATCAGCAGACACACACCCACCACCACCACTTGGTGGTGGTTTTCTGACCACATCAGTGGCCTCTACAAGCCCAACTTTGTTCCATTGAAACCCTCCCCCCCTACCAGGCTTTGGATTTTGACCCTTGGTTTGACCTCAAACACCCTGGGACCCACCTGGAATAAACCCTCAAAGTTGTCCCATTTTTCTGAATTAAGCTTAGTGTCAAGTGCTTATTTGTTGGCTTATTTACTTATTCAGTGGTCCCCTCTAGCTTTTTCTTGTTCAAACATGTTCCCTAAACTAGTTTGAATCAGACTTAACCATTGTGGGTCCCACTTGATCTCATTTGAGCCCATTTTCCTTCTTGGTCAACTGTTTCAATAATAAGCCCTCAAACAGCTTATTATTAAGTTATAAAAATCTTGTTTTCACAAAAGTTGTTAGTTTTTAGTTATAAAATAGGTTTGTAAAATAAAAATCAAGAAAAACAAATTTAATTATAAGTGATAGTTTCTATTTAATGTAATTTAATTTTAATTTTCATTTTTAAATTTTTATTAAGTACTTGGATATTTTATATTTTTATTAATTTCCTTTCATATTAAAGTATTTTTATTAATTTTCTCAGATTTTTATTTCATCATTTGGTATTTATTAGATTTAATATTAGTTTTATTAATTATTAATTAATAATTAGTTTAAAATAGCATAACTAGTTTTTATTAAGTAAAACCTAGTTTTTATATTTTTTCTAGCTTTTATATATTATAATATAATTTTAGGAATTTTTCTAGAATTTTTACTGTTCATTTACTAATTTTTATAATTTAAAATAGTTTAATTAGGTAATTAATGTTTAATTAGTAATTAATTAATAGAAAATCCACAAAAAGACAAAAACACTTATTTTTAATTTTAAAACTTATTTTTAGTTATTTTATAATTTTAGAAATTTTATTTTCATTTTTCTAGTGTTTAAATAATATTGTATTATATTTAAGTTGTTTAAATATTAATAATTAGTAATAATTAGTATTTAATTAATATTAAATAATTAAATAGTGTAAAAATTTATTTTCTTTTTCCAAAAATTTTCTTTTATCTTGTAGTTTGTAAAAAAGTCATTTTCACCCCTGGGTGTTTTCAGATTTCATTTTTCACTTTTTATTTTGTACGTTTACGTTTTATTTAAACGTGAACGTACACGTTTTAAGTTTTAAACGTTTCTGGTTTTTCCTAGCTTCCAGTCTTGTTAATATAGTGTATTTAAGCTATTTTCTTTTATATTCTAGTAGTGTAGTCATCACAACTCACTTATACCCATTTTCGTCCAAATTCACCCGATCACAAACCGTTTTGATTACCATCCACACCTCGCTGGGACATAACGACCCGGGGAAACACTATATTCCGTGGAGCATTGACTCTAGGCAATTTGACCTTGCTGACCATTCCCTAGTCAATTCAGGTTGACCGTTTGGAGCCAATCACATAACCAATATGTATTTTCGGGTACATTCAAACGAAGCTACATTGAACTAGGAGCGTTTGGGTTATCTTTTGTTTTATAACAAAACTTGCATAAAACGATTTTGGAGCATCAAAATGAGTCAAGATAACCGCACCTCTACATTGTTTTCATATAGGCACACACTAGAACTTCCACATTATAATAGTGGTTTACGTAAACTAAAATGTGAAATTTTGTTGTTCTAGGAATCATCATGCCTCCTCTAACCCACTACGACCACAAGGACACCCTTAAGTACCTACCAAAACACCACAAAACCAAAGGCCTTACCGCAAATCAAGTAAACGTTTTCAAAGCCCTAGAAAAACACTATGTCCATGAGGGTAGAACCATTGACCCGTCTTTCCTAGAAGGTACAAACCTTTACGCCGATTTTGCCACAATCAACTTTGAGTGTCTTTTGAATATCGACGAGCCTATTTGTCCTAGGTTCATTCTAGAGTTCTATGCATCCTCCGTCCTCTCCACGGATGATTATGGTCATATGTCTATCAACTTTAGGGTTAGCGGTCATCAATACTCCTTCACTCTTGAGGAGTTTGCTCAAATCCTAGGTGTTCCAAATCGTGGTACTTGCCTCTATTCCGACTTGCACTCCCTCTCAACTCTTGACAACCTCCAAGACCGTATCCACCCTTATGACACACCCCTTGTCTCAAAAGACGTTCTCTGTGACCACCTCTTTGTTAGGACCACCATCACTAGGAGAACCCGTTCGGGGAATGAGGTCGATAAGGACCCATATGGAATGGAAATGAACGAACTCAAACCCCAATTCAAGAAATGGGAGGAAGTCCTTAGAGCCAATGTCATTAGCACAATAGGGAACCGTGACCATATCAACCTTTGCCTTTGCTACATGCTCTACTCCTTGTCCGTTAGGCAACCCTTCAACCTTGCCTACTACATGGCCAAGAGAATGGCCGACATTCCCGTGCATGGCACAACGGCTATGCCGTATGGAATGCTCTTGACCCGTCTCTTTAGGTTCATCTCACCCATTCCACCAACTCCAAACGGTCTTCGCCTTAACTACTCTCTCATCCCACACACGTTTGTCCCACTAAGTGATAAGAGAGTGTACAAAGCCCAAGGAAAACGTCCACATCCTCCTACCTCATCTTCGTCTTCCTCAATGAGTGAAGATGACAATTTGCCAAACTCTAGGCTCCCTCCTCTCGAATACCTTTCTCAACTTCTGGATATTCCTAATGAGTCGGAGGAGTTCAAGCGAACAAAGGGGATGTTTAAGAATCTTGGAAGGTTACTTGGAAAGCTCAAGAACAAGATCGACCGTCAATGAGTGCGAGTGTGTAGGAGTGTTTGGCACTAGGTGCTATTTGAACAAATTTGGTTGTTTAAACAATATTTGTGATGAATTTATGTGTTAGTACAATGTTTGATACAATTTGGAACATGTAGTATCTAACTTTGATGCAGGTAGACAACTCTTGGCAAGTTGTCAAATTTTCAAGTTTATGATATTTTTCACTAAGTATAGTGAAATTCTCGACCTCAAGGTCAAAGTCCTATGAAATGCATGTTTACGTGTCTATTTTTTGCATTGCCCAACCAGAAATGCATTATTTTTTTGATTTTAGGAGTTTTCGAAAATTTTGAAAATCGTCTCGCGGGTCAAAAACGCGGACTGCCAATTTTTTTTGGGTCTGGCGGATCTGGCGGTACCCAATATTGGGTTCCGCCAGTATAAATTCTGGGAATTCCAGAATTGGCCCAACGGACCAGGCGGCACCCTCAAATGGGTTCCGCCTGTGTATTCTGAGGGTGCCGCCAGCAACCTGCGGAATTTTTGTTTTCATTTTCACCAATTCAACATCCAAACACCAAAATCCAATCCTTTTAGGTAGAAACCCATTACTTGCAATGTGTTTAGCAAAATAGGATACTCCTTCTTCCATAAACTTAACCAAAACCAATTCCCGCCAAAATTCAAATTTTGCCATAACAACCTCAAGGACCCCTCAAATATAAAGGAAGGAACCCTTTTAAGGGATCCTTGAAATCCCTGAGATTTATACTACCACAAATCCACCAAAACCACTAAGCATTTAGTGCAAAACTTGTCTTCTCACTTCACCATTTTCATTGGATTGGCTTCCATGATTTGACAACCCACAATTAGTTTTCCAAATCATTAGAAACCTCCATTTTTGTATGGACTAACATCAAATCCAAACACTCCTTTCCATAATCCTTCAACACTATAAATTAAGCCATCCTAAACACTATCAAATCACACCTTTTTCACCACAATTTCTGAAACTTCTACACCACTTTTTCACCATGACTAAGTCAACAATCACCAACCAACCATCAAGACCCATCCAGAAAACCGCTCGGATAAGTGTAAAACCACTATGGTCAAATCAACCCATCAACCTAAGCTCCTCATCTTCGGATGAATTCACATCACCTATAAAAAATGAACATTTTTTGAATCTTGCATCTCCATCACCATCACCCAATGAACCAAATGAGCTCACTCCACCACCAACTAAATCACCTATTGACCCAAGCCCACCAAGTGCTCCAACCCAACCATCCAAAACTTCATCACCATCACCATTACCCAAAATGGAACCTATGGAGTTATTTGGGTCTCCTCCCACATCACCACACCCTTTTGTCCAAGATCTTAATGATCTCCCACCAAGACCTTCATAACCACCACCTTTTTCACCAAAGTTAATTCTTGACCAAAATGAGCATTCTAACCACATCCAACCACCACAACAAGTATACCATCAACCTAAACCATTATTGTTTCACCCCATAAACCATGATATCCATGGTCCTCTATATGGAAAACCAAACTTTGAAAACCATGATCACCCAAATCCACCACACCCTCAACCTCAAACCTTTGAGTCTTTATTTCCTTCATATGAGGATATCCAAAACATGGTTGAAAACCATCTCCATCAAGCAATGGAATTTCAAACCACATTGCTTGACTCAATACCAAACCCATCATCCCCCTTTTTGATGAAACCCAGTTTGCATTCCAACACGTCATCGAACGTTTAGATGCCCTTTCCCACCCAAACAAACCCTAGAGAACCATTTGGAGGCCGTTTGCCCCAATTTAGGAACCTAGGCTTTTATTTTTCTTTTGACTTTATTTTAGAAGTAGAAGAATATTACTATTTCATGTCTTTTGACTTTTATAAGTCCAAATTTTACTTGGAATGCTATTTCTTTCTACTTACTTTCATGCATTGTTGGTTGATCATGTTTGTGTTGTCATTGTGGTTACAATGTGTGTGGTAACTACAAGCTTATATATATCACCAACTAACCATTTTTTTTGTAGGATCCAAAATCCATGTTTCCTATCTTGGCACTCCTTTTAGGGGGAGTAACAAGCAAGGGGGAGCAAGTGCATTTTTCCGCTTCGCTACTCTACTTTTTGTTTCGACAAAAAGGGGGAGAAATATATTGAACTTGAACTTTCAAACTTTCAAAACTTAATATGATTTTCATAAATTAAGTAAATCAAGTTTAATATAATCTTTTTTAAGTCTTAAAAACCAAGATTTTGTGAGTTACTTAAAAACAAAGTGTATGTTTTGTCATTAACAAAAAGGGGGAGATTGTTAATACAAATATCGCCTAAAAACGTTATTTATATTTTACGATCTTCGCTAAGTTTTGTTAATGACAAATGTAAACTTTAGTTTCTAAGTAAAACATAATCTTAGTTTTAAAGACTTGCATAAACTAGACTTTTGCTACATTTTACATTTCATAAAACACAACACTTCTTATTTTCTAAAAATAGAATTGTCACATCACATTTATGGCAAGTTTTGTCATTATACATTTATGGAAAGAAATGTGTTTGACTTACTTAGATGTTGCTTGCAAGTTTAGTGTTTGACTTGATACTATGTGATGTGACATTGTTTGGTTTGCAAGAGTAATGAGATGTGACTTGGTTTGGTTTGCAAGATTTATTGCAAAACCAACTACAAGCCCGGCGGTACCCTGGAGATACATGGGCGGAACCCTTCTCAGGGGTCCGCCTGATCCGCCAGACCTGCAGAAGGTTTTGGCTATAAATATTGAGCCACAAGTTGAATTTTGGCTCATCACTTGACATTATATTTTTACACACACATTCATTCTTTCATCTAACCTCTTAACATTTCATATGTGAAGTTTCTTTTTGTAGCAAAGAGATTCACAAGCTTACTAAAAGTAACAAGTATTCAACACAACGTTGCAAGACTTGTTAGCTTAGCATTGTGTAGACTTGTGTAGTTTACACTTCATTTGATTGTGTATTTTCAGTAGTGATCGGTTAGTATTTTAGTCCTCAAAATATAAAGTGTATAGGGAGTAGTTGTACCCTTGTAAAGAACTAACGGGAGTGGTTGTACCCTTGGTAAAGAACTCGACATCTAGCTTTGTGTCGGTAAAAGTATAAGCGACGTGTAAGGTTTTCTCCGCCGGTGAAAGGAGCTTGTTGACTAGTGAAAGAAACTCTCGAGTTGGATACCCGGGGCGTGGACGTAGGGCAAGGAAAAAGAGTCCTTGTAGCCGAACCACGATAAATACTCGTGTTGTGGTTTGATCGTTTCTTTCATTTACTTGCATGTTATATATTGTGTTTGTGTACATATCTTTGATCAAACGGAAAGTTTCAAAGCTAACTTAACAAGTTAAAAAGATTTTAATCGGTAAACTATTCAACCCCCCTTCTAGTTTTCCACAGAATGTATCACAATTTTACTAATTTTCTATAGAAATAATGCACATTTAACTTATTTTTTAATACATAAAGCAGTTCCATTTCATATAACACACGATTACCCGAACGTATCACAGTTTTACAAATTTCCTACAGAAATTAATGCACATTTTGCTCTTTTTTTATGCATAAAGCAGTGTCATTTCGTATAACACACGATTACCCGAATGTATCACAGTTTTACTAATTTCCTACAGAAATTAATGCACATTTAGCCCTTTTTTTATGCATAAAGCAGTGCCCTTTCGTATAACACATGATTACCCGAACGTATCACAGTTTTACTAATTTACTACAAAAATTAATGCACATTTAGCCCTTTTTTATGCATAAAGCAGTGCCATTTCATATAACATACGATTACCCGAACGTATCACAGTTTTACTAATTTCCCACAGAAATTAATGCACATTTAGCCTATTTTTTATGCATAAAGCAATGCCATTTCATATAATACACGATTACCCGAACGTATCACTGTTTTACTAATTTTCTATAGAAATTAATGCACATTTAGCCATTTTTTTATACATAAAGCAGTGCCATTTCATATAACACACAATTACCCGAACGTATCACAGTTTTACTAATTTCCTACAGAAATTAATGCACATTTAGCCTATTTTTTATGCATAAAGCAATGCCATTTCATATAACACATGATTACCCGAACGTATCACTGTTTTACTAATTTTCTATAGAAATTAATGCACATTTATCCCTTTTTTATGCATAAAGTACCCGAACGTATCACAGTTTTACTAATGTCCTACAGAAATTAATGCACATTTAGCCTATTTTTTATTCATAAAGCAATGCCATTTCATATTATACACGATTACCCGAACGTATCACTGTTTTACTTATTTTCTACAAAAATTAATGCACATTTAGCCCTTTTTTATGCATAAAGCAGTGCCATTTCATATAACACACGATTACCCGAACGTATCACAGTTTTTCTAATTTCCTACAAAAATTAATGCCATTTAGCCTATTTTTTATGCATAAAGCAATGCCATTTCTTATAATACACGATTACCCGAACGTATCATTGTTTTACTAATTTTCTATAGAAATTAATGCACATTTAAACTTTTTTTAGTACAAAAACCATTGTTATTTCACATAACTCACAAATACCCAACACATACCCTATTTTTCACAACAATATCTAGAAATTGATGCACATATATCCAATAACAAAGCAATTTTAGGTTAATAAAATTATTACCTGTGGAATTTAAAGTTTTTGATTAGACAAATATTGTTGATTTTCATTCCCCATCATTGCATATATTTTTGTTGCCACTTAACACAATTTTCCCTTCCTAAATCACCGATTGCAGATTTGATTAGCATTAAACCATTGTTTGCATCTTGAAGTTGCGAATTTTTGATGTATTTATGGATGAATTTTTTTAGATCATGGTTTGCAGATTTGATGATTGTAATTTATGAAAATGATCAAAATTTATTGAGATGATCGGATTGAGATGATTGGATTGTGGATTGGGGATTATCAGAATTGGGGATTAGAGAGAGAGAGAGAGTTGTTAGATGAGAGAGAAAGTGAGAAGGTAAATGTAACAAAACGTGATAAGTCGTGTGTTTATATTTTTTGGTTAATAGACGGTTTTGACCTTCCGACCTTAATTAAGTTTATAATTTAATCCCATCCATTGATTTTTAATCTATGGGTCCAAAATCCTTCTTATTCTTTTTACCAAAAATACTCTTTTTATTTTAACTCTCCTCTATATATAGGTGGGTTAAAATAAAAAGAGTATTTTTGGTGAGAAGAATAAGAAAGGTTTTGGACCATTGATTTAAAAATCAACATATGAGATTAAATTATAATCTTTAATAAGGCTGGAAGGGCAAAATAGTCTTTTGATAAACAATAATTAGCAACAATTTATTAAATACAACATTATAATTGTTTCATTCATTCTTCACAATCACTTTCTCTCTCATCAACTACTTCCTCTCTCTTGATTCAGATCTAAAAAAACCCAGATCTATAGAAAAATCATCAAATCATTTACAAAAAAATGATAAAATCATCTATAGATCATCTAAAAATCAAAGGTAAGTGAATTAAAATCTAAACGAAGCTTGAATCATCTACTCGAGGCTTAAAATGGTGCCGAAAAGCAAAGGTTAGTGAATTAAAATCGATTTTGTTCAGTTTATCATGAAGTAGGCTGATTTTAATACACTTGTTTGTAAAATTAGTGGCAACAAGGAGAAAAAGTGGAAGGAGAGTATTAATACACATTTCGTTGTCAGATAATGAAGGACATAGAGATAATAAGCGGACGAAGATGTGGAACGGTTGTCCCTCAAAAACTCTACAATCTATAGGTATTGATTTAATTAATTGTAAAATTTCTTTGTTAATAACAGTTTTGTGCATTAAAAACAATCTAAATGTGTATTGGAATTTAGGCAAATTGATATGTGCTTGAAATCAGCCATCTGGTTTAAAACTTACAAGTATTTTGTGCATTAGTTAATCGGCTAAATGTGCATAAGTTTCATATATGCAATGATGGGGAATAAAGATAGACAATATTCGTCCATCAAAAACTTCAAATTCCATAGGTAATGATTTATTAACAAAAAACTGCTTTGTTAATAGATATTCTAATAAAAAAATGTTCATCAAAATTAAGTGTACATGCTTTGTGCATAAAATCGCTATATGTGCATCAATTTTAACAGATTGTTGTTAAAAATATGATATGTTTGGGTAATCATGAGTTGTGCGAAATAAATCTATTTATTGCATTAAAAATGAGTTAAACGTGCACTATTTTTTGTCAAAAGTTAGTAAAAGTGTGATATGTTTAGGTAATTGTGAGTTTTGTGAAATAACACTGTTTTTATGCATTAAAAATTGGCTAAATTTTTATTAATTATTGTAGGAAGTTAGTAAAAGTGTGATACGTTTGGGCAAGCGTGTGTTGTGTGAAATAACACTACATTATGCTTTAAAAATAGGCTAAATGTGCATTGATTTTTGTAAAAAAATGTGATATGTTTATGCAATTGTGAGTTATGTGAAATTATACCGATGTGTGCATTAAAAACGGCCTAAATGTGCGATAATTCACCTGGATGGAAGTTAGTAAAAGTGGGATAGATTTGGATAATCATGATTTGTGTTAAATGACATTAGTTTGTGCATTAAAAATTGGCTAAGTGTGCGATAATTTTAGATGGAAGTTAGTAAAATTGGGATCAGCACTCTATCATTTTAAATAACACTATTTTGTGCATTAATTGCTTCTGTGTTGAGTTATGTTAGTCCACTTATTGGTCTTGTGGAGCAGCTAAGGGTGATGTCTAAGGGATGTTTAGTTTTTCTTTATGTTTGTCTTAGGCTGACTTTATAATTGGTATGCTATGATTTTTTGCTTAGTGTGTCTAGGACTAGTGCATTAGTTCAGTTAGGGTCAAGGTTTTATGTTAGTGGTGTTTGGTTGGTGCTTGTTTGAGGGGTACAGCCTTGGTTATGTTTTGGTTTGTTGCTTTCCTTGATTGTCCTGATAGTAGGGTGTTGTATTCATTTTTGTTTTCTCCAAGTTCCTTTTGCTATAATGTCTTGTTTGTAGCATTGGTCTTCCTTTTGTTTTGTTATAATGTCTTGTTTTTTTCGTACTTGTTTTAATAAAAGTTGTAGTAAAAAAAAACTATTTTGTGCACTATAAAATGGTTTAAATGTGCATCAATTTTTGTAGAAAGTTAGTAAAAGTGTGACACGATTGGATAATTCATGAGTCGTGTGAATAACCACAGTTCTGTGCACTAAAAATGTCCTAAGTGTGCATTAATTTTTGTAGGAAGTTAGTAAAGGTGCAATACGGTTGGATAAATCGTGAGTTGTGTGAATTAACATTATTATGTGCACTAAAAAATGTTCTAAGTGTGCATTAATTTTTGTAGGAAGATAGTATAAGTGCGAAATGGTTAGATAATCCGTGATTTGTGTGAAACAACACTGTCTTGTGCACTAAAAGTGTTCTAAATGTGCATTAATTTTTGAATGAAGCTACTAAAAGTCAGTACGGTTGGATAATTGTGAATTGCGTGAAATAACACTATTTTATGCACTACAAAATGCTCTAAATGTGCATTACTTTTTGTTGAAAGTTAGTAAAAGAGTGACATGTTAGGATAATTGTGAATGGTCTCAAATAATGTTTTATTCTTAATAACACGTTAAATGTGTGTTACTTTTCATTAGAGATAGTACAAGTGACATGCTTAGGTAATTAGCACTCTATTGTTTGAAATAATACTATTTTGTGCATTAAAAATGGTTTGAATATGCATATGTTCTCATAGGAATTTAAAAAGCTGACATGCTAAGGTAATTAGCACTTTGTTGTTTGAAATAACACTATTTTGTGCATTAAAAATGTCTAATTATCCTTCAACAAGATCGATCACCTTTATTTCCATGTCCAGTAGGATTTTGAGTTGGATATGGGATCACATCACAATCATGATAGGACAGTAAGTGATGATTTGGAAAATCATCATCAACTTTTGACATGAAATCCTTCAAGTGATCTTGATAGATTTCTAGCTTTTCATGTTGGAAATCGATTTTTTCATCGCCATATTCTAACAGAACTAAAAATATCCTTTATAGTACTCTGTTTATGATACAAACTATTGTGCCTTTGAATCATAGGTGTGGCTCTATGAAATTGGGATGGGATTTCTTATTTATCTGGTTGAGAAGATATGTGATGATTCTGGTGAATACCCTGATTGTAGTAGGTATGGAGTAACTCTTTTCTATATCTGGAACAACATTATTAGAATGTATATTCATAACTACAAAAATTCTATTATTTCAATGATGGTATAATATTTTATTTGAAAAAAAATGAGTTAGGAACGTTTTTAAACATTAATAATACACGAATTCAACATGTTCTTATGCATTAATGATAAAACCTGAATAACATGTTTCAGAGTATATAGATCGAACGCACCACCTGTAAGTATTGTCTTCCTTGTATCTTTTTCTGAGAAGTTTTTTATCATGCAAACTAATATCTAAAACTACTTGTTGAATATATCAGATCAGTCCTTGGAAAGAATATATCAGACCATTTAACTTATTTTAGTGTTGAAATGGGGTGCGATACATCAAGCAAATGCAAGATTGTGATGGCTCCTAGCCTTGCATCCTATGGTAAAGAAGATGATTATGGAAATTTCATATTGTCGACAGTTCCTTCTAAGTTTATCTCAAAGATAATACCAGAGCCATGGATGAGTGATCATTGATCATCTTGAGCGGCACTCACTTGTTGGTTGCCTTGTATTTCAACAAAGGAAATTATAGTGTATGAGTGGGTTTGAGTTTTGTAGTGTAAATATGTATGTACAGCTAATCCGAATATTCATGAATTGTAAACCATATCTTCAAAATTTTGTGTTGCTATCAAAGTCTGCAAGGCAATGTTTGAGGTCGAACTTACCTGCTTATTTTCATAAACATGTAAAAAAAATAAATAAATAAATAAAATAATAATAAAAAAAATTACATCAGCGATTACAAGTATGTGACTTGTTGCTAATATCATATTTATCACCAAGAATTAAGTTTCTAACAGCTAACAAATTACTATTACGATCTATTATATAGAGATGGAAATTGTATGTTTAGAAGAAGCTGGGTTTTATTATATAGAGAGGGAAATTGTGTGTTTAGAAAAACGTGGGTTTTATAATTTAGGTTGTTAGGATTATAGTTATATTATGAAATTACTTTTATACCCTTAATAGTTAGTTATGATTATAATTAATCTCATCCATTGATTTTAAATCAAAGGTCAAAAATCCTTCTTATTCTTTTTACCAAAAATCTTCTTTTTATTTGATCTCATCCCTATATATATATATACTAGACGAATACCCATGCATAGCAACGGGATTTTATAATGACAGATCGTTTAATGATTAAAAAAAAGTTTATGGGTTATAAATGAAAAATAATAAAAGTTAGGGGTGGCAAATCTTGCCCAATTTGTAATTTTTGGGCGATTTTTGACACTTTTTTAAAAGTTTGAGGCGTTTTTTGCCCCCTTGCATTTATTTGATGGGCTCTTACAGGCAAAAGATAAAAACAGATATTATTAGATGGGCTTTCGAATCACACAATTCAACTTTCAAGCAATTACTCTCATTTTTTTAATTAGTTGCATTTTTATTCATTTGTCCCAACAGATTTCCTCAAATTTGCAGTCAGATTATTATTTTTTTTTTCTAAGAAAAAAAAATTAAATATAGTTAAGACTTAGATGCTTGAAATGTTTTTACAAGATGAATTAAAGGGGTTTTTTGGACTGTTCCGAATGTTTTTAATAGTTGAATTATAATTTGCTCGTTTTAGCTCATGCCCGTTTGGCCTGATTTATAATTTGTCCGTTTAGCCCGTGCCCGTTTTAACCCGTGCCATTTTAGCCCGTGCCCGTGCCCGTGCCCGCCCGTTTTGCCACCTCTAATAAAAGTTTGAAGATTTAGAGATTAAACATATGACATGAGCTTAAGTATCAAAGTCAATAACTCAACACATTTAGTAACTGATTTTCCCGCCCAAATTGATATGAAAATCAGTTACTAATTGCGTTGACTTATTGACTTTGTTGACTTATTGACTTATTGACTTTGATACTTAAGCTCATGTCAACATAATATTTTGAAACCCAGTTGAACCGTTCCGGTCGAAAAACGGGTCGATTTAAACCGAGTCATGCTTTTAATAACTGAACCCGTCGTGTCCAGTTTTCAAAACTATATGTTTTTCCCAGTTGAACCCGTTGGTCCGGTCCAGTTTTCAAAACTATATGCAACATCAACTTATTAGCTTGTATAAAGTTTTGTGTTTTTTATTAATTTGTATAATGTGTATAATAACATATACTTTTAATTTTAGGGTGTTTTAAAAATAACATTAATTAGTGTGTTTAATTATTTTATATTTTATATTATGTTATAGCTTGTTTAAATTGTATATTGTGAAAATTTTATTGTACTTTTTAAGTAAGGGGTGTTTTAATTGATTGTTTTTAATTTAATGTAGATGCTTTTAATTGGTTGTACCATATGAATAAATTATTGTAATTTTAAGTTATGGGGTGTTTTAATAAAAGCATTAATTACACAATTCATTTTCGCTCACCCTTGACTTTCAAAATTTCACTTTCAAGAGCATTAATTAGAAGGGCAAAATGGGGATTGACTGAAAATTCAGTTTTTCACTTTTCCCCTTTGACTAAATCTACAATATAAGATTATTGTAATTTTAAGTTATGGGGTGTTTTAATAAAAGCATTAATTACACAATTCATTTTCTCTCACCCTTGACTTTCAAGATTTCACTTTCAAGATCATTAATTAGAATGGCAAAATGAGGATTGACTGAAAATTCAGATTTCCACTTTTCCCCTTTGACTAAATCTATATTATAAGTAGTTAAGATATATATATATATATATATATATATATATATGGGGACTTTCTTGCGAGAACCATTTTATCTACGAGAACTGAGAGAACCACAAAAAACATACATGCACGCCTTTTAAAATAAAATAAAAATACATGCAAATCATCAATAATCGTAAGTATCCACCAATGTTCTTCAATATCATCAAGAACTCATCATATTTTTTCACAAAAACCTTACACACGGCCGCAATATTGTCGTTGCACGCCTTATAAGAACATACATGCACACCTTCGAAGAAAACTTTTGTATTTCCAATTTCTTATCAAATTCTTCAGAACAACTATATTTTTCTTAAAACATGTATGTTGTTTTTAGAACATATGTGCAAAAATACAATTATTGAAGTCGTGCATGTATATATATATATATATATATATATATATATATATATATATATATATATATATATGGTGGGGTTATTCTAAAAAGGCCCTTATAATAAAAAGTGTAAGAAGGATTGTGGGAGTGACATGTGTCACCCCCATGCCACATCATATGACACGTGTCACCCCCACCCCCCCCTGAAAAAAAAATTTCCCGCCAAAAAATTTTACTGCATCACTGTTATAAAGTTATTGCATCACGGTTATAAAGTTACTGCATCACGTTTACTGCATCACAATTATGATTTTACAGCATCACGGTTACTGCATTCATGGTTTTAATGTTACTGCATCATGGTTATAAAGTTACTGCATTATAGTTATAGGAAATTGCATTATCATAAGTTTTCTGCATCATATATGTATGTAACTGCATCACAATTAAAATACGATTCTTTTTTAAGTGTTGGTGCATCTTTATTATAAGTTACTGCATCATAGTTAATAGTTTAGTGCATCAACTATGTTGCAGTAACTTATAACCTTAATGCACTAAAATTTAAAACTGTGATGCAGTAACTTTTATAATTGTGATGCAGTAAATTTATAACTGTGATGCACTAAAAATTTTGGCGAGAAAAGAAAAATTTTGCCCAAAAAAACAAATTTTTTTTTGCGAGAAAAAAAATTTTTTTCCGGGGGGGGGGGGGGGGGGGGGGGGAAGGGGGGGTGACATGTGTCATATGATGTGGCATTGGGGTGACACATGTCGCCCTCACAATCCTTACTATACTTTTTATTATAAGGGACCTTTTATTTTAACTCATACTTATATATATATATATATATATATATATATATATATATATATATATATATATATATATATATATATATATATATATATATATATATATATATATATATATATATGTGGGTCAAAATAAAAAGTCCCTTATAATACAAAGTGTAGGAAAGATTGTAAGGGCGACATGTGTCACCCTCATGCCACATTATATGACACATGTCACCCCACCTCACCTCCCACGCAAAAAAAAAAAAAAAAAAAAAAAAAAATCCCGCCAAAAGTAATTTTTTTTTTTCCCGCTAAATTTTTTAATGCATCACAGTTATAAAGTTACTGCATCACAATTATAAAAGTTACTACATCACAGTTTTAAATTTTAGTGCATTAAAGTTATAAGTTACTGCAGCATAGTTGATGCACTAAACTATTAACTATTATGCAGTAACTTATAATAAAGATGCACTAACACTTAAAAAAGAATCGTATTTTAATTGTGATGCAGTTAAATACATATATGATGCAGAAAACTTTTGATAATGCAATTTCTTATAACTATAATGCAGTAACTTTCTAACCATGATGCAGTAACATTAAAACCATGAATGCAGTAACCGTGATGCAGTAAAATCATAATTGTGATGCAGTAAACGTGATGCAGTAACTTTATAACCGTGATGCAATAACTTTATAACAGTGATGCAGTAAAAAATTTTGGTGGGATTCTTTTTTTTTTGCCCAAAAAAAAATTTTTTTTTGCGAGAAAAAAAAATTTCGGGGGGGGGGGGGGGGTGACACATGTCACTCCCACAATCCTTCCTACACTTTTTATTATAAGGGCCTTTTTAGAATAACCCCACCCTATATATATATATATATATATATATATATATATATATAGTGAGACTTTCTTACGAGAACCACATAATCTGCGAGAACTGCGAGAACCACAAAAAACACACATGCACGTCTTTAATAATTGTAAATTTCCATGTATGTCATAAAAAGACCATATTTGTTTTTAAAAAAACATAGTTGTTCTAAAAAATTTGATGAGAAATTGGATATACAAATTTTTTCTTTAAAGGTGTGCATGCATGTTCTTATATGGCGTGCAACGACTATATTGCGGCCATATATAAGGTTTTTATGAAAGAAGAGGAAGAGTTCATGATGATATTAAAGAAAATAGGTGGATACTATGTAATTTTTTTGATTTTAAAGGGTTTGCACGTATGCTTTTGGGTTTCTCGCAGATAAGGTGGTTCTCGCAAGAAAGTCCCCCTATATATATATATATAAATAAAATGCAAAAATAGTCCCTAAAGTATCACGAAATCGCAAAAATTGGATCGAGACAAAAAAGTCACGCAAAAAAGCAACTAACGTTACATAAATTTGAAAAAAAAACCATCGAGAGGCATTTTCCGTTAGTTTCCTCGTTAACTGCCTAGTCATCAAGGGTAATTTCGTCTTTTTATCCCTTTCCCGCCAATAACTTCAATTGCCAGTGTTTTGTTTTACAAATTCAGTCATTTAGAACCATACTTTATATACGTGGCTCAATTTCTTCCAAGCAGAACATTAATTTCACAAGTAAAGATCTTGAGAATGGTTAAGCTTTGGAAAAATCATGCACGTAGTACCCCGATACCTGATTTAGGAATCCTTTATAGTAAGAATACTCTGTTCCATTTTAACATTTTCCATTTAAACTTGTTATTGTTGTCGGAAGTAATTGATGTTTTATGTGTTCCACAGATTTGAATGAAAAGGTGTTTTCTTTGCAAATCCATTACCTCAAAACCAGGAAGAATGTATCTCTTTGGAGATACAGATTGGTTTGACAGAATTCACTCTGACGTTTTCTCCATAGAATTATTTGGTGAAATGTTAGAGGATTTAGGTTACTCGGATAGTACCCTTATGTTTACTCACTTTAGGATACCTGGGGAGTCACTGGATGATGGTTTGCTACCACTAAAGTCTGATGAAGATGTGAAGACACTTGTGGAGTATGTTCCTATATTTACACAATTAGAGTTGTATATTGAAACCGGTGTTTCAATTGTTGAGTGTGAGATGATTGATCGAATGATGACTAAGGGCAAGGGTGTGGTGATAGAAGAAATAGTGGATGATGATATGAATGAGGCTGCTGGAAAGGGTGTTGATGGTGAGACTGGAAACAGTGAGAAATTACTATTGTTAGAGTGGCATAAAGAGTGGCATAAGACAAGACAACCTGAGAAGGCTGGACCTGTTTTTGATACTGATTCTAACAGTGACTTCCCACCAACATTTTGTGTCAAAAAAATGATTGCAGATCATACAAAAAGGATGAGTGATGAGTTTCAATTCAGAAGGTTATTGGAACAGATTGACCAAGACTTTACTGTGGAGGATTCAAGTGAGGAGTCTACAGGTTTGCTCAATTTTTATGATCTCGATTTTGATGATGTGTATTATGATGACACAAGTGATGAAGAGGTAGCTCAAGAATGGCATGATGATCCATACCATTTAGTTGATGTACCTGAACCTGAAGAGATGCATCCGATTGAAGAGCCTCAAGAGCCTGAAGAACCTCAAGAGATTAGTGACATGTTTGAAATAGATCAAGCATTGGATGAACTTGATGACGTTGTTGCAACTGGAGAAGGAACAGAGGTGTATGCTCTTTATACTGAACCAATTAGTTTTAGTTTGCTTCCACTTGTTGATGTTGATGGTGTTGATGGTGATGATGGTGAACAAAGAGTTCGTAATGAGGATGTGGTTCTAGATGAGCAGTGTGATGAAGTAGTTGGAGATGGTGAACAAAGAGTTTGTGATGTGGTTGTGATACCAGATGATCAGTGTGTTGTAGTAGTTAGAAATGGTGAACAAAGAGTTTGTGATGTGGCTATGATACCAGATGATCAGTGTGTTGTAGTAGTTGGAAATGAGGGATGTATATCAGTTGTTGAAGGAGCTGTGATTAAGGACAAAGTGGTTGCTAAACAAGGAGATTAGCCACTTCAAGTGCTTGAAAAAAATGGAGTTGGGCAAGATGGAGTGCTTGCAGAGGACAAGTTTGAAGACCAAGGAAGATAAATCAAGAGGCGAAGACTGATGGCTGACAAGAAACCCAAGGATGATGCTGACAAGGAACCCAAGGATGATGCTAAATAATGGTTATGCTTTTATGTTTAGCTCAATAATTTTTAAAGATTATAACAATATTTACTTTCTTAAAGTTTATCTATCGGTTATGTAATCTTAACTAGGGTCAATGGTTTCATAACATTTTATCGAATCTAATGGAAGCCAAAAAACTAGGCAATTTTGGGATGTGTATGTTGGTAACCCAAACGTTTAGCATTTATTACCCAAACACGCCTAAAACACATTTCACATGTAATTACCACGCCTATTTATATGCTATAACCTAAGTAACTTCCTCATTCATCCAGTAAACAAACACAGTAAAACATAAACAAAGGAACAAAAGAATGTCTCAATTTGTGCTTCTTCAGGAACTTGCAGCGGCTGCTAGCTCAAGTGAGTTACCATACCAGATGACGGTGTATTTTGATAGGGAGACACAGCTTGATGTCATGTTTGCGAAAGATCTGTTTAAGGCATATCAAGAGTTGCTTGATATTGTTATTCAAAGGAACAAGTACATGGCTGAAATGGAACTTGTGCGTCCCTCGGTGCAGATGTTCAAGTGCTTGGAGTACTTTAAGAAGCATCAAAAGTCCGACGTTATCGAGCTTTTGGAATTGAAGAAGAAGATTGCCGAAGCGAAGCTCAAGCTTTTCAACAAGCACGCATTTGTTAAGGGACTTTATAGTTTCTTTCAATGTTTTTTATCAACCATGTTATGTTCCTTTGAATTTTAATGTTACCCGTTATGTTTTATCAATGTTATGCTTTGAATTTTAATGGCATGTTATGTTTTTTTATCAATTCTAATGTTATATTATCAATTATGTTATCTGTTTGTTGATTTATCATGTTATTTTGCTTTGTTGCTTATGTTATGATGCTATGTTACAAGGTCAAAACAAAGATTGTCAACGTTGATTGTCATTTACAAAAGTCAAACTTGATTGTCAATTTGGGTAATTTTAGGTATTTTTGTTCCTGCACATTCATTTGAATAAGGTTACATGGATAATCAATAGTTACACGGATTTGTAATGAGGATGCTACTCACATGGGTCAAAACAGTCAAGTCAACCTAATAACTGCAGAAACAAACACTCCTTTGTACAGACCTTCCAAACTGGTTCAAACATATAGAAATTGATTGCCACTTTGTGAGAGACAATATTAGAGGTGGTCAAATTCTACCCTCTTTCATACCAACCAAGTCACAATTGGTTGATATCCTCACAAAGGGCCTAAGCAAACCTCTGCACTACAATTGTTTATCCAAATTGGCTCTGTGTAACCCTTTACACACTGCCAATTTACGTGGGGGATAATGGGACACTACTCAACATGGGTCAAAACAGTCAAGTCAAGCTAATAACTGCAGAACCAAACACTCCATTGTAGCTAAGTAGTTCTAGAAGGATCAGTTAGTTATTAGTTAGTTAGTTTTGGTTTCCCGCCAATATTGTACAAACCAGACTTTATCATTCATTCACCAAAAGATCAGATTGGTTACATCAACAACTACCAACAAAAGCCAAACATTACACAAAGAAACTAGCTTAAGTGCCACAAAATGGCCAGACACCTTCCTCAAACCCAACACCCTCAAACAGCGATCGCACAAACACATTGGGTTCAAACGGAACCATCACATTTCCAGCGGCATCCACAGGTGGAGGCGTCAGATAGCATTGGTACGCCTGGTACTCCTTGTTCTCCGGTGGAGCAAAGGTGGTATCACAATAACCCTAAGTGGTGGTGGGGTTCATGGGTTTTTTTCCTTTTGTTGTTTTTTCGAGTACCACCTCCAATGGGGATGTCCCGGAGAACGCCACCATGAGTCCAGTGTCTGCGGCAGCTACGGCAAAAGTGATGAGGCTGTGAAGTGTTGTAGTTGTTTTAGTAGCAGAACTTAGTGTCTTCTGAGAAACAACGTGGACATGGCTTTTGATGTGGGGGTTGTGTCAGAGTTGTTGTGGTCACCAACGTTGAAGTTTCTTGGTGTGTGTTGGGGGTGGTGGTTGTGGTTATGGTGGTGGTGATTATTGCGGTGTTTGGTGATGCTTCCATTTTCTGCAAATCGTTTTTTTTTTTTACCTCGAGTCGTGATTTGCAAGTGTGGGTTGTGGGGGGGTTTATGGGGTTAAAAATTTTTAGTTACTTTGCAAATTTAGCCATTGAAGTCATGTCAAATCGATGCCCAGGCACAGAGCTGATTATGGCGGCAAATTTAATAAGTATGTACAGTAAAAAGACGAAACTACCCTTTTGATGACTAGGCAGTTAACGAGGAAACTAACGGAAAATGCCTCTCGGTGGATTTTTTGCAAATTTACGTAACGTTAGTGGCTTTTTTGCGTGACTTTTTGTCTCGGTCCCATTTTTGCGATTTTGTGATACTTTAGGGACTATTTTTGCATTTTACCCTTAGTAATAATTTTTAAATATTTGATTCTTTTCACGGAATTTCTTAAAGCTCCAATGACACGTTATATTCATACAATCATACATGAAATCTTGCAATATAACCCTATTATGCAACGGAAATTCAAAGGTAGAGAGAGCAAAAACGAGTGTTTTCATTTGTAACTGTCACCCTAAGTTGCTCTGAACATGTTTTTCTCACTCAAGGATACAGTGAACATGCCATCAACCAATCCTCTTCATTTTGATGTGGTCATCCACACAACCATTTGGATCCTTTGGCAATTTCGTAGTGACACGGTTTTGCCATCGAAAGGCTAAGCAAAGAGCTCATATTCCTCAACGACCACTACAACATTCACTGCTTTCAGCGGGGACTTTTCAACGCTTTCAGCGGGGACTTCTCCCCGCCCAAAACTTTAGGCGGGGACATGTCCCCGCCAAAAGTATGTCGCCCAAAGCCCTTTGCTGTAAACTTTTGGCGGTGACGGACAACACTTTTGGCGGGGACACATGGGACCCACATTGCCAACGTGGACAATTTTGGTCAGGTCAAACATGCCAGCGTGGCACTACTTTCGACGGGGACATGTCCCCGCCAAAAGTGTTTTATGTGGTTCTAATTAACCCCTTAATCCTTGATTTAAAGTGGTTTACATAGTCAATGGGTCACACTTTCAACGGGGACACGTCCCCGCTAAAAGTTGTATCCATAGATATTGTAGCAAACTTTTGGCGGGAACGTGTCCCCGCTAAAAGTAACTGACCCATTTTGCAGCAAATTGCTGCAAAATGGGTAATTTCCAGATTTTTTCGGGAAAAAATCTACAAATTCACAACCTGTATATGCTCTAATTACAACACCACAAGACACTCAAATCAAAAATTCGCCAAACATAATATCATACATATCAAAATTTGTTAAAAATTAACATAATCATGTGTTTGTATCCAAATTCGCATACGGTTCAAAAACCATTATCACATGATCACTACATAAGCTAGCTATCCGCTACAAAACTATACGTGGGAACAATGTAGCGGGAATCCTAACACATAAACTACATAAAGACATAATGATCCATGTAAATCTCCATAAATTTGTCCATAACCCCAAAACAAATATAAACCGACCCAAACAACCCATACGCTACTCCTGAGGTCCCCACTCCCCCCACTGCCCCTACTAGCCCCACTAGCCCCACTCCCCTCCTCCTGGGTACCTGTAGACTCACCTACTGAAGCCTCCTGGGATCCTGATGTCGTCGCCTGAGTCACTAGCTCAGCGGGGAAACCCGGCTGTGTCTTAGCCCACCCCAACAACATATCAATTAGTGTCCTTTGCTGGGACATCTCCTGGGTTTGCTTCTGGACTGTTTCGTGCAGGGAGGACACGGAGGCTTGATCACGAGCTCGTGCGGCGCTGAGGGTCGTCTGACGACCACCGCCGGGTAATACTGGACCTATGCCAGGAATATGACCTCGCTGCTTGCCACCGATCACGTGGCGCATAATCTTGAGGTCAGACATGGTCGTCCCCCCGGAGGTACTCTCCGTCCGCATATGTATCATTTGGTTCTGTTTTACAAAAAAAAAAAAAAAAGCAAAGTAATATATAAGTCGTGATTTATTATATTTGCATTAATGTGGGTGAGTTTTATGGAAATAAATTATACTTACATATCTAGCCTCAGACAATGTAGACTCAAAGACGCCGTCTCTCGTATGGTTGTGTCTGTACAGCGCGATCAAGTCTCTACCATCCACAGCGTCGGTGGGTTCTCTCAGCTGTTTATAAATAAACTCAATAATGACTCACCAAACACTATATATATATAAATGAAATGATTAAAAATGTCTTACGAAGTTATCGCGTATAACAGCTAACAAATGCGATCCATGAAGGCTAGCAGTTGGATTGGCGTGCCGGTTCTGCCTGTTGGTCTCCCCTCTCTTCAAATTATCCAGGTGCGACCAGTGCTTCACCTGCGTATTATAAATAATAAAAAATGTTATATAAGTGAATTATTATTATTATTATTATTATTATTATTATTATTATTATTATTATTATTATTATTATTATTATTATTATTATTATTATTATTATTATTATTATTATTTTATTTTTTTATTTTTTATTTTATTTATTATAAACCGTCACTTTTCATTAAAACCAAGGAAATTACATGAAATTGGAGAGGAGTCTAGACACAATCTGTGCTCCCACTCCTTTTTGAATACACAACTAACTCGATGAAAAATAAAAGTACCGCTCTTAACGTTGTTAGAGTGGCTGCTAGCAATAGTCCCGACGCGCGAGAGTGTATTCAAAGCTTCTACATCAAGTTCCCCAAACGTGGAAAAAGCGAAAGGGACGAACTTGTATCAATTGTCTTCACACTTGGACGCATACTTCTTCCTTTTCTTTTCCACAGCATTACACGTACAACGCAGCCCCAGGAGCCCATGTCGTTACCCCAGTCCCAGCAAACGGGGAGACCCCAGTCACATCCAGACATGCGTCCTTACCTTGGAACCAGTTAAACAAAAGCACATCTGCAGGACGTAACAACAACAACAACAACAACAACAACAACAACAACAACAACAACAACAACAACAACAACAACAACAACAACAACAACAACAACAACAACAACAACAACAACAACAACAATAATAAAGTGTGGATCCAGAAATTTACATATTCTGCCTAATCTCTTCCGACATGTTCTCCGGGCGGTTTGCCTTGATCTCGTCCAGCTTCTCAACCCCACCTTGCTCAGTAAAATTCATCTTTTTGTGCCGCCACTTGTTGTCGTCGTATCACTTTTGGAGATAAGCTTCGATACTCTTGACAATATCGTCTCCATCAGCACTGGCAAGGTGCTCGCCGAGATCAAAATAATGCTGCAATAAAATATAATTAAAATAAATATTCAAATTTAAGTAAACAATCAAATTTAAATAAATAACAAACTTAAAATAAACAAACACAATAATTAAAAAAATAAAAGATAAAAAAAAACTTACGTGTAGCTGGTCGTCAATGTGGGCCTTCGCGGTAGCAGGAACAGCTGCCCAGGATTTGTAATGCATAGGAATTGATTACCGTAACAATTCCTCGACCAAGTTGGAGAACCACTTCGCGTGCGTGCCCACATGCTCCCACATCCCTTTGTCGTTCTTCCGGAATCTGATCGATACCGGACGACCAGTCTCTTTCCTCTCATTGCGGAGCCGCGTGTTCTTTGTGGGCCACGCACCAATTTCCCGCCTTTCCCAATTTTGGCATTGGGCTTGGGAGGTCTGGGAGGTCTGGATTTAGATCCTACAAGTAATCAAATTCAAGTGATGATGACATAAAATAACAAGTTATCAATTTCAAATAATAATCAAGTTTAATTAAAATAATCTAGAAATTCTTACTCTGACAATCACTGCCTAGCCTCCTCGGACCACGGGGTGGCTCATTGCCTCCATCGCCACCGTGGCTCCTAGCAACAACATCTGCCATCTGTAAACGAACTAGTACAAGAAAATATAATTAGTGAAGAAACACATATACACATATACGCAACACATTGAAATAAATAACAATTTATACAAAAAAAAATACAAATAATAAATAATTAAATAAATAAATAAACACATTTAACCACTCAATAACAATTTCATTCAAATAAGTGTCATTTAACAAATTACAATTTGAGATCAATATCCCTCATCACTAAGATAAAAACCCTCATTATTAGTGTCAGCTTCATCTTCACGATCGACGTGGTCTTCACCATCAGATGCTAAATCATGAGGAACGTGGTCATCATAATCAATATTATCTTTGTCGTCGTCGACATAAGTGATAATTGGTTGTGGTGGTGCCTCAACTTCCGCTGGCTCAACATCTCTATTTATGGTGTCATAATTCAACGTATCCAACTCAGCAGAGAGTGTGACATGTGATGATGTGTTGTCATGTACAACATCCTGATTGTCTTCTACCACGATGATATCCGGGTTCCAAATCTTTCGATGATAAGAATCTTGGACGGCCTTGACATTACCACATTTACCCGGGAAATCAAGGTAAAAGACTTATGTTGCTTGTGTTGCAAGAATGTATGGTTCACTTTCAAACGATACACGATCTGTCATAATTTGTGTAATGTTGTTTCTATAGGTACAACGTTTTTTGCGACCATTGTTATTAGTGTCGAACCATTTAACTTTGAACAACACAACCTTGAACGGAATATATTCAAGCTCGATAATTTCTTCAAGCTGGCCATAATACATTCCTCCACTAGGATTAGGAGTTGAAATTCCGCTGTTTTGGGTTGAACGACGTAAATCACAATCGTGTACGATAAACCTCACACCGTTCACTGTGCAAGAGTCGGCTGAGAATGCAGTACATGATGGTCCACAAGCCAAAGCGAACAACTTGGAAGTACAACTTGGGTCGTCCTTTACTTTCAATTCATGAATCTAAGAAAAAAAGTTAAGAATAGATATAGATGAGTAATAGTCGTTATTTTTACAGGGTTTTACATACAACAAGTCTACCTTGTCCCCAAACCAGCGAGGAAATCCTTCTTGTATGTCATTGCCTGGAAATTCCCTGTAAATGTTCATGATATTAGAATAAGTCATCGAATAATAACTTACGTAAAAAAAATTTGAAATAAAACGTGTACCTCTTGTACTCGTTCATGTATGGGTCGATTTCATGACTGTTGTGTAGTACATACCATATTACTTTCTGCATTGCGTCTGGTTCAAGCCGAATTAATGATTGTTTACCATTCAGTTAGTAGGATGATCGAAACACTTGAAATTGACTTGTTGGGCTTGGACCGTCCTCATTCCGGTCAGGACGATTAAATCTCGTCTCAACACCCCAAAAATAAAGCGAACAGAAAGTTAATGCTTCATCAGCAATATAACCCTCCGCTATTGATCCTTCAGGCTTAGCTTTATTTCTGACATAATTTTTGAGCTTTTTCATGTACCTTTCAAATGGATACATGCACCTCATGTAAACAGGCCCACCTTGAATAGCCTCTTCGGGTAGATGAATAACCAAGTGAATCATAATGTCAAAAAAAGCTGGAGGATAGATTTGCTCGAAACTGCACAAAATATTGATGAGTTGTTCTTTAGCTTTCAACATGTCATCCACCATCAAAGTTCGAGCGCATATTTGTTTGAAGAATGAACAAAGCTCAATTATTGGTGTTGCGGTGGTTTGGTCCTTCAAGTAATTTTGAAGTCCAGCAGGAAGTAACCGCTGCATCATTATATGACAGTCATGAGCCTTCAAGCCTGTTATGTTGTTATCACTGTCTGTCACTTTATGCTTGAAGTTAGATCCGAACCCATCGGGTAGTTTAACACCTTTGATCAATTGGCAAGAAAATCATGATATTAGAATAAGTCGTCGAAATGAATACGCGGAATGAATTGGAACAAATGAATTTTGAAATAAAACGCGTACCTTTGATGAATTGACAAAAAAGTTTTCTTTCTTCAGTAGTGAAAGAGTACGTGGGATGAGGCTTAGAGCACTTCCCGTTTCCTTTGTTGATGAGCCACAAAGCATCACGAATTTTCAAATTTTGTAAGTCTTGTCTTGCCTTGTTGGTGTCTTTTGATTTGTCATTCATTAACAAAGTACCCAACACACTTTCACACACATTTTTTTCGATATGCATGACATCTAAAATGTGTTTTAGTGTAAGAAAAGACCAATATTGTAGCTCGTAGAAAATAGATACTTTGGTCCAATTCAATTCGCGATCATTATCACGTTTTTTCTTCGCACCCCCAAAACTTGGATGTTTCCCTGGGATACGTGTAGGCAATCTCCCAAGTTGAGTCAAGATGTCATCATTGGTAAATTTTTTAGGAGGTGGTTTATCTTCTACCGGAGTATAGAATGCCCTTCTGTTCTTTCGCCATCTATTGTTCGGGTTTAAGAATCTTCTGTGACTAACATAAGCGGTTTTGCTTAACACGCGAATAGCTGGAGTATATTTATTACAGGTCGGACATGCCCTGTAACCTTTCCCACTCCACCCAGATAAACTACTTCGAGCGGGAAAGTCATTGATAGTCCATAAAAGCGCTGCTTTCATACAGAATTTAGTGCCTGTAACAGCATCCGTAGTCATGACCCCATCTTTCCATAAAGTCTTAAGATCTTCAATCAAAGGCCTCAAGTAAATATCTATGTCCTTCCTGGGTGATTTAGGGCCCGGAATTAACAACGTCATAAGAGAAGTCTCTCTCATACATATCCAGGGAGGCATATTGTATGTTGTTAATATTACCGGCCACATACTGTAAGACTGACTAAGGTTGCCGTACGGATTGAAACCATCAGCAGCCAACCCTAATCGCACATTTCTTTTTCATAATCAAATTCTTTCTTATACTTGATATCAAATTTCTTCTATGCTTCACCATCAACAGGGTGTTGCATCTTACCGTTCTCCGTAGACTGCCCAGAAGCATGCCAAGTCATATGTTTTGTAGTGTGTTTAGACTTGTACAAACGTTGTAGTCTAGGAATGATAGGAAAGTAATGCAACACCTTGTTAGGAACTTTCTTCCCCAGTGTGTTCTTGTCTTTCCATCTACTAGCATCGCAGATGGGACAATTCTGCAAATCTTCGTTACCCACCCCCGATATAAAAAACAATCATTTACACAAGCATGTATGGATTCGTATCCTAACCCGATCGTTTTATATGTCTTCTTTATTTCATAGTATGACGGTGGGATTTTGTATCCTAGAACAGGCGGGAAGCATTCACGTAGAAATTTTAGTGTTTCGTTAAACGTGGTGTCACTCATTTTACCTTTGACCTTAATGTTCATAAACTTTTCCATAAAGTCCAATGAAGACATCCATGTACAGCCCGGGTATAGTGGGTCATTAGCAGTGGCAAGTAACGCTTCAAACTCGTCACGTTGAGGAAGTTTTGTTGCTTGAGTTGGCTCGTTACTTATCTCGCCAATATTTTCTTGAGTTGGCTCATTTGGACACATATCATGAAGGAAATCAGCCATGTCACTCGTCCCGGGATTATTTGTGTTGGGTACGTTCGGGTATCCGGGTCACCGTGATTATACCATTTCGTATAACTTTGGTCCCAACCATTTGAGTGTATGTGATCAAACAAATCTTCGTACTTTATCCAACCATTGTTATAACAACGAGCACATGGACAATGTACATTCCCATCAATATTCACAAAGTCCTTGGCATACGCGCAAAAAGCTTTAAGACCTTTTAAAAAATCGAGGCTAGCACGAGATAATGAGACCTAACTCTTATCAATTGGCATAACTGCGTTTTAATGATGCAACAAATAATTATATAGAATTAAACATGTTCACGAGTTGTGCGTTTTAATGATGCAACAAATAATGACATAGGTTTAAGTTGAAAAGCCGTAAACACATATATAAAGGTGGAATTATGAGTTGTGCATTTTGTTCACCTAATCCAACTATGGAAGGCAATCATAACCCACTCTTTGAATGTTTCATCTCATATATAAATGCGTATAACTGAATTTACTATTTGAGAAAATTTCGGCAGCATTTCCCCTCAACTCCCCAAATATGTGCATCAAAGACATATTCGTAGGAGTAAAGGGGAAACACTGTCGAAATTTTCACAAATAGTAAATCAATTATATGCATTCATATCCTAAATGAGACAAAACATTCAAAAAGTAGTCCCAAACAGGGGACTTTCCGAAATTAATTTCTAATAAATTAATTTCAGACGGGTTTTCTATGGGATGATTAACTTTGGATGGGGACTTTCCAAAATTAATCTTAAAAGTCCTAACATATTTGCATTGTCAATATTCGTAGCTAACATAATGATTCATGTATATATATATATATATCGCGGTTAACAAATTAAGGGGGTGTTTGTTTGAGCTTATTTGTTTTTCGGCTTATAAATCATAAGACTTAATTTTCCGGCTTATTAGGAGACTTGTAAGCTTATATAAGATTATTATATCATAATATACTTATATAGCCCACAAGTCTCCAAATAAGCAGAAAAATTGAAGCTTATGAAATATAAGCCGAAATCAAATGAGCTCAAAAACAGAAACACAAACGGCCCTCGGTTGGGCGGTCAAACAAGTAGAAACAAAATGCCCCCTTTGGGGGCTGAAATAAGCAGACAAATGCCCCCTTTTTGGGGTTGTATTGTCGCAAACAAATGCCCCTTGTTGGGGCTGCGTTTAAGTGAGCAAACACCCCCTGGTGGGACTACGTTGCAGTAGACAAACACCCTTATCGGGGCTGTTTTTGGATAGAAATAAGCAAAGAAAACACGCCCTTTGGGTACACATCACGAGCACACCCAATGGTGTGTCATGTTCCAAAAACATACTATAAGGTCGCTCTGGTGCGTTCTCGGATGGTCTCAGCAGGTCTACAGAGCAAGCACGTGGTCCTTGCGGCCTCGACAAATAACAGGCTGGTCTTTTGTGTCCTCGCCAAACACATAAACAAAAATTAATAACTCAAAACTTTCGACGACGACATGTCTTCGCTAAAGAAATAAACACAATAAATAATATATATATATATATACCTTGTGGTCTCGGCTCACGGTTGTGGTCTCGCCTTGGTCTCGGCAAAGTCTTGACAGCAACTATACCAAAAAAAATTATTAACACAAAATCAATAAATTAACAGAAAACAAAAAAAAAAAATTATCAAAACTTAACAAAAATTAACAAATTATACCTTGGTCACGGCTTGGTCACGGTTTTTATGTCGAGAGTCAAAGAAAGGAGACGGGAATAGAGAGAATCAAAGAATATAGAGGGGTTTAGGAAAGAATCAAAGAATGAGAGGGGTGAAAGAGATACATCGTCCACAGTGGTACGAGTGTGGTGGTGTAGTGGTGGAGATGGTGGTTCTTGTGGTGGGGATGGTGGTGTAGTGGTAAGGAAGGTGGTATTAGTGGTGGTGAAGAAGGAGGCAGCAGCACTGGTTTTTTTTCTTTTTCTTTTTTTTTTTTACAAGTGTTTGCCAGATCTGTTAATAATTCAGGTAATAGTGGGATTTACTTTCAGTGGGGACAAGTCCCCGCTGAAAGGTGTCTTCTTTTAGTACACACTTTTGGCGGGGACATGTCACCGCTAAAAGTTTTTACAATTCGCCAAAAACTTTGGCGGGATAAAGTAAATGCTTAGAGAGAAACACAAAATTATTGGTGACACCTTTTAGCGGGGACATGTCCCCGCCGAAAGTGTGTACCATTTTAATTAACTTAAATCAATATAAATTAAACTATTTAAATTTAATTATTTAAAATTAATTTAAATCATTTATGATTTATTTAAATCATTTAAAATTATATATAAATCATTCATAATTAATTATTTTTATTATTTATTTATAATTATATTTAAATCATTTAAAATTATTTTTAATTCATTTTAATTAAGTTAAATCATTTATAATTAATTTAAATAATTTAAAATTGTTTTTAATTCATTTTTATTATGTTAAATCATTTATAATTAATTTAAATCATTTAAAATTATTTTTAAATCATTTTAATTAAGTTAAATCATTTATACACGAGATGTTAAACGAACGAGTCGAGATGATATGGTTATACACAAGATGTTAAACGAACGAGTCGAGATGCTATGGTTATACACGAGATGTTAAACGAACGAGTCGAGATGATGTGGTATTACACGAGATGTAAAACGAACGAGTCGAGATACTATGGTTATACACGAGATGTTAAACGAACGAGTCGAGATGATGTGGTATTACACGAGATCTTAAACGAACGAGTCGAGATGATATGGTTATACACGAGATGTTAAACGAACGAGTCGAGATGATGTGGTATTACACGAGATGTTCAATGAACGAGTCGAGATGCTATGGTTATACACGAGATGTTAAACGAACGAGTTGAGATGATGTGGTATTAAACGAGATGTTAAACGAACGATTCGAGATGCTATGGTTATACACGAGATGTTAAACGAATGAGTCGAGATGATGTGGTATTACACGAGATGTTAAACGAACGAGTCGAGATTATGTGGTATTACACGAGATGTTAAACGAACGAGTCGATATGCTATGGTTATACACGAGATGTTAAATGAACGAGTCGAGATAATATGGTTATACACGAGATGTTTAACGAACGAGTCGAGATGCTATGGTTATACACGAGATGTTAAACGAACGAGTCGAGAAGATATGGTTATACACGAGATGTTAAACGAACGAGTCGAGAAGATATGGTTATACACGAGATGTTAAACGAACGAGTCGAGATGATGTGGTATTACAGGAGATGTTAAACGAACGAGTCGAGATGATATGGTTATACACGAGATGTTAAATGAACGAGTCGAGATGATGTGGTATTACAAGAGATGTTAAACGAACGAGTCGAGATGCTATGGTTATACACGAGATGTTAAACGAACGAGTCGAGATGCTATGGTTATACACGAGATGTTAAACGAACGAGTCAAGATGATGTGGTATTATAGGAGATGTTAAACGAACGAGTCGAGATGCTATGGTTATACACGAGATGTTAAACGAACGAGTCGAGATGCTATGGTTATACACGAGATGTTAAATGAATGAGTCGAGATGATGTGGTGTTACACAAGATGTTAAACGAACGAGTCGAGATGCTATGGTTATACACAAGATGTTAAACGAACGAGTCGAGATGATTTGGTTATACACAAGATGTTAAACGAACGAGTCGAGATGCTATGGTTATACACGAGATGTTAAACGAACGATTCGAGATGATGTGGTATTACACGAGATGTTAAACGAACGAGTCGAGATGCTATGGTTATACACGAGATATTAAACGAACAAAGGTCTTTACCAAAATTTTCCCACCTAACAACTTATCCTCACAATATAAACTCACACACACTCATCTAACTGATAAAAACTCTCACACACACTCATCTCACTATATCTCTCTCTCTCTAGCAGTTTCTATTTTCCCGCGACACCAGCAGTTTCCGGCCGCCGGAATCTTTTTCTGACCACCACCTTTTATCAACTCAACTTGTAGATCGGGCTACCCCGATCACGATTCTACCACACACAACTACAAACACACACTGTCAACCAGATGCAGCGATATAATCCTTTTATGTGTAATTGTGGAGCAGGAAATATAAAAAAAGAACATCACATCATAAAGATACATTTGGATGGGAGTATTATGCATGTCCTCTTTCGAAGCCAAGAGAGAAAGGTCATGGATGTGGATATTTTACGTGGAAGAGTGAATTTTATGAACAATTACAAGTAATTTCTTCTGCTTCAACATCTCACGGTTTTGGGTGCACAAACTGCCATGAAAAAGATCTTAGGATAAATATGTTGGAGGCACAAAAACAGATGCTAGAGACAAAAGTCAGGGTGCTCGAGGCAAGACTTGAAATGGCAACGAATCCCAAAAACAATGGCCACGCATGTCAATCGGATGCAATACTCCGTAACCTGTTAGGTGACATGGAAAATCTTCTTATGTAATGTTGTTGTTGTTGTTGTTGTTGTTGTTGTTGTTGTTGTTGTTGTTGTCGTTGTTGTTTGTTGTTTCTTGTGTTATTGTTGTTGTTTGTTGTGTTATTGTTGTTGTTGTTTAATAAAATGTTGTTGTTGTTGTGAAAACTGATATCCACACACGATTAGATACACTCAAAACTGCTTAATCACTAGAAATCGTAAACTTCTATCCAAACACTCAAGATTGTAATTATTAATCTAACAAAACATCCGCAGTAAGAAACTAAGCAGTTTATAAAGCAATCCCAAACACCACACGTTTAGCTTCAAACACGAAGGCAAACATTTTATTCAAACCACACAAGAGTTGTAAACCAGATACATTTTCATACAGACTCAAACTAAACAACTCGACAAGCAAACGAACCAGATCAAACGAAACAATCTCGACAATCAAACGAAACAACTCAAACTAAACAATTCGACAACCAAACAAAACAACTCAAACTAAACAACTCGATAACCAAATGAAACAACCCGTTTACTTTTTTTTTGCGGCTACCTGCCGCTTTGCTTGAACTCGTACCATCTCTTCCTTTCCTTGCTCTCATTTCCTTGAGATATGCAAACGTAGCTTCAAGACCTATTATTCTATTTTGCAGATTATCAACAGTAGCAACTACATCAAACGTGCTTTCAGCTTCATCCTCACCTCCAACAGCAGCAGCTTGAGCTTCAGCAGCACGTTGAGCTTCAGCAGCATCTAGCTCTTCCAAATACTCTCTATAGTATGACTTTTTCCTCAACCATACCAGAATCCGGTCTCTTTACCAAGGTGCACAGTTCGCATACGAACCATATTCATCAAAAATTTTCACGTCCCAATGATTTATAACTTCATTATACAGGAGCTCGTGTGATAAAGTCTTTGCCCACTCCTGTTCCGGCGTTAAACCATCCATTGTTATGTGTGTTTTGTATTTTTTTGGCCGAATTGATGATAGTTAATATGTGTTATGTGTATGATATAATATATATTAAAAGTTTGCCCAAAAAAATTACAGTTTGGGGGAAATTTGGCGCCTAAACTTTTGGCGGGGACATGTCCCCGCCAAAAGGTTGCATGTAACTTCTGGAACAACTTTTTAGCGGTGACATGTCTCTTCTAAAAGTGTGGCGGGAAAAATACGCGGGTACAATTAAGGGTAACTATTTTGGTCAAAGTTACAAAATACTACAAATACTTTCGGCGGGGACATGTCCCCGCCGAAAAGTGAGCGTTGAAAATCTTGTGAACGGTCAGCGAGATCGTGTGCCAGCTCAGCACGGTTTTTGTCGTTTAGCGACTTTCAGCGGGGACGTGCCCGTCGCCGCCGAAAGTCTCCTCGACCATCCTACGATTTGTTGTAGGATATAAAACTTTTTTCGTTCAATTGGATTTCAAATTGATATAAAAACAAAATGTACTTTAATTGGATTGAGAATTGAATGGTTTAGTAATCCTTGTACACTCAACCAACTCACTTGTGTAAATTACTTTTTCAAGATCATATCCTTGCTAGGTTTCTAATAGTGCTCCGCTGTTCAAAAAGAAAATTGTCACAACTAAAACAAACATATTACAAAAATATAGATGTAATGCATACTTGCTATATCTTTATAATATGTATAAGATTCATTAGGTGAATCCTTGAAATTTGGTGCTTTTACATCCTTTGTTTTTTTTAACACTTAAAATCTAATAATTTAGATTTTTGATACGTAATTAGATAGTAGATATTGAAAGGTTCTTCTGAAGGTAGGCGTTTACTTTTTAGGTGATGAAGGTGGTATATATACTTAACTTCAAGTGACATACTCCACCACAACGAAACCATCTTTAGCAACCAAAAGAGCCATCAGCTTTCTTCGAGACTAAAATGGGGAAACAATCCGAAGCCATTATAAACCACTTTAGCCACCCACACCCTTTACATCTCACTAACCCTCAGCCATCTCGATCTTGTTCAGCTTGCAACCACGCCCTAGGAACCAAACCATTCTACACATGCAAAGCACCATCATGCACTAACTACGCGCTTCACATCAAATGCACCCAACTCCCTTACAGAATCACCCACCCTTGCCACCACCACCACCACAATCAGCCTCTCTCCCTGCTAGCAAGAGCACATAAACCTAATGGCGTTTTTGCCTGCCGTGCTTGTGGCAAACACGGGAACGGATTTGCCTACAATTGCAATGATTGTGATATTAATATCCATGTGGGGTGTGCTACCTTACCATTGTGTATATCTCATGGGAGCCATGCTCATCAATTGAAACTTTTCACCACCTTATGGGAGTAACGCTTTTTCTTGTGATATTTGTGGTGTAATTGGTGCAAGTAATTGCTGGTTGTATAGGTGTGTTCCGTGTGGATATGATGCTCATGTTTCGTGCGCAACATCCAAGAAACAAGTGGTCGCCCAAAGTTCAAGAAGTGTTGTTGTCCCTTCTGAGGCCTTGTTTCTAGATCAATACAAAAAAGCGACAGACATGTATATGCAGCAAATTAATAACATGAGTAATCAGATACTACAGCAAGGATTGATGGGCGGTGGTGGTGGCACCATTAATCCATTTCTGCAAGGAATGATGGGTGGCGGAAATCCAATACTACAAGGAATGATGGGTGCTGGTAATCCATTCTTGCAAGGAATGATGGGTGGCGATGGCGGGGGTAATCAATTACTCCAAATGATGGGTGGTGACATGGGGCAAGGATTGGGTGGGTTGGATTTCAGTTCGGCCCTCGGAGGCATTGGTGATATCGGTGGATTAATGGGGGGATTCGGAGGTTTTGGCTTCTAAATGACACAATATTTGTGCTTCTTCAACCAAGTGTAAAAATCTCCCCAATGGTCTTTTTCTTTAAATGAAAACAACTCTCACAAGTTTCTAATGAGTTTCGAAACCTTAACCTTTTGTTGATGGAATGCATTTGATAATACTTGGGGTAAGCCATGTCGGTAATGGTAGGGATCAGTGTTAACCGCATCTTTTACGTCTTTCTTTCCTAATTTTCCGTGTACAAATTGTGGGAACTGATTTGTACACCAATACTTTTGTAGTATACACGACCCAAAGTATGTTTGTGATTGCTTAACACTTACATTAAGTTTATTTGATTTTATATCTTAGCTTTTTATTTTTTATGGTGAAAAGATAAAATAGTCCAAATACATGTATGTGCACTTATATGAAGATAGCATTGATCAAATCACGGCTAATAAATTTATTGTTCGGTTATAAACTTTATTAATCTGTGACATATCATAAAATTTTAGTTGACATTACATTCTTATAAATTTAATCAAACTTTTATTGAAAACATAATATTTACATTCTTTAAACGGATGAAAATTTTCCATTCAATTATCGCTTAGCTTAATCGATTAAGACTGATTAAGCTTATGCTTGGGCCTTGGGGTGAGAACTAAGTGATATGAATCGATAATTAATAATTTAGAATAATTCATTAGAGCAATGTACAAATGTCTTAAAACACTCACATTCAGAAGTTTTCGGTTCCTTGGGTAATATATGTGAAAAAAAGTTGTCCTCATTTGGTTTTCACAGTTGACTAGCTTCTGATGGTGCTAGAGTTTTTCTTTGCCATGCTTTCTGTTTTGTTTCTCCTTTTGTTTGTAATCTTGGAGTTGTAAGTTGCCCACAAACCTAGAGGTTGTGGGTTCAAGCTTCGCTGAAGGATATATATTGCGAGATAGGTGATATAGAGTATAAAAACAATTGTCGCTCAAAAAAAATCCTGGAGTTGCTTTCCGGTCTCTTCCTTAGAGGTTGTTTTGGTGTATGTTGGTGATGTGCTCTCCCCTTATTTTGAGGATTGAGCTTTAGTAAATTTAGCGTTTCAAATAAAAGAGCTCTTTTGTGGTACCTACATTATCGGAAGCTATATTCTCTCACCCCATTTTGAATTTCAAAACTATAAGCAGCACGAAACTCCAGCCACCCCACTTCGCCTGTAGGGAAAGAGTTTTCTTTTCTTACAATTATCTTTTGGCCTCTGCTTTTTTTGCAATTGCATTTTCTCCGCATAAAATTTCACATTTCGTATCCGGTTGTATATCATGCGTTGGTTACTTATAAGTGGCCAGAAGAATCTTTCATCCTCAATTGCCATATCCGGTTGTTCTTTGCGTTAAATGATGGGTTTTTTCCATGGCTGATCTTTTTCTTCCAAACTATTACGTATATCACAAGCCTAGGGTTTTTAGATCCATTCACTAGCTTTTCTGGATGTGGCTATTTGCCATTTTCTCGATCAACATCCTATATACTCTCTCCATGTTCGTTTAACCACTGCCACATAAGGAGTTCACTGGACTCTTTTCACTATATTGACGACATCCATTAATAAAAGAAGCTACTCTCCAATACTGAGAACTACACCAAGAAACTACACTGAAGCCTCAGGAGAGGGACCTAAAGACCACAAGCTACAAATTAGATCTAATATCCAATTCTCCCACGCAAAAAACATCCATATGAAGAATAGCAACCTAATTCAAAGATAATGACTGGGAGCCCAAGTTCATCCATCTCCAAATCCGTCATAAAGCTAGTGACACCATAAATGCCATGGGAGCATTTTGCATCTCCTTTTCTAAGGATAGTATTGTTTCTTGTAATGCATAATATGCGGTGAATGTTTATTTTGCTATGGTACTATGTATAATCATTTATATTAACCCTATAATTAACAAAAGAAAAATGCAAAATAGATGCAGGAAGACATTTGTACACCACTAATCTACTAGATCATTCTTTCGCTCACTCGACTTTATTGGGTGTACTAATAAGCCCCACGTGCATGAGTACTTAAGGCCCTAAAATTACGAACTTATTAGTGGAAAAAGGTAGTTCTTGCTGTAACATATTTAAAGGATGTTACGAATTTGGTGAGCTTCATCCGGGGATTCTGTAACAAGTTCAACCACCTGATTAAGCAATGTTTTCCGTGTTTTCCGACAGGTACAATCATAAAGTTTATATGTACTTTTTATTTGAAAGGCAATAATAATTACAATCAAATTCGTACCTGTATAGGTCGCGTATCTTCAGCTCACCGCCCATTCACATGGCTTGAAAGAGGTAGCATCTACAAAATGGCAATGACGCCATAACGACTCAAAGACGTGGATAACACCACACTTCACATAGAGAAACTTTAACCTGTCTTCTTCGTTGTATAGATCAAGTTTCACTTTATCATCAACCTTATGGCTCAAAGGTCAGAATTTCAAAAGTCACATCACCTGCTGACAATTCTTTTGCCAGTTCTTTTGACAACCTCTCATCATTTGCTGACAATGCATTTGCCAGTTCTTTTGAAAACATTGCATATGTCTGAGAATTGGGATTTCTGTTCTTCGATTGCATTATACCAAAAAAATGTACGCACGCATCGATCGCAGCATCCTTGAGAAGACCATCAAATAAAACAGTCCAAAGTCCAAACAATCTCATCAGCATCCAATTGTTGGTCTAACATGTTCTCGAATAACTCATTAGCTATACTCTTTTTCTTATTTTTGCAAAGAGCACAAATCAGTGTTTTATACGATTGGATATGAGGTTCAAAGCCTTTTAACGTCATTAATTATATATGTCTATCAGGATTTATGGATTTTTCTTCCATGTCATGGAACAACTGAACCGCCTCTGTAATCTTACCTTCTTTACACAAACCGGCAATTATAGTACTAAAGGTTTCAGCCGTTGGTTCACACCCATAATCTGACACTAGCAAGATACCCGCACAATGCGGCGGCGGCCGGCGGGTACCCGGTGACTAATTTTATAGCGAGCAAATATTTTTCATTTATATCGCTCGTTGCAGCGGGGTTGAATTGTAGCCGACGTATGTTTTTTTTTTAGTGTAGTTTTTTTGTTTCGTAAGTTTTATGATATTTTATTTTGCATTTGTTTTATTAATCCTTAGATGATTGTTATTGTTATATTTTTTATTGCTAAAAGTTGTACCATTTTAGTGTTTTTTTTTTCTTTTTTTAAAAGTCCATTCTTATTGTTATACTCAATGTTACCGGACCAAACAATTGACGCTCAAAAAGTGTTAGCTCCAAAGCTCAAAAAACGTTAGCTCCAAAGCTGTCCACCAGCAGCTAGCGGTGTCAGTAGGGTCGGGTTGACCCAAACCCAATAAGGCTTATCGGGTCGGGTTAAATCGGGTTAAAAAATCTTGTCGGGTTGTTTTGACCCGAACCTGATAAGTCGATAACCCGATAGTGTTATCGGGTCAGGTTAGGGTTAGAAAATTATTGCTAACCCAAAATAAATATTTAGTTTTTTTATCCTAATTTTATTTTATTTTTTTGAACATCTTATCCTAATTTTATTAAAAGCCCAATACTGCTACTGCTACGATACTTTTTTCCTTTCATGTCGACTAGTACTTTTATATTACTATTAGTCATTGTTTTTTGTTGAATGTACGTTATGGTTGTTTATTACTGTGTACGATACTTTGTTTGTTGAATGTTATGGTTGTTTCACATATCTGTGCATAAAATCCCCTTTGTAAACTATAACATGTTCCTCATCATATCGGTTTCAATTTCGTTGAAAATATAGCATTAGTTTACACATAACTGTGTGAAAGAATCCCCTTTGTGAGCTTCGTATTTACTGATGACGTATAGTCTATATATGGGCCACGAGCCCAAATGATACACATTACTAAGGCCCAAATCCACCATGAGTGGGCTATTGTAACTTAGGCCGCATTAATAATGGGAACAGGCTAACGTAAGCCCAACCCAAACAAACTATACACGGTATAGATAAGGATCATCTATCTATGGAATAGATATTCTTACCCGGATAAGCACCATGGGTGCGAAACGTAAGGAGCACGAACCCTACAAGCAGGGGCGGAACTAGGAGCCAAGTTTAGGGGTAGCGAAATACGAAAATTTGTTTAGGGGTAGCGAAAATTTGTTTCAGGGGTCGCGAAATCGCCAAAAAATGGCAAAAAATCGCCAAAAATGGCCAAAAATCGCCAAAAATTCCACTACCGGGTAAAAGTTCAGGGGTAGCGACCGCTACCCCTGGCTTGCATGTACATCCGCCCCTGCCTACAAGGATTCTGCGCCTATATAAGGAATGACATAACTATCATTCAAGGTACGATTCACAAAACCCTAACTCTTTACGAGAACCCTAAATCGATTACTTACTCTCACGCCGGAGTCTAATCGTGGGAGACAATCCCACGATAAGCCTAACGGTGTTGTTTATTTTCTTAGTGCGCAGGTTACAAGTACTAAGAAGCGAATTGGTACGAGAGCAAGAGCCCACAATCAGGAACGCCCAACTTTTGTATCGACAAGTGGCGCCATCCGTGGGACCCTACTAAGAACTAAGGACTAGAATGACAAAGAATAAGAATTCAAGCCAGCGGACTCCGCAGTCAGAAAAACGTGACCATTAGAGGAAGAATCAACAAGATTCGACCTCTAGACATGTTGCTGGGACAACCAGCGCACCTGGTCACCCAGAGGCAGGGACAACCCAACCTCTTCCAGCGGTAGAACTACCTGTAAGGACTACCCAAGTCACCCCAGTGGTCCCAAGCGTTGAGGAACTCCAGCGCACCCTCTTCACTACTCCTCATCAAACTGTACCCGCAGTGAACAACACTGTGCCACCAGGCGCGCCTAACCGAGATAGGGTGCCTAATACTGAGGCAGACATTCTTGCAACAACTGAGGACGCACCCAATCTAACTTTGGGAAATTTTGTGTCCCAAAACTATGAAACCTTAACCGCCCTCATGCAGGAAGAAGCGAGGAGAAGGGCAAGTACGAGCCTACAAGCTCGACTGAATTTTGGTCCTGAACGCGAACCATCACCACTGCGCCACCCACGAGGAAGACGCGCAGAACGTACCACTATCCATGATAGGCTAGGTACGACATCTGATTCACAATACTCAGAAGATAGCGAGAGGCGTACTAATGTTCACTCCAGACTTGGCAGTCGGGGGATACAAGACCGATTAGGACCTCAACATTCGCCAAGCCAAGGATCCTCCAAACCTGGAAGTAAGAGGATCCAAGACAGATTGGGGAAAAGAAGATCCCCAAGTAGAGATCCCTTAAGCTCTTCTTCTGAAAGAAGCCGGCGCAAGCGCCGAAAAAGAGACTACTCTTCCTCCAGTGACTCCTCAGATAACGAGGATAAAGAGACAGGACACTGGAAGTCAAGAGGAAGGCATCGCGATGAAGAGAACGAAGATATGTCTCAGCCGCCACTATCAAAAACTGGCCATAGCCTGTGTGGTGCCACATGTTTAATTCTACATTAGTAAGGAAAGCGTGCACATGGTTTAGCAAACTCCCATGTAGGAGCATCGGTGGGTTCGAGGAATTACGGAAAGCATTCCGTCTCAACTTCACCCAGCGAAAGAAGTGCGCTAAAAACCCTGTTGAGCTAGCAAGAGTAAAACAGCGCCAAGGGGAATCAACCAGCGCTTTTATGGAACGCTTCAAGGATGAGTGCATACAAGTCAAAGCATGTCCTGAAATCCTAAAAATTTCAGGGTTCATGAATGGGATTAATAACCCAGAACTCATCCGAAAGCTAAACGACAAAGTTCCACAGACTTTCGACGAGCTAACAAAGCGCACTAGATCCTTTATACAAGGAGAAGCAGCTGTTGCGGACAGCAAGAAGGGTTATTCGAACTATAGGCAGCAAGAGCAGCCTCGGAGACAATCCAATGATCAGAATAACAACCGCAGCAGGAATTACCGCAGTGGAAGAGACAATGACAAATATACCCCTCTTACAAAAACCCCGAGGGAAATATTTGTAACAGAAGGTGCAAACTTCCCAAAACCGCCACCAATGCGCACCTCAAAGGAAAAACGCATAGGGAACGGATACTGCGAGTACCACGGCCAAAAAGGCCAAACAACTAACGAGTGCGTCCAGCTAAGACAATTGATTGAAAAGTTAGTAAGAGAAGGCAGAATGGACCACCTCGTAAAAAACATCAAAGAGGGAAAAGATAAACAGAGGAACGGGGGTAAGAAAGAACCCCCCAAGGAAAAAGCTGATACCATATACATGATACAGTCATGGCAGCGCAAGATAAAGCAAAAAGTCAGCCAAAAATTCTCTCCATAAAAAGAGATATCTTTCCCTACTCTAGCTGCGGACAACACAGTTGTAGAGCCTCTAACTATTGAAATACATACGGGAGGACATGATATCCACCGCATGTACATTGATGGAGGAGCATCCGCAGATATCCTGTATGATCACTGTTTCAAAAGACTGCGACCTGAAATCCAAAGTCAATTGATACCAGCAACAACGTCATTGACTGGATTCACGGGAGAAAAAATCTGGCCCATGGGGCAGTTACGCTTGCTAGTGGTCGTAGGAGATGAACAACACTCAACCGCAACATGGATAAATTTCATGGTAATAAAGTCTCCCTCACCATACAATGGTATCATTGGGAGACCTGGAATATCATCCATGCGCGCTGTACCATCCATAGCGCACGGAATGCTTAAGTTTCCAGTGGAAGGAGGAGTTGTCACTCTCTATAACACAACAGTACCACCAAGAGAATGCAATGCGGTAACAACTGAAGTAGAGACCATTCCAGAACAGCGCGCAGAAAAAACACCAAACCTAAAAGTCGCTATTCATCCCGATTACCCGGAGCAACAAGTTTCGATTGGTGGATCTTTATCTGACACAGGTAAAGCAGTCGTATGCGCACTCTTGCAGAAGAACCTGGACATCTTCGCATGGGAACCAAAACATATGACAGGAGTGCCACGCTCTATCACAGAGCATAAGCTACAAATCCGACAAGGATATCCCCCAATACGACAAAAGAAGCGCGGCCAGGCCCCAGATCGTGCAAAGGCTATTCTGGAAGAAGTAAACAAGCTTGTAGACGCAGGCATCATGCGCGAAGTGTACTACCACGACTGGCTCTCTAACCCAGTTATGGTAAAGAAGAGTGACGGCAGTTGGAGAATGTGCGTGGACTTCACGGACCTCAACAAAGCATGTCCACAGGACTGCTACCCACTGCCATAAATAGACTGGAAGGTAGAATCCATGTGTGGATACCCTTTCAAATGCTTGCTAGACGCATACAAAGGGTATCATCAAATTCAGATGGCAATCGAAGATGAAGAAAAAACAGTTTTCCACACCAGTCAAGGAGTGTACTGGTACACAAAAATGCCTTTTGGCTTAAAGAACGCAGGCGCGACATACCAACGACTGGTGGACACAGCTTTCGAAAAACAAGTAGGCCATAACTTGGAGGTCTACGTTGACGACCTCGTCATCAAAAGCCACACAGAGGATGAATTGGTGCGCGACATCGAGGAAACATTCAGAACATTGGGGCGAATAAACATGAAGTTAAATCCCAAGAAGTGCACCTTCGGCGCAACCGAGGGCATGTTCCTTGGATACTTGATAGAACCCGATGGAATCAAGCCTTGCTCAGAAAAAACAAAGGCTGTTATTGATCTCCCCTCACCGCGCACACTTAAAGAAGTCCAGTCATTGAATGGAAAGTTAGCAGGGCTAAACCGTTTCTTATCTAAGTCAGCAGACAAATCCCTTCCCCTCTTTAAAACGCTCACGAAGTGTACTAAAAAGGGAGACTTTCGTTGGACCAAAGAAGCGGAGGAAGCTTTCCAACAACTTAAACACCATCTGGCATCTCTTCCCAAACTTGTCGCACCGCGACCAGGGGAAGAGCTAATCATGTACTTATCAGCAACTCATGGAGCAGTTAGCGCAGTACTATTGACAGATAGGAACTCCGTCCAGACACCCATATACTTTGTAAGCAAAGCCCTAAAGAAAACAGAGACTAACTACAGCGCTATGGAAAAGCTAGTATTAGCTCTAGTATTCGCAGCCAAAAGGCTGCGCAGATACTTTCAAGCGCACCCAATAGCTGTAATCACTGATCAGCCAATCAAACAAGTTATCTCTAAGCCTGACGCATCAGGACGCTTGCAGAAGTGGAGTGTACTGTTAAGTGAATATAACATCTTTTATAGACCGCGCACTACAATCAAAGGACAAATCTTAGCCGATTTCATTGTGGAGAAGCCAGATAACGACAGTCCAACACCTGCAAACAAAACAGGTCTACAAGAACCCTGGATTCTGTTCACAGATGGGTCCTCATGTGTAGATGGATCAGGCGCGGGCCTTATTCTTACAAATCCAGAAGGTATGGAATTCACCTATGCGCTGCGTTTTGAATTCACAGGCACAAACAATGAGGCAGAATATGAAGCCCTACTAGCCGGACTACGCATCGCAATCCAAATGGGTGTACGCAACTTGGAAGCAAATGTCGATTCTCGGCTAGTCGCTAACCATGTGCTAGGTGAATATGAAGCCAAGGATGAACACATGATCCAATACCTAGAAAAGACCAAGTCCTTAATCAAAAACTTTGACAGGTTCACAATAAAACAGGTGCCCAGAGGAGATAACAGGAAAGCGGATGCGCTCAGCAAAATCGCATCCACAAGCTTCGCGCACCTCTCAAAACAGGTATTGGTAGAAACCCTAAAAAATAAGTCAATCTTGGAAATGGAGATATCCACAGTGATAGAAGAACAAGATCCTACATGGATGACACCTATCATTGAATTCATCAGCAAGGGAATCTTACCACAAGATCATAAGGATGCTCGAAGAGTGCGGCGCACAGCGCAACGGTTTGAACTACGAGACAACATACTCTATCGACGCTCTTTCTTACAACCCTGGCTCAGATGTGGTAGACCTCTTCAAGCAGACTACGTACTCAGAGAAATCCACGCTGGATCATGTAGTATGCACTCAGGGCCGCGATCTGTGGTGGCAAGCGCTCTAAGGTCAGGGTATTATTGGCCAACTATGCATCGCGACGCACGCAATCTGATAAAGAAATGCAGCAATTGTCAAGTACATAGGCCAATCCCGCGCCGACCACAACAAGAGCTAACACCTATTACCTCACCATGGCCATTTTATAAATGGGGCATTGACATCGCAGGACCCTTTCCTGTAGCAGCAGGAGGAGTAAAGTTCCTCATTGTAGCCATAGACTACTTTACGAAGTGGATTGAAGCAAAGGCGGTGGTGAGCATCACAGGAAACCAAGTCAAATGCTTTGTCTGGGACAACATTGTTTGTCGCTTCGGACTACCGGGAGAGATTATATCAGACAACGGAAAACAATTCTGTGATAACCCATTCAAAGATTGGTGCGCGCAATTAAACATCACGCAATACTTCGCTTCAGTAAAACACCCACAAACCAATGGCCTAGTTGAGCGCGCAAACCGCAGTCTAGGTGAAGGAATAAAAGCGCGCCTTGACAGACATAAAGGAAGGTGGGTGGATGAGCTCCCGCATGTCTTATGGGCGCATCGCACAACAATCAAAACCAGTACTGGCGACACGCCATTCTCCCTAGTCTATGGAACAGAAGCCGTCATACCAGCTGAGATAGGAATGCCAACTATACGCACAGCAGAGGTTAACGTCACAACAAACGATGAGGAACGGCGCATAGACTTAGACTTACTGGAAGAAAGGCGTGAACGCGCAGCTATACGCGAAGCAAAGACTAAGGCAAAAATGAAGAAGTATTATGATGCAAAGGTCAAACACACTTCATTCAGACCAGGAGACTTTGTTTACCGCGCCAATGTTGCGAGCCACGCAGAAGACACAGGCAAACTCGGACCAAAATGGGAAGGACCTTACGAGGTCACAGACGCGCTCGGCAACGGCGCATACAGACTGCGCGATATGGAAGGGCACGACCTAGCGCGCACTTGGAACATCTGCAATCTCAAAAGATGTTATTTTTAGGCCACGGCCATTACACAGACACCTTTGCATCCTACGAGATGCCCAATAAGTGTTTGCCTTTCTTTTCTTTCCTAGGAATTGTATTTTTATTTTTTCAAAAAACTTGCAAGTATCAATAAAATGTTATGGTTTCTTGCTAACTCAATAGCGCATTTCACTTTATTACATACATACTCATATATGTCAATAATGTTATCTTATATTCTTGCCTACATGGCGTGCATGCACTAATTAAAGACCTACGAAGGCATAAAGGATGAGTTAACCTATAATTCACTCGTTGAGTAAGAGGGTTGCAAACCCATCAACATTGGATCACGTATCCTTGCTAAGCGCCTTACTTTTGAGACGTCGAGGTAAGTTTCACGTGCGCATCCCACGACGGGTGCGCAAATACTAAGTACACCGTACAAGCTTAGCAAATAACGAGCCTAGCCACTTGGTCAAATAATAAAACTTTGCAAACAATGCAAGTATATTTTTAAAAGTCACGCACTTAACGAACCAAAACACTTGGTCAAATAATAAAACCTCGCAAACAATGCAAGTATATTTTTAAAAGTCACGCACTTAACGAACCAAAACACTTGGTCAAATAATAAAACTTCGCAAACAATGCAAGTATATTTTTAAAAGTCACGCACTTAACGAACCAAAACACTTGGTCAAATAATAAAACTTCACAAACAATGCAAGTATATTTTTAAAAGTCACGCACTTAACGAACCAAAAAACTTGGTCAAAATAATAAAACTTAGCAAACAATGCAAGTATATTTCTTAAGTTATGCACTTAATCAACAAAAAGGTATCTTATTCAATATTACAAGGAAAGATACATTTCATTATTTACATAGTACATATACAAAAAGCCTACACGTTATGGCGATGCTCAGGGCTCTCCTCCGGAGCAGCAGAACTCCCCGCCTCCTGAAGCTTCCTCAGAATCAAGGCGTCCTTGGGAGATACGGTAGGAACACTTACGGGCACACCATCAGACCTAGGGATGTGTGCAGCGCCCACGCCACACAACACTGCCTTACCCTTGATGCCCCTCTTCTGAGCAGCCCTCTGCTCGTGACGCTCCAAAACCTCTTTCAAGGGAATCTCCCTTTCAATAGCAAAGGGGTTAAGGATGTGGCGAGGCTGCGCAAACACAGGAATCTGCAGTTGCGACACATCAGGCTTCAGAAAGTGATCCGATTACGCCTCTGCATCCTCTCTAAGGTGGCGCTCCAACGTCAACCCCGCCATAAGTACATCTATGGGGTTGTCTTGGTCGCGCTCTAACCTGCCAATGTGCGGCAACTCGAGGACCTTCAACCCTTCCATAGCCTGCATCAGCTCATCATACGCAGCAGCATTATACCCAGGGACTTCAGCCAAATTCTTGTTCAGCAACTTGGCCTCATGGAGTTCTTCCATAGCCTGCGACTTCCCCCGAGCCACTGCGCAGTGAACCACCTTCCCAAAGGCGTCCAACACCTCTTGGGACTCAAGAGTACCCATTGCTGCCAGGCGCAGCCCATGGCTAATCAACCACCTACATCAACAAAGATAATTTGTGTTAATAACAAGCATAGCAACAAAAAGTATTACGAAGGAGAAGAGTATAAAAGAAATACCTGCGCTCAGTAATGGTCGACATCAAATGAGGATATAACTCCTCATCGTACTCGATGCTCAGGCCACGCAGCTTGTCCTCCTGCAGCTGGATGATCTTCATCATATCCTCCTTAAACTTGGCAATGTTAGCAAAATGCTCCACCTTCTTCTCCTCCAAGAAGCGTACAACCCAAGTTAGGTCGGACTTATAATGATGAAGCTCCCCGCGCGCCTTCTCCACCTCAGCCAAGGCGGACAACTTCTCATGGATGATCTTCTCAGTATACACCCGCGAGGACTCCAACTCCACCTGCGCATCCGCCAACTGCGCACGGAGCTTCGCTAGCTCCTCATCCTCCTGGGCGAGAGTACTGCTCTCCCCGACATACTTCTCCCTCAACTGAGCCACCAGCTCAGCCTGGCGCGCAGCAGTCGCAGCCAACTCATCCATCAACTGTCGTACCTCTCCACCTTCATCAACCTTGGCTTTCCCCTCCTTGTTTTCTTTCTGTGGAGAGGAAACCACATCCACGAAGACCCCATCATTCTTCGCGGCATCATCCCTACAAGACATAAAGGCAACAGTTAATAAATATTGCGACAAGTAATATATAAGAAACATGATAGAGGCGCAGACACTTACAGAAACGGAGAAGCCTCAGCAGCCTTCTTATCCACGCCAGAAGCAGATGCCTCCTCCGCGGACGACTCCGCATCCCTAATGAGGTGGCGACGTCTCTTCCTAGTGCCACTGCTCCCAGCCTCTCCCTTGCACTTAATATTCTGCGCAACCTCCTCCTTCAGCACCTCCTCAGGCTTTAGGATCTCTATGCTGTCAGACGACTCTGCGCGCGCCTCCTCTTGCGCCACCTCCACATCTGGCGCCACGCTATGAACGGGCGTGGAGCGGCGGCGTGTTTTCAGGGACAACCTCTGGCAGCACAGTCAAGCGACCCTCAGTCGCCTCCAGTAGCGGCTGCTCACCTTCCCTCAGAGGGCGCACTCCTATAGTCACCTGCTTTGGTTTGTCCAGCTTCACAACGACGAATAGATCCATCTCTGCACACATAAACAAAACAAGAAAGAAGAAAGGATTAGTTATTAAAGGTGCTCATACACAAAAGACTTACAAAATTTGAAGTAGAAGGGACGAACACCCACCCCGGCCTTTCTCACTTAGAAAAGTGGGCACCTCATCTGCAGCGCCGAAATAATTGCGACTCAACCCCATGTGTACCAAAAACTCCTCCGGATAAGGGTTAATGGCTAGGCGGTTGGCATCAAGAGTCTGCGCATCAGTCAGCCTATAGGAACCGGGTGCGGGGCGCCCATCCCTTGGCAATGTATCCTGAGTATAAAACTCATAGGGCGATGGAAATACCACATCATCAACCCAGAAAAAATACTCCCTCCAATTTCTTAGGGAGTCCACCTTATCAGTGTAACACTGAAGCGCCCCCGGGTGCTTCGCAAAAGATACCCACCCATTTGACCACGTCATGTGGTAAAAGTAGCGGAACAAGGCTATGGTTGGTTCTATCGCAAGTAAACGGCAGTTTACTTCAAGATTCGACACCTTAGCCGCACCTATACAGTGCAGCTGAGAGATGTGGAGGCGATAGTGGTTGAGCAAATCGCTCAAAAAGATGGATATGGGTACGCGGTAATTCGCGTACTCAAAGAATTTCGTGTATAACCCTATTTTCCCTTTGGGGAAAGCAGCTATACACGAGTCAACATCTGGAGCCTCTGGACGCACATCCAGAGGCACGAAGTAGTCAGACGTAAACTGGGTAACATCATCAACCGTCATCGCAGAGCGAAAGTCCTATAACTGGGCAACCATTTTCATTAATTCACTAGTAAAAAAACGCACACAAAAATTACCTACGGAAAGAATTATTTTCTTTGCAAAAGATAACTTTCAAGAAAGTGAGCAATGGTGAGTGTGTGTTTTACTGTGTGTGATTGTAAAAATGGGGCGGTGACTCTTAGATAGGGAGTAAGAAAACCCTAGATGATGTCCACGTGGATCCCACTCACAAAAACGTGTGGCTAGAACCGAAACGGTACATGCACTTTTTCCCGGTTTACGAGGGTCACGTGGACACTACCCCTAATTTTCGAGGTATCCTTTTGAAATACCTTTGACTAGGTGCATTGCACTTTAAAATGGGCGGCAATATTTCAATGTTCTCCCGCCACGCTTACCGCTGGTAATATTAGTCTAGCATCCGCGGCTACGAGCCGCGCATACTAGACTGGGGGGACATGATGACGTATAGTCTATATATGGGCCACGAGCCCAAATGATACACATTACTAAGGCCCAAATCCACCATGAGTGGGCTATTGTAACTTGGGCCGCATTAATAATGGGAACAGGCTAACGTAAGCCCAACCTAAACAAAATATACACGGTATAGATAAGGATCATCTATCTATGGAATAGATATTCTTACCCGGATAAGCACCATGGGTGCGAAACGTAAGGAGCACGAACCCTACAAGGATTTTGCGCCTATATAAGGAATGACATAACTATCATTCAAGGTACGATTCACAAAACCCTAACTCTTTACGAGAACCCTAAATCGATTACTTACTCTCACGCCGGAGTCTAATCGTGGGAGATAATCCCACGATAAGCCTAACGGTGTTGTTTATTTTCTTAGTGCGCATGTTACAAGTACTAAGAAGCGAATTGGTACGAGAGCAAGAGCCCACAATCAGGAACGCCCAACTTTTGTATCAACATTTACATAAATGTTGATTTCGTTTTGTTTTTACAAAGTCACTAAAACTGTTTATCTAAAATTGTAGAGATCTACATGTAACCCATATTCTTTGCAAATACGCAACTGCTACTAATTTTGTAATAAAACATTGGGGAAACAAGTTATTTGATTAAAAGATGAAAGCTACGTTATTTATTTTCATTTGTAATCCACTCTAGCCTCGTAATGTCGCATATATGTAGTATCACCCGATAACCCGAATCACCCTACCCGACATAACCCGACCCGATAACCCGATTCCTTATCGGGTCGGGTTGCGGGTCAATTTTTAAAAACTCAAAACCCGACTCAACCCGACCCGATAGACCCGATAACACCCCTACCAGCAGCCCAGTATCAAAACGACATCAAATGGTACCGTTTTTAAAGCCTTTTAGTAATATGTATAATGGTTGTTAAACAAAATAAATTATCAATTTGATCATTTTCTTTTCACATATTGTGAGGCGAATGTGAGTTTTTTTATTCAGATATACATGGACTAATTGTGATATCTCATATCCACACAAAATAAACTTACAGTCCCTATATCATCTCAGTCAAAAAACTACAAGAACCAAACTACAACTCGTCAATCCCATCACACACAAATAGTACAAGACTAGACTAGGAAAAAAAAGTGGGGGGGGGGGGGGGTTAAGTTATGTGTTTTAAAATGATTAACACAAAATTTTGGAATAAGACTTGTAATAGTCCAAAATTTCGGATACAATGTCAACACTTAACAAAAATTGGCTAAAAACCCCAGCCCACTATAGCACACCTTAAACACAAGGGATATATATTAGTCACAACTTACCCTAATCCCCATTTCTCCCTAATTGTTCGCAGTTACCACATAACTTTCTTCTCAACAACAACAAAAAAATTCCTCCTTATTTCTCATTAACACAAAACACAGTCAATCATACATTTTCCTTTTCATTTCAATCCAAACAACCACCTAACTCATCAATAAGCTTACAACTGAGAGGCTCTTTCTTTCTTATGAAACCACAATGAAATACACACTCCCATTTCTTCTTCCTCCTACCTTATAACTCCATAACACACGAACACAATACCTTCCTTATATCTCCACATGTAAACGCATCACATCCAAAATACAAGTAGCCACATCATACATGAAACACAAACCCACGAACAAACACCACCTTAGCACATAACTTAGAAAGAAGAGATACGACATATCTTCAAGACCTTGTAACAAGGTCTCGGGTGTGTTTTTGTTTTATAATTCAAGATCTTTGACGAGTTTGTGGATAAATCTTTTAAAGATTTGTGATAATCACTTTAAAACACATATCTGAGATCTTGTATTTCTTTCTCATTTCGAGTCTTTTATTGTTTGTTTGTGATGGGATTGACTAGTTGTAGTTTGGTTCTTGTAGTTTGTTCACTGAGATGATATTGGGACTGTGAGTTTATTTTGATGGAGACAAAAGTTCAAGTGGTTGTTGTATGTTGGGTGGGGGTTCTTATACCCGACATATGATTGTGTGTTACAAGTCAATTAAAGACATTTAATTTTCATGTGTATGCAAGAAGCTATTGAAATGGGTTGTCACAAGTCAATTAAAGACATTTAATTTTCATGTGTATTTATTAACTTTCACACGTTTTTTTTACTGCATTAAAAGCATAATGTATTGTTTGTACATTGTGAATAAAAATCTACACAACTTTAATGCGGATGAACAATATTGGTTAAATTGTTTAAGACTTCCTTTAATAGCAATGTTTTTTGTCTTAAAATTTTTAAGACTTCCTTTTATAGAATGTCCCAAATGCTTTATGTATACATTCTTACTAAAAGATTAGCGAAAGTCAAATTTTTCTCATCTACGCTGCAATAGTCAACTATTGATTCATGTTGGCATTGATGAGACGAAAAATGAACCACTTTTAGGGGGTCATTTAAGCCCGGAATTGAATTTATTTGATCAAATATTGCCCTAAATCGTTCCTTTTGTGATTTTAGGTACTTTGTGAGTGAAATCTGGAAAAGGAAGTAATTCGGACGTTTTTGGAGCATAAAAGTGAAGAAAACGCCAAAGTCTTAATTTTCCATGCTGGCAACAGTAGGTGACGGCGTCAAGAGTAACATCCTGACGGCGTCAAGAGTAATTTCCATGACGACCAAGTACAGATTTAACGGCGTCACGAAGTAGGGCGTCAAGAGTAAAAGTCATGACGGCCTGGAAATGATTATCACATGACGGCGTCAAATGTAGATCAAGGCAGTCCGAGAAGAGTTTTGGCGGCGAGGTGACGGCGTCACAAGTTTATTCTTGACACCATCAGACCCCTTTTCCTATATATAGTTTTCTAATTTTCACATTAAAAAGAGAGAAGTTTTGGAGAAACCCTAAGTACGAACTTGGTGCGAATTTTACAGGTTTTTCAAGTGTTCCAAGCCCTTGATACCTTTCACATGTAATTGAGATAAGTGTTCTTTTAATTCAATCAATATGTCTATGTGTTGGTTGTCTATATCTTGTTCTTGTCTTAATTCCATCATGCTAGGCTAGATCTATCTTGTGTTTGCTTGGATCTAATGAAACCTAGATGTTAATTATGTGTTGATTACTTGTTTATACTTGTCTTGGATGAATGATTTATATGTTAGGCTTAAGAAAACTGGCAGATCTCCAATTGGTAACATGCTTGAACGTCTTAAGAAACACGAACCGATGTGCACTAGGTCTTTATTGGTTGTATTTAATGCATGAGCCACTGTTTATAATCCCTATGGTTGTGCTGGGCATGGTATAGGAGGAGATAAGAGCTCATAGAATTGGGGAGTTAAGTGCGCCACCCCATGAATGGTATTAAGGAATACGATCCGTCATCCATGCAATTATAACAAGTAATTAACGTGTAAAAGATGTCTAGGGAGTAGTGAAATCTAAGTAAACATATTTTCTCCACTTATTGCTCACAACTTTAGTATAATTCAGTTTATTTTTCATTTCTAGTATTTTATTTTGATTGCATCTTTAGTATTGGGTTAGTTGATTAGCAACTAATTCCGCCCAAATCCTTCAAACCCGAGATTTTTACTAGCTTTCTAAAAAAATATAAAATACAAAAATAATCATCCCTCACCTTTAGAACTAGTATTTAGGTTTTCTAATCCTAGCGACACTATTCCTAGCTGAACGATCAATCCCCCGGTACTTTTCACTATACTATACTACAACGATCAGGTACACTGCCTGGTGGGGGTTGTAAGCTTCTCAAGATCCCTTGAGAGGTAAAGCCTGGTGCGATTCCCACGCATCAAGTTTTTGGCGCCGCAGCCCGGGGAATAGTTATTGTCTAGGTTAGAATTTCTTTTTATTAGGTCTACTTGCTAGATTCCTTTCTAGTAAGATTTTATTTTTATTTTTAGGTTCTCTTTAGTCTATCTTATTTCTTTGTGCCTTTGTTCGTAACCATCCGACATCATGGACAACGGGAACATCTTTGAATCCGTCATCCCACCACAACAAACCCCACCATTAGAACCCCTTAGGCCCCGAACCTTAGGAGAGTATTCCCGACCTAGCCACCAAGGCTACCGAAACACCATTGAGCTCACCGGAGCCAATGTGACCCCCTTGCGATCCGACACCATCTGGTTGGTGCAAAGCGGATGTGCATTCCATGGACTTCGTTCCGAAGATCCAAACCAACATCTTAAGGACTTCCTCAAAATCGTAGATTCTATAGACCTAGATGTTGCAACTAGAGAGACAAACCGATTACGCCTATTCCAATTCTCTCTACGGGATCAAGCTAGTCAATGGCTTGAGCGTTTACCCGCGGGATCCATCACCACATGGGATGATCTCACCACTCGTTTCCTTGCTCAATTTTTCCCACCGGGGAGAACTACTAAGCTTAGAAATGACATCTTGATGTTCCAACAATGTCAAAATGAATCTCTTTATGAAGCATGGACTCGTTTCAAGGACTTACTCCGAAAAGTCCCTCATCATGGCATCGAACCATGGCTCCAGATCCAAATCTTTTACGATAAAGTTGACTATCAAACAAGGAGAGCCATTGATTACGCAGCCAAGGGCAGGCTAAATAGACTTAGCATTGACGAGTGCTGGAAAGTTCATGAGGGGTTGGCACAATACGAAGAAGAAGGATGGGAGGACCCGATGTTCCCAAGCAAGGGAAAACTTGACTACGCATATGCCACCCAAGAACAGTTGTTAGGAAGCATCGAGAAGCAGGTAAAATAATTAATGAGTATTGAGAAGCCTGCTGCTGAACCCATGAGGAATCCTAATTTACGTAGGAATACGGTTATCGACCACAATTTTCCTGAACGTTCACGACAAGAGGAATTCGAAGGGATAATGGTAACCTTCATGGATAATCAGGAAAAACAAATCCAGCACCTAGAAGCACGCATGGAAAGCACTCACAAAGCTTTTATGAATTTAGCAGACCAATTCATATAAAGGGTCAAAGAAAAGATCAAAGAAAATTCCGTACCTAAAAAAATTGAAAAAGTCTTCGAGGTTTCAACCCCTTTGGTGTTTGACCAAGAGGATAGCGGGAAATTTTCCCCAAGTGCTTCACCATTAACTACCCCCCGTTCTCATGAGCATCCCCATGCAGAGAAGAGTTCGCAATTCCATAACATTTTCGTTGGATGCTTGCGAACCACATTCCCGAACTTATCCAAGAGACGTTCTTTTGGTTTTAAACCCGGTGTAAAGAGGTTGTACCTCAAAAACACCACTGATTTGAAACCCTCTATGGAACAACATCTCTTTTTACACACCAGTTACCCGTGCACAGGTTACAACTTAGCCAAAACAGCACCCAACCCCTTCTACAACCTTACCTCTTTCCGTGGCAGTAATGAGACGTTCGACCCTGGTGGACCTCGTTAACGGAATAGCTACTCATGGGTTTTACTAATGTTTAGCTATTCACACAAAGTGCAGGGACTAAACATGGAATTACTCCATTTCTCACCTCACACGGGCATCTGACGGCGTCAAACATAACTCTTGACGCCGTCAGCTCGATGGATCAGTAATATTAACCCAAAACCAATCACTTTCAACCCATACCCCACAAATCTCACCGAAAGTGCTGCTACTACTCCGAATCTCCACCCTTCAATTCGACGTCTTCCGCATCCAATCTTTACTTGGTAAGTGATTTTTCTTCATTCTTTTTCGATCAATTGTCATTAGGATCTATCAATTTAGAAAACCCCTTTCGCCCGAAACCCCATTCTTGACCCATCATTAACAAATCGTAATGCCATCCATTTGGTGATTTGTAAACATGGGGTTACCCGTTGATTACGTTATCCCACTCGAATCATGCATTAGTTTAGGGAAGCCACTCATGCCACGGATTCTTTGACCCCCCACCCATGTTTTCTGATTAAAGGAGCGTTTGGGTAATGGGTTAAGAGTTTGAAAATTGATTTTTCCCTCGCATTTGCATGGATTCGGATTCTGCTAAGTCTGACGGCGTCAGGACTACTCCTGACGGCGTCAGATGTGTCTGACAGCAAAAAAGGTCATTAAAATTCTCGTTCTAATCGTTTCCGTTCACTCTACCTTTTTCCAGGAAAATGAGCAAGAGATCTCGTCAACATCGGGGCAGTTCCTCTAGGTGCCAAAGGGTTAATTATGGAGAATTGGTCCATAGTTGGAGCGAGTTTGACACCGTTGGCACCAATACCAAGTATGCGGAACTTTGTAACCACCATATTGATGCTGGGGCTGTGGTTGATTGGGAGTTTCTTAGGGCCCAAGGGTTGGAATCTGCGTTTTTGGAGAGGATCCACACTGATGGGTTTGCGGGACCTCAGTGGGAGAGGTTGTTTAGGATTAGAGAGACAGTGTATAGTGAGTGGGTGAGGGAGTTCTTTGCGACCTTCCATTTTGATCAGGCTGAGGCTAGGACGGATGTGGGGGGCACCACTATATATTTTAGGCTAGGAGGAGAATTGCGGTCATGTTCAGTCACTGAGTTTGGTTGGAGGATTGGGTTGTATACTAGGAAGGAGGTTGATGGGACTTTTATGCAGAGGTTGTTACATGGGGAGACTCAGAGGAGTGAGGTGAGGTGTATCACTTTTTGGCCAACCATAGGGGACGGGGTTTACACCTCGACTACTGAGGCATCATCCATCAGGGACCCCATAGTTAGGTTGGTCCACAGGTGCATCACATACAGCCTGTCAGGACGTCATGGCACCACTCACCGTGTCACTGCTTCAGACCTGTACACCATCTTTTCAGCAGATGTCTACTGCAACATCCCATTTTGGGTGGCTAGTTATTTGAGGACCAGTGTAAGTGAGAGGGATATAGACAAGGTGTATGGGGGATGTTCGTGACCCGGTTGGCTCGTTCCTATGATCTTCTCACTCCTCCAATCATTGGGTACTTGAGCGACTGTGGGGCATGTAGGGTAGTGAGGGCTAAATCCCTCAGGCAGATGAGCATTGTGATGCTAGAGAGGAACGGGACCTATAACTGGTATGAGGCAGGGGGGCCTGATGTTGAGGAGGATGCTGATGATGAGGTAGAGCCCCAGCAGCATCAGTTCTAGGGTTATGAGGAGGGGACAGCTGACTACTACCGACACATGAGTCGGGGAGACTGGCAGGCACACTAGGGTGCCTGGATGGGTCAGGTGGACGAATGGCGGACCACCACTGACCAGCGCTTTGATTGGATGTATGATCACACCATCCGCCAGATGCAGCACCTTACCACCCGAGATCAGCTTGAGCCTCACCTGCAGATTGATCCATTCCCCGGCCGTGAGACTGACTACCCTCCCTACGGGTACACCGGACACCTCCCTCCTGGCTATGACTACCGCTTTGGTCCTCCTCCCCAGTGATGCCTCTTGATTTCTGTTGTTTCTGAACAATTTATTGATGGTTGTGTAATTTGAAACATTTGGTATTGTAATAGCATAGGATGCGGCCTCTGTTGGCCTTGAACAATTTATTTTCATGTTTACGTTTGTTTGAAATAATTAACGGTGCTCATGGTGACGTTATTCATTTTGTGTGATTTTGTTTGTTTGTTTGTTATTTGCTTCCGTATGCATGCTTATTATTGTTGGTAGATCATGTTTTTAAACAAAATAGTGAAAATACTTTACTTTGTTGTTTTGGCCTAGTCTTAACTCCACCTAAAAGTATTTTTGCAAAAGATAAGTGTAAGGGGAAACCCAAATATGTTTTCAAGAAACAAACCGATCATGATTCTCCACAAAATTAAATGAACATGTATATTCGTATTTGTTAGAGTCAAATGCTTGTATTGAGTCATAATGAAGTTTTGCAGGATTTTTCAGGAAGTAGGACCAAGTTTTTCTAGAAATTTTCCAGAAACTTAACATAAGAATTTCTGCAGGTCACTTCTGACGGCGTCAAGAGTTTACTCTTGACGGCGTCAAGTGTAAAAATCTGGAAATTTTACCAGTTTTGTTTTTCTAACGGAGTCTTATGGATTTTGTGAATTATTAAGTTTTATAATCTCCAGGAGATCTGCAAACTTCATTCCACAAGCATTATATCTTATCTTGATTTCTAGGATTTAGTAACTTATATAGGATGCCGCCGATTTTACGCGAGGTTGTCTTGTCTATTTTATCAGGTTTTACAGGTTATGTATGACAAGAAGATGATTTATATTCTGGAAGGGAAGCTTTGATTGTTCATTTTCTTGGAGGAAGATTTAACCTGGTCACCGTATTATCCATACCGAGCGAATCAGGGGAGTATTTGATTTCATTCTTTTTAACTTTTTCACTTTTACATTCTTTACTTGAACATTGGGGACAATGTTCATCTTAAGTGTAAGGGGAGGGTAAAAAGATGATACCTTACATATGCACTTTCGCTTGAGTTTGTTTTGTTTGATGGTAGATGTGTAATAAAACTATGAGAAACACTTGTTAGTGTAATTTTAGCGCCAAATTTAAAATTTTTTACAACATTTAGGAGTGAAAGTTTAGCCATAGCAAGCGTCTCATGGATAGGAGATTGTATGACTAGCACATAACCGTATATTCAGAAAAATTTTCCACCCAAATATGTGAGGTTCGCCTTTAGATTTGATAGGAAAAGCATTTACTATTAGTGCTTATGAGTGTACCGGTAGTATTTAGATTCTAGAACTTGCGTTAGTGATGCATCCCGAGACCGCTAGTGAGACTACATTCGTGTGGTAGGATTTACTACATGATAAGAGGCATTAGGATCACCCTTGTGTTAAACCCGTATTATAATTACTTGACCATTTAAGTCATATTACTTGGCTAGTTAAGTCAACTAATTTTTCCCACACCCTTAGCGTTGTACTCATTTTCAGTACACGATACCTCTAGTACACCCCTCCGAGCCTATCTTTTCGTTTCTAACTTTAAGCATTTTACTTAAAGGAAGAATTTGTTACACCCCACTTAAATGTACAACCAAATCGCCTTAGCCTTCCGTGTATGCGCTCATTTTTAGTGCATTATTGTTATTTGTTAAACCCTAAGTTAACTATCTAATTGATTACATGGTTGCTAAGTCGAGTCATATCCTTGTACATATTGTTTTGGGACGATTGGGACTCATGGGTAAAGTACTTGTTTTATGGAGTAATGGGGAAGAACATCATATTATTACCCCCATATGTACGTTAATCTTAAAAGTACTCCAAGTGTTTTGATTTTCTTAATTCGAGTCATTAGATTAGTTTAATGTAAAGTATGTAAAGATTCAAGTGTAAGGGGAATGTTCATCCCCTATGATGTATTATTTTGGATGGTAGGGTAAGAGTGTATGCAAAAAAAAAAAAAAAAAAAAAAAAAAAAAAAAAAAAAAAAAAAAATCGAAAAAATCAAGAAAAAGAAAAAAATAGAAAAAGGAAAAAAGAGAAGAAAAAACATACGGACTACCATCTTTTTTTATTCTATGTTCATTTTTATGTTTTTATTGTTTTTCATTTATTAGCTTAAGTCAAGTCTAGTCTTGGCTTAGCAACGCCACATTGTACTTGTAATTAACCAAGATTGTTAACTCGCCACCAGTAAAACTTCCTTTATCCAACAAAACCGTGTATTTCATATCCCTACACCTAACGCTACAACCCTTTTAAAAGACCTCTTTGATAGTTTATCCTAGGTGCTTACGCCATGTGGTGGAGGTTTGATCCTTTCCCAAGCCTATGGTAATCTATTTTGCTATGACATGTAGAGAGAGATATCTTCCGTTTCCATATTGTAATTTACAATTTATTACACCCGAGAGATGTGAGTATATAAACACTATTTATGAGGTGCTTGTATATGACCTCCATGCTTGTCTATTGGTCTTTAGTGGAACGATTATTTGTTGTAATTACTTTTATATTAGTGTTAAATGACCCCTAACTTGTATTTTGACTAGAATAAAAGCGCATTTGCTTGAGGACAAGCAAATCTCAAGTGTAAGGGTATATGATGAGGCGAAAAATGAACCACTTTTAGGGGGTCATTTAAGCCCGGAATTGAATTTATTTGATCAAATATTGCCCTAAATCGTTCCTTTTAGGTACTTTGGGAGTGAAATCTGGAAAAGGAAGCAATTCGGACGTTTTTGGAGCATAAAAGTGAAGAAAACGCCAAAGTCTTAATTTTCCATGCTGGCAACAGTAGGTGACGGCGTCAAGAGTAACATCCTGACGGCGTCAAGAGTAATTTCCATGACGACCCAGTACAGATTTGACGGCGTCACGAAGTAGGGCGTCAAGAGTAAAAGTCATGACGGCCTGGAAATGATTATCACATGACGGCGTCAAATGTAGATCAAGGCAGTCCGAGAAGAGTTTTGGCGGCGAGGTGACGGTGTCACAAGTTTATTCTTGATGCCGTTAGACCCCTTTTCCTATATATAGTTTTCTAATTTTCACATTAAAAAGAGAGAAGTTTTGGAGAAACCCTAAGTACGAACTTGGTGCGAATTTTACAGGTTTTTCAAGGGTTCCAAGCCCTTGATACCTTTCATATGTAATTGAGATAAGTGTTCTTTTAATTCAATCAATATGTCTATGTGTTGGTTGTCTATATCTTGTTCTTGTCTTAATTTCATCATGCTAGGCTAGATCTATCTTGTGTTTGCTTGGATCTAATGAAACCTAGATGTTAATTATGTGTTGATTACTTGTTTATACTTGTCTTGGATGAATGATTTATATGTTAGGCTTAAGAAAACTGGCAGATCTCCAATTGGTAACATGCTTGAACGTCTTAAGAAACATGAACCGATGTGCACTATGTCTTTATTGGTTGTATTTAATGTATGAGCCACTGTTTATAATCCCTATGGTTGTGCTGGGCATGGTATAGGAGGAGATAAGAGCTCATAGAATTGGGGAGTTAAGTGCGCCACCCCATGAATGGTATTAAGGAATACGATCCGTCATCCATGCAATTATAACAAGTAATTAACGTGTAAAAGATGTCTAGGGAGTAGTGAAATCTAAGTAAACACATTTTCTCCACTTATTGCTCACAACTTTAGTATAATTCAGTTTATTTTTCATTTCTAGTATTTTATTTTGATTGCATCTTTAGTATTGGGTTAGTTGATTAGCAACTAATTCCGCCCAAATCCTTCAAACCCAAGATTTTTACTTGCTTTCTAAAAGAATATAAAATACAAAAATAATCATCTCTCACCTTTAGAACTAGTATTTAGGTTTTCTAATCCTAGCGACACTATTCCTAGCTGAACGATCAATCCCCCGGTACTTGTCACTATACTATACTATACTACAACGATCAGGTACACTGCCTGGTGGGGGTTGTAAGCTTCTCAAGATCCCTTGAGAGGTAAAGCCTGGTGCGATTCCCACGCATCAGGCATGTTTCTTTTTCAAAAAGTAACCGGCTTTCATTTTCTAACCCTTTCATCAAGACTCGAAAAGTCCGATAGTTGGGTTTGCATCCGTGACTTACCATCTTTTGAAAAAGTGAAAATGCATGATCCACTTGATTTATTGACACATATCCATCGACTAATGAAGTACATCTCACATGATCATGAGAGAGTCCGTTTCTCTCCATTTCTTCAAGTAATATCTCACCTTCATCAGCCCGGCCTTCCAAACATAACCCAAAAATCATTGAACTATAAGTTAGTAAATTCGGCATGCAATTCTCCTTCATTTTATTAAAAATCTTAAATGCAAGATGAACACTACTGTTACGACACAATCCATCAACTAAAGATGTGTAGGTAATTCCATTCGGGGACTCATCATTTTCCACCATTTTCTCAAATAATTTTTGCGCTTCAGATAATTGATTACTTTTTGTCAAACAAAATATGATTGCGTTGTAAGTTTCAACCTCAGGCCTACAACTATGTTTTTCCATCTTTTTCATTAACTTAAGGGTACTTTCCACCTCCCCTTATTTGCAATGACCTTCTATAAAAGTCGTATAATGGACCTTATTTGGTATCAATCCTTGGTCCAACATTTCAAAAAACAAAGTCAAAGCTCGATCTAGATCCCCTATTTGACAGAACCCTAAAAGCAGTTCCGCATAAGTCCACTCATCTAGTTTACATCCATTTGCCTTGATAAGGATTTATTTGATATGCTTTTAGTGGGTCATTTAAGCCCTAAATCGTTTTTTTATGATCAAATATTACCTTAAATCGTTTCTTTTGTCATTTTAGGTATTTGGGACATGAATTTTGGAAAATTGAGCATTTTGGAGCTTTTCGGACGTTTTTATGCTCAAGAATGAAGAAAACAAGAAAACAAGAAAATTCTGGAGAATACACCAGACGGCGTCAGGCTTTGGAGCTGACGTCGTCACCCTTTGATGTTATGCGATGGAATTTTACACTAGGCGCCCCAGAAAAAAAGTTGGAATTTAATACCTGACGGCGTCAGGTGCATTTGAGGCAAGGCCGCCTCGCTTTAAGCTTACACGAGACGGCCCAGAAGTTATACAACAGGACGGCATCAGAGGACTCTTTGGCGATATGAAACCCTAAGAGACGGCGACCTGACGGCGTCAGGAATTATAACCTAACACCGTCAGACTTGTAAATCTATATATAATTTTCAATTTTTCATTCACTAAGTGTGGAAATTTTATTTTAACAAACCCTGGACGAAATTTCTAGCAACTTTAGGGTTTCCAAGCCCTGTTTTCTTTCATGTTCAATTGAAGATAAGTCTTTATTTTAACCATTCAATATGTCTATGTGTTGTTTGATTAATTGTTTATCTTTTCTTTACTTTAACATGCTAGCTTAGATTTCTTAGTGTTTGCTTAGATCTAATGAAACCTAGTTGTTGATTATTAATTGTTGATTTGTTATTGATTGTTTGGTTGATTGATTAGCGTTAGGCTTAAGAAAACTGGCTAAATCTCCTATTCGGTAACTAGCTTGAACGTCATAAGAAACGTAATCGAATGTGTACTACAGTTTTATTGGTTGTATTTAATGCATGAGGGACTATTAATGAGACTATGTTATGATACTAAACGTGTCAACATAATAAGAGATAGAAACTCATAGGGTTAGGGAAGGCTATACACACCCCCACGAATGATATTAAGTAGTAATTTTAGGTTAGTTGACTAGCAACTAATTACGCCCACTCTTCCAAAACTCGAGATTTTTACTTGCTTTCATAAAATATAAAAATACAAAAAGAATCATCCCTCACCTATAGACCTAGTTGACATAGTTTTCAATACTAACGACGCTATTCCTCTAGAGAACGATCATTCCCCCGGTACTTGCCACTCAGTATACTACACCGGTCAAGTACACTGCCTGGATGATTGCAAGCTTCTCAAGATCTCTTGAGAAGTAAAACTTTTGCGAGTTTTGTATTCCCGCATCAAAGTTTTTGGCGCCACTGCCGGGGAATAGTTATTTCTTAGGTTGGATTTTATTTTCATTAAGTCTACTCATTAGATTCCTATCTAGTGAGATTTTTATTTTCTTTTAATTAGGTTTTCTTTAGTCTATCTTTTTCTTTGTGTCTTTGTTCGTAAAAAGTTTGTCATTATGGATAATGTGAATCGACGTTTGGAAATTAACAAAAGGCTTTTACAACGTAACCAAAAGGAGAGGGAAATTAATGCGTTTAAAGAGCTTAATGAGTTAATCAAGAGAGAAATTGAGTTTAGAACCAATCATTGTGACGATGACACCACCCCTAGCAGTATTGACGATATGGAATTAGGGAGTAATTTTAGGATATTTCAAAATTTCTTTCCAATCCGTGAGGAATTGAGTTACCTTAAATTTCTTTTGAAACATCCTTGCCCCTTGAAATATAGGAAGAAACCATGGATTAGGAAGCGTAATTATATGAATATCAAAATTCCGTGCATGGTTGGTTACATGTTTAGAGAGCACACATACATTGACCCAAAAGCACCCATGAATATCATGTCTAGGCTCTACTACAATTAGATCATGAATGAAAAGTTGAACCCTAGAGAAGACCCCTATAATCTGAATAAATTGTGTAATTTTGTTGGAAGAGTTGAAGGGGTGCACATATTTATAGGAAATTTTACTTATCGATGTAATTTTATAATCCTAGAAGATGTTAGAGGTATCATAGACCAATACTTAGGAGAGATTGTGCTAGGAAAACCATTTGTTGATGTGTCTAATATGCATTATGATCGTGATAAGGGGATAGTTCAGTTTACTGATGGTGTGGAAAAGATCACTTTTGTTATGCCTCATATGAGGGAGGAGTTGAAAGGCGTCGGAGATTTAGCGGTTGATGTAATTTGACCCTATGAGATTAAAGACGATAAGATTGATGATGACGTCTACTTTAATAGAAAAACGACTTATTACTCTGGTTGTATAAGTCTAGGCCCATAGTATAGGCGTGACGAAGGATGGATTAAGAGTTTTGAATTGGCATGTAAGTGGAAAGAAAGGAAAACGTAGGGCATGACTTTGAGTCTAGCTACAAGACTCGTAAATAAAGAAAAGCGCTTCTTGGGAGGCAACCCAAGCTTTATTTTATTTTGTTTTTTTGTTTATTTGTTTTTATTTGTTTCCGTATGTATTTTTCATTCGTATTATTTAGTGTTCATGTCTCAAATAAACTTGTAAATATGCTTTATTTTGTTTTTAACTTCGTCTTAATTACATATAAAGGTATTTTGCAAAAAAATAAGTGTAAGGGAAGCTCATATTTGTTTTAAAGAACGGATTGAACATGAATGATAATAATAAGATATGAATATACATATTAGTATTTGTTTGAGTCAAATGCTTGTATCGAGTCACAATGAATGTTTTGCAGGGATTCTAGGTTTAAAGCACATGTTTTTCTAGAAATTTTCCGGAAGCGAAATATTAAAATTCTGTCAGGTCCATTCTGACGGCGTCAGGAGTCATAGCCTGACGGCGTCAGGCTTTATTTTCTGAAAATTTTACCAGATTTTGTTTTTCTGCCAGCATTGTAAAGTTTCATTAAATCTCAAAGTTTTGAACTCCAGGAATTTGCTAATATTTATTTTGCAAGCATTATATCTTTACTTGCTTTTTAGGATTTACTTTTTTTATATATATAGTTTACCGCCGATTTTACGCGAGGTTTCGTGTTTGATTTCTTTACTGTTTAACAGGTTATATTGGACAAGAAGATGATTATATTTCAGGAGTGAAGCTTTACATGTACATTTTCTTGGACAAAGATTTAACCATGTTACCATATTTTCTATACCGAGCGAATCAGGGGAGTACTAGTTTCTTTCATTCTCATTTATTTTTACTTTTGCATCTTTTAATTGAACATTGGGGACAATGTTCCACTTAAGTGTAAGGGGGTAAATTGGGGTACCTTAGAAACTACAACTTTGCTTAATTTTTGTTTTGTTTAATAGTAAATGTGTAATGAAACTGAAATAAATACTTATTAGGGTAATTTTGGCACCAAATTTAAAATTTTTTGAAACATTTAAGAGTGAAACTTTGATCTTAATAAGCGTCTCATGGATAGGAGTTATATGACTAGCATAAAAAACCGTATCACTCAAAAAAATTTTCACCCCAAATATGTGAGGTTCGCCTTTAGATTATTAGGAAAAAGCATTTATCTTTAGTGCTTATAAGTGTACCGGTAGAATTTAGATTCTAGAACTTGCGTTAGTGATGCATCCCGAGACCGCTAGTGAGACTACATTCGTGTTGTCAGGATTTACTATATGATAAGAGGCATTAGGATAACCCTTGTTTTAAGCCTGTATTATAATTACATTGACTTCATTGGTCAAGTAATTTTCCCACACCTTTGCGATGTACTCATTTTTAGTACACAATACCCTAGTACAACCCTCAAAGCCTATCTTTTTTGTTTCTAGATTTAAGCATCTTACTTAAAGGAAGAATTTGTTTACAATCCACCCCAAATGTACACCCAAATCACCTTAGCCTACCTTGTATGCACTCATCTTTAGTACATTACTGTTATTTGTTTAAACCCTTAGTTAATTGCCTAATTGATTACATGGTTGCTAAGTCGAGTCATATCTTGTATATATTGTTAATGGGGAAGAACATCATTTATTACCCCCGTATATGCGTTAATGTCTTAAAGTACTCCAAGTCTTTCGATTATCTTGATTCGAGTCTTTGTTTTTAATTATGTAAAAGTTCAAGTGTAAGGGGAGGAAACGAGCCCCCTTGATGTATTATTTTGGATGGTAGGGCAAGAGTATATGAAAAAAAATAGAAAAAGAAGAGTTGATAAACATACGGACTACCATCCCATTTCTTTTATATTTATGTTGGTCATAATTAGCTTAAGTTGAGTCGATTCTTGGCTTAGCAACGCCACATTGTATATGTAATTAACTAAGACAATTGACTTGCCACCAGTAAAACATCCCTTTATCCAACAAATCGTGTTTTTCCATATCCCTACACCTAACGTTATAACCCTTTAAAAGACCTCTTTGATAGTTTATCCTAGGTGCTTACACCAAAGTGGTGCAGGTTTGATCCTTTCCCAAGCCTATGGTAATCTATTTGCTATGACAGGTAGTGAGAGATATCTTTTCCATTTCCATTTGTGATATATAAACTTATAACACCCGAGAGATGAGATTATGCAAACACTATATGTGAGGTGCTAGAATATAATTTCCGTGCTTGTTTTGACTAAGGTGGAATGATCATTTATTGTAATTACTTTTATATTATTGTTAAATTACCCCTAACTTGTATTTTGATTGGTATAAAAGCTCATTTGCTTGAGGACAAGCAAATCCCCAAGTGTAAGGGTATTTGATAAGGATTTATTTGATACGCTTTTAGGGGTCGTTTAAGCCCTAAGTCGTATTTTTATGATCAAGTATTACATTAATCGTTTCTTTTGTCATTTTAGGCACTTGGGACATGAATTCTGGAAAATGGAGCATTTTGGGTTAGTTGACTAGCAACTAATTCCGCCCACTCTTTCAAAACCCGAGATTTTTATTTGCTTTCATAAAATATAAAAATACAAAAAGAATCATCCCTCACCTCTAGACCTAGTTTACATAGTTTTCAATACTAACGACACTATTCCTCTAGAGAACGATCAATCCACCGGTACTTGCCACTCAGTATACTACACTAGTCAGGTACACTGCCTGGAGGATTGCAAGCTTCTCAAGATCCCTTGAGAAGTAAAACTTTTTTGAGTTTTGTAATTCCGCATCATGCCTTCATCAAACTTGATAATCTCATAGCATGATTCAAATTCCTATACTTAACGAATCCATTAATTATGGTAAAGGGCCTATTTTGGTCATTTTACTCAAAAGAACCATACCCATTTGTAAATTTTTAATTAAGCACAAAATCCTAATAATTTCGTTATAAGTTTCGGTATTTGATAACGTACCACGTCCCTCCATCCAATCGAAAAGCTTTAAAGTGACATCAAACCTTCCCATCTCACCTAACTCGTGTATCATAGCATTATAAGTAATCGTGCTTGGAACTACACCATATTTCGACATCTTATAGTATAATCTAACGCTACCTCACCTTGTCCGGTACGAAACAAACCATTAATAAGAGCCGTATACATCTGCACATTCATCAAAAGCCCCTTTTCCCTCATAACAATTGATAAAGATGTATTTGATACCTTTTTAAGGGGTCATTTAAGCCCAAAATCGTGTTTATATGATCAAATATTTCCCTAACTCGTTTCTTTTTGCATTTTATGTACATGGGACAAGAATTCTGGAATTTGGCGCTTTTTGGACGTTTTTGGACGAAATAGTTAAGAAAACAACAAAGTTGCAAAAAAACCTGTCAAGAAAGGATACCTGACGGTGTCACACCTTGCCTTGTGACGCCGTCTCTTGTTATTTTTGAGCTAGAATATTTTACACACATCGCTTCAGAAAACTTTGAAGAATTCTAACCTGATGGCGTCAGGTGTATTTCGAAGTAGGGAGTCACGTTTGAAGTTTATTAGAGACGGCTCAGAAAGGTTCTAAAGGGACGGCGTCATAGATTAAAGAATGACGGCGTTAGAACGGCGACTTGCACAAGACGAAACCCTAATCACGGCAAGCTGACGGCGTCAAAACCCATAAGCTGGCGCCTTCAGCATTGTAAATCTATATATAGTTTTCGATTTTTATTCATTAGGTGTGACATCTTTTGGTACAAAACCCTAAACGAATTTCAAAGTATTTGTAAGGCCTTTTTCAGCCTTTTTCATCCATGTTCTATTGAAGATAAGTTATTCTTTTAATCATTCAATATGTCGTGTTGTTTGATTCTATGTTTATCTTTTCTTCACTTTAACATGCTAGCTTAAGGTTAATTATGTTTGCTTAGATCTAATAAAATCTAGTTATTGATTATTGATGCGTTCTTTATTGTTTAGCTGATTGCTTCACGTTAGGCTAAGAAACATGACTGACTTCTATATGTAACTAGCTTGAACGTCTTAGAAAATGTAACCATGTCGTGCAATATAGGTTTTTCTCATTGTATTTAGTGCATGAATTGATGTCTATGATCCTATGATTGCTTAATTGACTTAAGGTTGTAGGTGAAATTATTATTCATAGAGTTGGGAAATTTAGCACAACCCCACGATTGATATTAAGGAATACAACGCTTCAACTAAAACAAACGACGTGACAATTCAACAAATCGATAAAAGATAACTAGGGAGTAGTGAAATCTAAGTAAACATGTTTGTCTTACCATAAGAAGTTCACCACATTTACTTTTCTTGTTATTTTAATTTTTGTTTTATAAAAGTAGTTTTTGGGTTAATTGAATAGCAACTAATTCCGCCCTTCCCCTCAAAAACGAGATTTTTACTTGTTTTATAAAAAACATAAAAACACAAAAAGAATCATCCCTCACCTTTAGACTTATCTCGACATACAATTCAACCTAATGACACTATTCCCCTAGAGAACGATCAATCCCCCGGATTTACCTATACTACACTACAACGATCAGGTACACTGCCTAGAGGATTGCGAAACTTCTTGAGATCCTCTGAGAAGTAAAACTCCTTGTGAGGTTCCAATATCTCGCATCAAGTTTTTAGCGCCGCTGCACCGGGGAATAGTTATTGCTTAGGTTTGATTTCTATCTCGTTTAGGTCTACTCACTAGATTCCATCAAGTAAGAATTTTTGTTTTCTTTTTATTAGCTTTCTTTTCTTCGTGCCTTTTGTTTGTAATTCTCCTCATTTGCCATCATGGTGAATGACGGTATCTTTGATCTCATCATCCAACCACAACAACCACCAAACAACTAAGACCCGCCCGAACAACCAAGAGCCCGCACTTTAGGTGAATACTCCCGACCTAGCCACCAAGGCTAACGAAACACCATTGAGCTCCCCCAAAGAGCCACTGTGTATCCCATGCGATCCGAGACCATCCGGTTGGTGCAAAGCTGATGTGCATTCCATGGACTTCGTTCCGAAGATCCAAACCAACATCTCAAGGATTTCCTTAAAATCGTAAAATCGTTGATTCCATAGACTTTGATGTTGAAACTCAAGATACGACACGCTTGCGTCTCTTCCAATCCTCTCTACGTGACCAAGCTAATCAATGGCTTGAGTGTTTACCCACGGGATCCATCACCTCTTGGGATGATCTCACTCCTCGTTTCCTCGCTCAATTTTCCCACCAGGGAGAACTCCAAGCTAAGGAATGAGATCTTGATGTTCAAACAACGTCAAGGTGAAACTCTTTACGAAGCGTGGATTCGTTTCAAGGACTTACTCCAAAATTCCCTCATCATGGCATCGATCATTGGCTTCAAGTCCAAATCTTTTACGATCATGTCAATCAATCCACAAGGCAAACCATTGACCAAGCAGCCGATGGCAAGCTACGTGACAAGAATGCGAAAGAATCGTGGGGCATCATAGAATATCTTGCTCTCTATGACAACGAATGTTGGAATGACCCTCGCAATTTGAGCAAAACAGTCAAGGCAATATTCTTGCCTTCGAACAATTCAAGCATTCCCAACCGTAGGATCATGGAACTTGAAGACCAAGTCAAGTTTCTCATGAAATCTTATGAAGCTCCCAAACCTTCAAGCCAAGTGAACAAAATCACTTATTCATGTTAATATTGTAGTGGTCCCCATGACACTCGTGATTGCATGGAACTCCCTAAACAAGCTTTTGAGAACTAAGCATCCTCGCGTACCGATGGAGCGGGAGAAAAGTGGTTCACTTTCAAACCCGAGCAAAACACTTATGGTGATTCATACAACCCATCTTGGAAGAATCATCCGAACTTTAGGTGGAAGCAATACCAAAACTCTTCTCAAAACAATTCTTCCAATCCACCTAATCATTTCCAATCAAACGGTTCGTCTTCGAACCGTACCTTCAACAATAATCCTCCCAATAATTCCAATAACTCCAAAAATTTGGAGGGATTAATATCCAATTTTATGGTATCTTAAGAAGCTCGTTTGACCAAGTTTGAAGCCGGTTTCAGACAAAAACAAAGCGAGATGACAAATAAAATTAACAACATGTTGAAGGCTTTCAATGACCGAGAATTGGGAGCACTCCCAAGTGACACCGTCAAGAACCCGAAACTAAACATTAACTCCATTTTATCGGTTTCGTCTCCTAATTCTTATCCACAATATTACTTGGTCAATGCTATGAACACGTGTTTTAAACAAACTCAAGATTTTCAAAAAGACCCAGAATACGAAACAACCAATAACTCGTCGGTCAACCAAGCAATTGAAACACCTTCCAAACAAAACCTCGCTGATGAATTCAAGGAACTTCACCTTGAATGCCCGGTTATTAATGTCTTAACTCGTGCTCGTTACTACAATGCCCTTTTGGAAAAATATGGGGCGAAGCTTAAGTTGGGTAAGAATGGGACCGCTTTTGCTCAAAATAAGTTGCCTAAGAAGTTGATGATCTGGGTATATTCGTTCTGCCTTGTAAGATAGGGAATTCTGAAGCTTTTGATACATTAGCCAATCTAGGATCAAGCCTTAACTTACTTCCATTATCCCTTTACACAACTCTCAAGTTAGGAAAGTTAGAAGAAACGGAAGTAGTAATTGGTCTAGCGGATGGAAATGTTGCATACCCGGTTGGAATTGTAAAGGACATGTTAGTGCATATAAGGAAACTAACTATTTTGGCAGATTTTCATGTCCTTGATACGGTTAGTGACACTACATGCCCATTATTAGTAGGAAAAGGGTTTTTTGCCACCGCTAGTGCAATGATTGATTATAAGGCATCTAAAATAGCGGTAGGAGAAGGTGAAACTTGGTCCGTCTATGATGTTAAAAAGCATGCTTATGACAATGATGAGGAACCAACACCTCATTGGGTAGATATGAATAGGAGACCTTCTAGGTATGGACCTTAGATTAATGAAGAGTTCATAGGACCTCAACGCCCGTTCCATCTAGAGGAAGAATTTGTGAATCGAACACACTCGGTAGAACAACTTTTGGCTAGGGATATCGAATCAAACCCATTTGAGGATCATTTAGTTTTTAGGAAGATGATTGAATTCTTAGGAGTCTTGCCAATCAACCTAGGAATGAATAAATGGAATGTGAGAGTGAAAAGCATAAGTGTAATTGGAATAAGCCACCAAAAGAAGGCGATGGATCGTGGCACATAAAGATGACCTTATATGATCCGGATGGAGAGAAGTTTGAAAAGTCATACTAGACAAAACGTACTAATAGGAAACTAAAAGAGAAATGTGATCCAAAGGAAGTCCTTAATGAGGAACTTACTCACATAGGTATGTAGGGCATGACTTTGAGTCTAGCTACAATACTTATTAATAAAGAAAAACGCTTTTTGGGAGGCAACCCAAGTTTTCAATTATTTGTTTGTTTGTTTTTATTATATTTCATATATATGCTCTATATTTCTTTGTTCATGTCTTTAATGCTTTGTGAAAATGCTTTATTTTGTCTTTAACTTCATTTTAATTATATATAAAGGTATTTTACAAAAAGATAAGTGTAGGGAAAACCATATTTGTTTATAAGAAGAAATCGACATGAACAATAACAAATGTTGATTTAGCATATATATTAGTGTGCTTGTTTGAGTCAAATGCTTGTATCGAGTCACAATGAATGTTTTACAGAATTTTCAGGTTTTAATTATTAGAATTTCCAGAAATTTTCTAGAAACAAAACGTAAAAATTCTGTCAGGTCAGTCCTGATGGCGTTAGGCTTTACAACCCGACGGCGTCAGGCACTGTATCTGCACGGTTTTCCAAATTTTGTTTTTCTACTGGAATCCTTATATTTTTGAAAATTTTCAGAATTTTTAAATTTTCATAATCTGTAAACATTTATTTTGCAAGCATTATATCTTACTTTGCTATCTAGGATTTAATTTTTATATATGTAGATTTTGATAAGGATTTATTTGATACCTTTTTAAGGGATCATTTAAGCCTAAATTCATGATTATATGATCAAATATTGTCTCAAATCGTTGCTTTTTATATTATAGGTACTTGGGACGTGAATTCTGGAAATTGGAGCTTTTTGGACGAATTTGGACGAAAAGGTGAAGAAAACGACAAAGTCATGAAAATCCTGTTAGAATGGTACACCTGACGGCGTCACATTCTACTTTGTGACACCATCGCGTACTATTTTTAAGCTTGAGGAATTAACATACGTCGTTTTAGAAACCAAAGTGAAATTAACACCTAACGGCGTCAGGTTATACTGAAGATGAGCGTCATGCTTTAACATTTACAAGTAACGGACAAAATGGCATATAGAGTGAAGGCGTCAGCCTTGACCTGACGGCGTCAAAGTTCAAAGAGTGACGGCGTCAGAGTGATGACTTGCACAAGACGGAATCCTAATGGCGGCGAGCTGACGGTGTCAGGACTTATAACATGACGCCGTCGCCAATGTAAATCTATATATAGAATTCGATTTTTCTTTCATTATGTCGAACTTTTTATCCAACTTTTGGGAGACACAAACCCTAAGACGATTTTGCACCTCATTGTAAGGCTTTTACAGCCTCTATCTTCCATGTTCAATTAAAGATAAGTAATCGTTTAATTATTCAATATGTCTATGTGTTATTTGTTTACTTGTTTTTCTTTTCTTTCTTTTAACATGTTAGTTTAAATTATCTAGTGTTTTCTTAGATCTAATTAAACCTAGTTATTGATTACTAGCAGGGTACCCGCGCGATGCGGCGGCGGGTACGCTGTAATTAAATTTTTTGGCGAGTAATGTTTTTTGTTTATATGTTTTTTCTGTCGAATGATGATAATATTATGATGTTAAGAAGTATTTTCCCATTATTCACTATGATGAAAAATGACAAGGGGAGTTATATGTAAAGAAAACCTGGAGAAGAGAAAGATGGCGTGTACAATGTTAAAAAGAATAGTTAAGATAACCCAAATTTGTAACAAAATAGTGTATATATTAATTATACCATGTAAGTTATTACCAAATTTATAACCAATAGTGTATACATTAATTTTACCATGTTAGTTAGAGGGTCATTACCATTTGGTTAAAATAAGTTATTATAAGAATTATAAAACATATGATTGATTTTACCATGTAAAAAAAAGCTTTTGTTTGATTGTACTAATTGTTATTATTAATTGTATGAAGCCCAACTCTTTTGAACCACTCAGCCCACTGTTTGATCAATATAAGGGCCTATTCAACATAATGTAAATCCAACTCACCAATTTCACCCTAATTATAATACCACTTCACATCCTGCGCACATAACAATACACGCCTCCCTAATATTTTTTTCTTTCATCCAAACTCAGCCATCAAAAACTTTTTGGTTTTCTTCTTACAAACACCAAACTTAATGACTCGGTGAACCCTTTATTGTTCTTCACTCGGTGAATCAATGTGAATCAATTCAGTACAACTTGACATCTATGATGTGTAGGTTACCTTTACCATTTATATAAAGTTATTTCAGGACAAAATTAAAGGTAACCTTCATCGAGTCATTAAGTTTGGTGTTTGTAAATCGAATTTTGTTGTACATCTTATAAGCTATTAGTTACAGGAGTTGTTGTCGGGTCAAAATCGCCACTTAATACAAGTCTCACCTTTTATTTTCTATTTCACGAACACAAACACCAACTCTTGAATTTCGGCTTCAAGATCTTTTATAAGGTCTCGGTTAAGTACTTTTGTTTTGTTATTGAATATCGGCTTCAACCCATCTTTTATAAGTGGATTGGTTGTACAATAGGTTTAATTATTTGTATTTTTCACTTAAGAGGTATTTTAAAAACAACATTAATGATATTTGTTGACCAATCAGTTTATGTATTTAGTTATGCAAAAGTTAATTGTACATAATGCTTTGATAGGTGTATTTATCTAAAATCTATATTAGGAAATCTTAAAAAATTAATAGGAGGTAAGTGTCTAAATGCATTATAAGTAGTATAGATTGACGAGTTGTCTATTGTTTGGTTGATTGATTCACGTTAGGTTAAGAAACTGGCTGATCTCCTTTGTGTAACTAGCTTGAACATCTTAAAAAATGTAATCGTATGTGCACTACGGTTTTTCTCGTTGTTTTTAATGCATGAATTGATATTAGTGATTCTATGATAGTGTACTTAACGTGCAGTCATAGGAGAAATTGATATTCATAGAGTTGGGGAAGTTAGCACACCCCCACGACTGGTATTAAGGAATACAACGTTTCAACTAAAACAATTGCACTGTGACATTCAACGAATCAATAAATGATAACTAGCAAGTAATTAAGTCTAAGTAAACATGTTTGTCTCCTCATAAGTAGTTCACCACTTTTATTTTCTTGTTATTTAATTTTCAGTTTATTAATTAGTTTTTTGGGTTAGTTGACTAGCAACTAAATCCGCCCACTCTTTCAAAAACTGAGATTTTTAATTGCTTTCATAAAATATAAAAAATACAAAAAAGAATCATCCCTTACATTTAGGCTTATTCGATATACACTTTAACTTAACGACACTATTCCCCTAGAGAACGATCAATCCCCCGAACATACCTATACTACACTACAACGATCAGGTACACTGCCTAGAGGATTGCAAGCTTCTCAAGATCCCTTGAAGTAAAACTCCTTGTGAGGTTGCAATATCTCACATCAAAAATCACAAGATCAATAGTCTTCTTCACGTGCCCAAACGAACACAATGACGAAATTGGAACCAGAAACATATAAACAGTAGGTTCAATATTCTTCTCAATCATTTCATCAAGAAACTCCAACGCCTCATCAACCCGTCCCACATTACACAACCCGTTAATCAAATTAGTATACGTTGTGATAAGGCGAAAAGTGTACCGCTTTTAAGGGGTCATTTAAGCCCGAATTCGTGATTATTTGATCAATTACTGCCCTAAATCGTTCATTTTGTCATTTTAGGTACTTTTCAGAAGAAATATGGAAAAGAAAGCATTTTGAACGTTTTTGGAGCATAAAAGTGAAGAAAACGGCAATGTCTCAAAATCCTTGTTGGGAACAGTACCTGACGACGTCAAGACTTCACACATGACGGCGTCAAGCTTGGCAAAAGAGGTGGAAGTGGAAAATACACATGATGGCCCAGAGCACAATTCCTTCTTGACGGCGTCAAGATTGGATCTAGGCAATACGATCCTTAATTTGGCGGCGAGTTGATGGCGTCAGAAACTACAATGTGACGCCGTCAGGATGTATTATCTATATATATTTTTCTAATTTTTCATTGTAAAGTGCGGAACATTAAAAGAACTTTGGAGAGCTTAAACCCTAGACGAATTTTCTGTAAAAATAAGGGTTTCAACCTCTATCTTCCATGTTCAATTAAAGATAAGAATCGTTTTATTATTCAATATGTCTATGTGTTATTTGTTTACTTGTTTTTCTTTTCTTTGTTTTAACATGTTAGCTTAAATTATCTAGTGTTTTCTTAGATCTAATTAAACCTAGTTATTGATTACTAGCAGGGTACCCGCGCGATGCGGCGGCGGGTACGCTGTAATTAAATTTTTCGGCAAGTAATGTTTTTTGTTTATATGTTTTTTGTGTCGAATGATGATAATATTATGATGTTAAGAAGTATTTGCCCATTATTCACTATGATGAAAAATGACAAGGGGAGTTATATGTAAAGAAAACCTGGAGAAGAGAAAGATGGCGTGTACAATGTTAAAAAGAATAGTTAAGATAACCCAAATTTGTAACAAAATAGTGTATACATTAATTATACCATGTAAGTTATTACCAAATTTATAACCAATAGTGTATACATTAATTTTACCATGTTAGTTAGAGGGTCATTACCATTTGGTTAAAATAAGTTATAATAAGAATTATAAAACATATGATTGATTTTACCATGTAAAAAAAGCTTTTGTTTGATTGTACTAATTGTTATTATTAATTGTATGAAGCCCAACTCTTTTGAACCACTCAGCCCACTGTTTGATCAATATAAGGGCCTATTCAACATAATGTAAATCCAGCTCACCAATTTCACCCTAATTATAATACCACTTCACATCCTGCGCACATAACAATACACGCCTCCCCAATATTTTTTTCTTTCATCCAAACTCAGCCATCAAAAACTTTTTGGTTTTCTTCTTACAAACACCAAACTTAATGACTCGGTGAACCCTTTATTGTTCTTCACTCGGTGAATCAATGTGAATCAATTCTGTACAACTTGACATCTATGATGTGTAGGTTACCTTTACCATTTATATAAAGTTATTTCAGGACAAAATTAAAGGTAACCTTCATCGAGTCATTAAGTTTGGTGTTTGTAAATCGAATTTTGTTGTACATCTTATAAGCTATTAGTTACAGGAGTTGTTGCCGGGTCAAAATCGCCACTTAATACAAGTCTCACCTTTTATTTTCTATTTCACGAACACAAACACCAACTCTTGAATTTCGGCTTCAAGATCTTTTATAAGGTCTCGGTTAAGTACTTTTGTTTTGTTATTGAATATCGGCTTCAACCCATCTTTTATAAGTAGATTGGTTGTACAATAGGTTTAATTATTTGTATTTTTCACTTAAGAGGTATTTTAAAAACTACATTAATGATATTTGTTGACCAATCAATTTATGTATTTCGTTATGCAAAAGTTAATTGTACATAATGCTTTGATAGGTGTATTAAGTTAAAATCTATATTAGGAAATCTTAAAAAATTAATAGGAGGGAAGTGTCTAAATGCATTATAAGTAGTATAGATTGACGAGTTGTCTATTGTTTAGTTGATTGATTCACGTTAGGTTAAGAAAACTGGCTGATCTCCTTTGTGTAACTAGCTTGAACATCTTAAAAAACGTAATCGTATGTGCACTACGGTTTTTCTCGTTGTTTTTAATGCATGAATTGATATTAGTGATTCTATGATAGTGTACTTAACGTGCAGTCATAGGAGAAATTGATATTCATAGAGTTGGGGAAGTTAGCACACCCCCACGACTGGTATTAAGGAATACAACATTTCAACTAAAACAATTGCACTGTGACATTCAACGAATCAATAAATGATAACTAGCGAGTAATTAAGTCTAAGTAAACGTGTTTGTCTCCTCATAAGTAGTTCACCACTTTTATTTTCTTGTTATTTAATTTTCTGTTTATTAATTAGTTTTTTGGGTTTGTTGACTAGCAACTAAATCCGCCCACTCTTTCAAAAACTGAGATTTTTAATTGCTTTCATAAAATATAAAAATTACAAAAAAGAATCATCCCTTACATTTAGGCTTATTCGATATACACTTTAACTTAACGACACTATTCCCCTAGAGAACGATCAATCCCCCGGACATACCTATACTACACTACAACGATCAGGTACACTGCCTAGAGGATTGCAAGCTTCTCAAGATCCCTTGAAGTAAAACTCCTTGTGAGGTTGCAATATCTCACATCAAAAATCACAAGATCAATAGTCTTCTTCACGTGCCCAAACGAACACAATGACGAAATTGGAACCAGAAACATATAAACAGTAGGTTCAATATTCTTCTCAATCATTTCATCAAGAAACTCCAACGCCTCATCAACCCGTCCCACATTACACAACCCGTTAATCAAATTAGTATACGTTGTGATAAGGCGAAAAGTGTACCGCTTTTAAGGGGTCATTTAAGCCCGAATTCGTGATTATTTGATCAATTACTGCCCTAAATCGTTCATTTTGTCATTTTAGGTACTTTTCAGAAGAAATATGGAAAAGAAAGCATTTTGGACGTTTTTGGAGCATAAAAGTGAAGAAAACGGCAATGTCTCAAAATCCTTGTTGGGAACAGTACCTGACGACGTCAAGACTTCACACATGACGGCGTCAAGCTAGGCAAAAGAGGTGGAAGTGGAAAATACACATGACGGCCCAGAGCACAATTCCTTCTTGACGGCGTCAAGATTGGATCTAGGCAATACGATCCTTAATTTGGCGGCGAGTTGACGGCGTCAGAAACTACAACGTGACGCCGTCAGGATGTATTATCTATATATATTTTTCCAATTTTTAATTGTAAAGTGTGGAACATTAGAAGAACTTTGGAGAGCTTAAACCCTAGACGAATTTTCTGTAAAAATAAGGGTTTCAACCCTTGTTCCATCCATGCTTAATTGAAGATAAGTTTTCCAATAATCATACGATATGTCTATGTGTTGTGTGATTCTATCTTATACTTGTCTTTCTTTTAACATGTTAGGCTAGGTTTTTATTGTATTTGCGTAGATGTAGTGAAACCTAGATGTTGATTATTGGTTGATGGTTTGTTTATAATTGTTGTGGATGATTGTATTCGATGTTAGGCTTAAGAAAACTGGCAGACTACCATTTGTAACTTTCTTGAACGTCTTAAGAAACATGATCGGAGGTGTACTACGATTTTTGGTTGTATTTAATGCATAAGTGAATTCTAGTGATCCCATGTTAGGAGCTTTTAGTCGGCTCGACATAGGAGTGAAGTAGGAGCTTATAGATTTAGGGAATATTGTACACGGCCCTACGACTAGTACTAAGGAATATAACCCGTCATCCATGCAATTGTAACAGGCTAATCAACTGGTAAAAGATATCTAGGGAGTAATGAAATCTAAGTAAACACATCTTTTCTTATTATTGTTTCCACCACATAATTACATTAGTTATTTCATTTATTTTTATTTATTTTGATTGCATCTGTAGTTAATTGGGTTAGTTGACAAGCAACTAATTCCGCCCACTCCTTCAAAACCCGAGATTTTACTTGCTTTCATAAAATATAAAAAATACAAAAAGAATCATCCCTCACCTCTAGACCTAGTTTAGTAGGCTTTCTAATCCTAGCGAACAATATTCCTGAGTTGAACGATCAATCCCCCGGTACTTGTCACTATACTATACTACAATGATCAGGTACACTGCCTGGCGGGGATTGCAAGCTTCTCAAGATCCTTTGAGAGGTAAAACCTGTTACGAGGGTGCAATCCCGCGTATCAAGTTTTTGGCGCCGCAGCCCGGGGAATAGTTATTGTCTAGGTTAGAATTTCTTTTTATTAGGTCTACTTGCTAGATTCCTTTCTAGTAAGATTTTTATTTTTATTTTTAGGTTTTCTTTAGTCTATCTCATTTCTTTGTTCCTTTGTTCGTAACCATTACCGTCCGCCATCATGGCAAATGAAGATCTCTCTAACCTTAGAATCACTAGGAGTCGTAGTTCCGTAAGAAATCTTGTTTTGCCATATGTAGAACCTGAAAGGGAAACGCATAGGCTAAAGCAATCTCTTCCAACACCCGAACCATCTGGCACAACCATCAAATTTGATGAGGCTCTTTCTGAAGAAGATTCAGATAATCACCTCACACCCTCTAGCCCCCAATCCAACCACGAAATGAGCACCCCCGAAACTCCCATCCCTAAGCGCCTAAAGGACTATTCTTCCCCGAATCCTCGCAGTTTCTCAAATGCCATTGTTTTCCCAAATGAACGCACCGATGAGGTCTTGCGTGCAAACGATGTCTGGCTTGTCCAAAGTGTATGCAAGTTTCGCGGGTTGCAAACCGAGGACCAAATTCAACATATCAGGGATTTCTTGAAGATAGTGGACACCCTCCATACGGACGGGGCCACTAGAAACACGTCCCGACTACGATTCTTTCCTTTCACCCTTCATGAAAAAGCAAAGGATTGGTATGATAAACTTCCCTCCGAGTCTATTTTTATATGGGAGCAACTTATCTCCAAGTTTTATGAGAAGTTCTTCCCAGCAGGGAAAACCTCAGCATTTAGGGATAGGATCTTCCGTTTCCGATAGGGAAAAGACGAACCCATCTATAAATCATGGATTAGATTCAAGGATCTAATAAGACAAGTCCCCCATCATGGCATAGAGCTTTGGCTTCTTGTCCAAATCTTCTACGACAACGTCTCCCCAAACAACCAGAACGGAATTAATAATTCGAGGAAAGGGAAAATAGCCAATCTAAGCGCCGAGGAAGGGTGGAATAGGATTGAGGAATATGCTCAAGACCAGGACAATACTTGGGATGAACCCGATTCGACTATGAGCATATCCAAAATCGCACAAACACCCTCGAATCGGCTGAGGAAACTTCACGAAATGGCGTCATACATTGTAAGGTCGCGAACAACTAAACAACTTTCAAACCCTTACTTGATCTGCGACTACTGTGGGGGCCCGCACAAAGTAGAAGAGTGCGGAGGAGAAATCACTACCGAACATGCATGTTTGTCGGGACATGACATCTTCGATGACCCCTCCCTTTTGCCTTTTTACCAAAACAATGATTATACCCTTTGGGGGAATCTGGTGAAAAGAAAAGAATAGGAGGAAGGCCCTGATGTAACACCCCAACCCGGCATGGGTCCGGAGCGCTACAGCATGGTGACATATCAAAGCATACAAAGCATACAACGCAAGTGGAATACTTAAAACAAAAGATTACAAGGAAAAACTAAAAGTTGAAACGAATACTAAAACTATAAAAGAAAATAATATACAACTAAACCAAGTCTAATCTAATCCAAGTCCAAAACTAGTCCAGATGTAAATGGGCTTCTAATCATCAGGGTACTCCACTAATGCTCATATGCACTCTTCACCCAACCCAGCTTCCAACCTAAAACCTGCCGCAGGAAAAAAAATGCGGCTGAGCTTAAAAAGCCCAGTGAACAGATATATAGCAAAACAAACGGATAGTCGAAATGTAAATAAGCATAGAAAAGGAAACATAAACTCCTGCTGAAAAGAATGTCATCTGTCAAATGAATAAGAGATGAAGATCAACGGAACAATATCATAAGTCAAAGGAAAAACGAAGCAGCATAGATATATCAGGAATAAACAAATCATAAGAGAATCAAGAGTACGTATCAACAAAGGCGTGTCTACCAGAGTCACTCGAATAGACACATAGAAACATAAGGAAGCCACGAGCCGACCTACCCGAGACACTCGAATAGATCTCAAATCACATAATCACATATCCGTCAATCCATAAGTGTACGGAGAGGGGAGACCTCTAAGTACCAGAAGTGAAAGGGGTACAAGGCACGTACAGCCAGTCACTAAGTCAAATCATATCATATCACATCAAACATATACCTAGGATGCATCCATACGCTCCCTGAAACAGAATACATATACAAGTACGAGACTATGCATATATATAACAGAATGGCCATAAGTGCGCATAATCATATAATCATATCATAACAGAAGGGAACGCCGGGGACTAATCACACCGCCCCAGATAGTGTCATGCCACCGGTGCCTCGATGACACGCCCATGGTACCTCCATGAGTAGACTAAAAACTCGGGCATAAGAATCATACATATCAGAACAGACAAGCAAAGCTATCCATAATCATAACAAAGCTCCTAGAGCATAACAGAACAGAATCTCATATCAAAGAGATAGTAATCAGATCATCATAACAGAATGGATAGCAATCAGAATCATATCAAATGATAATATCAAACGAATCATATCAAGGAATCATATCAAAGGAATCATAGCAAAGGCTCATATCAAATGAATCATATCATAGCAAACGAATCAAAGTCAAGGATCAAAAAAAGTCATGAGATCAGAATCCTTACTGAGAAAGGATAGAATATCTGTACCTTAAACCGCCAACGAAATCATATCATAACATAAGAATAGGAAGTCACTCCTTCTTCAGCGAATCTACACGAATTAATGATTTGCTTAATAACTTACTTTGAATCACATTACTCATTTTAGTCGGCTTTCCATTTTTAGTTACTTCCCATTTATAGCAGCTTTCCAAAATTAGTAATTTTCCATAATTAGCCAAATCAAGGTTCCTAAGTTCGTAATAATTAGGTTTAGTGTTTTTGTGATAAATGCTATTACTGATCATTTTAGGGTTTCTAACACATTAATTAGGTTTTAGGTTTTAAATGTGGCGGATTAATTATTCATATTAATGTCTAAGGTTTTAAAACGATAACGAACCAAAATGATACACACACTTAACATGTTTTACACAATCTAAAGTATCTCGTTAATTATGTCTTCCTTGTTTAGATTCAGACGTCTTAGGGTATTTTTAATTTCCAAAGCGACTTATTGTTTAAATAAAATTTAAAGGGTGCGTTGTGATCAGAACTTAAAATGCGTTTCACATATGATAAAGGGTTGATAAAGGCTAGGATAACGTAACACCACACACGCGACTTAACACGTAAATTGGGTCGACTAAGTGTATGTTTCTAAGAAAAAAAAAAAGGCGACAAGATTTTAAAATACGCTACACAAAGCCAACACTCCCGACCTACACATATTTTGTGACTCGACATGCATGGCACAATAGCGTGCCTTTCAATTTAACAAAATAAAACAATTATATTCTCATGCACATATGTTAAAGTTTCTACGTGACAAGGCTTCATAATTTCTTGTAGTACTCTTCCATTAACGAGAATAGACATTTAGCAATTTTATATTAGGCGTGGCTCATCTCTTTTACTTGGCAAAGCAAAACAGTTGCTTGCCATGGCATATGTGTTTGATAATGTGACAAAGTTTACTTATATATACATCTCGTAATATTTTTCTAATTAACAAAACAAGGGACAAACATATCAAAGCTTCGTATGCCCTTAAAGAAATTATATATTTGTGATCGACATATAAATATGAGTCGTAGTCATACCATACGTGACATGGTTAATTATAACTTCATTTATTCTTTTTTTTTTTTTAATAACGAAACGAGACGCATAAAAATGATCCATATACATGTACATACGAGGCAAACAATAACATTATCAAAACAGATTTCGGTATGATTTTATGTGTATATATAAACGTTTAAGGACAGGCGGTTCTAGCCGATTAGGAGACATAAACCATGTTTGAACAGAAACGATTAAGAAGGAAACTAAACAAGGTTGTTGTGCGACCTTTGAAACGTGGTAAGAAAACAAGAGGTAAGTCGAGTACTAGCCACAACCCACGTCGAACCCAGCAACTTCCAACCTCTACACGTTCCAACTCGGACCACCCCGCCATGACCCGTACCCGAACTCGATAAGCACTCAAATGTTTTTTATTCTTTTCCGATGGCCGTTTTATTTTTTTTGTTGGTTTAGGAGAATGGTAGTAGGGCAAGTCTGTTTATATACTTGATTTTTGTATATTCGCCCTTGAAGAAAACGAAACTTAGAGCGAGGATTAAAATGAGAATGGGCCGAGAAGTCAGGGATTTGACGTGCGTGATATTTGACCCATTAAATTCTCAACAGTTTCCTTAAGTTTGAAAAAAAAGGAAGTGATAAGTTATAAAGATATGCATGGCGTTTTTGTGCATGTAAATATATATATCTCAAATTTCGGATCTTCTTTAATAAAGAAAGACGTGTGGAGTACATGGATGAAAAGGAAAGTAGTAAACATGGACATGGATTTTGTGTTCAAAACAAACGTTTAATGTTTAATAAAATAAAGAATGTGAGTCATTTGTACCAGACTAGGATAGGATTAGTATTGTTTAATTATCACTTGTATTTTATATGTAACATAAATTATTTATTTTGTGTATACCTTTATATAATCTTAGGTTATAATCCAATATTAATTAAAATGGCTAAAACATACTTTAGGGTGTTATAATTCTTCCCCTCTAAAAATAAAATTTTCGTCCTCGAAAATTGAAGTCACAAAAGTTATACGAAGTCGTAGCAATTCACAAAATATCGTTACAAATAACCTCACGCTCGGGGAGGTTCTTCCAAAAGAATCTTCACAAATAGAATGTTTCTCATGACTCGATCCAATAGAGCATAGTTATAACAAATCTAATCCAATCGGATGCGAAGCAAATGTGTAGCAGATGACAGATGACAGCTAGAATTCTACGAGGAGATATACGAAGCACATAAACCTACAAAGCAAACGTATTGGTAGAACTAAACGATAAACCTTCATTAACTCCCACTGAAATCCGAACAAATAATTGAACTTGCCAAGATCGAAGGAGTACCAAACAAATCATCAAACGTATCAGTGGTCTCATAAAGATATGGATAATAACTTAGTATTGACGATCACAATCACAAATCAGGACATCAAAACGCATCAGGAAGCATAATAGAATAATCATACGGATAAGAATGAATCCAAGATCTAACGTGTTGCGAGCCAAAACTTCCTCAAATGCAAAAACGTTTAACTCTTCTATACCTCTTCTAAAAGAGTGAACTCAAATGCGATTCTCTGTCACGATCACTGCAGGTGCGCCATGTAGCTTGAATAATTTTCTGCCGAAAGGAATCTCTGCTGATCTTCCAAGAAAGCCATCCTAATCAATGTTCCACTATAACTCCACTTGTGTTGTCCTTCCTCCTATGTGTGGAAATCACCGATTTAGTCACCACCGTCTTCATACCATCCCGTCCAGACTCTGCTTCAAGACTCTATACATATTAGTACAACTAAGATGAATAGAGTCGTTAAAAGTGTGTGCTTGAATTTAAAACTGGTTCTTTCCGTCTTCTAACAAAGCTAATCTTCTACCGTCTTGCTCCTGAGCTCCTTCCTCTTAGATAGAACAAATTTCTTCTCAGTTTTTCAAACTTCTTCTCTCATCTCTTCCAACAAAAATTACTCTTCGAGAAATATCACATAGAGCTTCTTCTAACGCAGAAATATCAACACAAAATACAAAGATGATCCTCGTGTTTCTCTTTCATCTCTGAACACTAATATGTCGTACTATGACAATTTGTCCAAGTATTCATAAAAGACACGATTTATCAATTTCATAGGAATAGTCGTAGTGGTAGTCAATACAATTAGCATTACGACGTTCATAGAGATCACAACGAATACGAAAAGAAATTTCTAAGAATATCTCACTCTTCATACAAAACATGACACGATTCAGCTCCCAACAATAAATACCATCATCGTTCTCCTCCATGAATAAAACAGAAACACAGAAAGATACGCAGGGAACATTCCGAACAAATCGAATAACTCTCGAGGCGAGTTTCATCAGAGAACCATCCTCACAGCAGTGGGGCAAGCAACGTACGAGTTTCAGAAGAAGGTGGTCATAAACGATTATCAGTTTAAGAATCATGATGTAGGATATGAACTTAAAAAAAACATCAAAGGTGACAAACATAAAATGACGGTCGTCATCATCATAATACTCATGCAACAAATCAAAGTCTAGAATAACATCGAATCGAACATCTCCAATGTAAACAAATTAGCACCACAAAATCGTCTCCAAATATCTCCGAAACGCATCGGACAAATCGAATATACATGATGAAAAGTCACAAAAAGTTCATAAGGGCAGAATAGGCAAGGTCAAAATCAACACTGAAGAAAGAATTAAAAGCAAGGAGAAATCATAGAGTGTGTCAAACACGTAGGATTCATACATACGCGATTCTCCGAACGAGCGGAAGGCAACTAAAGGAATGTCAAGCGAATCAAGAATCAAAGTTCAAAAGGATAACTAAAGAGAAAGAACCTATGAGGCACACTACGAAGTCTAAAGGCATCCTAAACACATGTCGTGAATCCTGATAAGTCTTCTAAGTCTCCGAAACGATTGATCTTGTAAGAGCTTAACAAAAAGCAAAGGCATAAATCAGAGTAAAACGGAAGCAAGAAAACCGAAGTCTAATCATATCTCTACCCAATCCTAACCGGTCAAAATAATGCTCTTAAGGGGAGAAACTTAAGGTAAAACCTTCCAAAGTTATTCCTAAAGCTTCTAAGGTGCAAACCTAAGGGTCCAAAACTCACAGGCTATAATTTAGGTACTACAAGTCGCAGCCTTAGCTCTGATACCATAATTGTAACACCCCAACCCGGCATGGGTCCGGAGCGCTACAGCATGGTGACATATCAAAGCATACAAAGCATACAACGCAAGTGGAATACTTAAAACAAAAGATTACAAGGAAAAACTAAAAGTTGAAACGAATACTAAAACTATAAAAGAAAATAATATACAACTAAACCAAGTCTAATCTAATCCAAGTCCAAAACTAGTCCAGATGTAAATGGGCTTCTAATCATCAGGGTACTCCACTAATGCTCATATGCACTCTTCACCCAACCCAGCTTCCAACCTAAAACCTGCCGCAGGAAAAAAAATGCGGCTGAGCTTAAAAAGCCCAGTGAACAGATATATAGCAAAACAAACGGATAGTCGAAATGTAAATAAGCATAGAAAAGGAAACATAAACTCCTGCTGAAAAGAATGTCATCTGTCAAATGAATAAGAGATGAAGATCAACGGAACAATATCATAAGTCAAAGGAAAAACGAAGCAGCATAGATATATCAGGAATAAACAAATCATAAGAGAATCAAGAGTACGTATCAACAAAGGCGTGTCTACCAGAGTCACTCGAATAGACACATAGAAACATAAGGAAGCCACGAGCCGACCTACCCGAGACACTCGAATAGATCTCAAATCACATAATCACATATCCGTCAATCCATAAGTGTACGGAGAGGGGAGACCTCTAAGTACCAGAAGTGAAAGGGGTACAAGGCACGTACAGCCAGTCACTAAGTCAAATCATATCATATCACATCAAACATATACCTAGGATGCATCCATACGCTCCCTGAAACAGAATACATATACAAGTACGAGACTATGCATATATATAACAGAATGGCCATAAGTGCGCATAATCATATAATCATATCATAACAGAAGGGAACGCCGGGGACTAATCACACCGCCCCAGATAGTGTCATGCCACCGGTGCCTCGATGACACGCCCATGGTACCTCCATGAGTAGACTAAAAACTCGGGCATAAGAATCATACATATCAGAACAGACAAGCAAAGCTATCCATAATCATAACAAAGCTCCTAGAGCATAACAGAACAGAATCTCATATCAAAGAGATAGTAATCAGATCATCATAACAGAATGGATAGCAATCAGAATCATATCAAATGATAATATCAAACGAATCATATCAAGGAATCATATCAAAGGAATCATAGCAAAGGCTCATATCAAATGAATCATATCATAGCAAACGAATCAAAGTCAAGGATCAAAAAAAGTCATGAGATCAGAATCCTTACTGAGAAAGGATAGAATATCTGTACCTTAAACCGCCAACGAAATCATATCATAACATAAGAATAGGAAGTCACTCCTTCTTCAGCGAATCTACACGAATTAATGATTTGCTTAATAACTTACTTTGAATCACATTACTCATTTTAGTCGGCTTTCCATTTTTAGTTACTTCCCATTTATAGCAGCTTTCCAAAATTAGTAATTTTCCATAATTAGCCAAATCAAGGTTCCTAAGTTCGTAATAATTAGGTTTAGTGTTTTTGTGATAAATGCTATTACTGATCATTTTAGGGTTTCTAACACATTAATTAGGTTTTAGGTTTTAAATGTGGCGGATTAATTATTCATATTAATGTCTAAGGTTTTAAAACGATAACGAACCAAAATGATACACACACTTAACATGTTTTACACAATCTAAAGTATCTCGTTAATTATGTCTTCCTTGTTTAGATTCAGACGTCTTAGGGTATTTTTAATTTCCAAAGCGACTTATTGTTTAAATAAAATTTAAAGGGTGCGTTGTGATCAGAACTTAAAATGCGTTTCACATATGATAAAGGGTTGATAAAGGCTAGGATAACGTAACACCACACACGCGACTTAACACGTAAATTGGGTCGACTAAGTGTATGTTTCTAAGAAAAAAAAAAGGCGACAAGATTTTAAAATACGCTACACAAAGCCAACACTCCCGACCTACACATATTTTGTGACTCGACATGCATGGCACAATAGCGTGCCTTTCAATTTAACAAAATAAAACAATTATATTCTCATGCACATATGTTAAAGTTTCTACGTGACAAGGCTTCATAATTTCTTGTAGTACTCTTCCATTAACGAGAATAGACATTTAGCAATTTTATATTAGGCGTGGCTCATCTCTTTTACTTGGCAAAGCAAAACAGTTGCTTGCCATGGCATATGTGTTTGATAATGTGACAAAGTTTACTTATATATACATCTCGTAATATTTTTCTAATTAACAAAACAAGGGACAAACATATCAAAGCTTCGTATGCCCTTAAAGAAATTATATATTTGTGATCGACATATAAATATGAGTCGTAGTCATACCATACGTGACATGGTTAATTATAACTTCATTTATTCTTTTTTTTTTTTTAATAACGAAACGAGACGCATAAAAATGATCCATATACATGTACATACGAGGCAAACAATAACATTATCAAAACAGATTTCGGTATGATTTTATGTGTATATATAAACGTTTAAGGACAGGCGGTTCTAGCCGATTAGGAGACATAAACCATGTTTGAACAGAAACGATTAAGAAGGAAACTAAACAAGGTTGTTGTGCGACCTTTGAAACGTGGTAAGAAAACAAGAGGTAAGTCGAGTACTAGCCACAACCCACGTCGAACCCAGCAACTTCCAACCTCTACACGTTCCAACTCGGACCACCCCGCCATGACCCGTACCCGAACTCGATAAGCACTCAAATGTTTTTTATTCTTTTCCGATGGCCGTTTTATTTTTTTTGTTGGTTTAGGAGAATGGTAGTAGGGCAAGTCTGTTTATATACTTGATTTTTGTATATTCGCCCTTGAAGAAAACGAAACTTAGAGCGAGGATTAAAATGAGAATGGGCCGAGAAGTCAGGGATTTGACGTGCGTGATATTTGACCCATTAAATTCTCAACAGTTTCCTTAAGTTTGAAAAAAAAGGAAGTGATAAGTTATAAAGATATGCATGGCGTTTTTGTGCATGTAAATATATATATCTCAAATTTCGGATCTTCTTTAATAAAGAAAGACGTGTGGAGTACATGGATGAAAAGGAAAGTAGTAAACATGGACATGGATTTTGTGTTCAAAACAAACGTTTAATGTTTAATAAAATAAAGAATGTGAGTCATTTGTACCAGACTAGGATAGGATTAGTATTGTTTAATTATCACTTGTATTTTATATGTAACATAAATTATTTATTTTGTGTATACCTTTATATAATCTTAGGTTATAATCCAATATTAATTAAAATGGCTAAAACATACTTTAGGGTGTTATACCTGACTTCAAAATCAGGAGCACTTTTGAGGATGACCTTGGACACTTTACTCAAAAAAAAGGCTAACAATTGAAAGGGCTTGACGAGCTCATAACTGAACAACAGAATGACATGGAAAAATGGTTCAAAAAACTTAGTGCCGCCTTTGATGGCCATAATAGGCCCCCAGTAAGCCAAAAAGATCCCTTGCTCGCAGTTACTACTCGAGCTGGAACAACAACCAAGGACCCTCCTTATCCGAGCCAACATCCTGTCGCCGTTGAGCCAAATAATCTCCACGAGGAGGAAGGTAATGTGAGCAACGAGGCTCCCGAACAACCTCCTCTGATGACCCCATCTCCACCAACTCCACCTAACCAACCTGTGAGAATCCCATTTCCATACCGCCTAAAAAATCAGAAGATTGAGAATGATAATAAGATATTCTTGTCATATCTAAAAGATTCACTGGTCACCATACCTCTCCTCGATGCTTGCTATCACATGCCCAAGTATAGCTCATACTTCAAAAGATTGCTTGCCAACCGAAAGAGACTCAAGGGTCTTGTGACTCTGGGAGAAGAATGTTCGGTGGTGACCCAACGAGGGCTACAAAAAAGGTAGACGACCCAGGCAGCTTCACCTTGCCCTGTTTCATAGGATCTCTATCGATAAAGAATTCTCTTGCCGATTTATTGGCAATCATCAACCTCATGCCCTACTTCATGTTCCTCAAACTAGGGTATTCCGGATTAAAACCAACCCGTATGAACATCCAACTAGCCGATAGATCGGTCAAATATCCCTTGGGGATATGCGAGAATGTGCTAGTTAAAGTAGGGAAGTTCAAATTTCCGGTTGACTTCGTGATCTTGGAAATGGAGGAGGATGACATGGTACCCATCATCTTAGGGAGACCCTTTCTTGCCACCGCTCGTGCAGTTATCGATGTTCACGACGGCAAGTTAACCTTGCGAGTAAGGACCGATAGCTTGACCTTTGATATTAAAGACACTATGAACCTATCTCTCGAAGCAGCTAACCGGCTCTATTTCATCGGAGAGGTCGATGAATTAACTGATGTCATTGACAACTGTGTTGATGAACAAATCAAAGAGGGCTGGTTGCGGGATGAGGTCTTCCTCCCCATAATGGAGAAGGAGAAGACGGAGGGCGTTAGCGCAGTCTCCTTCTATCCCAGACAAGAGACCACTTAACCGCTCGAACTCCGTAAACCCGAAAACAAGCTAAAGCCCTCCATTATCGAACCACCCAAGCTAGAACTTAAAGAACTCCCAAACCACTTGGAATATGTTTTCCTCCATGGAGAAGATCAACTGCCGGTGATCATAAATTCTTCCCTTGAACGTGGGCAAAAGGATAAAATCTCAGGAGTTTTAAAGAAATATAAGGGAGTCCTTGCATGGAGTGTAGTCGACATTAAAGGGATTGACTCGACCTTCTGCACGCATAAGATTCTTTTGGAAGAAGACTATAAACCAGTTGTGCAACCCCAGAGGGGGTTAAATTCCAACATTAAGGAGGTGGTGAAAAAGGAAGTTATCAAACTCTTGGATACAGGGCTGATCTACCCGATTTCGGATAGCCCGTGGGTTAGTCCTGTACAGGTTGTACCAAAAAAAGGAGGGATGACTGTGGTAAAAAATGACAACGGTGACATGGTACCCCAGAGAACGGTTACTGGTTGGCGGGTATGCATCGATTATAGAAAGCTCAATGATGCCACCAGAAAGGATCACTTTCCCCTCCCGTTCATTGACCAAATGTTGGAAAGATTAGCGGGGCATGAGTGCTACTGTTTCTTGGATGGATTCTCAGGATATTTCCAAATCCCCATAGCCCCTGAGGACCAAGAAAAAACCACATTTACTTGCCCTTATGGAACATTCTCCTATAAGAGAATGCCTTTTGGGATATGTAACGCTCCCGCCACTTTTCAGTGATGTATGACCGCAATCTTAATGGAAGACAGCATGGAAGTTTTCATGGATGATTTCTCGGTCTTCGGGAACTCTTTCGATCACTGTCTTGCTAACCTTGAAAAAAATGCTCAAACGTTGCGAGGAGACCAACTTGGTCCTAAATTGGGAGAAATGCCATTTTATGGTAAAAGAAGGGATTGTGCTAGGACATAAGGTCTCAGGAAATGGGATTGGGGTGGACCAAGCAAAGGTTGAAGCTATATCTAAACTACCTTATCCCACTACTATCAAGGCAATACGTAGCTTCTTGGGTCATTTCGGGTTCTACAGGAGGTTCATTAAGGACTTCTCTAAAATAGCTCGGCCAATGACTCAATTGCTTGTAAAGGATGCCCCCTTCGATTTCTCTAAAGAATGCAAGGATGCATTCAATCTCCAGAAAAAGGAACTCACACAAGCCCCAATCATGGTTACACCTAACTGGGAATTACCTTTCGAAATCAGGTGTGATGCTAGCGACTATGCTGTTGGAGTAGTATTAGGCCAAAGGCTTAACAAACACTTCCAACCAATATACTACGCTAGCAAAACTATGAATCCCGCTCAAGAGAACTATTCTACCACCTAAAAGGAACTATTAGCCGTGGTGTTCGCTTTTGACAAATTCCGCCAATATCTTGTCCTTTCAAAAATGGTCGTTTTTACTGATCATTCGGCTCTTTGATACCTTTTTGCTAAGCAAGATGCTAAACCACGACTAATTCGGTGGATCTTGTTGTTACAAGAATTCGATGTTGAAATTCATGATAAAAAGGGGGCAGAGAATTTAGCTGCTGATCATCTCTCTTATCTCGAAAATCCCCTCCTTAGTGAACTTGACAAGAGTGAGATTCGGGACTCATTTCCTGAAGAGTAGCTCATGTCAATAACTGTTGGTCCCTTTTACTTGGTTATCAGTAACTAAGAAGCTAAAGTAACCAAGTTGTATGACTTTAAACAAAGATGTATAAAATGATTAACAATAAAGTAACGTAAAGATAAGAGACAATATTTTCCAATGTTTAATTCTTTATTAGAAGTTAATCAAAAAGAATCGTACCCAAGTGTTTGCGGAATAACACTTGGGATTGAAAATGACAAGTATTGTATGGACTCCTCACTAAACTCAATCAATGTTGAGTGACAACTTTCAAGACCCACTGAGCTATCTCAGGGGTTGTGTTGTTCTTTGGAGGAGTAAAAGTGGTTTGTGAATGCTTTGCATTAATTGCACAAACTTGTCAACTTTTACTCCTCACATATGCTTCCTATTTATACACAAGTATAGAACAACAAATTATACATTGGACATAAAGCTTCCTTAACAATATCTTGAAAGATATTATTCTTCTTGCAAGGAACCTTCATTGAGTTAAGTCCAAAAGGCACTTTCTGATGACAGACTGGTTTTAACCATTTTGGGAAAGTTTGACATTAAAGTGATAAAGCACTTTAATAAAGCAGCTCAGACTTTCCCGCCCAGTCCCGCTAAAACTTCAGTCTTCTTGTCATCAGTCTTCAGTACTATGAAGTTGTTGAGGAGTCATGGGGTTCAGTGAGTTATTGTCATCCTCACTGAACCCATCACCTTCTTCTTGGCTTAGATCACACTTCACTGAGTTCCGCCTCACTAAATGGAGAACCTTTCTTCTTAGGCTCGGTCGTAGCATCCTGAAGGTGACTCACTGAGTTACTGTTCACTCAGTGACTTTTTTACACTTAGGGGATTTTACGTTCAAATCCTTGTTAGAGAAAGATTGGGAATTCCGTGACCCAACAATCTCCCCCTATTTGAACATACAAATAGCCTAAGTGTTACTTGATTCAGCATGAGTTGTCAGGGTACTTCTACTCTTGCTAAATGTTTGTTGTAATTGTAAGTAGGACATAACTTTTTAAACAAAACATCAGTTTATTCATAGCTATTACATTTTCCTACAAATTACAAACAAAATAAAGATAGTTGTTGCAGATCAGATGTTCAGATGATAGCCAAGTGCCTCAAGCTTAGCTTTCTTTGATCTCAGCAGGTGTCTCTCGGGATGCTCCTCAATCATAGCCCTAAGGTCCTTACAGAACCTTTGGTTTTCAGCACTTCTTACAGGAGAAGCTAACATCAGGTATAACATTGCCTTGACCCCTGCCCTGTCCATATCGGACCATCTTTGGAAAACAAGGTCTCCATATTCATCCGTAAAGCATAGACCTCTTTCAGGGTGTTCAAGCACAACGTTGTTCACGAAGGTGATTCCTTCAGGAACGGACCTATCACAATCCAATCCTGGGACCTTGATCACAGGCTCGGATTTAATGTGCTTCCTTTTTCTCCTGGTGGCTTTTGATGGAGCAGTTCCTGTTGTTGGAGCAGGAAGAAGGGAGGGAATATTGAGGGCTTCAGGCATTGCTCTCAGTCTGTCATACCTTTCCTTCAGTGACTTGAGAAGGTCGTGTACAACAACATTGTTTTTCTTGGCAATGATAGGACGGAGTTCATCAAGTTCAGTAATCCCAAAGTCAGCAAATCTGAATGGGTTATGAGTGTCAATGATTCTTTTATCAGCCCCCCTGAAGACAGTGACCATTGCGGGTTTGGTGTTCCTGTGGATTTTAATGTTAGTGATGGTTTCAGGCTTCAACCTTTCCTTCATCACCCAATGATATCTTTCAACCCTGGTCTTTCTGATTTGAGCATCCCTTTTCAGCTTTGCTTCCCTTTCCCTTTTAAGAGCATTCATCTTTTCTTCCTGAGCCTTTTTAAAGGCTGCACCAGCTTGCTCAGTAGCTAGTGCCTCAGCATCCAGGCCAATCTTTTTAGCTTCCTCATGAACAACCTGTATTAGTTCAGGCTTGCTCAATCTCTCTTCTTCAGCTACCTTTGCCAGTTTCTCAACTCTTTTCATATAGTCTTGTATTTGGTCATGGGTGAGTTGATAGACTTTTCCATTGATTTCATACGGGACCCTGATAGGTTCATCAGGGTCAACTCTGACGATTGTGGAGGCAGGCTGGAGAATAATTTCAGGTTCTGAGGTGGTGGCAATACTTTTTCCTCTGTCCTGAATGAGAGTGGAGGAGACTGGTTCCTCTTGAGGTGGAACTTCGGTGATTGGTGTGGCTTCAGTGACATGCTCCCCCTCAGTGTGAGAGGGTTGTCCAGCTTCTTCTTGTTCATCAGTAATAGGGGTTTCAGGAACATTCTCCCCCTCAACATTTGCCAGAGCTGCAGTGATGGCAAGTGTTGGAGTTACTGAAGATGAAGTAGAGGTGCCCTTGAAGACTTGAAACATTTCCGTCATCATTGACTTGATCTCCGCAGTATCCTGATGGATGAGAGATACCTTGGAGTCAAGTGTAGCCTGAGAACTTTCAAGGGCAATCATCATGGATCCCATTGTCCATGCCAGAGATGTGGACTTCAGGGATTGAGCTGTCATTGATGCTTCCAACTGAGTGAAGGAAGACTTAAGAGATTCCACCGTGGAGCTGAGATTCATAACATTGGAACCCTTTATCAAACCAAGTAACTCAGTAAGAGTTGCCGTGTTGACTTGGTATGTCTCAGATGTCTGAAGTATTTTCTTGGTGAGCTCAGGATCATCTTTGACTGATTCTTGAACTGACTTAACCCCTGTAGCCAACTCTTTTAGGGATTCCAAAAATTGATTGATGTGAGAAGCCATTTGTGTCAGGGAGTGAGAGACAGTGGAATTTTTCTCCTTGACATCATCATTGTATTCTTCAACAGCATCTTTGAGGAGGTGATAGTGGACTGCTTGCTCAGTATGCATGTCAAACACCTCTTCAGTGACCCCCTGTACAAAACATTAGTCATTTTCTTGATGAATCTTTTGAAGGCTTTTTCAGTGAGAGGAGTTTGAGCGTCTTCTGAGGTTTCCGGCTCGGAATGTGTTTCATCTTCATCATGGTTAGAGGTTTGAGGAGACTGAGTAACAGGTCCAGGGACTGTCTCCTCAACCTCCATATCATCTCCGGCCGTGAAGACTTCCTCGTCACTGTTAAATTCATCATCAGAAAATAAGACAGCCTGAGCATCTGCCAGGGAGGTAATCTGCAACAAGTGGAGGTTATCCGGCTCCTCTTCATAAGAAGATTTGCCTTCGTTTTGGCCAGGTCCTGACCCCTCAAATCCGGTAGGTTGGGTTTTACCTACCTGGTCTTTAAGGCTAGTTCCCAAGTAATGCACACCTCCGGGAGTGGTTATGGGTTCCATATCAGCGGGTGGTGTATATCCCTCTGAATCTTTATCCCCCGTGACCCCTTCAGACACTGATGGGTATTTTTCAATGTCATCCTAAGGAGTCGTGAATTTTGTGTCCCTATCAGCGGGTTGTTGTTTCCCTCTGAGTCTTTGGGATGAGTTTTTGTGCCCTCAGACAAAAGCGTTGTTTTGCGAATGTCCTCATCAGGCACCTGAGAGGTTATGTCCCCCTTTCCAACAGGCTTGTTCTGGCCTGTCGAAGATTTAGGAACGTGAACTCCCTGATGCTTGGGTTGTGATTTAACCGAGCCTTTAGCAGGATGTGATTGTTTGTAGACCCCCTTCTCAGTGGAGTAGTGCTGCCCCACCGAGGATTTAGGATCCCTTACTCCCTGAGACTCTGGTTGTGATTTACCAGAGCCTTTAGCAGGATGTGAAGGTTTGGTTTGTTCCGGCTCAACTGTCTTGTTTATGACAGTAGAGTCTTTGGGAACGGGTATGCCCGAGGACACTGAGTGTGATGTCTCAGTGCCCTCCGATGGCTTTTGTTGCAGGCCTAGTGACTGGGTAATTATTCTCATGGTGTCAGCAGTCAAGGTCTGTTGTAGTTGCCTCATGGTAGGCGTGGGATCAGAGATCTCAGTGTCGAGTGGCTTGGGTTGAGCCACCTTCCTGGACCCCTGTCCCTTCTTCCTCTTCACCTTCTTGGTAGGAGAGGGAACTGGTGAAACTTTATTATCACCCTGGATAGCAGAACGCATATACATAGTCAGGGTGACAGGTGTAACCTCAAGAGGGTCACGTGAGTAATTTACCTTGTGTAGGACATCAGGCTCAAAACCTGCTATGTCAGGCTTAACATACTCAGACCCAAGCAAGTCTTATAGGGCACAGGAAACAAATCTAGGATATGACATGTGTTTTTGCCTAGACTTCCCCCCTAACTTTGCTATGAGGTCCCTGAAGATGATTTCTCCAAGGTCAATCATTTTACCCTCAATGAGACAGAACACTATCATTGCCTGAGTAGTGTTCAATTGCTCAGTAGAGGATTTATTTTCCCAGAGAACCTGAATGACAAAAGTCATTAGAATCCTCCAGGGAGCTGGGAACCAGGTCTTTATTATAGGGGCTTTGGATAATAGGGACCCTGGTGTCACCTCAGGGTGATTTTTGTCATAGGGTCCCAGTTCCAGTATGACCTCCTTTACCTCTTTCTCAGAGGGTTGGGCAGTGAAGGTCGTGGTGTAGTCAAGGCCCGTGGCTTTGACAAAAGTTTTATAGTCAAGAGTTAGGGACTTGGTTCCATTCTTGACTGTAAACTTTATTTTGGCCTCTTTTGGCGCATCAGGGTTTTCAACCACTGTTGTGCACCAAAATTCCCTCAAATAGTCATGATAGATGACTGAGGGGGTTTTTGTGAATGAGGTGGTCAGGAAGCAGTTCTGAAGGAACTTCACCACATCCCTGTATTCAGGGTACCCAGCAGGGTAGGCAAAGTTCCCCACCACATTGTTCTTGGTAATGTCTACGCTTTCCATTTGGAAATCCACATTGGGTGCGTATTTTATGACCTTAGATGAAACCATTTGGTTTAGATAAAAGCCTGGTTTTTGAAAAATGGGTATCAGTGAGGGAAACACACGCAGTTTTGAAAATGATTTGCAAGAGTTTTGTTATGATTTTTAAAAGCGTGTGTGTGTTCCCTTTTTGTGGGGGTATTTATAGGGTGAGAATTAGGGTAGTGATGTTGCGGATACCAAAGGTTTAATTTATTTAACCGAACGGCATAATAATTTTGGTTTGATATCCGCATTAAATATCACGATTCCCATTACCCTATTTTCTCTCACATCGTGGGTGAACAGTTGTGCGGCTCTGCAAATAATGCACTTTTGCAGAGTAAAAATCATCACAACTTTTGTGTGTGAGGGAGCATTTAATGCTCAGTGGTGTTTGGTGAGAGAGATGTGGGGGCCCAAGGAGTGGATGCCAGTTGTGTAAGTGACATATATTCCTATGTTTAATAGGATTCAGTTACCTACCTGGGACATTAACTAACTAAATACTTAGAACATTTAGTTAGGGTATTCAATGCCATTTTTCATCCTGAGCCCCCTGAATGAATTATCATTCAAAAATATTTCAGGAAGGGTGTGATCAGGGACCTAGAGAATTTACATCATGTTGGAACACTTTTGATCAGTTCCCTGATTCTATGTCCAACATGCCCAGTTCAGCTTTCAATCTTGTGAAAGTGGGTTCATCCAAAGGTTTAGTGAAGATATCAGCTAGCTGATACTCAGTGGGGATGAAATGTAGTTCAATTTCTCCATTAGAGATATGGTCCCTGATGAAGTGGTATCTGATGTCAATGTGCTTAGTTCTTTGATGAAGTACTGGATTGTTTGAGATGGCTATGGCACTTGTATTATCACAAAAGATAGGTACCATCTTATATTGAATGCCATAGTCACTCAGTTGGCTCTTCATCCATAGTACATTTGCACAACATCCTGCAGCAGCCATATATTCAGCTTCAGCTGAGGACATGGCCACTGACTGTTGTTTCTTTGTACTCCAACACACAAGTTTACCACCAAGAAATTGGCAGGATCCTGAAGTACTTTTCCTATCCATGTTACATCCTGCATAGTCAGAGTCAGTGTACCCTTTGAGATCAAATCCTGAACATTTTGGGTAATACAAACCAAGGTTTGGAGTACCCTTCAGGTACCTAATCATTCTCTTGACAGCAGTGAGATGTGATTCTTTAGGGTCAGCCTGGTATCTGGCACACAGGCAGACTGAGAATTGGATATCAGGCCTTGAGGCAAGTAAGTACATCAGGGAGCCAATCATTCCTCTGTATAGGGTTTGATTCACTGATTTTCCAGTAAGATCAGGGCCAAGGTTGTTTGGAGGAACCATAGGAGTTTTTACTGAAGAGCAGTCAGTGAGCTCATACTTCTTCAGTAGGTTCCTGAGGTATTTTTCTTGGCAAATGGATATTCCTTTATCAGTTTGTTTTATTTGGAGTCCAAGAAAGTATGTGAGTTCACCCATCATGCTCATTTCAAACTTTGTGGTCATCAGTTTCTCAAACTGTTTGCAAAGTTTGTAACTTGTTGAGCCAAAGATGATGTCATCAACATATACTTGGACAAGAATGACATCATCCTTTGTTCTGTAGATGAACAGTGTGTTGTCAATTCTTCCTCTGACAAACTTGTTTTGGATCAGGAAGGCTGAAAGAGTTTCATACCATGCCCTGGGTGCTTGTTTCAGTCCATAAAGGGCTTTGTTAAGCTTGTAGACATGGTTGGGGTATTCACTACTTTCGAAACCAGGAGGCTGTTGAACATAAACATCTTCTTTGATGTTACCATTCAGGAATGCACTTTTAACATCCATTTGGTAAACTTTAAAGTTCATGTAAGTTGCATAGGCAAGGAAGATCCTGATGGCTTCCATTCTTGCAACAGGTGCAAAGGTTTCCTCATAGTCTATACCTTCCTGTTGATTATATCCTTTGGCAACCAGTCTTGTTTTGTTTTTTATGACTGTGCCATTTTCATCGGTCTTGTTCTTAAAGACCTATTTCATACCAATGATTAAAACACCCTGGGGCATTCAACAAGGGTCATGACATCATTTCTGTCAAATTGTTCCAATTCATCTCTCATGGCCTGAACCCAACTTTCATAAGTCAGGGCTTCTTTGACATTTTTAGGCTCAATCTCTGAGAGATAGTCAGCATAAAGACATATATTGGCAGTGGCAGCCTTGAGTTTAGCAGCCTTGCTTCTTGTAAGCATGCCTTCAGTGGGTTCACCAATGATGTTCACAAGCTCAATGATTTTGGATCTAGTCCAGCTATCCTGGGGTTTGGGATAGGAATTTGAGCTTGTAGGAGCCTGATTAGGTTCAGACTCAGGAACATGAGATAACTCATCAATATGTGCTTCAGTGACAATTTTAGGAACAATTTGTTTTGAGGGTTCCTGAACAATTTGTTCAGTGGTGTCAGTCTCATTTGAGACAGGCTGAGTTTCTATGAACTCACTGATAGGTGGTTGGGGTAGGTTGTGAGGGATGATGTAATAGGAGACATCAGCATCAGCTTGGTATTGGGTTGAGGGATTGTTCTCAGGATGATACTCATCAGGAGGATATCTTGATGAGTCATCAATACCAATTTCTTCTACTGGGGAATTTGAGAACCTGATGGATTCAGTGCTCTCATCAACAGTAATGTGATAAGTTTCCTCATTTTGTTGTCTCCTTGTGTTGAACACCCTGAAGGCTTTAGAAACCAGGGAATATCCCAGGAAGTATCCATCATCAGCTTTGGCATCAAATTTACCTAAGTGATCCTTGTGATTATGTATAAACACAGGACACCCAAATACATGAAAATAGCTGATGTCAGGAATCCTTCCTTTGAATATCTCATAAGGAGTCTTATTATGCCTTTTCACAATGATTGACCTGTTTTGAGTGTAGCAGGCTGTTTTAACTGCCTCAGTCCAAAAATGTTTTGAGAGGACTGAGCCATTCAACATTGTTCTTGCTGCCTCAATGAGTGTTCTATTTCTCCTTTCAGCTACTCCATTTTGTTCAGGAGTATAGGGAGAAATGAAATTTTGAGAAATTCCTTTCTCATCACAAAAACACTCAAGGTCTTGGTTTTTGAATTCAGTGCCATTGTCAGTCCTGATCTGTTTAACTTTGACATCATTTTGATTTTCAATGTTTCTGACAAATGACATGATTGTTTCAGCTGCCTGACTCTTTTTGGTCAGGAAGTAAACCCAAGTATATCTTGAGTATTCATCCACTATGACCAGAGTATACTTCTCATGGTGAATCGACATTGGACTGACAGGTCCAAAAAGGTCCATATGAAGAAGATGTAGGCAGCTTTTGATGGAAAAGGTTTGTTTGGTTTTGAATGATGCTCTGCGGTGTTTTCCTTTTCCACAAGCAGAACAAGGCTTGTCTTTGGTATACACCAGGGATGGAAGGCCTAGAACTTTGTTCTGTTTGGCCAGGTTGTTGATGTTTTTGAAGTTGAGATGAGAGAGTCTCCTATGCCATAGCCAGTTGATTGTTTCACTTGCCTTTGAGAATAGACAAGTCCCATTCTGAGTCAGGGATGACATGTCAAGGACATATACATCATCCCTCCTAGGGGCAATCAACACAACTTCCTTATTGGCATTAAAGATGGTCCCTCTCTTGTCATCAAACTGAACTATGTATTTGGTATCACATAGTTGAGAAACACTTATCAGGTTGTACTTGAGACCATTAACATAAGCAATTCTTGTAAAAACTATACCATTGCAGTTTACTGAACCATAACCTTCAGTGGGAGCTAATGAGTTATCACCAAATACTACTTTTGGTCCTGGTTCTTCCACATATTTGTGCAGAAAACTTTTCACACCAGTCATACTTCTGGAGCACCCATTGTCTAGATGCCAAGTAGGATCCTTGATGTGTTTCTGCACAAACAGTAAACTGGGTTAGTTTTTCTTGTTGACCCACTTTCTAGTGGGCTTAGTCCTCAGGGACTTTTTGAACTCAGTTAGTGAATCATGGTCTGAAGTTGTGTGACCTGAGCTTCCACATGTTTTACATTTTGTGGAGGTTGATGCCTCAGGTGACTGAGAAGTGTTGGTATGGTTTTTCCTTCTGGACTGAATCACTTTGTCATGTCCCCTGGTTTCATGGGAGGGATCTCCACAGATGTCACAACAATCTTTCATCATACAATCATCAGGAAGATGATCATTGAAACCACAGTGAGGACATGGTGAGAAAGGCTTAGCCTTCAGTCTTTATTTGGAAGGAGTGGCATACTGATAGCCTTGGGTTTTGTATAGACCCCTTGCTTTTAAAGAAGCAGTGTGGGGGATGTGATCACAAGTTTTGTGGTCCTCTTGTTTGCATATCATACAAAACAGGACTCTGTAGCATTTATCAGTGTTGTGATTTGGATAATTGCACAACTCACATCTCCCTGAGGGTCTGGGTGTGATTTTTGGTTTGGAAGAATCTGGGGATACTGAGGGCTTTGTTGATTTTGAGTCAGAGTTTTTCTCAGTAGACTCAATTTTCTCACTCAGCATCCTAACAAGTTCAGCAAGCTGATCAACCTTTGAATCAGTGCTTTCAGGCTTCACTTCAGTTTTTACTGAAGGTTTTGGTGTTCAGTGGATGCAGGAGTAGGTCTTTTCAGAATAGTCCTTCCTAATCTTGATTTCTCTTTAGGAGAATGTGGTTGAAAGACTAATGGTGCAAGGTCAGAATTGGGTTCTGCTCCCTGAAGTTGTTTCAGTGGAGGGAGTGGTGAATCAGACTTAGACTCAGTGATGGACTCAGTAGGACTAAGTTCATCAGTAACTCCTAGCAGCTCCTTGATAGCCTGACTTTCAGGCTCCAGGATTCTTCCAGTGTTAAAATTTGGCAATTTACTATCAGGATTGTTTCTTTCAATCCAATCACTGGGTTTGGGAGCTAGTTCTTTGCTAGAGAGTATGTTGGTTAATAGAAAAGTTGTAGAATTGCTACTCTCCCCAGAAACTTCAGTGAGTTGGTCATCACCCAGACCAGCCTTTTTGGGGCTGGGTGAGAGACTCAGTGTTTCATAAAGTTTGGGGTTTTTCTGAGTCCATTTCCAAATAATTTCCTTTTCTTTCTTAAGTTCTTCCTGAAGAGCTTGATTTTGTTTTACAAGTTTAGAGTTTTGAATTTGAAGTGTAACACTTTCAAGCTTGGCTTGTTTTAAGGCAAGTAATTCATCTCTACAATGATTTAATTCAAAACTCAGTTTGTTAAATTTTGAAAACAAATTAAGTCTTTGCTCTTCAACATACTTAAGATCAACATTAATATAATCGAAGTAAGATTTCCAATCATCATTATCATCCATAGAAAGTAAAAGATTTACCTTTCTCATAGTGATGTTGACCCATTCACCATTTCTTGCATGACTCTTCCCCATAGCAAGTTTGTTGTCTTCTGACAGAGCCATCAGGGCACTGATGTGAACTTCATCATCATCAGAGGACACTTCAACCTCATCCCAGTCATATGTTTCAGCTACAAGCCCTTTGTTCTTGGCTTGAGTAGGCTTTGGAGACTGAGGAGGCTGAGAGACAGTTGAGGATGATTCAAGAAGGGCAAGTTTAGCTTTTGCCTTTCTGTACTTGGCTTCAAAGTCAATTTGAGGGACTTTTTCAAATCCTTGACTAGACTGAAGCATTTTTGGTTGAAATTTGCTGGGGCCTGAAAAAGAGTTATTTCCTGAAAACTTGAAAGATGGTTTTGAGGTTGTTTTTGAAAAACAATCTTTAGCAAAATGCCCCATTTTGCCACATTTAAAGCATTCAGTGTTGTCATTTGCTTTAGAAGGAAATTTGTTTTTCTTAAAAAACCTTTTAGAATTATCAAGGAGTGCTCTTTCATGAAATTCAATTTGAAGATCATTAAGATACTCCTCACTGGTTCTTTGGTCAACCTCATCATCAGATCCATCCTGAAAATCCTGCACAACACCTTTTGAATAGAAAGCAGTTGACATGGGTGAAATTGTCAAGGCCTTTTTGGTCTCCTGAGCTTTACCAGGGTATCTCCTGATGATAAGATTGTCTTCATAGACAAACTTCCCATAGATGGCAGGGAGCTCAAGGTTCTGAATATGGTTTGCATTTCTCAATCCCTGAGAGAAGTTTAACCACTTCTCAGGGAGACTGTTGACAAAACCAACATTGATCTCATGTTTTGACAGGATAACACCATCATTGGTCAGCTCATTCAGGAGGGTCTTATACCGAGTATAAGTCTCAGAGAGACTTTCAGAATCTTTGGCCCTAAAGGTGTTGAATTCAAGCTTCAGGTCCATGATTCTATCTCTTTGGTATCAGAAGGCCCTTCATAGCTATGAATCAGGTCAGTCCATGTCTGCTGGGCAGTGGGACAGTTGATCACTGATTCCATTATATCATCAGGAAGGCATGATATAATGATGCTTTTCAGGCACTGGTCTTGATTGACCACCCTCCTTTCATCTGGGGTCCACTGAGCTTCAGGTTTAATTAAACCTTGGGCAGTTGTTGGGACATATGGACCATCATTAATCAATTTAATATAATATGGTTCCATCCCAGTTAAGTAGCAAAGCATTCGATTTTTCCACTTATTAAATTTGCCAGCTTCTAGTCGAGGGGCAGTTGCTGAATAACTTCCACCCTTTTTGTCGACAAGCTGGGGAACATCTATGTCAGTCATAGTGGGATCTTGATTTTAAAAACTTGAGCACTCTTAAGTTTTGAAAACAGGTTTAAGTTTTACAAACCTGGCTCTGATACCACTTGTTGGTCCCTTTTACTTGGTTATCAGTAACTAAGAAGCTAAAGTAACCAAGTTGTATGACTTTAAACAAAGATGTATAAAATGATTAACAATAAAGTAACGTAAAGATAAGAGACAATATTTTCCAACGTTTAATTCTTTATTAAAAGTTAATCAAAAAGAATCGTACCCAAGTGTTTGCGGAATAACACTTGGGATTGAAAACGACAAGTATTGTATGGACTCCTCACTAAACTCAATCAATGTTGAGTGACAACTTTCAAGACCCACTGAGCTATCTCAGGGGTTGTGTTGTTCTTTGGAGGAGTAAAAGTGGTTTGTGAATGCTTTGCATTAATTGCACAAACTTGTCAACTTTTACTCCTCACATATGCTTCCTATTTATACACAAGTATAGAACAACAAATTATACATTGGACATAAAGCTTCCTTAACAATATCTTGAAAGATATTATTCTTCTTGCAAGGAACCTTCATTGAGTTAAGTCCAAAAGGCACTTTCTGATGACAGATTGGTTTTAACCATTTTGGGAAAGTTTGACATTAAAGTGATAAAGCACTTTAATAAAGCAGCTCAGACTTTCCCGCCCAGTCCCGCCAAAACTTCAGTCTTCTTGTCATCAGTCTTCAGTACTATGAAGTTGTTGAGGAGTCATGGGGTTCAGTGAGTTATTGTCATCCTCACTGAACCCATCACCTTCTTCTTGGCTTAGATCACACTTCACTGAGTTCCGCCTCACTGAATGGAGAACCTTTCTTCTTAGGCTCGGTCTTAGCATCCTGAAGGTGACTCACTGAGTTACTGTTCACTCAGTGACTTGTTTACACTTAGGGGATTTTACGTTCAAATCCTTGTTAGAGAAAGATTGGGAATTCAGTGACCCAACAATAACAGATTCTGAGTCATGGTACGCTGATTATGCTAATTATCTTGCAAGTAGACTCATTCCGGAACACATAACTAGACACGAAAGGAAAAGGTTCTTTACCAAACTAAAATGCTACTTTTGGGACGAACCCTTCTTATTCCGAAGATGTCCTGATCAAGTAATCAGGCGCTGTGTTTCGGGAAAAGAAACAATGAAGATTATGAAAGAATGTCATTCGGGCCCTTCTAAGGGCCATCATGGAATAAACATCACCGCACGAAAGATTTTCGATGCAGGATTCTACTGGCCTACAATATTTCGTGATGTGAAGGGAATGATACATGCATACGATGCATGTCAACAAGCCGGGAATATATCGAGAAGAGATGAAGCACCTCAGAATTTTATACAAGTTTGTGAGGTTTTCGATGTTTGGGGAATAGATTTCATGGGACCCTTCCCATCTTCAGGGGGAACGAATACATATTAGTGGCCATTGATTATGTTTCAAAATGGGTGGAGGCACAAGCCCTTAGGACCAACGATGCTATGGTAGTTATTCATTTTTTGAAAAAGTTGTTTGCTAGGTTCGGCATTCCTAAAGCTCTCATTAGTGATAGAGGAACCCATTTTTGGAACACGCAAATGGAAAAGGTCATGAAAAATATGGAGTCTCCCACCGGTTCTCCACAGCTTATCACCCGCAAACCAATGGTCAAGTTGAAAACACCAACAGGGCGATTAAGAGAATATTGGAAAAGACGGTCAATCAGAACAGAAAGTATTGGTCATTTAAACTTGATGAGGCCTTATGGGTATTCCGAACGGCCTACAAGACACCTATAGGAACAACCCCGTTCCGCATGGTTTATGGCAAGGCGTGTCACCATCCAGTAGAAATTGAACACAAGGCTTATTGGGCACTTAAGGCATGTAATTTGGATTATACGGTCGCTGGAACGAATAGGTTCTTACAACTCCATGAGCTTGATGAATTAAGGCTAGAAGCATATGAATCCTCCGTTACATATAAAGAAAGGGCAAAAAGATGGCATTACCAACGAATTAAGAAACCTAAAGAGTTCTAAGAAGTGGACAAAGTTCTATTGTATAATTCTCGGTTAAGGTTGTTTCCCGGGAAACTTAAGTCTAGATGGTATGGACCCTTTACGGTGAAAAGCTCCTCTAAAGCGGGCGTTGTTGTGTTAATGGACGATGAAAATAGAGAATTCACTGTGAATATACAATGCGTAAAATATTATCAAGAAAATAGTAATGAAATGATCAGTGAGGAGGATGTAACATTTGATGACGAGGTCACGTAATTGCCCGTGACCTTGAGTCTAGCTACAAGACTCGTAAATAAAGAAAAGCGCTTCTTGGGAGGCAACCCATGTTTTGTGTGTTTTTATTTGTTTGATTTTATTTGTTTCCGTATGCGTGTTTTATTTTTTATTGTTGGTAAATCATGTTTCAAAGTAAATTGTGAAAATGCTTTATTTTGTTTTTAACTTCGTCTTAATTACATATAAAGGTATTTTGCAAAAGCTAAGTGTAAGGGAAATCAAAATTTGTTTATAAGAACGAAAATGAGCATGTATATTAGTATTTGTTAGAGTCAAATGTTTCTATCGAGTATAATGATGTTTTGCAGGATTTTTCAGGAAATAAGGCATAAGTTTTTCCAGAAATTTTCCGGAAACTTAACATAAGATTTTTTCAGGAACATTCTGACGGCGTCAGGAGTTACAACCTGACGGCGTCAAGTACTAAAATTCTGAAAAATTTTGCGAGTTTTGTTTAAACCGGAGTCTTAAAGTTTTTGTTGATTCTTTAGTTTTATAAACTCCCAGAAATCTACAAACATTCATTCCACAAGCATTATATCTTAATTTGTTTTATAGGATTTTTTAGTATATATAGATTGTCGTCTATTTTACGCGAGGTTTGCCTTGATTATTTTCTTAGGTTTAACAGGTTATATATGACAAGAAGATGATTTATATTTCTGGAGGGAAGCTTTCAAAGTTCATTTTCTTGGAGGAAGATCTAACCTTGTTTACACACTATCCACACCGAACGAATCAGGGGAGTATTTGTTTTCATTCTTTTACCTTCTTTACTTTTACATCCTTTAATTGAACATTGGGGACAATGTTCAACCTAAGTGTAAGGGGAGGGTAAATGGTGAGACCTTATAGGATACAATTGCACTTGAGTTTGCCTGTTTTATAGTTGGTGTGTAATAAAACTAAGAGAAATACTTGCTAGGGCAATTTTAGCACCAAATTTAAATTTTTTTACAACATTTAGGAGTGAAACTTTAGCCTTAACAAGCGTCTCATGGATAGGAGTTGTATGACTAGCACAAAACCGTACCACTTAAAAAATTTTCCACCCAAATATGTGAGGTTCGCCTTTAGATTTGTTAGGAAAAGCATTCATTATTAGGCTTACGAGTATACCGGTAGTATTTAGATTCTAGAACTTGCGTTAGTGATGCATCCCGAGACCGCTAGTGAGACTACATTCGTGTGGTAGGGATTTACTACATGATAAGAGGCATTAGGATCACCTTTGTGTTTAAACCCGTATCATAATTACTTGACCATTTAAGTCATATTACTTGACTAGCGAAGTCAATTAATTTTTCCCACACCTTAGCGTTGTACTCATTTTTAGTACACGAAACCCCTAGTACACCCCTCCGAGCCTATCTTTTCATTTCTAACTTTAAGCATCTTACTTAAAGGAAGAATTTGTTTACAATCCACCCAAATGTGCAACCAAATCGCCTTAGTCTTCCTTGTATGCACTCATCTTTAGTGCATTATTGTTACATGTTTAAACCCTTAGTTAATTATCTAATTGATTACATGGTTGCTAAGTCGAGTCATATCTTATACATATTGTTTTGGGACAATTGGGACTCATGGGTAAAGTACTAGTAATATGGAGTAATGGGGAAGACATCAATTTATTACCCCTCATATGTGCGTTAATATTTAAAAAGTACTCCAAGTGTTTTGATTATCTTGATTCGAGTCATTACAGTAGTTTATTGTAAAGTATATAAAAATTCAAGTGTAAGGGAAATACAAATTCCCTATGATGTATTATTTTGGATGGTAGGGCAAGAGTAAATGCATATTAAAAAAAAAAAAAAAAAAAAAAAAAAAAAAAAACGGACGACCATCCCGTTTCATTTTATGTTTGTTTCATAGTTTTTTTAGATTTTGATTAGCTTAAGTCGAGTTGAGTCTTTGCTTAGCAACGCCATATTGTACATGTAATTAACCAAGATGATTAACTCGCCACCAGTAAATATTGCCTTTATCCAACAAAACCGTGTTTTCCATATCCGTACACCTAATGTTATAACCCTTTAAAAGACCTCTTTGATAGTTTATCCTAGGTGCTTACGCCAAGTGGTGGAGGTTTGATCCTTTCCCAAGCCTATGGTAATCTATTTGCTATGACAGGTAGTGAGAGATGTTTTCCATTTCCATATTGTGATATATACTTTATTACACCCGAGAGATGTGAGTATCTAAACACTATTTGTGAGATGCTAGTGTATAACCTCCGTGCTAGTTTTTGGTTTTTAGTGGAATGATTATTTGTTGTAATTACTTTTATCTTAGTGTTAAATGACCCCTAACTTGTATTTTGATTAGAATAAAAGTGCATTTGCTTGAGGACAAGCAAATCTCAAGTGTAAGGGTATTTGATAATGTAGAATACTAACTAAGTTGGAAACATGATTGATGTTATGTTTGTGTGGCGTTGGATAAGAGAGAAGGAGGGGAAGAGAGGAAGGAACCTTGAGAGAAAAATGTAGTATTAGATTGAGATTAAGTGAAGGTCCAACCCTCTCCACATGTGGAGAGGGGTATTTATACTTACAACAAAACGCCCACTCCCGGGCTATGGATCAGGCATACAGTGGGTGAAGACCCGTCCTTCTTCCACAGTGTTACTTAAACTAATACTAATTAACTAATAAACAAACTAACTACGAGCTAACTTAATGCTATTACAAACATTAGGTGACCGAGACTTTTACAAGAATATTTGTATTCCTAACAATCTCCCCCTAAGCGAGGTCACCTTTGAAATTAAGGTCTTTGGTCTTTAAGCATTCTTTAGCCTTTGTAGCTCGTAGGATCTGATTCTTCACTTTTCAACACACTTCGTACTTCAAGCAAGCGAACTTGTGATTTTGAATTCCTTTGAGATATGTGATCTTTGAGCTTCTTTGAGATCATCAGCCAAAGTAAATCTCCAAGCTCATCCATAGTTGTATTGCCTTCATGTGATGTAGTGACAAAGGACCATCATGCTCACACCCTTCTGTATCTGGAGACGTTGCATTGGAGTTTGTGAATCAGGAGACTTCTTCATTAGAGTTGCGGAAACGTTGTTAGAAGTCTCTCAACATTTTGTTGTAGCAAGTCTCTTATCTTCATTGATAGTGTGGAGGATGTGTGAGCATGAGGTATGGATTGACCCGATTCAGCTGGAAATTGGAGCCATCAACGCCATCTTTATATGTGTCCCTAAAATAAAACAGTTAGCAATAAAGATAGAGAACGAACATGGCTTTGTCATTCGTTCTGCGAGGACAGACTACCCTCCGATTTTGTGAAAACCGACCTGTGATCAGGTAAAATCTTTTTTAAAAAGGACTCTCCTTGACAGGAATTTCCAGCTTGTAGTATATAATTTTCCAAAGAATCCACTTTGGAATCTTCATACTCAGCATGTTCTCATACCGGAACGTCTCAAAGCAGACAGCACGATAGAGTGAATCGGTGAATGAATATTCACGGATTGATGAGAAATAGATTTATAGAAATCACTCGTGTGTCCTATGATAAACATTTTTGAGACACAGCAAGAGTTTTATACTTTGAATCACATTTCCATCAAAAATACTTTTGTTTGAAAGATATTACACAATCAACGTGCTCGAAAATAAGGTTATGAGCACATTGAAAGGTTTTAGCAAAAGTATTCGTCAATCCATATCCTGGAACAAGTTTGATTCAACTTTGAATCACACCATTGTTGCTTTCCAGTTGTCACTTGATCATTGATCCAAGATGGATCTCACATGTCACCTACCAAGAGCTTGAGTGATGTTCGCTCTAGAAGGATTTCCATCATCATTGTGAATATTTTCATATCACTCGGATGTTCTGGCAATACCACAAGGAATGCGTAGGACTCTAAATATTTTATCTTATTTTCCACATTATGTGAAACAATAAGCATATTTGGAATGTGTCCTATTGAGATTTATGGATGATCTCATGGCTCTAGACTCAATAGTGCGTTTTGATCCGCTCCTGGAGACTGGGGAAGCGTTTCCTGTTTTAGGTATCAACATGGCTCACAATGAGTAGTCCATACATTGCACAGGGTTCCCCATGAGAATGAAACAAGCTCTTTTAAGAGAGCTTGAGTGGTTGGGAAGTTTAGTGCAGTGCGTCACTGGGTCCATGACGTCTTGTCTTCAATACTAGTGTTACTTTAGTAACCACTAGTAGATTATGAATTGAACCCGGTTTCTGCCCTAAGGTTGAATATTTGGAGGGCTATTTCTTTTCACCCTTTCTCATTTCATTTCTTTTTCATTCTTCAACCCCTTCAGTGCTTACCGAGACTTCACCACTAGAACCTTGTTGGGTTTGTTCCAATCCTAGCTCTATCTCAGTCCGCACTCTTCCCTTTCTCACTTTTCTCCTTTTTTCATATCATTCCTAAGGACTTCTAATCTATCTATGGATTGTCCCTGGGAAGATCCTTCCGGTTTTGGTGGATCAGGGGAACTTATACCTAACCTTAACCGTCCTTATAACTCCGTGCATTAAAGTAAATGGTCGGTCTTAGGTATTACTTCCACAAACGCCTTTCGCTCCCCCTCAATATGTGCATCGATATTCGAAAGTGCTTAGCACATATGTGGGAGCTTGTTATTGAGTCAAAAAGATCACATTTGATTATCAGATTTCTTATTTAAATCACATTTTCTCCCCCGATCAAAAATTTCAAACCTTTCGAGATTTTTGATCTCAATTGATTTAAATAACTTAGAAAGCATTTTGGGAGAGAAATGCGGTCAATTTTAATATTTTCTGATAAAAATGAACTTTTTCTTGCTCCCCCTCAATCTGTGAGGGAGGTTGATATGTGTTAGATTTGATGAGTTTACAAAAGATTTGAAGTTTTAGTGAAAACTCTTTGAAGATGTACTCATTCTGACACATAATCATCACAATTGTGTTGTTGCTTTTGTACAAAGTGGGGAGTTTTGATGATACATAAAATTTTTGAAAATCATTCTCCCCCTCAATCAATGACAGATGTTTAAAACATAAATATGTTATGTCATTGATTGAGTGAAAAATTTTATCAAAGATTTAGATTCAATTTGATTTTCATTTAAAATCTCATGGTACCACCAAGTTTTGCACAAATACTCTTCGGAAAAATCATAGAAGGGAAAGTATTTGGCGATAAAAAGAAGACTTCTCTTCTTTATCAAGAAATAATGCACTGAAACGTACATTAGATCGAGGAAACATGGATATAAAGTAATCCATGCCCAGGTGAACTTCACCCAGTAAAAGGAACAACCGTCTTTTTGGCGACGTGTTTTCCCCATTTTGAAAAGCGGGTTGCTATCTGAAGTAATAGCAAGCCATATTTTTGAAGACCGGGTTGTAGCCTGAAATGACTACAAGCCATATTTTTGTAAGAATATTTTGAGGAACGACATGTTTTTTAGAAAAAAAACTTTATTTGAAACTGTAAAACTCTTGCTCAAGCATATGTATGATTCCATGTCATTATTGAATGACATTTCTAGAAACGTACATAATATTGATTACACAAGAGACATGTCGTGAGAAGAGTATTTTTTTTTTTGGATTTTTTTTTTGTTTTTTTCAGATTTGTATGGTTTTTATCGGTTTTATATTTTTCTATTTTATTTTTGATTTGATACTATACAAGGATATGTGAAGCAACCCCTTTACTCCTCTTGATCTTCCTGAAGACAAATGAGATCCTCAGGCGTGAGACTCTTCATACCAAGTCGTGGGAGAATGAAGTGAAAGCGTTCCCTAGAAGCGCTTTGGTGAAGATATCGGCTAGCTGGAACTCAGTCCTCACAAAGTAGAATTCCACAATTCCTTTCTCAACTTGCTCCCTGATGAAGTGATACCAAATGTCAATATGCTTAGTCCTGGAATGCTGGACATTGTTGCAGCAGAGTGCAATTGCACTTTTGTTGTCACAGTACATGGGAATCTTGTTGCATATGAAGCCATAGTCTGAAAGTTGAGATCGCATCCATAAGATCTAAGCACAGCACGATGACATGGCAATGTATTCAACTTCAGTGGAGGAGATAGATGTACTCATTTGTTTCTTAGACGACCAACTGACTAGCTTATTCCCCAAAAACTGTGCACCCCCAGATGTACTGCGACGAGTGTCTTGACATCCCGCATGATCAGCATCTGAATATGCTGTGAGAGCCATAGAAGTTTCCTTAGGGTACCAAAGGCCCATGTGGATTATTCCTTTAAGGTATCGAAAGACTCTTTTGACAGCTTCCAGATGTTTCTTGGTAGGTTTGGATTGATACCGAGCACAAATGCAGACTGCAAATAGAAGGTCAGGTCTGCTTGCGGTAAGATACATTAAGGAGCCAATCATGCTTCGATACATGGCTTGTTCGACCGGAATTCCCACATCATCTTCATCTAGTTTCGATCTTTCAATCATAGGAGTATCAACTGAATCACAGGAGTCGAATCCAAATTTGTTCAAAATTTCATTGGCGTATTTGGATTGATTAATGAAGATGCCATTGGGATTTTGAGAAATTTGCAGTCCTAGAAAGAATGACATTTGACCCATCATAGACATTTGGAATTCGGAACTCATCTGTTGGGAGAAACGATCACATTCTGTGGGATCAGATGAGGCAAAGATGATGTCATCAACATAGATTTGTACATGTGGAAGGTTTTTGCCCGTTTTTCTGGTGAAGAGTGTAGGATCAACAACGCCTTTGGAAAACTTGTTAGCCAGAAGAAATTTAGACAAAGTGTTGTACCACGCCCTAGGTGCTTGTTTAAGCCCATAGAGAGCCTTCTTTAATCGATACACGTGATTAGGGCGTTCTGGATCCACAAAACCTTCGGGTTGAGATACGTACACCACCTCTTTCAGATCGCCATTTAAGAATGCAGTCTTGACATCCATTTGATAAACCACCATGTTTTGACTTGCAGCATTTGCGAGAAAGATCCTTATGGCTTCAATTCTAGCAACAGGTGCAAAGGATTCTTCAAAGTCTATACCTTCTTCTTGTCGATATCCTTTTGCCACAAGCCTAGCTTTGTTTTTCAATACATCTCCATGCTCATCAAGTTTAACCTTGAATATCCATTTGAGAGCAATGATCATAGCACACTCGGGAGGTGGTACTAGTTCCTATACATCCAGTCGGTCAAATTCATGAATCTCGTCCACCATTGCAGTGAACCATGAGTGTTTGGACATTGCATCCTTGACGCTTTTTGGTTCAGCTTTAGAAAGAACAGAATTGAAGAAGCACCACAATGCGTCGGTTGCAAGTTGCTTGCGGGTAGATACTGGACGTGAAGGGTTTCCAATAATGTTGTCTATAGGATGATCATTGGTCCATTTTCTAAGGTATTCATGGGGTTGAGAATATGGAACAGAGGTGGCCGTGTTAGATTCGTCAGAGGATGTTACATTATTTGACGATTCAGGGGCAAAGATGTTAACAAACGGCTCATTATCAGGTGGAGCAAAAGGATTAACTTCAGATGTATTATCTACAGTTGCCACTCGCTGTACAGGTGAAGGTTGGACATTAGAAGTGCTAACCGATTGACTGATGGTGGGAGCTTCAGAATCCCATGACAATGAAGTGGACGGACCGTTATTGTCATCTTGATCATTCACCACCTCATCTGGTGGTTGAACCACTGTAGCTTCTGGAGCATTCGTCTGTTGAGTTTCAAAGTATTCATCAAACATTGGGTCAAACAGTTTCTTCCAATCTTCACTTGTAGGAGGAACAAAAGGAGTAGCAGGAATGGGATTTTGTACAAGCCTGGAGCTAATTGGTCCAGGAGACAAAAGGTTAGGTACGGGTCCAGAACTTGATTGTCCAGGAACCGGTTGCTCAGTCAGCTCATCGAAAGTAACGTGGATTGTTTCCATTATGTCTCTGGTACGTTTGTTGTAGATTCGGTACCCTTTTCGCTCTGGAGCATAGCCAACGAAGAAACCAATGTCGGCCTTGGCCTTGAGTTTCCCAAGGTCTTCACTGTCATTAGTTGGATAGCAAAGTGCACCAAAAACTCAAAGAAACGAAAGATCGGGTTTTCTGCATGAACCAGTTCATAGGGAGTCTTGCAGTGGAGAGGATGTATCAAGGATCGATTCTGTGTGTAACATGCGGTGGCAATTGCCTCAGCCCAAAGAAACATAGGAGCTTTGGAGAAGATGAGCATAGTCCTTGCAGCTTCAACTAAGGTGCGATTGCGTCTTTCAACAACTCCATTTTGTTGAGGAGTACGAGGAATGCTCTTTTGATGACTGATCCCGACACCTTCATAAAATAGAGTAAGTTGTCCGTTCACAAACTCTGTTCCATTATCAGTACGAATGACTCTAACTGTTTTGTTGAGGCGGACTTGCAACATCTTGATGAGTTTGATGATGGTTTCCGGAGCTTCGTCTTTTGATCGTAGAAATTTTACCCATGTGAATCGAGAGTAATCATCAACAATAACCAGCACATATTTCTTTCCATTGATACTTTGAATCCTCATTGGTCCACAAAGATCCATGTGGAGAGTATGAAGAACTTCCATGATTGAATTGACAGTTTTGGGTTTGTGGGTGTGCTTTTTGCTCTTGCCCATTTGACAGGCGGAACACAGATGGTCCTTTTCATACTTAAGTCTGGGCAAGCCTCGAACAAGATCCTTACGTGTAAGTTCATTGATAGTACCAAAGTTCAAATGGTTTAAACGACGATGCCACAGCCATGATTTGTTCTTGGAGGCTTTAGAGAGCAGACAAATTGGAGAGGACCGTAGCATATCTTCAATAGAGATGGTGTAAAGATTAGTGCCCCGACTCCCCTTGAGAAGATCAACATCATCTAATTCTCTAACAAAACAGGTGTGCTTTCTGAAAGCGACTTCGAGATCTGAGTCATAGAATTGACCAACAGAAAATAGATTGTGCCCAAGTCCTTCCACGTAGTAAACTCTGGATATAACACTGTCTCCAAAGACGTAATCACCATAACCCATTATAGATCCAAAATGGTCATTCCCAAATCTAACCGTACCAATAAACTTTTCCACGAAATTCTTGAGCCGCGAGCGATCTCCAGTCACATGTTTTGAGCAGCCTGAGTCCAAATACCAAAGGACGATTTGTACAACCTGCATTTGAAACCAGACAATCGTGGATAACTGAAAAAGCTGGAGCCTCACACACATTTGGGGTCCGTTTGGTTAGCACACACAAATATTGGATTATCATATGTTACAGATATCTCACTGGAGTATTCACATTTTGATGCACTAGACCTAGGAGTGATATTCATTGCTTCTATTGGAAACAGTCTACCGGTAGGTCTCCACTTCCTAATAGGCACAACTTTGGAGTTAGTGATCCTAGTCATTGGGCACTTTTCCCTTAGAGTGAATTTCCTTCCAGTAGGTCTCCATTGATAACCAACATTAGTGAAAACTTTTCCTGTTTTAATCCATACTTGTTTTGCCCGTTTAACACTAGAGACATTCATAGCTGGAGATTTCATAGTGGATTTAAGAAAGGACACAACACATGCATCATAATTACCATAAAATAAGTATTTGTTACAAGTCTTACAAATAGCATCAGAATTCGAATTAATTACATCATCGTTAACACAAATGTTTGAATCAACTCGATTCCTTTCACTAAGCATAACTTTATTGTTCCTAGATGATTCTTCTACTTCCTTCATAAGTGTACTCTTAGCCGGCAAAGTCCTATCATTCTTTGTATTGCACTTAGGCTGTGACTTGCTAGCATTAGATACACCTTTTACTCCTGTAGAAGCAATGACGGGAACATTAGTCTGATTAGTTGCTACTTGTTTACCGGTGATCAAGATGGAGGATTGTGACATGGTTTGGGGAAAAACAATTGTGACATGCTTGTTGCCACTGTTAGGGTGTAATGCAAATGTCCTATCCGACTTGTTATCATTCTTGGGGCATGATCCTATAGCATATTCTAATAATTCCTGGGCTCTATTAGTAAGGAAGCACGCACCAATAATAACATCATCAAGTGGTTTAGAAATCCTCTCATCTTCAATGGTTTCTCTAAGTATGGCCAGACAATCCTTAAGATTTCTAAGATAGTTGTTATGAACTAACTTATTGTTCCTAAGGGGAAGTTAGACATTCACAGCATCACACGCATATTTCTTACAAGCATGTACATTGGCAATTGCATGATCACATGAAACGACGGGCATTTTACCCTTCACCATGGTCTTTAGATTCTCAATTTCATTTAACAAAGAAGTGACTCTTTCATTGTTTTGGTCACGTGTTGTTTTAATAGACTCAAACAATTCTTTATAACGTTGTTTAGCGCTAGACATCTCAGCACGAAGCCACTCATTTTCATGTTGTAATTCATTGATAATGCCCTGTTTTTGAAAGTTTTGAGAGTCTATCGACTTCTGGTAATTGGTATTGGTCAAATCGCTTTTGTTAGATTTTAATTGTGCAATTTGGACCTTCAACTTCCGAATCGTGTTTGAGTGAGCTTGAATTACTTCATCCTTTTTTGCTAATTCAAAACATGTATCAAACTCAGGAGCATCCGAAGATGTCTTGGCATTTGATATTTTTATGCTTTCTTCTAGATGTTGATATTTTAATTGTAGGTTCAGATTATCAACTTCTAGTTTTGAGAAATTCCTGACCATGTTATCATGGTCGTCGTTTTGAATTTTTCAGTAAGTTTGTAATTCTCCCCCTCAAGCTTAATTACACGATTCTGGAAAACATTCAAAGTAACCGACATTTCATGGAATTGTCGAGCAGATAGTGCAGAGTCGGTAACAGTATAAAACACATCTTTTGCAATGCAGTTAGCAATCAAATTTTCATTCATGATGAGAATGTTTTTCCTGTCAATTTCACTGTGTTTGAGGTCAATAGCTAGTTGGTTACCCTCACTTTCCACTTCATCAAAAACCTTTTTCATTTGAGTCACATCATCATTAATGGTGTTTTTAAGGCCCTCAAAATGTTCTTTGAGAAGTTTAAAAAATGGCATAACTTCTGTTAGGTAACACTGTTTTGTTTGCTCAAAACCTCTTTCCCCTTCTGTAATCCCTGTAGGTGTAATTCTTATTTTACAGGTTTTCTCAAAGTCATTGAACAATTTACCTAGCATATACAGCCCAATTAGAGTGTTACATTGCGTGGGAAGAGTGAAAGGTACAAGGTGCCTAGGTGTGTTCAGGGGGTAAGTAGTTGGGTTAGCAATTCTAAACATAGTGCGTGTGTTACCCACAACGCTTTCAGCTTGCATTTTCTCAATGTCAATATTCCAAAACACTTTTTCAGGAAGAATTCTCTTTTGAGGAACAAAAATTGCAGATTGATTGTCATTCGCATAATCATAGTGAAACACAATATTCTTAGCAATGCATTTAGGATCCTTTAAACGTTCAGCAAGTTTTACCCTAGTTCTATCCTCTGCCTCATTGATATGGTCATAGGATCGTGTATCAGGAGGGGCATGATTAGGTTCAAGCATAGTGTTTGCATCATATAATGCAGGTTGTGCACCTAGACCAATTCTAAGGTATCTTGCTTTGGGTTTGGAGGTATCTTGTTCACTAAATTCATCACTTAGTTTCCTATGATTTTCCATCATTTGAGCAGATTGAATGGTTTGGCCCTGTGTGTACAACTTATCTTCCAATTTATTTTTCAACAATTTTAGTTTTGAGAAATCATTTAGGAGTTTAGTTTCTTTATCTTTGAATTCTAGTTTGATTGACGTCAAACCTTTTTGAACCTCTAGTTTTTGTTTGATGGTTTGATCCAATTGGTTCTTTAAAGAAACTAGTTCCTTTTTCAATGATTCTTGTTTGGAATTGTTTTCAGATATGTAAGTACGCAGTTGCCATTCCATTTTCTGCTCACGTTCATTCAACTCAAACTTAGCACGCTGCTCATAAATATTCACTTGATCCTTAAGGGTGTTAATTCTAGTGATCAGGGAATCATCAGGGTTGTATATCGTGTGCTCATGTACCTCATGTTCACTAGAATCAATAGACGGCATGTCACTTGGTACAACTGGCGGTACATTGTCATTCACATACATTTCATATGGGATATTCTTGGTATTACCCATATCAGTGACGTTTGTGTTGACAATATTCTTGAGTTGTACAGAGTCACATGCCCCCTGTACAGTTGTAGGATTATTCAGATCATGATTAGGAGATGTTGGTACCTCAGAGATAGCAGATGTGATGGATAAATCAGGATGCTGTGAAGAGGATGCAGCTGCAGACAGATTAGCCATGAAAATGGTTTGCGCAGTAGGTTCGTCATCCACATCTGAGTCAAATGCATCACACTCCTCAACTTGAAAGATATTCGGGTCATTAAGAGCCATATCCTGAAAAGGCTGATCATCCACATCAGCATCAAAGGTGTTCCCATCATTACTAGCCAGAAAGAGCAAAGCTTCTTCATCCAACACTGTCCCATTTTCTTGTGCCTGCATCAGCAACATCTTGTCTTTGAAGTACTCATAGTTTTGAGGACATTTTGGGAGAGTGCAATTCCTAGCAATATGGCCCATCCCTCCACAGTTATAGCATTTCGGCTGCTTAGCTTGTGTTTGAAGAGCATTCCCAACTCTGTACTGCCCATTCTCTCTACCAGCATTTCTTTGGCTGAAGTTCTGTCTTCCCTGCACATTCTGCACCACCACCCGACCATCTTCAATGACTGCCTGATTACGTGGATTAGATGAGATCCTGAGTTGGTTGTTTGTAGATGGAAGTGCAGCCCTGAACTGTTGGACCAGTAGAGAAACTTGGTTGGAGAGATTATCAATCATCATGTCAGTGTGAGAATACCCAGAATCAAGTTGTGTATTCAAAGCAGATGGTGAGGGAGTTGATGATTGACTATTGGTTGGGGTAGACCTGGAGGATGATGATTGTGATGGTTGAGATTGATCATTAGGGGTTTGATTAGGTTGTTGAACATTGGAAACAAAAGCAAGGGATTCATTTGTTGTAGACGGATTGAGCTTTTCTCGCATTAGCCGATCATAAGCAGCATGTTTCTCATGTTGTTGGAGATATGCATAAAGCTGTTCATGATTGGTATGCCTGAGACCTTTGTTGAGCTTAACAGCTGTGACAAACCTATCCCATTCTGGTGCCATGTTATTCACGAATTTGGAATTAAGCTGTATGTTGGGCATTGTCATCTTGATGGCTCTCATATCATTGACCAGCTTGTGAAATCTGACGTAATAGTCAGTGATGCTTTCACCTGGATTCATTTTGAAATGTTCAAATTCATCGTATAGTTGAGACTCACGATCTTCTTTAGTTAACTCAGACCCTGCAAGAAGCATTTTGACATTATCCCAGACCGCCTTTGCTTCAGTGTTGTAGTTGATAAGTTTGTAGACATCTTTGGGAAGCCCTTGAATGACGATATTTGATGCCCTGATGTCTGCATCATAGCGTTTCTTTTCTTCATCAGACAGCTCATTGTAAGTGCGAGGTCTATCAGGACCAAATACAGCCGGTTGTTGATCAGTGGCTGCTGCAACTGTGTCTCTAGTAGTACCCATTTGAAAGGGTACCTCATCGATGGATTTCAAGATGTTAACCCCATTTTCTTTACCCAGACAGTACAGACGAATCCTTTGTGCCCATGATTCATAGTCAGTTCTGTCCAACATCAGAGGTCGGGTGTCAGACCCCGCAGCTTGAATGTCATCAGAAGAAGTCGCCATCACAAAATAGAAATTACCAAACCACAAGGTGGGAGATACTCGCAATGTAGGGTACTAGTCGCAGAACAACTTAACCGCAACTTGACCTAACCGCGGAGATAGTAACCGCAGACAAGTTAACCACAGTAGATACCAGTCGCAGAACACAACTTGCAAGACACAAACCGCAGATAGTACTAAAACGCAGACAAATTCCAACCGCAGAAAAATCCAGTCGCAACCAGAGCAAACCGCAACCCAAGGACACTAACCGCAGAAATTACCAAACCGCAGAGAACTCCCAACCGCAGAGTAGTTAACCACAGTAGACTAATCGCAAGCACCTAATCGCAATAGCAATAGTCCAAAACTGTCACTATCTTTGCGTTTTGTTTGTATTCCCAAAATAGTAATCGCAGTTTAAACTAACCACAGATTGTAGAAACCAAACGCAACTAAGCAATGTAACAGTAGACTTAACCGCAGATAAGAAATACGCTCTAAATCACCTCCAAATTTCAAATAGATTAAGGAAATGGTAACACAAACTAAACTACAATGTTCCACAAACACAAATGAACATACAAGTACATCACTAACATGAATAACAACACTAGAGAAGATCAAACTAAGAGGTTTTACAAGAAAGTTACACCAAACTCACAAGACCACACAAAATACCATCAAATTCGATTCTACAAGGTCCTAAGATGAAACCTTGGCTCTAATACCAATTATAGAATACTAACTAAGTTGGAAACATGATTGATGTTATGTTTGTGTGGCGTTGGATAAGAGAGAAGGAGGGGAAGAGAGGAAGGAACCTTGAGAGAAAAATGTAGTATTAGATTGAGATTAAGTGAAGGTCCAACCCTCTCCACATGTGGAGAGGGGTATTTATACTTACAACAAAACGCCCACTCCCGGGCTGTGGATCAGGCATACAGTGGGTGAAGACCCGTCCTTCTTCCACGATGTTACTTAAACTAATACTAATTAACAAATAAACAAACTAACTACGAGCTAACTTAATGCTATTACAAACATTAGGTGACCGAGACTTTTACAGGAATATTTGTATTCCTAACAGATAAGGCGAAAAGTGTATCGCTTTTAAGGGGTCATTTAAGCCCGAATTCGTGATTATTTGATCAATTACTGCCCTAAATCGTTCCTTTTGTCATTTTAGGTACTTTTGAGAAGAAATCTGGAAAAGGAAGCATTTTGGACGTTTTTGGAGCATAAAAGTGAAGAAAACGGCAATGTCTCAAAATCCTTGCTGGGAACAGTACCTGACGACGTCAAGACTTCACACATGACGGCGTCAAGCTTGGCAAAAGAGGTGGAAGTGGAAAATACACATGACGGCCCAGAGCATAATTCCTTCTTGACGGCGTCAAGATTGGATCTAGGCAATACGATCCTTAATTTGGCGGCGAGTTGACGGCGTCAGAAACTACAACGTGACGCCGTCAGGATGTATTATCTATATATAAAGTGTGGAACATTAGGAGAACTTTGGAGAGCTTAAACCCTAGACGAATTTTCTGTAAAAATAAGGGTTTCAACCCTTGTTCCATCCATGCTTAATTGAAGATAAGTTTTCCAATAATCATACGATATGTCTATGTGTTGTGTGATTCTATCTTATGCTTGTCTTTCTTTTAACATGTTAGGCTAGGTTTTTATTGTGTTTGTTTAATTGTAGTGAAACCTAGATGTTGATTATTGGTTGATGGTTTGTTTATAATTGTTGTGGATGATTGTATTCGATGTTAGGTTTAAGAAAACTGGCAGACTTCCATTGGTAACTTGCTTGAACGTCTTACGAAACATGATCGGAGGTGTACTACGATTTTTGGTTGTATTTAATGCATAAGTGAATTCTAGTGATCCCATGTTAGGAGCTTTTAGTCGGCTCGACATAGGAGTGAAGTAGGAGCTTATAGAGTTAGGGAATATTGTACACGGCCCTACGACTAGTATTAAGGAATATAACCCGTCATCCATACAATTGTAACAAGCTAATCAACCGGTAAAAGATATCTAGGGTGTAATGAAATCTAAGTAAACACATCTTTTCTTATTATTGTTTCCACCACATAATTACATTAGTTTATTTCATTTATTTTTATTTTATTTTGATTGCATCTGTAGTTAATTGGGTTAGTTGACTAGCAACTAATTCCGCCCACTCTTTCAAAACCCGAGATTTTACTTGTTTTCATAAAATATAAAAAATACAAAAAGAATCATCCCTCACCTCTAGGCCTAGTTTAGTAGACTTTCTAATCCTAGCGAACACTATTCCTGAGTTGAACGATCAATCCCCCGGTACTTGTCATTATACTATACTACAATGATCAGGTACACTGCCTGGCGGGGATTGCAAGCTTCTCAAGATCCCTTGAGAGGTAAAACCTGTTGCGAGGGCGCAATCCCGCGTATCACGTTGCAGCATTTGGCTCACACTCTTCCTTAACCATATCATCAAACACCTTAAACGCACTTTTCAAATCCTTATTCCTACAATGCCCAAGTATCATACTACTAAACGTAAACACATCCGAACACAACTTATACTCACCCATCCGACCCAAAAACACCTTTGTTTCCTCCATCTTTCCTTTCTAACACAACATATTAATCAAAAAAATAAATGTCAACAAACTAGGCCTAACTATACTCTCCACCATCTCCCTAAAAGCCTCCCTCGCCGCTTCAACCATCGCCCATTTCCCCATCCTAACCAACAACGGATTCCCGCTATACAAACCATACCCAACCTGTTAGGAATACGTTTTAGGAAGTCTTGATCATGTACCTAATGTAATAGGTCGTGTAAGGCTTATAAGTTTGTTATTAAGTATCTAGGCCTATGTAGTAAGCCCATGGGCTTTGGTTTTGTCTTAAACGTTCTAGAAACAAGCACAAGGGGCGCTGTCCTAATCCCTTGTGCCTATAGATACATTGTAAACCTTCATTTGAAGGTGTTGGTTCTTTAGTGGAAATAACATTTTCTCTTATTCATAAGCACTCAAGTTCCTTCCCTTCTCTCTCTCTCTTTCTTATTTTCTCTCACTAGAAATACTTGTGTTTACAACAATATGGTGACCTAATACAACCCCTCTCCATCTCATCTCCCTAAAAAACCTGACAACGCCCAAAACCTCATCTTCACTCCTACACTCCTTGACCATCAAAACCTTAACACTCTTAATTTCCCCAAACCGACTCTGCTCCCTAACTAACCACCCTAACAATGCTTTATAACAACTCAAATCATGCATATACCTATAATTCTTATTCAACCAATAAAAAACGGAAAAACGACATTTATATCATTATATTCCAACCCAACTATCCTAACAACATGATCATTAGTAAGCTTATGACTAACATGTTTAAGTTCCTTGTTTTTGAACCAACGAGTATCAAGGGTTTTACCATTTTCGACTAAATTAGGATAACGGGTAGGCGATAAAAAGCGAAATGGGATGAAAATTAATCTGGGTATAAAGGGTTTTACCATTTCGTGATGAGTGATTAAGTTTCCCACAATAACAAGCTCGACCGACTGGTCGCTTGCTGTCATCAAGGGTCGTTGTTGTTGCGGCTGTCTTGGTCGCTGTCGCTCGTTTGTTTTGAGGGTCTAGATATCTATTTGACGAAACTAATGTAAGAAAAATAGCTCAGATGTAAATGATGTATGAGATTTTTGAAAGTTCTTTCCAAGAAGGAAGACGACGGAGATAAAAGTATATATTAAGAAACTTAAAAAGATAAATATATGTACAAAGAAAAGTTGTAAAGTAAGTTAAAAATATGTAAAAGTGTAAATAGATTTGTCCAATTTCTACTTAACATAAGTTCCGATTAATGCTTTTGTATATATAAATATTAAAAATAATTATATATTAATGTTTACACAATTTTTTTAAATAAATTGACATCCTCTCAAGTATATATTATCGGTAATATTTTTTTCTCAATAAAAAGTAAAAACACATGTCGACCCATTTGATATTCGGGTTTGGTTTTCAAAACCATAAAATACCAAAAACCCTTTTTTCATCATATCATATGCTCTCATTGCAAAGGCCACAATCCAAGCACGTGTACGGTCCATCTCCTAAACCCAAAACGACACCGTTCACACACCTCGTAATCCAAGCAAAATCTATTACTTAAAACAAGTGCTGGTCCTAAAGTGCGCCAAAGACAGACATCATCATGTCCTTTATCCTATCTTTCCGGCGAATCTCCGCCGTCGCCACCAACAAAAACAGATCTATCTAATTATTTAACACCCTTTTAAATTAATCAAGCTATAAGCTAAATCAAGTTCAGGTAGCTATTCAGTTTCATGTAATTTCATGTAATTAAGCTAATCTTGATGTGGGTAGTTTTTAATTTTTGCTAATTTGGTGTTTTAGGTGAAAAAAGAATGATATGAAGTCAATTAAGATCAGCTGATTTTTTTTTTTTTTTTTTTCATGTAATTAGCTTGCTTTATGTTGAAATTGATGTGGGTATTTCTTGGTTTTGGTTAATTTTTGTTAAATGTGAAAATTTGGGAATTTTAAGAAAAAATAGGTCAAATCTTGATATGGGTATTGTTTAGTTTTGGTTAATTTTGTGTTTTATGTGAAAAAATTGGGGTTTATATATTATAAAAAAAAAAAAAAAAAAAAAAAAAAAAAAAAAAAAGGTCAAGATGATGTTAATTATTGTTAATTTTCTTTAATTTATTGAATTGAACTTGCTTTATGTTAATCCTGATGTGGGTATTGTCTAATTTTGGTTTATTGTATGTTTTAGGTGAAAATTTTGGGAAATTAGGGATCTGTGAAATTATGGGTGATAATATGAGTGAAGATATGGTTATGGATCTTGATTTGAATTTAGAGCCTTTAGTGGACCCTGCACCAGTAGTAGCTCCACCAGTAACTTCCTTTGCTTATGCGCCTTTGTGGAATGAGCTAGAAACTGCACATGGTAGGATCGAGGATCGAATTAGGCAGTTAGAAGCGGTTACGGCTAGGGCTAGGGCTAGACAACGATGGCGGCACGCGAGAAATAATCCAGAGAATAGTTATATGGGAGGAAATGGTAATGAAGATGGGAATGCGAATGTTGTTGTGGATGTTGAGGACGGGACGGTGAATGGAGAACGAGGGAGGAGTGGTAAGAGGGATATAAGCCAGCTGGCGAAAGCATTGGAAATGGATTTGGATTCGAGTAAGACGGATGAAGGGGGAGGTGAGGTTGATGAGAGTGGGGGGTTCTTTGATTGTAATATATGTTTGGAAATGGCGAGGGATCCGATTTTGACTTGTTGTGGTCATTTGTTTTGCTGGAGTTGTTTTTATCAGTTGTCGTATGTGGATTCTAGTGCGAAAGAGTGTCCTGTTTGTAAAGGTGAAGTGACTGATTCTAGTATAACACCTATTTATGGGAATGGGAAGAATCAACCGGTTTCGAAGTTGGAGTCTGGGGTGAAAATACCTCCAAGGCCTCGTGCTAGGAGGGTAGAAAGTATTAGGCAACAAAGGGTTGTTAGGGGGATCTCACATATTCCTGTATCGGAAGCGCTTAGACGGATTAGGATTGGGATTGGTTCGATTGGGGAAAGCCCTCTTCTTCAGGGACTTAATGGTGCAGGGTCGGGTTCTGAACCGTCATTGTTGCACACTTCAGAGGCTGGTGGTAGTCGCCGACATCGTTCTCGTCCGTTTTCTAGGGTGATATCTGAAAGTGCTGCTTCTCTGTCATCCATTTCGTCTGCGTTGAACAACGCAGAAAGGTTGGTTGAGGATCTTGAAACTTATATTAATGATCGTCTTTTGAGGAGGACTGCAGAGGCACAACGTGTTTTCCCAAGTAATTCAGAAATTAATAATTTTCTTGCTAATGCTGCTGAGATTCAAGAACCGGAGCCTCAGAATGCAGAGATGAATGCGGATATGCCATTGTCGTCTTCGTCTCAAAGATCTGTGGCTACTACTGTTGTGCATGTGGATAACTTGTCGACAGACAGTGTTGAGATTGATTTGACTATATCACATCCGTCCTCTTCCTCTTCCAGAAGGACTACCGTTTCAAGGGCTTTGAGTTTAGAGGGTGGAACGTCACGGGAACTCAGGAGGAGACGAATGAGGTGATATTCATGTTTCTTAAAAAATGAAAAACTGGTATGAATGTATGAACATTGTTGCCCAAAATTTACATCTAGTCATGTTGTTGTCATTACATTGATTTTTCATAGTTTACATGTTTTAGATTTTAAGAATGTTATATGTGTCTTAGTTTGTCTTCGATCAGCATATCATGTGTTGTAGCGAGTCCAGATTTGGAATATTGTAATACCTGATTTATTGCTTATACAAAGTGTCAGTTTCATCACTGTTGCTGTTTTACATTTGCTCATGGCAGCTGCCAGTAATATACAAGCCTTTAATCCATATATTTCTTGTTATATTGTGTATTCCTTTGCTAGTTGATAATTTCATGATAATCCAATAACAAGCCGGATATAAAGTTTCGAAAAATGTTGATTCTGTTTTCTGTTTCATTTTCTTGTTTATTTAAATAAAAAGTCCACAATTTGAGACCTCATAATCTGTACTATGGTAGCCTCCTCTCAGTTAAGTACCTCTAGTTGCCAGTTACTTTGATATCTGTTACTTGTTGGTATAATGAATGAGCCATTGGGAAGATGTCTGTCTATTGAGGATAAAGATTAAACCATAGGGTGCCTGACTGTCTGCTAACATCACAATGACAATCATGAGCTATTCAGAATTAGAAGTTCATTCATATCAATTTGTTTTTTTTTTTTTATAAAATTGATCATGGAAGTGATGCTTGAAGTTTGTTCATAACTAGAAGTAAGGCAAAAGTTTTGCACTGGTTCTGTGAGATTTGGAACAGAGGTAACCATACAATAGTAATTTGAGGCCCTCTTCTTGAATCGAGCTTGTGATCGTAAATATGTGCTTGTGTGTGACTGTCGTTCCTGTTTAGTCGCCTTAGATTTCTAGTTTGGCTCATCTCAAGTACAATTGTGTGAGAGTTAGTAATAGAATAGCCTGACTTAACATGACTTGACCTGACATGGCTGGCTTGACCACTTAAGCTTTAATTTTGCAAGAAAACCCGTTTTAGGTGATCATGAAGCCCAAGTTACAAAACCTGCTTAAGACTGTCTACCCAATCGGTCAACTCGTTAATCTAGTGATTAGTCTGGACTCTGGTGTCCAACGTGCTTCTCCTAAACACAGAGTGTGTTAAGAGTGGCGCCAGCATACATGATTTTACAGATCTATGTTTTGTTATCTTCAAAGGGGGCCATTTGGTACAAGGGAAAAGTTTAGGACAGGCAGACACGGGGGCCCAAGTATACTAAAAGAGATGTGGTTTTATGGTCACTTGGTTCCAAGACATTTTAGGATATGTTTTACAAAAATGTTAAGTCTCTTTCAATGAGTCAACTCCTTGGTCACATATTCTTGTATTTAATTTTATGATGTATGCGGTATGCCTCTATTCTGGTATGTTTTGAGTTATAATCTTACACTTGTGGGGTTACAGTTTCTCTTAATTTAACAAATGAGATTCCTGTGTAAGTTTGATCCTTCGCCTTAACTTTTAATGCATAGAAGGATGTTCACTATTTGGACAAAAGCGGATTGTTCAATCGAACTATTTGATTCGGATTTTTGGATCTTCGGATTGGTTTAGAACAAAACCGAATCACTATCTCTAACTGATTCGGATTTTTGGTTCTTCGGATTGGTTTAGAGCAAAACCGAATCACTATCTCTAACTGGTTTTGTTTTTATAGCAACAACCAAATAGTACAAAAACCTGAATAATAATCTATGTTTGATTGTTTATGTCTTTGAACCCTTGTAAGTATATTAATCTACAACGGATCCATAGTTCAGACTTCAGAATGAAATCCAGTTTGATTCATCTAATTCAAGACTTCAGAATTAAATCCAGTTTGATTCATCTAATTCAAGTTGGATCAAACCGATCCATCCGTTTGACTAAACAAAAACTTTTTACTTGCAGCATTAGAGGGTCGTGATGAGGAAAGAACAAAACAAGAGAAATAACTGTATTACTTAGCATGTTAACTCTTACAAATTTTTTACACGGGTTGGGTTGATCTACAACAGTTTCTAGTTATATACACAGTAAGCTACCTTTTGTTAGATGTATCTTTCAGATAATAAGATCACTGAATTTACGTATAAGATAATGATTTGAAATTTATGTTTTTTTTTTTTTTTTTGAAAGGTGACTTTTTTCCATATATGGTTTAGAGTCGCACCTGCCAAATAGCAGGCCCTCATCCACCACATACCCAGACTATGTTGTCTGAACCGGGCCCACGCTGGCGCAGTGGGGATTTAAACGGCTTTCGCCCGGAAACCGTACCGCCTCCACACGAGATTACTCGCTGGAGAAACGGCCGGATGAAAACCGAGGCCGGCTTGGATTCGAACCTGCGCAGCTAATGGCTTACAGGTTCTCCTCTTCATTGCCTGATATCTCCGGAACATATGGTCCACAAGTGAGGACTTCCCGGATGGTCACTCATCCGGTACTACTCCCACTTGTGGCTCGCTTAACAAGTTAAGCCCCACCCACTAGACCACAAGTCCTTTGATGATTTGAAATTTATGTGACTTGGCAAATAAATAATGGGTTAGTTACAGTCACATATCTAAAAGATTTTTCCAGAGGTATCACATGTCCTCAAAGATGTTTCCAACCAGAACATCTCAAAGTCAAACGACCCATCTGTCATGGGTATGGTAGGCGTGCAATATTTAAAGAGTTTTGAAGTGATTAACGTTTAAAATATAAAGCTTGTTTGGCGAGTAACAAATAGATGTTATCGATTTTGTTTAAATGTTAGTTTTACAAATGCTACTCAAAAAACGTTTAAAACATAAATACCGCTAATTTCCTGCTACCGCGTGTTTTGCTAAACATGTAAAGTAAAATCTTTATAGATTAAGGGTAGACTTTAGAAAATATACTTTCAAATTGGTCAATTTCAAAATGATACGAGTAACTTTTAAGACTTTTTTTATTTAAATGTTTTAAACTTATCTTGGTAATCAAAGTTTTAGGGTGCATTTGGTATAACTTTAGAAAATATAGAATGGATCTAAACCAACCTCTTGTGAGTCGTATGGAGTATGGACTATGGAAAATATCAAGGAATGAGCCGAATATGGTATGGGATAGATATGAAAAAGTATTGTTTAAGTTTGAATGATAAAATATGGTATGAAAAATGTATAGATAATTGAATTTTTTTAATAGAAAAATGAGGGCCTACGAAATGGATTTTAGAGATACCAAATTGGTGGGGAATGAGTTTATGGCTATGATATACCCATTTCATTCTTGGACCCACTAAACAAACACCTTTAATCGGTATGAAACCCATAACCCCATCCCTATATACCCATACCAAACGCACCAATGTCAACCAAACATGTACAATCATAGTCATTATCATTCCCTCATTCCATACCTCCCAACAAAACACACCCTTAGACAGAATAGTAATGGAAGTAGAAAATATAGCAGGTCATAGCAAGGATGTGAATAATGCCTCAAAAGTCAAGCAGAGGCACTATCTAATTCTCACCTACAAGATGCCTCAAATTATTTTAATCCTACTATGATTAAAACCAAATTACGCTTACTCTGCTAAAAATAGCTACACTTCTGCATTTTTAACAAATATCAAGTAAAACAAATCATCATACAACAAAGTTACCAAAATTCAAACAATTAACTACTCCATCACTTCGATTATCCATTCCGAAGCTCATTTTCACCATGAGCAAAATGACACCTATCACCAAAAGTACACTGGCCCTTGAGAAAATTATCGCACATCTTTGTCTTGATATTATTTCTTCCACCTGGCTGCTGCTGCTGGAACCCACCTCCTTTTCTTCCTCCATTTGCACCGCCAAGGTTCATGATTATCTCTTGAACCATCGCACTAGCCTCTTTTATCTGATCAAAGCTTCCTTCAAGTTCAATGTTCTTTTGATTTGGATCAGTCTCATGGTCTCTTACATGAAGCTTTACCCCAGTAACCCTGCATATCTGCTTTGAGTTGACCCCACCTTTGCCTATAACAGGTCCAGCGAGTGAAGATTCAATGCTTATCTTGGCTGTGGCAGATTGACCAAAGTTGGCTGCAGCAGGTGACGGTTCAAAACGACCTTGGTAGCCACTGAAGTTCATTGGGCCACGAGGGTTTTCATAAGATGAAAATGATGGTCTACCACCACCCATCTCAGCCTCACTGTGAGCAAAACGACATTTGTCACCAAACGTGCATCCTTCTGGGGTGTTGATTCTGTTGCAAAGCTTGCTTTTCATTGGAGGAGCAGGACCATCAGTAAATGGTTGCTGCATTGGGGGCTTTCTACTAATGGGCCCGCCCATGTTTGTAAACTGACTTGCAGCATTGTAGCCACCAGGAATATAGTGCGAGAAATGACATCCTTCACCAAATTGGCACCCAGCAGTACTGCATTAACCAAAAAAAGAATTTTAAAAACCATTAAAAAGGCAACATCCATTTTCCACAAAAAAAGATTGAAGATACTATAAAAAGAAAAAATCTGCTCATAGTTGCAAGATTATTAACAAATTAGAATAACGCTAACAAATAAAAGCCATAACAAGAAAAACAAAAATTATCTTCACTTGACTTGTTATTGCAGAAGGCAATGACAATCAAATAATTTGAAAAGGTACCACTGATTCAAATATAAATCAACAAGCAACTATGAAACTATTATTTGAGATTCCACCATTTCAATGCATTGCTAAATCATATAAACCTTAGCAGATGGCAGCTATCAAATTTCTACGAAGCAATATGTATTGAAAATGTAAACTGTCGGTCGCATAAAAAAAAATGCATCAGCTTTTTTTTGGCAAATTTCTCAAAATTTCCATCAACCATGGGATTTTTAAAACTCTCAGTACAGAGCATTCCTCTAAATCCACGTGGCTGGTCAAACTTGGCAGATACATGCATAGTAGCAGAAGCTGCCTAGAACTTCTAAAACAACAGTAAAACGACTCGAATTCAGCAGACATCAAAAAAAGTACACCACTTGTGTATTTTTACTATATGATTGTGAATGAGGACAGTCACTATGGTGTCTTAAAAACTAGCTGAAACCCAAAAAGAGGACCAGCTAATTCCACCCTTCCAAGTAGGCTAACAAAGATGATACTCAGTTTAAACAAAAACTGTGGAAGCACTATGAGTATATCCTAAACAGAATAAATATAGAAACATATATGAACTTGGATTTATTCCAGCTAAAGACTTTGAGCATAGTTACTAGAGAAATATAAAGACAGAATTACGAACAGAAACCATTTGTTACACATTAACGATGGCTCTAGTCCGGATAGACAGGATGATGTTCATAGCAATTAAAAATGGATCTTGAATATCCAAACGTAAAGCAATCCAGCAACATCCCAAAAGGCATAACTCCAACAAGTGACAGTAGTTTTATCTCTCATAAAGACGAGTGTTAACAAGGGAAAGATCCCTTCCTTTTTCTAAGGTAACATTTACGAAAAAATCTTTTTCTATATAGTGTAAAAGTGAAGGTCATTAACCCATGAATACCATCTCTATAAAAAACAGCTACAAGTGAGACAGATCATAAAGCACTATAAGCAACTCAGCTTCAGCAAGGCAAGCCACTTTAACCACTAAGATAGTACAAGCCTTAAAGTGTACGAGAAACGTGATTTAAAGATATGAGTAGCACGTTGATCATGAACAATAAAATTCTATGTAGAAAAGCTACTAAACATCTTTCTAACTAATATATTAACCAAACCAATAAAAAGAAAGAACAAAAGAAGTCCATTCTAGAGCACTTAGCCTATATTTGGTACACCTCAGCATCTTCAACTGATTCTCGCCCAATTGGTTGGACCATAAGTGAGACCATTTCTTTGTCAAAAATGTATATAACTGGACATCTATAAGCTAACTGTTATTCACCTCAGGCCTATGATGCTACAAGCCATAAGGTATATGTTATTACTTACTTAGCCTTGATCAATGTTGCAACTTTTACTGCAGTAAACATTGCTTAATTTGCACTCAAATTGAATCACGTGGTCATATAATTTTAAACAATTATCACAAAAATCTCTTGTATAAGTTAAGATTATTAACCTGAAAAACTTCATGCATGGCTTTGATTTGCTCCCCACACCAGGTGAAAACGACTCCATTTCTGTTGCACAAAATTAATTACTTTGTTACGGTTCAATACTTACTCAGCTTCTTATATCTTCACTCAATTACAAATCTTTCAGGTAATTTCCAATTTAAGTCAACATTCAAAAACCATGTCATTATAATCGATTCCCAATAACCCTATATACTCATAATTCAACAAAATTTAGTTCACTTGCCAATGAATAAAGATAATTTTTTTTATATATATTCAATGTCTTGCCAACCATTCCTTATTTTATACACAAAAGAAAAAACCTAAAACATTATTTATCATACTACCTAAAATAATGTCACAACTCATCGTCAAAATTAATAATTCCACAACACATATTAGCGCATATTCCACCGCTGCGTATCATAAATTTCTCCGTAATCCGTTTTCTTAACGCGAATAAATTCTAATTTTGTTTGTTAATATTTAATTCAACAAAAATTAATTAATTCAAGAAAAACAAATCAACCACTCAATATTACTAGTTTATGAATACAAAATTAAACTAAAGCCACACTTGATACTAGAAAACAAACTAAACATCATAATAAAAATAATAAGAAGAAGAAAATTGAAGAGTAAAACCTTCTCGAGATCTTTTAGGACCTCTGTTACGCGCACCGAAATCCATTAAAGAAAGATTGAACAGAAAACGGTTATCGATAGTAAAAAGTAAAACCCTAGGTCTAGGGTTTCAAAGAGGGAAGAAAATAATTGGTGTGTTTGGCGGACACTCGAATAATTTTTCAGATTTAAATCAGACGTTTTTTAGTTTTCACTTATTTACTGGGCCTTCTCTAGCCCATGGGCCTGGCCTGTTATTCAACTTTCATTATTTTGTGCACTTATATTTTAGAGTCGAGTTATTCTACAAACCAAACATTCCTCACATATCAAGGGACTCATCCTCATCATCCATCTAAAAAGGAAATCAATAGTTGAGATTAAAAGCATTTTATTATTTCACCCATTTTTTATAATTTAAATATCTCTTAAACCGTTAATCGTTAAGCGAAAATAATTACACCATCACGACGAGCATTTAATTATCTTTCTATAGACGGGCACTTTGATATACTTTCGAAAAAGAAAAAAAAAAACATTTTTTTCACGTTTTTTTTCGTGGCAGGAAAAAAAATCATATATGATATTGCATATCATATATGATATGTAATATCATATATGATATTACATATAATATCATATATAATATCATATATGATATTATATGTAAAATCATATGCAATATCATATATGATTTTACATATAATATCATATATGATATTACATATCATATATGATATGTAATATCATATATGATATTATATGTAATATCATATATGATTTTTTCGGCCACGAAAAAAAAACGTGAAAAAAACGAAAAAAAAAAATTGTCGAAAATATATTAATTAGCCTATCTATAGAAAGATAATTAAATACTCGTCGTAACGGTATATTTTTTTTTTGCTTAACGATTAACGGTTTGAAAGATATTAATATTTGAAAAAAAAAATGATGAAAGTGGGTTTTTTAAATTGTTTTGATTAATCTCATCCATTAGATCAAATAAAGATGGAGGGAAGATGGAGGGTGGAGATTAGTCCCTTGGTATGTAAAAAAAGTTTGATCCTCAAATGATCTTTACTCATGAACTTTTTTCCTATATATTATTGCCTTATATTATTTGCTTTTACTTTTGTTTATTAATCTAATGCTATTTTTGTTTTGTTTTTTTTTTTTTTTTTTTTTTTTTTTGCACGTCTATTGTCTACTTGTACATTTTTTGCTTTATTACCATATTTTTTTCCTCAAAGGCACGTTTGGTAAGGTGAAATTCAAATAAATGAAATGAAGTGTAGAAATCTAATCACATAAATGAATTCTCAAATAAATTCAATATAAATTCCAGTGTTTGGTAACACCAGAGAATTGACTCAAGAAATCATTATTATTATTATTATTATTATTATTATTATTATTAAATAATAATAATAATAATAATAATAATAATAATTATTATTATTATTATATTAATATATTATTATATTATTATTATTATTATATTATTATTATTATTATTATCATCATCACTTTTTTATTATTATTATTATTATTTAGTTGTGCAAAGAATTCATTTCTTTACCGAATAGATGGGAAACCAACTCTTCACAAAATACAAAGGAACCAAATCTTAGGAGTTAGAATTCTCCACCTTTTTATTTCTTTGAAGTACCAAACATAAGAAATGAATTGATTTTCATTTCCTCATCCTCAATTCTTTGTACCAAACATGCCCCAAGTGCCTACTGGTCAATATATTTTAACCCACTTGAGTTGTTATGGTCCAAGTTGATTACTTCTTTGGCTTTGTTTCTCACATAACATTTTTGGCCTTCATATCACAAGTCGATTATTATTAGTATATTTTCGTTTATACACAACTTGCTCGTATTTACAACCCGATAACTTGAAACACTCGATCCAATATAATCCAATCCATTGTATCACTTCACATAAACCTAACCCTAAAACATTCACATAGTTTTATTCTCCCCCTCTCACCATCTCCTCTCACCTATAACTTATTTTATCAAATCTCATCTCATCACCATACATATTTCACGAATCACAAACACAATCAAAAATTTCTTTTTTGTTCGCTTCAGTTTAAGAACACCACAAGGATGGCTTCAAGATTTTGTTTCCTCAAGTTGAGAGATGATTCGGCTTCAAGATCCTTTCCAAAAGGGGTCTCGGGTAGGTTCTTGTTGTGACTTTCGTTTTTTAGATCTATGAGGATATGGATTCATACAAAAAAATCTTTAAAAGATTGGGAGAAGGTCGAACCATTCTAAGATCTATTTGTTTTCGTTTGTAGAACTTGACTGATGAAAGAGAGAATGTAACATAATTGTTCTTGTTCTTTCTTTTAAATTTTCAGATAGTTAAAGAAGCTTTACTTCAAAATGGTCAGTGATGGTTTTTGTTTCGTGTTTTTTATCTTTAAAGGTCATGAGTTATATTAAATAACATGAAACATGTTAAACTGAGATCAATTAATTGTTTCATTTATGTTACAAATCTTGGTTGAGTATTGGGGAGTGACGGTGAGGGTCTTGGTAGTGTCTAGTTTAAGATTTGGATTTGGTTTTGGCTATGATGTTCTTCCTTTTCTTCGTTCTTTTCTTTCGTTTTTATTCTTGGTTTGGCTCTATGACGTTGGACTGATTATGGTTTATAACTAAGGTCAACACAAAGTTGTTCTTGTTGTTTTAGTTAGGACAGTGGGTTATAGGTGATTTGCAAAACCTACCGAGTTTTACAATCCTTTTAGGCAGTGTACCTAACCGTTGTAGTGTAGTATATGCAAGACACTGGGATTGATCGTTCTCTAAGGGAATAGCGTTGTGAAGGCCAAAGTGTATGACGATATAGGTCTAAAGTTGCGGTAGGATTCTTTTTGTATTTTTTATATTCTTTATAAAGCAAGTAAAAAATCTCGGGGTTTGAAGAGTGGGTGTTTAAAACTACTAATTAAACTAATTAAAACTAAATTAAACTAAATATGCAAAAAAATAAAAGTGGTAACTCTTATGATAGGTAAAGTTGTTTATTTAGATTTTCTTACTCCCTAGTTATCTCTTATTATTAGTCGAATTTCCACGTCCTTGTTTAATTGGTGCGTTGTATTCTTATATTATCGTAAGGTGGTGCCAATGTCCCAAACTCTATGAGTGTATAAGTCTCATTTAGAAAACCCTAGATCTACAAGTGACAATTAAGTCATCTCCTTAGGATCACCTACTATCTACAAGCCGCAACTCACGCAATAAATACAATGAAAATAAATCACGAGTGCACTCTAAGGTATGAAGGCGTTTAGTCGGATTTACAAGGTTACACATATAAGATTATAGCCAGTTTTCCTACTCATAACGCAAGACAACCAATTAAACAGGAGACGACAATCAATAATCAATCAACTAGGTTTCATTAGATCTAAGCAAACACTAATTAATTTAGCCTTAGCATGTTAATGTGAAGAAAAGAAAAGCATATAATCAAACAACACATAGACATATTGAATGGAGGGATTACTTAACTTCAATAAAACATGACCAAGGTGGTTGAAAAAGCCTTACAAAAGCTATGAAATTCGTCTAGGGTTTCGCCTCTCTAAAGTGTTACATGGATTATGAAAAACATACGAAAATATATATAGGATTACACATGTGACAGCGTCACTTTATGGTTGTCACGTCGTCAGCCCGTCGTCATTAGGGTTTTGTCTTTTGTTGATTCGCCGTTGTGACACCGTCGCTTGTTGATAGTGACGCCGTCAGGAAGTGTGACGTCGTCGCTCTTTAAAAAGTCTGAGCCGTCGCGTGTGAAATTTACTCTGAATCATATACTAGCACGTCACATAAAGTGTTTGGATTCTCACATCTCTCGGGTGTATAGGTTGTATAACATGTATGGAAATGGGAAAATAAAACACTCTCTACCTGTCATAGCACATAGATTACTATAGGCTTGCTAACGTATCAAACCTCCACCACTTTGGCGTAAGCACTTAGGATAAACTATCAAAGAGGGCTTTTAAAGGATTGTAAAGTTAGGTGCAAGGGTATGGAAAACACGGTTTTATGGATATAGGGAATTTTACTGGTGGCAAGTCAATTATCTAAGTCAATCACATGTATAAGGTGGTGTTGCTAAGCCAAGACTCGACTCACTAACTTCTAACTCTTTTTGTATTTTTTTTCTCTTTTTTTTCTTTTCTTTTTTTTCATTTTTTTATACACTCTTGCCCTACCATCCATAAAATATACATCCATAACCAAGGGATTTATAGTTGCATCCCTACAGTTAAACTTTTAAATAATTAAAACTAACTAATGACCCGAATTAAAAGGATCAAAACACGTAGAGTACTTTAAAACATTAACGTACATATGAGGGTAATAACATTGACTTTCTTCTACATTACTCCATATTAAATAGTACTAAACCCATGAGTCACAATCGTCCCAAAATTGTATTTACAAGATATGACTCAACTTATCAACCATGTAATCAACTAGACAATTAACAAAGGATTTACATAAATGTTGTAACAATAATGTACTAAAGATGAGTGCATACAAGAAAGGCTAAGGCGATTTGGGTGTAACATTTGAGGGTGGATTGTAAACAATGCTCTTCATTAATATTTCGGAATCCACCGAAATATCACGAGAACCGCGAAAAGGATAGGCTCAGAAGGGTTAACTAGGGGTATCATGTACTAAAAATGAGTACGTAGCAAGGGTGTGGGAGAATTACTTGACCGGTGTAGCCAATGTAATTATAATACCCAGGTTTAAAACAATGGTTATCCTAATGCCACTTATCATTTAGTAAATCATAACTACACGAATGTAGTCTCACTAGCGATCTATGGATGTATCACAAACGTAAGTTCTAGAATCTATATACTACCGGTACACTCATAAGCGTTAAAGGTAAATGCTTTTTCCTAAATATCTAAAGCGAACCTCACATTTTTGGGGTTGAAATTTTTGAGTGGTAGGATTTTTGTGCTAGCTATATAATTCCTATCCATGAGACGTTTATTAAAACTAAAGTTTCACTTGTATATGTCATAAAAAAAATTAAATTTTGTGCTAAAATTACCTTTACAAGTATTTCTTTCGGTTTATTACACAATTACTTAAAAACAAGACAAATATCAAATAAGTTCTAGTTTCTAATGTATCCCTTTTTACCCTCGCTACACTTAAATTGAAAATTGTCCCAATGTTCTTAAAAAGTACCAAAGATATGATAACGGGAAAAATAAAAGAGATGAAAGAAACTAATATTCCCCTGATTAGCTCGGCATGGGCGATGTTGAAACATGGTTAAATTTTTCTCCAAGAAAATAAAGTGATAAGCTTCTTCCACCAATTTGCACTTGAATCTTCTTGTCCAATATAACCAGTAAATCACTAAGAAAATGAACACAAAACCTCGCATAAAATCGGCGGTAAACACTATATATGATAAATTAAATCCTAGAAAGCGAATAAGATATAATGCTTGCAAAATAAATGTTTACAAAATTTTTGAAAATTTAAAAATTCTGAAAATTCTCAAAAATTAAGTTTCGACAGAAAAACAAAAATCTGGAAAATTGTTTTACTACAGTTCCTGACACCGTCAGGTCTTAATCCTGACGCCATCGGGGTAGACCTGACAGAATTTTACGTTTTGTGTTAATACAAATATCGCCTAAAAACGTTATTTATACTTTACGATCTTTGCTAAGTTTTGTTAATGACAAAGTATGAACTTTAGCTAAAAGTAAATCATCACTTTAAGTGTTTAAGTCTTGTTTAACTAAGGTTTACATTTCCTTTTAAACTAAACATTGTTTTTATTTTTTAAATTAGAAAGTGTCTTGTCACATCACATTTATTTCTTAAAATAGAAATGTCACACACATTTAGGGCAAGCTTTGTCAATATACATTTATGGTAAGAAAGTGTGTTTGACTAACCATATGTTTACTTGAAAGTTTTGTGTTTGACTAGGTGTAATGAGATGTGACCTTGTTTGGTTTGGAAGATTTATTGCAAAACCAACTGCAGCCCTGACGGAACCCTGAGGGTACACGGGCGGAACCCATATGAGGGTTCCGCCGTATCCGCCAGACCTGCAGAATGGTTTGCTATAAATACCAAACCATTTGTTAGTTTTGAGTCATGACTTTAGGACATATTTTCATATACTCTCTCAACTAACTCAGTAACATTTGACTTGTATGATTCTTTTATGTAGCAAGGGACTTCACAAGATCATTCAAGTAGTTACAAGCTTCAACTCTAAAGTTGCAAGTCTTGCTAGCTTTGTCATGTATAAGCTTTGGTAGTTTATACTTCATTTGTATCATGTAAGTAGAAGTGATCGGTTAGTATTTTAGGCCTCAAAATACGTAGTGTGTCGGGAGTTGTTGTACCCTTGTAAAAGAACTAACGGGAGTGGTTGTACCCTTGGTAAAGAACTCGACATCTAGCTTAGTGTCGGTAATAGTGTAAGCAACGATGGGAGTGGTTGTACCCGTGTAAAAGAACTCGACATCTAGCTTAGTGTCGGTAAAAGTGTAAGTGATGTTGTAAAGGTTTTCTCCGCCGGTGAAAGGAGCTTATTGATTAGTGCTTATAACTCTCGAGTTGGAAACTCGGGGCGTGGATGTAGGGCAAGGAAAAAGAGTCCTTGTAGCCGAACCACGATAAACAATTGTGTTGTGGTTTGATCGTTTCTTTCTTTGTCTTTGCTTATTACATATTGTCTTTAGTTAGAATTGCTAATCACACGTAAAGTTTTTCAAAGAATCAAACAAGTAAAGTTAGAATTGTTATTCACATGTAAAGCTTTTCAAGGAATTGAACATATAACGTTGTGTTTATATCTTTAAGCAAACGTAAAAGTTTTAAAGGATATTCAAGCTAAAAAGAATTTAAAAAGCGGTAAACTATTCAACCCCCCCCCCCCTTCTAGTTTTCCACAATTGGCATCAGAGCTACGTTACTCAAGATCTTTAAAATATAGTGTATTTTAAAACTTGGATCGATCCATGGATTTTGAAAATCTCAAAGAAGGGCAACCTATTCAAAACTCACCGCTAATTGAAAAAGGAAACTTCCTTGAATGGAAAAGTAATTTTGAAAATTATGTGAAATCAATTGATCAAGATCTTTGGCATATTATTTCTTTTGGTGATTTCAAACCAAAGAAAACAAGTTTTTGAAAACCAAGATAACTATCTTAAACTTGATAAAAATACTAAAGCTAAAACAATGATTTATAAAGCTTTAGTACCGAATATGAAAGAATGTATTTTTGTCAAACGGCTAATGATATTTGGAAAAATATGTTAAACTTTCATTAAGAAATATGTCAAGTCAAAGATGATCAATTTGATCTTACATATGAATTAGAAGTTTTAGAAAAACTAATTGATAGATACTTAGTAGAAGTTAATACATGTGCTACTAGTTTAAATGTTTTAAATGAAAGTACAAGTGAAGATGAGTACGTGTGTCTTGATGAACTTGCTTGCGAATCATGCAATGTAACGGATGTTGACAAAGACAATGATCATGTGGTTGATTGTCAATTTATTGAAACAACAAGCAAGGTACATGTTGAAACCAAAGATTTTTGCTTTGACACATTCATCTTAGAATTTTCTAAATTAGAAAATGAGTCTAAACTTTTAGGTAACATGAACTTAAAAACTATCTTTAACAATGAGTCTTCAAAATCTTTTGTGAATAACTTTGAAAAGGATATCTTGTTAGAAGATAAAATGTCTAGACTTGAGAGTAATGTTGAAATTGATCTAGAATGTAAATTATGTCTAGAGTACAAACATGAGATTAAAAAGGAAAATGAGAAAGGAAAAATACTAGCAAAATTTAATGAAAGCTCAAAATCTCTTGAAAGATTGTTGAGGAGTCAAAGGGTGTTTGAAGATAAAACCGGATTAGAATTTAACTCTGAAGCATCATCAACTAGTAAAACAAAGCAAGTAAAATTTGTTAAACATAGAAGAGAGATTTAGAGATAATTCAATCTCAAATAGAAACTCATGATAAAAGGATTAAGATTATCATACTCTATGCTTTTATATGATTATCTAACCTTCTTGGATTCATGAGTAATTGAGTTTCCAAGTGTGTCGTCAAACCAAGATTTTATGCTTTGTGTTTATTCTCTTGATAGCATCTCTATGCAATTTAAAAGGTACGCATTACTTCAACTTGACTTTGATTGTCTCTTGTTTCTAGCATTATGTGTTGTAGTATGTATTATTAGTAGTATTCTAAAGTGTTTACCTGCTATTAGTAATAACAATGATTAGATTCTCTAAGACAAGGAATTTCGTCATTAGTACTAGTAGGAGATATAAGGTGTTTCGGTTCTTTAACCGTCAAGAGATAAACACGAGAAAACTCTTGAGTAAGTCTCACTCAACTCTTGCTTACAAGTGAGCTAACTAAGAATTTCCTAAGTGTTAAAATGTCTAACACTTTTGTGATGCTTGCAAAACAAACCTTTGTAAAACAACATTCTTAAACACCATACATTGGGTCTTAAATTGTGTTTTACTTCAATCACTCATTTATGATAATTTCACATAAAACATACAAGGTGAAATAATTCACATTAGCATACATTAGGATGTGTGGAAGAAAATGAGTTTTCAACATCTAGGATTTACACATCAAATGTGACACTTAGTCTTATGATGTTGTATCTCTTGGACTTTTTCAAAACAAATAGAGTTCATAGTGTCTTAAGTAAGAAAAACCAAAGAGTCGAGGAGTCGTTGAATATAACATTTAACGAGTGATCTCCTCCTTCTAAGATATCATCTTTGGTAGATGATGACTTAGTCGAAAGTCCAATGATGGCAAGACAAGTATGTTGTGTAAAACATTAAGAATAAAAGTAAAAAATAACATCTTCTCACCTTGATTCAATGAATCAAGCAAAATTGACATAAGTTATAAAACTTGATTTATAGGTCATAGTTGTGTCTAAACAAATTGAACAAAAACAGTTTTTGAAATTTAGAGTAAAACAACTAGTGAAACAAAATAGATTTCTCAAAGCAATCAAGTGAATATAGTGTCAATATTTGAAAGACTTTTTGATAATAAAAGCAAGCCCCAAAAGCAAGGAATTTTAACTTAAAGACATTCCTAGTTACTCTCTTGTTCTCAATGGTTAAGTTATTGATGACTTATCAAGAATGAGATTAGCAAATCCGTAGGTAAAACTAAACGTAGAGAAATGTTCGGAAGACTACTTGTTCTCTTAACAATTAGATCCAACATTATGTTTAGTGTTTGTCTATGTGCTCGTCTTTAGAAAAGATCCTTAAACAACTATTTCGAAAGAGCTTGTTTGGATTCATCATAAGGTACTACACAACTAGGATTATGGTATCCCAAAAGAACGGGAATAGAAACCATAGTGTATGCCAAATGGAATTATGTCGGTAATAAGTTGATAAGAAAAGCCCAAGTGGTACTTGCACTTTTATACTTTCTTACCCAATGATTCTCCTAAACACGTAAGGCTCTCAAATTAGTATCGGATGGAGAAGCACATCAACAAGCTCCACTTGAACAAGCTAATTCGTGTCAACAACGGAATTCTTTTATCAACATTGTTATCTCTTCAACAAAGGAAGCATCGACTTCAGCGACAATTCAATCCATTATGTTCTTAATTGACATATTGTGATCCATCATCATCGTCTTGGTAAAAATGTTCATTGAGGAACATCTTAACTAAGAAAGTCTTACACGTTAACCATTCTATCAACGTTTTCACAAAACCTCTTGAATGAAGAAGCATTCATCATCCCTAGGCTTAGTCGAAGACTCATAAGACCTAAAACCTTAGTTTTGAACATTAGAATAAAACCACAAAAATCAAGACAATCCCTTTTGAATTTTTCCTGCAGCTCCCACGGTACCCTCAGAACATACGGGCGGAACCCTCCTTTTGGTTCCGCCTGGTCTGCCAAAGCTACAGAATGTTTTATTTTTAATTTCAAAACCAAACACCCTCTTAACTTAATCATTCACTTTCAAACAGCCATCACCCTCTAAAAAACACATAACCATACGAAATTTAGGGCTTTCAATCCAATCTCTTCAAATCCAATCAACTTGGTAAGTGTTCTAATCATAATTACATTTTTGATTCAAGTATAACATTCTCATTTACATTCATTAACTAGAATCTTAGGGTTTATGCATAAAATTTCTTGATTCATGAAAAACTTGATTACTAGCAAATCATGTCTTCCATTAGTTAAGAATTGTATCCTTTTTGTTGTTACTTTGATTTGCCAAACACACCAAGTGCATTGTCTTTCAAAAATTGCAATCCAAGACTAGAACATAATTCTTCACCACATTGTTAAAACAAATGAAAAACATCATTGAAACATCACTTGCATAATTATCTCTTGAATGCTAAAGGGAATACATAACTAATATGTATTTTCGGGTACATTCAATCGAAGACACATTTAATTAGGAGAGTTTTGGTTATCTTTTGTTTTTATAACAAAACTTGCATAACAAAACAATTTGGGCATCAAAATGAGTCAAGATAACCAAGTCTCCACATTGTTTGCATATAGGAACACACTAGAACATCCACATTGTTAAAAGTCATTAACATATAATTTTGTGTTTTCTAGGAATCATCATGCCTCCCGCAAATTACTCCGATCACAAAGAAACCCTTAAGTACTTGCCTAAACACCATAGGACCAAAGGTCTCAACAAAGTACAAGTAGAAACCTTTAAGGCATTAGAAAAACGCTATGTTCACGAAGGTAGAACCATTGATCCATCCTTTCTAGAAGGAACATCTATTCGCCAAAGCTTTGCCGCAATCAACTTTGATTGTCTCCTTGATATCGATGAGCCAATTTGTCCTAGGTTCATATTAGAATTCTATGCAACCGTAAACCTCTCCACAAATGATTTTGGTAAGATATCATTAAACTTCACAACAAATCAAATACCAAATTTCATAGATTTAAAAGACTTAGCTATCATTTTTGGTGTCCCAAATGCGGGTACTTGTCTCTATACGGATAAGTGGCCCATTTCAAGCCTTGACTCGATTGAGCGTTTTCATCCGTACGACAACCCTCTTGCTAGTAAGGAAACAATTAAGGAACATCTCTTTGTTAGAACCTCTACCACTAGGAAGAATCGTTCGGAGAATATTGTGGATAAGGATCCTTTTGGTATGGAGCTCAATGAGCTTAAACCACAATTTAAGAAGTGGGAAGAAATTCTTAGAGCTAACGTCATAAGTACCATAGGAAATAGAGATCATGTCAACACATGCCTTTGCTACATGCTCTATAGCATTTCCACCGGTCAACCCTTCAACTTAGCCTACTACCTAGCCAAAAGAATGGCCGACATACCCTTAGTTGGAACAACCGCTCTTCCTTATGGAATGCTTCTTACTCGCCTCTTTAGAGCAATCTCACCCATTCCTCCTAACGATAATGGAATGCGCCTTGACTATTCTCTCGTTCCTCACATCTTCGTTCCTTTAAGTGATAAACGAGTTTTCAAATGTAAGGGCAAACATACTCGCTCACCTACACCATCATCATCATCATCCGACATGAGCGAGGACGATAAACTTCCTAACTCTAAGTTACCTCCTTTAGAATACCTTCAAGCACTCCCCGTCATTGACAATGCATCCGAAGAGTTCAAGCAAACCAAAGGAACTTTCAAGTGCTTTGGAAGGTACCTAAGCAAGCTCAATAAGAAGATAGACCGGTTGTGAGAAGCGTGATTAAGGAGTGTTTGACTTATGAAGGTTTTAGAACCTTTTATGTGTTAAACTATGTGATTTGTATTGTTTTTCACGTTCATGTTTTATTACGTTTGTTGGATTATGTTTGTATGAGCTTTTATGCATAATGAAAATATTTGAAGTGTTTATCATATTTTTATGCTTATGGTAAATTTCACTAAGTATAGTGAAATTCTCGACCTCAAGGTCAAAGTCCTATGGTATGTGTGTTTACGTGTCTGTTTTTTGCATTGCCTAACCAGAAATGCATTATCTTTTTGATTTTAGGAGTTTTCGAAAAATTTGAAAATCATCTCGCGGGTCAAAATCGCGGACCGCCAAATTTTTCAGGCTTGGCGGATCTGGCGGTACCCAAAATTGGGTTCCGCCAGTGTATTTTCTGGGCAACCCAGAAATGGCCCAACGGACCAGACGGAACCCAAAACAGGGTTCCGCCTGTGTATCGCGAGGGTTCCGCCAGTCACCTGCAGAATATGTTTGTCATTTTTCTTAACTTCAAAACTTGTAAAGTGTCAAACCATTATCCTAAGTGAGAAACATCTTCCATTAACTCCAATAACCATATTAGGACAACTCACACTCACTAAAACAATTAGGAAGTCACTTCCCTCCAAAAATTCAAATTCAAACATAACTAACTCAAGGAACCCTTTTAAAGGAACCTTCAAACCATTGAAACATTTTCAACCAAATCACATCCCATGATCACAAAGCATTGAGTGCATATGTTGGTCTTTCACTCCACCTTATTCCATTGGATTGACATGCAATGATTTGACATGTTCATGAAAACTTTGTAAATCATTTAAAACCTCAATCTTTGAATGGTAGAACATCAAATCCAAACACCCATTTCAACATCTTTTCCATCCTATAAATTTGAAAGTTTTGCAACAATTCAAATCACACCATCACTATCAAAACTTCTTCTCTCAAAACACCAAAACCACACCTTTGAAATGACTAAATCCAACACATCATCCGAGTCATCAAAATCCTTCTAAAAAACCACTAGGATTAGTGTTAAACCTTGTTGGTTCAACAAAACCGTCAAGTCAAGCTCATCATCTTCAAATGATGCTTCGCTTAACATTTCTTCACCTATCCAAGATTTCCTTAACCTCACTAACTCAACACCATCCCCAACACATTGTAATACCAATGTAATCACCTTTCAAGATTTGCTTAATCTTGATACTCCAACACCCTCTCCAACACATTGCTACACAAACATAGCCACCACTCCTCCACCAACTAGACCTTCAAGTGATTCAACATCACCTTCTCAACAAGCTCAACCAACAAAAACTTCATCACCTCAATCACCAACACTTACACCAATGGAACTTTTCCATACACCTCCAACATCACCACTATCCTATTTGGAAACATTAGAAGATTGGTGGTAAACAGTCAGAAAATATCAACCAAGTAATGGTCAACAAGTCAAACAGTCTAAACCAATACTCCGTAGAGTATAGTGTTTCCCCGGGTCGTTAGATCCCAACGAGGCGTGAAATCTGAAATAAAATGACTTTGAGATAAGGTGAATTGAACAGAAAAAGGGTTCAAGTGATTGTACTACTGAAATATAAGTTAAAATAGCTTTGATAAGCTATATCAACTAATATGTGAAAATCAGATAAGCACAAATGAAAAGGAACTAGAAAACGCGTACGTTTAATATTTAAACGTAAACATATGAACAAAAACGATTTTAACTATAGTAGGAATTTGCATGCCTTAGGGGCTTAAATGCAAATTAAATAAACTTAAAATATTTATTTTATAATTATTAATTTATTTAAAAGTTTAGAAAACCTAAAATGTAAAAGGATATAAAAATGTACGTTTAAATTTAAATAAACGTAAACGTACAAAACTAAACGTGAATTCTGACCAATATAACTCCCAAAAATGTGAAAATTATATTCTTAAAATCCTGAAAGTATAAGAAAATTATTAGAAAATGAAAATTATTTTTATAACTATTTAATTAATTATTATTATTTAATAACTATTTTTAATTATTTAATAATACACTAATAAATAAGAAAATGTAAAATAGGTCTAGAAAAATAAAATTAAAACTTAGAAAAATCTCAAATATTATAAAATTTATTTTAAAACAAAAATTATATTTTTCACACTATTTATCTAATTATTATTAATTAATTATTTAATTATTAATTAACTAATTAAACTGTTTTAAATTATTACAAATACTAAAAAGACTTAGATAATTAAGAAGATTTTTATAAATCTAATTAACCATCATAGGAATCCTAAAAAATTATAAAAAGTTTATAAAAAATATATTTAGACTATTTTACTAATTAATTACTTATTTATTAATTAAAATCTAATTAACTAAATTAATTAAGGAAAATAGGAAATGAACAATAGTAATTAGGAAGCTATTTTCTAGAAATACTTAATGATTTATAAAACTTAAAAAAAATATAAAAAGGTACTGTTATTAAATAAAAATTAATAAAACTATTTAATTAACTAATGTTACTTAATTATTAATTAAACTAGTTTTAATTATAATAAATACTATTTAAACAGTAAAAAATATGAAAAAATTATGGAAAGTATATTATATGATAAAGAAGCTAGGAAAAATAAGATGGGGCCAACAACTTATCCAAATAAGCTGGAATAAGCTAAAATGTGTGGAATAAGCAAAATGGGCCAATATGACTATAAAGGAATTGATGGTGCAAAGGTATACGGAACTGGTGCCCAGAGCATATGGAAGGGGGTGTTGTGTTATGCATGTATGCTATCCTAGAGGTCCCAGGTTCGAACCCCACATTTTGCACAATTCTTATTTATTTTATTTTTTTAATTTTCTTTTTACAAAACTATTTTATTAATAATTATAAGCAACTTTTACAAATGGAACTTTTTTATAAAAGCCAAATAAGCTCAGAATGAGCTTATTTGCTCAACAGTTGAGTAAAAAGCTAAAATTTGTATTTTAAAGTTACAATAAGCTTTAAATAAGCTACAAACTAAAAGCTAATTATGAATTAAGCTTATAATAAGTTTAGTACACTATTAATAAGCAGAAACAAACATGATTATACACTAAATAAGCTAATAAGCCAAAATAAGCAAATCCAAGTATACCACAGACCAAAACATGCCAAAAAGGCACCCTTTAGACCTCTGTGGGGTCCACAGAGGTAAGAGGAGGTCAAAAATGGAACTTGACCCTCAATGTTGACCAGGTTGACTTTGAAATAAGCCAATAAGCTAAGCTTATGGCTTATTATTGAGCCTTGGGTGGGGCTTGGTACTTGGGTGGGGCTTGGTACTTGGGTGTAAAACTTGAGTGCTCAGGTTTTGTTTCTGAGACAGGCAAAAATGATAGGCCAAATAAGCTATGGTCTGATAAGCTGAGGTCCAAAATAGAAGTTAATCCTAAAAGCTGAGCTTATAGGCTCTCCAAAAAGCCAATAAGCTATTCATATGGTCCACTAATAAGCACTCTACAAGACCTTGAAATAAGCCAAAGGTACTGAGGTTTCAGATTGCTGAGGTGAAATGGCCAAACTTAATGGGACATGCAGCCCTACCAAATAAGCTAAAAATGGCAAAATAAGCCCTGATATAGAAAGATAAGCTGCTTGGCTTTCCAAAAAGCCAAGAAACTTAAGGTAGGGCCCACTATTGAGCTATGTGCAAGCTTATGAAATTTGGTGATTATCCTGTGCACAGGGCACTCTTTCTAAAAATGGCTTAATGTAGAGCACTGATTAAGCTAGTAAAATAAGCTAATAAAAATTAATAAAAATACCTTAATGAAGATCAGCAACAATATTTTAATACCTTAAAAGCATAAGTACTGAAATTCAATATTAAAGCCTAGGGAAAATGATCTATTTTATTCAAAAATCTATTAACTAAAAATTTGACTTTTTAATTTACCTATCTAGTTTGACTTATATGAACTTTAATCTAGCTTTACTGATTGAATATGTTATAATAAGCTAAGATACAATTTATTTAAGCTATATTATCAACTATTTAGCTAAGTTGAGTAATCAAAAATCCAAAATCCTTAATAGTTAAACTGTGGTGGGGATTCAAAATGGATTTTGACTTTCTGAGTTCTTAGTGCAAGTTTAATGACTGATATGGTTCTAATATTACCTAAGTGACATAAAAATACCACAAGAAACCAAAGAAACTCACAATTGCTCAGTGAGTTATACTGAACCAAACACCCCTTAAAATGGATGAACTTATGATTTTCAAAGCAAAACAAAGTTGCAAACCATGAAACTGATTCCAGATTTTATATTATCATATAATAAGATCAATTGAGCATCAAACTTCAAGAACACAAGCCTAAACCACAGATTTGTCAAAATTGCAATTTAAACAGTGCAATTTCAAGTTTAAGCAATAATGATTTCCAAAGAACAAGCAACTGATTTTAAACACTAATTCCACTTAGTAATATCACAGGAACATGAAACTACAAAGCTTCAAGCATATAACTCACATACACAGTACATTGCAAATATGAGAAAAATAAGCTTACAAATGGAATAGGCTGAGAACTAGTAAACCATGGACCAAGAACCTTCCTAATAGCTTACCACTAAGCTTCTAACCCATGGGCAATCCATAATTTCCCATGCTCCAGCTATCTTTCACCATCTTCAATGATTTTTTATTTTTCACTATTTTTTCTTGATTTTTATATATTTTTGATTTTTATGATTACAACTACTTTTAAGGTTTCTAAAAGCTTTCAAAAGCTTCCTGAGGAGCTTAAGTGAGCTTGTGAGTCCATAACAACAACTATAAACACACAGAAGTACATATGAGATTTTTGATTAAAATTTGCATAAACTGAATTTGAATTGAGAAACTCAAATTGAAACTAAAAATAACTTTTATTTAACACTGAGAATCTTGGAATTACAACTTAAAAGCTTAAGGATACAAAGGAAACTTGAAATTTGCTAATACGATTTAAGAGAAACTAAATTACACTAGATAGATTGCCACACTGCTTCTTTTTTGATATATATTGATCTTTTTGCCTTTGTCGACATCCCTAAGACTTTCCCACTTGATTCTAGCCATTGGATTCACTTCTTTCATCAAAACTGTACAAGTGGCATTTTGGCGCCAAAATAGAAACAGGTGGCTAGGGGTTGTTTTATTTCAATTAAGGAAGTTTGGAGGGTTGTGGAGGTGTAAGGGACAAGGAAAAGTAGTTTTATATGGGATTAGGGCAAGTTGGGAGCAAAACAGGGGATGTGATATGGTTTGAAGGGAAAAAAGGGTGGGGATGCATTAAATGGAGAATGGGGTGGTATGATGAGGTGGAAAGGATGTGAGGGGGGAGTAGGTTAGCCTGCTGGGGGGTGAAGGTGGCACAAAACCACCTGGTTTTGGGTTTGCAGGTGTGGAGGTGGAGGGTGTACAGTGTTGGCGGGTTTGGGGAGGTCAACCGGGGTCAAACCCCGTTTTATTAATAAAGGGTGTTTGTTGGGCTTATTGCTGGACCAGGCCAAAAAGGGGGGTGGGCTTTGTAAGGGTTTGGATTGGGTTTTGTTTTAGGGTTTAATATTTAGGGTCCGGTTTGGTTTGTATAAATAAGCCCAAGGACCTAAAGTGTAATTTTTGGATTTTTTGGGGGACTGAACCTGTAAATATCACAATATTATCACAAGGACCAATTATGCCATGTATGAATAGTATAAGGTTTATTTTTAATATTTTTTCATTTTTAAAACCTTAAGGACTAAATTTGACATTTTTCAAACTTGAGGGACTAAAGTTGTCATTTTGTAATTTTTAACTTTAAAGGACTAGTTTTGACAACTTATGAATCCCTAAGGACCTTTGATGATATTTTAACAAGTTTTGGATTACCAGGGACTATTTTTGCCAATTTGCCAAAGTTCAGGGACTGAAAACTGTAAATTATGTGAAATATGTTGTTTTTCATCAGTTTTCAATCCTTTTGCATAAAAACACAATCCAGGGATATTTTATGTATTTTAAGGCATTCCTGTGTGTTTTCAGATGTTTTTGCAGTCTAAATGTGACTGAAATGATGAGTATTTACACACTAATCAATCCCCCACACTAAACTATTGCTAGTCCCTAGCAATCTTTTGAGAAAATTTTAATGGATTTTTGTCTCTTTACCAAAATCCATCACTTCTGGAGTAGCCAAATGTCTTAGTTCAAGTAAGAACTATGGTCCACTTGATAACCATGTGATTTTGAGCAAACCACCAGCTGTCAATGGATTTGTTTTGTCTTTACCAAAAGCCGTTTGCTTCTGGACTAGCCAACTCTTGATGGAATAGTCAACATCTTGGTGAGCTGATTACCAATTATGGTTTTTCCACTGCCTTTACCACAAGCCATAATCTTGCGGGCTAGCCAACTCTTTCACTTTTTAGGATATGGCGAGTTGAGATACCATACAATTTTGGGCAAATTGTAAGCCATAAACGGATTTGAGTTATCTTTACCGAGAGTCGTTTGCTCCTGGATTAGCCAATCCTTATGTGGGTTAGACATGGCGGACTGATAACCATTTATTGCTTTTCTAAGTGTGAAAAAACTTTAAATTTTGATCAAATGAGGGTGCTTGATGGAACATGTGTTTGAATTCATGAGAACCCCCCCCCCCCCCCCCCCCCACACTTAGAAATGAATATTGCCCTCAATATTCAAAGCACCGGGTGTTAAACCAATACTTAGAATGTAAGAAGGAAATATTAATAACCTTTATTTTAGTTTATTTACATGTTTTTTTTTTTTTTTTTTTTTTTTTTTTTTTTTTTTTTTTTTTTAAGATATATACATATATACAACATGTGGGGCATCTCCCCCACACTAGGGTGGTAGAAAAGAGAAAGAAGACAGAAATATGGGTGAAAACCCATATTGCTACCGTTTTTGATTACCGAGTCGCTAGCTTGACTCGACCTCGAATTGAATTGTTCATGAGGAAGCTACTGTTTTTGATTACCGAGTCGCTAGCTTGACTCGACCCCAAATTTAATTGTCCTTGGGGAAAGTTTGGAGATCCGGGACAACCATTGGTGGTATGTCCTCTCCAAAGTAGTGTTTCAAACGATGCCCATTCACTTTAAAACATGGAACGTTATTTTGAGATAGCTCAACGGTACCATATGGATAAACCTTAGTGATAGTGAATGGGCCAGTCCAACGTGTTTTGAGTTTACCCGAGAAGATCTTTAATCTAGAATTAAAGAGAAGGACTCGATCACCAACGTTAAAAACGCGGTTCTTTATTTTTGAGTCATGAATCTTCTTTGTCTTTTCTTTATAGATTAAAGAGTTCTCGTAAGCCTGATCACGTAGTTCATTTAATTCATTCATTTGAACTTTACGGTGATCACCCACAGTTTTGAGGTCAAAGTTAGCATGTTTCAATGCCCAGTAGGCTTTGTGCTCAAGTTCCATCGGAAGATGACATGTCTTTCCGTACACAAGCTTGTAAGGCGTACACCCAATGGGTGTTTTATAAGCTGTACGAAAGGCCCATAGTACGTCATCCAATTTATCCGACCAGGCATCATGGTTTTCTCCTACAGTCCTCTCAAGTATCCTTTTGATACCACGGTTTGAAACCTCCACTTGCCCACTTGTTTGTGGGTGATAAGCGGTAGAAAGACGGTGAGTTACACCATACTTTTGCATGACATTGTCAAATTTGTCATTGCAGAAATGCGTACCACGATCACTTATGATAGCACGTGGAGTTCCAAAACGGGCAAAAAGAGATTTCAGGAATTTCACAACAACTCGGGCATCATTTGTGGGTAAAGCTTTCGCTTCAACCCATTTTGACAAGTAGTCAACAACCACAAGTATGTATTTGTTTCCTCTAGATGATGGGAATGGCCCCATAAAGTCAATGCCCCAGATATCAAAAATCTCACAGACTTGAATAGCATTTTGTGGCATCTCATTTCTTTCTGAAATGTTTCCGTGACGTTGACAAGCGTCACAGGTTTTAATGAGAGCCTGGGCATCCTTATAAATTGTGGGCCAGAAGAATCCAGAATCAAACACCTTTTTGGCGGTGTAATTGGGACTATGATGGCCCCAGTGGGTCCAGCATGGCAAGCCTTGAGAATTTCAGTGGCTTCCTGTCCATATACACACCATCGGATGACTTGATCCGCACAGATTTTGAATAAGTAGGGGTCATCCCAGAAATAATGTTTGACATCCTTAAAGAATTTATTCTTCTGTTGGGTTGACATCGCTTTCACAACAAAGTTACCCGCATGGTAGTTTGCGAAGTCGGCAAACCATGGGGTAGTAGAATCTCCACGAAAAGCAACCGCATTGAGTGTTTCGAGAGGAAATGTTTCATTTATTTCATTTTTCTCATACACATCTTGATGAGGGTTCTCTAATCGGGACAGATGATCAGCAGCCAGGTTCTCAGCTCCTTTTTTTATCACGAATAATGATATCAAATTCCTGAAGGAGGAGAACCCAACGGAGCAATCTCGGCTTTGCATCTTGTTTTGCAAAGAGATATTTTAGAGCCGAGTGATCCGTATACACTACACATTTGGTCAAGATTAAGTATGTTCGAAACTTTTCAAAAGCATACACCACGGCTAATAATTCTTTTTCCGTAGTGGTGTAATGAGTTTGAGCTTCGTTCATAGTTTTGCTTGCATAGTGGATAGGCTGAAAGTGTTTTGTTTTGTGTTGCCCCAAGACTGCACCGATAGCAAAATCACTTGCATCGCACATGAGCTCAAAGGGTAAATCTCAGTCGGGGGCAACAAGAATGGGTGCTTCAGTAAGCTTTTTCTTCAATGTTTCAAAAGCTTCGATGCACTCAGGTGAGAAGATAAAAGGAGCATCCTTATCGAGGAGATGAGTCATAGGCCGGGAGATTTTAGAAAAATCTTGTATGAATCTACGATAGAAACCGGCATGACCCAAGAAACTCCTAATACCTTTGACGGTAGTAGGGTGAGGCAATTTAGCAATGACATCAACCTTAGCTCTGTCAACCTCAATCCCATTCTTGGAAATCTTATGGCCGAGGACAATGCCCTCTTTGACCATAAAATGACTCTTTTCCCAATTTAGACATAGATTGGTGTCTTCACACCTTTTCAGCATTTTTTCTAAATTGGTGAGACATGTTTGGAATGAATCCCCAATGACCGAGAAGTCATCCATAAAGACCTCCATTGTTTTACCGATCATGTCGGTGAATATGTCCATCATGCACCTTTGGAACGTACCTGGAGCATTACATAAGCCAAAAGGCATACGTTTATAAGCAAAGGTTCCATAAGGGCATGTAAAGGTAGTCTTTTCTTGATCCGATGGATCAATGGGGATTTGAAAGTATCCTGAGAAACCATCCAGGAAACAATAGTACTCGTTCCCTGCTAATCTCTCAAGCATCTGATCCATAAAGGGCAGCGGAAAGTGGTCTTTGCGGGTGGCGTCATTCAACTTACGATAGTCAATGCAAATACGCCACCCGGTAACCAGCCGAGTTGGAATCAACTCATTTTCCTCATTAGTGACAACAGTAATGCCACCCTTTTTTGGGACGCAATGGATGGGACTAACCCATGGACTGTCAGAAATGGGGTAAATCAATCCTGCATCAAGAAGTTTGAGAACCTCTTGTTTAATGACATCATGGATTTTTGGATTCACCCGTCTTTGATGTTGCACTGCGGGCTTGAAGTCATCCTCCATTAAGATTTTGTGTGTACAAAAATTTGGGTTAATACCTTTAATATCGGAGAGCTTCCATGCAATTGCTTGCTTGTGTGACTTCAAGACCTTTATGAGAGCAACCTTTTCCTCATTACTTAAACCTTTAGCAATAATGACGGGTAATTTATCATTACCCTCCAAAAATGCGTATTCAAGATGAGGAGGTAAGTCCTTGAGCTCGACCTCAGGAAATTCATCGTTTTTATCAACCGATTTAATTTCCTCATTATGAAGTTGTACGGGAGGGAGTGGAGGAGAATTGTCTTGATTTAGCAATTTCTCAAGGAGAAGAATATCTCCCTCCAGATCAATCTCAGTGTTATCAATTCCCGCTCGAACCGAATCACTTTTGAGAAAAGCCTCGACCTCTTCCAAAATGAAATCACTTCCCTCAAACGGAGTGAGAGAAGGGGAAGAGTCGGAAATGATAGGTTGAGATGATGGAGTGGAATCCCCACTCACAGAATTATGAGAATAACCAAGAAATTCTTGAGAGTACTCCTCTGAAGCAATGTCTATGATATCTATTTGATTAACTGCTTCAGAATCATAATTTGAGGAGTACCTCGAGGTTTGATCGAGGTTAAAGGTAACGGCTTCATTACCCACATGCAAGGTGATTTCTTGCTCAAATACATCGATAAGAGCACGGCCCGTTCTAAGGAATCCCCTCCCAACAATGAGAGGGACCCTTTGATCAGCATCGAAATCAACAACCACAAAGTCAGCGGGGAGATGGAACTTTCCTACTTTCACAAACACGTCCTCGGCAATGCCAAGAGGACGAGATATCGATCGATCTGCAAGCTCTAGAGTCATGCAGGTAGGAGTGAGATCCAGAAGAGAAAGTTTCTTCCAAACTGAGTAAGGCATTAGGTTGATGCTTGCACCAAGATCGGCCAAGGCATAGCAATCAACCATTCCTGGAAATACACAAGGTATTAGAAATTTTCCAAGATCTCCAAGCTTCTCGGGAAGCTTTTTTAAAAGAACTGCAGAGCAGTTCTCATTCAAGGGAGTCTTTGCCATTTCAAACAGTTTCTCCTTGTTGCTTAACAAGTGTTTGATTGTTGATGCAAATTTGGGCATCAGAATAATAGCATCCGCAAAGCTAATGTCAAAATGCAAATCTTGGAAGATTTGAAAGAATTTATCCATCTGGTGACTAGCCTTTTCGCGGAGCTTTTGCTCATTCAAACGTGAGGGGTAAGGAATATAAGAGGTAGAAGGTTTGGATTTAGGGGTCTCAACTGGGATATCATTGGGTTAAAAAACAACTCTTGGTTTTGGTTTGGGTTTCGGGACAACATGAGGTGGGACGTCTTGGGTACCCCCATTATGAGTAGCAAGTACTTCGTCCTTATTTACCTCGGTTTCATTTTCCACTACCTTGGGAAAAGAAGAAGAAGGGGTAGTGGGAACAGTGGGTCCGCATATGAAACTCCGCTCCTGGTTGTGATCGCCTTTGCATCGCCCCTCGGGTTTGCGATCGTGTTGCTCGAAAGTTTTCCATAGCCCGAGGGTTGTTCATTTAAAGATTTCTTGATTTCAGAAATCTGGCTGACCAACAACCTGTTTGTCTCTTCTTGAGTTTTCATGAACTGCTTCAACAACTCATCAGATGATGATTGTGGAGCTGGGAGAATGGCTTGTGTTTGGTTGGGGAAATTTTGGACTCGGTTATTTTGATTATAACCTTGTTGTGGTTGAAAATTTCCCTGATTTGGATTACCATTTCCCTGAAAATGATTTCCCGGGTTGAAATTGTTTCTGTTAAAGTTTCCTTGGTTGTGGAAACCTTGATTCTGTCCAGGATTGAAATTCCCTTGGTTTTGATAACCTTGGTTCATTCGAGGTTGGTTCTGGTTTCGATTTTGCAAATTCGGGTTTTGGTTGAACCCGGGTGGTCCCATATGTGTGTTAGCACGGTAACTTGGTTCCATTTGAGGACGGTATTGATTACCTCCCTGATTTGTAGTACCGGCTAAGGCATTGGCTTTAAAAGAACTACCATCGGTGGCAGTACAGTTGTAGTATGCATGTGGGCCACCACAAGTGACACAAACTTCCACCTTTTTTACTTCAGCATGTGAAGGGTTTTGTGTGAAAGTGACTTTCTTTTGGTTTGAGATAACCAAAGCTTGAATAGCGTCCGTGAGTTTGTCTATCTTAGCATCGGTGCTAGAAGTACTCACGGGAGATGAAGTAGAAGGACCAGCACTCACTTGGGAGTTATATGGCTTTGTGCGTGTAGTGTGGACTTTGGACTTATTTTCAATGATCGCTAAAGCTTCTTTAGTGGTTTTGCTCAAAAAATTACCTCCCTGCGGAGGAATGGAGAGAATCTTGGTCAGATTGACTCACACCATTATAGAAAGTGTCAATTTGCATTAATTCAGTGAAACCATGATGAGGACATCGACGAAGCAATTCTTTGAAACGATCCCATGCGTCACCAAACGATTCATCAAACCTTTGAGTAAATTTGATGATTTCATTTTTAAGACTTGTCGTTCTGGACGGGGGAAAAAATTCGTTTACAAATTTGGTAACTAAATCCTCCCATGATGCTATTGAACGAGGAGGTTGTTTTTCCAGCCAAATTCGGGCTGCCCCCTCAAGAGAAAATGGGAATAGAAGAAGCTTGACTGCTTCGGAAGGGACGTTCTTGTATTTGATGGTTGATGTAATTTTGTTAAACCATCGAATATGAGCATGAGGATCATCCCTCTCAAAACCATAAAATTGGCTTGAGGTTACTAGATTTTGTAACCCGGTTTTGAGCTCAAAGTATTAAGCCACAATGGCTGGGACAACAATAGCGTCTCCGTAACCCTCGATGGGTGCTTGGAGAAGCTCATTCATCGGACGGTCTTCCGCCATGATAACCTTTTTGTGGTAACAGCACGTATCTCAGATACGGCTGTTGGGGCAGAACGTCTACGGCGTCTTCGAGGAATTCTAACAAGCTCACGGAAAGGGCTTGTTGACCTAGAAGAACGAGTGCGCATGCACTAGAGGAATTCTGACAAGCTCACAGCGTCTTCGAGGAATTGTAGGTTCCCCTAAACTTGATCAAACATCACACAAATATGTAGAAGAATCGTGTAGAGAGAGAGAGAGAGAGGTAGAGAGGGAAAGAGGTGGAATGCTTATATTAGAAAACACACACTTACACACTTTTCTTACACAAGCGCGTGCACACACACAAATTAGACCATTTGTGTGGTTATATACTTCATAAGGCGCATTGGATGAGCTTGGGTTTGATGGACTTGGATTAAAATATTAGAAGGCTTACTTAACTTAACTAATAACCTATTAGCTTAGCCAAGTCCATGAACCCATTTACTAATCTATTACATTTGCTATAACACGTTACAAGTTTCTTAAACATATAATGATCATCACTTTTATTAATGCTAACAATTATATATAGCTAATCACATTGATAACGGAATACACGTGTTAAGCATGCGACTAACTTAAGAAATTAAGTGGCAAGTTAGTGGAAAACACACCAAAGCACACCTCGTAATCCAAAGTACATGTGTTAAGCATGCAAATAACCTTCAAAATTAAGTGACATGCTAGTGGAAAACCCACCCACAATCACAACAAACAGGGGCGGAGCTACGTAGGATCCACTTGTTGCACGTGCCACACATGATTGTTCTCGACGAACTGTAGGTTTTAAGTGATTTTTTGAAAGTGCTACTACACCCATTTGAACTAAAAAATGTGTTTCAACTGTGTTTTGAGATAGATAGAGAAATGGTGGAGATGGAAGATGCACAGTAGTATTCAATAATATTTTGTCTTATTTGTCACCTTAGAATTAGAAAGATATTCTCTATTATTATATTTTATTAGTGTGTAGATATAGAGATATGGGCTATTAGGCTATGCCATGAGTGATTTGGGAGTTTCTTTTTATTTAATGTAGTACCCTCATTGTAGCTTATATATAGTTCTCTTTTATTATAGTTTTTTTGTTTTTTTTTTTTTTTGTTTTTTTTTTTTTTTTTTTTTTTTTTTTTTTTTTTTTTATTGAGTATTCATTTATTTAGCTTTTAGTTTGTGAAAAATATATAGTTGTAAAGATTTTGCATACTTTTAAATTTTTCTGTGATTTTAAAAACTTGTATTATTTTTATACCGTGTTTAAATTACTAGCATTCGACAATAATAATAATAATAATAATAATAATAATAATAATAATAATAATAATAATAATAATAAAAACTAGTTTCTTTTTAATAAATAGACAACTAAGGTGTCATTTGTTTTTTCAAAGCTTTTACCTCTTCATCTGCAAACCATGTCTGCAGAAGAAGAGGTACATCTAAGCTCTTCATCTGCAAGAAGAAGACCGTCTGTTTTTTGTGCTATTAAAGTTTTTTTTTTTCTTTTTTTTTTACTAGTTTTTTGTGCTATTAAATGCAAAACAAGCAATCGCTTAAAATACTGAATATTAAAGACAATACATAATGGTTCAAAATATACCAATATCGCTTAAAAGATGGAGTATTAAAGACAATACATATGGTTCGAAATATACCAATACATAATGGTTCAAAACATAAAAATTGCAAAGTACATAAATTATCAAAATACTACAAATATGTATCAATTAGAACCCAAGTTAAATCACTTGCATTAATTGTTGCGCGATTTGATCTCTTAAATTAGTCATATATTGTCGATCTGATGCATTCCCTTGTGGTTGAACAACTTGATTTTCTTCATCAACTTCAACTAATACGTTGTCATTCTCAAGTTGCACATCTGATTGCTCATATCTAGAAAAGAGTTCATCATCTAAACCCTCGTTGCGTATAAAATTATGAAGTGCAAAACATGCAATCGTGATATTTCATTGTACCGTAAGTGGAAAGGGTGCCATCTTCTTTAATATTGGAAAACGTACTTTCAAGACACCATAAGCACGTTCAATCACGTTTCTAAGTTTTGCATACGAGTGGTTGAACTTTTCTTTACTATTCAATGCACGCCTTCGCCGAATATCTCCTAACCAATATCTCACATTGCGATATGGTGCCATAAACCCCCGTGTGTGTGCACAGGCGACATCACAAAGATAATATTTATCTGTAAATGTTATATAATAATTAATATTTAAGTAATAGTTTAAAATAAATCCAAACTATGTATGTATGTATTTTATGTATGTGTATGTATGTACTTAGAGGGGGTAATGGAAACAGTGCATTAGGATTTCTTATTGCTTCTGATAAAATTCTGGAATCATGAGCTACCCCTTCCCATCCAGCAACAAGAAAAGTAAATATCAAGTTAAAGTCGCATATTACCAAAACATTTGGATAACAATCCCCATTTCCTCTCCCTTTATATAAATGTTGCTTGTGTTTAGGGACACAAGCATGTATCAAAGTTCCATCTAGTGCACTGATAGCTCCCTACATAAACGAAATTAGTAGTCAAAATTTAATGTCAAACAAAATGTCACATCACTAATATATTTACTAATTATCTTAAATATTTGTCGTAATCTCCTATTATGGCCCGGAACGTTTGAATTATGATTAAAATTTGTTGATATTATAATCTCCTTAGAAAACTCCACCATTTTAGCCAATACTTCATGAAAAAACTTGTGAATTGTTTGCGTTGAGTGTTGAAATTGGTTTTTTATGACCACATACCGTTGATTGTGACCTAACATCATCAAGAACATAGCCATTTTTTCTTCAACGGATACATGCTTGCTATCTTTTAACCACCCTTTTACTCTAAAACGTGTGCAAAGAAGAACAAAGGAATCACGTGATATGTGTAGCAACTCAATACACTGTCTATCATTTCCTTGCAATAACTCTAATATAAACTGATGACCGGACATTGCTGAAGTAGTATCTCTTTATTGTTTTCCTTTCCTTGACCAATACTAGCGAAGATATGTATACATAACAATAATGAGCACAAGTTTTTTTTTTATTTTTTATTTTTTATTTTATTTAATTATAATCCATAATAAAACCTGTTCAAATATAAAAGAAAACAAAAATAAACTCATGGTTCAAAATATCATATATATACAAAACTTAATAATGTTTTAAACTACCAAACACATAAAAGGTTCAAACTACCGAATACATAAACCATATAAACGTTCTAAATACCGAATACATAAACCACATAAAAGGTTCTAAATACCGAATACATAAACCACATAAAAGGTTCAAAATATCGAATACATAAACTACATAAAGGTTCAAAATACCGAATACATAAGCTACATGAATGTTCAAAAACATATAAGGTATGAAATAGGAAACAACTAAACCATGTTACAACCCCTTTACGATCACCCTACTTGAAAATTCCGAATGTTTTACTCGTCATTTCAATCAAGCCCTTTATGATGTCTAGGTCCGATGTAAAACCATCCATGCCTCTCTCATGTCTCTTGATTGACCAAAAATATTAAATGCCGCTAAAAATAAAGGATCCAACCATGGTAATCCAACCAGTTTCAACTTTCATAACATTCACTTGATGTTGGCCCATCCTTGGTTTTGACCATAAGTCTCAAGGCACACTGCATATCCACCGCCTGGTCATTGAAAGTAACACGAGAAGTCGTTGCATTTTTCTCAGGCCTAACTTCATCATGTAACCTTTGTGTACGGGAGTTCCCATCATCTTCATCATCAATATTTACGTCAACCAGAGGGTCATCGTTGATATCAATTGCCCCAACACGTTCCCTCATAGCCGATGCCCCGGATGCTAATGTGGCAGACGCTGATGCCCCAGACCCTTATGAATTGGTCCATTGACCATCACCATTGGGGGAAATACTTTGAAACACAATTTCACATAGTTCTTGGTAAGGTAATGGATTCGATTGCAAAGATCCCTCTCTTTTATGAATCTGTACCCAAATTCCAAAGAATTTCTAGATAAGTTATTTTTGTAGAAAAAATGACATAAGTGTTAAATATCTTAGTACTACACACCTTCTTAAAGTCTTCCCATTGTTCGGGTGTTAGGTTAAACATCTTTGTTTACGGGTTATAGATGTTACCTGTTTTGTTCTTAAAGTAAAGCCATCCATCATATTTCGCTTTTAAATTATCAAATCCGTTTTTCATTTATTTTTGTGTGAATTCCATGCCAAACTTGTCTTTGAGCACCCGGCCTAACCTAACCCAAGACGACCTATACAAGCTAACGCCATTTCTATCGGTCGTTTTCATCTCTTCAATGCACGTGTCTAGTAAAACTTTGATCATTTCATTGGACCAATTTTTACATGGCTTGGGACCTTCCATTGTAACTATAACAAATATACATAATGAGATCATTATTTACTTCATATGCTTTGATTTTTAAGTAAGCTAGTTAACTGATGTATGCTAGAAACAATATACTATGGCCAGTAGGAATGTTGCTTTTCCTGATGTTAAATCCTAAAGGTAACTATATCAGTTACAATATTTTGTTCATACTTTCACCTATCCTAAAACTTGAAAAAGGAAGAGAAAAGGTATAAACGCAAAGGTTTAGAACCTCAGTGTCAGATACTATATTCACATAAAAATAGCATGTTGAATATGATCAGATACTATATTCACAGTTGTAATATCAATACGGTAAATAGACCAGAGGACAAAAAACAACAACTAATGTCATTTATACAAATAGCATGCTGATTTGACTAAACTAATCCCTAGTTATGCTACTTAAACGTTGCTGATAAACTTATTCTAAAACTTATTTACCTAGTGTACTTGACCTGAAAATCAAAGTTTACTTTCTTATGAAATAAAGGAACCAATAATCTGAGTTATTTACTCAGATAAGTTTATGATTTCTAACAAATGTAAATGTGCAGTAGAACAAGCGTACTACTTAAAGTAAATTCTCACCTTATGCAATGTACCTTTTTTTGTAAGCAAATAACCACATATTTTAGTTTTGAGAAAATTCTAACTCAAGGGTAATGTGCTATAAAGCTAATGACTATTTGGGGCTTATACTTTCACTTTTGTCCAATTTAAAAGTAATTAACCTTTCAAAATCTTAAATAAAGGTAAATAACTTTTTAGAATGTTTAAAAAGGCAATTTCAGCATAACTACGTTACCCTTGCCATTCACTTCTACGTTACCCAAAACACAAAAAGCTACGTTTGACCGGCAAGAAACCATCTTTTGGGTTAAATATGTTAAGGCAACTCTACTGATTACCACATTTCAAGAAAAAAAGCAAAGGTTTCCAGCAAATATGTTTACATGTTTTCCTAGTAATTTTTCGACCATTTCCATTTCAACTTAGCACTCATAATAAAGATATGTTTCTAGACGATACCAGTAGTTAAGGCATAAACAAGAAATTCATGACAATATCTGTCTTAAGAAAGTTATAAGCTGATTGATGCACAAGCAAGGTGACTTCTTAAAGCTTCTTAATCTTTTTTCTTTCTATGGTCTTTAACTCTTTTGTTCCAACATCTTTACAAGATGCACACAAAGAACATCTTCCACGTGTCCTAGACAAAATGGTCCCTAACAATTTCATAGCATGTGTTAACTATCTCCATGCCTTACTATTCCATCTTTCGATATTGTACTTACTACTTACTAACCAATGAACAAATTTGACATCCAACCATATATTCAGTCACACCATATAGCAATCAAACACGATACTTGTTACAAATGTATCCAAATCAGCTAAAACTTACTACTATCTGTAACACGATACTTGTTACAAATGTATCTAAATCAGACCACTATAGCCTGTGTCAAACTTCAAACAATGTCTAATTTCGCCCATAAAGTTCAGCAAAGTGCCCATTAACAAATTGTATTAGTAAAACATATGCATACCTAATCTAATCTTAAATGTATAAAATCAAGTCTTAACATAAAAAGTAACAACATAAAGAAGCCTAACATATTTTTCCCAATCTAAACATATTCAGCTACTTTGATCAATAAAGTCATCATAATAACATAGCATCATTTAATATCATAGAGATATGTAAACAAGAAGCCAATGACCGCAAAAAACAATAGCTACAAGATCAAATTTCTAACATACCCACAACTTTAAATGATGAAATGGGTACTCAAATATCATGGGTTAAAGTTCAAAACCTCATTTTTGACATACCCACAAACAAAAGAATGAAAGAAAACCCTTACCTTTTATGGCGGCTGAGATGGTGGTGGCGACGGCTGGGATGATGGTGGCCGGCGGATGGGGTGGCGGCGGCGGCTGGGATGAGGTGTCTGTGATAAAATGAGTAGGGTTTGTCAAATGAAGAGGTAAGAAGTGGAAGGAGATGTCTGAATTTTGGAAGAGGAAAAAAGTTTTTTTGTCTGAAAAAAATAAACATGTTCCTCTACGCGCCTGCAGAGGACATAAGTGAAAAGTGGCAATAAGTGATTATTTTGAAAAAACAAACAAGACCTAAAACTGAGAACTATTCATGAAGAAAAGCGATCGAGAATCGTGCTACACACAATTTAAAATCCTGCATCCATCACTGACAACAAAACTAATTTTTGAATCCTTTTAAGCCGACGGGTCGGCTTGGCTCGGCTTGGAGTGTGAACAGTGTCGGCTCAAGCCGCAGTTCCATAATGCATCCAAGCCGTCCCACTCCATCGAGCCAACCTTCTAATCGGCAACTCCGAAATAATGCTGGCCCCTATTTCCACTTCAATGAATGTTATCTATACTACTATATAATGCATTTGGGACTATTCTATAATTAGAAAAGCTTAAAATTCAGATTTTTTCTTGCTTATTATGGAAAGATTTCAAAATTAATTTGTTAGGAAGCAAGTTAGTTAGGATTTATGTTTAACCAACTGCCTAGCGCAGTTGGCCACCTTGGGCCCTTCTGGGGATTGGGGGAAAGGTTGTTACCCAGGGTTCGATTCTCGCTAGAGACGAATCTTTGGGGTTTTCCTTTCAGGCGGACGAGGAGTGGGGAAACCTGGGCTTATGCTGCAGGGACGTGAAGGCCAAATACCGCTGGTGGTTGAAAACCCACCTACTAACTGTAACCACTAAGCCGATACTAACAAAGCCGTTCTAAAAAAAAAAAAAAAAAAAAGAAAGCAAGTTAGTTAGGAAGTTTGTTAGGAAGCGGTTGATTGTTCAAACTAAAAGTATTTGGCTTAACTATCTCTAATATCTCTACTTATAAAGCAGGGACACAACTAAACATATAACCAATTAACGCAAATATAATCACACGGTACCCGCCGCCGCATTACGCGGGTACCATTCTAGTATAGTATAATTTATATACTGTATATATTAAAAGCAAAACATATAAACAAATTTTTTCTACAAATTTAGATAGATCTTTGGTAGAAATCTTTCCATTAAACCACAATAACTCGAGAAACAAACAAACCATCATGCTTTTTTACCGACTGAAAAGTACAAAGTACAGACTCAAACTCTAACTCTAACTCTAACTCTAACTCTAACTCACGGAACTCAAACCACCAATTAACCAAAACCAAAAACAGATCTATTTCAAATCCGCGCCTCCCACCTTTCTTTTCTCATCATCACTCTCTTGTTCTAAACTCACATAATAATTCAAACCCTAATTTTAAATCAATTCAAATCATCAATCCATCACGTTAATTGTCACTAATTGACGCTTAATTTCACGAATCTGTGAAAAATTAGGGTTTTTGAGCGATTTTTGTGGATTTTGGAAATTTGGGGAATTTTTTTTAGGGTTTTTGATTTTGCAAGCTGGCTATGGATTACGAACCTTATGATAGTAGCGGTGAGTTGTTGTACTGGTGTTCAATTGCTTTTATTTTATTCTTTGTATAAATTTAGGGTTTTTATTTTGTGCATTGTGATTGATTTTATTGCCAGCATTGCTAATTGTGTTAAAAAGATTGCTTTTTTTATATGTTGTATCTGGTTTTATTTATTAATATTTATTAATGCCAGCCAGCATTGCAGCTATGCAATTTAAAGTTGAATTTAGACCTTACTTATTTGTTTTGCTCCTAATAAGAGGGGTCCTTGTGCGGGGCCTTTTTGTTAAAGAATGGTTGGCGTGGGAATTGTCTGGAAAGCCCCTTATCTTATTGATGGAGCTCGAGCAGCTCATCGGAAGGGAATACTAGTTCCCTGACTTAAGGGTTGTAGGACTTGGTAGAGCCTTGCCCGGGTAAGAATTAAGGAATAAGGGCAAAGGGCTGTTTCTTACATTCTTTTCACACATCCTAAATAGAAATTGATCTACCATGCTAAAGAGGGAATACCAGTGACTTAAGGGGTGAAAGACTTCATACTTCTGTATGTTAGTAGAGGCCGTGTTGCCTCTTCTATTGTTTCATAGACATTTCTATAAAGTTCCATTCTGTTTATAAGACTATGGATGAAGGTGCAACCATAATATCGTTGTGCTTATGGTTGGTAATGTTTGAATATCACGACATCATAAATGGTATAGATATCTTGGATACACACCGTCTTTACACACCTGAATCTTGCTCACCTAGATTGCTACTCTTGGTGGAGATGCATTACGTAGCTGATTGTGCTAATTTGTTGTTTCAAAGTTACAAGCATCTCAGATTCTCAGTCAAAAGCTTTTCTGCGACGAGAGTGAACCGAGCATGGGTGGTCAAATAATCTAACGTGAATCTCGGAATCTATTTCTGTGATACCATATTTCCCTGGTTATTAGAATATGCCCTATTTCCAGGGTCAGTGATAATGATATATATAGCAGCCCTCTCACTCTCATGCATGATCCATAGTTGTCAATAGCGAATAGCGGTAAATAGCGACGAGCCACCTATATGCTACGTAGCGAATAGCGATAAATAGCGACCGCTATTTGTGTTTAGCGATAAAATAGTAGCAAAATAAAAAGATGTTTTACCATTCAACGCATAAACATTTGTAAACATTCAAAACACCAAAATAGCTAAATTAGTCTATTAGTAATCATCTAAATCATCAAATGTCTCCAACTAATCATCATCATCGTCATCATCGCCACCAAGGCCATCCACAGTCGGCTCAAAATGTTTATAAGCCCCAACATCATTTTCTTCAGCATCCAAATCACCCACATCTTCATCTTCATCTACTAAGCATCTTCTTTTAGGCCTTGATCGAGATGTGGAGGCCTTGCCACCCCTTTTACGCCCATAGTTACTACCACTTTTACTTCCACTCGGCCTCCTACTTGCCCTTGTCTCATAAGCTGCCTCACCCGCACCAGTAGCCTCCGAAACATGACCCCATCTCAAATCTTCACCCTCAAACACCGGGGCATTTGCTTCATCTTCATCATCGTCCGATTCGTCCCCGCCTCATACATCCATCGACAAAACTTTTGCACATATTCCAATCTCAGCTTCTTTTGGACTTGGGCATGTTCTTTACTTCCAACTAAGTGCCCGCCTTTTTTCCCCGATGTGGTCGATGGCTTGAACATCGCATCTAACGGGCCTTTCATTTTTTTATTAGCCATTGAAGATGTGGTTGACATTGGCCTCTTTCCCTTTGATTGAGTAATTTCTTCTTCATCTTCATCTTCATCAGCTTCTAAATCAATTACATCATCATCAAAATGTGGTCTATTGTTCAACAATTCTTTTGCTAGCTTTTTCTTTTCAAACTCTTCTTTGAATAAAGCCTTCACTTGGGCTGGAACTTTTGTACATTTCGTAACATCTGGTGAATCACCAGCAAGATGATGTTTTTGTCTTGTAATCCCCCCTCTGGAAACAAAGGAACAGAAATTGCACTTCACATGATTTTTAGTCTCCTCTATCAAACTTGCATAAGACCACCCTATGTCATCTTTTCTACCCATTTTGTATTTCTGTTAACAAACACAAAGATAATTACTAATTAGACAATGCAAAGTTGGAATTAGATGATTCTAAGTTGGAATTAGATGATTCAAAGTTGGAATTGAAGATTGGAGAAGTAATTACCTGAAGGTGACGGCGGCGGCGGCGGAGGTGATGGCCGACGGTGACGGCGGCGGTGGCGGCCTGCCGGAGTTGATGGCCGGAGGTGACGACCGGTGGGATTGAAGATTGGAGATGTGAATAGCGGCTGAGGACCGCTTAATTGAAAGAATATAAAAAAAATAAACCCTAATTTTGCTTTTATACTTGATAGAAAGAATAAAAAAAAAAAAAAAAAAATTCAAATCTGTCGCTATTTGGTCGCTAAATGATAATAGCGACACTTGGCCGCGACGCTACGTAGCGCGCTATAGCGACCGCTATCGTCGCTATTGACAACTATGGCATGATCCCTTTTGGAAACCATGCATTGTTTCCCCTTTTTGAACTATTCTCCTCATTTGATGAGCTCAGAAAATAGCACATTAGGATAATTCATATTTACACCAAGTAGGTATAATCCTGTATTCTTGATGTCAGTTTAATAATGAAAATTACCAATGTCTTATTCAACCCCTCTTCAAGGATAGCACACTAAACAAAGAATTGGCATCTTTCTTGAATAGGCTCATAAATTGTGATACTTTGTAGAAGTCGTAACCAATTGGTGCTGTTAGCTGATCCTTCTTTTGAACCTAGCTAGGAGCCTTGCATGTATCTGAAAGTAACAAGTAATGTATATGTTTTTTGAGATTTATTATGTGATAGTTCTCGATGCTTTTAGGTTAGTTAACACATAATAATGCCTATGCGGACTGACGTCGGTTATAGCAGAGGTAGTACATCTCATCATTTCATACATGAATTGATGCAAAGATAAGGCGCTCTGAGGATTTGTATATTATTTAATACCATTTAAGGGGAAAACCCTACCTCATGCTCCAATTAGCGATCAGTTGCTGTTTTTAGCTGCTAGGTTTTTGATGCTTTGGGCATTAAAAATTACATGCACGTATATATTACTTGCCACATTCTTTTTCTTCTTCAGTTTTAGCATTCAGTTCATATTTCATTATGGCCTCACTTGGATTGGATGATGACCTTGAGCTGGTAATTTGTCTCTATTGCAGGAACAGAAGATGATGATCTTCCGCCGTCTCATCAAAATAGAATTCCAAGAGGTGGGCATGTTGCAGGTAATGGAAGGCCTGCAGTTATGGGTTCTGTACAGTATCCTAGAATGCATGGGGACACTGATATGGAATCCCAAATTCACCAACTGGAGCAAGAAGCATATAGTTCAGTTTTACGAGCCTTCAAAGCTCAAGCAGATGCAATTTCGTGGGTATGATTTGCTATTAGTTTGAACTAATCTGATATCTGCATGATTTTTTTTTTATCAGGGTTTTGTCAGATGTTCACTAAAATATATTTTTCCAGGAAAAGGAAAGTGTAATAACCGAGCTCCGCAAAGAATTGAGATTGTCTAATGAAGAACACAGAGAGCTTCTGCTTAAAGTAAATTCAGACGATGTTATCAGGAGAATAAGGTCCAATAGTGTTAATTAGGCCTACTTTGTCATCTTCTGACGAGGAACTTATTTTTTCTTATTTCTGTCAACGACTGATATATTGTGTCATGACATTAGGGAGTGGAGACAGTCCAGCGGGCTTCAACCTGGGATGCTCAATCCAGCGCAAGCTGTTCATGATCCATTACCAAGCCCATCTGTCTCAGCAACCCGTAAGAAGCAGAAGATGAACCCCTCAGGACCTTCACAGTCATTTGGTGCACCGCCACCACAACATCTCCCTCTACCGACTTCTTCATCTGCCAGAAGAGGACCCGTGTCAGGGACGAAGGGAAAAAACAAGAAATCTGTAAGCTCATATTTGTGATTATAAGTTACTACTACGTATTTCTGTAATATGTTCCTTCTCAAGGTCACACCTTTGTTTCTCCATGGCCAGGTGATGGGTGGAGCGTCTTCAATGAAAGGCCAGCACCCTCCACCAAGCTCAACTGGGAGGGGCCATCTTGGTAATCGTGTGAATTCAGGTGCACTTGCAAATGAGGCTGCGGAAACATCATCATTCTCGCCGTTGATTGGGAGAAAAGTGAGAACCCGTTGGCCAGATGACAACAATTTTTATGAAGCTACAATAACAGATTTTAATCCTGTTGAGGTAATTTGATTTCGCAACATGCGTGCAATAATTCAGTGCTCCAACCCAGAATGTTGTGCTGAAAATCTTTCTATACGATTTTCAGGGTCGGCATGCACTAGTGTATGATATGTATACGCCGAATGAGACATGGGAGTGGGTCAATTTGACAGAGGTAACTGTTAATATATCAATCACTGTGTAAAACTAATGAGACTTGAATGCATGATTGGGGTATATTTATAGGCAAGCTGGGTTTAGCGCTAGATGCTTCTAGTGCTTATACACTGAATAACATGTTTTTGTGCTGATGACATTTCTAATTTTGGTCTTGTCAAGTTTCCTTCCATTGGAATAGCTCTGCTGAAACGTTTTTGTGTGGTAATAAACTTATGACGACGTTTATACCTTTGTAATTTGTCATCTGCTGAATCAAGAATTATATTTTTACAAATATTTTTTTGGCACTCTTTTCTTACCATTTTAAAGTTTTTGGCTATTTGTGTATGCTTCGATGTATATCAACTTAATTTTAAAAACTCGTGTCCATTTGACATTAAAAACTAGCTTGTTCAAACCTCCAGAATTTAATGGTTCTCTTCATGATACAGCCATAGCATAAGTAATGGCTCCATCCTTTCACTTCTTGGTGGATTATATATTTTGCGATTTTGTTCTAGTTCTCACATGCTAGTAATTCTGGTCTTTTGCTGCTCACGTTTTTGTTCGTCATTTTTAAAATGTTATGTATACTGCTATGGTTCTAGTTACTTTTATTTTGTTCTTACAGATATCTCCAGAGGATATACAATGGGTAGATGGCCCAGATCCTGTGATATCTCATAAAGGGGGCTATGGTGGGCCAGGTCATGGAGTGGGTAGACCTGCTGGACGTGATAGTGGTCCAGGTGGAGGAAGAGGTAGAGGGATGACAAAGGGTCAAATAAGAAAGGATTTTCCACCATCACAGAATGGGATAGGAAAGAAGGGTCTGGATGATATTCAATTGCTTCAGACTGATACGTTAATAAAAGAGGTAAATCAATACATAACCAGTATGAATTGGCGATACTGTTTGCCGTCTTTTAATATTTCTTATAGCTCATTTATTGATTGACATTGCAGGTGGAGAGGGTATTTGGCTCAACTGATCCGGATCCTCTTGAAATCGAGAAAGCAAAGAAAGTACTTAAGGTTAGGAAAATTCCCTTTAAGAAATGGGTTCTTTTTTTTATTAGAGGTGTCAGTTTAAGCCATTGACTTATAAATGGGATGCTTTGGATTATTTTCTATCTTTAACGGGTCCAGCTAATGTATTAACTAAAAAGCTAACAAGACAAATAGGTTGAAGTCATCCATAGTGTATTCAAATGCACTAAAAACTTTGTTAATCACTTCAATAATTTTTGTTTGGCAATCATGTTCTGCACATTATATATTAAATAAAAAAACACGGTTTTAAAATGTGTTTGCTTGTCACCTCAACCCTTTTAATTTTGTTACCAGCTCGCTTGACTCACCCATCTCGCCACCCCTAGTTTTTAACTGTGGGTTACAATTCTCATTAATGTTTGATATACAGGAGCATGAACAAGCACTAGCCGATGCCATTGCAAGGCTTGCAGATATCTCTGATGGAGAAAGTGGTATAAACTCATTTAACTTGATACTTTAGTTTCACAACATAGACATGATGCATAAATCAACCTTCCTATTTTTGGGTTCATTTGGATTCTTTATGATGAAAAACATCACATCTAGAGTATTTTGTATAGTACAGTTGTGAATAAAGTGTGATAAGTTGCTTTGCAAATTTCCTGTGGCAAGTGCTCAATAAAGTTTTACATTCTGGAGCAATTCTTATACAAGTCTCGCTTGCTGGGGTTGCCTCTATAAGAAAGGAATTCATTTTCTTCTTAAAAATACCGAAGCACGACTGAAGCTAAATTTGCATTTGGAATTGGTTTTGTTGGACATAACATTTTCATAAAAAACCTGTCATTTGTTGAAGTTGACATCAGGGATGACGGGAATTTGTTCAAAGTAATCTATCACACTTTTCCAGTTAAAAAATGACCAATCCTATTGTTGCCTTTCACAAAAAGTACTCAATCCTGATTCCGTTCTTGATTTTATAACTTGTGGCAGATGAAGGTGGCCGATTTATGCGTGGACAACCAATGAGTCGAGAATAATTAGGAGTAGTAATACTAACGGTTAATGGCATGGGACATGGTAAGAGGTCGTTGTGTCACTTAGATGTTTATTTTAGGAATAGAGGCTACACAATCACAATGACATTCGATAGTAGCAAGGCATTGTAAAATATCATGATGGTTGATTGTTGATCGTTACCCCTTTTGTAATGTGTAGTAGTAATAGTGGTATTTTGGGTTGGGGTATGTGATGGTTGAAGAAAAGGGTAACTTATCATGGAAAAGAGAGTCATGTTCTTGCTTTGTATAAACTCATCTGCATTTTTTGAGTTGTTAAGATTTTTATGCACTCCAATTGCTGATCTGTATTTTCTTGGATGCTCATTTTGTTGGATAGCTTGTGTACCCTCGATTGTAGCTGTTAAGTGTGATATTCGCGTCCAACAAGTATACACATGAACAATTTATTTTTGCCCTATCAGCCGTTGCTAGATTTGTGCTTAGATCTCTCATCAAACTCTTACACTATGTTCTTGAGTTATTTTAAGAATGAAAATGAAAGACTCTTACACTATGTTCTTGAGTTATTTTAAGAATGAAAATGAAAGAGAAGTAAAGAAGAAAATGCAAGAGGAAAGTAAAGTAAAGGAAAGTTATTCCATTAAAATGTGTTTTTAAGATTGAAAGAAAGTGAATGAAAGATGTATTTTTGAATTTATGATTAAAGAAGATGAACTAACAAAATTACATTTACACCTTTATAAAAGCATATAATAAAAATAGATGAAAGGACAATATTGTCATTTCAAAGTAACTAAACATCTTTCATCGGGGCGAAAGTTATGGCTCAAAAAACAACAAAGTTTACTTCATTTTCACTTTCTTTTCTCTCTTCATTTTTACTTGAGAACATAATATTTTTTAGTTTCTTTCATTTTCACTTTCTTAACCAAATTACCACAAAAAACACATTTTACACTATTTTACAAAAATAAACACTTTAAAAGGCTTTTACAAAAATCTACACTTTGAGAATCATCAATTGCTCGCTGACTTTGTTTGCTCGCTAGGTCCCCATCCACTACTCCACTAGTGCCAACGTGAATGTGGTACAATATAGGCATATGTATGCACTAATCCACAAAAAGTAGAATGAAGATAGTACTTTACTTCTGCCACACAAAGTCTATAGCTTTTGCTTCACAAATAAGGGACGAGAAAGCATATAAAAAAACTATAGAAAAAGACAATGAAGTTAGCGAGCAAAGTGTTTCTCGTCTCCCTTGCTCTCCGTTCAGTATAGAAAAAGACGATGAAGTTAGCGAGCAAAGTGTTTCTCGTCTCCCTTGCTCTGCGTTCCCTTGCTCTCCGTTAATGTGGTGATAAAAGACAATCAAGTTGGCGAGAAACACTTGCTCTCCACCATTGCTCGCCACCCTTTCTCGTCGATTTCAAAGAACATTGAAAATGATGTGGTGATAAAAAAACAATCAAGTTGGCGAGAAACACTTGCTCTCCACTATTGCTCGCCACCATTTCTCGTCGATTTCAAATGATGTGGTGCTACAAGACGACAATGGATATAGCAAGAAACACTTGCTCTCCCCTCACTTTGCTCGCTTAGTAGATTTTTGTAAAACCATTTTCGATGGTCCATTTTCGTAAAGTGCATTCATATAAGTTCATTTCAGAAATTCTCTTCTTTCTTTTCAAATACACAACTAGAGAACAGAGTGTTAGGGTCCAGAAAGGTTTCGAATAAGATTTAGATATTAATTTAGATTAGGAACAATTACTATCTCCGTTCCGTTTTAAAATTATAGTTCATGTCCTTTTTAGGTTAATCTCTAGGGTTGTAAATGAATCGGACAAACACGAACGGAGTTTTGTTCATGTTCGTTCGTTTAACTTTAGAAAAAATTACCAAAGTGGTACAAAAATCCAACCTTAATTCATTATATGGTCACTTTTAGCATCATTTTTTCATTTTGGTCGTGCTCAACTGATCAAATGCTCGACTCCACCTATTTTTTGACATGTGTCTCTTGCAAGTACAAGAGTTAAGTGAAGATATTTTTTATTTTTTGTAACACCCCCAAATTTAAGTTTGTCGCAGCGGAAAAATAATTTGGGTGTTACGGGGAGGATCGAAGTTATCATTTCATAAAACGACTTAAAAGAAACGTTTTGAAAGTTATTTGTCATTCAAATAATATTTTTGATAAAAATATAAACCATTTGATTTAAAATCTTATTAAAAGATATAAAGGCTTGTAAAAATGACAAATTTGATTTTTACACCATTTTAATTTATCAGAGTAATAAATGCCTACTCCGTGTCTTGTCCTGCTCCGTCAAATTAGCTGAGATACACATGCTTAAAAGTGTCAACACAAAGGTTGGTGAGTTCATAGAGTTTTATGAAAAACCATTATTTTGATAGATTTCAAGAATATTTGGAAATGATAAATACAAACAGTAATGAAACAAGTATTGAATAATATTGACTATAATCACAAATAAATCATATAAGTGTTCAATCAAAATCAAGTAAGGAATCAATAATCCTAACATGAGCTGAAAACTCATGATGCTAATTTAATCAGATATACAATTCACGTATGGTCAAATTCCTATACAGCTGTATCTAAATATATGTTGAAAACATACATTTCCTTATAGATATTGCCCCAAGCCTCATGACACACAAGCTTAACCAAAAGAGGTGTTTTATCAAATCAATGATAAATTTTGCCCTCTAATAATAGGTGATTTGCCAATTCCTATTTGTCTACGAATATAGTGTATCACGACTAATACGACTAACCATTTGCAAATGGCATTCCGTCAAGTATTAGTGGGACAGGAGGTCAGTCCTTAACAGGTTTCGAATCTGTTCACTATATTCGCGCCCACTTAACAGTGATTAATGGCTCATGATTGAGGGACTTTATGGCGATAAGGTAACTTAGGCAATATCAAGGTAATAATGGGATCATTCCGAATAACATCATGTAATCAAGTATCATACCACAGTAATCAGTTTGGGAATATTTTCGTCTGAGTATCAGTAATTCAGTTTAAGTATTTCGCCAGTAAAACATGTATATCTGATGTTATCGTTTTAAGTATAGTTTTTTTTTTACCGAAGAAATGCTTAGGAAAGTATTTCCCCGGGTCGTGTCCCAACGAAGGTGTGAATGGAATTTCGAATTCCCGATTTGTGAAACGTGTCGTGAAAGTGGTAAAAAGTAATTTTAGAGAGATTACACTAATGAAATAGTAAATGAAGCACAAATAATCAACTAAACACGTATTTCAAATAAGGCAAATAAAAACGTAACGTAAAATCGAAAACGTAAACTAAAACGTAAATGTATGAAATAAAACGCGACTTTTAAGCTACGCTACTCCTACGGACTTGGAAATAATTTTCAAAAGTTAAAAATGATAAAAGAAAATTTTGAGAAAAAGAAAAATATTTTTTTGACTTTTTATTATTTTTTTATGAATTAAAAACTATTTATCTAATTAAAAATTAAAAGAAAATACAAATAAAGTGAGAAAAATAAAAAATAAATTTTGAAAATTATAAAATAACTAAAAAGTAATTTTAAAACTAAAAACTAATTTTTTTTGGCTTTTTGTGTAATTTCTAGGAATTAAAAAGTATTAAATCTAATTAAAAATTCAAAAGAAATTCAAAATAAATGGGAAAAATGCAAAATAAATTTCTAAAATTCTAAAATAAATGAAAATAATTTTCTAAAATATTTTTGGATTTTTCTTGGATTTTTCAGATTTTTTTGGATTTTTAAGTAATTAAAAAGTATTTATAAATGATTAAAAATGAAAATAAAATAAGAAAAATAGTAAATGAACTCGGAAAATTTTGAAAAAATTACAGAAAATCTAAAATATTAAAATGAGCTTAACAAAAAATTTTGAAAGAAAAATAAGCTGGAAAAGTGCTGAAAAGCTTGAAAACTGCTTATTTGGAGTGCTTATTAATAAGTACTCCTTGACCCAATTGACCAAAACTTTGACCAGAGGTATATTTGACTAAATTAAGCTAAAATGAACTGAAGTTAGGCCAAATGATTCACAGAAACACCATACAAAAGCAAACAAACTTAATAAGCTCAAAGTTAATAAGCAATATGAAAAGCAGTATCCTAAATGAATAAGCCAGAGGCTAAAGTTCAATGAAAACAGCAGCAATAAGCACTAAGGAACTTAAATGACCCACAATTCCAAAATTTCAAACACTAAAACACACTAGCAGGCCTATTATTGAAATCAGCAACTAGTTCTACTAACTCAACTTGCAGCTTGAATTTAAGTCACCAATTAAGCTTAAAAGTAAAAAGTGATGGGGGCAAAAGGCTCACTACCAATCTGAGATGCAAGAGAACCAAATATCACTAAATTTTACACCTAAATGATCCTCTGTATATACCCTAGAACAGGTGTGGTTGAAACTGCAGCCCTGAATTTTTGACCTTAGAATTACAATCCAAAATTGACTGTATTGAGTTTCTATTGATCTAGACTTATCCTAAATGTATGATTAAGCTATAATGCAACTATATTAACCTTAAACTAGCCTGATTCTAATAGTATGCAAGTATCTCAGATTTAGTTAAACACCAATTAAACTCAGTTTTAAGGAACAAATGAACATGGATTTATGCTTATGTAACCTACTGTTTTTGTGATTGCTTTATCCTAGTAATACCTACATAAAACTACTTATGCAGAAAATTCAACAAGAAATTAACTAGTTCTCAAGGAATTCAGTTAAACCAAACACCCCTGATTCACAGATATCAACCATTTGCAGTCCAACTGAGTGAGATAAAACTCAAAACTACTAAGTCTATTAACCAAATGAGCTGACAAGAGCTAAACTCACAGAAGGCCAAGTTGATACAAACACCCCATATTGATGCAACTGTAATGAGATTCCAAGGCAGAAAATAACTGATGCACAAACCTAGGTGGAATAAGAACTTGAGTACGCAAAGTATGCCTAAACCAAACGCCCTGCTAATACTAACTGTCAATAAACTAATATGAAACTCAGTACTGAACTAATCCATTTAAATCCTCACAGAACACAAGATCAAACACAGAAAAACAACAATTACACAGATCTAAGATATTACAAAACAGAAACACAGATCTAAAAATGACAGATGCAGCAATGAAAGAGATGTAAAACAGAAGCAATCAATTGACTAAAAACTAATGACTTAAAAAAAATGAACAGATGCAGTAAATGAAATGAAACAGTAACAAATGCTAATCTACTATTTTTACTACTTATGCAACAGTGAAAATGAAAATGAAAACCAATACACTTACAAAACAAATCCCCCTCAGCAGAACAGAGGGGGTTCACTTAGCTAGCCTGTCTCTTAGACAGGCCAAAGAGCTCCAAATGGCTATCTATAACTCCAATAAGCTTCAGCTTATACAATAAGTTGATATTAACTTTTTGACCAATGAGTATTTAGAACAATGAGTAACAACTAAACAATTTTCACTTGAAACTATTTTTAAACTAACATGAACTTAAATGAAACAGTAATAGAAGCACTAATGAAATTAACAAGACAAATTTAAATTGCAGAAAAGTAAATTGACAAGAATTTAAATGGAAAACTTAAATTTCATTAAAACATAAACTGAGTACAAAGCTTTTTGAAATTGAAAATTACAATAATACTGAAATGAAAATAACAAGAAATTTAAAATGGTCAAAATCTTTCTAATGACATGAAAAATTGGACAAATACAAAGGAGTGAGGGGGAGGGCTTATATAGCTGAGCTGAGGAGAGCTTGGTGAAGCTTCTAGGTTGTCCAAGTCATCCATCCTCGTGATAGTGTGTTTCTTTTGAGTCTTTGATAGCCGTTGATCATCTGATAACACCCCTTATTTAATCCACACCCTTGGATTGAATTATATGACATGACCTATCCTCCGTATTCTTTGCCATTGGACCACGTGTCTCATTTGCTGACATTCCCTGACTTGCTCTGACCTTCTAGAAGATCAATCATTGGGTAATTAATAGTAACGTGGGTAATTTTGAGGGGAGGTGATGTTAGGGTTCTTTCAACAGTAAAGTTTTCTGGGTTAAAAAGGTTTTGGGGGGCGGGTAAAATGAGATTTGGGGGTTTTTGTTTGTTTTAATATTTTTAAGCTTTGACCGGGTAGCTTTGACTGGGGGTATGGGGTGGACCGGTTATTAGAAAGTGGGAATGGGCTTGGGATTTAAGGTGTTGGGCTTTATGTTGTCTTGGGCTAGGATAACTTTGGATTACTTTTATTATTGATCCGGTTTGTGATAATAGTTTAGGATAGGTAGGATTTAACAAGGACCTTTTTTGTACAAATCTGAAAATTAGGGACCGAACTTGATATTTTTCCAAAGTTAATTTCCAAGGGCTTGTTATGACTTTCTCTGAATATTGAGGGACCAAGTTTGACTTTTTTTTCAAAATTTCATTAAAGGACCATATTTGCCAATTTCTGAAACTGCAGGGATTGATGTTGCCAATTTCTCAAAACTTTGTCCAGGGACTTAACTTGTAACTTTAAGAATCTCTGAGGACTTAAATTGATAATTTGAGCTTTCCTTGATCATTTTGCTTCCCCGGCTCCGGCTTTTGACCTTTTTCCATTCTCGTGCTCGTTTTTGTCGGTTTTGCTTTGTTTTCGTTCATTTTTCTCATATCCGTACCTGCACATACACAAATACAAAAACATACGTTCTCTTGGCATATTTGGTTAGTATTTGGTATTTTTGGTCTGAAATAAGGCCTAAAAAGGATGTGTGAATAAACACTCATCAAAATCCCCCAGACTAAGGTATTGTCGTTCCCTCACGCAATGTCATCACCTCACGCTTAAGAGATAAATAATTTCAAAACCTCTCTTTACTGACGTTGTAAAGTAGCAATGATGTTCAAAAGAGATAGTAAAATCATTTATTCTCAAAAACGCTCCGTTTTCCGATTTTCATGAATAACAACTACTACTACTATTTTTGTACTTTTTCAATTTTATATAGGTGACGGTTTGCCTTGACTTTCATTATCAATTCTTATCTGTTGATAACTTTCAGGGTCAACGAGTAGAAACACTTCTCACAGAGAAGAGACCATACGGATAAAAATCGTCATCCTTGATTTTTCACAAGCTCCCAAACTAAGCGTAAAATCGAGATCATTGTTTACCAGAAGTTAGATGCTAACACTGCCCACAAAAGTTAATTGTGTATTACCTCTTGTCCCCAGGTCCTAAGTTTGGTATCTCAAGATTTTAATTTGTGAGAAATGAATTGCTTCATATTTTCTCGTTTCGATATTTGTTAGTCCGATAAGAGCACAAAATTTGAACGCTAAGTAGTTTCCAAACTTTCCCTCGAAAATCCCTGCATACAGAAATCGGGTCCACATGAAGGTCTCTGATTTAACACGATTTGTAGGGGCTCCCTTTTTATTTACGACCGAGACATACCATGTTTGATACCCGAAACGGAAGTTTTTTATTAGGGAAACCCCCGGAGTCGAAGCTTGGCATTTTGCATAATCATAAGCACTTTAATAATACTTTGGTCCTTAGTCCTTTATTCTTTTACAGTCAACGGTTTATGAGCCGCCAAGATGTAAGAGCTTTATTATGACTTTGGATTTCTATCCGCTGCTTTTTTATAGCTTTGGATTCCTCTGCCTTTTCATTTGGCTTTGGACTATTATTATCGATATTCATAACTATATGCCAAACCCCGAGTCCTACGGCCTTTACTAAGATCACAACATCGGCTGCGAACCGGCAAGATGCAATAGTCTATTTCACCGTAACACTGGCAGTACCCCTATGTGTACCAAACCCCCATATGCAGAGATTTTGTTGGGAACGAGAAAAAACTAAGTATTGCCCAAACCGTATACCCTTAATTAATCCTAGATATCTATTATTTATTGGTGACGTTGCTGATGGGAACAAGGAGGCCACAAGTACCTCTCGTGGGTTTTTTAAATCCCAGTAATGCGATCCGTGTATAGCACGAAACTTCTAAATAAACTCTATCATTCCTCGATCTCCGCAAATTTAAAATCCCAAATAATGAGATCCGCGGATGCTTAGCCATAATCTTATGATTATTTTGGTTAAACGAGCTAGGGCTCAACACGCCCGGTCAAGTCGGAACATTTATTTCTACTCTCACCGGTAGGAAAGTCAAAACAAGGTGTCAAATCTTATTATTCATATCATATATTTTTTTCATTTTTTCATTTTTTCACTTTTTTTTTTTTTTTTTTTTTTTTTTTTTTTTTTTTAATTATAAAGCGGTGACAGAAATTAAAATTTTTGGTGGAAAACGGAGTTGCGTAAGTTAACAGCTCAGACGATGGTACAGGTCAAATCGAATCGAAGATTCACCCCCCAGACTAAAGTGAAACATTGTCCTCAATGTTTAAAGGGTACAGGTAATCCTACGTAAAATCTAAGGCCGTTTATTAAGTATGCCAAGAGATAAACGTTAGTCGATAAGATTTTGGATATGGTGAATTTTCGAAAGAGCAGCGAAGGATGAGACTCGAGTGGAGAGAACGACAAACCACGAGCACGAGAGTCCTCAAACTTCGGGGAAATTCCTGAACATGCATAAACAACCACGAAAACACGAGTTTGGAAAGGGTCGCCCCCCTCACGTCACGTTATTAAAGAAAATAGAAAATAAAGAAAATGAAATTGGATAAGCATGGGGTGCCTCCCACGAAGCGCTTGTTTTTGTTTACCGAGTCACATGAGCTTGACTCGATCCCCGAATTAATTCGTCCTTGGGGAGAGCAGATGGAACGGACAAGAGGCAAAATCGGAGATGCCGGGGTCAAAAACGGTATCCTCACTCCCGGTGGAGTGGAAAAGTGAAGAAATGAGAGGATAAGAAAAGTATGGTTGAAACACCCAGATGGTAAAAGCAAAGTCGATTTCTGAATCACGGGTGGGTTGGGTGGGTAAAATATCAAGCACAGGAACATAAGTCTCGACCACCACTCCAAAAATTTCTTCATTCGTATCTGATTCAAAATCTACATCCGGTGGTTTCGCCGGTGGACGAGAAGAAGGTGAATCGGAAAGAATATTTCTTTGAACGCCATTCTCGTCATTCTCAATACCCGGTGGTATCGAGTCATCCGCAGCAAGAAATAGATCATCTTCCTCTAAAAAAGGGTCACGTAACGGATTATCGAAAATAAGCTCAAAATCAATTTTAAAATCAAAACGCTCATAATCCGGAAGAGAGATATCAGCATGAATAGTGGGATTGCCACTACTCGTCTCTTCAAATCGAAAAATTTCAAGCTCGGGTAAGAAATCACTATCCATATCGGGGATAGGAGAAAAAGTCGGAGGATCTTTCAACGCCTCGATCTTAGAAATAAGAAGATAAACTTTGGATAATTTCTCACGAAGAGCTTCATCTTGAATTTCAACGTCATCATCTTCATCATTATCATCGATATCTCCACAAGAATCTTCATCACTCGTAGTATACTCATTGTGAGAATCGGAATAACTTTCAACTTCATCAAAATCTTCATTATTAATCGGAGGGAGAGAAATTGACGGTTCTTCATTCAACAATTCTTCAATTAAACGGATGTCTTCCTCAGGATCAAAATTAGAGTCTTCAACAATCATCGGATTAGAATCATTGTTAGAAATACAAGCCTCGATCTCGTCTAAAACGACATCACTCCTCTCAACCGGTGTGAAAGAAGGATAAGAAGTATCAGAAACAATTTAAGAATCACCATTAGAAATTTCCCCGGACTCACTTGGGATTGGGACAAGGTTCTCAACACTAGACTTATTGAATTCGTCCGATTCCGTTGCCGGAATAGTGTTTAGATGCTCGTCCCCCATTTTTAGAGAGTCCTCGGGTTCTACGGGAGAAACATCGGAAGCTTTGTGAGGATTAAGAACAAACGTAATATTTTCATCATCGTCGCCGGAATCATAGTAAACAATTTTTTTGAAAGGATTAGACGCTCTCTCTTCAGCAAGTAACTCTGCAATAGTCTTCTCACGAGGCTCGGGAGTATGCGTATAATGATTAGCTACCAATTCTTTTAACTTCTCGATCATTGATTTAATTTCCCAAATATTATTAGCAAAATCGGAAGTTTGTGGGGGTTGGTTAAAACCATGAGAATCGTAACATAAATTCGGCTCATAAAAATTTTCAAACGATCCCCCACAATTTTCAAAATTTGACGAATCACCATTAAAATACGATACTTGCTCATAAGAGTTTTGAAAAGGATGATTGAAATCGTTTTGAGGATAATTATCAAAACTCGAATCACAAGCGTAAGACGTTTCCGCACTCGGGGCGTAACATATACAATTAGCGTATCCACATTGATTACAAAAACATTTCCCACACGGTAATCCCTCGTCGGATGGATTTCCACAATTAAAGCAAGTGAACGGAGACGGCGGAGGTGTCGGATAGTAATCGGGAACGTTTTGAAAGATTGTGTTTCGATCATACTCGGGAGTATTACAAAACAAACAAACTCCATCGTGAATATTATTACTACATTGTTTGCACGTACACCAAACACATGAACCTTCAAAGAACGGTTCTCCACATTTAAAACACATCGGATCCATAAGAATTATCGGTTTAGAGGGTTAAAGAGGAAGAATCAAATGATAAGAGGATAAGAAGATTATTTTTGGTTTTTAATTATCATAAAACAAATCAAAATGAAAGGAAAATCAAAATGGAAAAGGAAAATCTTTTTGTGTTTTTATTTTTTTGGAAAACTAAATTCGAAAACTAAAAACTTTTATTATCTTTTGTTTTTTTCAAACGTTACATTAATCGTAAACCGTTTCCTTCAAATCTACTCGCGACGGAACGAGAGAGAAGAATGGATCTCTCTTCAGCTTGCAATTTAATGTCAAAGCTATCCGTATTTTCCGCTTATTCGGTCGTAGAATCCAAAGTAATCTGATTAGCAACTAATTTCACGCGTAGTTATATTGAGAAGCTTATTTGGTTTACAACGCTCTTCCTTTCGGTCGAGACGAGACTGTAACTTTATTATTTTTTTGGTATTTTTGAAAACACTTTAGGAAAAGTGTTTTTGATTTTTTCAATTTTTTTGGTTTTTATAGAAAATATATACAAGGAAGGTTTTCAAAACACAATTTCGAAAAACGAAAACGAAAAATTCACTTCAACCTTCCCCGGCAGCGGTGCCAAATTTTGATGTTATCGTTTTAAGTATAGTTTTTGTTTTACCGAAGAAATGCTTAGGAAAGTATTTCCCCAGGTCGTGTCCCAACGAAGGTGTGAATGGAATTTCGAATTCCAGATTTGTGAAACGTGTCGTGAAAGTGGTAAAAAGTAATTTTAGAGAGATTACACTAATGAAATAGTAAATGAAGCACAAATAATCAACTAAACACGTATTTCAAATAAGGCAACTAAAAACGTAACGTAAAATCGAAAACGTAAATAAAACGTAAATGTATGAAATAAAATGCGACTTTTAAGCTACGTTACTCCTACGGACTTGGAAATAATTTTCAAAAGTTAAAAATGATAAAAGAAAATTTTGAGAAAAAGAAAAATATTTTTTTGACTTTTTATTTTTTTTATGAATTAAAAACTATTTATCTAATTAAAAATTAAAAGAAAATACAAATAAAGTGAGAAAAATGAAAAATAAATTTTGAAAATTATAAAATAACTAAAAAGTAATTTTAAAACTAAAAACTAATTTTTTTTGGCTTTTTGTGTAATTTCTAGGAATTAAAAAGTATTAAATCTAATTAAAAATTCAAAAGAAATTCAAAATAAATGGGAAAAATGCAAAATAAATTTCTAAAATTCTAAATAAATGAAAATAATTTTCTAAAATATTTTTGGATTTTTCTTGGATTTTTCAGATTTTTTTGGATTTTTAAGTAATTAAAAAGTATTTGTAAATGATTAAAAATGAAAATAAAATAAGAAAAATAGTAAATGAACTCGGAAAATTTTGAAAAAATTACAGAAAATCTAAAATATTAAAATGAGCTTAACAAAAAATTTTGAAAGAAAAATAAGCTGGAAAAGTGCTGAAAAGCTTGAAAACTTCTTATTTGGAGTGCTTATTAATAAGTACTCCTTGACCCAATTGATCAAAACTTTGACCAGAGGTATATTTGACTAAATTAAGCTAAAATGAACTGAAGTTAGGCCAAATGATTCACAGAAACAACATACAAAAGCAAACAGACTTAATAAGCTCAAAGTTAATAAGCAATATGAAAAGCAGTATCCTAAATGAATAAGCCAGAGGCTAAAGTTCAATGAAAACAACAGCAATAAGCACTAAGGAACTTAAATGACCCACAATTCCAAAATTTCAAACACTAAAACACACTAGCAGGCCTATTATTGAAATCAGCAACTAGTTCTACTAACTCAACTTGCAGCTTGAATTTAAGTCACCAATTAAGCTTAAAAGTAAAAAGTGATGGGGGCAAAAGGCTCACTACCAATCTGAGATGCAAGAGAACCAAATATCACTAAATTTTACACCTAAATGATCCTCTGTATATACCCTAGAACAGGTGTGGTTGAAACTGCAGCCCTGAATTTTTGACCTTAGAATTACAATCCAAAATTGACTGTATTGAGTTTCTATTGATCTAGACTTATCCTAAATGTATGATTAAGCTATAATGCAACTATATTAACCTTAACCTAGCCTGATTCTAACAGTATGCAAGTATCTCAGATTTAGTTAAACACCAATTAAACTCAGTTTTAAGGAACAAATGAATATGGATTTATGCTTATGTAGCCTACTGTTTTTGTGATTGCTTTATCCTAGTAATACCTACATAAAACTACTTATGCAGAAAATTCAACAAGAAATTAACTAGTTCTCAAGGAATTCAGTTAAACCAAACACCCCTGATTCACAGATATCAACCATTTGCAGTCCAACTGAGTGAGATAAAACTCAAAACTACTAAGTCTATTAACCAAATGAGCTGACAAGAGCTAAACTCACAGAAGGCCAAGTTGATACAAACACCCCATATTGATGCAACTGTAATGAGATTCCAAGGCAGAAAATAACTGATGCACAAACCTAGGTGGAATAAGAACTTGAGTACGCAAAGTATGCCTAAACCAAACGCCCTGCTAATACTAACTGTCAATAAACTAATATGAAACTCAGTACTGAACTAATCCATTTAAATCCTCACAGAACACAAGATCAAACACAGAAAAACAACAATTACACAGATCTAAGATATTACAAAACAGAAACACAGATCTAAAAATGACAGATGCAGCAATGAAAGAGATGTAAAACAGAAGCAATCAATTGACTAAAAACTAATGACTTAAAAAAAATGAACAGATGCAGTAAATGAAATGAAACAGTAACAAATGCTAATCTACTATTTTTACTACTTATGCAACAGTGAAAATGAAAATGAAAACCAATACACTTACAAAACAAATCCCTCTCAGCAGAACAGAGGGGGTTCACTTAGCTAGCCTGTCTTTTAGACAGGCCAAAGAGCTCCAAATGGTTGTCTATAACTCCAATAAGCTTCAACTTATACAATAAGCTGATATTAACTTTTTGACCAATGAGTATTTAGAACAATGAGTAACAACTAAACAATTTTCACTTGAAACTATTTTTAAACTAACATGAACTTAAATGAAACAGTAATAGAAGCACTAATGAAATTAACAAGACAAATTTAAATTGCAGAAAAGTAAATTGACAAGAATTTAAATGGAAAACTTAAATTTCATTAAAACATAAACTGAGTACAAAGCTTTTTGAAATTGAAAATTACAATAATACTGAAATGAAAATAACAAGAAATTTAAAATGGTCAAAATCTTTCTAATGACATGAAAAATTGGACAAATACAAAGGAGTGAGGGGGAGGGCTTATATAGCTGAGATGAGGAGAGCTTGGTGAAGCTTCTAGGTTGTCCAAGTCATCCATCCTCGTGATAGTGTGTTTCTTTTGAGTCTTTGATAGCCGTTGATCATCTGATAACACCCCTTATTTAATCCACACCCTTGGATTGAATTATATGACATGACCTATCCTCCGTATTCTTTGCCATTGGACCACGTGTCTCATTTGCTGACATTCCCTGACTTGCTCTGACCTTCTAGAAGATCAATCATTGGGTAATTAATAGTAACGTGGGTAATTTTGAGGGGAGGTGATGTTAGGGTTCTTTCAACAGTAAAGTTTTCTGGGTTAAAAAGGTTTTGGGGGGCGGGTAAAATGAGATTTGGGGGTTTTTGTTTGTTTTAATATTTTTAAGCTTTGACCGGGTAGCTTTGACTGGGGGTATGGGGTGGACCGGTTATTAGAAAGTGGGAATGGGCTTGGGATTTAAGGTGTTGGGCTTTATGTTGTCTTGGGCTAGGATAACTTTGGATTACTTTTATTATTGATCCGGTTTGTGATAATAGTTTAGGATAGGTAGGATTTAACAAGGACCTTTTTTGTACAAATCTGAAAATTAGGGACCGAACTTGATATTTTTCCAAAGTTATTTTCCAAGGGCTTGTTATGACTTTCTCTGAATATTGAGGGACCAAGTTTGACTTTTTTTTTCAAAATTTCATTAAAGGACCATATTTGCCAATTTCTGAAACTGGAGGGATTGATGTTGCCAATTTCTCAAAACTTTGTCCAGGGACTTAACTTGTAACTTTAAGAATCTCTGAGGACTTAAATTGATAATTTGAGCTTTCCTTAATCATTTTGCTTCCCCGGCTCCGGCTTTTGACCTTTTTCCATTCTCGTGCTCGTTTTTGTCGGTTTTGCTTTGGTTTCGTTCATTTTTCTCATATCCGTACCTGCACATACACAAATACAAAAACATACGTTCTCTTGGCATATTTGGTTAGTATTTGGTATTTTTGGTCTGAAATAAGGCCTAAAAAGGATGTGTGAATAAGCACTCATCAAAATCCCCCAGACTAAGGTATTGTCGTGCCCTCACGCAATGTCATCACCTCACGCTTAAGAGATAAATAATTTCAAAACCTCTCTTTACTGACGTTGTAAAGTAGCAATGATGTTCAAAAGAGATAGTAAAATCGTTTATTCTCAAAAACGCTCCGTTTTCCGATTTTCATGAATAACAACTACTACTACTATTTTTGTACTTTTTCATTTTTATATAGGTGACGGTTTGCCTTGACTTTCATTATCAATTCTTATCTGTTGATAACTTTCAGGGTCAACGAGTAGAAACACTTCTCACAGAGAAGAGACCATACGGATAAAAATTGTCATCCTTGATTTTTCACAAGCTCCCAAACTAAGCGTAAAATCGAGATCATTGTTTACCAGAAGTTAGATGCTAACACTGCCCACAAAAGTTAATTGTGTATTACCTCTTGTCCCCAGGTCCTAAGTTTGGTATCTCAAGATTTTAATTTGTGAGAAATGAATTGCTTCATATTTTCTCGTTTCGATATTTGTTAGTCCGATAAGAGCACAAAATTTGAACGCTAAGTAGTTTCCAAACTTTCCCTCGAAAATCCCTGCATACAGAAATCGGGTCCACATGAAGGTCTCTGATTTAACACGATTTGTAGGGGCTCCCTTTTTATTTACGACCGAGACATACCATGTTTGATACCCGAAACGGAAGCTTTTTATTAGGGAAACCCCCGGAGTCGAAGCTTGGCATTTTTGCATAATCATAAGCACTTTAATAATACTTTGGTCCTTAGTCCTTTATTCTTTTACAGTCAACGGTTTATGAGCCGCCAAGATGTAAGAGCTTTATTATGACTTTGGATTTCTATCCGCTGCTTTTTTATAGCTTTGGATTCCTCTGCCTTTTCATTTGGCTTTGGACTATTATTATCGATATTCATAACTATATGCCAAACCCCGAGTCCTACGGCCTTTACTAAGATCACAACATCGGCTGCGAACCGGCAAGATGCAATAGTCTATTTCACCGTAACACTGGCAGTACCCCTATGTGTACCAAACCCCCATATGCAGAGATTTTGTTGGGAACGAGAAAAAACTAAGTATTGCCCAAACCGTATACCCTTAATTAATCCTAGATATCTATTATATATTGGTGACGTTGCTGATGGGAACAAGGAGGCCACAAGTACCTCTCGTGGGTTTTTTAAATCCCAGTAATGCGATCCGTGTATAGCACGAAACTTCTAAATAAACTCTATCATTCCTCGATCTCCGCAAATTTAAAATCCCAAATAATGAGATCCGCGGATGCTTAGCCATAATCTTATGATTATTTTGGTTAAGGGAGACGAGCTAGGGCTCAACACGCCCGGTCAAGTTGGAACATTTATTTCTACTCTCGCCGGTAGGAAAGTCAAAACAAGGTGTCAAATTTTATTATTCATATCATATATTTTTTTCATTTTTTCATTTTTTCACTTTTTTTTTTTCTTTTTTTTTTTTTTTTTTTTTTTTTTTTTAATTATAAAGCGGTGACAAAAATTAAAATTTTTGGTGGAAAACGGAGTTGCGTAAGTTAACAGTTCAGACGATGGTACAAGTCAAATCGAAGCGAAGATTCACCCCCCAGACTAAAGTGAAACATTGTCCTCAATGTTTAAAGGGTACTGGTAATCCTACGTAAAATCTAAGGCCGTTTATTAAGTATGCCAAGAGATAAACGTTAGTCGATAAGATTTTGGATATGGTGAATTTCCGAAAGAGCAGCGAAGGATGAGACTCGAGTGGAGAGAACGACAAACCACGAGCACGGGAGTCCTCAAACTTCCGGGAAATTCCTGAACATGCATAAACAACCACGAAAACACGAGTTTGGAAAGGGTCGCCCCCCTCACGTCACGTTATTAAAGAAAATAGAAAATAAAGAAAATGAAATTGGATAAGCATGGGGTGTGATGAGTGTGTAAATACTCATCATTTCTGTTACATTTAAACTGCAAAAACATATAAAAATACACAGGAATGCCTTAAAATACATAAAATATCCCTGGATTGTGTTTTTATGCAAAGGGATTGAAAAACTGATGAAAAACAAAACATTTTACATAATTTACAGTTTCAGTCCTTGAACTTTAGAAAATTGGCAAAACTAGTCCCTGGTAAATCAAAACATGCAAAATTTCATCAAAGGTCCTTAGGGATTCATAAGTTGTCAAGAAAAGTCCTTTAAAGTTTAAAAATTGCAAAATGGCAACTTTGGTCCCTCAAGTTTGAAAAGTGTCAAAATTAGTCCCTAAGGTTTTAAAAATAAGAAAATAATAAAAATAAACCTTATACTATTCTAAATTGACAAAATTGGTCCTTATGATGACTTTTGAGAAGTTACAAGTTAAACCCTTCAAAAATCAGAAAATTACAGGTTTGGTCCCTGGAGTTTGTGGAATTGGCAGAAAAGGTCCCCGGAAATATTAAAATGAAAAATATACATTCATGGTCCTTGGGGTATTCAAGTATGGCATGTATGGTCCCTTATGATAAACTTTGTAAAATTACACAACAGCCCCTCAACTTTCACGAAATTACAAAATTGGTCCTTGTGTAATAACTAAAACCAACCGGACCCCCTTTTTATTAATAATCCAATCCAAACTAATACCCCAGCCCACCCACCTATTCCCAAGGCCCAAAGTTACAAAGCCCAGTCCACCCCTTTTAATAAAAACGGGTGTTGACCACCGTTTGACCCTCATCCCTCCCAAAACCATCATCACTGTTCACCCCTCTCCTTCCTCACTGCAAACCAAAACCAGGTGGTTTCACCACCTGTCCACCTCCACCTCACCACCAATACAGCTCACCACCAACTCCCTTCCACCACCCTACACCTAACCCTGCTCCATTTAATGCTGTTTTCATAGCTTTTCCCTCCAAACTAGTTCACTTCCCCTGTTTTCACCAATACCACTCCAACTTATCTCAAACTTGTTCCTTAAGTCCCTACTACAATCCAAAGTTCTTTAATTGAACTATATCAGGCTGCAAGCAACCTAGGAGACTTTGGCGCCAAAAGTAATTTAAACGGACAAGATTAATTTGACCCATCCAATGGTGAGTTTTATTGATGGGAAAGGTTCAGAGACACATGGGGAGTTCAATTATGCTATAAAGAAGGAAGGGAAAGCAGAAGAAAAAGATATCTAGTTTAATTTTAAATAATGTATGTCGACTTTTTAATCTTTCAATTTCCAGTGTTGTTCTAAGCTTTCAAGTATTGTATTTTGTGTTCTCAGTGATAAATAAATCTTTTTCAAGTTCCAATTTCAATTTCAAGTTCCAGTTTCATGTTATGCAAATTTCGTATTAAAAATCCAATATTGTCAAATGATAGTTACAATGGATGTTATGGATTAGATTAGGTCACTTAAGCTCCAATGAAGTTCTATAAAGACTTCTAGTAAGTTAAAACTCAGAATACCTAAAAAATTCAACAAAATCACCATTAGTCAACAAAAGTCAAACTGAGGAGACTTGGTTTTGATTCTGATTCAGAAGTGATTTAAGGAAGGGAAGCAGCTTTGGAATATGGGTTAGTGGCTTATGGAAGCCTTAGGAATGATCTTGGTACTTGTATCTATGGTTTGAGCAGGATTGCAAAAAGTGAGTTTATTCCCAACTTTTCCATTTTCTGATTAGTACTTAATTGCTAAACTATTTGTTGTTATTGTTTTGTCAGGTTTATTTTTAGTTGATTAGTGATAATTTAGATTAAATTTCAGTTGGTAATAGATTAGTTTGAGTTATACTTAAAATTTGTATGTGACTGCCTATTTATTTTTACTTAGTCATCTTTGGTATCTGTGTTTTATTTGAAAGTTTGTAACTGATAAGTGTTAAATAGATCATAAGAGGTCTGTAGAACTTGTTTTCTTAGGATTATAGCAGCTCATTAATAAAAATTCTTCATAACAGTCAAATAAGGAGTGTTTGGATCTTTGTATTTCATCAAGTCTCAGTAGGATTCTTGTGTATTTCTTGTTTGTTTCATGTCTCAGAAGATGCACATAGGTAATATAAGTCATAAAATTGTGTGATCATTGTCTAAAAAGTCATATTCACCAAAGAAACCTAACACAGTTAACTGTGTTAGGATTTGAGTGGCACAATCACTCACATAAGCTTATCTTTTGTACCTTGGGCCTAAATTAGTTTCACATAAGCTTATTATAACATCTACATTCACCTAGGATCAATCAAACTTCATATTAGTCAACCTAGTTTAAAATTAGTAAAAGTCAAAAAGTGTTTGGTCAGATTTTCACCAAATTAGCAAGAATTTTCATGATTTGTGTGTTATGATTTAGAACCTGAAAATTGTTTTGTGAAAACTCTACCAGCTTAACTTGTGATTTTCATCGTTATCATATTTTTAAGATTTTATTTTGTGGACAAAAATGCCCCTTGAACTGAGCTGCAGGGCAAGGTGATTGCCCTGTCTCAGCAGACCATAGCCACAACACCAACTTTGGTGGTGTTTTGTGGATCACTCAGTGGGTCCCACACCCCATAAATAGGTTCTTACAACCCCCCTCCTACCAGGCTTGAACCCTTGACCCTTGGTCTGACCATTTGACCACTGGGCCCCACCTGAAATCAGCTTGGAACTTTGTCCCAATTCTGTCTCAGAATTGAAATAAGCAAGTGCTTATTTGTTGTTTAAGGCTTATTGAATCTGCTTATTTGATTGAAACTTACTCAAACTAGTTCACATAAGTCAGAGATACTAAAATATAGCCAGTGGACCCCACACAAGCTCAGTTGAGCTTATTTCTTAGTAAAGTCAACAAAAAGTCAACTGTTTGGATAATAAGCACTCATAGTGCTTATTCTGTGTTTATAAATTATTTTCCTTTATTAAAGTTTCTTATTTTAAGTATTAATTAGTTTTGTAAAAGAAAAACAAGAAAAAACCAAAATTAATTATAGTGATAGCTTCTATTTAATAGAAATTAAGGTGCCTCCCACGAAGCGCTTGTTTTTGTTTACCGAGTCACATGAGCTTGACTCGATCCCCGAATTAATTCGTCCTTGGGGAGAGCAGATGGAACGGACAACAGGCAAAATCGGAGATGCCGGGGTCAAAAACGGTATCCTCACTCCCGGTGGAGTGGAAAAGTGAAGAAATGAGAGGATAAGAAAAGTATGGTTGAAACACCCAGATGGTAAAAGCAAAGTCGATTTCTGAATCACGGGTGGGTTGGGTGGGTAAAATATCAAGCACAGGAACATAAGTCTCGTCCACCACTCCAAAAATTTCTTCATTCGTATCTGATTCAAAATCTACATCCGGTGGTTTCGCCGGTGGACGAGAAGAAGGTGAATCGGAAAGAATATTTCTTTGAACGCCATTCTCGTCATTCTCAATACCCGGTGGTATCGAGTCATCCGCAGCAAGAAATAGATCATCTTCCTCTAAAAAAGGGTCACGTAACGGATTATCGAAAATAAGCTCAAAATCAATTTTAAAATCAAAACGCTCATAATCCGGAAGAGAGATATCAGCATGAATAGTGGGATTGCCACTACTCGTCTCTTCAAATCGAAAAATTTCAAGCTCGGGTAAGAAATCACTATCCATATCGGGGATAGGAGAAAAAGTCGGAGGATCTTTCAACGCCTCGATCTTAGAAATAAGAAGATAAACTTTGGATAATTTCTCACGAAGAGCTTCATCTTGAATTTCAACGTCATCATCTTCATCATTATCATCGATATCTCCACACCGTTAGTCCTTTTCATATCTAATTTACAATTATAGTCCACTACTTGTCCAAAATTATAATCTAAGCTTGGAACATCATATAATATCAATTTTTATCCTAAACTTTATGTTTTTACAGTTTTAGTCCAAGTTTTTAATGTTTGGCAGCCTTTTAGGTGTTGTCGCGTTACATTTTTAGTCCAAAATTATAAAAATGATTATAAAAATTTTATAAAAATTTCCGTAGCTTATTAAGTCCATAATAAGCTTATTTCAACTGCTTATTTAATAAAAGTGCTTATTTTTCAGCTTATGGGCCTTAACGAGCCACTACAAAAGCCCATTTAGATTTTTAGAGGCGAGGGCATGAAAAATGTTTTGGGCCTGGACTTGGGCTACTTTTGTGATTCAAAAAATATTTCATATGGGCCCAGTGGGCTTACGGTTCTTAATTTCTTGTTGGGCCTTGAATAAGCCCACTCCACATTTTTAAGTTTTATATGAAAATATCCTTTTAAAACCGGATAACTGTCGATCACTTTGAGTGAGTTTGAGTGTCGAATCGTGAGTATTTTTACAAGTTGTGTAAACGAAATTAATAGTTTTCTAGGTGGTCTATTAGGTCGAGTAAAAATATGATACTCTCGTTAAGTGAAATTTAATGATATGCGAGTGGTTTGTAACATGTTTGTATCGTTTATATATTTGAAAATCTTAAAAATATTACTAAGTGTTTAGGTGATTTTTGTACGTGTGAAACATGGTTCAAAATAGGTTCGTGAATGCATGTCGAGTAAAAACTATCGTGAAATACTTGTGTTACGTGACTCCTAGGCCTTCCAAGATAGAGGCTAGCCACGTTTGTGTTACTACAAGTATATACGTACGTAAAAATATATATATAAAGCTTATATAGAATCGAATAAATATGAACATGATGCATGAGAATCGTTTAACGTGTGAAATGAATTTGAATGAGTTGTAAAGGACTTACTACACCTCTAGGGTGGTGGAGAGTCGAGAGGGAAAGGATGAAACACAAGAAAATCTCGTCTAATCGTATAACCCAAACGTTATACGTATATATTAAACCCGATATCACTTTCCTTGCTTCCAAACAATATTGTTTCACTCCTGATCTCTTAGAAGTAGTTTTTAGGAAGAAAGAATGTTGTGAAAGAGTATGAGAATGGTAAAGAACAAGTGCATGCATGTATGTTATATACGGTTTCAAAACATAACACATATAAGTGAAATATTTCTATGAAACCTTCATGCACTATTCTTTGTCAGTGAAACTTAGGCTAGGGTGATTTTTAAATTGCTATACAATGGTTTTTGAGTGCACAAATTATGGAGGATTGTCTTGGTGATTCATACCCATGTGGACAACATATATATATATATATATATATATATATATATATATATATATATATATATATATATATATATATATATATATATAAGCATACGATTTACTAAATCGTATACTACTTGCATATAACTGATCATCTTCGACATTTGGACATAAAATCATCTTAGAAATATTATTAGGAACAATTAGAAACAAACGAGGAATCAAAACGGTTAAGTTTTGAGTAAGTTATGAATTTGATTGGGTCGAGTATATGTCGAACACTTTGCCACTTAAAAACGTATCAAACGTTGCCCAATGAGCTTGGGATTTGACACACTAATAGTTGGCTAGGTGATAAACGAGATGGTGCAAAAATATGGGCACGGGTGTGTAAGAATTGAGAATAAACGAGGCGTTTTGAAGCATGGTTGGTCGAATATTTTGGAAAATAAAAAGAAAAATTGGGCTTTGGTTTTTGGGCCAATGAATAGTAACCGAAAGATTGGGCTGAGTTTATTAAGGGCCCGTTTATTATTATTAGTGATTAATTAGGATTAGTGAAATTATTTAGTTTTCGTTAAACGTGTCGAGAACTTGTTTTGTCGTTTGACGAATTTTTCAATATCGTAATCGTGACCATTTTAATATACTAAGAAAATTTTAAATTTCCCCGTAAAAATGGTGATTACAATAATGACAGAGATTATTTATTTAATTAATCGAAGTTAATTATACGAATTTTTGCGAGGTTTTACAGTACCCACATGTCATTCTGAATTTCGTCCCGAAATTCAAATTTAATGTGATTACTTGAGTAAAGAATTTTTGAACAGAGGTTGTCGAGAGATTTTTATTCCTAAAATTACGGAAACGTGATTCAGTTAGATTTACTTGTACCAAACAAGACAAGGTAACTGACGTATTTAAGGGTTGTGAATATTGAAAATAATGGTCATGAATAGTGAAATAACAGCTAGTGTATAGTGTCCAACGGTTGGGAATAGTACCCCAACGGCTATATTCTAGCCTATATATACCACTTCCAATTTCCACTTCTTCCATCAACCATTTTCCTCTCATTTTCCATATCAAAATGCCGCATCTCATAACCATCTTAGCGATTGTGTATGTCGTCCTTGCCGCTATCTACTTAGCTTATGTTCCGGATGAAGACTTTGGATTCTTGGTCGCGATCTTGATGTTCGTCGTACCCCTTACTATCCTCGCCATTACCGTCGACAAGATTTGGGGGTAAAATCTTGAGCTAGGGTTGCTTTGGATTAAATTCTTGTTATGTTTCTATGTACTTGTAACGAATAAGGAATAAAACTCGTTTTGTTTTTAAGAATTTGTCTCATTTTGTTTTTAATATTTTGTTTATATTTATTTTTCAGCATAATTAAAGTGATTCATCCTGTGGTGGCTCTTGCTATTGTTTTGTTGGTGGGAGTCTTATTTGTTATAGCGGATCAACCTATTGAAGATTCCTTGGTGTATATTGTAATAATTGTAACGATAGCACTTCCGATGCTAATTATTTGTTTATGTATTAACTTTTATGGATTTTAATAAAATTTTCGCTATTTGGAGTTTTCTTATCAGTCCTTATGAATTATTTGTGTTTTCTTGCTTGTACTTTTGTTGATTTCTTATCGTGATGGTGATGAGATAAGATAGGTATTTATTGTGGGTTGTTCAATGTATTGTTTATGAACAGTTTATTTTTGCTCTATATTTTGCTTTTGAATGAAGATTGTTATTTAAAAATTTGAAAATATCATTGTTCCTTTCATAACATAATTCTTCCTAAATTAGACATAGTTGATCAGGCTATGTATAATTGAGGACCAAATGATGTGATGTTTGGTTCAATCATATATTTCTATAAATTGTTTTAGATGGTGTTCAACGTGTTGTTTTCATAATATAACACGTTATTCCTTTTTAAAATAAAGTAGAAAATTTAGGGTTCATACTCTAAATCAGAAATTTATGGAGTAAATATAGTATATTGTCATTTGGTAATTGAGACAGAAATTGAAATTAACTTAGATTATCATTATTATGGAAATATTACAAGGGAAATTTTTCGATGCAGTAGAAAGATTATTGTTATACTTAAGTTACATCCATCGTAACTTGAAGTGAAATACAAGAAAGAGATACAACTTAGGAAATTTTAAACTAGATTTTATTTATCTATAACAGGAATTTATTCATCTGTGTAAATCTAGTTGCCATTCCCTTGATACTATCCAGGTCTTTAAAGATTCTTCATTTTCTTGTAAAGGTCTTGGCTTTCCAATTAACATTGTAGTTTGGACATCGACTCACATAATGCCCTTTTCCACCACATCCGTGGCATACAATTGTTATTGGTTGTACTTTCCTGTCCTTAGTCCTGCAGCTAATTGCCTGGTGACCTGTTTTCTGACATTTCGTGCATTTAACCCTACAGATTCCGGTGTGATGCTGGATGCATTTTTGACACCAGGGTAAATTTCCACGATAACCACTTCCAGTAACAGGTGTGACGAGGCAATTTCTATTAGCTTTCTGATTGTGTTCCAGCTGACGTTGATACTTCATACGATCTTCTAGATGTTTGCGATAACGGTCTGGAGCATTGCTGATGTTGCAGTAGATGGGATTGATGGTTCCTATCTCGGGGAGTTTCCTCTTTTGATTATTTCCATTTGGTATAATCCCATGCATAATTCCTTGATGATGGTTGATGGTAGGATTGATCATTCCTTCTTGAATCTTTAAGTGAGGTGGTCTATACTTCATGAAATTTGCAGGGTGTTGATTACCAAGTATACCCGTCTCTCTTCTCGGATAAACTACGGTAGTCCCTTCTAATACCACCGACACTATGTCTTTTACCAATTTCTGGATAGCTCCAGGAGTCATGGTGATTTCTGATGATGATTGATATGCATTGTTCATGTTGTCCATTTTCTATAAACATAAATGAAACTCAACATTAGAATCCATATAATATCAGAATAATTTAAATAATGAAGTTAATTATTTCATTGATGATAGACTGAATTAACTCCCTACTGTAACCTAATTTCAAGATATGTCTTTGTTGTATCATTTATCAATGATCAACTCTTGATTTAGGATTACTAAGGAACAAACCGACTTGTCTATTAAAACTGAAGTTTAATTATCTTTTCTTCATTCTTTAAATTCCTTTACAAAAATTGGTATTTAGACGATTCTTGAAATTTTTAGGTTAATTATGGTAAGTTTAAGAAATCTTCACAATTTGAAAGAAATCTTACGGTAGATTTGAATACTATTACAGAGGTAAACAGAATATTAATAACTTGTATGATTGTTTTTGCAAGATAAACGATACAAGATTTTTTATTAATACTCCATTGATCTGTGTAGAATCATTTGGTTATCAAAGAAAATAACAAATGATGAGATTTTTGCGTGAAAATATGAGGATTCATTACATGCATGATTGATACGAAAGAAAAGATTGATTCATAACATAGAGATATAACAGAAAGGATGTTATTATACAATATGTTTTGATTATACGTTCCGAAGTTTCAGAATTATTGAACATTACATGAAATATTAACCAAATCTATTTGGTTTAGTAGGAACAACAAGGAAACTTGTAAACTTAAGATTAGTTACACCTCCGACGTAAATATCTAATTTCTTTCTCAAGTTCAAGTTGTGCAGCTTCCATGTTTGAGAAACGTTCTTGACACATGTTCATTTGGTTTGCCAACATATTCTCTAATGCGGCAATCTTTTGACCCTGGTTTCTGGCTGCATCTCTGGCCATCCATAGGGTTCTCTCAATATCTCCAATTCTTACATGTGTATAACCGTGTTCTCTTCTTGCACAACGAACCCTGGAGTCCAAACTTTCAAGCTCCTGATTGGTGTTGTCATTTATTTCATTAATCTTTATTCCTAACTCACACATTGTTCGCCTTTCAGCATCCGCCCTTTTGAACAATGCGTCAAGGTTACGGTCGTACCATTCAAATTGAGTTGGTCGTAACCCTTTTAGCTGTTCAGTGTGAGCATCCAATATGCCGGCTTGTCGATAAATAAGATTCCATATTGTTTCAGGAGTGCTTATATCGTAGTCGAGAGAGTTAGGTGAGGATAAATTATTTGGAGAATCTGGTATTGTGGTATCTGAAATATAAGGTAACGGAGAATTTGGCTCAACATTCTTCCATGGTATCCCTTGGCTTGAACTTTGTCCAACTTCGAATGTTGCCTGGCCACCAATCAAATCTTCATATGATTCGGTAGCTCTCCTGACTTTTTGACGTAAAGGTGAACGAATAGGTGACGATGGAGGTGATCTCTGAGTGAGTTCTATATTAGGTTGGGATTGTGATATTTGTACGTAAGGATCTTCAGTATTCGGAGAATTGTTATTGATAGGTGAGGTATTAGTATTATGGATATTTGTTTTGGCATTCACGGGAGTTCCTGAAGACATGCTACAGTAGTAACCGAGAATAATATTTTATGAGTATTTTGTATGTTAAAGATGTAACAGTACAGATGAAATAATTATTGTGTAAGAGTAATTTCTAAACATGTGATAATCTCAACAGATAAAGTATTGAGCACGGCAGTCTGCAGACACGGAGGGCATAAAATGTTATGGTGTAAAATCATTATTTTAAAAATGTAGTTATAGTTTTAATGTTTGAAAACATTTAATTCTCTATAACTGTAGCTCTGATGCCAATTTGTAACACCCCCAAATTTAAGTTTGTCGCAGCGGAAAAATAATTTGGGTGTTACGGGGAGGATCGAAGTTATCATCTCATAAAACGACTTAAAAGAAACGTTTTGAAAGTTATTTGTCATTCAAATAATATTTTTGATAAAAATATAAACCATTTGATTTAAAATCTTATTAAAAGATATAAAGGCTTGTAAAAATGACAAATTTGATTTTTACACCATTTTAATTTATCAGAGTAATAAATGCCCACTCCGTGTCTTGTCCTGCTCCGTTAAATTACCTGAGATACACATGCTTAAAAGTGTCAACAAAAAGGTTGGTGAGTTCATAGAGTTTTATGGAAAACCATTATTTTGATAGATTTCAAGAATATTTGGAAATGATAAATACAAACAGTAATGGAACAAGTATTGAATAATATTGACTATAATCACAAATAAATCATATAAGTGTTCAATCAAAATCAAGTAAGGAATCAATAATCCTAACATGAGCTGGAAACTCATGATGCTATTTTAATCAGATATATAATTCACGTATGAACAAATTCCTATACAGCTGTATCTAAATATATGTTGAAAACATACATTTCCTTATAGATATTGCCCCAAGCCTCATGACACACAAGCTTAACCAAAAGAGGTGTTTTATCAAATCAATGATAAATTTTGCCCTCTAATAATAGGTGATTTGCCAATTCCTATTTGTCTACGAATATAGTGTATCACGACTAATACGACTAACCATTTGCAAATGGCATTCCGTCAAGTATTAGTGGGACAGGAGGTCAGTCCTTAACAGGTTTCGAATCTATTCACTATATTCGCGCCCACTTAACAGTGATTAATGGCTCATGATTGAGGGACTTTATGGCGATAAGGTAACTTAGGCAATATCAAGGTAATAATGGGATCATTCAGAATAACATCATGTAATCAAGTATCATACCACAGTAATCAGTTTGGGAATATTTTCGTCTGAGTATCAGTAATTCAGTTTAAGTATTTCGCCAGTAACACATGTATATCACATACCACAATAATCGAATTGGAAACATTATCATATGAATATCAGTATTTCAGTCAAGTAATTCATCAGAAAAATATATATATATATATATATATATATATATATATATATATATATATATATATATATATATATATATATATATATCACATACCACAATAATCAAATTGGAAGCATTATCATATGAGTATCAGTATTTCAATTAAGCATTTCATCAAGTATTGTATATATCACATTTTAAATCACAAACCATATTAAATAAATATCAATTAGGAAATTGATTTGAATCATATATTTTATTCATATACTTATCAAATTATCAAAGTATATGTAAGCATGTATCTTCCCCAAAGAGTTAAAAACAATTATTGGAAATGGGGCTATGACTCACCTGGATTGATACGGAAACGATGAAAAGTAAAGTAGGAAGAGATTTATGGGAACGATTATGGAAACGTCTTTGATACGGAACCTGATAAATAAATTTATCTGAGAATATAACCAAATACTATTTGGTAAATACGAACGAATAACGAATAAATATTATTCGTTATGACGAATAGATGATGTGCAGTGTAATTGTTATGCCATGCATGATATAATAAAATACTTTATTTAAATTATCCATCGGAGTTTTACCTTTTTAAACGTAAGTAAAAATATTAACTTTTGAAATATCGTTATATATATTATTAACGTAAAAATAAATATTATATAAATAAAACGTAGTAAAAATGCATATGACGTGATGGTTGGCGTAAAATAGAAAATAAAATATGAATGTCAAATAGATTATGTTTAGTCCTTGTCCTTTTTCAATTTTTACACTTTTTATACTAACGGCGTTAGCGTTACACCGTTAGTCCTTTGCATATCTAATTTACAATTATAGTCCACTACTTGTCCAAAATTACAATCTAAGCTTGGAACATCATATAATATCAATTTTTATCCTAAACTTTCTGTTTTTACAGTTTTAGTCCAAGTTTTTAATGTTTGGCAGTTTTAGTCCTTTTAGGTGTCGTCGCGTTACATTTTTAGTCCAAAATTACAAAAATGATTATAAAAATTTTATAAAAATTTCCGTAGCTTATTAAGTCCATAATAAGCTTATTTCAACTGCTTATTTAATAAAAGTGCTTATTTTCCAGCTTATGGGCTTTAACGAGCCACTACAAAAGCCCATTTAGATTTTTAGAGGCGAGGGCATGAAAAATGTTTTGGGCCTGGACTTGGGCTACTTTTGTGATTCTAAAAATATTTCATATGGGCCCAATGGGCTTACGGTTCTTAATTTCTTGTTGGGCCTTGAATAAGCCCACTCGACATTTTTAAGTTTTATATGAAAATATCCTTTTAAAACCGGATAACTGTCGATCAATTTGAGTGATTTTGAGTGTCGAATCGTGAGTATTTTTACAAGTTGTGTAAACGAAATTAATTGTTTTCTAGGTGGTCTATTAGGTCGAGTAAAAATATGGTACTCTCGTTAAGTGAAATTTAATGATATACGAGTGGTTTGTAACATGTTTGTATCGTTTATATATTTGAAAATCTTAAAAATATTACTAAGTGTTTAGGTGATTTTTGTAATTGTGAAACATGGTTCAAAATAGGTTCGTGAATGCATGTCGAGTAAAAACTATCGTGAAATACTTGTGCTACGTGACTCCTAGGCCTTCCAAGATAGAGGCTAGCCACGTTTGTGTTACTACAAATATATACGTACGTAAAAATATATATAAAGCTTATATAGAGTCGAATAAATATGAACATGATGCATGAGAATCGTTTAACGTGTGAAATGAATTTGAATGAGTTGTAAAGGACTTACTACACCTTTAGGGTGGTGGAGAGTCGAGAGGGAAAGGATGAAACACAAGAAAATCTCGTCTAACCGTATAACCCAAACGTTATACGTATATATTAAACCCGATATCACTTTCCTTGCTTCCAAACAATATTGTTTCACTCCTGATCTCTTAGAAGTAGTTTTTAGGAAGAGAGAATGTTGTGAAAGAGTATGAGAATGGTAAAGAACAAGTGCATGCATGTATGTTATATACGGTTTCAAAACATAACACGTATAAGTGAAATATTTCTATGAAACCTTCATGCACTATTCTTTGCCAGTAAAACTTAGGCTAGGGTGATTTTTATATTGCTATACAATGGTTTGTGAGTGCACAAATCATGGAGGATTGTCTTGGTGATTCATACCCATGTCGACAACATATATATATATATATATATATATATATATATATATATATATATATATATATATATATATATATATATATATATATATATATAAGCATACGATTTACTAAATCGTATACTACTTGCATATAACTGATCATCTTCGACATTTGGACATAAAATCATCTTAGAAATATTATTAGGAACAATTAGTAACAAACGGGAATCAAAACGGTTAAGTTTTGAGTAAGTTATGAATTTGATTGGGTCGAGTATATGTCGAACACTTTGCCACTTAAAAACGTATCAAACGTTGCCCAATGAACTTGGGATTTGACACACTAATAGTTGGCTAGGTGATAAACGAGATGGTGCAAAAATATGGGCACGTCGTGTGTAAGAATTGTGAATAAACGAGGCGTTTTGAAGCATGGTTGGTCGAATATTTTGGAAAATAAAAAGAAAAATTGGGCTTTGGTTTTTGGGCTTGTGAATAGTAACCGAAAGATTGGGCTAAGTTTATTAAGGGCCCGTTTATTATTATTAGTGATTAATTAGGATTAGTGAAATTATTTAGTTTTCCTTAAACGTGTCGAGAACTTGTTTTGTCGTTTGACGAATTTTTCAATATCGTAGTCGTGACCATTTTAATATACTAAGAAAATTTTAAATTTCCCCGTAAAAATGGTAATTACAATAATGACAGAGATTATTTATTTAATTAACCGAAGTTAATTATACGAATTTTTGCGATGTTTTACATTTTTTTATGAAATTACATAAATAGCCTTATGGGTTATTAATTACTGTATTTTTTTTAACTATACTTGTACTTTATGTTTTGATACATGTACTTTATGTTTATATACTTGTACCTTACCCACCTCTATCATCTCTTTTATTATTTCACCACCACCTTTTCCATGTGTTCATCATCTTCATCTTCTATATGTTTTTACACCCAGATTCCGACCATCACCATTTTCAAATTCTGGCCACCACCTCCGACCAACCATTTCTAGCAACTTTTTCGTCAAACAAAACCCATATTCTTGAAATCTAACTTAATAACAACCACCACCAAGATTCGAAAATACACAGAAATAAAAAAATTAACAGAAATCAAACATTAAAGATCTCGGGGTTTTATTTTTTTCAACTGCTCCTATTTTATCTGACCCATTAAAACAACTACTTCTAACCATATCTATACTATTTACATAAAACATTTAAGTTGTGGGTTCCACCAAAAACTAAGATAAGGAGCTCCAATGACATGTGTCACTTCTCAACTAAAAAAACCACTTTTATTTTTAAATTGAAATATTTCTTATTTATTTATTTTTTTTATACAGTAATATAATTTCACCATATTTTCCAAAATTTTATGCTCTTTAATTAAACATCCATTTTAATATATTTTTATAAGTTTTAGTTTTTACATTTTTAGTAGGTTTATTTTATTTTGATTCAAATTTTTACAACTTTAACATTTATTTCAATCAATACGACCTTGATTCGTCAAAATCATGTACTTTTTGGGAGAGTGTTTGACGGGTAAGAGATTGTGAGGGTCTTTATATATGCGGTAATAATGATGTCACGGGAAAGCTACGAGAAACCCAAACAAACACATATACATTCGGATTGTTGTGAAACGAATTCACCAAGCGAGTAGGGAATTGCGGTGAGAGTTAGACTAGCAATTCATTTACTATATTTATAATATAACTATTTATATCGTCGCCGCTGTACGCGTGTATCCAACTGTACGCGGGCATCCAACTGGTTTCTTTTAATAGCCTTAAAAATTTAATATTCCATTACTAAAAGTAAAAATAGAACCAACAAAAATGAACCTTTAAGAATCGCTAACACGAACAGTGTGTTTATTATAGAACCAAATATAGAACCCACTCTCTGCTCCACACTCTGTTACCAGTTACTGAGTATTATAAAACCAAAAAAAATCACAAATACACCCTTTTCAATTATGATACGTGCCTCAAGATTTTAACGTTTGCCATCTTCTTTTAAAAGCAACTCCAGCAAGTATAATAGCCTTTAGTCTCCACCGTCAAATGTAGAAAGTCAACACCCTTTGTTTCGGTAGATCTATCTTCTCCGGCAAGTTCCAGACATAAACAACCATAAAATCTAGTTCCGGCAAAAATCCACCATAAACGAAACCACCATCGAGAGTATGTAAAACCGGCGAGGGAAACCAGCTGTTTTTTAGAGAGAGAGAGAACCGGCGAGGGATAGAGAAACCGGCAGGGGAGAGAGAGAGAGAGAGAGAGAAAGAGAGAGAGAGAGAGAGAGAGAGAGAGAGAGAGAGAGAGAGAGAGAGAGAGAGAGTTTATTTGTGTGTGTTTTTATATCATTTTATGGAGTTTTTGAAAGTGAATAATTAGATCACTAAAGGTGTTAGTACGGTTTGGATATGGTGGTAGTTAAGCAGTTGTGGTGGTGGTGGTAATGGTCTGGTACTCTGGTATAATGGTGAGGTAGGTGGGTAGGGTAGTGGGAGTATTTAATTAAGACTTATAAATCAGTTGACACTGAGTTATTTTTTTAAAGAAATAGAGAAAATAAGATGATAAGAAAAGTAATAATGTAAACATGTTTCATTTAAATTATGAAACAAAGAATGAGAAAATGCGTCCATTATGAGATAAGAAATTGATTCTGTTACAATTACACTAACAAACGTCCAAGCTTGAGGTCTCCAAAATTGATTGTCTTGAGTAGCAAAAGATGTGTGTGAGCGCCTATTGATTTACAACCCAATGTGCACACCAAATATTCCACATATGATGTGAGTAAATGCATGTTGTTACTGATAATATTATTATAATTGAGAATATGAGAAAAAAAGGGACGTGTGTATTTTACATACCTTTTGAAGTAATGTGTCATCCATAAGTCTTATAAACCATGTGTGTATGCAATATTCATGTGTGTTTGCAATATTGATGAGAAACAGCAGTTCCCACCATAATTATTACAATGACATATGTTAATCACAATATCTAAATGTTAAAGTAGATACAAAGTAGAGAAAATTAAAGAATGAGTACAAAGATTTAAATTCAAAAGTAATCTGAAATAGTCACATCCTTAGAGATGGTGTATCAATCCAACGGCCAAAAAGCAATAGAAACTCAGAATGATTTAACAGAACATGGAGGTTAGAGATTAAGCCTAAAATGGTACATTATTTTCCTATCAATTCGTCATTTGTGACAGCAATAAAAACATGCAAATAGAATTAGTATATATCTTCAAACATAACATGACAACAGTAAAAACATGCTAGTTAAAGTTTTTTTTTTTCCTCCTTTTCCTTCTTCTTCTTCAAACATCAACTTTAATTTTAATACACCCAAGTTTAGAGTTTTAGTAGAGTCTAACCCTTATCTTTTTTCAGTACAAAGAAACTATTCTGCACAAAAGCTTGATAACAATCTTCTAAACTCTGAAAAAATAGCAAGTTACAAACCTGAACACGACCCACCCTCAACTTCTTTTAGCAAGGCAGACCAATCTTCTTCGATATCATATGCCCATGGAAATTTAGAAAACTAACTGCAAAAGTCTAAAACATAGAAAATTAGGCTAATATCATTCCCACGCTTTACTTCCCCTAATCAAATATGACCCATGTGCCTAATATGTATCATTGTTAACCCGGTTAAGAAACATTGCCTGAATTAGGTAGATTCATGTTATATATTCTTTGACAGGTACGATTAACTATTGAGTCAATATCGCCTGACCCGTTTGTCCCACTATTAGGTTCAACATTTACACTTTAAAGTACATATTTACAGGGTGTTTGGCATTAACTTTTGATTACGCTAAAACTCTATAAAGTACATGTTTAAGGGGTGTTCGACATTAACTTTTAAGTATGCTAAAACTGATAAGTCTAACAACGAATATTAAAAGGTCAAAAGATCAGTTTAAGAGGAGAAGCAACGAACTAAAGCCGATTATCGATGTGGGTCATTGTATCGTTTAAACTCCCAAAATTGTTAGCTCTGATGATATCATACTACAGATAATCTATATGTCACAAATAGCAGAATTCATATTATAGAGGTTGATGTGTGCATTATGTAACCCGTACATAAATTGTTTATAACATTTCCAAGAGTTTGACGTATATTGAAATACTAATATATGCACTCGTGCCAGGTTCATTTTATGTTGTTGCAGCACCCCTTAACATGTATTTATAAAACCAAAAAAGAGAATATATATATATATATATATATATATATATATATATATATATATATATATATATATATATATATATATTATCTATTAAAACAAAGTTTTGTACAACCCTTTTAAGCAACCTTTTGTACAACCCTCTTAAGCCAACTAATTAATGTTTTCTAAAAATAACATTGCATGTCCGATTGACACGTGTATTGCAACAAAAATTTTGAAAAAACTTTTGTAATTATGACATACATGCCATTAATTACGTAAACTTTCCTTTCTAATTTTTCTAAATTATAATATTCTCTGTCATTTGTCTAAGTCAGTTAACTATAAACAACATATGAGGCATATTATTTTAAAACGTCATTTAGTGGGCTTTATATTTGACTTTGGAGGAAACTATATGTCATTATTTGTTATGCAAGTACTTTTCTAGTTTTTGAAAGTCTATTAAAAGTTCTATAACTTTTTGCATTCAGGCCAACTTGATATTTTTGTATTTGATTGCCATGCTTTGCCCTTTGAATGAATGTGATGCTTCATATGCTTGATTCTATGATTTTGTGTATGGTATTTGCACCATGTTTAGATTGATTTTAGTGATGAAGTAAATTTGATTTATAACGATTTGATAGCGTGTTTGAACTTTGAAGTGGCGTAAACTATCATAGCAATTGTGCTTCTTAATAATCACGCAAGAATAATTATACATTTCTATCTTTATATATTCATTCATATAATTAATTAATTAGTAATTGATTACTACAATCTTATAAACTTATAATGACTCAAGAAGGTTTTTCTTATTTAACATCCAAAACTAATTTCTAACCCATGTGGTTAGAATCAACGTTTCAAAACCCGGTTTTTTTGTTGATCTGGTTTAGTTGCTGGGTCACCGGTTGAACCGGCTCCACACACATTTTTTTCTTTCTTATATATATATATATATATATATATATATATATATATATATATATATATATATATATATATATATATATATATATTTAATATGTAGTATTGCATGATCCCGTGATTTATCAAATTTTATTCCTGCACTTGATTAAACCGATGAAAATAATATAGACTACGCTTCGTTTTTAAGTTTAATATCAATAATAATATAAAAAAGATTTACAACAATAATTCATTTATGATTTCAAGTTATTATAATGAATATTAAAACAACATTAGTCGACGTTTCTATGCTAATTTATAACTTTAATTTTATGGTGAACGGTACTTTTTTCACTAAATTGTTATTATCTTATGGTGAACGGTACTTTTTTCCTATCCATTTCCCGTCTATTCACTAACAGTTTATTAATATTCATACCGGTTATGTTTTTCAAAATCATTTAATATTATAATCTATAAAACTAAATCATGTAACCCATTTAACACATACATTCGATGCAAAGCAATAAACCGATAACAACTTCAAACTTATTAGAAAATGTATGGATGTAACCAAGAACCCACCAACATTGTTTGGAAAAAAAAAATACGTTAAGAAATTATACTGCATACGAAAGAAACTATAAACAATCCTGACCATCCATTTTTTTAATATTGTCTATACTACTTTGATACTCTAATACTTTTCTCCTTCGTTAATCAATCTCCTTTTTACATTCCAATATTTGTTGTTTGTCGCTTACAATTCATTTTTCAATCACTTTTATTAGTTGTCTAAGTTGCTCAATATATAGTCTTGGTATAAAACACCCTTTTTCCTTATTCTGAGTGTAATTAGTTACGAAATATATATTGAATATTTAAGGTTTCATGGATTAAGCAACAAAAAATGTTTGAAATTGTTCAACATCAAATTAATTAATTAACTATTGAAAGTCAAAGTAAATAAACTTGTAAACAAAACGAATACTTCAATCTTCATCACAAAAAAAGTTTATTAAATATTGTTAAAACTTATTTGACATATATTCTCTTCTATAACTTATTCTAAAAATCTACATAACATTTATTTATGTTTAAACCTATTTAACATATATTATCTTTTCACTTACAATTACCTTTTCAATCACTTTTATTAGTTGCTTAAACTGATCAATATATAATATATAAGATCAAAAAGATTTAAACACTATGGAACTCAATCCGCTATTGATAATACGTTACTCACAATAAGAAAAAATCCAACTTAGATAACTAACTGGGTTTTTTATACATTAAATCATTAAAAAAATAAAAGATGTGCTAAATTATTAAGCAAATAATACTTTACGTTATTTTGCTTAATTAGGGAATTCACTTGGATTAAAACATTTTGAAATCGTAAATGTTATTTGGGTACTTGATTGATTTGACTATTCTCTAAATGTTTCAAGCCATTGTTTTCTTTGCAATTATCAACTTTATTAATTGCAAGTGTTTCTAAGAAGCATAATGTAAATAAACGCAAATACATTAATAAATGCTTAAACAAATAAAGATAGATTGGTTTGTTTAAATAGATCCAAGTTAACAACATAACATATTGTTAAATACGATAATACATATAAAAAACATTAAGAAGTGTATAAACTTTTCTCAATGCTTTCATAAACTTCGACAATATTTTTTTTGATTTCTTCAATTTTTTTGGTTCGGTCTTCAATCCTTTGGTGATATTCCAGTATGGCTTGTTGGTCTTCCTTGTTCATCTCTTCCAACAATTTCCTTCGCTTGTTGTAAGACTCCACCAAGAATTTCTCAGTTCCATATTTTCCATCATGACATTTTTCCCAAAAATCTGTGTTATATCAAAAAGTTTATATTTTTCAGGCATAGGAGGGAGAGAAGTATCCCTTGATCATTTCGGTGCTTTTGAAGCAGATCTTGAAGATGATGACGCCATTGGATTTTGAGAGTAATCTTAAATGAATAATGAGAATGTGATGGAATTCGTTTACAAATGATTTGTATTTATAGGGTTTTATGTTTGCAATCTATTAAAAGTTGCAACGTTTCCAAATAATAATTAACGGACATAAACTCTTTCATATATATCCTTAACGTTTTTAATGTATAATGCACGATATTAAAAGTTGCAACATTTCCAAGAATGTAGTTGACATGCATAAAGACTTTCGTATGTACCATTTACGTGTTTTTTCCTTGTGAATATATATTATTATTTTTTTTAAAAATATGTAAATTACAAACATTTTGGTTGAATTGGAAAGTTGATTTGATTACAAATAAATATATTATGTAAATATTTTCTAAGTACATTTAATTAAATAGATAAAATATTTTATATATTAGGCAATTAAAAAAATAAAACCAAACAAACATTTAATCAACTATCAAAGTAATTGTGAAAGATCGTTTCAGCCCTATCTAGGTTTAGTAATATTGATTGCACAGCGGAACAATAACAAGAACATAATCAATATTATTTCAAGGTTTTCTTTATTAAAATAAAATAAATTACTAATACTACTAATCTACTACTACACGCTCTATGCGTTTCTAGACTCTCATTGGAGAGACTAGCTATGAAAGGATACCAATAACCAACGCCCTGCCTCCCTTTATATAATAGAGAGGCTAGGGTTTACATAAAGACCTAGCTTATTATGAAAGCTAACTAGATATTTCATCTTAAGTCCTCATTGTTTCTTCTTTCTTTATTCTTCTCGTGGGTTTTGTAATTATCAAATATGTAATTCCCAACAATCTTCCCCTATTTGATATTACAAAACAATCTGCATGAAGAAACAATGTCATCACAAATAAGCTAAGCTGCACATCATAACTATTCTTCCCCTTTTTGTAATCATCTAATAGGGGTCTTGTGCAACTCGTAGACGCTTCCCCTCAAGTGATGCATGTAGATGGTTAACAAGCTTCCCCTTAAGAATAGACTAACCATCTCAGGAACCAACTAATAATTAATAATTAATAATATATATATATATATATATATATATATATATATATATATATATATATATATATATATATATATATATATATATATAAGAGGCCATTTATGTGAGAAATCTAATTTTTGTGAGAACGCGAAAAGAGATCCTAGCCATCCATCTAATCCCTCTTTTTTTTAGATCTAATGGCTAAGATTAATTTCAATATTTACACTAACTATAGATTAGATAAGGGTATTTTTGTAAATATAATCTACACACTTAATATATATAAAAAAACACACACAAGGCCCAAAATTAAGGTGAAATCAACTCCAAATCCTCTCTCTGATCATGACTACCTTCATCATCAGCAATCAAACCACCTCAAATCGCCGATCAAACCACCACTACACCGTCGTTCAAGCCACCACTACACCGCCGTTCAAATCACCACTACACTGCCGTAATTATAGTTGTATTAATCCTTTCCCAAAAAAAATTATAGCTGTATTAACCGCTTAAATCAAAACCTTTTATCACCGTTGTTTAGCCACCTCATATTACCGCAGATCACCGTCATATAACCACCGCATATCACCGTCGTTCAGCCACCGTATGTTACCGTCGTTCAACCAGCAGATATCATCATCATTAAACCACATAAATCACCACAATCGGATAAATGTGAACGAAGAAAATGTGGATTTGGATGAAATTGAACCAGAGGAAGTTGAATCTATTGAAGAAGATGCTTTCTTTAAATCAGACTACACTCAGATTTCAAGTAATTCTTATATATTTTTATTATTATTATTTTTTAATTAGTTTATAATTGTAAATTTTGATGCGTTTGTGAAAGAATAGGTTACGAATTAAGTGTTTGATGTTCAGAGATGATTTAGATTGCATAAATCAAAGATTATTTGATATTAAGAAGTTAGTCACATGTGAAGATTATCGAGATTAGCGATTTTTTGAATATTTAAGTATAGTGAAAGTATCTTCACGAGTGAAGAATATCATGAAGTAATGAAGTTTTGAGGTTATTAGAGGTTTAAGTTTAGTAAAATTATCTTCACGAGTGAAGAATATCATGAAGTAATGAAGTTTTGAGGTTATGAGCAGGTTCGTTGATGATTTAAGTTTAGTTAGAGTGTATTCGCAGATGAATTGCAAATCTTGATGAGTTTTTGGGAATGTTTCATGTTCTCTATTCATCAAATCAGTCATTTTTTTTGAACATACATCTGCACTGTTATCCTCTAGTTGAATCTGCTTTAATATTTAAGAGATGTTTACCATGTCAATCATTCCTTTGTTGATTCAGCAGAATTTCCAGAGGTTGCACCAGGAGTTGCGATTTTTTAAGACGTTTCCACTCGTTTATATATAGTACATGGTCTTATAATGGTAGCGGAAATTCTTGTGCAGGTTATGTGATACAATTTAGGGTCGCAGACTTGTCAGAAACTTTTGTCATTTTGACTCGTACCGACTCTTGAATGTGTATATTCTGTACATTGATTCATGGCTAGGTGCTTTTCTATTCATCAAATCTCTTTGTCATGTCTGATAGATACATACCATTCACTACTATTTCTCATAGTTACATCTAAACGTATAAATGCATCTTCAGCCTTTTCCTTTCAAAGTATCAGTCGTATAATTAGTGTAAGTTTAGTAAATTTTTGTGCTGTTAGTAGTTTTGAAATTTAAAATTTGGGTATGTTCATAAGGCATGAATGGTTAATTACTTTTAATTCCTATTTAGGTTGAGTGATACATGGTTCATCAATCTTTTTCTCAAACTCCTTTTGATCTTTGCTGGTTCCAAGATGAATTACACACATGATTTCAATATAAATATAGTTCGATAGCATGAGTTTATATAGCTTCATTTGGCCTTTAGAGTCAATTATTTAACATTATAATTCACTCAATTACCAATATTTACCATCTTTCATTTAACCAAAATAGCTAGCATACTGATTCAGTAGGCTTAAATTCAACTACAATTAAATGGAAAGATCTTACCTCTAATGTTTTTAAGGAGCAAAACAAGCAAAATGTTAATGCTATTAGTTTACTGTGATATGTAGAATATGAAGCCTAGTTAGTAGTTACACTCCTTGATTTCACATTGAGTTAGATATTGTTGGGTTATTCAACACGTTTATTGTTGTCTTTACTTCATTCTTGAAAAGATGGTGTTGCTGGGTTCAAAGTGGTAGGGGTCGAGTTGACAGGGTCAAAGCGCATCTGTGTGCATTTATGAAGTTACAAATAATTAAAATGTTAAAAATGCTTCCCCGCCGTTCAAAAAAAAATGTTAAATATGCTTACAAAACTACTCGTTACGGTACTGAATCTAAACTATTTAACAACACGAATAGCATGTTGTATACCAAAAAGTTACACTTTGAACAAATTTCGCCCCATTCAACCCATGATCATTATACCCCCCTTATGATTTGATACCCTTTCTGTCAAATTTGTTCTAGTTTCCTACAAAGCTGCTTTATATCTGGCCTAAGCGAAGGCCGATGGGGAGCAACAATCCATTGCCAAACGGAAGAACCCCTTAACGCGTTCTTCATTTATCAAAGTTCCATCAGCATTGTTTTCATCAAGCAATATATCATGATGGTACAAATCTGAAATCCGGTTATCCAACATGACTTTCCTCATCAACGTTGCTAAATAAGGATCTTGATCACCGGTTGCATTCTTGTTAACTTGTTCTTTACCAGTAAGCAATTCTAACAAAATCAGTCCAAAATTGTAGATATAAGTTGCCTCACATGTATCTTCCATTTGGATCAATTCAGGTGCTTTATACCCATCAGCTGTAGCCGGTTCCAGCATTTCTTGAGCTGCGGATGGCTTCAAGAACGCGTGTAGACCAAAATCTGATATAATTGGCTGATCATTTTGATCCAAAAGTATGTTCTTTGACTTTAGATTTCCATGGATTATATCCATGGAATTTGATGCCCGGTGTGTCCGGTGTGTAGATAATCTAATCCCTTGGCAATGCCAAATGATATCTTTGAAATGACTCTCCATTTATGACATTATCCGACAGCTGAGGAGGTATATGATGAGGAAGTGGAGACTCTTGTTATGGATGAAGATGAGCAGTCGTTAGAGATACCTATCATTAAGCCGGTTAAGGATATCAAGTTTGAAGTTGGTGTTAAGGATTCATCGACGTATGTGTCTACACAGTTTTTATTGGGGCTTATGTCGAATCCGACTTTGGTTAGGAATGTTGCGTTGGTGGGGCATTTGCAGCATGGGAAGACGGTTTTTATGGATATGTTGGTTGACCAGACTCATCATATTTCTACTTTTGATCAGAATAGTGAGAAGAATATGAGGTATACGGATACAAGGGTGGATGAGCAGGAGAGAATGATAACAATATTATTTGACATGAATAAATGTACAGGTGAACACAGAGTGAGCAATCAGGCATGCGATCCAGGATCGCCTACCTATAGTTGTCGTGATAAACAAGGTAGTCTTCCATCTGGATTTTCTTTTTGCAACTGGTTATATGATTATTTGTGAAGTGAAGTATAGCAATGATCATTCTTCTTAGTGCGTGGATAATTCTGCGACTGTCTTTGAATATGTATGAATTAAAATTAAATAATCATTTTCATTCTAGGTGCAAAAAAACTTGTTATATATGGGAAAACTAAGGTGCAATCTGGTATGTGGTTTATGGCATTTAACCTAGTTTTGTGCAATCTGGTATGTGGTTTCTTATCTTGTATATATGCTCACAGTTTCTTATCAATGCATTTTTTTATTTGTTGCACAGCCACTATATAAACCGCAGCTACAGAGACTGCTCTTAAACTTATGTGCTCACGTTGACACAAGATCTGCTGTGGTGAAATTGTTGACGAATCTTTTAGTCCTTGATTCAAAAAATCCTAACAGTGATTTGAATGCTTCTGAGCCCTCTTATCGGCTTTACTCTTGCCAGAGTCATCTGATGTATTCCCGCCCTTAAAGTTTTAACGGTACAAGTCTTTTTATATATGCTTGGTGATGTTTGCGTTCATCATTACGCAACTGTGTATGATTTGTACTTTCTTAGTGGAAGCTAATATTTCTCGCATTTATCATAGGTGTACCACCGTTGGTGTCACGTCGTGTTCTAGAAACTTTGACATACCTTGCCAGGAATGCAACATTAACACAAGACAACTTTCAACAATTTGACTATGAGAATCTCACTCAATCGCCATTGTCTGCGGTTTGTTTTCTCTAATCCTGCTGAATATTTTGACTGGAAGATATGAAATTCTCCCTTTTTGATATGGGTAAAAATAGTAAATATATTTAGATTAACTACTACGACATTCTGCAATTTCTATATAGAAACCTTAGCCTTATAGTGGTTTTCTACATGTCTCGCACTCTCGCTTATATTTTTTTTATCGTGTTGTTAATAACTTCTAAGAAAAATTGCACATTCCTTTCTGCTGAACAAACTTTTTTGCACACATTCAGTTATCCATAATATAATACTGTTAGATGTTCATTCGAAGTGAAATCTATTCATATATCTGAAGTTAGTCCCTAAATTTGAGCTAATAAGCAAGAATGAGGATAAGTTAGACCAAAATCACTCTAAAAGTGATTATATTCTGCAAATTAGAGTTTCATTTTTTTCCTCAAATTGTTATATGATACTTGACTTTAAATACAGTTTTGATCACTGATATCTTTTGCAGGCTCCTTTGAAGTTAAAATTGCTGACATCTGATTCTAGAATTAGCAGCAAGGAATACAATGAGGTAGTTGAAAGGGCGAACCACATATCCTGATTGATGTAAGATCATCCCATCATTACAAGATCGTTTCTCTTCCCAACTCCTTGAATGTACCTATTGCAAGTTTGGAAGGTCAGTTGCCCGAAATATCTTCTTCACTAGATTCCGTGAAGGAAAACGGGGTTTACGATGCCTAAGATGCGCGTCTGTATGTAGTGTGCAGAAGAGGTAATGATTCACAGAGAGCAGTTGATTTGCTTCATAAGGCGGGTTTTACCTCTGCGAAGGATATTGTCGGTGGATTGGAGTCATGGGCACATGACGTGGATCAAAGATTTTTGTGGGAAGCAACTTGCTGAAGATGTCAAGTTTGAAAATGTGATGCTTTGGAATTTCAGTTTTTTAGTTAACTTTTGATGTTATAAACTCAAATCATGATTTTACTTGGTCCTAATAGTTTATCGTTGACAGCTGGTGTTTCGTACCGTCGGGTATTCTGGAGCAGATATAAGAAATCTTGTCAATGAAGCTGGAAAAATGGCTGTAAGTATTATTTACCGTGAAATTCAACTTTTAATGGTTGTATGAACTGGAAAAAGTATAAATGGAATTACTGGATCACACGTGTAGGTGAGAAGAGATCATACAAAAATCTACCAGAAGGATATTGTTGATATGTTAGATAAGCAGCTGCTTGAGGGAATGGGCGTGCTTCTGACAGAAGAAGAGCAACAAAAATGTGAAGAAAGAGTAGGCACTTATTTTCCTCTTGATGTATCTATATCATCCATCTTTGTAAGGGTAATATAGTCATTATCATATTTTTAAATGTGATAGGTGTCTATTGAAAAGAAGACGTTGTTGGCTGTACATGAAGCTGGTCATATTTTATTGGCTCATTTATTAGTACAACTTTCAGAAATCTGATTTACATTGTAGTAAGTAAAGGGTGTTTGGATGTGCGTATTGAAAGTTATTATGTGGCAGATAATGGTATGTAAGTAATTTTACTCTACCTTTGAATGTCAATCTTGTTGAAGCTATATAAAAGTGAACAGTTTATGTTGCAACTAGTATCTAATGAATATTCAAATATCATCTGACAACTAAATTATTTGTCTGCTAATGAGCTTATTACAATGTTGTTGTGTCATTCAAAAGTGGAGCAAGCTACATCATAAGACTTATTGCAGCTCTTAGAGATCGAAAATTACAGCCTGGGAAATGTATGTGGCTACCTATATTTGTGGGTTTGGTTAAATTTATATGATACTAAACCCTTAAAATTTATGCAGACTAGGTGCACTGTTTGGCTATCTGATGTGGATAATACCCTTGAGTCTTTACTTGCTTAGCGGCAACAATAATGTACATGACTTATAACACTTTCTGCTTAACTATAGGGGAGCACATGCTCTCATTTTAATCATCTAAAACTTTGTGAAACAAGCCTTTTTTCAATATTGATTTTCTGTTTTCAAGTTGCTTTTATTGTTGTTGAATTCAGGTTGCAAGTTGTGCGGGAGACAGAGTTTACATGTTCGGCAGGCCTTGCTAATAACAAATTATTGTTATTTCCCTTATTTAATATTCTCTACTTTTGAGCAACATAAAGATAAATACATAAATCACATGCCACTAATATTCAAGGAATCTTGCAGATGTTGGTTAAATTAGCGGCCGGACGAAAAGTATCAGCAAGGAATGATCACTTTGTCGCGCTGCAGTTACCAACCAGAGTTTAACTTACATACGCTTCAGCTGTGTTAGATTTATTCCTGCTATTATAATGATTTAGTACTATTAGTTTTTAAAGGTATGAGAAATAGGAAGGGGGTTATAATGGTTATTGCGGCATCAAGAATCCAACTGAGATAGTTAGCTAAGCAAATAACTTAGGTTAAACAAACACTAGAAATTGATTAGTGTGAGTTGAAACCGCAATGATAGACAGTCACTTCAAAATGCACATCAAAACACCCTTAAAATATATCAGTATAGCCGTATATAAGGTAAGTTAATATTTATCTACAAAATCAGCCATTTAATCGCAACCTGTTTCCTGTTAATCCAATATTGTTCAGTTTGACCCTTTTTAGAATCATGTATTTCTTATGTTACACTGTGTATGAATTACATTTTGATTTGGTTTTGTTTAATCCCATTTCAGAAGGAAACAATGGTTACATCATGGTTACTACAAATGATGGTAACCAGCAGCGAGAAGCTGTAAGTTATACTATTGTCACAACTTTTTACAATTTTATTTTGCATCTATTTGCATGAACAAGTTTTTTGCTTTTTTATTGGATTCAATTTCACTCTTGGTTTAACACCAGGTATGCAATATTATTGCAGCGGCAAGATTACTTAACGAAACTCTCGTCATTCCATCGTTTATGTTCGGTAGTGTGTGGAGAGATACAAGGTATTAACTTTTTGTAATAAATTTAAAGAAACTCGTGTTTATGCAATTATCATTAAAACTCGTATGTGTTAAAAACTGATCCTGCCCGTTTATCACTACTACGATCGAACTACATTTAAATCACCAAAAATTACCCATATACACTCCATCGAATTTATCAAGTTAATATGATCAGCCCATAAGTTTTATTGCGCGTAAATGGGAGTGTCAGGCAGATTGTAAGCGGGTCTGAGTGAGTAGTTGAGTACAATGGTTGTATAAACGAGTAAAAAAAACCAGCCAATTTGTCATTTTCATATTTATAGACAATTAAAGTAATTAAAAAAATGCATCTAGGACAATGATTTGGGTGGTTGGAAGTATTTGAATAACTTTAAGGACTTTTGTCCGTCTGATCTATTTTCAAACTTTGCTAATGTTCTAAATCTTTTCCGTTTGTCCCGTTGGAGATGAAATGTAACGCAAATTGACCATTTTGAGGTAAATGAGACAAAATTGGCACCTCTAGTTAATGTATTAAATATTTTCAAATTGGCATCAAGTGAAAACAGAATGTAATAAATAATCAATGGGTCAAAATAGGTCAGGTTCTAATATGTATCTAGATGACTATTTTCCTTTTATAAATAGTTAATGCTAAGAATATGATCACAAAAATTATACTATTAAATAACGATTAGCTTTTTAAATATAGTGTGTAGACTTGTTTCACCAGTTTAAAATTTTAGCCACATTTTACCCATTTGACCGTTGGAGATAGAATGTGCCCTAAAATAATTGATTCTTCATAAACGAGATAAAATATCACCTTTATACTCCGAAATTGCCAAAGTTGAACCCTTTATCTCAATGCAGGTTGCCAATTACTGTAGTGAGCAGTCCCATGTTGCTTTAGAAGAGGAACTAAAAGTATATGCACAAGAAGCAATAAACGACACTTTGCAAGTTCAATGGGAAAAAGTTTTCACAAATTGCTTTCAACAAGTAGATGATGAATTTGGCGGAAGAATTAGCAGACGAACCCTTGAAGCAATAGGTGAAACCTTCAATGTCACTTCTGAACCGGTAGCACCACAAAGGCACAAACCTTTGGATCAACTGCGGTGGTTGCTGTAATATTCATCACATATTATAGTTGCAAATTGTGGTGATTCAAGAGCGGTTCTTTATCGTGGCAAAGAAAAAGTGGTTTTGTTGAATGGTCATAAAGTGAAAATTATAAGCAAAGATTAAATTTTTGATCTTACTAGCGTACTTTTTATTCAAGAAGTGCAAAAATAGGAGATATTGTTGTGTAATAGACGATTTTTTAAGTTTTGTAAGAACATTTTCGCATGTGAAAATTATGAGCAAGGATTGAAACTTTATTATTACTAACATAGCATACCTTTTATACTAGAAGTGTAAAAATAGGAGATATTGAAGTTTAAAAAACGATGTCAAGCGTTCAAATGAGAAATCATATTTTTGTGAGAAGGGATCCTATCCACTCATTTTATCTTTCTTTAGCTTTGATTTTATGCCTAATATTAGTTAACCAATTTTTTTGAAAATTTAAGAAACAATTTCAAAAAAAAAAAAAAAAAATTCAAAACATTTTCAAAAACTTTTCGATTTTTTTTCTATGTGAAAAAAAAATTTCACATGTGAAAAAAAAATTTCACATGTGAAAAAAAAAATTTTGATTTTTTTTTCAAATTTTTTTTTGGAAATTTCACACGTGAATAGAAAATTTCACATGTGAAAAACATTTTTTTGGAAAAAAAAATTTTCAATTTTTTTTTTTCGAATTTTTTTTTCGTAACATGTGAAAAAAAATTCACATGTAAAAATTTTCAATTTTCACATGTGAAAAAAAAGAAAAAAAATTTCACTTCAATTTTCACATGTGAAAAACAAATTTCACATTGTGAAATTGAAAATTTTCGAATTTTTTTTCCGGAATTTTTTTTTCGAATTTTTTGTTTTTTAATTTTTTTTCTTCACATGTGAAATTTTTTTTCGTCACATGTGAAAATTTTTCCGAAATTTGTTTTTTTTTTTTGTTTTTTTTTGTTTTTTTGTTTTTTTTTGTTTTTTTTTTGTTTTTTTTTAAATTTGTTTGGAAATTTTTAAAAAATTAGTTAACTAATATTAGCTATTAGATCAAAACTAATGAAGGATAAAATGAGTGGCTAAGATTATTTCTCACCTTCTCACAAAAATTAAATTTCTCACATGAATGACCCTCAATAAACGATTATTTAAGTTTTGTAAGAATATCTACATGCGTGAAAATTATGAGAAAGGATTGAAGCTTTGATCCTAATAGCGTAATTTTTATCCTAGAAGTTTAAAAATAGGAGATATTGATGTTTAATATACGATTATTCATGTTTTGTAAGAAATATCTTCGTGTGTGAAAATTATGAGCAACGATTGAAACTTTGATCTTACTAGCGTATATTTATACTAGAAGTGCTAAATATGAGATATTGATGTTTAATGAACGATTATTTAAGTTTTGCAAGAATATCTTCACGCGTGAAAATTATGAGAAAGTATTGAAGCTTCGATCCTACTAGCGTAATTTTTATCCTAGGAGTTTAAAAATAGGAGATATTGATGTTTAATATACGATTATTCATGTTTTGTAAGAAATATCTTCGCGTGTGAAAATTATGCGCAACGATTGAAACTTTGATCTTACTAGCGTATATTTATACTAGAAGTGCTAAATATGAGATATTGATGTCTAATAAACGATTATTTAAGTTTTCTAAGAATATCTTCACGCGTGAAAATTATGAACAATAGCTTTGATCTTAAAAGCATTTTTTTATACTAGAAGTGCAAAAATAAGAGATAGTGATGTTTAATAGACGATTATTTAAGATTTGTAAGAAATATCTTCACGCCTGAAAATAATGAGCACTGAAGCTTTGATCTTACTAGCATATTTTTTATACTAGAAATTCAAAAACAGGAGATATAGATGTTTAAGAGAAGATTTTTTAAGTTTTGTAAGAATTATGAGTAAGGATCGAAGCTTTGATTTTACTAGCAGATTTTTTTATACTATAAGTGCAAAAATGCACATACATTTATACATGTGAATAAACTTTCTTCACTAGTAAATACAAATACATTTATACATGTGCATATATATTTTTTTTCGCGTGTGAATAAGTATTCTTTAGTAGTAAACACATGGAGATTAATACATGAGCATATACATTTATATTCGCTTGTGAATAAACGTTTTTCACTAGTAAATACACGAACATTTATAAATGAGCATATACATTAATCTTCGCATGTGAATAAATTAACTTTCTTCACTAGTAAATACATAAAAATTTATAAATGAGCATATACATTTATCTTCGCGTGTGAATAAAATTTCATCATTATAATTACATGAACAATTATAAATGAGCATATTTTCTTTCCTTCGCGTGTGAATAAACTTTCTTCAATAGTAAATACACGTACATTTATACACGAGCATATAGTTTTTACTTCATGTGTGAATAAATATTCTTCACTTGTAAACACACGTACATTTATAAATGAGCATATACATTTATCTTCGCATGTGAATAAACTTTTATCACTAGTAAATAAATGTATATTTTTATATTTTTCTGCACGTGTGAATAAACTTTTTTCATTAGTATATGCATGTATATTTATATATTTTTTATTCGCGTGTGAGTAAACTTTTTTCACTAGTAAATACACGTACATTTACACATGAGCATATAGTTTTTTCTTCGCGTGTGAATAAAACTTCTTTACGAGTAAATACACTTACATTTATACATGAGCATATAATTTTTTCTTCACGTGTGAAAAAACATTCTTCACTAGTAAACTCACGTACATTTATACCTGAGCATACAATTATCTTCGCATGTGAATGAAGTTTCTTCACTTGCAAATACACGAACATTTATAAATGAACATATACATTCATCTTCGCATGTGAATAAACTTTTTTCACTAGTAAATACACAACATTTATATATTTTTTTCTTTGCATGTGAATGAATTTTTTTCACTCGTAAGTAAATGTATATTGATATACTTTTTCCTTCGCGTGTGAATAAGCTTTCTTCAATAGTAAATACACGTACATTTATACACGAGCATATAGTTTCTTCTACGCATGTGAATAAACCTTCTTCACAAGAAAACACACGAACATATACACATGAGCATATACATTTATTTTCACATGTTAATAAACTTTCTTTACTAGTAAATACACGAACATTTATAAATGAGCATATACATTTATTTTCGCGTGTGAATAAACTTTTTTCTTCGCGTGTGAAGAAACTTTTTTCACTAGTAAATACATGTATAGTTATATACTTTTTTCTTCATGTGTGAATAAACGTTCTTCACTAGTAAATACTCATACGTTTATACACGAGGATATAGTTTTTTCTTCGCATGTGAATAAAACTTCTTTACTAGTAAATACACTTTACATTTATACATGAGCAAATATTTTTTTCTTCGCGTGTGAATTAAGATTCTTCACTAGTAAATATACGAACATTTATAATTGAGCATATACATTCATCTTCACATGTGAATACATACAACCCCCTTTAAATTTTCGGCTACCAATTTATGGGTTATACTTAAAACTAGTGGTAATAGTGATCGCGAACATGACTGCCAACTCAACGCCACATCAACTTTTCATGTAATAAGACAACCAACTTCATAAACCAAACATACCACATTTAAACGTTACAAAAATCAACATCAAAAACACATACAACCCCCTTTTTGTTTCTTCCACAACTCGTTCTTCAGGAAGACCGACTTTTCCATTATTGTGACCAAGGACGCGTCTAACGGGGGTGTTGTTAATAGCAAAGACGCGTGGTTTCAGGGGAAGGCGCGTCTTACCCCTTATTTACCACTAGTCTTAAGCTGACACTTGTGCCACGTCCCTAGAGTAATCATTTTGCTAAGGAGATGTGAGAACTGCAAGTCTGTAATCTATAAAGTCGACCCACAATTTTCACCAAAAGCTGAAACAGGTATAATTCGTTGTAAATGACTGTCAACTGTCAACCATGCTCTATTCACACTACCCGAGTCTAACAGAGGTGTTGTAAAAGCATATACTTCCGTAAATATAATAAAGAAAAGTTGGGGACTTTTTCTTCAGTAAGAAAATTTCTCAGCCAGCACTGACACCTTGATCGACATAGCAATGATGTCAGTTCTGCAGCTACAGTAAGTGGCTTATTTGGAGACACCAAAACCATGAAAACAGAAGTTCAGGATTACATATATGAAAGGTGTCATCTACTTAAGAGAACGCAGTTATTTCACAAGTTCCTTGAATTTGATGATGCATTCTAAAGCACGATCAAAATCAGTATCTTCCAGGGCTAAAGTGAAATGGCAGTAGCCTGGGATTCCAGTCCAAGAAGCTCCATTGATGCAAAGACCCGTGGCTCTGAGCATTGCTTCTATGATGTTTGAGTCATTAAGATTGACTTTCCAAGTAGAACCATCTTTATTGAGCTCGAATTGTTTTCCCATGAGATTAGATGGCTTTGCAATGATTGAAACACCAGCAGTAGCTTCGAGTACTTCCCAACCACAAGTCCACAACGTTCAAGTGTCTAATCATCATAAATGCAAAGTAAGAGATATCAGCAACAACTAAAATGAAAACCATGTTACTGACCAACAGTTTAGGAGCGTGTTTGGGATTACTTATTCTGCTTATTTTTAAGTAGATAAGCAGTTTGGAGTGTTTGGAACTGCTTCTGCTTATTTGATCATTTTGGCTAAAATAGGGAGGTTGATACCTACTTATTTTAAAGTACTTGCTAAATGAGATTGAAATTACTAGCTTACCCTCGTATATAACCTAAACCCTTGATTAATGTATTTTTTAAGCAATTATTCCTTTTCGGGTCTAAATGTATTTTTTATAACTATTTAGAAGTACCAAACACCCTCTAATACCAAGTATGACAGGAATAAATAAGTGTACATTAAGCAATGGGAATATAAAAGTTAGCTAAATTAAATGGTTACCTCTTTTAACCGTTTAAATCTATCAGTTAAGAGTTTCCCTTGTCCTTCAGTAGCAGCCAACAGATCTCCTGCTTTCTGCTCCATAAGATCCAGCAACTTCTTTGCAGTATACCTAATAGACTATGCGGTTTGTTTAGCCCTGAAGCAATGCTAAATTCATCAATTAAAAACCTCTCGTTAACAACCAAAAAGCCAAATGTAAGTCCTCCAGTTAGCATCTTGAAGAACAACCCTCCAAGCAGACACACAGAGAAAGACAGTTTTACACCTGTCAACTTTACTAAACTACCCACCAAATTCCACCCGTTCAATCCCTTCGAGTTAAACTCCACCCCAGAGAATGAAGTATCAACGATGACCCGTGCCCCGTAATTGGCACACACTGTCAGTAGCCTCTTCATCTCTTCATTGTTATATAGCAGGCCAGTAGGGTTTATCGTGGGACCCGAAATATAAACCCATGGTTTAGTAACGGTCTCCAATACATCATTGAGTAGCTTTTCTGTTAGCTTGAAACCTTCTTCCGACTTTGTAGGGACTTGCACAATATTTGCATTTGAAAATTTAGCAGCCGAGACATAGCTTCCATTTACACCAGTTGGTATGCACAAACTACCTCCTTATTGAGTGCAGCATTGGACTAATTTGCTAAAAATAGCAAGCGGGCAGTATGAATATATAAATCTGTATCGTTATTAGTTGAGAAACCATATGCATCTTTAATGAACTTTTTAAGGCTGGGTGTGACATCACATTCAGACTCTGTGGCGTTCTGTCTTGCAAAACTTTCAAAGATGGCATCTTTAACAGGAGTTGGTGTAGGCAAAAATATTTGATCCACATCCATGTGAATAAGAGAAGAGTTTTCCGTTTCTCTCACTGAAAACTTTGCGTTGCTAAGAATTGAGACGACTGAGGTTGAAAATCCTATCATTTCACTACATTTCCCTCTGATAAAAAATTAAAGGAGTCAGACCTAAAAATCTAATTTTCCTCAAAAAACAAAGAAAATACAGATAAAAACATGTAAAAGAAGTAACCTCTGCAGGTGGATGCCGATCAGGAAGCTGAAATGACAAAAGTTCATGGAAAAGACAACCATAGTAGTATTGGCGCCTGATCAATGCAGTATTTCCCTGTAATAGCACCACACTCTTAGCCAATGCTTTACATATGGTTTGCTCTTCTGATATCACAAAAGCTACTTCAAGATTTGTATACACCTGAAAAAAGGGTTTGGTTACAATAATTAGACAACGTTATGATGCAACTAGTTGACGAAAATGACTTGGATATTAACTAGATGTTAATTCCTAAGCTTCTCAATAGCCAACAACTGCATAGTGATGAATGATTACCACCAGACTTGGCAGTTCAGGCAAATTGAATACAAACAGGTCCATCGGGTGAAATTTTAGAATTTGCATAAAAGGAGACGTCAAATGGGTCAAAAGGGTTACAAGTCACCCAAAGTGTCGCCAAATGCTCAAAACCTCCTAAATCGTTTTTAAAACACTAAGATCATTATTTAATAATGTAGCTGTTATAAGCTAATTTTGTACATAAAATTTTATAAAATACAAAAACAAAATGTCAAAAGGTTTTGACGGTTTAGCCCAACTTGACCCGACCCAACCTGCAAAAATGGTTGGATGCGAATTAACCTGGTTTTTTAACCATGTGAAGGCAATGGTATTCTAGCCAGATATTTCAAGACCCCATTCGAACTGGGAGGCTGGAAAGCTCAAATTGGTCTGATATGTCTATAAATAGACGAGATCCAATTTCCCTTGTCGTACTTAAGATGTGCTCAAAAGCTGAACTAGTAACAGCCTCAAAGTTAGCCATTCCGGTAACCACCACTTGTGGCCTTAATTTTTTAATTAGCTCTATCATCAGATCTGACTGCCGTGGGGCTTCGATAACGGTGATTCCATTTATTAACGGCTATGTACTATCTTTCTGCTGAAATGTAAATCAAGAGCACATATGATGTCGTCAAAGAAACATTTAGCAATTAAACCTTCAAAATTAAGAAGTGCAAGACAGTTTTGACCACATACACCATGTATGTGAATCTTGTAAGAAAAAATATACTTGGGTCGAGGTAAATCATGTAGATGGGTCCCACCATAGCCGTAATGACCCAAAAGAAATCAAACAGACAAATCCCAGCAACAATAGTCTACATGAAAGTAACTAAACAGTTTTCATCACATCCAAAGGGAATGTTTCGTCATAGCTTATGCATATATTTGTCTCTTAAATTTTATCTCGTATCACCACACACAACATAAATAAGAAGTTACAGCCCTAACATGAGATTCTCTGCTTTACTAGTAAAGGAATAGCCAACAATTGACCAGACTAAAGGTTTAATTAAAAGGGGTGTTAACAAAATAAAGCACATTGGTTGATTAGGTAGTGTAAAGCAGAGAATAAAGCATATTTGTCTCTTAAATTTTATCTCGTATCACCACACACAACAAAGATAATTTTTAATCCACATTTCTGAAAACAATGTCCTATAAGAAAAACCTACGATGCAATTTAGTTAATTATGTAAACCACATTATATTTTCTACGGGTGAATTACATCGTTTTTTTTAAGAAGGGTGAATTATATCGTGACTGACCAGATTAAGAGCATAACTGTTATTATAAGAAACTCCAGAGAATTTTTGGCTATGAAGGTGTTATAACTTATACACAATAATGCCTATAATGAAAATTCAGTAAACGGTCCAAGAAAGAAGATAAATTGTTACATGCGGCTTTTTCCTAACCTTGTATTATTTAGAAATTTTAAAGGGAATGTCTTGCATACCTCCATTTCAAGCGATGTTAACCATTGCTTGGGTAGGTGCCGGCTTAGGTGAGCATCAACAATGGCAAGACGTGGAGTGAACAGTTGCAGAGCATTCTCAATTGCGGTAGCCCTTGAAGGAAAAACAATGACATTCTTGCAGGAAGGTTAAGAATAAGAAAAGTTAGTTATCAACTTATTTGTCACAACAAGATGTAATATAGCTATTGCACAAACAAGATGCGATGGTGATCCATAGAAAGCTAAGTCGAGATATATTGTAGAGCATCAATACACATAGTTGCAGGATGACTGAGGATAGCACATTCAAGCAAGCAGCATATATTTCAGAGAAGACTTCTGTAAAATCTTTTAAAAATCAAATATGGGATTGTTAATAGTAATATCTGACTTCGTCTACCCTGAAATATCCATCTCCTATGAAACTTGAAACCAAATTAAACGATGGATTTTAGAATTTTTCTAATTTGAAGTCGATAAATGGCGTCAACAACTGAATTAGTTGAAAACACAACAGAAGACCATCTGCAGTGTAGCAAAGGGCAAATACAGCTGCTACGATAGAAGTTTATTAGTTCCATGGGTGTAGTATATTCCGTTATATTTTGAAACAAGTAATATATTTCGAAAAAATGAAATTGCTTGATCGCGAAAATTATCAATACAGTTTTCACAAATGCTGAGTTCCTTACCAGAGGGTTCATTTTCCCCTTCAATCACTTCTTTATTTTGTCGAATGAGAATCTGTAGACTGGAACGGATTACTCCACGCAAATCAGGTTGCTCCTGAAGGGAACGGCATAATGCCTTTTCTAAATCCTTGAAACTCTCGTTAGTATCCAGAGGATAGTTGTAAAACGAAGGCAACAAAGACCATATAGAGTATATACAAGTCCATCAATGCTCCTGGCCGAATGAATTCTACCTTCTTGCTCATGCTGGTACAAGGGAACAAGTAAATACTAAATACACTGAATGGAGCATGAAAGTAAAATAGAATACTAGTACCTTTGCAGATTTCAACTTCAATACTCGAACCATATCCAGTAATGATTCATACAAACTTATAGTTGCGTGGATGACGGATTGTATTCCTTAATACCATTCATGGGGTGGCGCACTTAATTCCCCAATCCTATGAGTGCCTACTTCACTCCTATGTCGAGCTGATTAAGAAGCTCCTAACATGGAATCATTAGAATTTACTCATGCATTAAATACAACCAATAAAACCTAGTGCACGTCAGTTCATGTTTCCTAAGACGTTCAAGCATGTTACCAATTGGAGATCTGCTAGTTTTCTTAAACCTAACATCGAAATCATTCATCCAATACAACCATAAACAAGTAATCAACACATAATTAACATCTAGGTTTCATTAGATCCAAGCAAACACAAGATAGATCTAGCCTAGCATGATGGAATTAAGACAAGAACAAGATATAGACAACCAACACATAGACATATGATTGAATTAGAAGAACACTTATCTTAATTACACATGAAAGGGATCAACGTAACTCCTTTAAGTGATAGCAAATGTACGCATTAAGCACAATAAAATGGATCGTACCCCTTCACTAGAGTCGTCAAGTCTTCGTCACCATACAAACCAAGCAAGTTATCTTAAAAAGCTGCTGATCCCTTTAAGATATGATAAGAACACAATACTTGGGAAAATTAATTATAACATCAAACAAACGATAATCAAATGTCTTCGTCAAGTAATCTTCTCAACAAAATGATGATGGTTGATAACTCCGTCCTCCCTAACCATTAGTAATCTCACATGACTAGTAGGAACCAAAACCGACCAAAAGAAAAAGTATACAACAAGTCAGCAGAAACCATAAAGAAGTCAGTAAGAACCATCGTATGTATCAGTAGGAACCCATCAGTAGGAACCAATCAGGAGGAACGAAAATAACCATCAGCAGAAACAGAATAGAGTACCAGCAGAAACCAAAAAGCATGGCAGTAGTATGAGCAGTAGAAATAAACCTTTAAAAGCAGCAGCAGTACTTTGTAAAACTACTCCAACCAATAAAGAAAACAGCAGCACCACGTTTTACCACTGACCTTATAAAATAATCAACAACAGCTGTACGAGGTTTCTTTGCAGCACCTCGTTTGCACAAATCTGACTTTGACCTCCACAATGACACGTTACAGCATCAATAGACCAATCACGAAAACAAATATCCATTTGACCCCTTGCTATCAATCAAAATTCACCCCATAACCAAATGAGGTCAACCAATAATATCACACCATGATAGATCAATAATAAATCAATTTACCACATGCGACAAACAGCTCCATCAGTACGAGGTATCAAATAAAGAATATAACATCATTATTCCTGCATCAATCGACAAAACTTATTCAACCTGTCCCTACTCTTGTCGACATAGCAGCAATACATTGAATAAAATAATCCATCTCGATGCAGCGACCCACAATCAGAATAGACCAATCAATATAGTACGGCTGACCCATGTGACTTTTAATAATCAGATCCCCAATCCAAACCTCGACCATTATAATATAGCCAGTCAGCCCCATTAAAACCGAATCCCCACACAAACCAATAAATACGGAATATGGAGATCACCAATCACGAATAATTAATTGGTGCTAGGTAATATTTGACATTACCAACAAACCAATCAGCCCCACATTCTTCAATATTAGCATGATAATATATGTGGTACACAACAGATCATCATCAAACCATACTTGCAAGAATCGACAACCCTTTAAATATTCGGTCTATAAGATCAGTATACGACAAACCAGCCAATTTGCATATAAAACCAATTTACTTTGCTAATGACCCATTGATACGTGGGAATCGCACCAGGCTTTACCTCTCAAGGGATCTTGAGAAGCTTACAACCCCCACCAGTCAGTGTACCTGATCGTTGTAGTATAGTATAGTGACAAGTACCGGGGGATTGATCGTTCAGCTAGGAATAGTGTCGCTAGGATTAGAAAACCTAAATACTAGTGCTAAAGATGACGGATGATTATTTTTGTATTTTTATATTTTTTTAGAAAGCAAGTAAAAATCTCGGGGTTTGAAGGATTTGGACGGAATTAGTTGCTAGTCAACTAACCCAATACTAAAGATGCAATCAAAATAAAATATTAAAAATAAAAATGAACTAAATTATACTAAGGTTGTGAGCAATAAGTGGAGAAGATGTGTTTACTTAGATTTCACTACTCCCTAGATATCTTTTACACGTTAATTACTTGTTATAGTTGCGTGGATGACGGATTGTATTCCTTAATACCATTCATGGGGTGGCGCACTTAATTCCCCAATCCTATGAGTGCCTACTTCACTCCTATGTCGAGCTGATTAAGAAGCTCCTAACATGGAATCATTAGAATTTACTCATGCATTAAATACAACCAATAAAACCTAGTGCACGTCAGTTCATGTTTCCTAAGACGTTCAAGCATGTTACCAATTGGAGATCTGCTAGTTTTCTTAAACCTAACATCGAAATCATTCATCCAATACAACCATAAACAAGTAATCAACACATAATTAACATCTAGGTTTCATTAGATCCAAGCAAACACAAGATAGATCTAGCCTAGCATGATGGAATTAAGACAAGAACAAGATATAGACAACCAACACATAGACATATTGATTGTATTAGAAGAACACTTATCTTAATTACACATGAAAGGGATCAAGGGCTGAGAACCCTTGAAAAACCTGTAAAATTCGTACTAAATTCGGACTTAGGGTTTCTCCAAAACTTCTCCCTTTAATGTGTGAAAATAAGAAAACTATATATAGGAAATAGGGTCTGACGGCGTCAAGAACAAATTTGTGACGCCGTCATCTCGCCGCCAAAATAAATCTCGGACTGCCTTGATCCAGATCTGACGCCGTCAAGTGTTATGTGTTTCCAGGCCGTCATGCATTTTCCTCTTGACGCCCTACTTCGTGACGCCGTCAATTCTGTACTGGATCGTCATGGAAATTCCTCTTGACGCCATCAAGATTTTCTTCTTGACGCCGTCGCATACTGTTCCCAGCAAGGAAAATTAAGACTTTGGCGTTTTCTTCACTTTTATGCTCAAAAAACGTCCGAATTGCTTCCTTTTCCAGATTTCTCTCCCAAAGTACCTAAAATCACAAAAGGAACGATTTAGGGTAATATTTGATCAAATAAATTCGAATTCGGGCTTAAATGACCCCCTAAAAGTGGTTCATTTTTCGCCTCATCATATACCCTTACACTTGAGATTTGCTTGTCCTCAAGCAAATGCGCTTTTATTCTAATCAAAATACAAGTTAGGGGTCATTTAACACTAATATAAAAGTAATTACAAGAAATAATCGTTCCACTAAAGACCAATAGACAAGCACGGAGGTCATACACTAGCACCTCACAAATAGTGTTTAGATACTCACATATCTCGGGTGTAATAAAGTATAAATTACAATATGGAAACGGAAGATAGCTCTCACTACCTGTCATAGCAAAATAGATTACCATAGGCTTGAGAAAGGATCAAACCTCCACCACATGGCGTAAGCACCTAGGATAAAGGAAGTTTTACTGGATAAAGGTTAGGTGTAGGGATATGAAATATACGGTTTTGTTGGATAAAGGAAGTTTTACTGGTGGCGAGTTAACAATCTTGGTTAATTACATGTACAATGTGGCGTTGCTAAGCCAAGACTAGACTCGACTTAAGCTAATAAATTAAAAAGAACAAAAACATAAAATAAACATAGAATAAAAATGGATGGTAGTCCGTATTTTTTTTTTTTTTTTTTTTTTTTTTCATTTTTTTTTTTTGCATACACTCTTACCCTACCATCAAAAATAATACATCATAGGGAATGAACATTCCCCTTACACTTGAATTTTTACATACTTTACAATAAACTAATCTAATGACTCGAATTAAGAAAATCAAAACACTTGGAGTACTTTTAAGATTAACGTACATATGGGGGTAATATATGATGTTCATCCCCATTACTCCATAAAATAAGTACTTTACCCATGAGTCCCAATCGTCCCAAAACAATATGTACAATGATATGACTCGACTTAGCAACCATGTAATCAATTAGATAATTAACTTAGGGTTTAACAAATAACAATAATGCACTAAAGATGAGTGCATACACGGAAGGCTAAAGCGATTTGGGTGTACATTTAAGTGGGGTGTAACAAATTCTTCCTTTAAGTAATATGCTTAAAGTTAGTAACGAAAAGATAGGCTCGGAGGGGTGTACTAGGGGTTTCGTGTATTAAAAATGAGTACAACGCTAAGGTGTGGGAAAAATTAGTTGACTTAACTAGCCAAATAATATGACTTAAATGGTCAAGTAATTATAATACGGGTTTAACACAAGGGTAATCCTAATGCCTCTTATCATGTAGTAGATCCTACTACACGAATGTAGTCTCACTAGCGGTCTCGGGATGCATCACTAACGCAAGTTCTAGAATCTAAATGCTACCGGTGCACTCATAAGCACTAATAGTAAATGCTTTTCCTATCAAATCTAAAGGCGAACCTCACATATTTGGGTGGAAAATTTTTCTGAAAGTACGGTTTGTGCTAGTCATACAATCTCCTATCCATGAGACGCTTGCTATGGCTAAAGTTTCACTCCTAAATGTTGTAAAAAATTTTAAATTTGGCGCTAAAATTGCACTAACAAGTATTTCTCATAGTTTTATTACACATCCACTATTAAACAAAACAAACTCAAGCGAAAGTGTACATGTAAGGTATCATCATTTTACCCTCCCCTTATACTTAAGATGAACATTGTCCCCAATGTTCAAGTAAAGAATGTAAAAGTGAAATAAGTAAAAAGAATGAAATCAAATACTCCCCTGATTCGCTCGGTATGGATAATAAGGTGGCCAGGTTAAATCTTCCTCCAAGAAAATGAACAATCAAAGCTTCCCTTCCAGAATATAAATCATCTTCTTGTCATACATAACCTGTGAATCCTGAGAAAATAGACAAGACAACCTCGCATAAAATCGGCGGCAACCTATATAAGTTACTAAATCCTAGAAAACAAAATAAGATATAATGCTTGTGGAATGAAGTTTGCAGATTTCCTGGAGATTATAAAACTTTAATAATTCTCAAAAACCATAAGACTCCGTTAGAAAAACAAAACCGGTAAAATTTCCAGATTTTTACACGTGACGCCGTCAAGAGTTAACTCGTGACGCCGTCAGAAGTGACCTGCAGAAATTCTTATGTTAAGTTTCTGGAAAATTTCTGAAAAAACTTGGTCTCACTTCCTGGAAAATCCTGCAAAACTTCATTATGACTCAATACAAGCATTTGACTCTAACAAATACGAATATACATGTTCACTTAATATTGTGGAGAATCATGATCGGTTTGTTTCTTAAAAACATATTTGGGGTTTCCCCTTACACTTATCTTTTGCAAAAATACCTTTAGGTGGAGTTAAGACTAGGCCAAAACAACAAAGTAAAGTATTTCCACTTTTTAGTTTAGAAACATGATCTACCAACAATAAAAATAAAGCATGCATACGGAAGCAAATAACAAACAAAGAAAATAAAATCACACAAATAAACAAATAAACAAATAAAGCTTGGGTTGCCTCCCAATAAGCGCTTGTTTTTGTTCGAGTCACGAGCCTGACTCTACCCTTATTTAACGGAAATAGGGGAGGTTTTCCCTACACTTAGGATTAAGTGTGGGTGAAAGTAGCGATACACACCCTTAGGGTGTGAATATGCCACGTGAGGAAAGTGTGGTGGATGAATTATTTGCTCAAAGGGGTGTGCTCCTATCATCATTACCTTACCAAATTCAATCGGGTTAATGGGTGGATTAAGATTTCCTCCTAGAAAGGGATCATTTTCTATCAACTTCAAGAGACTACTAGTTGGGGATCCATCTTGACCTAATAAACCCGGTTTAAACCCATAATGTTTCTTGTGATCAGTCATAAATGGGTGATGTAAGCATGTAAGGTCATTTTCCACTCCTATATTAGCTTCCTCTCTACAAGGCTTAGAGTCCACTACCTTTATCCTAAGACTACCCGGACTATATGGTTTGATGGGTGGATTGGAACCTATCTCAATTCCTAAATTCACATCCAAGGATGGAAGATTAGGTAACGGTTTTGGTTGAGGCTCCGGTTCATCAAAACTAGGAACTTCCCTAGAACTAAGAGTAAGGTTATCATTATAAGTATTCAAACCTATATCCTCTAGTTGTGTTTGGTTCAAAGGTTCTACCTCAATTGGGATTCCTAAAGTCTCATCTACTTCATCCGGGTAAGTCAAGGGAGGTGTGTGTGCCTCAAGTGATGATGGGAGTTGTGGGGTACTTTGTAGGTTTGTGTTATTTACCTCATCCTTCCTTGTGTCAAGATCACCTATATCCTCAACATGTGTTTCATTATTATCTAACCCTAACATTTTCCCATGTATCTCATGTACTTCTTTAGGCATCTCAACTTCTATGTCCGAATCATATGGATCATCCTCAATATTCTGACTGCTATATACAAATTGCCCAAGAGATTCATCATATGTTTCTTGAGATTCATCATCATCGATCATAGGACCTAGGTCTTTTTGATCAATGTGATCATGTTCGGCTAAATCCTCCATCACATCAAGGTCACCTATGTGTTTAGCTTGTACTATGGCATTACATGACAACCACTTAGGTATCTTAACACTAATATATTCATCCCCAAACAAACTTGTTTCATGATCCTGGAAATTTATATCCAATTGACTTGTACTAACGTTTGTTGGGTTGTCTACCCTATAATAATATTGGGCAAAATCTTCTATGGTATCCCATGCTTCTTCAGCACTTAATTCCCTAAAGTCCCCATTGGCAAAATCCTCAATGCGCATTTGGTCATATTGGCCAACACGATAGTAAAAGGTTCGGGTTAGGGATGCTAAAGCGAAACTATGATGAGGGAATTTTCGGAGTAAATTTCTAAAACGAGTCCATGCATCATATATGGGTTCATCTCGATATTGTTTGAAATTCGAGATGTCAATAGGGTAGAATGGCCTTTGTGGTTGGTGGTATGGTGGATTCGCGTACTCCATAATGGTGAACGGAAGAGTCAATGGAAATTACGAACAAACACACAAAGAAAAAGATAGACTAAAGAAATCTAAAAAAATAAAAATAAAACCTTACTTGAAAGGAATCTAGCAAGTAGACCTAATAAAAAGAGATTCTAACCTAGACAATAACTATTCCCCGGCAGCGGCACCAAAAACTTGATACGTGGGAATCGCACCAGGCTTTACCTCTCAAGGGATCTTGAGAAGCTTACAACCCCCACCAGGCAGTGTACCTGATCGTTGTAGTATAGTATAGTGACAAGTACCGGGGGATTGATCGTTCAGTTAGGAATAGTGTCGCTAGGATTAGAAAACCTAAATACTAGTGCTAAAGATGACGGATGATTATTTTTGTATTTTTATATTTTTTTAGAAAGCAAGTAAAAATCTCGGGGTTTGAAGGATTTGGGCGGAATTAATTGCTAGTCAACTAACCCAATACTAAAGATGCAATCAAAATAAAATATTAAAAATGAAAATGAACTAAATTATACTAAGGTTGTGAGCAATAAGTGGAGAAGATGTGTTTACTTAGATTTCACTACTCCCTAGATATCTTTTACACGTTAATTACTTGTTATAGTTGCGTGGATGACGGATTGTATTCCTTAATACCATTCATGGGGTGGCGCACTTAATTCCCCAATCCTATAAGTGCCTACTTCACTCCTATGTCGAGCTGATTAAGAAGCTCCTAACATGGAATCATTAGAATTTACTCATGCATTAAATACAACCAATAAAACCTAGTGCACGTCAGTTCATGTTTCCTAAGACGTTCAAGCATGTTACCAATTGGAGATCTGCTAGTTTTCTTAAACCTAACATCGAAATCATTCATCCAATACAACCATAAACAAGTAATCAACACATAATTAACATCTAGGTTTCATTAGATCCAAGCAAACACAAGATAGATCTAGCCTAGCATGATGGAATTAAGACAAGAACAAGATATAGACAACCAACACATAGACATATTGATTGAATTAGAAGAACACTTATCTTAATTACACATGAAAGGGATCAAGGGCTGAGAACCCTTGAAAAACCTGTAAAATTCGTACTAAATTCGGACTTAGGGTTTCTCCAAAACTTCTCCCTTTAATGTGTGAAAATAAGAAAACTATATATAGGAAATAGGGTCTGACGGCGTCAAGAACAAATTTGTGACGCCGTCATCTCGCCGCCAAAATAAATCTCGGACTGCCTTGATCCAGATCTGACGCCGTCAAGTGTTATGTGTTTCCAGGCCGTCATGCATTTTCCTCTTGACGCCCTACTTCGTGACGCCGTCAATTCTGTACTGGATCGTCATGGAAATTCCTCTTGACGCCGTCGCCTACTGTTCCCCGCAAGGAAAATTAAGACTTTGGCGTTTTCTTCACTTTTATGCTCCAAAAACGTCCGAATTGCTTCCTTTTCCAGATTTCTCTCCCAAAGTACCTAAAATCACAAAAGGAACGATTTAGGGTAACATTTGATCAAATAAATTCGAATTCGGGCTTAAATGACCTCTTAAAAGTGGTTCATTTTTCGCCTCATCACCCATTCACAACGCTGACCCACGATTCATTAAATACTTTGAAAACCAGCCGCACCATAATTAAATAATCATCCAACCAATTAGACGCAGATTTAAAAAGAATAAAATTTGTTACCAATAAAATTCGATCTGCTCCATCTTTCATTGCTTCTGTCGTCTTTTTCCAATCTGCTTTCTACGACCACCAGATCTGCTTTTTCTTTGAAACTGCTTCTTGTCTACAACGATAAAAACCTTGAAACCCTAGATATCGAGAGCCACCCGCTTTGATACCAATTTTGAAAGACCGTTTCAGCCCTATCTAGGTTTAGTAATATTGATTGCACAGCGGAACAATAACAAGAACATAATCAACATTACTTCAAGGTTTTCTTTATTAAAATAAAATAAATTACTAATACTACTAATCTACTACTACACGCTCTATGCATTTCTAGACTCTCATTGGAGAGACTAGCTATGAAAGGATACCAATAACCAACGCCCTGCCTCCCTTTATATAATAGAGAGGCTAGAGTTTACATAAAGACCTAGCTTATTATGAAAGCTAACTAGATATTTCATCTTAGGTCCTCATTGTTTCTTCTTTCTTTATTCTTCTCGTGGGTTTTGTAATTATCAAATCTGTAATTCCCAACAGTAATAAATAAAAAATAGTTTCAAACACAATAGATAATTTCACGAATTTAATCAGATAACTATCAACATTAAAAGTTCCACAAAAAAAAAGGCAAAAAATTAAGAAATCAATCATGACCATCAATTTGCTTCTTAACATCGTTTATCCTCTCTTGATACTCTAATACTTTTCTCCTCTGCTGATCAATTGCTTCTTTACATTCCAATATTTGTCGTTCGTTGCTCACGATTTCTTTTTCCATCACTTTTATCATTCGCCTAAGTTCATCAATATATATTACAGGTAGAAAAAACATTTTTTTTGGTTCCGATGAGGGTTTTTTGGGTGGAGAAACACTACGTGAGCGTTTGTTTAAAATTTTGATGGTGAAAAAAACTCCCGACCCATTGGGAAATTTTTTTGTTAGACGAAATTTTAAAAGAGTTGTACGCGTCTAATTGCCTTTGAGATGGATTAGCATTTATAGACGGTGAAAGAATATATAATTTATAATGAATATTTTTTAAATTGTAACAAATTTCGGTATACCATATATATCAACTACTATATAATAGCATATATAACCAAATTTATATATCTTCAAATCTTTTAAAAATTTAAAACGATTATGAGTCAACCGAATTGTTTATTGAAATTGTTAAACATCAAATTAGTTTAAGGAATTTTTTGTATTGACTTTTACTTGAATTTATAAACTAATAAGCTTTTTTATTTATTCCTTTCTCATCATTTCATTTATATTATCAATACATGTATTTAGTTTCTTTTTTCATAATGATTTCATTTATATTATCAATACATGCAACTTTGAAAATGTGTGTTTTGTCACATCAGTAATTATGTTTGGTTAAATCTCCTTTATAGTCTTAGTAACTTTGTATATGTGTCTTAGTTTAAGAGGAACATCATTAAAAAATAAAACAAAATATAAATTGTTAATCTTAAAGGATGTTTATGCTTTTAATTATATCTTTCAAATTTAAAGTTATCCTATAACAAATTCGGTACACACAAATAAAGTATCTAAAACATCTCGTTACAATTTATTAAAGGAATAAATACATCATATATCAAATTTTTAACTTACCTCAACCTTTCTACCTTTAGGATATATGTATCTTTGTTAAAAATATTAACATATATTCAACATTAATAAATATATATGTTAAAGTTATATCAGGATGACGATTTTCCAAAACATTGACCTCGTATTTTTTTTATAAACATTTTTTTTGCTTTATTTATTTAAATGTTTTTTTAATCCTTATTATAATTTAAAATAAAATACATTATATAGTTGTAGAATTTATCGAATGAATATGGTTAACTATCTTGCTCTATATAGTTCTATAGGTCTAAAATTAATATGAATTATAATTTAGGATACACGTATTTTTTAAGACATGTCTATCTTATTAAATTATGTCAAAATATCTTTTGTTGAACTCTTTATATATATTTCAGGTTTAAAATGTCAATTGTAGTAGTTTCGAGTTAATTACGCCAATTTAGTATACTTTCGGGTTATAAATATAACTATCAAAGTTTAAGGATTAGATATGTAAAATGGTTAACTTTAAGGTTTAAAATGTAACTAAATGTCATGACGACCAAGTTAGTTATGTGTTTATTAAGCAATTCAGAAATAATGATGTTAATGTGCCAATATTTTAAAAAACAGGATTCACATTTGTGGTTACTTTATATATAAACAAATACAAAAAGTGAAAACATTGAAATTACAAATTAAAAGCAATGAAAGAAGATATAATTATTTCATATGAAAACATACAATTCATAGTTGTGCAAATAACATAAAACAAAAAACATAGAACAATTATACAGTTTTTATTCCTTGTTATAAAATAAGATGTTTATCCCAGCTACATTCACAGTTATAAGCTCTGTTTCTTCATTCAAAAATTTCAAACGTGCTTCCAATCTGATGGTTAATATATATCGTAGGCAGACCTGCAAAGCATGCATGTTAATTAGTAAATTAAATACATTAATAAAATAATTGATTCATCATAAAAAATAATGAATATGGAACATGCACATATACCTTTCCCGTCATCATAAACTCTAGCATTGCCTATATTCATCGAGAACTTATTACAATTCTTAGCAGATTTAATGTAATCAAGCAAATTTTCCGCCATTATACCCATTACTAAGCATGTAAGTTTGATGCCCCTGAAAAATAATAGATGCATGTAGTCTGTTAATGTTAAATTTTAACATAGTGTGCTTATAAGGCATGCTTATAGAGTTATGTATGAAAAGGAAAATACTGTATTGTATAATTACAATGTATCCTTAAGTTTGAGAGGTAACATCTTCATTTTACATCCATAAACTTCGTAGTCTCTAAGTTCACATTCCCAACTAAAAATCTCTCCTTCAATATCTAAAACACATGCATCGTTAATATTAAAAGATTTATGACAATCTACAAATTAAAATATCGGCATAATATAAAATTGCATATGTTGAAAAACATACCAACAAGAATTTCTGTATCTAGATTCAATGATATTATATCACAGAACTTGGTCAATTCAAATCCAATTTTATTAAGATCGACATCAAACGTATTTGATCGACATGCAGTTGCAAATCCATCATAGCTTATCTTGTATGGATGTTTCGTGTATTTGTAACTCGTGTTATTAGGAATAACACTAAAATTTCTTAAAAGAACCACCATGTCATCTTTGAAATAACTTTGAAGAAACGTTAATCGACAATTATTTACGATAACATGAATCTTGTCACCCTGAAAAATTATAATGATATAATAGACAATTTGATTAAAATACGTATTTTAAAAGGAAAAAAAATTAACAAACAAAAATCTAAAAACCTTTTCATCTACGACAATCATCTCAAAGTGTCTATGAGTTGCTGGCATTTTTGCTTCCCTGTAACACCAAGCTCTCAGTACTTTAACTTTGATAGTGCAGGGATTTAGTTCCGGTGTTAACTGACTAATATAAGTCTTTTGTGTTGTCATGGTAGTTTGTATATGCGATGCAAAGATTTGTGAATAAGGGTTATGAACGTTTTTTGTTCGGCGAGTATATATACATTATTTAACATAATATAATGTTTTTTGCTCATATTATTTTTGTGGCATTTTATTTTGAATTCAAGGTATTATTTTTTTGCTCAGCATGTAAACTATATTTGTAGATAATAATTTTGTTACCATATATTTTAAAAAAATTTATAACATATCTCTTATATTTGATAACAAAATTATTATCTACAAATATAGTTTACGTGCCGAGCAAAAAAATAATACCTTGAATTCAAAATAAAATGCCACAAAAATAGTATGAGCAACAACAATGGAATTCAATAATTAAAATGATGTGATAACATAAAAAGAGTCGGTAAATTACAAAGATTAAATAAACAAAAATACAAACATAATAATATACATCATAAAAGAATTTAAATGCGACGGTGCGCACTGGGATTGCGATTGTGATTGTCTCACAATGGTGAAGGTGGATCTCTTATGTTACATCCTGGGTAAGGGCGTACCTTTTATACCAGTAGCGATGCAGCATGGTGCGACAGAAGACGTACTTCTGTGGCATAAGTGCGCGCTGTGTGCGACAAGGATGCGCGCTGTGCGCGAACATTACATTCGTCTTTACAACCGTCAGAGGACGTCTCCCCTGCGGCAAGATGGTGCGAATATTTAAATCCGTCTTTGTACCGGGCTTGCAATACCTCTTACGTACGATCTGCTTCCAAATATACCTGCGTGACTTGTACGGAAACAGTGGTAGTATATACCCTGGTAGCCCTCCAAGTTTGATGGTGCTACTCTTGTAGGAGCATTTAACTTAGTTATTCAAATCCTGAAAAACAGTTAATGCAAATATTAGAAGTATATGTCGCGAATCTCAACATATAAAACCTAATGAAGTAAAATATTAGTACGAAGCAATATATAGCACATAGCATGTGAAATTAACACATAAGAGAAGTAGTAGTGCGAATTACGCCTATCGTGAGGTTTTACAAACTATATAAGAGAAGTAACACGTAGCTAATCTGCGAACGCAGTACGCTCATGGCGATTTATTGATTTTTTCTTTTTTATTATAATAAAAACAATGGCGCAGATGGACACACCGTGACCGCGACTAATAGTTCAATTGCGCGCACAGACGCAAATGGATGTATCTTGACCGCATAGACTCGAACGTTCGTGGATGATCGCAGATGAACATAACATGACCACGGATTTTGCCCAGTGCGCTCATGGCGATTGGCGAGTATCGTGGTGACTGTACGCGACAGTGCGCTCATGGCGCTAATCTGCGAAGATTTCCGGAAGCATGGCCTAACGCGGGTAGATTTATCATGACTACGTTGTTCGCGGCTAAAAGATAAAGTAGGTCCGATCGTGCGGACTTATTGCGTTATAGGTAAAATCGTGTTTACCAAATTTAAAAGATTTACATAAAATCTTCTTAATAATTAAAAGATACCAAATCTAACCGATTTAAAAGATATGCACAAAATATTGGGATATCTTTTTAAGTTTTATAAAAATATTGTTAAACAGATACTGTTTGAAAATATTACTACGAATATTTTATGCGTTTAATAGTCATAACGATTATTTAGAATGAAATAATCTAGAATGAACAACTTTGTACGTATAAAAAATATATATGTGCGCTGTGCAATATTATATTTGGAACATAATCTACAAAGTTCTATAATAATTATTTAATATATACCGCATATATATAGGTATTCTAGATTAATATTGTACTGCATAGTGGTGCCCGTAGCCCATGCGATATTTTAAATATGTATGCCGTAGCATGTGGTAGTATCTTTAAAAAGATCAAAATATCTTATCAAAAACTATATTTTAAAGTTACCGGCTTTTGAACCCGATGGTTGCTTTCCGGTGATGTGAGAGCACAAAACTTGTCGTGGTCCCACGGATGACGCTAACTTGTTGATGCATAATCTGGCGCGGACTGGATTCGACGACTCTCCCTGGGCCGTTAGTCGTCTTCACAAGCCCTGAGTAGACCTGTCAACAAAGAGAACCCGTTAGGAGTGGACCCGAGGCCGTAGCCCCGGGATCTACCTCCGACGGTCAAGTTAGTATCGGTGCGATATGGCATAGAAGAGTTAGGTTTAGGATAACCTGTTGTATTGTGTTGTGAATGAAATCCCAACCCTATATTTATAAGGCATGGATTAGGGTTTAGGCGTAGAGTGGGCCGTTGTCTGCTAGGCCTAGCCCATTCCTGGCCCAGTCCGGACCATACGTCCACAATAGTCAATGTGGTCCAGAGGTTCATCATCGACGACTTCTTCTTGTTCTTCTTCAAGTTTAGCCAATTTCCTTCTTCTTATTGCTGTCTTAAGCTTGTTTGCTTTATACCTTTTCCTTTGCTTTTTCTCGTTCTTTTCACAGTTTTCCAACTTCTTCTTTCTCATCTCTTCCATCTTTGAAAGAAACCACACAGCAGGATGCACTGGTTTGGATGATGATGATGTTGTAAAATAAAAAGGAATAAAAGTATTATAACTGAATAAAAAAAGGAAGGTACATTTATACAAATAGTAATGTTTGAACAAATAATATAAAACTGGTAAATGTGTATAAGAAACTTGAATAACAAACCTGTTTGATCCATTTGCTTATTAGAATATAGTGTTTAGTATTTGTTTGTGAATGATGAAATGCAGTAAAAACCCTAAAGTTTTATAGGTCCAGTAATTCGAAGGCCATTTAATTGTGGAATTTGGAAGGTTAAAATTTGAACTTTGACCATTAAACATGTACACATTTATCCTTCTAACATAAATGAAGTTGTTGTAATTTACTTTAAAGTTATGTTAATCCTTACCTAAAAATGGTTTAAGTTAGTTGCAAAATGCAATTAGATAGGTTTGTTATATTTTTTTCAGATATATTATAAAGATTTGATGTTTTAATACATACGAGAAAGGCTACAAACGCCACGTTGCGGGCTCGCCTGTTTATTTTGCAACGTTTTAGGCATATTTTTGTTGTCGAGACAATTATATGTAAATAAGGTAGAATACTTTGGCAACTAATATAAAGGCTTTGTTGTGAATATGAGTATATCATTAAGAAAAAAATAGATCATACATCATTAGTATTAAGTTATACATTCTATCTTAAAAATTATCACACTTAAAACATAACTGAATGTGTAGATTTGAACAGATCGTAATACAAAGTGCGACGGTAATAAGACAATTTCAGAAAGCATATGAAATCGAAACTCACTTTATCGGTGACTTTTTGGGATTTGACCAAATTCAGTTAGGGACGCTCACTTTCCAAACTCCCGTAAGGTACGGCAGCGCTATTCAGGTTGAAATTCCATCCGCATAACCTGCATCTGTTTCTCCATTAGCAACATTCCTCTGCGGGTTTTCTGTAGATGCACCTATAATAGCAACCCATTGTGTAATTTAGTTGCTAAGTATAATAGATGTCGTTACTTTCAACTTAAGGTGGGAAGCAAGTTTAAAGGTTAAAAAAATGCAACGCAAGTCGTTGTTCAATTTAAACAGCCATTTACATGTTGCAGTTGACCATTAAATAACATAAGGAAAATTTAGTTCTCATACCGTAACTGATAGGATCGTTTGTTCCAAGATCAGCAACAACCGTTTTTGAGCCCCTTTTTAGTTGTTTCTGGATACCTGTGATGTTGACAGATTATAGGAAATCAGGACATCTTAAAATGATTCATAAGCAACTATGCCGCCAGATACGTATTAAATAGTTGAGCTAGCAATGTGTTTTGATTAACTTCAACCGAACACTAAATCTGGACACCCTATAGATACGTATTATTTGTTTGTTTCATAGTTTCTATTGAAAATGAACAGGTACCTGATTGAGAGCACCATTCTTTTGTAGTGTCGAGATGATTTGTTGGCTTTCCTTCCATAACTTTAGCGTGTGAATTTGTCGTACCAAAATTCAGTCCCGGTAACTTCATTTCCAATAGGTCTCCATCTGCACAACATACAAAGATAACATTACAGACTCTTAGATTTGATACTTGCTATATAAGCAGCCGAATATTAAAAAGCAACTATAATAGATAACTAATGAAATATGCAAATGGGCTACTAACCATGGCGATTTTTTTATGGCGAGATGGAGCATTTCCACCTGGACCATTGGAAGTACCTTCGGCTATGTTAACCATATCTAGAATACATAAATGATACCCCAATTTGAGGTACTTAATTTGACACGTGTATGCTGTAAAAAAGAACCAAATATAATAGGTAGACGATGTAATATGCGAACACGCATCCAACCATGGTGTCTTTGATGGCGATGCCCAACATTTCTACTCGGACCACTGGAAGTACCTTTGCCTATGTTAACCGTTTCTGGAATAAATAGAGCATAACACAAATTAGAGTTACTTAATAACACACGCATTACATATTAGAGTTGCTTAATTGTACACGCGAATGCTACTTTAAAGGTTTCACAATCTTGTATATGTAACGTTACTTTTAGGTACTATAATCTCTAAACAGGTATCTGCCAAAAAGGTGCAACTATAATAGCTATCGAATGTAAAACGCGAAGAGGCAACAAAAAAATACACTAAACTCCCATACCTGGTGTTGCGTAAGAAGATCTTTTCCACCTCCTTTGCCTTGTAGTGACTGCAATGACTCCTTTAGCCACTCTCAAATACTCAATTTTTCAGGTTTCACTTACATTCTTGCAGCCTTCTACAAAAACAGGAAAACATAAAATAAATAAATAAATAATAAAAAATAAAAAATATCAATAATCAGGATAAATAAATAAATAAAATAAAATAAAACCTTTTCCAAGAGATTAAAATCCCTAATTATAATGACATTAGAAAACCCCTAAAAACATAGAATGTTCAAAGATTTAAGTAGGCCAAACTTTGTCCTGCTTTGGCACCATTTTTCCCGCAAAAAAATTGGGCCATCTTATCTATATAAACCATATTAAGCTGGCTTCTCTATTCAGAGATTTAATTAGGCAAGCCGAAGCTTTTTCCAGGGTGAATGTGAATTCATCATTGTCGGCAAAAAGTGGGAATTCAATATCGTCTTCAACACACATATCTGCTTGCCTCTGATTACAACAATGCAAGATTAACAAAAACTCTGTGAACAATCTAAATAGGTAACATCATGCAGGGAATCAACCAGGATGAATACAAAATCATAACAGTAGAACACTGAGCCAAGTCATTAATCCAAACTATTGTCCCATTTCGAGAAACCACCATATTGTTCCACTTGTCCAAATTGCATATTACTCTTTTGCTAGAAGCCAAAGCCAGTGAATTCTATAAAAATACTACTAAGTGATGATGCATCGTTCGGACAAAAGTTTCATGACGTACCTTTTGAAGTCTTTACTTGAGGGCGTTTGCCGCTTTCCTTCCTCCAAACAGAGGCCACCGTTCGGTCCGTACTATTTTCTTGCCCATTTCATCTGGAAACTGCTCAAGAAATGGTCGCGGTTAAGAATTGCGGCTAATTGGACTACTTGACTCTGAAACTCATATAACGCCTTGTTTCATCTGCCTCGGTTCTTCTCAATGGTGCAGCTTCGGGCAAGACCTCTGCAACCAACAATTAGTTTACAACATTACCTCACATTAGATGTATGTTGAAAATCATGATCTAAAATAGAATTTCTAATTAAGCCAGTGGGGTGTCTGGCATGTAGTTTTGAGAGTGATTAGCTGACTATCGCATTCCTCAATGATTATTATTGCCTTATGTTTTGGTATAGCGAGAGAGCCACTGGTTCTGATTAGTTATGGTTCCAAAATTTAATTGTGCTAATTAAATTAGTTTTTGAGTAGGCGCAACACAGTTAATTACAATAAGCTAATTATATAGCGTCATTTAACATGTAAATATTTGTCCACAACTTGAGAGTTGAGACAATATAATCACAACGTAACAATATCATAATATAGTTATTTCATATTAGATTATCACACTCAAAGCGCACATCCAAACATACCCTTAAATTTCATGAATCTTACCAGGGCAATCAGTTCTTGGAGAGCTCAGTTGTCCAACAACTTGGTCAAAAGTTCCAGCCCAAGCATCCCTATGAGTTAAAAAGTTCGATGGCAAGTTCAAAATCTTCTTTATGGTAGCAGGAATAGATGAATGCTCATATTCGGAAGGCGGTGTTGGTCCTTTTGGGCTACTAATGCAAGTGCATGTTCTGGCGCAAAGCAGCAGATACATTTTGGAGTGGGTATACCGTACCTACAAAAATGAGAAAATATAAAAGTTTTGGCTATACAAATAACGATTTGCACTACATCAGCAATAATTGTAAATCATAAGAAAAGGGTAAACGTATTACGTCGACTAATAGGTTGTGCATTTTTATCATCCACATCAGTAGTGACTCAGGATGACTCTTTTAAAAAACACCAACAACTAACGCATCAGCCTGTAACAATCAAAAGAAAAAAAAAATTAACTTAATTTGCAATAAGGTAGTGCGTTAAAGTGAATTATACAAACCTTTGTTTAGGCCGAGAAAAGTTGTTGTTGCTGTTAATTGTTTTCCAAACGGTAAACCTTTGTATAGCAGAAAACACGTTTTAACTTACTAAGTATCCTAGTAAAAAATCGTATTCTGAATTTCAGAAACAATAATATGAACTTCAAAGAGGCGGGGTGTTTAGCATAGTGCTCGTAGGCCAGTCTATGTGTTTGGTATATAATATTTTTTAGCAAACTTTAGTGCAGCTAGACAACTATGGGGGAGTTTGGGCAAGCTTATTTAAGAAACCATGGATGTTTTTGGCGGTGCCGTTTTGCCAGCTTATTTAATGTGCATGTACTTGTCTTCTCCGTGGTGTACTATACTGAGCTACAATAAAAGAAACCATGGATACAACGACATAAGCAACTTAAATAAGCTGATAAACACGGAAAGTAAGAAATGAAAAGGCGTGGTAAAAAAGAGTTGCAAATACCTCGGGCAACAGTCGAAGGCGTTGAAGGGCATGTAGATGTCAGAGTACCATCTTCTGGCGTTACAACGGCCGTAGACCTGACAATAGGCGTCTGACGCTATAGACCGGAAACGGAATAAATGGACGGACAATCAGTTGATGGAGTTGGGCCAGGAGACCGAGAATTGTCCTGTACAACAGTATCAACTACCATTGCTGTAAATAAGGCAACCAATATTGTACCCATTAAAAGCCAAAGAAACACAATAGCCAATAACGGTAACGACACATATGAAGACATAAAGTAACATACCTGGACTGACAACGGGAAAGGAAGAACCACTGGCCCAGGCTCCAACATCAGCTGCAACAACTACATCGAAAACTAATTCACAAATGTTGGTAAATTTATGTGGTACACATATTTCGTGGTACACATATTGATAGACAAAAATAATTACAAATATACCACTCAAATATATCACTCGGTTATATAGGCCCAACGACACATATTGTCAGTCCTCATATGTTCCTGTAAAAACAAAGAATTACAAATAATAAAAGAGGATTGAGAAATTCTTGATAAAAATCATTAGCAATGTACATTAAAAGACAAAAATAATTTCAACAACTGGGATATTTATCATGAACCTGAAGACACAGATTCCATATTTGAATGTTATTACCGTCAATGGTTTTAACGTGAACAAAGTTACCTAATTAAGTCCGTTTGTCAAGCTTAAAATTGAACAACATGGCCTCATATCTTCAGTTTCTTTATTTCATTCGACTATTGTAAAGACACATATCTGAAAGCACCACATCTAGAACTACACGCATCACAAAGTTTTCCAATAGGTATGCCAAATCTCTATAATGTGTCTTCTTAAAAAAAATCAGTTGTCAGTGCTATCAATGTTAACATGGTGATAGGGGCTGTTTGGATCCGTGTTAAACGACACCAATTCAAACATGGGTTTCATTCACAAAAATAGAAAAACTGAAAACAAATACCTCAAAGCCGTCAAACGCAAACAATATCAACAACAGAAACACAACCTGCAAAAGAAATTAACAAAACTCCCAAATTAACAAAACCCCAAAATTATGATCAATCCTAGATTTAAGAAACAAAATTTGAAGTTCATAATGAATCAAATTAAAGGTTAAACTAAAAATCTATACTAAAACTAAAGGTCGGTTTTTGTTTTTTTTGCTTTGAGTTCCGAATTTAGCCAATCAAACATCGGTAAATGCAAGACAACAAACAAAAAATCTACAAAACACCTAAAATTTATCAATAAACCCGAAATTAGCAAAACCCCCAAATTATAACAAAACCCTAATTTCTGATTAGATTTTATATAAATAATTTATACCTTTCTTGTAGATATTGGTCTGAGGGAAAGTAGGCCTTTTGGTTGGCAACAACTATCACCCATCATGATATACTGCCATCTTCTTCATCATCTATTGTATGGTGAAGGATCTTGATTTCGCCACAGCATCTGAATGTTCTGGATTATGTAGTACGGAGTAGTAATCTTTATCTATAATATTGGGCCATAAGAAAACCAGGCCTTTGTGCAAAAAATAGGAACATGGGCTAGCAATCATCGGGCCATCTTTTGGCGGGAAAATTGTGGTGCATTGTGGTGCCAAAAACAGCACCGTTTACTATAAGGTTTAATAATAAGTATAATTGTAATTATAATTTGTTTGTAACAATCAAATTTATAAGGCTTGTTTACCAATATAAAATGTTCAAAACTGCATCAAGAAATATTAATGCATGCAAATAAAATTACAAACATTTATAATTATCAATTTGTTTATGAATATCAATGATCCTCTCTTGATACTCTAATATTTTGTTCTTTCGTTGGTCAATTGCCTCTACACATCCCAGTATTGTTTGTTCGTCGCGTACGTTTTCTGCTTCATTGACTTTAATTAGCCCCCTAAGCTCATTGATCGATCGTATTGGTAGGAAATACTTCACAACCCCGTGATTTATTTTTGAATTTGATGACGGTTCTATCTGCAGGGAAACATCATTTGATGTGTCAAGAAACGCATGACCCATTGGATGAGGCGAAGCATCTTTTGATTGTGTGAGTCCACTATATTTAAAATCTTCAGATGGAAAACCTCGATGCTCTTCTATATCAATATCAAAACTATATTCATGATTGCATTATTCTCCATCTACGTAATACATTACTAACCAATTAAAAAATAAATTAAAAAAAATTAAAAAATAATAATGATTATTTTGTACTCTATGAAAACCAAGGTGTCTAATGAATAAAACATTGTTATACAAACATTGTCTACAATCTTTGTTGATCGTTGTAAATTTCGTTTTACAAATACAAAAACATATTATCAAACTGTAATTTTTACAGTTTAATTAAATCAAAATGTATTTCATAACGTTAATATAAAACTTGTTGTAAAACTTTCATACAATGATTTATGAATTTGTGGTTTGTGTTAGGATGTGGATTAATGGTTCATGTCAATTAAACAATATATCATTCTTAAACTATTATATTAACAATTTTTTAAACATTATTTTTTTTTAAAACTAATATCAATAACAACTCTTGATGGGCTTATCTAATTTTAATATTGTTTAGTAACAGAATACCTTGTGAAGTGGTTTCAGAGTCACTGTAGCTGTCGAGATGACCCTCAGGTTTAAGCCAATCCATATCATTAGACATTTCACGTTCAATGTTTTCTAAATGATATTCTAATTCGAGCGCACTTTTAGATCTTTCTTTCAGTAGGTTGAAAGCATCATTATCGATCCGTCTTAGTTCAACAACTATAACCAATTACAAAACAATTATGTGATAAAACATTAGATGAATTTTACAACCACATTTATCACCTAATAATAATTATTTTCTATACTCTAAATGAAATTATGAATTTTATGTTTTCTGATTTTTTTTTTTAATTTTTTATAGATTTTAAATCAAGAAGTGGATGTGAATCAATAGATGATGACCCATGTTCAAAACTTATTTAAAATTTCTGCTAACTATTTTTCTAACTTTAAGACATTTGGATACCCTAACTTTTTAAACCAAGTAAGATTTTCCGTTTTTAAACAATAATGCTATATAATAATTTTTTTCTGAAAAACCCCCAACATGGATTTATGGATATTTACATGTACAGTTTGTGAACCTTTACCTGTCCCAGAATCATAAACCTTCGCGGTTAAATTATGAAGATTTATGGACAATGCATGTAAATCTATCTAACCAAACGATCTCTTGTCAAGAAATTTGAGAGTTTTTATTCTGCATGCTATTACTTTTTTATGGAACAACAATCGTAATAAACTACATAACGATTATGCTATAACACATGATATAAATTATAAAACCACATTAATAAGAATATAACAACCGAATGAATGAATTTTTTGTAAAAAATTATACCTTCAAGTGGTGTTTGAGAGTGTTCATGCTCGGATACTGTTGGAAGTCTTGCAGAATGTCTCTGAGCTTGCATAATGTAATATATTTTACTGAATGTAGCTTTGCAATATTTAATGTGAAAAGTTTGGTTATATTCTACATATACTATAAAATTAAATTAAGGATGCATAAACTTTGTGATGATCTTCAAATAAACAACTATCTTTAATTTGGGAACAAAAAGATTTATACAATTTACATTCGAAGTTAATCTTCAAAATTAAAATTCTATAAATTAAACTTATATTTTAACAAACACTGCATATAAATTCTCGTGAAAATTATATTCACAATTTTGGAAAATATAAAAAAAATAGTTAATTTTTGTAATATAATTAATTTTTTTTAATGGTGTCTTTGTATTATAATTAAATGTATTAAAAGACAAATATATTTATTTTTAATTGTTATATGTTTAGCTTATTTGGTTCTAAAATTAAGGACCATTTCTTTTTTTCAAATACATTATAAAAGAAGATACAATTGTCTTTTGGGAAACATACATTTGTTTTACTTTACCAATCATTTACTATGAAGAAATATTAAACATGGATGAAATTCATCATTGAACAGAAGTGTTAACAAATAAAAAATAAAGCGACATCCAATGGAGGTAGTTTGGTTTTTTAATTTTTAAAAATCTTTTAGTATGAACTTGTGTTTTAACTTTGATTTACTATATTAATGGATATTATCATTAGCATTTGTTTTAACTTTTTATCTTCATATTATAAGTTGTATTTTTCTACATGATTATTTATAGTTAAAATTGTATAATTTTTTTTTATATATGTACTAACCTTTTTTACATAAATTGTTTTTGTATGTGTATATATATGAATGATTTTTAAAACATATATTATGATGATGTATAAATATAAATATGTTATATAGAATATCGTTGTAAATCAACATTGATACAATCAAGTCTAACAAATGTTATTTTAATTAAACTGGGTTATTTGCATGTAACAATACAAAACATTAAATAAATAAAACATTGAACCATTAAATGCTTATGAAATAAAGTTCAAATCAATTAATTCTACTCATTACAATAAACATACTTTAAAAGGAAATTGTCTTCTATCTAATTTGAAGGAATTCTTTATTCATGAAGAGATTATTAGCATACGTGGAATACAACAAATCATACCAACATTTTCACCAGATATGATCTTCGCTTCGACAACATTGACTCCCAACCTTAGCACTTGTAGCCTTGTACCGTGCAATAAACCCACTATTCGATTAATGTTTTGAGTTAACATTACATGACTACCAATCTTTAACTTTATTGTATGTTGCGGAAGACTGTACATCCGTACACTGTTTAGAATGTTTGTATAATGAATCGAATCATGTTAGTTTGTGTTTGAGCCGTCCTGGGAAACAGAATATGATGATTCATATATAGTCTCCTCTTCTTGAATTAAACGCATCATGCTTTCATCCACCGTGGTAACCATTTTCTCACATAGTGGTTTTAATTCATGATTCCATAGGTTCTCAAGCAGACGTGTGTAAGATACGTCAATTTTTGATTCTACATAATCATAAGTATATGGACTGTACATCCCTTCCGTAAATGCAATAATTGAAAATAATACATTAAACAGTTACTTTCATTAAATAATTAATATAATGGATATTTACAAACATATATGTATATTGTTGGTAACACTATGTAGTCATTTAATAAATACAAAAACAACGTATCGTGTATATATAAAAACACATTGCATGACTTTCAAAAATACATTTATTGATATTTGTAGATAAAGTGTAACAACCGTGATTTTAGCAGGTTAGTTAGACTTGTAGCCTCGAGTTAATCTAACTTTGTTTGGGGTGTTTGGGGTAGTTTTATGGGTGTTATTGTGTGTTATAGTGTGGTTAGTATTTAAGTTAGCACTAAATCCCTTCGCGTTGTGGTTGTTGTTGTGATTTTGATAATGTTGATTTTGGGAAAGTTCATTTTGATCACTTATATGGTGTAGAAATGACTTGTGTATATTTGGCGTTTTGAGTTTTTGCGTAACGAGTCTTCTTTCAAGTTATTGAGCGTTAGTAAGTTACGGGGATGTTGTTTTTGTGAGGAAATGCTCATGGAGTGTGTAAAAATCTATTTTTGGAAACTTTATTTTGAAAATGAATATTTTCCGGTTTGTCGTAAAATTAAGGTTTATCGCGAAAGACGTTAGGTTTTGTTATGGGAATACATAAAATATGAAAAGTATGAGGTTTTGAGTGTAATAAATTAATTAATAAAAAAAATAAAAAATATATTATTAGGAAGGGGGGGGGGGGGGCGGCTGAATAAGGTGTTAGGGGGGAAAAAGGAAACCAAATTTGATACCAAATACAACTCTAAACTTTAGGGATTATCCAAATTAATTATAAATACAAAATCAACACTCCCCTATCCCTTTTTCCTGCATACAAGTCGACACAAGAGGGGGATCCAAGAGAAAAAATTAGGGTTTCATAGTTGTCTAGCAAAAATCAAGAATCAAGGTAAAATCTTTAACCCTTATGTGTAATTAATCAATTATTGTTATGATTCATGTAATAATTAATATGATGGAATCTAGGGTTTATATACTTCTGTAAATTATTGAAGTAAAACATGTTAGGATGATTAGATGTTAATATTATGGTTAATGGTTAAGGGAATTGAGCGTAAAACATGCTAGTTATTGAGTTAGGGTTTGGACAGATTTGTAAGGCTGTAAAGATGTGAGTGTACATAACAGATGGTGATGAGTTAGATCACGAATTTTAAGTCTAAATTGTAGTATAATGAAAGAGCTTTCCAAAAAGTCCAGCCACGATCAATTTTGAGGTCGGGAAGTCGGTCTTTTGATTTTTCTTTGTTAAGGTGTCAAAGCTGTCAAACCGGGACAGATTTTGGGTAAAAGTTTGTGGTTGGCATGTGGTTGTAAAAGTGGTATTTTGACTTGGTCTTCTGAAATAGTTAAGTTTTAGGTTATATTATACTACCACGAAAAGGATTCACGATAAAAACTTATGGAGGTAATTATTAAAAATCAAAACTTTTTGGTGTGCGTTCAGATTCGAATTTGAGTAGTTGACAAGTTTGAATTTTATATGAATACTTGTGTGTGTTATTGGTAGATGGCCTTCTGGGATTAGCTTCTATGCTTATGAGAGACCATGGTAAATTTTTGGTGTGAGTTGTTAAGCTTTATTTGTCATAATTTCATGTGAGCGAATGTACTTAAAAATTCTGCGTTTTCTGAGTTTTAGAGTGCAAGGGATTTAGTGAGTATTAAGTTATGGTAGTGGTTAGTGTGGGGTCTAGGAGATCCATGGTGGGTCATATGAGTCTTAGACATCCATCATATGTGTATTACATGGGTTGCAGCTTTTAGCTTGACCTTATGTAATGTGGGTTATTTTTTTGTATTATAGATTGTGTATTGTTTTGTGGAGCTGCGGAGTTTAAGGTGAGTTCATAGTCCCATATTTTTACTTTGTTTTAAACTTGGGATGGGAATGATGCTTGTCTTAAATGTTTTGGTTTACTGTGATTATGTGTGTGGTATTAAAGAGCTTGGACTTATAATGTTATTGTATGTATGCTATGTGTGATTATTTGCTTGTGAGGATGTTTTGGGATCCAATTAGGATAGCGACCTAATTGATGATATATTTTTGGGATTCAATTGGGAGGGTGCTTACCCTGTTGCTCGCGCATGCGACCTAATTGATGGCATATTGATGGGTACTACTTTGGATCGGTGGGCACGTTCCGCCCAATGGTTGCCTTATGAGTGTTGTTGCCTTTATGTGTAGATATTAGCTTGCAAATGCATGTAGCAATATGATAACTATAATTTATATGTCCAGCTATATTTTGTAATCACAGTAAATTCGGTTGCCTAGTGTGTTGAGTCTAAACCTATGAATCTCACCAACGTTATGTTGACATTTTAAGCATCATTTTCAGGTGAGCATTCTAAGGCTAAAGTTGAGGGCAGCAATTAGGCGAGACTTAGTTGCATGGAGATTTATTTATGTTTTGGAATTTGATTTTATTTGGTTTTGGATTTGATACATTTGTGTTTTATGTTTGGTACTTTCAAACTTATTGAAGTTACCTTTTGGATTTTATTTTTGTTTATCTTTGGGTATTGTTACAACACTGTGTGTTGGTACATTGCTCTATTTTTGTGCATGTAGTTGTTCTCTATGATGACACCAGGTGTTGTGATGATATCCATGAAGTTACACCCGCGCGTTTCCGCCGTGGCGGGGTGTGACAGATTGGTATCAGAGCCTTGGTTATAGAGAATTAGGTGGTTTAACCTAGACTATAGCTTAGGAGTCCCTCATATAGTTGCATTTAGGACCTATGTGTAAGTATAATATCTTACATGTTTATTTTCCTAAATTATGAGTTACTTTATTGAGTTTTTGAACGTCTATCGAACCCTGTACTTAGCAACGTGTGTGTGTGTCATTTATAGAATGGCACCTCCTGCAAGAAAGACACTTCGTTGGGCTACTGTAGTTGCTAAGGGACGCAAGAGAGTTGGGAAGATGAAGAGAACCAACTGGAGGATATTGGTCCCCGCTAGCATGGTACCATGTGTGATTGAGGAGAAGATGACATTGGAGAACGTGAATGGGGAATTGGTGGAAAGATATGAGACAAAAGTAGCTGATAAGGAAGGCTTCACCACCAAGTACCCGTTTAAATGTCCTCAGTTTTTGGAAGATGATGGGGGAGTATGGGCTAGACCCCGAGGATTGTATGATTTTGTGGATATGATAGATGAAGAGTTAAGAGATCGTGAAGATGGTTTTGCAAGACATCCTCTACCACAGAATCATGGAAATAAGAATGGATGGGTGAGCGAGGAGGAGGAAGTGGATTCGGACTTGGAGTCCACTGCACGTACTCCGTTTTAGGTCTTAGATAGGACTTGAACTGCGTACGACTTATTTTTTTTATTTTTTTTATTATTTTTTTTTAATTTTTTATGTTATGTTTAAATGTTTTATGGTCTTGTTGAGTTGTTTTGACATTGATTATATGTTGGAATGTAATTCCTTCGGATTTTTGGGATTTATCCCGTGTTTTAATGAGAAGCCTTGGGCGAGTTTGGATATTTATGGTGTGTATATTATGTGTATTGTGGGTGTATATTTTGGTTAGTAGTGATTGTGTGCTATTTGTTATAAGATGTTACTATTGTTAGGTGTGGCTTTGGAAGTAAGTACACATGTGGAAGGATACATCTAAAATTGTGGGTGGCCAACACAATTATAAATGTATCACGACATATGTGGACTTACAGCCAATGTTACATTGAATCAATGGTGATATGCTTATGGGAGGAAGATGATTTGAGTAGGATTATGGAGATTATAGAATCTTGTGAATGGTCTCTAATGGTTCTATTGTCCTGCGTGTTTAGGAAATGGCGCCAAGGAAACCAAGACGACCTATCACTAAGTCACCTATGAGTGGAGCTTACCGGACACCCAAGAAGTCTAAGAAGTCGACACCCATTGTTGGGAATAGCAACCCTATTTTTCAGCAAATGATCAACCAGCAGCTAGAAGCTTTAATGCCTGAACTAGTGACTCAATTGAGTGCGCAGATAGGTAGTGGAGCTCATCCTGATGGTGCTGGAAGTGGAGGAGGCGGAAATAATGGGTGTACTTACAAGGAGTTCATGGCTTGTAAGCCTAAGGAATTTGATGGAAAGGGTGGTGCGATTGCACTCACTCGATGGATAGAGAAAATGGAGTCTGTGATGGATATAAGTGGATGTAGTGAGGGCCAGAAAGTTAAGTATGCGGTTAGTTCTTTGGTTAACAAGGCGTTGACCTGGTGGAACACGCAACTTCAGGCAAGGGGACGAGTTGCGGCTTTGGGGATGACTTAGGAGGACTTCAAAGCCTTAATGACGGAGGAGTTTTACCCAGTCAATGAGTTGCAAAAGTTTGAAGAAGAATTGTGGAATCATACTATGGTTGGAGCTAATCATATGGGTTACACTGATAGGTTTCATGAGTTAGCTAGGATGGTTCCTCATCTAGTAACTCCTGAATCGAAGCGTATTGAGAAGTATATCCGTGGATTGGTTCCACAGATTCGTTCGATGGTTAGGGCGACTAAGCCGATAACGCTTCTAAGTGCTATTCAAAAGGCTGGGGCATTAACGGATGAAGCAGTTAGGAGTGGAACACTAGCAAAGTCGGGAGAGAAGAAGCGAGAGGAAGTTGATACTACTACTAAGACAGCTGGTTTTAGTGGTGACAATAAGAAAGCAAGAAAAGGAAAGGGGTTCGTAGCAACGGATTCTGTAAAAGCAGTGGGTTATGTGGGAACAGCTTCTACAGCTGTGACTGGTAGTAATGAGAAGAAGGGAAATGTTAGTTACGCCCCTAGATGTGCTAAGTGTGGTTACTGTCATCACGAGAACACACCATGTCGTGGGTGTTTCAGGTGTGGCAAACCTGGACACTTTGCTAGGGATTGTCGTGCTGTGATTACTCAAGCGACTCCAATCAACTCGGTTGGCATAGGGGTTATCCACAGGGCATGCTATGAGTGTGGTAGTGTTGATCATATGCGAAACTGGTGTCCCAAACTGGTTGGAATGTTTGGACGGCCTGGGAGTCAGTTGGCTATTGAAGGAGGAAAAGGACAAGGGTTTAATAGAAATGCAGCTAGGGGAAAGGCATTTACAATGAATGCAAGCGAGGCGCGCCAAGACCTGAATGTTGTTACTGGTACGTTCTCTCTCAATGGTCATTATGCTACTACGTTATTTGATACGGGTGCGGATTATTGTTTTGCTACTATTGAATTTGCTAGAATATTGGGTGTTAAGTTTAGTGAACTTAGACCTAGTATTTTGATTGAAATAGCTAGTGGTATAGAAGTAGAAGTTGATAAAGTTATACGTGAGTGCGTTATCGTGTTAGAGGGTGTTGCGTTTAAGATTGACTTAATACCCTTAGGACATGGTAGCTTTGATGTGGTAATAGGGATGGATTGGTAGGCTAGGCATAAAGCTGAAGTAATATGCCATGAAAAGGTGGTTCGAATTCCATTAGAAAGCGGAGTTGTGCTGCGTGTACAAGGAGAAAGCGTGGAGAAGAATTTGAAATCCCTTTTGAGTGCGAAGACTAGAGAACTCAAAGTGGGGGATATCCCAGTTGTATGTGAGTTTTCGGGCGTTTTTCCTGAGGATTTGTCTGGATTACCGCCAATACGGCAGGTGGAGTTCCGTATTGAGTTAATTCCTGGAGCGACACCGGTAGCGAAGGCTCCTTATTGATTGGCACCTACGGAGATGCAAGAGTTGGCTGCACAGTTGAAAGAACTCCAAGATAAGGGGTTTATTCGACCTAGTCATTCTCCGTGGGGAGCGCCTGTTTTGTTCGTTAAGAAGAAAGATGGTTCGTTTAGAATGTGTATTGATTATCGAGAGTTGAATAAATTGACGGTGAAGAATCGGTATCCTTTACCTAGAATTGATGATCTCTTCGACCAGTTGCAGGGTGCGAGATTTTTCTCAAAGATAGATCTGCAATCTGGTTATCATCAGTTAAGAGTGTACGAAGAGGACATTCCCAAGACGGCTTTTAGAACTCGATATGGACACTTTGAGTTTACGGTTATGCCATTTGGGTTGACTAATGCACCAGCGGTATTCATGGATTTGATGAATCGTGTGTGTAGACCCTATTTGGATAAATTCGTAATTGTGTTTATCGACGATATTCTGATTTACTCTAAGTTGAAGGAAGAACATGGGGAGCATTTAAGGTTGATACTTGGTTTGTTGGAGAATGAGAGACTGTACGCTAAGTTCTCTAAATGTGAATTTTGGCTGCAAGAGGTACAATTTTTGGGTCATATAGTGAATAGTGAAGGTATACATGTAGATCCTAGCAAGATAGAAGCGGTCAAGAATTGGAAGGCTCCTACGACACCTTCTGAGATACGCTCATTTTTAGGATTGGCAGGATATTACAAGAGATTTATAGCAATTTTTTCAAAGATTGCTAAGCCTCTCACTATGTTGACTCAGAAGAATAAAAAGTATGAGTGGGGAGATGAGCAAGAAGTGGCTTTTCAGACGTTAAAGGATAGTTTGTGTAATGTACCTATTCTGACGTTACCTGATGGGCCAGATGATTTTGTGGTATATTGCGATGCGTCGAATCAAGGATTGGGATGTGTGTTAATGCAAAGGGGAAAGGTGATAGCTTATGCATCACGGCAACTCAAGGTTCATGAGAAGAATTATACTACTCATGACCTAGAGCTTGGTGCGGTGGTGTTTGCTCTCAAGAATTGGAGACATTATTTGTATGGCACGAAGAGTATGGTCTATACCGATCATAAGAGTCTTCAGCATATTTTTAATCAGAAGGAGTTGAATATGCGTCAAAGAAGATGGATGGAGCTGTTAAGTGATTATATCTGCGACATTCGTTATCATCCTGGAAAAGCGAATGTGGTGGCCGATGCGTTGAGTAGAAAGGAAAGAATTAAGCCAAGGCGTGTGCGAGCTATGAGCATAACATTGCAGTCGGGGATTAAGAGTAAGATATTGGCAGCACAAGAGGAAGCTTGCAAGGATGAGAACCTTGTGGCTGAAATGTTGCGTGGTTTAGATCAACAAATGGAAAGGAAGGAAGATGGTGGACTATATTTCTTAGATCGAATATGGGTTCCACGGGTGGGAGACGTGAGAAAGGTGATCATGGATGAGGCTCATAAGACGAGATATTCGATTCATCCAGGGTCTGATAAGATGTACTATGATCTTAGAGATGCTTATTGGTGGCCGGGTATGAAGAGGGAAATAGCTGAGTATGTCAGTCGATGTCTAACATGCTTGAAGGTTAAGGCTGAACATCAGAAACCCTCTGGATTGTTGCAGTAGCCGCCAATTCTTGAGTGGAAGTGGGATAATATAACTATGGACTTCATTACTAAATTGCCTCGCACAAGTAATGGGCATGACACGATATGGGTTATTGTGGACAGATTGACGAAGTCTGCACATTTTCTGGCCATTCGTGAAGATTACAAGATGGAGAAGTTGGCAAGGATCTATATAAATGAGATTGTGGCAAGGCATGGTGTGCCTGTGTCTATCATTTCAGATCGGGATAGTAGGTTCACTTCGCGGTTCTGGCAGTCGTTGCAAAAGGCTTTGAATACACGGTTGGATATGAGTACTGCTTATCATCCACAGACCGATGGACAAAGTGAGCGAACGATTCAGACATTAGAAGATTTACTTCGTGCTTGTGCTATTGATTTTGGGGGAAGCTGGGATACTCATTTGCCTTTGGCTGAGTTTTCTTATAATAACAGTTATCATTCAAGCATTAGATGTGCACCGTTTGAGATGTTGTACGGGAGGAAGTGTAGATCCCCAGTGTTATGGGCAGAGGTTGGGATGAGTCAGTTAATTGGACCTGAATTGGTACAAGAGACTACGGATATGGTCTTCCGGATTAAGGAAAGACCTAAGGCTGCGAGAGATCGTCAAAAGAGTTATGCAGATAATCGTCGCAAACCTTTGGAGTTTAGTGTTGGAGATTTTGTAATGTTGAAGGTGTCACCATGGAAGGGTGTTGTGCGTTTCGGTAAGAAAGGCAAGTTAGCACCTAGATATGTTGGGCCGTTTGAGATTACAGAAAGGATTGGACTTGTGGCATATCGGTTGAGATTGCCTGAGGAATTAAGTGGTGTGCATGATACGTTTCACGTGTCAAATTTGAAAAAGTGTTTGGCGGATGCTAGTTTGCATGTGCCATTAGATGAGATTAAGGTTGATAAGACGCTTCACTTTGTGGAGGAACCTGTTGAGATTATGGACCGAGAAGTTAAGAGTATGAAGCGTAGTAAGATTGCATTGGTAAAGGTACGATGGAATTCCAAACGTGGTCCTGAGTTTACTTGGGAGCGTGAGGATCAAATGAGAGCTAAGTACCCTAAGTTGTTTGCTGAGGAGTCTGATGATACGAGCTGTTAAATCTCGGGACGAGCTTTCCCTAAGCGGGGGATGATGTAACAACCGTGATTTTAGCAGGTTAGTTAGACTTTTAGCCTCGAGTTAATCTAACTTTGTTTGGGGTGTTTGGGGTAGTTTTATGGGTGTTATTGTGTGTTATAGTGTGGTTAGTATTTAAGTTAGCACTAAATCCCTTCGCGTTGTAGTTGTTGTTGTGATTTTTGATAATGTTGATTTTGGGAAAGTTCATTTTGATCACTTATATGGTGTAGAAATGACTTGTGTATATTTGGCGTTTTGAGTTTTTGCGTAACGAGTCTTCGTTCAAGTTATTGAGCGTTAGTAAGTTACGGGGATGTTGTTTTTGTGAGGAAATGCTCATGGAGTGTGTAAAAATCTATTTTTGGAAACTTTATTTTGAAAATGAATATTTTCCGGTTTGTCGTAAAATTAAGGTTTATCGCGAAAGACGTTAGGTTTTGTTATGGGAATACATAAAATATGAAAAGTATGAGGTTTTGAGTGTAATAAATTAATTAATAAAAAAAATAAAAAATATATTATTAGGAAGGGGGGGGGGGGCGGCTGAATAAGGTGTTAGGGGGGAAAAAGGAAACCAAATTTGATACCAAATACAACTCTAAACTTTAGGGATTATCCAAATTAATTATAAATACAAAATCAACACTCCCCTATCCCTTTTTCCTGCATACAAGTCGACACAAGAGGGGGATCCAAGAGAAAAAATTAGGGTTTCATAGTTGTCTAGCAAAAATCAAGAATCAAGGTAAAATCTTTAACCCTTATGTGTAATTAATCAATTATTGTTATGATTCATGTAATAATTAATATGATGGAATCTAGGGTTTATATACTTCTGTAAATTATTGAAGTAAAACATGTTAGGATGATTAGATGTTAATATTATGGTTAATGGTTAAGGGAATTGAGCGTAAAACATGCTAGTTATTGAGTTAGGGTTTGGACAGATTTGTAAGGCTGTAAAGATGTGAGTGTACATAACAGATGGTGATGAGTTAGATCACTAATTTTAAGTCTAAATTGTAGTATAATGAAAGAGCTTTCCAAAAAGTCCAGACACGATCAATTTTGAGGTCGGGAAGTCGGTCTTTTGATTTTTCTTTGTTAAGGTGTCAAAGCTGTCAAACCGGGACAGATTTTAGGTAAAAGTTTGTGGTTGGCATGTGGTTGTAAAAGTGGTATTTTGACTTGGTCTTCTGGAATAGTTAAGTTTTAGGTTATATTAGACTACCACGAAAAGGATTCGCGATAAAAACTTATGGAGGTAATTATTAAAAATCAAAACTTTTTGGTGTGCGTTCAGATCCGAATTTGAGTAGTTGACAAGTTTGAATTTTATATGAATACTTGTGTGTGTTATTGGTATATGGCCTTCTGTGATTAGCTTCTATGCTTATGAGAGACCATGGTAAATTTTTGGTGTGAGTTGTTAAGCTTTATTTGTCATAATTTCATGTGAGCGAATGTACTCAAAAATTCTGCGTTTTCTGAGTTTTAGAGTGCAAGGGATTTAGTGAGTATTAAGTTATGGTAGTGGTTAGTGTGGGGTCTAGGAGATCCATGGTGGGTCATATGAGTCTTAGACATCCATCATATTTGTATTACATGGGTTGTAGCTTTTAGCTTGACCTTATGTAATGTGGGTTATTTTTGTGTATTATAAATTGTGTATTGTTTTGTGGAGCTGCGGAGTTTAAGGTGAGTTCATAGTCCCATATTTTTACTTTGTTTTAAACTTGGGATGGGAATGATGCTTGTCTTAAATGTTTTGGTTTACTGTGATTATGTGTGTGGTATTAAAGAGCTTGGACTTATAATGTTATTGTATGTATGCTATGTGTGATTATTTGCTTGTGAGGATGTTTTGGGATTCAATTAGGATAGCGACCTAATTGATGATATATTTTTGGGATTCAATTGGGAGGGTGCTTACCCTGTTGCTCGCGCATGCGACCTAATTGATGGCATATTGATGGGTACTACTTTGGATCGGTGGGCACGTTCCGCCCAATGGTTGCCTTATGAGTGTTGTTGCCTTTATGTGTGGATATTAGCTTGCAAATGCATGTAGCAATATGATAACTATAATTTATATGTCCAACTATATTTTGTAATCACAGTAAATTCGGTTGCCTAGTGTGTTGAGTCTAAACCTATGAATCTCACCAACGTTATGTTGACATTTTAAGCATCATTTTCAGGTGAGCATTCTAAGGCTAAAGTTGAGGGCAGCAATTAGGCGAGACTTAGTTGCATGGAGATTTATTTATGTTTTGGGATTTGATTTAATTTGGTTTTGGATTTGATACATTTGTGTTTTATGTTTGGTACTTTCAAACTTATTGAAGTTACCTTTTGGATTTTATTTTTGTTTATCTTTGGGTATTGTTACAACACTGTGTGTTGGTACATTGCTCTATTTTTGTGCATGTAGTTGTTCTCTATGATGACACCAGTTGTTGTGATGATATCCATGAAGTTACACCCGCGCGTTTCCGCCGTGGCGGGGTGTGACATAAAGTTTATGGGTATTCATGTGACACACAATCATAAATTTGTAGGGTTAAACTATCAAGATTACTACATGCTGATTATGTAAGAACATAAGAAACATGGTATTTCAAGTTCCTACATAGCGAAAAACTTTCAAACATAAAGAACATTATGTTTTAAAATACAATAGCCGAAAACTGATCATTCCGAACATATATAATTTTTAAAACAAAAATAATGTACTTTTAATAACCACAATACCATGAGTTTGAGTTTGAAAGTCCGAAGAATTAACGTTAGTGTTTTCATGATTATGTTGTGCTTCATTAGATGGTGGATGCTTTCCAACTATAGATGACCCTCGAAACTCTATTAAAAAACCATGATAATAGCAACGGATAATATATAGATAAAACGTGCATCAACATAAACACAACAAAAACACAAAAAATTACCTTGTGCCTGTCTGGTTGGTGTGTCAGCTTCAAACATAGGCGGACTGGATGGCGTGCTGCTATTGTCTTTATGATCTTTTTTATCAATACAACATAAAAGAAAAATTAATATCAATACATAGAGTGTTGTAAATACAATAAACATGAGATCATTAGGGTTTTGAGAAAAGGATTCATACTTTTATTTTTTGTCCAGCCAAACTAAAGCAAAAACCTCCACCATAGTTCTTCAAATACAATAACTAACCATCTTACCTTTAGACAGGCTGTATTTAAACTAAAGTGTTTATTGGTTATTAAAATTAAAACATAATACATCTACTATTAAAATAAAACATTAATACCTTGTGGACACATTGCTGGCATATCACCTTTGATAATAACTGGCTCAATTTGTGTGCTTTGCTTTTTGGAACCTTTTAAAACTGTAAAAACTAACACATATATATGACAAATATATAATATATCAAACTACGTATATCAAACTATATCTCTAAATTAATTAGCAATTCATATACCAGAAGTTGTATTTTTTTAAGATCTTCATCCCTTGTGAAGCAGGTTCTTCTGGTGGCTTAGACGATGCGAATTTATAAAATGACATGAATTATAACATCAATATAACAAATAGTATTACACCAGTTTTCAATGTAGAAGAATACCTTGCATCGAATTATCAGGTTTTTGGTTTTTTTCAGCATTAGAAATCCGCAACAAATGCCTTTGTCGCAGCATTTTTTATTTTGTTTGTGTATATCGTTCGTATGCTTATAGAGGAATGAGAAATTCTGTATATATACTGCAAAATTAGGGTACGAATATTTAGGATCGTGTTTATCAAAAAGAGTTTGAAAGGTTTTAAAATATATCACAAAATCGTTTCTAAACTTATCTCCTAATAAATCACTGAATATCTATTATAAATTAAGAAACATAGCACATAATTAAATGATTTGGATACACGATTATTATTAAATGATACATACACAATTAAATAATACGTACATAATTAAATGATATGTACAATATTCAGGTTTTTTGTAATCATGAATAAAATTCTAAAATACGATTTGATGCCTTTAAGAAACGATAGGATGCCTTTATAGATAATAAGTTGCAAAATGAATTCCAAACATTGTGTTGGTGCAATGGTTAAAAGATATGAAGCACTTATTCACAACCCATGTTCAAATCCAATATCATGCATTTTTTGGACAAATTAAACACGCAAAATTTATGGCTAAATTAAATCCGGCATAATACATAATTTAAATAAATGATAAAATGTATTTGCAAAATCCTGGGCAAATAAAAATTCGGAAAAATACAAAATTTAAATGAATGGTAAAACGTTGCTTACGTGGCATGTTGCTTAGGTGGCGTCCAGTGGCGTTGAGGTGGCGTTATGGTTGCATATGTGGCATTGATGACGTCATGTACATCCTGTTTTATATATATATATATATATATATATATATATATATATATATATATATATATATATATATATATATATATATATTACAAGATGTTTTTTTAGAAAAATGTTGCTGGGAATACCAAAACTCGCCGAAAATTCCCAAAACAAGCTACAAGGAGATCGACCGTCTGATTACCGATTCACAATTTTTGCATCCTTGTTTATAACATGTATGTTGTATCTTTAAAATATAAAGTTTAAAGGGTATAAAGTCTAGGATGTTTTTTCCTTTTTTGTTAATTTATTAAAAAACATGAAAACTAATAAGTTTACACTTAACTCAATATAACTTATTCAAAATTCAACCTCTAAGAGCATTGGGTATCGTCAAGCCGTTAGGATCGTGCCGTTCCCAAAAAGTGCTGTGATGTAGGATTTACCGACCAGATTTTATATTTGTAATAGTCTCATCTACCTAAGGTCTACCTAATGCACTATCGGGCAGTGTACCCGGTCGTGTGAGGTATAGCTAGATGGTAAAGCCGAGGTTGTCCCAAGAGCTAAGGTGCAGAAAATATCTAAGTTTAAATGTCACTAAATGAAAGGGGTATTTTAATAATTAAATTATTTAAACTAAAGAAATAAATAACAAAATAAATAGACAAAGCAAATAGTGAGCAAAGGGAAATCAGATGGAGAAAGCATTGTCAACCTAATTACTATTCTTGTTATTAACATGACAAGTTTTCTAAACATGCATCCTATCATTTCATCTGGGGGTTCAATTCAATATACTAAGATGGTCAAATCGCCTATCCTATCCTACATCTCGCCCTGTTCTCCCAAATCGACTGTAAGAGTTCGCTAGCACGAAATGCAAGAGTCATTAAGTACCTCAACTAACTTAGACTAGTCTTGCGGGATGCGGGCATAGTCACATCTTACATCCCCTCTAACTTCTTAAGTATATCTATTTGGTAGGTGATCCTATGGTCAATTCACACATGTATGGTGATATTTCTATCACTAAGTCACAACCATCTAATGAAATGCGGGCACGGTCACCTCTTACATTCCCCTCGAACGACTACCCAATATCAATACCCTTAAAGCTAGAGTGTCCTAAGTTAAGCTAAGAAAGTATACAAATAAAACGACTAAAGAAGCGGGAAAACTAAATCATATTAACAACAATTTCATAACAAGGCTAACACCAAGAGGTGTTTAGCCACTCATGTTCATAAATGCAGGAAAACAAGTTTTTAACATAACAAATGTAAATACTGAATTAATACAAATTGAATGAATGAATAAACTTATGATTATGGCGTGAATCCTCCCTTGGAATTGACTTGTATGCTGATAGAACTTCGTTCCCCTTGCTCCGTGAATTCCTCCAAGCTTCTGTGTGGTGAGAAGTGAATGATAAAACTCGGAATTAGGGCTGGTATTTTTAGGCACGAATTTGCTATGGCGTAGCTCTAGGTTTAGCTACACCGTAGCCTTTGTTATTTCTGACTACGCCGTAGCTTGATCAAGTGCTATGGCCGTAGTTCTTCAGTAGTCACGTCTACGTCGTAGTTTTGTTGATAACTACACCGTAACTTCATTTTGGCCATGGAAGTCCCGTACTGCTTGATTTTAAGGACTACGCCGTAGGTGGAGTGAAGCTACCCCATAGAGCCCTTTGTAGTGTCACTACGCCGTAGTTGTGGAGTGAGCTGCGCCGTAGTCTTCATAGTTTTGTGCTACGACATAGGTAGATGGTGCCTCTACGCCGTAGTTAGTGCAGAATCCGCATACTTCAATGATTTTCACTTAAATCCTTCCAAATCCGCGTTTTTCATTTCTTTGCTCATCTTTGCCCTAAAAACAGAATATAACCAAATAAGAGTATATATCCTAACATATTAACAGAAAAGATGAGAAATCTAGGGGGAAATTATCACTAAAATATGGTTATTATTTGATGTTATCAAATATCCCCCCACTTAAACTCAACTTGCCATCAAATAGACCTTATTTGAATAATTCTTAAAAAGATATCTCCTGAGAAACTGGAAGAAATGAATATAAAAATCTCCTATGCTAGAATATATCAAAGCCGAACACCTCACGAAAATGGGAACAAACACTCATCCTCACTCAATAATCTAAGTGTTAATTTCGGGGTGATCACTCAACGCACAGTCATAGTAAGTATTCAATCATAGGCTTGGTGATTACACAAATCTCCACCACTAGAGCTAAGGTCAAAACAATTTTTAAAGGCAATATTGGGTGAACATTTATAAGGCTATTGGTGTAGTGTTGTTACTAACATACTACGGCGAAGGCGACAAAGGCAATGGTACATGACCAGAACGCCGGGCAAGACACCAATGACTGCTTGATTCCCTCACCTAAGCACGATTCACAACTAAAGGGTAGGATAAGTGTAAGGAATACAAATATTCCTATAAAATACTCGGTCACCTAAATGATGTAATAGCATTAAGATAGCTCGTAGTTAGTTTTTTTATTTAGTTAATATTAGTTTAAGTAACATCGTGGAAGAAGGACAGGTCTTTACCCACTATATTCCTGATCCACAGCCCGGGTGTGAGCGTTTTATTTCTTTGTATAAATACCCCTCTCCCACCAAGGGAGAGGGTTGGACCTTTTCATTCACTCAATCTAATCTTTCTCTTTTCCCTTTCATTCTCTCTAAAGGTTCCCACTTTTCTTTCTACTCTCTTTATTCACACGCTACTTACCACCATGGTTTACATGTTGGGAACTTAGTGTTTATCCTTCAATTGGTATCAAGAGCCAAGGTTTCATCTTAGGGCCTTGTAGAATCAGATTTGGTGTGGTACTTTGTGGTTTTTGGTAGTTAGAAGAGTTTTTCTTTGAAAACATCTTACTTTGATCTTTCTAGTGTTATATGATGTGTTAAGAGTGTACTTTTGTGATTATTGGTGTTAGTACTACATTGTTTCTCAGTTGGTTATGCTATATCTTACATCCGTTTGAAGTTGTGATTGATTTTGGGTCATTTTCATTCTAGCGGTTACCTATTCTAGTTGTGCATTCTTCGTAGCGGGTTGCTCCTGAATTCAGCGATTAACTGCTAGCGATTACTTTATTGGAACATATAGACAAAACGCTAGATAGTGACAGTTTTGGACTATTGTGGTTTGCGATTTGAGTTAGCGGTTTGGGGTTAGCGGTTAGTTGTTAGCGATTTGCTCCAGCGATTTACTTGGTTCAGGGTTTACCTTATTTAGCATTTAACTCAGTTGTGTTTACCTCTCCTAGCGGTTTGCTTCATCTTAGCGGTTACCTTACCAGGTCTAGCAGTTAACTTATTTCTGCGACTATCTCAGGATTGCAATTACCTAAAGTTAGCGGTTTGCTATCACTAGCGATTACCTCTACCTTTTAGAGTCAATCTAAGTGGTGAGGTCCTTGTGATTGGTTAATAATTTGTATTTAGTGAATTGTTGTAACTTAAGTCGATTCGATTAATCTGATTGTGATCTGATGTTGTGAGGTAATTCTTACGACTTGACTAATTTCAATCGGATATATTGTAACTTGACTTGTCGTGATTTGACACCTTGTGCAAATTGTGACCCACCTACATCATGTCAATTTCTTCAGATTCAGTGATACCTGATATTCTCAAATTATATGACATGGTTGATGAACATATGACTTCTAATCTATCACAACAAATCAACGCACTTGTGCCTGATAACGCTTTAATGGTATCTTCATGCTCGGATCCTCAAGAGAATGTGACTCATCAGCCAAGTAAATTGCTTGATGATGCAATGGAATACCACATAGAATGCTTTCAACTACTTCATTCACACCTCTCAGTACTGTTAGAGGGAAATGGATTCAAAATGGGGTTTGAACGTGCATTTATTACTCTCTTCGTTCAAGATGTCCAGACTTTCACAGACACAATGATTCTTAATTTGGATCAATTACGACAACAACTGGACCAAGAAGAACCTTCCAATATTGGACCCATGGCTGCCCTCCGTGTGCTTAACAAACAACTGCAGAGGTTCATCGATTCAAAATCCACCATGATATATGATTATGAGAGTCAGATGACTATGAAGTGTTTTGCTGACCACACGGAAACTGATGTTGATACATTCAGAGACATATTACTCCAACACATGGATATGATCAAGGGGTACATTGAGGAAAGGGCAAAGCAGAAACTGGAGTATGAAGACCAAGCGAAGGCACACAGGGTACAATCAAGTGATGATATTGCTTATTTGGGTAATGCATCGGATGTTGGGTCAGTCATCACTGAATACAAGGGATCTGAAGCCGATAAGATTGACACTACTGACTACTTAGTGACATGTGATAAACATGATATTGATGCAGAAGTCAGACCGGCTTATGAAACTGGCTCAAGTGATGAGGTACCCTTGATTAATCTGAACAATATATTCTCTGATGAACATCAGCATACTGATCAAAGTAAACCTATTTATGACACAAATCTGTTAAAAAGAACTGACAGTTTTACCATCTCTTTTTCAACAAATATGTGTCATAAAGGGGGAGAAAATGATCTGGATGCTGAACATATTGATGCTTCAAGTTCTCTGCTTAAGGCTGAGTTTTCTAAAACTAAGGACAAGGACATGGTTGAAAAAGAAGTTTTTAATCAACTGTTAAAAAGATTTTCACAACTCGAAAAACATTGCATTTCACTTGAAATCTCAAGTCAACAAAAGGAAGAAAGTCTTCAATCTTGCAAACCATGTATGAATCCGGAATTGCCTGAACTTAGTGAATATTTTGTGATAAACGATTTGAAAACTCAGCTACAAGCCAAGGACTTAACGATCAACAACTTGAAAGATCGAATTAATATGTATGAGCAAAGTAATGAAGCCAAACGTATACATGACATTAATGAAATTGAATACAAAATGGCTAAATTACTTAAGGAGAATGAGACTTTGAAAGTGCAATGTAAAGAACTGCGTGACTTAATCAAAGAAATGAAAGCTAAGATTGTCGATCAGACAACCTCTCAGTTAACCAAAAACAATGATCTCATTGCTCAACTTCAAGAAAAAAGTTCCACAATTACTGGATTAAAAAATGTGCTAAGTAATGTGACAGGGAATTGTGTGAACTCTAACCTTTCAAAACCATCAATCTTGGGAAAACCTATTTTAAAATCAGTTAGAAATCAATTTGTCATTAGATAACCAAATGCCTTTATTTCTGAAAGATCAAAATCCTCAAATGCTCGGTTTGTCTCCCAAGTTGATGAGAAAAGAGCTTTGTTTAAATCAGATTTTTCACAACTTATATCTCATGATCACTTGGTCAACACTCGGGTTAAGTCTCTGGATCATAAATCAAATGGTAAAAGTGTCATTTCATGTTCCTGGAATTCCCAGTCTATAAGGAACAAAAGTGTCTACAAACTTGTAAGACATAGACAAAGGAGGACGGATAACAGAACCAATCACCATAAGAATGTCACAATGCATGAAATACCTTACAGGGTTAGATCCTCCTTTAAGTGGGTTCCAACGGGAAGGACATTCATGATGAATGATCACAAATGGACATGTGTGTGTAAGCCTACATCATATTACATGAACCACATGGAATTTCCCAACGGCTTGAATGATAGTTTTAAGAAAACCCAAGTATGGTGACCGAAGGCACTGAAATCTCCTATGAAAGGAGATCAGATCACTCACTAGTGATTTATGCTATTTTGGACTCCTGTTTACTTCTATTCAGGACTCGGTCTTCAATGCTCACAGTTAGAATGAACTCCGGTGTTCATTTTCTCCGTATCCTTGTATATATATATATATATATATATATATATATATATATATATATATATATAATGAACTCCGGTGTTCATTTTCTCCGTATCCCTGTATATATATATATATATATATATATATATATATATATATATATATATATATATATAACAGGAGGCATTTGAAGAATATGCCACCTCATTGCCCAGTAATTCATTATCAGCCATGTCATCAGCCACGTAAGCAACACATGCCACCTAAGCAATTATTTTCGAAATAACATTGCAAAAAATGACCTTTACATGGCTCGAACCATGGTTCTCTGAAAGAAAAGCATGTATATTAACCACTGAAGCACAATTTTGTTTTGTTAACATTCTGCAAGCCTAAAGTTATATACGAAATATGTATTGGATTTTTAAAAAAAAAAACGAAACCCATATTATTAGCATGATAAGTCATTTACTCAATTTATACAGGATATCTTTTATTCCTAACCTTAATCAAATATACCTAATAGAATCACAGTTTATTCATTATATACGGTTTTTCAAAACCCTAATATCCTTTTTTTCCTCCCAATCTCCTCTAATGATTCTGACTTTTTATGTTTGCAGCAAACCAACTGCATGGATGCTTAATTAATTACAAGGAGTCGGCCATATGGTGATTTCTGAATATCAAGGGGAGAGCATGATCTTGCAGCAGCCTTCTTAAGACGATGATTAATAGTATTTGTATTTGATGAATTTATTAATGTATTTTGATTGTTAAGGTTAAATGTTCATGGGTATTCTATCTTCAAGATGTTATTGTTTGTTCTTATGTTTTGAGAATCATGTATTGCAGGTTGATATCAGTACTTTAAGAGATAAACAAATTGGTGACTAGCTTCCAATCACATAACTCAAGGAAAGCGAAAGGGTGGTGCTCTACTTTTTACAATGTTACTGCCATTGTTAGAGCAGGCATTCTTGGTCTCGCTCATGCCACTACTCAACTTGGATATTGGATGGTCAATTGTAGGAAAATATAAACACTATATTATCAACATCCATTCATGTAAATTGTTTTGATGTATGTAACAAGACTATAGCACTTCGTGATGATGATGTTATTTATTATTTCAACAGGTGATTGACTTATCTACTCAAGTAATTGGAATTCACGTCTTATATTTAATATGTTTGTTACATTGTGTTGAATGGGTAGTTTTTCAGGACAGCTACTTATACCCAGACCTGCCATGAAGAGCATTGATACGTTGCAACTATTTTTGTAGTGGTGGTTTCCTTTCACGTAAGAAATAAAGATAGGGCTAAATATTTGATATATATCTTCAAATGAAGTTTGTAAGAGCTCAGAAGATTTTCTACTAATGAAGTTGGTGCCAAAAAGCCGGTGAAATTTGTAATTAGTCCAGAACTGTTACAAACTCGTGTGAGAGGTTGTGCTAAAGGTGTTGCGAGTGCTACGTTGTTAACTCATACGAAAATTGTGGTTTTTTCGAAAAAGTGTATGTTTGTAATTTAACATGACTTCTGAAACAATTTTAGATTAAAGGAAAGATTGGGATATGAACCATTTGAGGCGCAACTTGTAGCTTCACTGAGGATTTCAAGAGCTGAATTGCAAATGAAACAAATTGAGTACAAATTGGCTTGAGAGAAGCTAGCCATGAGCAATGTCCTTTTAGTAATGTCAGTTGCACAAAAATATGCCAACATGGGAGCCGAAATCGGTGATCTAATTCAGGTGTGTGTTATCATTAATAATGGCAACTGATAGAAGCAGTATATTGACTAGCATGTTAAATATTGGTATCATTGATTTATAGGTCTGGATATCTTTATTTATACAACTCTATGTTTTATGTAGAGAGGTCTGATTGGACTACTCTGTGGTATAGAGAAATATGATTCATCAAGGGCTTCAAGATTTCGACCTATGTTATTATTGGTGGATACGGCAGGTTAGAATGATACATCGATTTTTTAATGTTGTTACTTCACTTATGATGTTACTTCATCAAATAGAATCAATGCAAGATTGAATGTTACTGATGTTAGTGTTTTCTTTCTATACGAGTAGATTTAGTTTTCGTTTGATTTGCTGCAATATAATAAACATAATGCATGAAAGTAATTACCTGGACGAATGCTACCAGGTTTTGTAGGTTTAATATAAATTGTAGATGTAAAAGTGCAACAACTCCAGGTCTTTATATTTTGTCTGTTGTGAATTTTCGTGGTGGCAGAAGTGGTATGATTTGATTGTGAGATTGGAGACATTGCATAATTATATAGCCAGGTCAGATGATTTAATTTATTACAATTTTTATTTAATCTTTCATGTATTTTAACGGTGTATTTGGATGGTTGTTGCAGGGGATTTGAGTAATAGATATTGAAGATTATCGCTAATGATGATATCTGATGGTAATCATTCTATTAATATTTGAATAAGTTAAGTTGATATATGTTTTTAGGTTATTGTTCTCAACTTTAAATCTGTATTTTTAAGTTTAGTTGTATTTATATATGAATTTATGAATTGAGTGAGTTTAAACTTTGTGAAGAGAAAGTTGAGTGATGTGGATAAGAGTGAAAGCAATTAGAATAATGGCAGTCCAAACCAAGATATCTTAATTATAAATGCAGAGTATGCCGATGATGTGTTCAAAATCCACCTCCCAATCTCATTAGCAACACTTGCAGTTGTTAAGAAGGGATCTTAATGACTTCTGATGCAGATATAAGGCACTGCAGTTCATGTTGGAGATCTGTAGATGTTACTCATATTCGGCTGCGTGTGCTACCATTGACATAATAAATTATTCATCCAGTTGGGTAATTATTTATTCCGCAAGTCATTTAGCTACAAGTTCACTTTTAGAAGTAAGCATCTTTTTCTTTTTATTTTCATTGAGATGCTTTCAGAATTATGATAATGTCTAGCATCGCCGGTCTTTCTTTAATGCGTTCGGTTCATCATCTCAAAGTGCAGAGATAGCTGGAAAAGATGTCTGGATTTTTTTTACCATTTACTACACGTGACGCGAATCTGAAATAATTGTCATGGTTGTTAGAGGCTTTCCGAGCATGGAAAGTGATATTGAGCATGTATTTTCGAGAGAAAGACTGCCGAACAACATAGTGATTCCGAAAAAGTAAATTCATATCTGTAAATTTTATTTCTGTAGGTATAGCCTGACAATTCTTTTGGCTACAGTCAATGCTGAATTATTTTGAGCCCAATATTCCCCATATTGCAATTAATTCATGATCTCCCAATAGAAAATACTTCGTAATATTTATGTTCATTGCCAATGTAATATTTTTCCATTGTACTTGAATCATCTTTAGGTGCCATGATTGTTGCAGATATCGGCTTGGTCATTGAACGTGGAGCTGACAATCAGCATATCAAATTGGTTAGTAATTTAATCAAATGTATTTTGGTCTATATTTTTCTGCTCGCAATAATGTGAGGGGCTTATATGGTTATACAAAAACCGCGACATCGACCGTTTAGTAGACCTAAAGGTTGGAAATGCATGTAGGCATCTGTTGTGGTTTGGCCTCTCGCTCCCCAAGAGCTGAGCCAAAAGTATCCGGGTACAGTATACGAAATCAACATGTGTTGCGTTGCTTTGTAATGTATAGAGGTGTGTCATTGCCTTACATAACCTGAAGGGCAAGCCTCTGTGTAAAAGTTGTAGTCTTTATAAAAACAATTAATAAAGTTTATTTATTAATTTGCTTCATTTGTGTAGGTTTGGAGCCACTGCCGAATATATTGCAGAGGAATTATGAATTGTTACGCGAGTTGCATAAAAGTTTGCACGGTATGACTTTTGAGCTTATGTATGTATGTATGTAATGTGTATCTGTGACCTTTTTCTTAAATGTTTATATGTACTACAGGAAACGCGTGTTGAATAGTTCAAGAAATTTTTATTTTTATTTTTGGAGAAATCATCCCAAGCTCAAAGAAGTTGAAAAAACAGATAGGCATGTGGAAGTAGAAAATATTACCGATGTGTTGCTAAGCAAGATTTTTTTACTTAGTTGTGGCCATGTGGTCAAAAGAGTATGTAATGTCTTTTTTGGAAAAAGCTTAGCAGTTATCATAGTGATCAACGAGGTAACCTTTTGAGAGAACATTTGAAATTTATTGTTTATTGATACTTCTTACTGAAGGTAGATACTTCAAAATGTTTACCGTAACTACCACATTGTTTGGGATCCTAAACCATTTCTACAAGAAGAAGCTTAAAAAAATTCTCCCAAACAGCCATTTATAAGTTTTAGTAAAGCAATTTTAATACAATCCCATTATACCCTAACACTCCTAAAAACAGCAGTAGACACATGAACACCCCGCAATCCAGACTTGCATACATAAAATCATACTCCTATTTTTTTGTGTGGTTGAACTTATTAACATGATTAACTAAATTAGTTGAGATATGGCTTGTCAAAAAGGCCTCTAACCTAGGCCTTATTACAATCTGTTACAGGTCTGCTATAGATATAAAATGTGAGTGAACATGTACCTTAGTTCAACCCTTTAGCTGAAAATCTTGTGATTATCAGTTTAAAAGCATTTGGACCAGGAAGACCGTTCAGTTTTGAGGATTTATCAAGGGAACCAAATACACCAATTCATAAATCTGAATTATCCAAAAAGGGGTCATCACATAAGGTGCTTTCATGTTTCGTTATAACTGAACATTAGATTTTCATTTTTTAATCGAACCATTGTGTTAAATGTAGGGAAGTTATAGAATACATTAATATCGAGTTCTATTTCAGGGGTACTCGACCAAAATTACTTATTAGGGTGTTTGGATTAATCTTCAGTTAGCCTATATTTGGGGCTTATGGCTTATTTTTAAAAGGTATGCGTTTTATAAACTTTTGCTCGAAAAACATGTTACGTGAAAACCCACAACTCTATGCAACAGTCAAAATATTTTTAAATACCCAAAGTTCCACTAAAGATGTGAAACTTACATGTCAAGATATTAGGATTTACATGTCATTAAAAAACTAGAATTATTGATAGAAGAACTACTGATATTGATTAGACACTATCTCCCGCTTGATCTTTTATCACAATTTATGATTTGGTTATGATTGTTAAGTTTCACTTGCTAATTTTTAGACCGTATTGCGAACACTCCATAACTGTCGGCTGTTGTTTAACTTTACAGGAAGATTGAAGTGTTTGCAGCAGATGAGAGTGGGGCCACCCGAGCCAGTGAGGTGGACATCCTGCATGATATGATGGGAATCGCTGGCGCAAGTATTGAAAGAAGTTCGTCAAAGGAGATCTTAACCCCAGGTTATCATTTTGTGTTGTGTTATGTGGTCTACTTTTCAATCTTGATGTATGGTATATTAAATGTTGCGAAATGGACGGGTTGGGTAATGGGTCAATTTATGTTGGGTTAATCCATCAATGCTTCATTGAAGCTGTGTAGCTGATAACAATGATATAATGCTTTATCAATTCATCAATGCTTTAACCATGCGTGCAGCTGACTAATAGGAAGTTCGACACTGAGGTAAAACTCTAAAACGATACGAGTAATTTTTTTACATTTTATTGAAAACTGAATATCATACGCCATTAAGGGTTGCAAGTTCTGGTTTGCATTCTTAAACAAACAGTTGAGAATATTAACAACGAAATATGTTGGAAGGTGAACGGATGCCGATGTATATGAGGAGCATCAATGGTGACATGTATGTTACATCTGAAGTTCTTTTTCCTACCCCAGTACTAACACAAGATCATATGACAAAACTCAAAGAAACTCTTGGTCAGTTTACATGTATAAATTGGCAGGTTTCATGCTTTTTCTATAACATTTTCTTATAAGCTGCAATAGGTTTTCTAACGAGGATGCCAGATACTCAATAGATAACTATCTCTAGAATACATGCTTAGAAATTGCTTTTAACTTTGTTGTTTCAGACCTAAAATTGTAGCAGCGTCTATGATTTATTATATTAATAACTTATAAAAGGATAGTCGGACATTGATTATGATTTCATGTTGTAAATTCAGAAATGAATTGTAAGGAGTTGGCTACGTATTTTGTAGCCAAGTTACGCAAATTGTATAAGCATAATAAGCAGATTATAAGCTGCATGGATCTAGCCATTTACACCTGTTTACTGTTAAGGCTGAATTATACCACTTTTCATATTTAACCTGTAAGATAAAAACATAATCTAAACCTACTGCTAACTATAGTAGTGATCACTATGTCCTGGCGGACATACCCTTGGATTCTTTCATTCCGACCAGCTTATCAAATAGTTTTAAGGGGTGTTTGGGATTTCATATGAACAAGCAGTTTGTTTTTCTTGCGTTTGGTGTTTCGGGCATATCAAGTGTCATTGCTCTTAACTACAATGTGTGGACAACATCTCCACATCAAAATTAATATGCAATTCTTCACATTGTTGCTGCTATATTTATGGTGTCTTTCTTAGAAAGGTTACGCTTATTTATTATTATTTTTTTTATTATGGTTAATGGATACTGTAATATATTTTTAAAGCATATTAGTAGTAACTAAAATGTGTTATATTCATTTTGCAGGTTAATACCGAATCAAGATGAATCTGAGTTTAACGAATCGAGGTCTCAACAAGCAAAAGGAAAAGATTAAGAGATAGTAACCAAAGGAGTCTACTACTACAAATGTTTGAAGAGGCTTGCATGTTCTACTGTCATAATTGCAGCAATTTATATTCTTATATCAAAAGCATTATTTGGCAATTGTTTGTTTATACGTCTTCTTTTTTCTGAACTTGTATGTTTCTCTTCCATCTTAATGTTTTTTTATTTGAATCATTATCTTTTAGTTGAATTGTTAGTGTAATGTTTTTTAATTATGAATGAAAATTTAATTAAAAAAAAAAGTTACGGTCCACATTGTGGTCACTTTTAGCAAATTGTGGTTATGTGTAGTAACGGAGAGAGAAAGCTGATGTGGAGCTGACATGACAAAGTGTGACCACAATATTTATGGTTGCCATTAGCATCGGTCTAAACATAGGCAATTTGCTAATATCATGACTTTGAGAAACATTGTACATTAGTGTATATGCTAAATTGGATTGGTTAAATTTGAATTTTGATGAGATGTTTTTCACTTAATTTCTCGCAACTCATGCATTACTCACTGAAATGTAAACAACACAAAATAATTAAGTTGATAATAACATTTTATTAACTATCGACAGTTCATCGACACTTTAAAAATGCAAATTACTAAAAAATGAACAAAAACAAAATGTTATAAGTGAAGTTTAATCTCTCTTTTATATTGATCCAGGTTTTGTGTGATTTTGCAACAATCTCTACAACAGCTCCAAGAAAAGAAAAGACTACATTGTGCTTACTTGCGGGCACCCTTTTGTGAACACCGTGACACCAAGTGCTAAAGGTGAAGATGAAAATAGTTGTTCGGATGATGATGATGAGAGTAGTAACCAAACTGTAAGAAAATCTGTAGCACATTATGAGCATGTCATAAATAAACATGAAAAGAACCTTTCATGAAACAAGCACCCCTAATAATTCAGGATTTTGTATCAAGTTCTTTTGTCTACTTACGAGAAATTGGTCGAGTTGTGTTATGTTTAACAGTTGATTGTGTTATGTTTATCTATAACAACTAAATGTGTAAAAAAATTGTACCGAAAATGTCAACTACCATTCATGAGCTATTTATTGAATAGCACTAAAAATTATATTCTATTCAAAACTTTAAATTAATCATCATAGTAGGTGAATTCAGTTATGTTTCACCAAGGAATAAAACACAAAACAAGTTCATTTCTTAATGAGTTTATGGTGCAGTCTTTAAATCTCAACGTACTTTCTATCTATTGAAGTCTTAAAAAATTAAGTTAACAAATCTACTTTTATTATTATGCAATTCTGCCTATTATTAGATATTATTAAAATAAAATTTAGATATACACTAATTGCACGTTAAATTACGATATTCAATTGGATGTTACATTACATTACAACAATAAAATATAACGAATATAATATATGAACTTAATATGTTTATATGGTTTGGTCACTCACCCTTTACCCTTTAAAGACTAAAAGTGAATTAATCACTTACCGGAGGTGCCAAAGTTAAACTAATAGATACTAGACGGACCAATGTTAAAGCAAGAAATGTTTTCTAGGAACTATATTCCTATCCGGTATTGGAGAGAGATCAATTTTATAATTATGAGCAAACCCACATGGAGCATTTATGTAAATACTATATTAGATAATGATCTAATATTCTTTGATAAAGTAATCTAGGAGGTAGTAAACACACATTTACAATGTGAAAAATAGTTTAGGATAAGCCACCAACATGGAATATGTCTATGGGTTGAACAACATGAACCCATTTTGCAATCATTTTAATCGTTAAGATGAACCTTCTGTAAGTTTATTTATGCAGTTGACAGCTCCAAAGAGATGCTTGGGACGATCGGTCTACAATCAGAACTCTACATACATGTAATGCCTGAAGAGACTATGTATGTAGCTACGTAAGATAGATAATTCTATATTTCATTACCATTTAATCTTAAATTGTGTGTTGGCATAGGTACTCGGCCTGATCAAATAGATCCTGAGTCCTATTCACTACAGAGGCTTAACGCAAAAGCTCAAGTACAAGTAATATGTTTCATACTTTATCCAAGTCTTTGATTTGTGAGAGAAGGCTGTTTGGAGTAAATTTTGGGCCGATAACATAAACTACAATATGTTTTAAGTACAATGTTGTGTTCTGTAAGAGTTCTTTACCAATTTGTAAAAAAATTTCATTTTCAATGCTATCTATGTTTACTCATTTGTTGTATTCTCATGCCTTATCTCTAAATTTTTTTGCGTATCATTTTGTTACTTTTTTCTCTCATATTCGATAAACGTTCGTTTCTTTTCGTTTTTAATGTATTAAAATAATTTGGTATGTTTATATCTTATTTTTTGTTAACTTATTTTTTCCAACGTTACCCATAAGTCATGCCCGCCCATCGGGCGGGCTTCGACATCTAGTATATATATATATATATATATATATATATATATATATATATATATATATATATATATATATATATATATATATATATATATATATATATATATATATATATTCTTTCCCACTCATGTACAGTTATTGCTATTCATGGTATTTTCTTGTGGAATACATTGCTACTGATCTTATTATTGTCTGATTGTTTGTCTCTGTGTGTGTGCTTTGTTTATGCCTTGTTATCTTTGTCCTTTTAAAGTTTTAGGGTCTGTTTTGTAATTACTTATTTAATCGGATAGGTGTCCATTTAGTACAAGGACTAGTTCTGTCACTCTTTGATAGTCTCTCTTGATCATTCATATTCTCACTGATGAGGCGAAAAATGAACCACTTTTAGGGGGTCATTTAAGCCCAGAATTGAATTTATTTGATCAAACATTACCCTAAATCGTTCCTTTTGTGATTTTAGGTACTTTGGGAGTGAAATCTGGAAAAGGAAGCAATTCGGACGTTTTTGGAGCATAAAAGTGAAGAAAACGCCAAAGACTTAATTTTCCATGCTGAGAACAGTACTTGACGGCGTCCACTTTTAGGGGGTCATTTAAGCCCGGAATTGAATTTATTTGATCAAATATTACCCTAAATCGTTCCTTTTGTGATTTTAGGTACTTTGGGAGTGAAATCTGGAAAAGGAAGCAATTCGGACGTTTTTGGAGCATAAAAGTGAAGAAAACGCCAAAGACTTAATTTTCCATGCTGAGAACAGTACCTGACGGCGTCAAGAGGAAAATCATGACGGCGTCAAGAGTAAAAGTGGTGACGATCCAGTACAAACCTGACGGCGTCACAATAAGGGCGTCAAGAGTATTTTTGGTGATGGCATGCATAAGGTGTATACATGACGGCGTCAGACCCAGATCTAGGCAGTCCGAGGAACTATTTGGCGGCGAGATGAACCTATCTATGTTTAAACAACATTCCTAATGACATCTTGATGTTTAAACAACATGAAGATGAACCTATCTATGATGCATGGGCTCGTTTTAAATATTTACTCCAAAAAGTCCCTCATCATAATTTCGATCTGTGGTCCCAAATTGAAATATTTTACCATCGTGTCGACCACTATACCAAAATGGACATTGACCATGCCGCAGATGGGGACCTTTGGGGATTAAGTGCTGATGAAGCATGGGAAACCATAGAGAATTGTGCCAGACTTGCCAAAATAATGGACAACCCAACAAACGTTGTTACGGATCAATTGATAGCAAGTTTAAGGGAACAAGCAAGAAGATTGTTTGGGGATAAAACTATAGATGAGATAACTGGGTGCACAGAGTGGTTTGATTTCACCACAATACAGGATGAACACATAGGTGACCTTGATGTGATGGAGGATGTAGCCGAACATGATCACATTGATCAAAAAGATCTAGGTTTTATGATCGATGATGATGAATCTCAAGAAACAGACGATGAATCTTTTGGGCAATTTGTATATAGCAGTCAGAATATTGAGGATGATCCGTATGATTCGGACATAGAAGTTGAGATGCCTAGGGAAGCACGTGAGATACTTGGGAAAATGTTAGGGTTAGATTATAATAAAACACCTGTTGAGGATATAGGTGATCTTGACACAAGGAATGAAGAAGTAGATTATAATAAAACACCTGTTGGGAAAATGTACTAGGTTTTATTGGTTGTATTTAATGCATGAGTAAATTCTAATGATCCCATGTTAGGAGCTTCTTAGCCGGCTCAACATAGGAGTGAAGTAGGCACTCATAGGATTGGGGAAGTAAGTACGCCACCCCATGAATGGTATTAAGGAATACAATCCGTCATCCACGCAACTATAACAAGTAATTAACGTGTAAAAGATATCTAGGGAGTAGTGAAATCTAAGTAAACACATTTCTTCCATATATTGCTCACAACCTTAGTTTAATTTAGTTTATTTTCATTTTTAGTATTTTATTTTGATTGCATCTTAGTATTGGGTTAGTTGACTAGCAACTAATTCCGCCCAAATCCTTCATACCCGAGATTTTAATTTGCTTTCTAAAAAATATAAAAATACAAAAAGAATCATCCCTCATCTCTAGACTTAGTCTTTAGGTTTTCTAATCCTAGCGACACTATTCCTAGCTGAACGATCAATCCCCCGGTACTTGTCATTATACTATACTACATCGATCAGGTACACTGCCTGGTGGGGGTTGTAAGCTTCTCAAGATCCCTTGAGAGGTAAAGCCTGGTGCAATCCCTATGCATCACTCACTTAGCGATTACTTTATCTCATTTTCTAAAAATTTCTGAAACTTCACACACCACTCTCAACCTAATCACTAACTCTACTCCCACGCTACTTCAATCACATTCATCTCTATTAAGTCACCTAGGTTAGTTTGATTGCTATCACTGTGATTTCAATTAAATCCTTTTGGTATATACCTAACATTATGTCGTGTAATGGATTTAATTTAGGTGGAGGATATCATCGATTGTGTCACACTATAGGTTAGCTTGATGTTGTTTGTGTCTGAGATTGTGTGTACATAATTGCAATTTACATATATTTGATTTTATGTGCACATGATTGCGTTTAAGTGGGTTATACAATTTATTGATTTTAGCGAGTTAGTGGTGTGATATGTAATGGTTATGGTACTTAAGATGATTTAATGTCTTGTATTGTTCTACATATATCATACTTGATTGCATGCTTGTTGGTTACGCGTTCTGGATTATGAGTGTTAACGTTATGGCTACTGGAATTGTGATGCTCTTGATAGCGGTTAGTGGGATGTTCTTGATAGCGATTAGTATGTTCTTGATTGCGTTTACCTCAGAGCCTTTTAGTAGCGATTAAGTCTGTTAGCGAGTTTGTACCTTAGCGGTTAGCTTCGCTAATGAGTAACTCTGATTAGCGTTTAAGTCTATTAGCGTTTAACTCAATTAGCGGTTTATTAATCTTAGCGGTTAACTGTGATATAGAGTAACTTTCGTGTAAATTTGTTAAGCGTTTACCATTGTTAGCGATTAACCAGACTAGCGTTTAACCCAGTTAGCATTTAATTTTGATTGCGATGAATTATCTTAGCGGTTAACATGGTAGCGGTTATCTCTGATAGCGATTATCAATATTAGCGGTTAATTTGTTTGCTAGTAACTCGGTTAGCAATTAACTCAGTTTAGCAATTAATTTTGATAGCGTTTAACTATCTTTGCGGTTAACTTGTAGCGAGTAACTCTGGTAGCGTTTAAATCTGTCTTGCGCTTAACTCTGTTTAGCGTCTATCTCTGATAGCGATTAACTCCCTTTGCGGTTATCTTGCTAGCGAGTTGCTCTATACCTGGTTCAACGATTTATTCCTTCAAGTGATGCTTTGTGCTTTGATCAGAGTTGTTTCAGTTTGATTGTTCATATTTGTCACACTCTATATGTTTATCTGTGTATCACTAGTTTGTTCTACTAAGGTTTACCTCATGTAGTATCCAATATCTTGATTTGCTTTTGGTGGCATCTGCCTGTCTCTCTTGATTTAGTTGTGTTATGATAACTGTATACCTCATGCCGTATGTGTGTTGTCTTTTAAGTAGTCTGTCTTTGTCTAATCCTTTCGTTGGTATTACCAATAATGGGTGCTCATATGTGTGTATTAACTTGTCTCCATTTTACACGGTCATCATGTGTTTCTTCTGATGTCATCTATGTGTAGTGAGCAGGGATTCACTTATAACTGACAAGTTCACTTTCGTGTGTTTGTTTTCTGTTGTGATTTGTGGAAATTGCAGATAGTATGGAAGACTCTAATGTTGAAGGATCATCTGCTCCACCTGTTCGTTCTGATAATGATATCCTTCCTTTCAACAAGTGAGTGTCTATCGGGAAAAGTAACTGCTACGTGAAGGTTGACAAACCCCATAACCACCCTATATTTCAAATTGCTCTGGATGTACTTAAACGCACAACATTCTTCAGAGCTTTCACTGCATCTGAAACTATCCCATCCATTTACATCCAACAGTTCTGGAACACCATTAGCTACGACAGGGCTACTGACACATACAGATGTCAGCTTGATGAACACTGGGTGAACATCACTAAAGTGACTCTTGGCAGTGCACTTCAAATCATGCCGACTAGTGATAATGTGGAGTACACCCCCCCCCCCCCCCCCCGCCTAATCCTGCCACCTTACTGAGCTTTGTCAATGAACTGGGATATCCCACTCATGCTTCCACATTATCCTCGGTCATCACTCACGATACGTACCAACCATGGAGAGCTATCGCGAGTTTCATTAACTTGTGTTTAACTGGTAAAACTTCAGGATACGAAAAACTTAGAGCTCCTTCACTACAAATTCTCTGGGGTGTAGTAAATGGGAAAAATGTCGATTTTGTTGAAAGAATCTGGGAGGAGTTCACTCACTCTATCCACTCATTTCTCAAATATAAAGCAAATGTTGAGGCAAACAAAGATGGAAAGAAGAGATCCACCAAACTCCTTATACCAAGCATTCGATTCACCAAACTAATTATCTTAAGTCTCCAACGATCCCTACACTTTCACCCTAGAGAAGGATCGGCTCTCCATCAAACCTCTGATGAAAATACAATTGGATATCTTAAGTATACTGCTAAAGGTACATCCCAAATAATCTTTGGTATGGCAATTCCCGATGCTCTACTCACTCGCGACATACTCACCGCTCCATACTACGACGAGTATATTAAACTTTTGAAAGCAAGTCAGGAAGCATCTGCTATTGAACAATCTCAGTCCACTAAGTCTGAGAAGACTCCATCGAAGAAACGCAAGGGAGTATCTACTTCAGCTGCTTCTTCTGGTGGTATCAAAAAGGTTAAACGCACCACTGGGAGCAAGAAGCCCAGTGTAACACCCCCTAATTTGAAATGCGGCAGCGGAATAGTAATTAGGGTGTTACGGTGAGGATCGAAGTCATAATGATAGAAAATGGCTCAACATAATTTCATTTATAAAAATTCAAATACAAGAGGTCCTTATCAGAGTATTATAAAAGTCTTGATGTTTTGAATTAAATCAAACATCATTTATTTTACACCATTATTGAAATAAAGTAGACAAGTTTTGAATTTTGCCGCCCGTTCCATGCTTGCTTCCCCTGCTAAATACCTGAGATACATGCTTAAAAGTCAACAAAAATGTTGAGTGATATCATAGAGTTTGAATTTAATAATCATTTTGATACACAAGTAAGATTGTATTGGAAAATACAATCAGTTTGAAAATATTGATATTGCAGTTTATATATTGCTCTAAGTCTCATGACACGCAAACGTTAACAAATACCGTAAAAACGGAGGTGTTTATCAAATCAATGATAATTTTGCCCTCGTGTAATAGGTGATTTGCCAGTTCCTATTTTTACTCAAATATAATTATCACGACTAATACGACTCATGCATAATGGCATTCCGTCAAGTATTAATGGGACAGGCTGTCAAACCTTAAATAGATCTATTCATTATATTCGCGTTCACATACAGTGATTAATGGCTCATGATTAAGGGTCTTTTGGCAATAGCTAACTTAGGCATATATCAAGTCAGGAAGCATACAGAAAAATACTTGCGATCTGTTTATAACATGTATCCCCCTCACGGAGTTTTGAAAATAAGTAAATGTGAGGCTATGACTCACCTTAGATTGATACTGAAATGAAGAAAATAAAGTCGGACGAATTTATGATAACGGCTTCAAAACACAACCTGATAAATAAATTTACCTGAGAATTTGACCAAATACTATTTGGTAAATACGAACGAATAACGAATATTAAATATTCGTTATGACGAATAAGTGATGTGCAGTGTAATTCTTGTGATATGCATGATATGACAAAATATGATTTTTAAATTATCCATCGAAGTTTAACCTTTTTAATCGTAAGTAAAATATTAACTTTTTAAATATCGTTATATATATTATTAACGTTACGTTAAATAATATATATATAAATAAAAATAAAGTTTAAATGTAATATGAAATAAATTTACGAAAATAGAAAATAAATAAGAATGATAAATAAATTATGTTTAGTCTTTGTCTCTTTTTCCAATTTTACCATTTTTACACTAACGATATTCGCGTTACACCGTTAGTCCTTTTTATATTAATTTCAACTATAGTCCTCTACTTTCTTCAAAAAAATCAATACTAAACTTATAATATTAACTTTTATCACTTTTTACCCTTAAGTTTCTGTTTTTACAAGTTTAGTCCTTTCTTTCCAATATTTTCACTTTTAGTCCTTCTAGGTGTCATCGCGTTACATTTTTAGTCCAAATTTGCAAAAATAATTATAAAAATTTTCTAAAATTTTCCGAGGCTTATTAAGTTAATAATAAGCTGATTTCAACAGCTTATTTATTTAAAAGCTTAAATTTTTAGCTTATGGGCTTTGAACGAGACATATCAAGGCCCGTTAAGAGTTTTGGAGGCGAGGGCATGGAAAATGTTTTGGGCTTGGCTTTGGGCTATTTTTATGATTCTAAAAACATTTCATATGGGCCCAGTGGGCTTACGGATTTTAGATTCTTATTGGGCTTAAATTGAGCCCAATCGACAAACATAAGGTTTTTATTATTAAGTTTGGATTTGAAAAACTGTTTTGTGTCGATTCAAATTGGGTCGATTGTGGTGTCAAAACGTGAATATTTTTACAAGTCGTGTAAATGAAATTGATAGTTTTCTAGGTGGTCTATGGAGTCATGAAATAATATAGTACCTTTGTTAAGTGAAATTTTAAGTTATATGTGTAGTTTGTGGCATGTTTGAACCGATTAAATAATTTGAAAACTTAGAAATATTTACTAAGTATTTTTACTAAATTGCATACGATGGATATGGTTTGAAATGGGTGCGTGAAATGCTCGTAACGTTAAAACTAAAGTGAACTTGGTGTGCTACGTGACTCCTAGGCCTTCCAAGATATAGGCTAGTCACAATTTGTGTACTAAATAACAATATGTACGTGAAATATAAGTGCAAAATGATATACGATCGACATAAAATATATATGGTGCATGATATAAATTTAACGTGTGATATGGAATGGAAATGAGTAGAAAAGATTTACAAACACCTTAGAGGCGATAGAGAGTCGAGTGTGATAGTATGGAACACAAGAATATCACGTTTCAAAATATAACCCAAACGTTATATATATAAATCAAACCCGATTTCCTTTTCTTGCTTCCAAACAATTATACAATCGATCTCAGGTCTTGTAAGAATAGTTTATAGGACGATTTTACTAGGTGAAAGAGTATGAGAATGAATAAGAGCAAGTGCATGCATGTACGTTATATATTACTTGAATATATAACACGTAAGTGAGAAAGTTTCATAGAAATCTTCACGAACTATTTGCATGTAAGGGAACTAGCTTCTTAGGTGAATTTTATATTGATTTACAAAGGATTGTGAGAGCATGATTTATGGGAAATGTTATGGTGAATCATACTAGATGTCGACCAACATATATATGTATGTACGATTTACAAAATCGTTTACCACTTGTATATACTTGATCATCTTCGACATTTGAGCATAGAATCATCTCAGAAATATTATTAGGAACCATTAGAAACAAACGGGAATCAAAACGGTTAAGTCTTGAATAAGTTGTAAATCGATTTGGTTTTGTAAGGGTCGAACACTTTGCCTCTTAAAACCGTATCAAACATCGTCCAATGATCTTGGAATTTGACACACTGTTATTTGGCTAGGTGCTTAACGAGATGGTGTAAAAATATTGGAGGGTCGTGTGTAAGAAACGAGATTAAACGAGGCGTTTTGGGGGTGCTTTGGTGCTGGTCGATCGGATGAAAATCAAAGTTTTGGATTTTGGGCTTTGGTTAAATGAGCTTAGGAATAGTGAATGTGAAGTGGGCTGAAAACAATTAAGGGTCCGATTGGTTAATTAGGGTGATTAGGAATTTTAATTATATTTAAGAAATATAATTAGGATTAGGAATTATGTTTAGGATTAAATGTAAAGTTTAGGTTTCGAGTAACGTGTCGAGGATTAATTCCGTCATTTCGTGAATTATATTATTTTGTGAAAATCGTCAAAATAATATAATAAGAAAAATTTCAAATTTTTCCGAGAAAATGGGAATTAGAAACGATAAAGAAGGATTATTTATTTATTAACAATTTAATTACAAGAAATTTTTACAGGGTTCTACACCCAGCTCCAAGAAACCCATGTCAAAGGAAAGTGATCCAGAAGAAACTCCTAGCACCGTACAAATACCACTAACAGAGGCGGTAATGATTTAACAGGCAATAGAAGAAAGTCTGAAAGATATTTACATGCCACCGGTACCTCCAGTCAGTGGGGTTAGCATCAAAGAACCTGAATCGGGAAAATTACAACAGTTGTAGCATGTAGAGGGTAGAGGTAAGGAATTTGCAACTGAAGAACAGGCCGTACAAACACTCCTTAAAATATCATCACCAGCTTCCTAATCTACAATCTTACATTTTATCCTTAAAAGACGTTATCCAGAGCCATCTAATGTCAAAGACTCGTCAGATAAAACCATGCCACATTCACCAAGCTTAGTACAACAAGCCAGCTCAAGTGAGTCTGAGACTGACACTAACTCATCACAAAAAGGCGACGACTCTACTTTAAGAGATGTCACTAGTTGACAAGCCCGTTACGGATAAAGCTGGTGTGACTGAGACACCATTAGATCCTCTTCATGACAAATTTGTGTCCACTGCTTATCCTAACATACAGGGTAATCTCAAACTCAAGACTGATGATCCCAAGCTTGCAGTGGAACCTAACAGCTCAGCAGGAACTCTTGCCTCTTTCAAGAATCTTGACACATATGGAGATCAGTTCCTGATGGGTAAGCCCAATGAATCTGAGGTGGAAAAATCTGGCGATGAACGTGAAGAGGTCGTCTCAATGGTGGATGTCACTATCACTCAAGACGCTTCTCTCATACCTACCTTAGCTGCTCCAACTATTGCTACAGTACCCACTACTACTGGTATACCTCAGGGCACTGCATCCCTCGAAAGATCCACATCCACCACAAAAACCTCTACTCCTCTCACCGCTGAAGAAAAACCGACTCCTGGACTTGAGGATGTCATTGATATTACTGTTGGAATCGTACAAGACAATCTCACCATTAATGAGAAGTTATCTAAGCACGAATCAATGTTAAGGAAAATCGTAGATCTTGACCTCCCTCAAACCCTCAAGTATCACAATACCAGGATATCCAAGTTAGAAAACCTCAACATTGATCAGTAAGTGTCCTACGCCATCAATGAACAAGTTGCAGAAGCTGTCAGTATTGCTCTTGAGGCACCTCTCAGATCACGATTCAAGGATTTACCCATTGATGATATGAAGGTAATTTTGCAACACAACATGTACGAGAGAAACCAACACAAAGGGCATGAAGCACACATCAGACTATATGAAGCCTTAGAAGCTTCTATCATGCAATATAATGCCGAACAGCACGCCATAGATATGGAAATCGAGCGGAAAAGGAAACGAAGGCGTCAAAGTCATCCAAGGCCCCCGTCGGACTCACCACCTCATCCTCCTCCACCACCTCCACCTTCTGGGTCTTCAGGACCCACGGGAACATCAGGACAACCTGGAGGCACTCATTCACATACCACTACTGCACCGCCACCACCCTCATCTAAGAAGCAACATCCGGACAAATCTGCCAAGTTAACTCCCTCCAAACAAGCCAAGCAGGTCACTTATGCTGCATGGACCGCTGTTGACACTGGCACCACCTCAATCGCATCACCAACCAATGATGATGTTGTCATTAATGAATAGTCCATTGTGCCTCATCCTACTGTTTTGTCTGATGAGGATAACGATGATGCTTCCACCTCTCATATCCCTCATAAGAAGCATTGGTGGACATCATTCACCAGAAGTGACTCTACAGATCCATCACCAGTCAACTTGACCAAGGAAGATAAAGAGTCTTGGTGGAAACCCGATGTTGAGCATTCACTCTCTCCTGAGCCAAACTGAGCTATTACCTCCTCTGATCAGATGGCTAGTGACAACAACTGGGCTAATGCCATCACCACCAGCTTCGTCCCTCCCTCTGAAGACTCCCTGCTAGCACAGACTGGTGATATGGGGACATTTATTGAGTGGTTCTGTAATAATCGAGGATTATCGAAGCTAACACAAAAGGATCTGGAAGGACCAGCCTTCGAAATCGTCAAAGTCTTTCATCCGGACGTCACTCATCTACAATATCAAATGGAGGAATGCCACAAGATGTTCAATGATATTGTTGAAGAAGGGATCATGAAGTTCAACTACAGCAATCCACTCCCTCTAGGTGGATCTCCAGGTCATGTCACTATTCAGGCCGAGTTCTTCTTCAACAAGGATCTCGATTATCTTAGATTCGGCAGCAAGTAATGCAAATCAGCCCTGTCTATCACCAAGATGAAAGCTGCTCATTATCAAGATATTGGGTTGGAACAGCTTATACCTGATGGGATGTGGATTACACAATAATGTGATTATGATGTTGCTGCCTCTCTTGGAATCTCTCACTGGTGGCTCAAGAAACAACAATTCTATGTGGATAGGTTTCAAGCTCAAAGTGATCGTAAATCTGTTCGATCACCACTCCAAATCATCAGTGTCGTCAAGATCCAGATACACCCCATCCACGGATATGACTATCTCAAGAGCATTGTTCTCCGATGAGTTGATTTCAAAGACTATACCATCTCTGAAGGCGATTTCAAGCATCTTCGCCCCAATGACTTCGAAGACCTGTATCTGTTACATCTTTAGGGAAAACTGCATCATCTACCATCTCGAGAAAAGAAGACTTTTGTGTTTGCTGTTCTTCATTGGATCCGGGGTATTGTCATCAGAAAACGTGTCAAAGATTTCCAACTTGGCATCGAAAGCTATCAATCCCAGCTCAATCTCACACGGCCCCAATGGGATGTTGCCAACATGGAACCAGTTGCAGACTTTACTGTCATCGAATCTCCAATGGCGGTGATGTTTCGAGATCGGTATAACGTTCCTATGGCCATGCGCTTCAAGGAACTACACAAGTTCAGTGATGGTACATTGCAAATGGTCGATGAAGCATTGGACTTTAGAGTTAAAGAATATCATGTTTATTCAAACAGATCGGGAAGGTATACCAATCACTGGAAAGATCATGATCTGATGCTGAACAACAAATTTATACATGGAATTCGCAAGAGATTGAAGTTGAGGAGAATCTTTTGTAGTCTAGAATGCTACGTGGGTGGTAGAGTTCGTGAAGGTGACTACCGTCTTCTTCATCGAACTGAATGATGCTTGGCAATGTGTTGTGTATTTCCATGTATTGTCTTTTGGGTGCAGTGATGTAACTTCAGTACATTATTAACTCTATGCTTGCTTCGTTTATATATCCTTTTACATAGTTTAAAACCAAAAAAAAAATAGAAAAATATAAAACATATAAAAACCATAAAAATCTGAAAAATCATTAAAAATCAAAAAATATTCTTCTCACGACATGTCTCTTGTGTAATCAATATTATGTACGTATCTAGAAATGTCATTCAATAATGACACGGAATCATACATATGCTTGAGCAAGAGTTTTTCTTTTTCTTTTTCAAATAATGTTTTTCTAAAACATGTCATTTCTCAAAACATTCTTAAAAATATGGCTTACAGTCATTTCAGGCTGTAACCCGGACTTAAAACTATGGCTTGCTATTACTTCAGATAGCAACCCGTTTTTTAAAATGAGGAAAACATGTCGACAAAAAGATGGTTGTTCCTAGCAAAGGGTGCCGTTCATCCGAGCGTGAATTACTTTACATTCATGCACCCTCGATCTGATGAACGCTTCAGTGCATCATTTCTTGCATAAGAAGAGAAATCTTATTTTTATCACCAATACTTTCCCTTCTATGATTTTTCCGGAAAGTATTTGTGCAAAACTTGGTGGTACCATGAAATTTTGGTTGAAAATCAAACTGAATCCACATTTTGATAAATTTTTTCACTCAATCAATGACATCAATTAGTTCAGTTTTAACATCCGCCATTGATTGAAGGGGAGAGTGATTTCTCAAAATTTTATGTATCATCAAAACTCTCCACTTTGTACATAAAAAACAATAAAACATTTTGTGATGGTTATGTGTCAGTATGAGAATTTTTCAAAGAGTTTTCGTTAAAACTTCAAATCTTTTGTAAACTCATTAATTCTGACACATAACAACCTCTCTCACAAATTGAGGGGGAGCAGAAAAAGGTTCCTTTTATCAGAAAATATTAAAACTGACCGCATTTCTCTCCCAAACGTATTCTAACTTATTTAAATAAATTGAGATCCAAAATCTCGAAAGATTTGAAATTTTTGATCAGGGGAGAGAATGTGATATAAACATGAAATCTGATAATCAAACGTGATCTTTTGGACTCAATAATAGGCTCCCACATATGTGCTAAACTCTTTCGAATATCGATGCACATATTGAGGGGGAGCAAAAGGCGTTTGTGGAAAAATATCTAAGACCGACCATTTATCTTTATGCACGGAGTTATAAGGATGGTTAAGGTCAGGTATAAGTTCCCATGATCCACCAGAACCGGAAGGATCTTCCCAGGGACAATCCATAGATAGATTAGAAGTCCTTAGGAATGATTGAAAAAAGGAGAAAAGTGTTAAAGGGAAGAGTGCGGACTGAGATAGAGCTAGGACTGGAACAAACCCAACAAGGTTCTAGTGATGAAGTCTCGGTAAGCACTAAAGGGGTTGAAGAATGAAAAAGAAATGAAATGTGAAAAGGGTGAAAAGAAATAGCCCTCTAAATATTCAACCTTAGGGCAGAAACCGGGTTCAACTTCATATGCTACTGGTGGTTACTAAGGTAACACCAGTATTGAAGACAAGACATCATGGACCCAGTGACGCACTGCACTAAATTTCCTAACCACTCAAGTTCTCTTAAAAGAGCTTGTTTCATTCTCACAGGGAACCCTGTGCAATATATCGACCGCTCATTGCGAGCCATGTTGGTACCTAAATAGGAGACGCCTCCCCAGTCTCCAGGAGCGGATCAAAACGCACTATTGAGTCTAGAGCCAAAGAGATCATCCATAAATCTCACTAGGACACACTTCCAATATGCTTATTGTTTCATAGAATATGGAAAGTAAGATAAAATATTTAGAGTCCTACGCATTATCCTTGTGGTATTGCCAGAACATCCGAGTGATATAAAAATATTCACAATGAAGATGGAAATCCTTCTAGAGCGAACATCATTCAAGCTCTTGGTAGGTGACATGTGAGATCCATCTTGGATCAATGATCAAGTGACAACTGGAAAGCAACGATGGTGCGATTCAACATTGAATCAAACTTGTTCCAGGAAATGGATTGACGGATACTTTTGCAAAAACCTTTCAATGTGCTCACCAACTAATTTTCGAGCACATTGATTGTGTATAACCTTTCAAACAAAAGTATTTTTGATGGAAATGTGATTCAAAGTATAAAACTCTCGTTGTGTCTCAAAATTGTTTATTAAGTGACACGCGAGTGATTTCAATAAATCTATTTCTCATCAATCCGTGAATATCAATTCACCGATTCACTCTATCGTGCTGTCTGCTTTGAGACGTTCCGGTATGAGAACATGCTTAGTATGAAGATTCCTAAGTGGATTCTTTGGAAGATTCATCACTACAAGCTGGAAATTCCTGTCAAGGAGAGTCTTCTTTAACAGAGACTCTACCAGATCACAGGTCGGTTTTCACAAGACCGGAGGGTAGTCTGTCCTCGCAGAACGAATGACAAAGCCATATTCGTTCTCTATCTTTATTTCTAACTATTTTATTTCATGGACACATATAAAGATGGCGTTGATGGTTCCTAATCCCAGCTGAATCGTGTCAATCCATACCTCATGCTCATACATCCTACTCGCTGTCAATGATAATCATGAAAGTTAAAGAGAGTAAGAGACTACCAACAACGTTTCCGCAACTCTGATGAAAAGTCTCCTAATACAGAAGGGTGTGAGCATGACGGTCCTAAGGTCACTACATCACATGAAGGCAATACGACTAAGGATGAGCTTGGAGATTTACTTTGGCTGATGATCTCAAAGAAGCTCAAAGATCACACATTCCAAGGGAACACAAATCACAAGATCGTTGCTTGTTGAACAAAGTGAGCTCAAAAGTGAAGAATCAGAACCTACTAGCTACAAAGTCTAAAGAATGCTTGAAGATCAAAGAGCTTAATTTCCAAAGGTGACCTCGCTTAGGGGGAGATTGTTAGGAATACAAATATTCCTATAAAAGACTCGGTCACCTAAATGATGTAATAGCATTAAGATAGCTCGTAGTTAGTTTGTTATTTAGTTGATATTAGTTTAGGTAACATCGTGGAAGAAGGACGGGTCTTTACCCACTGTATGCCTGATCCACAGCCCGGGTGTGGGCGTTTCATTTCTTTGTATAAATACGCCTCTCCCACCAAGGGATAGGGTTGGACCTTTTCATTCACTCAATCTAATCTTTCTCTTTTTCCTTTCATTCTCTCTAAAGGTTCCCACTTTTCTTTCTACTCTCTTTATTCATACGCCACTTACCACCATGGTTTACATGTTGGGAACTTAGTGTTTATCCTTCAATAATACATGGGATTCACAATAATGGTGTAAAATGAAACATAGAAACAAATAGTCTTAACCTATAACCGAGTTGCTACCACTTGCCGTTTATCCAAGGTCAAAGCTCCAAGATGCAAAAATTGGATCATAACAAGTGAATGTACCATTAGAGGACGTCATTATGGGCACAACACTTGGTCTTCAAATCTTCATAAGTGATCGAGGTGGCCTCCTCGATGCTAAATCTTCATAAGCTCATAAAATGGTGCTATACACATTTGCACCGGAAAGATAAACTATTTACATACTGAATTTTTACATTTTTTTTTCACTAATAACTATTATAAGAAAAGAAAATACATCCCCCCACTTGAGATTAATCATACTTGGAGTAAATTGGGGGGTCTCAAATGATCTTCAAAGATAGGTCTTCAATGTAGGCGTGATTTCTGGATCTCTTTACTCGAAACTCAGACTAGAGCAAGTAGCAACTTCTCAATTACAAACCAAGACTACACGGTAGGCTAAGGCGAATAGGTTTATCAAAAAATTTATAATATGGGTAAGAAGCGAAAGGATAGGCTCAAAAAGGTGTAACTAGGGGTATCTTGCACTAAAGATGAGTGCAACAAAAGGTTTAAACACGGAGGTCGAAGAGTCAATGTGACTAATCGATAAACACACACATATAGGCTTTTTGGGTGATAATCCTAAAATATTGCCTTCTCAAAAAGTTTCTTCCAAATGTGTCAAGTAATCTCAACACACTACTCGTCTATGGTCTCAAAATGATGTAAAGGCCAAGTTCTAAAGTCTACAAACTACCGGCACACTCATATTTTGGTGGATTTGGGTAAATCAGAGAAAACTGTAAGGGTTAAACCTCACCATGGGAATAAAGGTTAATGTGCTCGGCTAAGGTCTATTCTAGTTAGGTTCAGAAAAACATGTCAAAATTTTTAAGAATGGTATAATTTTTCAAAATAAACTAGAAAAAATGGGGCAAATAATAGTTCAAGTTACATTCTACTCCCGCCCCCCACTTGAAATGTACAAAGTCCCTTTTGTACGCAAATAAGTAATGAGAATATAGGAGATAAGTAGAATTGGAATGAGAAATTCCATGAAAGTTGCTCTTGAAAATGATAGAAAGATCATGTTTGAGAAAACGTGCCTTTGCTTCGCCTAAAGAGCAATCTTCATATCCCTGAAATCATGTAACAACCACAAGCATAAAACCTAAAAAGAAAAATATAAATCCTAACTCACTTTCGTAGGAATCACGGTTGCATTTAGCGTATGCAACAAGCCTTCTAAACCACTTGGTGTCCAAAGTGGATGAGTGAAGTCTTGTGAGGGTTTACAGTGAATACACCCACAAAGTTCATTTAAAAACTAATACAAGGTTAATGTATGTTTGTACTAAAAATCTTTTCAATTTAGATGGTACAGGAGAAAACTACGGCGTAGTAGGAATTATAGCTACGCCATAGTTGGAAAAATCTTACAGACTGACACCTGGAGGGTGCTACAGCGTAGTCATTCAGTGGGCTATGCCGTAGACTTTTCCTGGGGAGAATTTCTAGAGTAGAGACTCCATTTGTTAGCTCAATTCATCGACCCCTTCTCTTTTACCTGCAAAAATCATTAGAACAAAACATACAAAACCAAACTACGCAAATAAAATGAAAAACGGAGGATAATTCGGGTTGTCTCCCGAAAGAGCACTTTTTTTTTATTATCGAGTCTTTAAGTTAGACTCACTACCGCGTTGCTTAGTATCGCCTTCGGACTTGCCCAACCTCGTCCATCTCCTTCATAAGGTTGTGCCTTATCTAAGCAACATTTGTGGAGATGCGCCTATATTCTCTCTTTCCAATCTTCCGTATCTAAGAGAATCTTTCGTCCGGTCCTAAATTATACCTAGTCACTTCATAAGCTTCCGCGATGATTGGGGGAGGTTTAGTATATGTTAATCCTAGCAATTTACACCGCCGTTGCTCATATGCCTCATCATCCGGATCCGTTAACCCGTCATGTCCTTCTAATTCAAGGTAATCCATAATTCCATCAATATCATAGTCATCGGATTCTGTACCTTTAAACCATTCGTCATCAAGTTTATCCTCAATGAGCTCTTTTTTGCAACGGTCCTTCTATTCTCCCCACTTTGTCTTGTATTCTTGTTCCTTTGCAATAATTGGTTCGTTGTCAACTTCATATTCACTTGGGTTAAACTTGCTCATACACCCTTTCCAAATCTTTTCTTTTGTGGTAGCATCAATTCTTCCATATTTAATTTTTACCCAATCTTCAAAACTTAACCTGTCATGTCATGGCAAATCACTTCTTCGGTCGTCATTTGTTGATGTCCACAAGTATTCATCATCCCCAACTCTAGCCATGCTGCTTCCCCCATTGCAATCATCATCGTATGGGTCGCAAGACGCCCACAATTCACCTTCATAGTTGTCACTGGTATTGATTTGCTCACACCAATGTTTCTTTTCAAAAGGGTCAGCCTTGCCCTCATGATTTAAGCATTCATTAGTAATGAGACCAATGCTTCCTTCTCGCGTAGTTTTGTTGTCAACGGTGGTAGGCTCTTCTTCATTTTCAGGACCGTTTAAGACATCCCAAAGCTTCCACTTCTCATCTCTTTCAATTTTACCATGAGTGATTCGAACCCAATCGTCAAAGGGTATAGTCCCCTTCCATTCAAGATTTCTTCTGTCACTATCATTCGTGGAGCTCCATAGGTGCTTGTTGTTTCGGGTTCTTTCATTGTATCCACCTCCATTGCATTGATCGGCATTGGGGTCACATGATGCCCATAAGTCGTAACTCTTTTCATTGTGCACAGGAATTGCTTCACACCAATGGTACTTTTTCATGTTTACCATGGTGTTATTCTTCACTTCCTTACGATGTCGGGCAATCACTCCCATAAGATTCTTGGCCTTACTATCTTTTATTGAGGTCTCATCGAGTTTATTCCATCCGTCCACTATGCTTTCAATCCTGGATTCAACATCAGCACCATTGCTACGTCGTAGCTTATCAGGAGATCTACGGCGTAGTTCCTTCTAGCTATTATTTTTCTGCACAATTTTTCTTTGCAAATATTCATGATTAGCGGCAAGGTGTGTGCGTGCAGGTGGATAAGAAGTAACACTGTTTTCCATATTATGCCTAGCATTCCCTTTGTTAACTACACAAACTGATTCGATTCTATGGCATTTTCCCCCTTCATCCATATTAAAGACTATTTTCTTATCGTTAACTCTTAAAGACATTAGTTTACTAAATACATCTATCATAGCATGGGCCGTGGCAAGGAGTGGTCAACCTAAAATTATTGGCAATTCACTATCTTCTTCCATATCAAGAATTATAAAATCAACAGGAAAAGTGAATTCATCTATCTTAACTAATACATTTTTGACTATCCCTTTAGGTATGCTAACTGTTCTATCATCCATTTCAATAGTCATGCAAACAGGTTTAACAGGGCCTAGACCTAACCGTTTGTACATAGAGAATGGCATTATGCTTATACTTGCTCCTATATCGGCTAAAGCATTACTAATAGACAAACTACCAATTGAACAAGGGAGAATAAAACTTCCTGGGTCTTTTTCCTTTGGAGGCAATTGGTGTTGAATGATGGCTGAACATCTGGCATTTAGCTTTACTTCTTCTTCCCGTTCATCATCCAAGGGGTAGAACTCCATTTCGTCCAGAAAATCTCCGTCATCGTCGAAGTCATGCTCCCCTTGTTTAGAAAAGAATTCTAGCTCTTCGTCTGAGTACCTGAAAGGAGTATAAAGTGGTTGCCCACTGTTAGAAAATATTGCCTTGTATGGTCCGGAATCCTTGGAACAACTACCCTTACGTAGCGTTTGGTATGTCGTAATCAAAGGGGGAATGGAAAGGATTATTACGTTGGAATGAGAAAATGTTGTTTGTTCTTATTTATGTAATGTAATAATTTATTACAAGGAATGACTCATTACACCAAAACCATTCCTTAGGGGCCCCCTACTTTTTTTTTATTACATCCCATAATGGAATCAAAATTACATAAAAATCCACCATTAACTAACCATATTAATGAAACTTCTCACCAATAATGGGCATTTTAGTCTTTTCATTATGATTTCATTACGTCTTATCAAACAAACCAAACATGATAAATAATGGTAATGACTCATTACATTACACCACTTATTCCATTACGTCGGTCATTCCATTCATTTAACATTTCATTTCGTCCTACCAAATGAACCATTAGTGTCGGTAGTCCGCTTTTTCACTTGATTAGTCAAAAGCCCAATTTTAGTCTCGAGGCTTTTAATAGTATCGTCATGACCTTTCAGGTTTAGCGCTGTTCCTTCTTGAAAGCTCTTAAGCGATTGTTCACGATCCTTTTTCTTTTTAGCCGACTCGTCAAGATATTTTTGAATGGAATCTTCAAGGCTAGTCTTCCCGTAATAAGTTCGGTTATCTCCTCTAGAGTAGTAGTTTGGAGACCCCGTACAATATTTATTCCCTCCATTATTGCTTTGAAATGGTCTTCCCTCTCCATATTTGACCTCCTCGGTTCTTACGTCATCCTGTTTCAAAGGGCAATCTCTAGCCAGGTGAGCTCCTTCACAAATTTTGCATCCCACTTGAATGGCATGAACATTCTCCTTAAGCTTTCTCATATCACGCCCCAAGCTTTCAAGTTTGTTAGTGATTAGGGTGATTCCACCCGAACTTCCAACTGCGCTTCTTCCACTTTCCCCATCGTGCCACTTCTGAGAGTGGTCAGCCATATCTTCAATTACTTTTAGGGCTTGGATAGGGTTCATTCCAGGGATCGGCCCCTGAGAATCACGCATTTGTCGGGTAGAAATATTGATTCCCTTATAGAAAATGCTCACCATTGGTTGCTTGTTGAGATCATGAGTTGGACACTTGAAAAGAAGCTCATTGTACCTATCCCAAGCTTGGTACAATGATTCGTCACCTTCCTGTTTGAAATTGTGGATTTCTTCAAGCTTTTGTGCCGTCCTTGAAGGAGGGCAATACCTTTTGATGAACTTTTTCTTCAGCAACGCCCAAGTGTTAATGGTTCCCGCAGGTAACCTATCAATCCATCTCTTAGCTACACCAGTAAGAGTTATGGGAAAGACTCTAAGCATTACTGCATCGTGAGACACTCCAGGAATGTTGAACAGACTGATAATATAGAGAACATTCTCAATGTACTCGTAAGCATCTTCGGTCTTTGCTCCTGAAAAGGGGTCTTTCCGTAAATCCCTTATGAGCTGGTTCTTGATTTCAAACTTAACTTCTGCTCCAATAGCCGGCCTAACCAAACCAGGCCCTTGTTCTTCTCGCATAAGAGCTAGGTACTCTTTGAAAGTGAGAGTATCGATATCACCATCACCCATGTTTCCTGAAACTAGAAGAGAAATCGTGAGTACTGAAAACAAAAATCAAAATGCAAAACTTAAATAAAATCCTAATAGCTCCCCGGCTGCAGCGCCAAAAACTTGATGCAGGATTTACCGATCAGGTTTTATATTTGTAATAGTCTCGTTTACCTAAGGTCTACCTAATGCACTATCGGGCAGTGTACCCGATCGTGTGAGGTATAGCTAGATGGTAAAGCTGAGGTCGTCCTAAGAGCTAAGGTGCGGAAAATATATAAGTTTATATGTCACTAAATGAAAAGGGTATTTTAATAATTAAATTATTTAAACTAAAAAAATAAATAACAAAATAAATGGACAAAGCAAATAGTGAGCAAATGGAAATCAAATGGAGAAAGCAGTGTCAACCTAATTACTACTCTTGTTATTAACATGGCAAGTTTTCTAAACATACATCCTATCGTTTAATCTGGGGGTTCAATTCAATAGACTCAGATGGTCAAATCGCCTATCCTATCCTACATCTCATCCTATTCTCCCAAATCGATTCAAAGAGTTCGCTGGCGCGAATGCAAGAGTCATTAAGTACCTCTACTAACTTAGACTAGTCTAGCGGGATGTGGGCACGGTCACATCTTACATCCCCTCTAACTTCTTAAGTATATCTATTTGGTAGGTGATCTAATGGACAATTCACACGTGTATGGGGATATTTCTATCACCAAGTCACAACCTTCCAATGAAATGCGGGCATGGTCACCTCTTACATTCCCCTCGAAAGACTACCCAATATCAATACCCTTAAAACTAGAGTGTCCTATGTCAAGCTAAGAAAGTATACAAATAAAACAACTAAAGAAGTGAGAAAACTAAATCATATTAACAACAATTTCATAACAAGGCTAACACCAAGAGGTTTCACCACTCATGTTCATAAATGCAGGAAAACAAGTGTTTAACATAACAAATGTAAACATTAAATTAATACAAATCGAATGAATGAATAAACTTATGATTATGGTGTGAATCCTCCCTTGGAATTGACTTGTATGCTGATAGAACTTCGTTCCCCTTGCTTCCTAAATTCCTCCAAGCTTCTGTGTGGTGAGAAGTGAATGACAAAACTCGGAATTAGTGCTGGTATTTATAGGCCCGACTTTGCTACGACGTAGCTCTAGGTTTAGCTACGCCATAGCCTTTGTTATTTCTGTCTACGTCGTAGCTTGATCAAGTACTACGACCGTAGTTCTTCAGTAGTCACGTCTACGACGTAGTTTTGTTGATAACTACACTGTAACTTTATTTTGGCCTTGAAAGTCCCGTACTGCTTGATTTTAAGGACTACGCCGTAGGTGGAGTGAAGCTACACCGTAGAGCCCTTTGTAGTGTCACTACGCCGTAGTTTTGGAGTGAGCTACGCCGTAATCTTCGTAGTTTTGTGTTACGACGTAGATAGATGGTGCCTCTATGCCGTAGTTAGTGCAGAATCCGCATACTTCAATGATTTTCACTTAAATCCTTCCAAATCTACGTCTTTTCGTTCCTTTGCTCATCTTTGCTCTGAAAACAGAATATAACCAATTAAGAGTATATATCCTAACATATTAACACAAAATATGAGAAATCTAGGGGGAAATTATCACTAAAATGTGGGTATTATTTGATGTTATCATGCTGCCACGTTAGCAAAACACAGAACGACACCAGAAAACCTTTGGTATCACTTTTTGTGCAGTTACCGTTAGCACTAGAAACTGTGGTGCCGTTCTCCATTTTTTTTATTTACATAATTTAGGGATATATGAAATTAAAATTAAAACACATTAGGTTAACTAATAGAAAAAAAGAAAAAAAGAAAAAATAACTTAGGGACTAACATTGCAAACATATTTAAGGACTTGCGATGTAAAAAATGTGTACAGTGGACTTAAAATGTAAATACTCAAAACAAAAGGCTATAAAATGAAAAAGTGAAAAAAAAAACAACAAAACCTACTTCTTTCCCTTCTCCTTCCTGCGCCTGCAAGCAACAAAAAAAAAGCACCAACACAATAAACACAAACACAAATACAAACATAAACAAACCCACCGAAAAAGAAAAAAAAGGAGAATGGCGTCGGCAGGAAAATACGGCGCGAGGAGCAATGGCACCAGGTTGGTAGTGGTGTGCCGTTCGTCTTTTTGGGCTGGTGGGTTTGGCGCCACCCTTGGCTCGACGATACCCCAGGCTCTAAGTGTCCGTACGTTGGGTCTCGGAACATTTGCCGCTAGTGTACGTCGAGTCGCGGAACCTTGTTCGTAGCTCTACGTCGGGTCTCGGAACATTTTCAGTAAGTCTACGTCGAGTCGTGAAACCTTGTTCGTAGATCTATGTCAGGTCTCAGAACTTCGGGTCACGGAAACTTGTTCGTAAGTCTACGTTAGGTTTCGGAACCTTGGTCGTAGGTCTACGTCGGGTTGCGGAACCTTGGTTGTAGGTCTACGTTGGGTCTCGGAACATTTTCCGTAAGTCTAATTCGAGTCGCGGAACCTTCTTCGTAGGTTGGTTTATAAGTTAGGTTAGAATCAGAATTTGGTTTACAATTTGGATTTGGTGTAGGTTTAATAAAGAGAAATAATATTTATTTATACAGATTTTATAATAAAATTTAAATAAAAAATATCATTTGGATATTTAATTAGTTAAGCACGTAAGGGAATAGAAAAAGGCCGGTTTAGTGTAAACTCCACCACATTAAAAAGATTCTAAAAACCATTATTTGTGGGTTTTGAAAATTTGAACCCCATCAAACAAACATCACTGTTAGTGCAAATGTTATGACATTTAATCTATACAGTATCTTCATGTTTTAATGATGACATACACGTAACTTGTAATACATAACGTAAAGTGCACAAGTTACTCGTTCACACATCAACGTCTCTCGACATCACTTCAGGTATGAACAAACACTTTACCAACTTTGTTAAATGATCAAAGAAAAACCTTTTGTCCTTAATCCCTACATTTTATAAATGTCACAAAATATTTTTACAAAAATAAACTAGACAATTATTTTTGTATTTATAAAGAAATATTCTAATATTTGAAATTTTAATTTCAAACTATCAAAACGGCCTCATTTCCCGCCAAAATCAGATAAAATTTCACCAGATAATATTTCACCACAAAAGAACAAAAACTGTCGGGAAGGTCCCTTAAATAGGTGGTGGTCCCTTATTGATAAGGGACCGTCCAAGGTTTAAGGGACCGTCCCATGCTCCTCGAGCTGCCTATAAATACTGACCCATTTTCATCAGAAAAACTGATCCTCTTTGCACAAAACTTTCTGTTTCTTTGTTTCCTCTTCTTTGATCACTATAACATGTCGGTATATGTTTATAAGTGATTTCCTCTTCCGCAATATGCAAGAGAAGAAATCTCGACGTAGATGAAGATTCGAGATTTTAAAGTGTGTTCCTCTTCTGCAAAGTGCAAGAGAAGAACTCTCGACGTAGATGAAGATTCAAGATGTTATAGGTGTCCACACACAAACGTAACAAGTGTTACTGATGCGTGGTTTTGCAACCTTGCAAAAGGTTTTACCTCTCAAGGGATCTCGAGAAGCTTGCAATCCCCACCAGGCAGTGTACCTGAACGATGTAGTATAGTGTAGTGGCAAGTACCGGGGTATTGATCGTTCAACTGAAAGAACAGTGTTCGCTAAGGTCAAAACTTAATTAAACTAGGTCTAGAGGTGAGGGATGATTCTTTTTGTATTTTTTAGATTTTATGGAAAGCAAGTAAAAATCTCGGGTTTTGGAATAAGGGGCGAAATTAGTTGCTAGTCAACTAACCCAAATAACTACAAATGCAAAAGAAATAAAATAAAATGACACGAAAATAAATATGGAGAAAAACAATAATAAGAGAAACGTGTTTACTTAGATTTCACTACTCCCTATCTATCTTTTACTAGTTGATTAGTTTGTTACAATTGCATGGATGACGGGTTATATTCCTTAATACCATTCTTAGGGCCGTGTACGATCTTCCCTAACTCTATAAGCTCCTACCTCTTCCTATGTCAAGCCGACAACTAGCTCCTAACATGGCCTCCTTAGTAGTTACTTATGCATTAAATATAACAAATTAATCGTAGTACACATCCGATTCATGTTTCTTAAGACGTTCAAGCATGTTACCGAATGGAAGTCTGCCAGTTTTCTTAAGCCTAACATCGATATCAATCATCCACAACAAGTATAAACAAACAACCAACCAATAATCAATAACTAGGTTTCGTTACATCTAAGCAAACACAAAGAAAACTTAGCCTAGCATGTTAAAATGAAGACAAGCATAAGATAGAATCAAACAACACATAGACATATTGATTGATTATTGGAAAACTTATCTTCAATTAAACATGGATGAAACAAGGGTTTAAAACCCTTAGAAGTAAACTGAAATTCGTGCTAGGGTTTCTTCAAAACTATTCCAAATTTCTCCTTCCTTTTACAAATGAAAAATAGAAAACTATATATAGATTTTTGGGTCTGACGGCGTCACGTTATAGGTCTGACGCCGTCAACTCGCCGCCAAAGAAACTATCGTATTTCCTAGATCCAGATCTGACGCCGTCATGTATTATTCTTCTCGTGGTCGTCAAGAGTAAACTACACGTGACGGCCTAGGTGACGCCGTCACGTGTTAATCTTCCAAAACGTACTGGCGCGTCTCGTTATAATTAATTATCCACTTCTTTATCAATGAGTGACGGCGTCACGTGCATTTCCTGACGCCGTCAGGTACAAATTCCAGCTTGATTTGGAGACTTTGCCGTTTTCTTCACTTTTCGCTCCAAAAACGTCCAAAATGTTTCCTTTTCCAGATTTCTTCTCCAAAGTACCTAAAATGACAAAAGGAACGATTTAGGGCAATAATTGATCAAATAATCTCGAATTTGGGCTTAAATGACCCCCTAAAAGCGGTACACTTTTCGCCTTATCAAATACCCTTACACTTGAGATTTGTTTGTCCTCGAGCAAATGCGCTTTTATTCTAATCAAAATACAAGCCAGGGATCATTTAACACTAATATAAAAGTAATTACAACAAATAATCATTCCAGTTCAACCAAAACAAGCACGGAAATTATACACTAGCACCTCACAAATAGTGTTTAGATACTCACATCTCTCGGGTGTAATAAATGTATATATCACAATAAGGAAATGGAAAACATCTCTCACTACCTGTCATAGCAAATAGATTATCATAGGCTTGGGAAATGATTCCACCACTTGGCGTAAGCACCTAGGATAAACTATCAAAGAGGTCTTTTAAAAAGGGTTATAACGTGAGGTGTAGGGATATGATAAACTCGGTTTATTTGGATAAAAGCAATCTTTACAGGTGGCGAGTTAATCATCTTGATTAATTACATTTACAATATGGCGTTGCTAAACCAAGACTCGACTCGACTTAAGCTAATCAAAACTAATAAAAACATAAAATAAACATAGAAGGAAACGGGATGGTAGTCCGTATGTTTTTTTTTTCTTTTTCTTTTTCTATATTTTTTTTTCTTTTTCTTGATTTTTTGATTTTTTTTTAATACACTCTTTCCCTACCATCCAAAATAATACATCATAAGGGATTTACATTCCCCTTACACTTGAATTTTTACATACTTTACAATCAACTATTCTAATGACTCGAATTAAGATAATCAAAACACTTGGAGTACTTTTTAAGATTAACGCACATGTGGGGGTAATAATTGACGTCTTCCCCAATACTCCATAACAATAGTACTTTACCCATGAGTCCCAATTGTCCCAAAACAATATGTACAGGATATGACTCGACTTAGCAACCATGTAATCAATTAGACAATTAACTAAGGGTTTAAACATATAACAATAATGCACTAAAGATGAGTGCATACATGGAAGGCTAAGGCGATTTGGGTGTACATTTAGGGTGGATTGTAACAAATTCTTCCTTTAAGTAAAATGCTTAAAGTTAGAAACGAAAAAGATAGGCTCGGAGGGGTGTACTAGGGGTATCGTGTACTAAAAATGAGTACAACGCAAAAGGTGTGGGAAAAATTAATTGACTTATTAGTCAAATAATTATGACATTATTGTAGTGAATCCTACTACACGAATGTAGTCTCACATGTGGTCTCGGGATGCATCACTAACGCAAGTTCTAGAATTTAAATACTACCGATACCCTCATAAGCACCAATAATAAATGCTTTTTCCTAAAGATCTAAAGGTGAACCTCACATATTTGGGGTGGAAAATTTTTGAGTGGTACGGTTTTTGTGCTAGTCATACAACTCCTATCAATGAGGCGCTTATCAAGGTCAAAGTTTCACTCCTAAATGTTGTAAAAAATTTTAAATTTGGCGCTAAAATTGCCCTAACAAGTATTTCTCTTAGTTTTATTACACACCTACTATCAAACAAACAAACTCAAGTGCAATTGCGTTCTCTAAGGTATCATCATTTACCCTCCCCTTACACTTAAGCTGAACATTGTCCCCAATGTTCAATAAAAAGGATGTAAAAGTAATGAAGGTAAAAGAATGCAATATTCCCTTAACCTTTGAGCTACTTCTATGTCGACTTTATACTTGGGTCCTATGGTTAAGCATTCTTTATAATAAAGGCTCCTCTTTTCCCAAACAAAATTCATTCCCTTTTTCTTATCTTCTTCGTTAATGTCCTCAATTGCAATAATAGTATCCTTTTCTAATTGAGAAACATAACGGAATTCTCTCATCTTATTAGGCATCCTATATGTGACCTTATTGGTTTCATTAGAGAATTGGACCGTTCCTTCCAAACGATCATATTTGAACTTGGACTCCTCAACAAATGGCTTTCCTAATACAACATGGGATAAGCGACAATCTATAACACTAGCCAAGTCTTCAACAACCATAAAGTCTACGACATAAGTAAAGTTCCCAACAATGACATGCAAACCTTTAACTCTCCCGACAAAGTTACAAACTCCACCGGGGTATTTGAGATCTCTCCTAGGTTCGAGTCTTGTTTTTACTATATCATTGTAAACACTTGAAGACATAACATTGATTGGGGATTCGAAATCGATGTAAGCTTGATCAATGCATTTATACTCAATCATACATGGTATCTTCACATTCTCAGGGTCACCTCTCTTAATCTTAGGGTCAATCTTAACAAAAGGAGGCCGAGGATTATCAATGAGATTGTTATAGTAAGCGATTTCCTCCATACTGGAATATATATTGAAATAATCATCATCTATATCCTCCTCTTCTTCTTCCTTAACATCTTCTACAATTGCCAAGTCATTGGGTTCTAGTTCCATATCTAAGTCCATGGCTATTGCTAGGTCAGTAAGCGCATAATCAAGCTCAATATCAACCAATCTATTGAGTTCTCTAAGTTCCCTAATCTCATTCTCAATTTGTTCACGCAATGAAGCAACTTCACTAGGTGAAAGGGGTGGATTCACGTTTTCCATAGTGGCCAACGGAATAATCAATGAACTTAATTTACTAACAAAGGCACAAAGAAAAAGATAGACTAAAGAAAACCAATAAAAAATAAAAAATAAAAATCTTACTTAAAAGGAATCTAGCAAGTAGACCTAATAAAAAGAGATTTCAACCTAGACAATAACTATTCCCCGGCAACGGCGCCAAAAACTTGATGCGTGGTTTTGCAACCTTGCAAAAGGTTTTACCTCTCAAGGGATCTCGAGAAGCTTGCAATCCCCACCAGGCAGTGTACCTAACCGATGTAGTATAGTGTAGTGGCAAGTACCGGGGGATTGATCGTTCAACTCAAAGAATAGTGTTCGCTAAGGTTAAAACTTAATTATACTAGGTCTAGAGGTGAGGGATGATTCTTTTTGTATTTTTTAGATTTTATGGAAAGCAAGTAAAAATCTCGGGTTTTGGAATAAGGGGTGGAATTAGTTGCTAGTCAACTAACCCAAATAACTACAAATGCAAAAGAAATAAAATAAAATGACACGAAAATAAATATGGAGAAAAACAATAATAAGAGAAATGTGTTTACTTAGATTTCACTACTCCCTAGCTATCTTTTACTAGTTGATTAGTTTGTTACAATTGCATGGATGACTTGAGTTGAGTTCTTACGCATAAGTTCCTACGCCTAACTTGAGTTTCTACGTAAAAGATTGAATTCTACGCCTAAGACTGGTTTTTACGCATAAGTTCCTACAAGTTAGTGAAATACTTCGACACGGGATATCTTTCAAGCTTGGACAAGTTTGAGAGATCTGTTTGGTTGAAAAACCTTACGCGTAACATTCTTACGCATAAACTCTAAGTTTACGTGTAAAAATCAAAGCTTACGCATAAACATTCTGTTTACGCATAACCTTAATATTTACGCATAACCTAAAAGTTTACGCATAACTTTTCTTACGCGTAAGATTCTAAGTTAACCATAAGATTCAAAGTTAAGCGTAAGATTCACTATTTACGCATAAGATCAGGGTTTACGCATAAGATTATATCTTCAAAGTTGACTTTTGCTACTTAGAATTTGACTTTTGACGACCAAACTTCAAACGACAATAACTTTTGAACCGTAACTTCGTTTTCAGCGAAATACCTGTCAAAACGACCGTGAGACAGAGAAGAAGGACACGTTGAATAAATTTATTTATTCAACCCAAGTTTCGAAGCCTAAAAATGCTCCGGGAAGAAGTTATTGAGGTTTTAAGGTTTTAGATCAAATTTTTAACCATAAAAACTTGCATCAACTTACACTAAACACAACTCCTACTTCGTTGGAACGATCCAAGATCAACTTTATCACACATCAGAAACTAATGGAAAAAGAAATGCAAATGAAGGAGAGAGATTTAAAGAAAAAGTTTACAGTGTTCAAGTCACAGGTTGAGAAGGTTATAAACACATCAGGATATGTGCCAAGGTTCGATGAGGCATTTGAATACTACATCAGAGTCCAATATCATCATTTCAAAGAAAAACTCATCCAATGCCTGAATCAACTTGAAAAGCTACTTAATGAAGAAGAAATTCATACACGTGACTGCAGGGAAGCTCTTAAAGTGATCCAAACTCAGTTCCAAATTATATTTAACCCTTGGATAATGAACCAGTCAGAGTTTATCGATGCATTCTACCCAAGATTTTTTGTAAGCTATTCGACCTTCAGAACTAAATGCATATATGACATGGGTGAACTCAAAAAGATACTTGATGCTGAGGAAGCTGAGTTAAATGAAATTGAGAAGCTGAAACGGGAAAGAGAGCAGATTCAAAAAGATATGCAGTTAAAGGAAAGAGAGCAGTTTGAAAAAGATATGCAATTAAAAGAAATATAGCTAATTGAAAGAGAGATGCAGTTAAAGGAAACAGAGGTGATTGAAAGATAGACAGATAAAGATTTTCAAACAGAAGAGGAAACGGTCAATGAGGGTGAAGCATCTGATGATAGTTTGGTTTTCACGGGAAGTGATTCATCTTCAAAACAGCAGGTTGAAAGCAGCAATCCTAGCTATGATTCAGATACTGATGATACACACAGGAATGAAGCTGTTTGGGATACCGAGGATGATCATATCATACCTTCATTTGACACAGAGATATTAGCTACGGTACAACATTCAAACAATAATGATAATATTGTGTACGATAATGTGTTTGCTCATAATCAGACACATCCTGAGCATCCTGAGTCTATTAGTGGATAGTAATATTACTTTTGCTACTCCAGATATGGATCCTAATAGAGGTGAGCCTGCCCAGGATGGATCTTCTTATGAACAAGATCGTGCTTTATTTGCTTCTTTAATTAATAATTTCAAACATGAACTTGAAAAGTGCAAAGAGGACAATCGCAAAGCTAAGCAAGCGAATGTCTTATTGACAAATGAGCTTGAGAGATTTAAGGAAATGGAAAAAGGTTTTCAAAATGTTACAAAAAGCAAAGCTGAACTTGAAATTCAAATATCAAACCTTAAATCTCAAGCTCAAAAGTTTGAAATGAATGGAAAGTCTGTAAAACCATTTTTAAAAGAAAAAGAAGCACTTGAAGTTGGTTATAGAGAAGCTATTCTTCGTGAAAAACATTCCATTCAAAAACTGGATGAACAAATGGTTCTTAACAATAGAAAGGTTCAAGCGTTTTTAAAAGAGAACAGTGATTTAAAAAGTGAAAATTCAAAGCTTCAGAAAACCACATCAAATTTTGAGATTGTAAACACAAAACTTGAGAATGAAAACCAAGAGTTTTTGAAACGAGCAAACGATCTTGAAAAAAAACTTCAAAAATTGGGACAGACTTCTAAGACTATCAACATGCTGCCTACTAAAGATGAGGAAGTTTATAAACAAACATCTGGAATTGGTTTTGTGAATAGTGCTCATGTGGAAAATGAAAAACCTTGTTTTTTAAACAAAGTGCAAAAGTTGACGCCTATTTTGTATAACGCTGAAGATATGGGAAAAGAATTATCAGCTGATCTTTTGTTTGAGTCTCAAGATATTTTAAAATCTGAAGAGGAAAAACGTTTGAAAGTAAAACAAACGAAAAACCCAATCTCGTACCACGACTTTGTGTATGGTTGTACACAATTGACAGATATACCAAAAGAACCTTTCAAAAGAAAAGACACAAATGTGAAAAGATTTTTCAAAGAAGCTCAACTTGCTATTTATGATGCTAATTTATGGCAAAATAAAGCAAGAAAACAGTTTTGTGATCTTAAACACCACATTGAGCAAACGTTAAAGGTCATTTGGTTTAAGCAAGAAAACATCACATACAACGCTTTCTCTAATCCTCTTTCATCAGATTTACGCCTTAAGATAGAAGTCAAAAAAATTTTGAAAGATGAGATTGAACCTCGTGTGAAAGATATCAACTTATGTTTTGAGTACTTTGAAAAACATCTTGTAACTGAAATGAGAGAAGATCTAAAGTACGTTCACTCTCTTGAAGACGAATTTGATGAAAAATGCTTAATTCTGGACATTCAAAAAGAATTTTTCACAAATCAAATAGAGTCGTTCAAGTCAGCATCTGTCAGCCATGTGTATGAGAAAGTGCATTTTGAACAAACATCTTCTTTGAAATCTGAAAATCTTTATCTCAAAAAGAAAATCACCGAGCTTTCAAAAGAAGCAACTGATGTCAAAGCAGAATTGTGAAAAAGAACTGCTCAGTTTGAGAAAGATCTTGCAAAACTTGAAGCGCAAAGTATCTCTTTCCAACTAAAACTGCAAGAGAAGAATGAGAAAATATTTTCACCAAACTCTTTGACATTGGTGCTTAAAGAAAAAGAAAAGATTTTAGAAGAAACTTGTGATGATGCCAATATCAAGTTTGATTTTGATGAACTTGATACAAAAAATCTTGAATTGGAACATGTTGTGGCATCATTACAAAAAGAAAATGAGCATTTGAAACAGACTTACAAAAACTTGTTTGATTCAATCAAGCGGTCAAGAGTTCAGAATCAAACTTCAAACAAATCTGACTCTCAGATCACAACAAATAGTCTTTTTGAAAAAGAAAATTTTGTGCTTCAAAAGAAAATTGTTGAATTGGAAAAAACGATTGCACAACAAACCAAGGATTTTGATGATTCCAAAAATGATTTCTCAATCGAAATAGACAAATATGAAAAATATTTTGCACATCTTGAAAATCAAAATGCTTCTTTGCAAGAAAAACTGGCATCATCAGATCATCTTTCTCTGCAAAAAGAATACAATGATTTGAGAACGTCATAAAATGCCTTAAATGTAAAGTTTGACGTTCTTAGCCGGTCAAAAGGAAAATCTCAAGTTTCAAACGAGTCTAAACCACAAGTAAGTGTTTCAGAAAAGGTTTACACGGGTGAATCCTCAAAACCATTTTCAAAAAGGGTTTCTCAATTTACCACCTATTCTTTGCAAAAAGGAAGGAAGTTTTCAAAGAGACCAAATTTTTTTGAAACATTTACTCCTCAAAAGGTTTCAAATGCAAGTGCTCATAAAGAAAAGAATCAAGGTTTTCAAACTCCATACTCTCGTTTTACTCCGGTAAAGCCGGTGTGAAAACCAAAGCAAAGCCGTTCAAAACATTTGAAATATTCATACTCTGAAATGCTTCCGCTACAACAAAGGAATGGCTATGCTTTGAAAAATCCTAATTCTGGAAGGTTTCCATTCATCTCAAAAACGAATTTTTGAAATGAAACGCCGAGTTTCAACAATGGATGGAAAACTTCTTCTTCAAGTTTTAAAACTCCAAGAGAGACATCGGGTTTCTCAAACATCTTTCAAAAGCAAAAGAGTTTTAAATCACCATTGATTCTACGAGCTTTATTTCAAAATGAAACACCGGTTTTCAGTCCTCGTTGGAATTCAACTTCTTTGTCTCGGATTGACACAACTTTCAAGTGGATTTCAAAATATGGTAAACCCGTTGGCGCCGTACTTAAATGGGTTCCAAAAGTTGTTTGTCTAATCCAAAAACAATGACTTCTTAGTACTTCTACTAAGGACTCGAACTTCAACATAATAACTTCTTAGTATTTCAGCTAAGGACTCGTTCTTCAAAGAAAGGAAAGTGCTTAAATCAAAACAAAGGTTTTACATATTCTTTGAGCACTTATCCTAAAAACATTATGGCTTATGCACACATAACAATGTATAACCCACGATTTTCAAAGAAAGGACCCTGTTATACATTTTTGTGCGACAATCCTAAAAGATAAGAAGACTTCTCACCAAAAAGCTTATCAAAGTCTTCTTAATTTTTTGAGCAAAATTCTTGAAAAATGTTTCAAAAGGTTTTCAAAACATTTCACGATGTAGCTCAAGATATTACTCCCTCAAATCCTTAAAAGCTTAAATTTACTCAAATTGTTCTACGTTTGAGGGGGAGTAATAAAACGATGTTCCAAAAAACTCATGCTTAAAAGAAACTAATTTGGAATTATCAACATCCGTTTCTCTCATAAGCTATCCAAAAACAAAGGTTTTAATCAATTGGTATAAAAAATACCATGGATATGCCATTTTTTAGGGGGAGAAATGTGATTAAAATGTGATCGTCTTGAATCTCAAATGAGCTCGACTCAGAAAGTACCAATGAATTGACGAAGCTTAAAATGTCAGTAATCAAAAAGACTTGTCCTGGACAGGTAATAATTTAAAGCTAGCTTAACTAGTGATGTAAGCGTGTCTCGAATAGGACTTGCCTAAGTAGAATGTACCGTATCGAGAGACTTTCTTTGGACTTGACCAGGACGGGTAATAATTTCAAGCTAGTCTAATTAGTGATGTAAGCGTGTCTCGAATCGGTCATGTTCACTGAAAATCAATCAATTCAAAAAGTGCGGACTCTACCCAACATGTGCTAATTTATCTTTAATACATTTAAGTACATGTGCAGGGGGAGTATTTATGAAAAAAGCAAAACTCTCGAAGTGTTAACAACAAATATGTTTCATAATCATAAACACTTTGAGAGATTTTTCACAAAATGTTTTATGGCAATGTGATCGATGAACCTAGGATAATCATGGAGTAATAGGGTGATTATGGTTAGGTTTATGTCCAATGATCTACCAGAGCCGGAGGGATCTACCCAAGGACAAATCCAATAGATTAGAATTAGAAGTCCTTAGGTATGATTGAAAAAAAAAAGTAAATGTGAAAGGAGAAAGAAGGGGTTGAAGAATTAAAAAGAAAAGTTATGAAAAAGGGTGAAAAGAAAATAGCCCTCCAAATGTTCAACCTTAGGGCAGAAACCGGGTTAATTCATATGCTACTGGTTGTTACCAAGGTGACACTGGTATTGAAGACAAGACATCATGGACCCAGTGACGCACTGCACTAAACCTTCTTAACCACTCAAGTTCTCTTAAAAGAGCTTGTTTCATTCTCACGGGGAACCGGTGTAATCTATCAACTTATCTCTTAGAGATGGTTGATATTGAAGCAGGAGACCTCTCCCTAGTCTCCGCATAGGAAAACCAAATTATGCACTTAATCGAGTCTAGAGCCATGAGATTCATTAAAAGATCTCTTAGGATACACTTCCTATGAATACACTTGTGTTCACCAAAAAGGACACAAGTTGTAAGAGTCTTTATAAGATCTACAGATCTTGCCTTATCTATCATGATGGTTACTATGTTTCAAAATGGTCTACAGTCGTGGAGTGATCACCAGCGACTCACCCATTCGTTGATCTATTTAGTAGGTCTCGTAAGCTCTCTCTTGGGAGTATCGGAAATGGGAACGGCCTTGGCAAAGGTTAGAGAGAGTTTTCACACTATGGTGTTGACGATCTCTAATTCCAAACCTGTAAGTACCGGATGCTTTATTGCTAACTGTTTTATGCAGGTACTGATGAATGTTCCTTGGAGAAAGACCGTTACCATCACTCAAAAATCCACATGCTCATACCCTGCAAAGCTCTCTTAAAAGATCAAAGTAAAGCAAAGTTCAGAACGTTTCTAAGTCAAAGTCAAAGAATCTACAAACTAAAGAATCAAAGATTAAAGTCAAAGAAAAGAGAACTTCACAAGGATTCAAAGTCAAACAAAGTATGAGCATGTTGGAAAAGATGTAAAGACACCCATATTTGAAGATGTTGATCAAAGGCAAGAAAGATCACAAAGCATGATTGGAACAAAGGAACTAGCAAAACTATTACAAAACAAGACTCAAAGTTCAAAAAGAACAAGCTTCAAAGATCAAATATCAAGGTCACAAACGAGAGATCTCAATGATCACCCTTAGGGGGAGATTGTTAGCATTAGAAGTGTTGATCATTTATGTAATTAAAGGGAGATCTCAATGATCGTCCCTTAGGGGGAGATTGTTAGCATTAAAAGTGACGATCATTATTGAGTCGACAAGTATTGTAATAGTTAAGAATATTGGGCTATGGACTTGGTACTTATTAAGTATATCATGTAAGCCTTTATTAGATAATGTAAACCAAGCCCATTAGACAAATCCCATGGAAATCCCTTTAGGGCATGATGTAACTTAGTATATAAACACCTCAAATGAGTCATTTGAGGTGTGTGCTTGTGTGTGTATTGTGTGTGTTTTCAATAAAAGTTCTCTTCATCTTTACCTCTATTTCTACAAAGTTAACGCCACACATATATTACCAATTCACCATCTTTACTTCATTTACGTGATATATTTGTGTTAAAGTTGATAGATATAAGGTCCTACAGGGTTATATTCCTTAATACCATTCGTAGGGCCGTGTACGATCTTCCCTAACTCTATAAGCTCCTACCTCTTCCTATGTCGAGCCGACAACTAGCTCCTAACATGGCCTCCTTAGTAGTTACTTATGCATTAAATATAACCAATTAATCGTAGTACACATCCAATTCATGTTTCTTAAGACGTTCAAGCATGTTACCAAATGGAAGTCTGCCAGTTTTCTTAAGCCTAACATCGATATCAATCATCCACAGCAATTATAAACAAACAACCAACCAATAATCAATAACTAGGTTTCGTTACATCTAAGCAAACACAAAGAAAACCTAACCTAGCATGTTAAAATGAAGACAAGCATAAGATAGAATCAAACAACACATAGACATATTGATTGATTATTGGAAAACTTATCTTCAATTAAACATGGATGAAACAAGGGTTTAAAACCCTTAGAAGTAAACTGAAATTCGTGCTAGGGTTTCTTCAAAACTATTCCAAAGTTCTCCTCCCTTTTACAAATGAAAAATAGAAAACTATATATAGATTTTTGGGTCTAACGGCGTCACGTTATAGGTCTGACTCCGTCAACTCGCCACCAAAGAAACTATCGTATTGCCTAGATCCAGATCTGACGCCGTCATGTATTATTCTTCTCATGGCCATCAAGAGTAAATTACACGTGACGGCCTAGGTGACGCCGCCACGTGTTAATATTCCAAAACGTACTGGCGCATCTCGTTATAATTAATTATCCACCTCTTTGTCAATGAGTGACAAAGTCACGTGCAATTCCTGACGCCGTCAGGTACAAATTCCAGCTTGATTTGGAGACTTTGCCGTTTTCTTCACTTTTTACTCCTAAAACGTCCAAAATGTTTCCTTTTCCAGATTTCTTCTCCAAAGTACCTAAAATGACAAAAGGAACGATTTAGGGCAATAATTGATCAAATATTCTCGAATTTGAGCTTAAATGGCCCCCTAAAAGCAGTACACTTTTCGCCTTATCAGTTACGGTTATAGGTCTTGTAAATATTGTAAATACTTCCGATTTGTATGTGAGTCGAGGATAGTGTTATGTGTGAGAACTTGGAAGAAGATGAAGATCCAAGAAGTCTTGTAACTAGACTAGTTTACGTATTTTTGTTGTGAGGAGAGTGATGTCCTAGTGTGTAGGTTAGGACTTAGTTGAGTAATTGTGTGAAGGCTTGGATCGGGTGATGATCCAAGTGTGTCTTGTGTGAAGGCTTGGATCGGGAAAGGATTCAAGTGTATCTTTGTGTAAAGGCTTGGATTGGGTGAAGATCCAAGTGTGTCTTAGTGTGAAGGCTTGAATCGGGTGAAGGTTCAAGTGAACGAGAGTGCTCGTTCGTGTGAAGGCTTGGATCGTGTGTTGATCTAAGTGGGACAAGATTGCTTGTTCGTGTGGCCACATAGGCCTTTGTGTAGATTGGTTCTAGCTAGGATTAGAACTCGACATTCCGCTTAGTGTCGTTAGACTTGGTGTTAGCTTGTGTATGGTTTGTTCTGCCATATTGGAGCGTGTTGATTAGTGAAGTAACTCTCGAGTCTGGTACTCGGGGAGTGGAGTAGGACGAAGAGGTGCTTCGTGCCGAACCACTATAAATCGTCGTGTCCGATTTGCGTTTTCTCTTCCTATCTCTTTACTTTCTATACTGAGATGCATTTAGGTTTGTGTGGCTTATTGTGTGTATGCTTGTGATATAAACTAGTTAACTTAGAAACGCGAAACACAAGAAAACTTAATGAAACGAAATAAACTGTCCATTGGCGGCGGTCCTTTATATAGGGACGGTCTCATAATATTTAAGGGACCGTCGGCGTATATTAGGGACCGTCCACAGTATGATCTGAATTAGCTGAAACGTTTAAACCTCGTGTTATGTTTATGTTTATGTGATTGCTTGCATACTTGTAATTGAGTGACATATATGTTTGTTATGAGTGACATAACTACTATTCATATTTAGTCATACTTGATCGGGAATTTGATACGAAACATTTTAAGTTTTAAACGGAAACGTATTCACCCCTCCTCTCTATGTTTCTACAATCACTTTTTGGACTCTACCCAAACTCGCCTTATAAACCTTCAAACCAAACACACCGTAAAGTTTTATTAATTACCAACTCTTTTTTAAGTTTTTGTTTTTACAAATTCGACACTTATATTTTTATTTTTTTTTTCTCCACAAAATTTATCAAAGTTTGACTTACTTTTTTTCTTCTTTTTTCTTTTCAATTTTTACTTTTAAGTAGCCAATAAGTATGTTCGATTTTGTCACCTGCAAAAATAGAATAACCTAATTGACTCAATTTTTTTTCTCAATAAGATTGATTTATTAGTAGAATACTTTCGAAATGATTCATTCTTTTATAATATGAAAGATGAAACGAAAAGCTAAAATCAAGTAAAAATAATAATTATCAAAAATGCCTAATTTTAAAATTTCGCTTGAGGCTTCGTGAAGACTTTGAGCTGCCCTATTGTGATTTAAATTCATGAAGGTGACAATATTGAAAGTTTGAAACTAAATCTTGATATTCACTAAAATTTGATTGGTTAACTTTATGATTAAAGAACGAAGTGGAACAAATGTGTTGTTTTTTTATTGGTTTTGGTATAATAACGAATTGTAATTTGTTGCGTGTTTAATGTAAGTTTTAATCTCATTTTTGTGGGACATCTGAAAACAAAGAATATATTCAGGGTATTATGGACCACATGTTGCTCAAACATTTTTCACGTTGCTCAAACATTTGTGAGGGTTGAGAGTTAGATACACTAGCAGTTTAGAAGATGTTATGCTTTGGCCTTTCTATATTCATCTCTATAATCTCTCAACTTTAGGTTCAGATTGATTATTTAAAAAGGTTGGTGTTGAGGTGATAAGTTTGGGCTAGAATCTAGAGTTGTTTGAAGATGGGTATGAAGCCCCGCTTGGTTCGTAGAATGGTTTTGATGGAATTGAAATCTATATATGGAATTGGAATGTAAAGGAATTGGAATGTGAAAGAATTGAAATGTTAAGGATTTGGAATCTTAAGGAATTGAAATTTGCAAAAATTAATGCGTGTTTGGTTGGAAGAAAATAAACTAAGGAAAAGGAAATTATATTAAAGTATTTTAAATTAAAACTGATAAACTGATAATAATAATAATAGCTTTGCATAACGCCGTGGAGAAGAAAAAGAAGAAATATGTGTCCAAATGTGAGGACAACGGATATAAGTTCATACTATTTGATTTTTATACTTTCAGGGAATTCGATACGGAGGCCTTGAACACTCTCACACGTATTAAGTCTATTTCTATTAGTCACTCGAATACCGCTAAGAGTGGTGCTTTTATTTTCCATAGAGTAAGCTTTTGTATTTAGAAAGGAGTGGGAGCCCAGCTCGTATCTAGACTTTCATCCAACTTTGTGTAAAATTATTATGTTTCTAATGTAAGTGATGTTTTATATTATTAGAAATAATAATAATAATAGTAATAATAATAACAATTATTAATAACACTAATAGTATTAAATTAACAACAACAACAACAACAACAACAACAACAACAACAACAACAACTGATATATGATGATAAACATATTGAATTTCATGGAATTGGAAACGTTTCTCACACTTTTCTATAGAATATTGAATTCTACAAAAATGAGATTTTGAAGGATTTCATTCCATTCCATTTTCCAACTAAACACGTTAAGGAAGGGAACTCGGATTATGAATTCCTTGAATCATCCAACAACACGTTACGGAATGAAATCATATTCCAATTCCACTAGAATCCTTAAGATTCCTCTTTAGTGAGCCTTGGTCCACTGAATCTGGATAAGTAATTTTTTAAGAATCTTCTGGAATTAGCGAGTAAAGCTCTTTCCTGAATTCTTAATTAAGATCATTTAGGTACTCCTGACTACTTCTCACATCCTCTTCATCATTAGGATCATCTTGAAAGGCTTGAATAATTGAGCTAGAAAGAATGCAATTCATATGAGTGAGATGGTCAAGGTATTCTTGTTTTCAGAGGCATAAATTTTAGTTATCATACTCTCTTCATTTGTATTTTCCAAAGAAAGTTGATAGGTCAAGATCTCTGACATGATATGGAGTTTTGAGACCTTGATTAGAGTTTAACTACTTCTTTGGAAGATTGTTTACAAAATTAGTATTTATTTCATGGTTTGAGAGAGTGACATCATTATTTTTAAGTTAATTCATGAGAACTTTGTATTTGGTAAAGGTTTGAGAGAGAGAATTTCATCATTAGTTGATCTAAAAGTATTATAGGCAAATTTCAGGTGCATCATCCTGTTTTCCTTTTTTTTGGTAAAGGGTATTACCCCGGTAAATATATAACCAAAAAATAATGCTAAGTACAAATGGAATGTGGTAGAGGTACCACATTAACCTCAAGCAAAAGCTTGATAAACTAGTGCTTATGACATGCCATAAACACAACAAACCTAGCTATATTATAGATCACCTAACTAAGTATAAAAAAAAGAAAATCTTGAGACAAGCGAACATCCCGCACCCACCTAGAAGCACGAAGGGAGCAAGGCAACCCAGGAAGTTTGCCTTCTTAAAAGCCCTTTCCAAGAAAAAACCCGAAGGGAAAAACCTTGGAGTAGGGAAAAAGAGTACAACCCTTACCTAGCACTCCCCTCGTGAATACGACAAGCACTTGGAATCTTCCATTTATCCAACAGTAGACGAGATCGAGGGGTTATCTTCTTGAACTTGAAGGTAACTAGCTTCAACCAGACGGTAGAGACAATTACTTAGACCACTTCAGCAACGGTAGACTTCTTCTGCTTGAACAGTCTTGAATTGTGTTCCATCCATATGTAATAAGTAGTAGCAGCAAGTAATAACCGAGAGATTATGCTAGTAACCGAATGCCCCTTTGATATAGGAATAAGGAACGTAAGAACATCATCCAATATCCATTCTAGATAAAACCCGGACCTGCAGCCAAACCTGCAAAGAAAATTGGCACTCAAAAAATAAGTGAGGGTGAGAGTCCAAAACCGCGTCACAAAGCGGGCATCTAAGAAGGTTCAAATCAACATTAGGACCAACATCCATTTCCCGCAACCTATCTTGTGTCTTTAACTTCTGCTTAATAACAAGCCACAAATGTATAGCATGTCGTGGAATATAATGAGGAAACCACGGAATATGAAACCACACAACCAGATCAGCCCTTGTACGAAGAGAATCCCAAGCACAATCAACCAAAAAAAGTCTAAAGTTGCCATCCAAATCGAGCCATATTAATACGTCATCAGTATCATCAAGTAAATTAGGGACCGAGAGATTAACTAAGTTCGGAAATCTATAAAACTAATCAGTAGGCCATCTCCAAGTACCATTATCAATCACATCACAAACCGAGTCCGATAAGCTTAAACCAGCCCGAACAATGTTTCTAGCAGTGAGCATATCACGAATAGGGCTTAAATTACACCACATATCAAGCCATACAGAGGTAGTCTTACCATTATTGACCTTATGTCATATGAAAGGACGTACCTTGGGTCTAATCTCAAGAAGCTTACGCCATCCCCACCTAACCTCACCCAAGCAAGGAACATCCCAGAAGCTTCTACTACGAAGTTTGTATGAATGAATCCATTTAACCCGTAAGGACTCTTTGTGGGTTAAAATACTCCAAATAAGCATAGTCATAAGAGCAGTATTAAAATCAGCCAATCTATGAATACCAAGGCCACCTTCTTGCTTAGGCTTACAAACAGATTCAAAAGCAATGATGGTTTTTTAAACTTGACCTCAAAGGTACCTTCAAAGTTAAAAGTCAAGCCACACTTGTTTAGCAGTTGGACATCCATTGACTGATTCTGTCACATCATTTGGCAGACATGATATGATCACACTTTTAAAGCATTCATCCTTATTGACCACTCTCTTCTCATCATTTGGCCATTGAGTGTTCGGTTTTGGGAGATTTTGTCACACCCCCAAGATCGGGTCCAGCGGAAGCATACGTGTAGCTGGGGTGTAACTCAATCGGTAACATAACACAAGTACAAAAATGGTTTTCACTTTAATTATTTAGAATAAAATCGTTTAATCAAAATGTTGAATTTACATCGTTAAAAGTAGTGCGGAAGTAGGCCCTTAAAATGGTTTAAAACGGTCCCCATATAACTAATCAGAGTCTTCTATGACCATGCCATGCCCTGCCAAAACCTCCTGTAGCGTGCCATAGGTTAAAACCTGAAAATACATGCTAAAGTGTCAACACGAGGTTGGTGAGTTCATAGGGTTTGTTTAACAAATAAAGTATATAGAAAAGTGATCACACAGCAAAGGCATCGTAAATCCACTCAGTTACAAGACCCGCCATAAGAGACTTGTAACCTGTGTGTTTACAACCCACTGCTAAATAGTTTATGTCTAGTAGTCAAGCACAAGTGGTCAATATAGTTCACAATATGGATACATAGTATATAATAAAGTAAGTGGCAAGGCTCCTAAAATAAATAATATGCGTTCCGTAGACAGGGGAACGAGAGGTTGGCCGACCTCTAATAGCGCTATCCATACTACCTACTGCCCCACACAAGGAGGCCGCACGAACGGTACGTATAAACTGGAGTGCGAACGGCAAACCAGCAGGAGACTAACAATTGCTGATGCACGTACGGTACATCTTTCACAAACTATTATATATTATTAAGTCAAAGCTACTCCGTAGACAAGGGAGATTTTATGTTGCTCCGAACATGGGAGACTTGATAATGCTGCTCCGTAGACAGGGGAGACTTTGCATTGCTCCGTACATGGGAGACTTTAGGTTATAGCACGTACGGTGCATTAAGTTCAAAAGTTCAAGTCAAGTTCAAAAGTCAAGTCAAGTTCAAAAGTCAAGTCAAGTTCAAAAGTTCAAAACAAGTTCAAAAGTCAAGTCAAGTTCAAAAGTTCAAAACAAGTTATAAGGTCAAGTAGTAATTCATGTCAAAACGAGCATGTATTCTCCCCCAAAAAGTTAACAAAACAATTTAAAAGAGTAGGGGCTATGACTCACCTCGAAGCGATAGCAATGATGACAAAAGTGGGTACACAGAAATGAGGTTCGATCCCTAACCGCAACCTATAATGAACGAATGATACGATCTACTTAAATTATGAGGGGATGCGATGAATGTACATGCACATGAAGCCTATACCACTCGTAGTTTGAAAATAAGTGTTGGCGTTGATTTATAGTGTTTCCATAACTTAAGAGAATATGTGCTCTTAGAAGTTGTCAAATATATATATAGTTCGCCTAGTTTCAAAAATGTATATCTTGGTCGTTTTAAGCTCGTTTTCTACGTTCTTTATATCCACGGATTCGTTTTAGTAAGTACTAATATATTTTTGATAAATCGGGATGGCTAGATCAAGTTTTATGCCCAAAACAGCCCGTGACAACTGTTCATCAGCAAGCAGTTTTTTAGAAAATATAGTTTTCGTCGTTAAACTCGTTTTTAGCGTATCTCCTTCGTTATTAACTCGTTTTCATCCCCGTTTTCGGCCATAGTTCCGTCTCGGAATGTATTTTCTAAATATTTGGTCAAAAGTTACCCCAAACCCACTGAGTTGGCCACGTTTTCATTTTAAGGACAGTAGGTTTTTATATGTGTTTAAAATCCATTTTTAATGTTCCAAACTAGTTTCTAATCCAACCAAACCACTTTCAATCACCACAAAACTAGTCTAATCCTACCATACACCTTCTTAGGGTGTCATGGGTTCCTAAACATCATAAATCAAGTGGATCTAACAAGGATCTAACAATAATCTATTTCTAGAGTTCAAAAGTTAGATATATATATAAATGAGTGGTATATACTAACATATGCATGTAAACCTTGTATGAAATTCATATGATCATTGTAGGAACTTAAATAAATTATCAAAATGGTTTTGACAACTTACTTGAAAGATTAGTGAGCTTGTGATGATGAAAAACCTAATAACCTTGAGTTTTTATTTCAAAACTCAAACAAGAACAACAAAAGGAACTAGACAATGACTTGATCTTGGAAAAATGATGATTTCTTCTTATGGTCTTGGTTGGGTCGATTTGTACACAAAGGGAGAAAGGAAGATGAGAGCATTTTGCTTGTTTAATTAAAGTGTTAATGAATGAACAAAAATGGGAAAAATGAAAGTATAAAGGTGTAGACAAGATCCACCATTTAAGGAGAATCATAAGGGGGGGGCGGCAATTTGGGAAAAAATGGAAGAAATGTGAAGACTTTTGAGATTTTGTAAGGATTTATTAGATAATGTGTAGATATTTAGTGTTTTAGAGGATACCGGGTACCGAGTTAACTAAAAGTAAATTGTAACATGATAAAATAAAATATAATGAAGTTGTAAAAATTGTAAAAATAATATTCCTGATGAGAATTGGAAGTTAAAATAATGATCGGGTTAAAATATCGCAACCCGACGGAGTTATAAGCTTCGATCGGAAAACTTAACGGTTGATTTGAAAACACCGGGTAAATTTATAATATAATTTTTAAATTATTATTATGAGTATAAAAATATGTTAGGACCATAGTTGGGATTATCGGATCAATTATTCAAAATAAGAGCTCGTAAGATAACGTTTATTAGTTAGATAACCGTACGTGTACAGAAATGACGCAACTCACGTATAAATGACAAATTTTCTCCGGATGTGAATAGTGTTTTATGAATAGTAAAATTTTAAAACGCTTCTCAGAATATCAAACTGACCTTAAAAATGATGAATAGTAAAATGATGAATAGTGATCGATGAATAGTAACCGATGAATAGTAAATGTTGAAAGTTCGGGAAAAGACCAGAATTTACGAGTTGTGACAGATTTACAGTTGTCTTTGGAAAAAATCAACCATCCTCAAGACATTTGACGAGGTAAGGTAACATTCCAACAAGATAACATATCATTCTCTTTTTCCATTTTGTAAATCTTGCAACTTCTAGTTTAGGGGTAGTAGAAACAAAGCTAGTTGCGGTACTTCACTAAGTAGTTGCAGTATTTCACTAGAAATGGTAGGATCTCGATTTAAATTTTTTTGAACGGTTTTATAGAAAATTTTTAAAATTCTAACCGCTTTGATGTCACATATTGTTCCCGTTTAGTTTATTATAAAGATTAACAAAGTTATCTAACCAACTTCCCTGCTTAATAAATTATAAAATGCTTAATAAATATAAATAGTTAGTAAATATTTACACAAGTATTTTTGATAGTTTAGATTCTTATTAGAAATGAATCAAAAAAAAAATAAAATAAAAAAAAAATAAATAAAATAAAAAAAAAAAAAAAAAAAAAAAAATACTAAGATTGTTTGCTAAATAACAATGTAAGTTGAATGGCAATATTTATTGATCTCCTCGCTTAACTTAAACATAAACCAAAGTTAGTGTTTAAGAAAGAACTATGCTAACCACACCGAAAGGATTCAAGGACTTAGTTCTTATGGAGGAGTAAATGCTCATTTGAATGTATATCATATTAATTTCAAGAGATCACATTTACTCCTTTACAATATTCTCTTATATAGGAGGTGGATACACGTGGGGTAATAGCTATTTTCCATGATAAGTGTTTTTCTACTTATCTTCCTAAGAAAGATTCCGCCTAAACTTTCAGATACTTAGATTTTTTTCATAAATAGCTAAGTTTAGAATGTCTTGGAGAGGCATTAAACACTGACTCCATCATCTTCTTTCAGGAAAATGACTTCACTTATCGAGTTTTGCCTCAAGAAGTGGTGAGACTTTCTTAGTCTTTGATGAACTCTGAAGATAACTCCCTGAATGTTCATGTATTTAAAAACATCATTTACACTTGAAATATTCTATGATCAAATCATAATAAGAGTAATGGGCTATGAAACAACCCAACAATATGCAACAATCAACAAAATTGCCACCTCATCTATATGAAACTAAGGGGTCGCTTGGTTCAAATAGAGGAATGAAAAGGTAAAGGTAAAGGGAATGCTAAGGAATGCAATGAGTAATAAATTCTATAACCCCCAATTTGTAAGGTAATGCTTCATTACCTTGTTTTGGGTAATTGTCCATTGCATAATACTAGTAGTAAACAAAACATAATTAATCATTACCTTTCTCATTCCTCACCCTCTAATACATCTAACCAAGCAAATAATCAAATGGTATATGTAGCTCCCTTTTGAAATATCTTCAAAATCATAGCAAATGTTCAAAATACCTCCAATCGTGTTAAACGTTTTAGAATGAACTTGTGAAGTGTGAATAGCTCCCTTTTGAAATGACATTAACATTAACTGCATATATGAGTCTATAAATAGCTCCCTTTTGAAATAAAATTAACATCAACTGCATATACTAAACACACTCAGTCTCTCTCTCTCTCTCTAAATCTCTCTTTCTCTCTAAAACACTATGACCATCTCTGTTACACGGAAAGACACCCAACCAACCCCCTTCCCATCTGAAACAGATATTGTGTCAAATGACATTAACAATAAGGTCTATTTTAATGTATCTTTAAACGTCGACTTATTTAAATTACTCATAATTTGTAATTTATTCTATACTGATATAATGCATGCATGGTTCTCTTATGTAGAATGAATTGTCCATTAGACATCTGGAATTGTTAGAAGAAGTCCGAAATCTTCTAAAGAATTGTTCTTCCAAACCTTTGGACATAGTAGACGCTCTTCAAAAACTTTGCATCAACCATCACTATGAAGAGGAGATTGGCTTGATTTTGAAATCGCTTTACACTAGAATGTTGAATAACGACGACTACGAGCATGATAAAAGCCTTTATGAGGTTTCCCTTTCTTTTCGCATCCTTCGTCAAGAAGGTTACTATGTTTCAGCTGGTGAGTACACGCGCTCAGTATTATTTTCACTTATTGTAGTTTGTTCGACACATATTCATCTAGTCATAGTACTATTTACAACGTGTTAAACGTTTAAAATCAAGTTTAGTGGTATATATGTTGTCCGATGTGACACAAAGCAGTGTTTTGAAACCCGGGTCGACCCGGCCGGGTTAACCGGTTCGACCGGTTCCGGCAAAAAAAGGGGTAAAAAACCCGGGTTTCTAAAACCGGGTTAACCGGTTAGACCCGCAGGATTTTGAGTGACTCGGGTCAACCCGGTTCTCGAAACCCAGCCGGGTTTCGCTTTTTAAATTTTTTTTAATAAAAACCCGGGTTGACCTAGTGGTTGGACTGGTTGACCCGGCGGTCGAACTAGTTGACCCGGTCGAAAAAATAAAAAAATAATAAATTGAAAACCGGGTTGACTCGGCAGCCGAACATGTCGAACCGGTGCCTGATGACTCGACCGAGTCGATTTCGAACCCAGTTTTCAAAACATTGAAACAAATTACAACTGGCATTTTATTCAAAATGTGCAATTAGAGCAATGTGTATGGTAACGAGAAGCCCTCGTTAAACCTTAACCATGCTCGCGTTAAGCTCTCGTTACCATACCGTGTCTTGGTTAAAGCCTCGTTAACGAGGGAGGTTACCAGGTTAACGCGAGGTTAAGCTTGTATCATGAAAAAAAAAAAAAAAAAAAAAAAAAAAAAAAAAATCACTTACCCCCTCCCTAATGGTGATATATCCGTTGCTTTTAAAAAATATATTTCAATATAGCCCCCCTAGTTCCCAATGTTCAAATAAACGGCTACATTGTAAAAAAAAAAAAAAAAAAAAAAAAAAAAAATCATTTTCAAAAAACCATTTTACTACCACTATAAATGCCAAATTAACACAACAATTTTTTTGACAATTCCACAACTCAATCTAATCTATCATATACTTCCATTTTCTTAATTAAAAAAAAAATGTCGGGTTGAAACAACAACAACGAAGACTCTTTCACGAATCTCCTTGGTGGTTGGAATAACCCAAACACGGGTTCATCTTCAAACCCGAATGCGGGTTCATCACAAAACATCCCTTTGGATAACCCACTTGGCTTGTCGAGCCAAGAACTTTTCCTACAACATCAACGAATGCTATATTGGGAACAAAACCAACAAGCCGCACTAAACACCAATTTTCAAAATCTACAATTCACTCAACAATTACAACAATCACAACATACACAAACCGAAACAATGTTATGTTTTTTAATAAATGAAGTATTAGTTTTAGTTTAAGGGTTGAATTTGAAAATATTTTGATTAAAGTTTGGTTATTATAACGGGGGATTTTGGTTAAAGTTTTGTGGCTGACGTGGCAGTTGGTTAAAGTTTAACCAAAGTTACCGTACCCTTCGCTCTTAAAGTTAAGAAATTGCCACTAAAGTAAAGACGAGTCATAATAGACTCCAAATGCATAATTGTACTTAAAGGTTCCTTCATCAAATTTCGATATACATCGACGAAAAAAATTGAGGAATATGTTTTTGACGTTTTGCTGATACAAGTTTTCCTACAAATTGACGAATAACACCCAAATGATCAATAATAGCTGTGCATATGTACCAGCACATTTTTAGAAGTTTCACTATACTTTCCTTGTAGTGGTAACTGGTAATACTTCTATAGTAACTAGTAACACGTATTTTATTCAGATGTTTTTGCTAACTTCAAACAAAAGGATGGGAAGTTCGACCAAGAAACAATTCAAGATCTTAAAGGACTAATAGCGTTATATGAAGCTTCACATCTAAGCCTGGAGGGAGAGCAAATACTTAAAGAGGCTTCAGATTTCAGTAGCGGTGCTCTTAAAGAAATGGTGCCTTCTTTGGATCAAGATCAAGCTATGATTGCGACTAATACATTACAACATACGTATCAAAGAACCTCATCAACTTTCATGGTTAAAAAATTCATGAAAGTATACACGGGTACACCCATGTGTGAACTAGCCCAATTAGAGTTGACTAAAGTCCAGTCACTACATCGAACAGAAGTAGATCAAATCTCCAGGTAAAATTGTTTACATACTCAGCATTATGTAACAAATTTACAAGCATTCAAGACGTTTGTAGAAACTAAAAACAAAGCCATACGTTAAACTTTTCTTTTGAACGATAATTCATTATAACTTAGCAAGATATATGCTAGTGAAAATTTTTACAAGATTGATGATCCTATCAAACCAATTCAGGTTCAATTTAATATTCTTGTAAAGAATTCACAAACGCAGAAAACTTTGAACATTTCCAAAACTGTGTCGAACCATAACAAAATAAATTTCTTAAGCAATAAAACCTTTTATTGTGGTGATGTACAACTTATTTATTTTTTAGGATATAATTGTGGTTATTAGGTTTATGGTTTAAATTGCTTGTTAATTAAGATATGTATTTATTGTAAATACATATGCAATCTTTATTATGTAATCAACAAAACACAAACAATGCTGTTTTACAATATAAATCCTCCCTATCTAAATTATACTGATATATGTTTATTCAGTAAAATAAATAAATTTATACAGTCTTTCTGAATGCTAAAACTTATATTTCGTCAAATTGTGTAGATGGTGGAAGGGCTTGGGGTTGGCTCAAGAGTTGAAGCTTGCAAGAAACCAACCATTGCACTGGTACTTATGGCCAATGGCTAGCCTCACAGATCACAGCTTGTCCGAGCAGAGAGTTGAGCTCACGAAGCCAATTGCTTTCATCTTTTTAATTGATGTCATTTTTGATGTTTATGGAACTCTAGACCAACTCGTTATCTTGACGCAAGCAGTGAATAGGTAAATGTTAATATATTGAAATAAGAAAAACCTGACTTGCATGCTAATTAAGAGTGTTTTTATATATATGATATTGATAAGTTACAAGATTTCTATTTGCATTACTTGTAGTTGGGAAAGTAACCGTCTTGAACAACTCCCATATCACCTAAGGATCTGTATTCAAGCTCTATTTGACGTAACAAACGAAATAAGTGACAAAATCTACAAGAAGCATGGGTTCAATCCCATTGAGTTTTTGAAACAATCGGTAAGGACGTTTGATCATTTGAACATGGAAATGCATCTCACTATAGGATGAACTAACATTTAGACTTCAAAGTTTCACAATAAAGTATATATGTAACATGGGCTATACCTACTTGTGATTGTGATAACTAAATTTAAGGTATTTCATGTTTCCTTTAAGAAAATCAGAAAAAAGTAACTCAGGAAATAAGGTCATGGTTTTGTATCAAAAGGAAAAGGGGAAAGTGTTCAACTAAACCCTTACTCCGAAGGAAAATCTAAGCTAATTACTTACAACTGATTAATGAATGCTTGCAGTGGATAAACCTTTGTGATGCTTTTCTAGTAGAAGCGAAATGGTTTGCCGAGGGATACATGCCGACGGCGGATGATTACTTGAACAATGGGATGGTTAGTACCGGGGTGCATGTCGTGATAGTGCACATGTTCTTCCTCCTCGGTGGTGGCCCTAATATAAAAAGTGCTAGCGTTGTGAATGAAAACCAAGGCATTATGTCTTGTTTGGCAAAGATTCTTCGTCTTTGGGATGACTTAGGAAGTGCTAAGGTAAAAAAGTCACTGTAAAAAAAATTGTCGTCTAGTGACACATAAAAAAGTGTCACCAAAATTAAAGAAAGTATCACTAAAAGTAAAAAAGTGTCACTAAAAGTATAAATGATGTGTTACTAAAAAGTTTTTTGCTTGTCCCACATTTAAAAAAGTGTAGGTAAAAGTTTATTTATGGTGATAAAAAAAAGGTGTGAATACATAGTTTTCGCTTATTGTGACACATTTTGTCTATAAAATATTAAATCTTAAAATTTTATGTTTTGCCCACACTTTTTAAAATGTATCACTAAAAAGTTAGATTTAGTGACATTGTTTGTGTCATTAGAGCCTCTGTCACTAAATGTCTATCTTCTTGTAGTGAGTAGTTTACTAACATTACCATAAATATGACGTTTATATAACCTAATTAAACGGCTGTATGTGGATCAAATTTTAAAATTATGCAGGATGTGGATCAAGACGGTAATGATGGATCATATGTGACATATTACATGAAAGAGAATGCAGGTTGTTCTATTCAAAAGGCACATGAACATGTTATGGAAATGATATCGAATACTTGGAAGCAACTAAATGCGGAGTGCCTTTACTCAAGTCATTTTTCACGTACATTCACCAAAGCTTGCCTCAATCTTGCAAGGATGATTCCTATGATGTACGATTATGATGAGAATCATTCCCTTCCTTTCATCGAGGAATATATAAACTCCATGTTTTAATGTGAAAAAATAATTTGCTCATAACAAACACATCTAAGGGTTTGTATTTGGTGCTACCGCAACAAGATTTGCTTCGACGAAAAGCCACCACGGAAAGATACCCTCATGGATGACATCAAAACTTTTTCCTTTTCTTAGATTGTTAACACAGGTCCAAAACCTTTCGGCCTCTTTGGTTCGATTGGCTAAATGACCCTATGTCTGCTTATAAAACTTGTTTGTAAATTGTTTCTTCTAGCTTCTTGCTAGTTCAATAAAATCGTACATTCAAAAAAAAAAAAAAAAAAAAAAAAAAAAAAAACCATCTAAGGGTTTGTTTAGTTAAGCTAAATACTGTATGTGCTAGTATTGTGTATTTCATCTGATTTTTATAAGACAGAAGTTTAATTTGATATCTCGCTATATATATATATAGATTTACAGTCGGCGCGTTTATAATATTGATCAAACCATATAGCTATAGCGAGTGTATAATATCAAATTTTAATGTTCACAAATACGACGGTCAATTTTTTGTGATTACGTTTGAAAGATAACAAGAAATACGGAGTATTCCCACATGCACTACTATACGTATAACGTATCTCATGGTATGGTGGGGTTTTGCTTTAGGCTAGTAGGCAAGGTGACTACACCTTCACCATACACATCAGCGCCATATCAGCTTTCTCTCTTCTCTCACTTCCTTTCACCACTCTTCACTTTTTAGAGGGCAAGGAACCTCTAACTTCACATTTCATTAAATACCCACTTTATAAAAATATACCCCACTAAATACCCACACACACTCACACACAAAATAAAAAATAATTAATGGGTCCCTTTTTTTTTCTTTTTCATTTGGTTGTCAGACCACCAAATTTTATTTTGAGAATTGGTCCCCACACATGATCATGGATGGTAGGCAAGGGAGAAGGAGTGTGAAGTGGAGCCATTTGGTGATACCTTAACACCTTGCCTAGTAGCCTTATGGTGTTGGTTTTCAAATGTGGATGGCACTATGCCACTATATATAGTAATTGTGTCAGGGACGACTATCCTTTGTTTTTGTGTCAGTAATCGCGTGTGTGTAGCCCCAACGGGGTTTTGTTTGGGTCCAGCCTTTTTGATCCTCTCATTATAAAGGTAGGATGCCATTTGTTTGTAATTTTTTTTGTTTGTTAATAAATTGATGCTTTTCAAAAAAAAAAGAGAGAAAAAGAAATATGGAGTAACTTTCATACCCAATCCATCAAGAGAGAAAATATGTGGTCTGGAAAATTGATAAGTACGTGACAAACACCTAACAGATGGTACAAAACATAGTGTCTTGTAATTGGTGCTGGCCGTTGGATTTACTTCTGTATTATCTCACTTCTAAGAGAGGAAGGTGCAATTACTCAAATGAAGCTCGCCACTCTTACGTGAAGCTCTTCACCGCCGCCCCCCTCTCACTTGGTTCTTGCTCATCTGCACGGCGAAGCACATTCCCTGACATTTTGTACTTTTTTTCTTTTTTTTTTTTAGTGAAAAATAAAATAAATGTGTAAGTTGTGGGACTCAAATGAGTAAGTTGAGGTTAGTTGTTGGTGAAGGGTTAGTTGTGAAGAAGATGTAATGTAATGTGGCACCCGTGATGAAGCTCCTCACTGCACCTTCTACTCTAAAAACAAAATATTTTTATGATCTTCTCGACCACATACTTCTCTATCATCTCACTTCTAAAAACATGTTTTACGAATCTCAATCCTACCCGGGCCTTTCATGGACAGCAAAGTTTTATTGTTAAGATTTTATGGTCGAGCATGTTAAAAAAACTAGCAGGGTACCCGCGCGTTGCGGCGGCGGGTACCCTGAAATAAAAATTTTCGGTGAATCATGTATTTTAGTTTAGGGAAATTGGCGAAAAAAGGCATCATACTTGACACCTTTTGTCATTGTATGTAGCGTCGTTTTTTTTATTATATCACTAACTTTTCAAATCCGTGTCATTATTTGTATCGGCGACTTGCTTGACCTGTTGCAGCAGGTTGAGTTAACGATCGTTTGTTTTATTATTGCAGCGTTAGTCCTTTATACTAACAACAGTTAATAAATAACTAAATGGAGCCTGTTAACTTAACGATCGTTTATTTTATTATTGCACCGTTAGTCTTTTACACGTTTTCGCATGTTTTCGTCCGTTTCCGCACGTTTTCGTCCGTATTTACACGTTTTCGTCCGTTTTTACACGTTTTTTTCCGTTTTCGTCCGTTTTTGTCCGTATTTACACGTTTTCGTTCGTTTTCGTCCGTTTTTACACGTTTTCGTCCGGTTTTCGTCTGGTTTCGCACACTTTTCGCACGTTTTCGTCCGTTTTTACACGTTTTAGTCCATTTTTAAAAAAATAAAAATTTCGAAAACTAAAAATAAGAAAATTAAAAAAAAAAAAATCAAAACAATAAGAAAATCAAAAAAATAAAAATTTCGAAAACTAAAAATAAGAAAATCAAAAAAAAAATCGAAAAACAAAAATAAGGAAATTAAAAAAATAAAAAATAAATTCAAAAATTTTTTTTCGAAAAACAAAAATTAGAAAATAAAAATTTCTAAAAATAATTTAAAAATAAAATTATTTTTCGATAATTATTTAAAAAAATTCAATAATTATTTAAAAAAAAATCCAAATTTTTTTTAATTTCTAATTTTTTTTTTCAAAAATTTTTTTTTGAATATTTTTTAATTTTTATTTTTTTTAAATTATTTTTTTTTTAAATTTTGAATATTTTTTAAAATTATTTTTTTTAAATGTTTTAAAAAAATTTTGATTTTTTTTTCTAATTTTTTTTTAAAAAATTTTCTATATTTTTCTGGAATTTTTTTTTTGTGATGGACTGTGCATGAAATGATTATATTTTTTGTCAGTATAATAATACTGACAAAAATGGACGAAAACAGACAAAAAGTGTGCGAAAACGGACGAAAACGTGTAAAAATCGGACGAAAACGTGTAAAAACGGACAAAAACGAACGAAAACGTGTAAATATGGACAAAAACGGACGAAAACGTGCGAAATCGGAAAAAAAAAATGTGTAAAAACGTACGAAAACATGTAAAAACGAACGAAAACGTGTAAATACGAACGAAAACGTGCGGAAACGGACAAAAACGTATAAATACGGACGAAAACGTGTAAATACAGACAAAAACGTGCGAAAACAGACAAAACGTGTAAAAACAGACGAAAACGTGCGAAAACGTGTAAAGGACTAACGTTGCAATAATAAAATAAACGATCGTTAAGTTAACAGGCTCCATTTAGTTATTTATTAACTGTCGTTAGTATAAAGGACTAACGCTGCAATAATAAAACAAATGATCGTTAACTCAACCTGCTGCAATAGGTCAAGCAAGTCACCAGTACACACAATGACACGGATTTGAAAAGTTAGTGATATAATCAAAAAAAAAAAAAAAAGGACGCTACATACAATGACAAAAGGTGACAAGTATGATGCATTTTTTTGCCAATTTCCCTTTAGTTTATTATTTTCTTTTTGACAATAAATTTACGGATATAAAGAATTTCGTATAGCCCGTGCCTGTTGGTGCTCGAACTCGTTGGCTCGTGCCTTTCGGGCTCGAACCGGTTTGGATCACGCCCTTCGGGCTTGAATATTTGTATAATGTGCTTTATTATTTGTATTAGTGAAATTTAATGCTTTAGTTGTACAATATGCTTGATAATTTGTATTTATTATATAAAGGGTATTTTAATAATTGTATTAATTGTATTTATTAACCAGTTAATTAATTAATTAAATAAAATTGCATTAATGTGGTGTTTTGTTGTACACTATGTTTATTGTCTTGTACGTCTGAAAATTATATTCATTAAAGTGTTGTACAGTATATTTTTTTCTTGTAAGTAGTAGTCATTATAGTCATTAATAACATTGACAACTTTAATAGCATTAATGTTGTAAGTCTGAAAATTAAACCATGCTTATTTTTGTTGTACACTATGCTTATTTTGTTGTAAGTCTAAAAATTTTATGCATTGAAGTGTTGTAAACCATGCTTAATTTCTTGTGAGTCTTAAAATTTTGGAGAGAGAGACATCCATACTTTATATATATAACAGGGTACCCGTGCGTTGCAGCGGCGGGTACCCTGAAATAAAAATTTTCAATGGAATTAATAAAAATATCACGGGATGTCATTTCGACACCTAAATTTGCTTGGTCACAGCTTTGTGTATCGAGTCGAGTTTTATTGAGTCGAGTATTGGTCACAGGTTCATTTCTAGGTTAAGATAGAGGGTTGTACATTGTGTTTAAATGATTGTAATATTGGGTGTAGATGTGTTTTTAACGATATTAATGTAGAATGAGGGTTGTACATTGTGTTTAAATGATTGTAATATTGGGTGTAGGGATATTTTTAATGCTATTAATGTAGAATGAGGGTTGTACATTGTGTTTAAATGATTGTAATATTGGGTGTAGGGGCGTTTTTAATGTTATTAATATAGAATGAGGGTTGTACATTGTGTTTAAATGATTGTAATATTGGGTGTATGGGTGTTTTTAATGCTAGAGTATTAATGTAGAATGAGGGTTGTAAATTGTGTTCAAATTATTGTAATATCGGGTGTATGGATATTTTTAATGCTATTAATGTAGAATGAGGGTTGTACATTGTGTTTAAATGATTGTAATATTGGGTGTAGGGATTTTTTTAATGCTATTAATGTAGAATGAGGGTTGTACATTGTGTTTAAATAATTGTAATATTGGGTGTAGGGGTATTTTTAATGCTATTAATGTAGAATTCTAAGGAAAGTGGTCTGAATTTCGATTTATGTTAGTTTTTGTTGTACACAATGCTTTGGTTGTTGTAATTTTGAAAATGGGAAATGATTTGCACACTCTCAAAATTTATTGGGACACTCCATTCTGTGCAATAGACAGTTGTACTTTAAGTATAACATGCTTTAACTGCTAGTACATTTGAGTGTCCCAATAAGATTTGGGAGTGTGTCAATCACTTCCCTTTGAAAATTGCTTGCTTTAAAGTGTTGTAAACCATGCATAATTTTGTGTACATCTGAATTTTTTGGAGAGAGAGTCATTCCTCCATTATAAGTAGTATAGATAAGCAAACTTGTGACTTCTATAAACAAAACATTTGAATTCATGTGATCATTACTATCAAAACCTTGAATTCATGTAACGTAAGTTTAAAATCCTCGATTATAGGTGAATCCAAGTTAAATAAAATCTAGCACCAATTTAGTAAATGATCAATGGCCGGTGAACAAAGTAGGGCTGAGCATCGGTCTAAACTTGACCCGACCCGAACCAAACCGACAAAACCAAAAATCAAAAATCGTAAAAAACCTAAACCGAAACCGAACCGAATATGGTTGGTTCGGTTCGGTTTTGTGTCGGGTCTGTCGGTTCGGTTCGGTTCATGTGTGTTTGCGAGCATGGGCGGAGATAAAAGGGGGGCACAAGGGGCAGGTGCCCCCTTAGCGAAAAAATTGTAGCGTAAAATTTTGAAAATATTTAGCTTTTTTCGTAATTTGCCCCCCTAAGTACGAATTTATAGTGTAGTTTCTAAAATTTATCAAAGTGTGCCCCCTCGATAAAAAATTTCTGGCTCCGCCCCTGTTTGCGAGTGTTTTTGTCTGTTTTGGGCCGAACCGAACCGGCCCGAAGCCAAAAATCATGAATAACCAAAACCGAAACCGAACTGACGGGCGGTCGGGTTGGCTCGGTTCGGTCGGTTTTGTTGGTCCGTTTCGGTTTTGAACCATCCATGCTCATCCCTAGAACAAACTGTAATGTTCTTCTTGAATTTATAACAAATTGGAAGAATAACTAAAATTAAACTAAAGATTCAAGAACAAAGAATAGTTTTTAAGTGGTAGTTTTATTAGTTGAATGATTGAATGATTGAGAGAGGATCGGATTACAAGAGTGAAGAACTTAATTATAAAATAAAGACCGATTACAAACTAACACGACTTGAGTATTTAAACCCATAAAAGGCGCCAAAGTTAGTTTGGAAGTTTTTTGAGAGATGTTACATGCAACTTACGTGACCATCTCAAAGCTATGCACATGCCCCTCACGTGCCAACATTCATGCCCATAACATTCGACCCCTCTTTAAAAGACCCTTGACCTCAAAGGTAAATGTCAAGTTCACGGAACCTCTTTTGCATAGTAATAAGTAATTCCCAAGTTGCATCTTCTTAACTTCTGTTGATACAAAAGTTGGGCTTACCTTGTTTGGACTCCTGCTCTCGTACCAATTAGAACTTTAGTGCTTGTGAAACCTGCGCACTAAGAAAGCAAACAACACCGTTAAACTTATCGTGGGATTGTCTCCCACGATTAGACTCCGGCGTGAGAGTAAGTAATCGGTTTAGGGTTTAGTTGAAGAGTTAGGGATTGTGTAAATCATACCTTTTAATGAGAATATATGATTCTATATATAGGGCGCAGAAACCGTGTAGGTATCTTGCTCCTTACTCTTCGCACTCGTGGTGCTTATCCGGGGTAAGGATATCTATTCCGTAAATAGAAGATCCTTATCCTTTAATTACGCGTTTTGGTTGGGCTTTGGGCTTCGTGAGCCCAAGCCGTTGGTATTAATGGCCCAAGTTACTTATCATGATAGCCCACTCGTGGTGGGTTTGGGCTTAGTAATATCTATAATTTGGGCTCGTGGCCCAACTATAGGCTATACGTCATCATGTCCCCCCAGTCTAGTGTGCGCGGTGCGTAACCGCGGATACTAGACTAATGAACTTAGCGGCAAGCGTGGCGGGAAGAAATTGTATACTTCCTGCCCAAAAGGTAGGAACAATGTATCAAGTCCTAAAATATCCCAAAGGATGCTTCAAAAAATGGGGAGGCTATCCACGTGTGCCTCGATAGAAGGGGAAAAGTGCTTGTACCTTCCACCTCCCAGCCACACGTTTATGAGTGGGATCCACGTGGCATCCCATTTAGGGTTACTTGGCTTCTTATATAAATCACCGCCCCCTTTTCACTGTGTTTCACACAGTCAAACGTATTTTTCACCATTTGCACAATTCTAAAAGCTTTGTCTCTCTTCGATCCTCTGTTTTCATTAGGTAACTGCGTGTGCGCAATATTTTAGCAAACCTTATTTATAAAATGGTTGCTCAGTTACATGACTTCCGCTCTAAGTTGGATGAGGATGACGTACGTCAGTTTTCTTCTGACTTCTTCATTCCTCTCGACATCCATCCTGAAGCGCCAGATGTGGATACGTGTATTGCCGATTTCCCCGATGGGAAAATCGGTTTGTATACACGCTTTTTTGATTACACGAATTATCGCGTGCCCATTTCTGTCTTCTTGAGCAACATGCTCAATCATTACCAACTCCATATCTCACAGCTGCACTGTATAGGTGCGGCTAAGATATCAAATTTTGAGATCAATTGTCGGTTATTGGCTATCAATCTGACAGTTGACCTATTTCGTGCGTTGTACCACACCACGTGGTCGCACGGATGGGTTTCTTTTGCCAAACGCGCAGGGCGCCTTCAGTGCTATGAAGAGAAGGTTGATTCTTTAAGGCATTGGAGAGAGTACTTCTTTTGGGTAGACGATGTTGTATTTCCATCACGCTTTGAGTTTTATACTCAAAGGTCGTTGCCGAGGGATAAGCGTCCGATCCCTGGTTCTTACAGTGCCGCAGATGCGGACATAATTGATGCTAACCGCATTCCCATTAACTCCTATCCTGGGGAGTTCTTGGTTCATATGGGACTGAGCCGTAATTATTTTGATGGTGCGGACGAGGTTCCAACCTTCATCGATGAGAACAGCCAGGGTGGGTGCTCATCCTTTTACTGCCTCTATTAATGTAAGTATTTTACTTTTTTATCCCTTGAATAACTAACTTTGTTCTCTGTTATTTGTCTCTTGTCTATCGCAGAAATGGATTTGTTCGTTGTGGTGAAGCTGAAAGAACCCAAGCGCGTGACGGTGGGGGTGCGTCCCCTGAGGGAGGGTGAGCAGCCCATTTTGCAGGCCACGGCGGGGCACCTGACTGCGTTTGTGGCTGTTGAACATCAGGATTCTCCCCCTGCAGCTGTGCTTGTCGCGCCAGTGCAGGTTGTCCCTCCTACTGAGGAGAAGTCCCCTGTGGAGGAAGAGACGCATGTGGAGTCGTCCAACAGTGTGGAGATTGTGGAGGTTCATAGGGAGAAGCGCAAGGAAGCGTCTTCTGGTGGGTATGTTGGTACCTCCAAAAGGAGGCGCCGCTTGATTGGCGAGGATGAGTCAGATGCGCCGGATGAGATGTCGGCCACTAGCGCGCAGAAGAACCAGGACAGATCTCCACCACTTGTGTAAGTGTTTATGTTTGTAAATTTCTTTATTTGGCGTATTCGCGTATTGATTGCATCTTCTTCGTTTCATAGGGACCATGCTGCAGGGGGTGATGCGGCTTTTGCTGATCATGCCGCATCGCCTAAGGTTGCAGATGTAGAGGAGCCTTTGAAGGCTGTAGCGCAGATGTTTGCGCAGGAGTTAGTAGAGGAGCTTGTTGATGTTGCTGCTCGCCAGGCTGAGTTGGTCACTCAGCTGAAGGCGCGAACTGTTGTTCAGGGAGGTAGCCTCGCTCAGAGAGATGAGCAGATTGCGCAGCTCAAAGCGCAGTTGGCTGAGGCTCAGGCGGAGGTGTTGGCTGCCGATGAGCGCGCTAGGAAAGCGACTGAGGAGAAACTAGTAGTTTTGGCTGAGCTGCAGCGCGAACGTGGGGAGTCGCAGCAATATAAGGCTGACCTCGCCTGGGGGGTAAAATACCTGGAGGAGAAGAAGAACGAGCTCTGCAGTCGGCTTGCGCAATTTGGCAAGAAGGTAGAGGACTCTGTTGAGGCGCAGGAAGAGAAGCTGCGCAGGCTGAGTATAGAGTACGATGAGGAATTGTATCCTCATCTGATGTCGACCATTGCGGAGCGCAGGTACTTGTTGTACACTTCTTCTTTACTTCTTTTATAGTTTGTGTTTCTTTTCTAATGTCTTTCTCGTTGTTTTCGCAGGTGGTTGATCAGCCATGGCTTGCGCCTGGCTGCCGTGGGCACATTGGAGTCCCCAAAGGTCGTGAATGCCTTTGGGAGGGTGGTGGAGTGCTCCGTTGCTCGTGGCAAGGCACAAGCTGTGGAAGAGTTGGCTGAGGCGCAACTGCTCAAGGTTTCTCCCTCTGAGGTTCCTGAGTATAAAGTTGATGCCTACGACGAGCTTGTGCAGGCGATGGAAAAGATGAGGCTCTTTGAGCTTCCCCACATTGCGCAGCTGGAGCGCGACCAAGATTATCCCATTCGAGTAATTATGCAGGGATTAACACTTGGGAGGCATATAGACGAGAATGCAGAGGTTGAAGCTGATTTCTTCTTAAAGCCTGATGAGTCTCAACTGCAGGTTCCAGTGTTCACGCGCCCGCATGCCATCCTGAACCCCTTCGCACTTGAGACGGAGCTGCCACTGAAGGAAGTTTTAGAGCGTCATGCAGAGAGGGCGGCCAAGAAGAAAGGTCTTAAAGGAAAGGCCACTCTCTGCGGTGTGGGTGCTGCACATCTTCCCAGGTCGGACGGTGTTGCAGTCAGTGTGGCGACCGTGTCACAAAAAGATGCGTTGTTGTTGAGGAAGCTGCAGGAAACGGGAAGCTCAGCTGTGCCGGAGTCTTCCACGGAGCGTGTCCATAGTGTATAGATGTGTATAACTCGTAGTTATAGCTTTTGTAAAAACTCGTAGTTTTTAGTAAATAAAATTATTGAACTCTTTTTTGCACATATGTTGTTTTTGTACTTAGATTTTTCTTCGTCTTTATTTCGTGAAAGACTTATCTAAAGTAACAAACGTGCAAATAATATCTTGTATTTGAGCCAAGAATTTGTGCATTAAATTCGTAACTTAGGAAACGTTTGCGGTCCATAACCTTAACAAACGTGCTAGTAAATGTGTAGCGTACTACGTTTATCATTTTTGGTAACCAAGTGTCTTGGTTTATTAGTTCGTTTTATACTTGTTGTTGCGCATTCATTGTGAGATGCGTACTAAGATCATAGTCTTGTATGAAATTAGTGTACGAACTTAGGAGTCAGTTGTTTTGAATCCATGTGGTGGGGTGCAGCGTACTGCGAATTCCACTATGTAAGAATCAATTGTCTTGAGTCTAAGTTTTGTTAAACGCGCACAGTGTGCGATAAAGTGCATCCATCGTGGGATGTACTTGTGAACTTACTCCAACGTCTTGATAGTAAGGTGTTTAACAGGGATACGTGACCCGGTGTTGATGGGTTTGCAACCCTCTTACTCAACGAGTACTTTAGTAGGTTTACTCATCCTGTCTGCCCTCGTGTGGTCTTAATATGTGCATGCACGCCATGTAGGCAATAATATAAACAGAATTGAAACATAAATAAATAATGTAAACAATAATGTTGAATTGTGTTGTGGAGTTAGCTAGAAACCACAACGTTTTATTAATTGTTGCAAGTGCAAAAAGGACAATTTCCTAATAAAGAAAAAATAAATAAATAAATACACCAACATTTATTGAGCGCTTACTAAAGTGCAGATGTGTCAGTGTGTGGGCCGTGGCCTAAAGGTAGCATCTCTTGAGATTGCAAATGTTCCAGGTGCACGGTAGCTCGTGGCCTTTCAAGTCGCGCACTCTGTACGCACCGTCGCCTAATGCCTCTGTGACCTCGTAAGGCCCTTCCCACTTGGGTCCGAGCTTGCCCGTGTCTTCTGCGTGGCTTGCATCGTTGGCGCGGTATACAAAGTCCCCTGGTTTGAAAGAAGTGTTTTTGACTCGTGCATCAAAATACTTCTTCATCTTTGATTTAGCCTTTGCTTCGCAGATAGCCGCCCTTTCGCATCGTTCTTCCAACAGATCTAAGTCAATACGCCGTTCATCATCGTTTGTTGTGATGTTAACTTCCGATGTACGGATTGTTGGCATTCCAATTTCTGCTGGTATAACAGCTTCTGTCCCGTAGACAAGAGAAAAAGGTGTATCGCCGTTGCTGACTTTGATTTCTGTGCGACGGGCCCACAAAACATGCGATAGTTCGTCCACCCATCTTCCTTTATGTCTATCCAAGCGCGCCTTAATTCCTTCACCCAGGCTACGATTCGCGCGTTCTACTAATCCATTTGTTTGTGGATGTTTAACTGATGCGAAGTGCTGTGTGATGTGTAACTGCGCGCACCAATCTTTGAATGGATTATCACAGAATTGTTTTCCGTTGTCCGAAATAATTTCTCCAGGTAGGCCAAAGCGGCATACGATGTTATCCCAAACGAATCGTTTGACCTGGTTACCTGTGATACTTGCTACTGCTTTTGCCTCGATCCATTTGGTGAAGTAGTCAATGGCGACAATGAGGAACTTGAGTCCTCCTGCTGCGACTGGAAAGGGTCCAGCAATATCAATTCCCCATTTTTGGAATGGCCATGGTGAGGTGATGGGTGTTAGCTCATGTTGTGGTCGACGCGGAATGGGTCTATGGACTTGGCAGTCATTGCATCTTCTAATCATGTCTCGCGCGTCGCGGTGCATGGTAGGCCAATAGTACCTGGATCGCAAAGCGCGCGCTACAACAGACCGTGGTCCTGAGTGCATGCTGCAAGATCCAGCGTGGATTTCTCGGAGTACGTAATCTGCTTGAAGAGGTCCGACGCACCTGAGCCATGGTTGTAGGAATGAACGCCGATATAGGATACCATCTCGAAGTTCGAATCTCTGCGCTGTGCGCCGTATCCGTCGAGCGTCCTTTTGTTCCTGAGGGAGTGTTCCCTTGCTAATAAAATCCATGATGGGTGTCATCCATGTGGGATTTTCTTCTTCTATTACTGTGGATACTTCCATCTCGGAGATGGATTTGTTCTTCAAGTTTTCCACCAATACCTGTTTTGACAGGTGTGCAAAGCTTGTGGATGCGATTTTACTTAGTGCATCTGCTTTTTTATTTTCTCCTCGTGGGATTTGTTTAATGGAGAACTTGTCAAAATTCTTGATCAAGGATTTGGCTTTGTCGAGGTATTGAATCATGTGTTCTTCTTGAGCCACATACTCGCCTAACACGTGGTTAGCTACTAATCGTGAATCCACATTAGCTTCTAGGTTGCGTACACCCATTTGATTTGCTATGCGTAGTCCAGCCAGTAATGCTTCATATTCTGCCTCATTGTTTGTGGCTATGAATTCAAAGCGTAGTGCGTAAGTGTGCTCTGTTCCATCTGGGCTGGTAAGGATAAGGCCTGCGCCTGATCCTTCTGCGCACGAGGATCCATCTGTGAATAGAACCCATGGCTCTTGTAGTGGTATGTTAACCGTTGGTGATGGAGTATCAGCATCTGGTTTCTCGATAATGAAATCAGCCAATATCTGTCCCTTGATCGCAGTGCGAGGTCTGTAAGAAATGTTATGCTCACTTAATAACACGCTCCACTTTTGTAGCCGCCCTGATGCATCAGGTTTAGAGATAACCTGCTTGATGGGTTGGTCTGTAATTACGGCTATTGGATGCGCTTGGAAGTACCTGCGCAGTCTCTTAGCCGCAAATACTAAAGCCAGGACCAGTTTCTCCATAGCGGTGTAGTTAGTCTATGTCTTCTTGAGGGCTTTGCTTACGAAGTATATAGGTGTTTGAACAGAGTTTCTGTCTGTCAGTAGCACCGCGCTGACTGCTCCATGCGTCGCTGAAAGATACATGATCAATTCTTCCCCTTGTCGGGGTGCGACAAGCTTTGGTAGCTCTGCTAAGTTTTGTTTTAGGTGCTGGAAAGCTTCTTCCGCTTCTGTAGTCCATCAAAAATCTCCCTTCTTTGTACACTTCGTGAGTGTTTTAAAGAGGGGAAGTGATTTGTCCGCTGATTTGGACAGGAATCGATTCAGTCCGGCTAATTTGCCGTTTAGTGACTGGACTTCTTTTAGTGTGCGCGGTGAAGGTAGTTCGATGACCGCTCTTGTTTTTTCTGGACACGGTTTAATTCCATCGGGTTCTATTAGGTATCCAAGAAACATGCCTTCTGTTGCTCCAAAAGTGCACTTCTTGGGATTCAACTTCATGTTTATTCTTCCTAATGTCTTAAACGTCTCCTCTATGTCACGCACCAATTCTTCTTCGGTATGGCTTTTTATGACAAGGTCATCAACATAGACCTCCAAATTGCGGTCCACTTGTTTCTCGAATGCGTTGTCCACTAACCGTTGGTATGTGGCTCCTGTATTTTTTAAGCCAAAGGGCATTTTTGTGTAGCAATACACCCCTTGACTCGTGTGGAAGGCTGTTTTTTCTTCATCCTCCTTGGCCATTTGAATTTGATGGTATCCTTTGTATGCGTCTAGGAAGCATTTGAAGGGATACCCGCACAAGGATTCTACTTTCCAATCGATTTCTGGTAGCGGATAGCAGTCTTGTGGACATGCTTTGTTGAGATCGGTGAAGTCCACGCACATTCTCCAGCTACCCTCGCTTTTCTTTACCATTACTGGGTTGGAAAGCCAATCGTGGTAATAGACTTCTCACATGATCCCTGCGTCTACGAGCTTGTGGACTTCCTCTAGGATAGCTTTTGCGCGTTCTGGAGCTTGGCCACGTTTTTTCTGCCGTATTGGAGGATATCCTTGTCAGATTTCAAGTTTGTGTTCCGTGATGGCTCTTGGCACTCCGGTCATGTGTTTGGGTTCCCATGCGAAGATGTTTAGGTTCTTTTGCAATAATGCGCACACAGCTGTTCTGCCCTTGTCGGACAGTGATCCCCCAATTGATATCTCTTGGTCAGGATAATCTGGGTGGATTGCAACTTTTAGGTTTGTTACCTTGGTTGTGTGCTGTTCTGGAACACGCGGAACTTCATCTGTCACTATGTTACATTCTCGTGGAGATGCGGTAGTGTTGTAGAGGGTAACGATTCCTCCTTCCACTGGGAACTTAAGCATCCCATGCGCTGTGGATGGAACTGCGCGCATGGCTGATATCCCTGGTCTCCCGATGATGCCATTGTACGACGAGGGGGACCTGATTACCATGAAGTTCATCCAGGCTGTGGTGGAATGGTATTCATTACCGATTACCACAAGTATGCGTAATTGTCCCATGGGCCAAATCTTTTCGCCTGTGAATCCAGTTAGCGACGTTGTGGCCGGAATTAACTGGTTTTGTATCTCAGGCTTTAGCCTTTTGAAGCAGTGTTCGTACATGATGTCCGCAGACGCTCCTCCACCGACATACATGCGGTGGATCTCGTGACCTCCCGCCTGTATCTCGATGGTGAGTGGTTCTATTACTGCGTTGTCCGCAGTGAGGGTGGGGAAAGAGATATGGTTTCCTTTGGAAAATCTTTGGCTGACTTTTTATTTCGTATTTCGTTGCCATGATTGTATCATGTATATCGTATCAGCCTTATTTTTTGGTATCTCTTTTTTGGCCCCATTTCTTTGTCTATCTTTCCCTTCTTTGATGTTTTTAACGAGGTGGTCCATCTTTCCTTCTCTTACTAATTTATCAATTAGCTGACGTAGTTGAACGCACTCGTTAGTAGTGTGACCCTTCTGTCCATGGTATTCGCAATATCCTCCTCCGATGCGCTTTTCTTCTGGGGTTATCATGGGTGGAGGTTTTGGAAAATTTGCTCCCTCTGTCGCGAATATTTCCTTAGGGGTTTTTGTGAGTGGGACGTACTTGTCGTTATCCCTTCCACTACTTTGGTTGCGGTAGTTCCTGTTGCGGTTGCCACTTTGGTCGTTGGATTGTCCCCTTGACTGTTCTTGTGGTTTAAAGGTTGAGTAACCTTTTTTGCTGTCTCCCGCTGCCGCTTCCCCTTGGATGAAGGATCTGGTGCGCTTTGTTAGCTCATCAAAGCTTTGGGGTACTTTATCATTTAGCTTCCGTATCAGCTCTGGATTATTGATCCCGTTCATGAACCCTGAGATTTTTAATACCTCGGGGCATGCCTTGACTTGCATGCATTCATCCTTGAAGCGCTCCATGTAAGCGCTTGTGGCTTCCCCTTGGCGCTGTTTTACTCTGGCTAGTTCCACAGGGTTCTTTGCGCACTTCTTTCGTTGCGTGAAATTTAGGCGGAATGCTTTCCGCAGCTCTTCAAACCCATTTGTGCTTCGTCGTGGAAGCTTGCTGAACCATGTTCGCGCATTCCCCACTAAGGTAGAGTTGAACATATGGCACCACACAGGTTGTGGCCAGTTTTCGATAGCAGCCGCTGACTCGAAAATTTTTGGGTGATCATCAGGATCACCCGTGCCATCGTATGTTTTAACATTGGTGGGCATGCGCCTTTTCTTGTCATCTGAGAAATCGCTTATGCGTCGCGTAAACGCATCAACCTTTTGGCGACGCCAAGGAAGGGAAATATCCTCGTCCTCGTCGTACCGACGTCGGTTCTTAGATTTCCAGTGTCCCGTCTCTCTGTCCTCGTTGTCCGAGGAGCTGCTTGAGGGGGAGTTGTTTCTCCTGTGGCGCTTGCGCCGTTTTTCCTCGGAGTCCGAATTTGAAGGACTTGTACTTGGGGAATAGTGTTTCCCCAGTCTATCTTGGATTCTTCTGCTTCCTGACCTTGAGGTGCTTATGCTTGGTGAGCGTTGTCGTCCAAGCCTATCTTGTATCCTGCGGCTACCAAGCCTAGCATGGACACTGGTGTGCCTCGCGTTGTCTTCGTAATCCTCCGAGTATTGAGAATTAGATGCAGTACCAAGTCTGTCATGGACGTTGGTGCGCCTCTCATTGTTTTTGCGCTCATGGTGGCGCGGTGGAGATTTTTCTTGGTTAAAGTTTAGCCGATTTTGCAGGTTGCGGCTTGACCTTTTCCTTGCCTCCTCTTGCATGAGACTAGTTAAAGTCTCATAATGTTGGGACACGAAATCGTTTAACGTTACCTCAGGTGCATCCTCTTCTACTGCAAGGATGTCCGTCTCCGCATGAGGTTCCCTCTCTCTATTAGGTGCTCCTGGTGGCACAGTGTTGTCCACTATGGATGCCACATGGTGGGGAGTGGTAAAGAAAGTGCGCTGAATGTCCTCAGTGCTTGAGACTACGGTAGTAGTTCGGGTTGTCCCCAAGGGTAATTCTACCGCGGTAAGGATTGGAGTTACATTCGACTCACGATGACTAGGCGCACTGGTTGTTCCAGAGGTCGGTTTAGGAGTCGAATCTTGATGCTTCTTCCTATGTGAATCATCACGTGTCTTCTCCGGCTGCGGAGTCCGCTGGCCTGAGTTCTTGTTTTTCGGCATTCTGGTCTTGAGTTCTTAGTGTAGGGTCCCACGGATGGCGCCACTTGTTGATACAAAAGTTGGGCTTACCTTGTTTGGACTCCTGCTCTCGTACCAATTAGAACTTTAGTGCTTGTGAAACCTGCGCACTAAGAAAGCAAACAACACCGTTAGACTTATCGTGGGATTGTCTCCCACGATTAGACTCCGGCGTGAGAGTAAGTAATCGGTTTAGGGTTTAGTTGAAGAGTTAGGGATTGTGTAAATCGTACCTTTTAATGAGAATATATGATTCTATATATAGGGCGCAGAAACCGTGTAGGTATCTTGCTCCTTACTCTTCGCACTCGTGGTGCTTATCCGGGGTAAGGATATCTATTCCGTAAATAGAAGATCATTATCCTTTAATTACGTGTTTTGGTTGGGCTTTGGGCTTCGTGAGCCCAAGCCGTTGGTATTAATGGCCCAAGTTACTTATCATGATAGCCCACTCGTGGTGGGTTTGGGCTTAGTAATGTCTATAATTTGGGCTCGTGGCCCAACTATAGGCTATACGTCATCAACTTCCATTAGACTATTGGACCAGCCCATATACCACAGCTTTATTCCTTTGTTTGGCTAATTTCTTGTCTAAGAGTTTGAATGGAGTAGTTGCTATCAATTCTTCTACATCACACATTGGGAAGGTTCCCATAACCAAGTCTTTAGAATGACATTTCTTGAGTTAAGAAACATGGAAGACTGGATGCACTTGGACCATTAGTGAAAGTTCCAGTTTATATGCCACTATCCAAATCCTTTCCAACACTTTGAATAGGCCATAAAACTTAGCAGACAACTTGTGTTGCTTTTTTCCCCTTATAGTCAATTGCCTGTAGGGTTGTAACTTTAAATACACCCAATCTTCTACTGCAAACTCTCCATCTTTCTATCTACATAAGCTTTCATTGTGTCCTGAGTAGTCTTCAAACTAAACTTTAGCATAGTAATGATCTATTCGATGGCCTGCAAGGTCCTATCTACCAATTCCACTAAGCTATCTTTAGAAACATAAGGAATACAAATAGGAGCTGGTTGTCAATACAACACTTCAAAAGGTGTAGTATTTATAAAATTTTGAAAATTGGTATTGTACCAATATTCAGCCAAAGGTAACCATTTCATCCATTCCTTAGGCCTTTCACCAGTCATACATCTCAAATAAGTTTCCAAACATTTGTTGACAGCATCAGTATGCCCATCACGTTGTGGATGATAGGTTGTGGACAAGCACAACTGAACCTTGAGCACCTTAAACAATGACTGCCAAACCATGCTAATGAACACTTTCTCCATGTCACTAACAATAGTAGAATGTAGCTCATGTAACTTATATACATTATCAAGGAAATCCTGAGCTACTTGTGTAGTAGTAAAAGGATGACTTAGTGGGATTAAATGACCATACTTACTTAGCATGTCCACCACTACCATGATAATTGTTTTTCCCTGAGAAACTGGTAATGCTTCAATAAAGTAAATGCCTTGCCACACTCTATTGGGTATAGGAAGAGGTTGTAGAAGTCCTGGATAAGTTGCCAAGTCTGACTTATTTCTTTGACACACATTACACAAGTGAATCTGCTGTTTAACCATTTTCCTAAGTCCTTTCCAATAGAAATATGCACTAAGTCTTTTCAAGGTTACTTGTACCCTAGAATGTCATCCAATTGCAGAATTGTGAAAGTGATCAACCAACATTAATCTCATAGCTTCATTGTTTCCCACCACTAACTTCCCTTTTCTCCTTAATTCATTAGCAGTCCATGCGTATTTTGAGTTGTAATCAGTGCCTTATTTTAATCCTTCCATTACAGACTTTAAAACATGATCATTGGACCAAGTAGTCTTAACAGAATCCACCAATTCATTAGTATCAACAAATAACAAAATTTGAAAAAATTGTCCTTGCTGGTGCATTCTTGATAAAGCATCTGCTGCAATATTCTTGTTTCCCTTCTTATACTCAATTTCGTAATCAAACTCTAATAGCTTAGGTAGCCACTTGGATTAAAAAGGTGTTGTGATCCTTTGGTCTAGGACATACTTGAGGCTAAAGTGATTAGTCTTTATTTTAAAATGGTTGTCCAATAGGTATCCCCTCCACTTTTGTAAAGCCAAAACCACTGCTAGCAACTCCTTCTCATAAGCTGATAGGGACGGGTGTTTAGGAGCTAATGTCTTGCTTAAGTAAGAAATTGGATGACCCTTTTGTTGTAGTATTGAACTAGATGCATTTGTTTCTATAATGAACTCCACTTCAAAATTTGGCAAGGCTAACACTAGAAACTGCTCCCTGGCTTGTTGCAATTCTTTGAAGACTGTAGTAGCTTGCTAATATCACTAGAAGGCATTCTTCTTTAGTAAGGCAATTAAGGGTTGGGTGATTGTTGCATATCCTTACATAAACTTCTTATAATACCATGTGAGACCCCCTTAGTTGCTTCACATTGATTGAAATTGGTCACTCTAGCATAGCTTTGATCTTATTAGGGTCTGTAGTTACTCCTTGACTGTAAATAATATGTCCCAAATACTCAAGTTGAGTTGTGCCGAACACACACGTACTCTGCTTTGCATACAGAGTGTGTTCCCTTATTACTTCCAGTATTTTCCTCAAATGCACCAAGTGATCTACAATGGAAGAGCTATAGACTAGAATATCATCAAATAACACCAAGGTAAAGTTCCTTAGGAATGGTCTAAAAACATTGTTCATCAAAGCTTGAAAAGTAGATGAAGCATTAGTGAGGCCAAAAGGCATAATTAGAAACTCATAATGTCCATCATGGGTTTTGAAGGCTGTCTTATAGATATCTTCCTCACACATCCTTATTTGATGATAACCAGACCTGAATCCAACTTGGAAAACGCCTTTGAACCAAACAATTTATCAACTAATTCTTCTATGACAAGGATGGGAAATTTGTCTTTGATAGTTTGTTGGTTTAATTACCTATAGTCAATGCACATCCTCCATGTACCATCCTTCTTTTTAACTATTACAATAGGTGAAGAAAAAGGGTTATTGCTCTGCCTTATAACCCGTGGGTCTAACAACTCTTCGATCATTGCCTTAATTGTATCTTTTTGTGCAGGAGGGTATCTACGATGCATGAATTGACTGATGTTACTCCTTCATTCAAGGGTATCTTATGGTCAAAATTTATGTGTGGTGGTAGACATTTAGGGACAGCAAATACATCTTCATATTCATCCAACAACTCCTTGATTTCAGTTTGTATCTCACCATTATTACCTCTGATTTGCATCAAATTCAGTGAAATTGAAGGCCATACATAATACATTTCCTTTTCTTGGTTGACTGCTTGCTTCTGCAATTGTCTTCCTTGCAACCAATGGAGCTCACATTGTTTAGTTCCTTAAAATTACTTTCTTCCCATTGTACTTAAACTCCATTCTTAACTCTGAAAACTTGCATTTTATTTCCCCAAGAGTGGACAGAAATTGGATACCCAATACCATTTCACATGCACCCAATGGTAAAATCATAAATTTTGCCTCAATTGTTTCTCCTTGCAGTTTCCATTGAAAATATTTGCACTCATATTGGCTAACAAAATTAAGTACCACCAGCCACGCAAACTTGCAAAGGACAAGTATTTCTCATCTTGCAGTCCAAATATTTTGCTTTTTGTAGGTCTAAGAAGTTATGAGTACTTCCGATTTCAAATAAAATGTGAATTTGTTGCTTATTTACTTAACCTATCACTCTCATGGTGTGAAAAGTTGGTATTCCAGATAGGGCATTCAAATAGATTTGAGGTGTTTGATCTTGTACAAGTAAGCTACCCTCTTATGCCAAACACTCCTTTAAGTCTAACTCCTCTTCCTCACCATCTAATGCAGCTGAGACTTCTAATACAAACATTTGTCCACTGCATTTATAGCCTAGAACATATTTCTAATCGCAATAGAAACACTAATTCTTGACTCTTTTCTCATCAAATTCCTTCCTACTCAACTGTTTTCTCCCTTGATAAGCATTATTGGTCATTGTTTTTGAAATAGTGTTTGGAGGTGGTGGCAAGGCTAATAAAAGCTTATTATTTCCTCTATCGAAAATATCTCTTAAACCGTTAATCTTTAAACGGAAATAATTATATCATCGCAACGAGAATTTAATTATCTTTCTATAGACGGGCACTTTGATATACTTTTGCAAAAAAATCATTTTTTTCACGTTTTTTCATTTTTTTCTTTTTTCTTCGTTGTTAAAACTTGCATAAGAAATCACATGTGATTAAATGATAAAGGATATATTTGGTACCTTTTCAAGGGGTCATTTAAGCCTAAAATCGTGTTTGTATGATTAAATATTGCCTAAATCATTTTCTTTTTGCATTTTAGGTACTTGGGACGAGAATTCTGGAATTTGGAGCTTTTTGGACATTTTGGGCGAAAAAAGTGAAGAAAACAACAAAGTCGCGAAAAAACCTTTTAGGAAAGAAGACCTGACAGCGTCACGTTATGCCTTGTGATGTCGTCACCCTTTAATCTTGAAGCTAGAAGAATCTAAACATGACGCTTCAGAAACCTTTGGTGATTTTACACCTGACGGCATCAGGTGTAATTGGAAGAAGGGCGTCTCGTGTTAAAGTTGTTAGAGACGGCTCAGAAAGCTTAAGGAAGGACGGCGTCAGAAGACTAAGAGCGACGGCGTCAGAAGGTCGACTTACACAAGAAGAAACCCTAATCACGGCAGTCTGACGGCATCAGGATCCATAACCTGACGTCGTCAGCTTTGTAAATCTATATATATTTTTTAATTTTTCATTCATTAATTTGACACTTTGGAGACCTAAACCCTTGACGAATTTTACGGCTTTTGTAAGGCTTTCACAGCCTCTTTTCTTCCATGTTTAATTGAAGTTAAGTATACTTTTAATCATTCAATATGTTTATGTGTTGTTTGATTACATGTTTATCTTCTCTTCTCTTTTACATGCTAGTTTAAGTTACTTAGTGTTTGTTTAGATCTAATGAAACCTAATTATTGATTATTGTTGCGTATTTTATTGTTTAGTTGATTGATTCACGTTATGCTAAGAAAACTGGCTGACCTCCTTTATGTAACTAGCTTGAACATCTTAGAAAACGTAACCATGTGTGCAATATAGGTTTTTCTCGTTGTATTTAATGCATGAGTTGATGTTGATGATCCTATGATTGCGTAATTAACTTACGGTTGTAGGTGAAATTGATATTCATAGAGTTGGGGAATTTAGCACGGCCCCACGACTGGTATTAAGGAATACATCGCTTCAACTAAAATAATTGCACTGTGACATTCAACAATTCAATAAAAGATAACTAGGGAGTAATTCACATGTGACAAAAAAAAGTTTCCGAAAAAAAAAATTCACATGTGACGAGAAAAAGTTTCCAAAAAAAATCAGAAAAAAATTCAAAAAGAAATCCAAAAAAACGGACGAAAAATAAAATTCAAAAAATAAAATTTTAAATTATAAACGCTGTTAGTTTAAAGGATGGGCGTTGCAACAATCGTTAGCCAAAAGGGCTAACGTGTAACTGCTAACTGAACTCACTTAACGCCGGTTAAAATGGAAGACCAAAAGCGAACGTAACAGTGCAAAATACAGACGATTGCACTTAATGAACCACAAGAACAAAAATAGCAATATGACCAAACCACAGGGATGGTTTTTACAATTTACTCACTCTAGATAGATGGGACAAAAGTCATTGCATAATCATACCATCCAAGAACCTTCAACCTGACAATCCAAAATATCAAATCTCTAATCAAGTACCTTTACCAAGTATCCACATTGAGATTGGTTTAGATGTCTCATGGCAAAGAAAGTGAATAGACATTGAAAGTCTTCTTTAGCATATTTTTTAAAAACTTTTTACCCTAGCTTAACAAACCATAACAAAAACAAAGTAATTAGGGTTTAGGGTTTAGGATTCACATGTGATGAAAAAAAGTTTCTGTTGGAACACGAAAAGTGTAAATCATTTGTTAGGGACTTCTATTTATATTTTATCATAGTATAGGGTATGTTGTGTAATATTAGTTGTATGCGACACAAGTTTACCATCGCGGAACTTATATATCCGCGATGGAGGCTTAGCTAAACGTTGGGTAAAAATACCCCCTACCTCATGGGTTATGAGGTGTGTATTCTATGTTCTGGCAATGCGAGACTTTTGTTATCTCTCTCTTCTCTCTAAAGTGCTCACACGTACTTTACATATTTAGATTAGTTGTAGACGTGATATTATTGGTACAACAATTGGTATCAAGAGCCAAATATGAATCGTTATTTCTTGTAGTGATTGTTTTAGTATTGTTTAATCTTCTCTTGTCTTTAGAAGCTTTGTTTTTCTTAGTATTCTTCACTTTCTCTCTCTAAAATAGCTTATGCTTCATACGTAGTGATTAGATTACTCATTTACGTGGTTAATCTTGTTATACGTATGTTAGGATAACTTATTTCTAAAAAAGAAAGAGTTTTTCATCATTATATTCATAGTTTCTAAGTATTTAGTGAAGATCTAGGCTGATTTTTGTGGTTTTAAGGGTTTTTGAATAAGTGTACTTTTTGCTCGTAAAAGTAGGGGTTAAGATTTTATTCGCATTGTTTTGCTCGCATCGCAAGGGTTTAGGCTTCGATATAAGGGTTGTGGATTCCACGATAATTGTCTGTGATAAGAGCTTGTGTGATATGAAAGAATTGGCTCCGATACTTTCTCTGCGAAAGTTTTTGTTACCCACTATTTACGAAAGAAAACTCTGCTCGGATCGCATTGGACTTTTGCGATAGCTTTTGTATATGTGTGATACTTCTAAGACTCTGCGACATTGCATTTTACGAGACTTACTGTTACCCACCTTTTACGAAAGAAAACTCTGCCCAATTTTCACCAGAAGCTGCGATAGTTACTGTTGATGAGACTCTATTGCGATACTTTGAACTAAAGAATTTTATAATTTAACAAATCCTTCAAAAAGATTTAAAATTTGTAAAAGACTTTGATCATACTCATTGCACTAGATCAATTCTCAAAACATTCAACCATCACAACTCAAACAAACTAAAACACCTCACTCAGAACAACATCTCATATCAAAGATCCATTATCACAATGTCTACTACTCAAGATGCATTGGCTGCAGGGAGTGATGCTAGTCATAGGGGTGTCATATGGGTCGACCCGACCCGACCCGAACCCGATAAGGCCTTATAGGGTCGGGTTGATTCGGGTCCAATATACCTTATCGGGTTATCGGGTCAACCCGATAAACCCGATAGCCTTATAGGGTCGGGTTGCGGGTCTTAATTATTTCGTTATCGGGTTATCGGGTTGACCCGATAAGCTATAATAACCCATTAAAAGTTTTATAATTTTTGAACTAAACCCGATAACCCGAACTCGATAACCCGAACCCGATAAACCCGATAACCCGATAGACCCGAACCCGATAACCCGATTCCTTATCAGATCGGGTTGCGGGTTAATTTTTATTTTTCGAAAACCCGATAGACCCGACCCGATAGAGGCTTATCGGGTCGGGTTGACCCGAATGACACCCCTAATGCTAGACCTCCCATGTTATATCGGGGAAACTATGTTCAATGGTCTTCAAGGTTCATGAATGTTATTATGGGCTACAAAGAACGTAAGTTGTTGATTAACTCCATCAAGAATGGACCGTATGTAATGAAGGAAATTCCTGATACTGCTAATGAGGGTAAGACACGACTACAAACTGAAGATGACTTAAGTCCAACTGAACTTGCTCAATTTGAAGCTGACATCCGTGCCAAAAACTTAATTCTGTATGGACTAAGCAATGCCATTTACAATGCCATTGATAGCAATCTTACTGCACATGATCTCTGGAAAGCCTTGGAGAAATTAATGCAAGGTGCAGACGTCGGTACTCAGACTCAACAAACTCTAGCTTTATGGAATTACCAATCCTTCAAGCAACTTCCAGAAGAAAGTCTTGAAGATGCTTACATTCGATTCAACAAACTTAACAATGAAATGAACCGTCATAACCTTAAGCGATCAAACATTGAACACAATACCATGTTTCTCACAAACCTTCAACCAGAATGGAGACGCTTCACTATTGCTATCAGACAAAACCAACACTTAACTGCCAAAGATATCAACAACTTGTTTGATTTGCTGAAGCATAATCAGGTTGAAGTCAATGACATTCTTGATCAAAAACGTACATGGCCTTACAGGGAATAAAAAAAAACAGCCCTCAAAAAGGCAAGACACTTGTGCAGTGTCCTCTGCAGTAATTTTCACATAAATTTATTAATGGTTAGTCTCATAGGTTTGTGAATTTATAAAAATCTTATTTATTATCAAAAATTGTTCCAAACGTTGACAAAAAATTGTAACGTTACGAGTTTAGACGTTTTGTCTTCATTTTTGTGATCCTTTTTATGCTCAATTAATTGAACCAACTTTTTGCTATTTTCAAGTTAAATTCACATATATACGAATAATGTTTTCGTGCTTCAAAGGTCTACATTATAATGGTTGCACAGGGCCTCCAAAAATAACGGGACGGCCCTGCGGGTACACTAACAAAAACGGATGAACAGTGGTTCAAATAGTGATTCAACGGGGCTCAAACCAATAGGAGGACGTTTTTTGCAAAACGAAAAAACTGGGCTTTTAAATATAGTATAATATCTGCATAACAATAATAATAATTTAAGTAAACCAAACACTTCAAAACAAATAAATTCAGATATAACCCAGAAAAATAAAAAGTATATCTATAACAGAGCTGACAATACAATCAATAATAACATATAAAAACCCGAACTTTATACAACTTAAGGAGCTCACCGCTGCTATCATAAGGTTCATAAGCCATAGCCAGCTTGCAAGAAACAAATCCGAAAAGTTTCCCAAAATCTGCCAACTTATGATCAACACATTGAGAAAATTTGTTCTAGTATGTTGTTGTTGACCAACTACATGATTGGCAGTTACACAATATTGATGTCACAACATTTGTTTCGTTGACTTTTAATTAGCCACCTTCCACATTTTGCCATTTTAATGTTTTGAAATTGATATATTGTAAATTGTTGCTAAGATTTACTACTATATATTGTTCAGAGTTTGATTAAATAATAATCAAGTTCTTTAACTTAAGTAACTCATTTTGTAAAGGTTTAACAAGTCAAATACTTGGTCAAGTTAGCCACTGAACTCAAAGCAACCTTCACATACATTCCCGAAAAGTAGTATAAAGCTTCAAAAACTAGACCAAGAAGATGTATTATGTGTGGTACTGGGGGTGGCAATCTTTTCGGTATGGACCTTCGGCAACAAATGCCGTTTGGCATCATGAAAACCACCTCTTCGGCATGCCAAATTCGGTGATCCATGCCGAATCGGCATGGTCATGTTCCCCATAATTTTCGAACGTTGCAAATTAAATGTAATGTGTTGGTATGGTGAATTATGAATGCCACTAAAAAATGAACGTGAGGTATGGTAAATTATGAAATATGTTGGCAATATGTTATTGGCAAGGTTGCCACCCCTAAACTCTTTCAAACACAGGTGATAACTGTGCACAGATATCAAAAACGTAGATACTAAAGCTTATTTGAAATGGCAACAGCTCAAGCCAATCATTTTTGGATGATTAAGAAAGTTGTGAAATCATCAGGGTAGTGGCAGTGGTTGCGGTTTGGCCACCGGTTTGCCCTAAACCGCCGGGGAACACCGCCGCCACCCCAGCGGTTTGGGTGAGCGGGGTATTTCACCTACGCGGTTTGAAGAAAAGTATACGTTGGAAAATGAACGTTGGAGCTAAAAAACAAAAACAAAAACAAAAACAAAAACAAAAAAAAAAAAAAAAAAAAAAAAAAAGACGTTGGCCATTTGAATGTGGAACAAAAAATAAAATAAAATTTTCCTATAAATACTACACACAATACAAATAAACTACACCTATTCAAATACCACACACAATACAAATTACTACTAAATCCTCTATATTTCACACAATGTTTTCATCATCTTCTTCATCCGATGAGTTATATTATCCCGTCGAGTCTTCCGAACAAATTCATTCCACGGGTACTACGCTATCAACCTTTTTAGCCATGTACGATTCGATTGACGACACGACAACTTCTACCGAAACCTTGATTATTTTTGCAATGCGGTTATTGAATTATATGGTCGAGAGTTCTTACGTAAGCCGACATCCCATGACATTGCACGCTTATACGAGGCACATGAAGAACAGCATCACATTCCTGGAATGCTTGGTAGCATTGAGTGTACACATTTCGTTTGGCAAAATTGTCCTAGACATTTGAAAGGCCAATATAAGCGAGGTGATCACCAATACCCGGCTATTATGCTTGAATCCATCGCTTCATACGATTTGTGGATTTGGCATTCGTTTTTTGGTCCTCCCGGTGCAAACAACGATATCAATGTTTTGAATCAGTCTCCGTTGTATCTTACGGAGCGAAATGGAACGGCGCCAAACAGTTCATTTTCTGTAAATGGACGTCTTTACAAACGTAAATATTATCGATAAAATCTATCCTACATATTCTACGTTTGTTAAAGCATATAAGTATCCCACTGATCCGAAGGAAAAGAGATTCAAGAAGTTACAAGAGTCTGCAAGAAAAGATATCGAGCGAGCTTTTGGTCGTCTTAAGGCAAAATGGATGATATCCGTCCTATGACGGTCGAAAAGATTCGACAAATCATTAATACGTGTATCATATTGTGCAATATGATTTTAAAAGACGACGAGGAGGCAATATCACCGGTTCATATAATGGATCCGCCGGTCGAGCCAGTATATGACGATAGTGTACTACCGGAGTTACTCGACGAACAAATCCATTATCGTCTCCAATATGATCTTACGGAGCACGTTGAGGCTCAAAACTTAGCATACCTCGATGACTAGTTATTTCTTTTCTTTTTTTTACGTATTATGTAATTTTCTATTAATTATGTTTTTTTTCAAGTATTATGTATTTTTATTTTAATTATTAATGAAATATTATGTTTTTATTAAATTATTTATTTATGAAAATAAAAAATAAAAAAATAAAAAGTTGGTGGTTTGGGAGGTATGAAAAAAGTGACCATTGCACTAAAAAAGGGTTGGGATGTATGGAAAAAGTGTGAGTGATGTGGAATGATATTATTTGTGCGTTGAGAGGTATGAGTTTTTTTTGTAATGACCATTGTTACCACCCTCACATTCTTGGTTATTATTGTGCTTGCTTCTTGTTTCTACACATATGTAAAAACAAGTTTATTTAATTAAAGATCGAGTCACTCCGGTCCTGAGTTTTCTGTTGCCCTGGGCGAGACGATTGAAAGATGCCCTGTTAATTCTCGCAAACACACTATTTTCTAAAGTATGAGTTGCCCTATTCGATGTTGTATACGCCAAGTTATTGACATTTAACAATGTGTTGTATTTATCTACAGTTTGATATAATGTGTTTATGTATAATGTATTTATCACTACTTATAATGCAAATCTTTAAATTTAAAATTTCTTATATTTTGAGTAATGTGTAATGCTTAATATACCCAAGTTTAACTCAATGTAATTAATGCGGTTTAAATGACGAGTTTTTAAAGGGTTTTGCTAACAACAACCCGTTAAGCATTCCATAATTAAAAAATTGCCATTAAATGAACTAATATATTCCATAATTATACACATTTATTCGTTTTAAACATGGAATGTGATGTTAAACATGGCATGTTTGGTGTTCATTAATAGTTGATTTTTTTATATATGGAATGCTTAACTACAACCCATAGGGTTGTTGTTAGCAAAACTCATTTTGAAAATATCTTTGATTAAAAATGTTAACAAAATCCATCATTAAATTAATAATTAAATGTTGTTTGATCCTCACACATTTTTTTCACTTTTTTAGACTTTTATTTCCCTACAATGACTACAAATTAAACTCGTAAGTGTTGCATTAAGAGTCGTAAAAACACATAAGTTCGCAAGTATAAGTAATGGTATACAATGTTGTTTGCGCGAGTATTTGGGATTAATATTGTTAAACAAAAAACAAATCATTATAAAATATCATATCCGTGTATCTTCCAATTAGCATTGAATTAGTTAATTATCAACTTTGCAAAATTTCATTTACGAGATAAAAGAAATACAGTAAAACTTAACTCATAAAAAGGCTGAAATTTTGATAAAGTGTAAAGTTGGAAAAAGAAAACAATTTAACAAGAAGTTAAAAACTGTTGCACATGATTCAATTTTCCTATAATCACTCATTTAGTCACGTGATCTAAAGTTGTAAAGAAAAAGTCTTCCCTTCTCTCTTACATGGTCTTCGTCACTAGTTTTTTCCGATGAGAGTGTTCATTTCCGGCGAGATGTTTTCTTTTAAAATATTACTTTCTTCTCCATTTTTTTTTCATCTTCTTACATATTCTACCAGGCATCATTCTAACATTACAACACCATCTACATCACATAAAAACAATACACAAAACTAAAAATTTGATGCCCCCTTTGAGATGATGCCCTGGGCCGTCGCCCGCGCCGCCCATAGCCAGGGCCGGCCCTGAGTCACTAGAGAACAAATTCCACGCTAACAAGTTTATGAGGCTATAATTGTAACAACTAAACGACTTTAAGCACTGGTGCGTTTGGGTGTACTTGTTTGCTTAAATTGAATATAATCTCATATTGTGATACTTATTCGCTCATGGACGACATCAGGTATGATATTAAGATTCCCAAAAGTATAAGATCTCACCATGAGATAAGAAGACATACTTTTTTGCACATCTACAATGCATGTCATCTCAAAAAACATTACACATCATTCAAAAACCAGCAGCTGCACAAGACTAACAGATGGAAACCACAAACACTGAATCCATAACAAATGCCAACTACAAAGACTGGATCATGGAATGAAAAAGTACAAGGAATGAACTCGTAATACTCGACAAACAACATTGACCATTTAAGTAATAAACTATTTATTTTATAGTAACAGTTAAATTGCCTTGCAGGTTTGGTGTTATTAAAAGGGTGATTCTATAGAGTATATAGTAACAAACCATGTATCAGGCGATACTTACTTTGTTACTTGACAAGCAAAAATGCCACTCCAAAAAGAAGCTCAAATCTGCCAGTTAGACATCAAGTGGGTGTAACATAGATAATCTGATCCTAAACTAGCAATAACCAACGCCCAACTCATTTTTGCAATTCGAGTGAACCATATAGACGTATATTAGACTTTGCATCCAACATGAAAAATATAATAACACAAGAAAAGCCAATAGTCATTAATAGCATGGAGTCATAAGTTGAATCTGTGAACAGATATACAAGAACAAACATAGCAATAGCGGCAGAAAAACAAGTCCAGAAATCGTGATTTTCAAGTGTTCCCCTCCTATACCGACACTTCTCAAAACTTTCACAAAAACATGTATGTTTCTCAGGATAAAACTCAACACCAAACTTCTAGAAACCAGCCCATCCGGCAGGTTGGGTAGCCGACTTACTTTCTTTGGGTTTTGAGTCACCAAAACGCTGAGAATGATTTAAATTGGTGACAGGTGCCTTTACCTGAGAGCTGACAGTAGGAACCGCTGTAAAGCTATCGGCTTCAAAACCCCAATTAGTGTTGGCACCTGAAGCTGCTTCAGCAGCTTGCTTGTTTTGGTGGCCGTTCCTGGTTCTAACAGATTTAGAGCTGTTTGTGGTTAGAGTTGGAGTTGTAGAATCCTCTGGAAATGCCTGCCATGAGTTCTGGTCAGAGCTTGTAGGACTACTATCAAACAATCCCTTTTGTAGCTCCCCAAATGTTCCATCTTTCTGCTGCAGTTTATTAAACAAACACAGAACAAAAATTTATTAAGAGAATACAACAGAGTTAGAAGTTAGAACATACATTTTTTAGGCACACACAAAGTTGCCTATTTTATACATAGCACCAAATTAACATGAAAGTTGAAAATCCATTAAACGCTGGCACTTGATAATGCAAAATCCAAATGGACAAAGCTAAGTAGTTAGTAGACGTGGCAGAATGGGCAAATCAGGCAAAGGACGGACATGATATTTTCAAGCAGGTTAGATCAGGTCAATCAATTGTGTAGCCAATATGATTACCAAATCGTTTTATTGCAATAATAATCTTTTATCATGCAATAAAACTTTCAAAGTGTGTCCTTTTAGGCTATTTTTTTTATTTTATCCTTTTGACTTGTGAGAAATTAAATTAACCCGAGTTGACTCAAACATAACTAAAACTGTCACCTCTATATTTAAGATTATAGATATAATATTGAGTTCGCTATAAATATTATAAAAGGTTAGTATGATCTATAATGACTCTCCCTCCCATCTAAATGAATGCAATATTCAACTTACCAAATAACTTGACTGTAGTCAAATACAGTACTCAAATGTATTAAGTTTCAACAATGACAGATTAAAGAAAATTATGGTATCACTCCTTTTATTATTATTATTAGATTTCAAAGGCAATTCTTGAAAAATGAATAAGTTGCATTTAGTTTGGGAATCTTAAAAAATATACTTCTACGTTTAGTAACGAGCGTAGAGAGTAGATACTATTAAAAGAAAGTTCATAATATATCAGGGGGAAACAATAGAGTTGTCTGATCATGTGTCTTCCAAGAAATAATTCCCATATCTTAGAGCGCTCGGTATCGCAGGTGTTTAGTCATAACCAACATAAATCGTTTGAGATAACTATAGAACCCATACCAACTCATTAATCTACAAATGGCTCAAATTTGCAACCTCTAGAATACATGATCTGCAGGCTTGAGCACAAATTATAGAACACAAGTTGTGAACTGGAAATCGGATAACAGAATTGTGAAACTTTAATATACATTCACAATTACCACCTAGAGGGTTAGGTATGTATGCATGTATAACTATAAAAGAATATCAAAAGACATCAGCAGGGTGAAATGCGAAGTTGAGAACATTTACCTGCTGAGAGGGAGACTGGTTTTGGGATGCAGGAGAAGGGCTTTTTGAGGCACTTTTATTTGGTGATGGAGTTCTAGAAGCAAGGGTTTGCTTCAGCTCGTGTAGCTCTTGTCTCTGCGACCGGCAAATAGCAGATAGCTTTTCATACTTGGAACTTAGTTCACTTTTCTCCATATTAACCTGTGTCAGCTGTTCCCTCAACCTTTCTACCTCAGCCTCTAACTGATCTTCCTTTCTCGGATTTACATTACTCCTTCGAGGGCTAACTTTGTTACTGCCAAATTCAGTTGCAAAAGCATTAAAAGCATCAGCTGAATTTGCATTTGGACCATCCTGGAAGAAGTTCAATTCAAAGTCCTTTGAAGCGCCTGACTTTCCCTGCACAGATTTCTGCGAGGGGCGAGACTGAGCAGTTTCTTCTTTCGGAGGAATAGTTCTGTGTAATGAAAACCTCTCTGAACGACTCCTTTCAGACCCAGTTGGCTCTTCATCAAATTTAACTTTACTAAGCTCTTCACCAACAGACAAATCCTTAGCATGCTGAGTTGTCCAGAAAGCACCCATGGACCCGCCACTGCCACCAGTTCCCACTGGTTGAGGTGAATTTCGGGCTGATTCCGCAGCTGTTGGAGGAGGTGGTGGACTTCTGCGAGGCATTGGACTAGATTTATTTGCAGACTTTGGAACACCTGTTAAAACCACCATTAGCACCAAAATAATAAGTCGGATGCACAGTAAGCATAAGATTACAATGATATTACAGAATCTCTTCTTTCATAATATACATAATTATGAAAATACTTTTATATGAACCATTATATTCAGCCGATAATTCTTTGTAGATTTGTATTTTGTAAGAAACCAGATGAGGTTTTAGTTCTTCACCTTCATTCATGTCAGATTGAAGCATTTCAGGTGGCCTGTCTGGCAATGACTTCTGTAATCCTTCAGGTAATAGACCATTAACTCGAAACCACACCTGCATCAATAAAAAAAAGTAGCATTAGCGAAACACGGACACACATGGCCGCTATGTTCCATGCACACATATATTCTATAACTAACCTAAATTGATGGAGATGAATGTCCAATCAAGCAAATCTCTTGCCTGCGTGATGTCTGGTCTGGAATCTGGTGAAGATTGTAGCATGTCCCTAATGAGATTTGTGATGGATGGGCCGTACTTTGGCGATTCTGGAATGCGATAATTTCCATTCAGAACTTGTAGCTTTGATTCACCATCAAATGCAGACTTGAAATAACAAATGCGAAAGAGGAGACACCCAAGGGCCTGCATAAGATAGAAGTTCAGCATCAGTATGTTCACAGGACAGGACTAACCTCATTCTATAAGCAAATGCTACACTAAGTTGCTGGATCAATCATACAGACATACAGGGCCCAATCTACATACCCAAATATCAACTTTCTCGCTTATAACTTCTCTCAGGAGCAAGTCCCACATCTGAAACAAAAACAAAAGTTGAAGTGAATAAAACAATAAAGATCTTTACTTATTATTTTTTAGTAAGATACAAAAGTCCATTATTAAACCTCAGGTGATCGATATGCAGGAGTTGTGTGCTTCCTAATCGTGTCTTCTTCGATGCCCATTTCTTCTGGCCTCTCAAAACGTTTATGATTTGTTGAGGTACTACCAAAATCACATAACTTCCATAGTCCATCAGATCCAAGTAGAAGATTCTCTGCCTTCAGATCACTACACTTGCAATGTAAAATGATTACTAAGCCATTATGATAATGTTCTTCAATAAGCAAAGATACGGACAAAGAGGAATGATTATTATATTTACCGGTGAGCAATGGGTGGTGACTGACAGTGCATAGCAAAAACTGCGTTACAGATATCCCTGAACATCAAAAGTATCTGTTTCTCCTCAAAGAATCCAGCACCTCTGCTCTCCAGCACACTAACCATAGACTTGTCACAATATTTCATTACAAGAAGTGCTTCCTTCGTCCGCCCCATATCTAAGATAGTTTGGGCACATAGCGTAACGACATTGGGGTGTCCTTGAAGCGATTTCATAACACGTATTTCTTTCCTCACCAGCTCTAGAGATTCTTCATCATTACATATCATATGTTTTAATGCATACTGCTTTGAACCATTTAAAGCATCTTGAGCCAAGTATACACAAGAGAATCCGCCCTCAGCTATGACATTGCGAACATGAATTTTCAGATTGCCAACGTCAATCATACGACCTTCAAGCCCAGACTTCTCCTTAGGCATAAATTGCTTGATTCTCCACATATTTGACAGTGAAGAGATGAATCTGCATATTTTTCAAATTGTAAGTCACGTATTCCTAAAAGTAAATGTTAGCTTATGTGAATCAACAAGATACAAATTTAGGATCCTAATAATTTGAAACCACACATGGAACCATTATTGCGTCATTTACGAAGTACGCAATGAGATTTAACATGATACTTCATTCTAGTTATTCGACAATCAGAGTTTTAGAAGGTGGATTCCTCATACCTATACAGATGAAAAGAATGTTTGATTTAACAAAGTATGTATTATTCAGAAGTAAACCATATATTATCTTCCCTCACAATCCCATTTCACTCCAGTGTCCCACTGTACTCTACTACATTGGAAGCCGTTTCAGCAAGAACCTTCTCATAGCTTTCCATCACCATGTTACTGGTCACAATCTACTCTTATCCTTGGTGTCAAAGAGGCAATTCATTCCTTATCTTTCCCAGAGAATTGACCTAAACCAGCCTAGATTTTGCATCAAAATGTGACCTCGAGATGCCCATAATGGATTTATAATTAATACTCTTATTCTACTTGTCGAGACTAATTTCCTCTTATTCATAGAGTAAGTGCTCTGGATAACCCCAACATGCGGTGTATAAACTAATTTATGATATTATATACGAGCAAAAAAAACACGTTACACCATTATTTTCCCCATCTTACCAGAAGTAATACAACGGGGCTTGGAATTTCCATGTCCAAGTTGGGAACAGTATATTATAATGCTATAGCCTAGTACCAAAATCAGTTCATGAAACTTACAATATTCAAACGGTGAGGATTGCCTAATGCTACTACCAGTAACACTAGCAATCCTCCAAGCCTAATATAACAAACCTCAAAGTACAGAATATGTCTCCACCGTTACAAACTTGTAATCCAATTTCCTAAACCTAAATGCAGAACAAATTGAGTAGAACTTGCAGAGAGAAAAAGACAATAGAAATGAGCCCCACGATAAAAATTTATTAAGTTTTCAAACAATCAAATGGTGTGGTGGGTGAATGAGGGGCAGGTTTTACACCAGTTGAGTTGGTAGCGTATACAATTTATTATTTAACATCTCTCGCACAAAAGAAGGTTGTAACCGTAACCATAACCATAATGCAAACAAAAACTGATTAGACATTTACTTTAGTTTTTATGCACAAGGGTCACACATAAAGCTAGGGGTTCCCAACATACGGTTTAAAACTATATGACGTATCCAATACTAAGCATACAAAAACTTTTACTATAAATACTCGTAAGGATATCCATCCAGGAGTTCCCCCAATTGAAACCTCCCTCTCATCCGTTCAATTTATAAAAACGCTACATTTGGGCAGACAAATTCTTTAACGAAATTCGTCATCCTTACATTCATTCAATGCGTGATTTTAACCTCTGATCAATATTTTCCAGTCATCTAAGTCCAACAACTTGCATTGAAGACCACAAGTAAATTGTTCAACTAAACATTAATCATGTAAACATCTAAACATACTACCACCAACTAACACAGCAAAGAAAACCACGCCATAAAAATCAACATCTCAATACACAATTCACTCTGGTGCACATTATATCTCCTAATCATGCACGGATTCATTCGCATATTATCGCGATCTTAAAACAAACGCCATGGTAAACAAACACACAGTTCAAATGCAAATCTACAATATTCGATAACTTATATCGCATAAACAAGTATACAAAAACCTAGATCCAAACAAACTTCATACACTGCAACAATTTTAATCAAATGCATCGTTAAACAATCGAACAACACTAACAATTAACAGCTTAAGTTTATAATAAAATTAAAAAAAGAAAAATCGAACCTAATGAGAATATGAGATCAAATCGAAAGGATAATCAAGTTGATTGAGTGTGTAAGATCTGAGATTAAAAATAAGATGTATTATATATAAGTTAGGTTAAGTGTAAAATGAAATGATTTGTTTTAGGTTTTGATTTGATTTGTTACCTGATTTTAGGTGTGAAAGAGTTTTTTTTAGATCTTGATTTGATTTGTGGCTTTAAGAAGAAAGGGGAGGAAATTGCGTAAAAAGAAAAGATACTGTAGTTTGTTTGTGGTGGGCCGGCCAACAACTGTTGGAAATAGCGTGTGATTTCAACAAAATAGTGTTTTGCATGTATAGTCGAGTTTGATACTATTACCATTAATTATTACACTAGAGCGATATTCATTTTGTTTGTCACGTACTCACAATAGCATTTTATTTATAACAATTTACAGACAACTTTTTATGATACTAAGGTTGTGTTTCTTTATTCTCTCTTAATTAAGAGAGTGGGCATATAACATTTAACAATATTTTTTCTTAAGTAAAACCCACTAGTTTTTCTTTACTTCTTTTATATCCACAAGCCAAAAAATACTAATCTCTTCCCATTAAGATGTTAATATACATCTGGACCCCATTCCCCATACAAAAAAAAAAAAAAGAAATACCCCTTAAAACAAGTTTCATCTTTTATTTGTTTATTTTCTTTTTTTTTACCCATCTTTTTGTTCCCTATATATATCAACTACACTTTCATTTTCAATACACACTACTTTCAATCTCTCAATACACAAACGGTAAAATTTCTTATGGTTTGTTCTCTCTTGCATACCGCCAAAGAAATGAAAGCATATGTTCAAAAACAATGTGATGAAGATGACGTCGCTCGTCAAGAAAGCTATTATCGGCGTAACCAAGTTGTTTGACCAAGCATACGCGGCAAGACACGATTTGAGAAAACAATCTGCGGAATGCAAAGACATTCCGCAAGAAAGACGTGATGTGATTAACAAATTTTTGAAAGCCGGAGCCTCGAAAGATTAAGAGATTGAACAAAAGTTGTGGAAATGTATGCAAAAAATATAAGATATTATCAGTTACAAAATTCGTTGGATGCACAAAGACAACAAGTAGGATGAATAAAAGTTCAATATCGTATTCAAGTTTGTATCGTAATTTGTATTTTTATTTCAACAACACAGTCTACTTTGTTGTTTCAATGAATAAAAGTTCGTATTCTACATTGTATATTCGTACTCGAAAATAAATTTTCATTCATTTAAATAAAAATAGATATTACAATACGAAATTTAAAAAACAATACAAAAACACAATACTCCTATTTATTTTTTAAATGCACACAAACAAATTTAGAATTTATTTGTTGTTCCAATTTTTTCGCATTTCTAAACAAAGCATTATGCATCTCGTAATCAAAATCAGATTCTTGTTTCAAATAAGCGTCGATCAAAGCATGTTTCTCTTTCAGCATATGCTTTCCTCATATCATCTTTAGTTGTGCTTGAATTATCAAATTCTACGGCTAAGTTCGTAAGGGCTTGCTGAAGAACTTTATCCACGTTGATTTGTTTCTGAAGCATAGCTTTGATTTCATCAACGTTGTGTGAAAGTGAACAAGCCATTTAAAAAAATTGATGAAAGTGTATAATGAAAACCATAACCCTTAGAATGTTTCAATCTAAAAAATTGGTGAAAGTGTATAATTTCATGTGTGGTTTTGATTATTAGCAGAATCAAAGGGTCATCGTTATTTCTCAAATAGTGTAAACAACAAACCATCATCATGGAATATTTCATTAAGAGGAGAACAAAGTATCAAATCTTTATTTGGTGATGTTAAAAATCAAGATGATGATGTCAGCAAGTATTGGGATTTTTTAATTTGGCTAGAGGTGGAAATTAATGCTGATAATCATGAGGTTATCGCCATGTCTTTGGTCTGAGATGAGAAAAAGTAGTAACCTTTGAGGAAGTAGGAAAATAGATTATTGGATCAAATCTTTATATCATATATTTAATGGTATACCCTTTTTCTTTTTCTCTCTTTTTTAAAAAAAAAATAAAAATAATAAATAAATAAATAAATAAATACTTGTTATCCTAATAAGATTAATGTCATAGACTAGTACTAGGTTAATTTGTGCGATGTTGGTATGTAAAGTGATTAGATGCGTATAACAACCCACAAACACCCATTACTATCATTCCCATTACAAATACCTATAGTAGGTATTTCATATGTAAATTTTTGCTTTTTATATACATTATTACTTGCATGACTCACTAGACCTACTCACGTATCTACACAAGCCAAATAACTCAACACTCACATCCTATAAACCCCAGGTATGTCAAGCATAAACTCATAACAACACCATAATAAGTAATTCACCAATCTAAAACACTAAACATAACACAAAAACCCTAATAAACCCTAAACTAAAACTTAAGTAGGATTATGTGCTTATCTGAACCTATATGCTTAGTTACACTAGTATGAATGTGTTCAAGGCTTAAGTAAGAGTTTCCTTAGGAATATTAGGATATATTAGGACTATTAGGCTATAGAATAAAACCCTTAGAACTTAGATACAAACCCCCTAAGCCCTAAACCATAACTAGGTCATAGATAACTAGAAGTAGGTATAAACCCTCCCAAAACTTTCCCATATGTCACTACCACTTAGTATAAGCCTTTTAGAACTTAGGAATAGTTATTAGATACCCTTAGGACACTAACCTAGGCACAAAACCATAGGATAAACCCTAGTCTCTCACTAAACCACTTAGGTCATTTAGGTTACAAAACTAGGTCAAACCTTCCCAAAACTTTCCCAAAGGTTACCCACACTTAGAATAAACCCTTTAGGTCTTAGGATTAGTCACTAGACACACTTAAGAACTTAACTTAGGCACTAAACCTTAGGTAAAACCTTAAACACTTAATAAGTAGAAACTAGGTCTAAACTTAACTAAAACTTGGTAAAACCTAAACATAAACACCTTAAACACCTCAACCTAGCACCCTAACACCTTAGTCATACCCAAGCACACACCCTAACACCTCTAAGCACACACACAAGTAGGTGCATCACCTACTTGACTAATCCACCACTAATCCATCACTAATCCACCCTAAACCTCCACTAAACCACCCCTAATCACCCTAAACCACCCCTAAACACCCTAAGCAGCTTACAAGCACCTCTAAGCTAGCAAGAAGGGTGGTGCATCACCACCTTGTCACCTCCTTACCCCGTCGGTTCCATTTCCACCACTAAAACCCTAACCGACCTTCAAACCGCCCTATAGCCCTCACACCTCACCACCATAGCTCGTCCCTGTCATCTCTAGACCCTCCACAACCACCACTAGCTTTGCTTGTTCACCCTTCCCTTTGCTCGACACCTAAACACCCCGTACCACCCTTAACCGCCTTATCGGGCCTATAAAAACCCTCCCCTCCCCTCATTTCTTCTCCACACCTCTCCCTCTTCTCTCTACCTCACATTTTTGTAGTACTAAGTCATTAGAAGTAGTAGGAAATGATTAGCAAGGCTTTGGTTGTGTTGTGTTGTGGTTTGAGTTGATACGAGCCCTAGAAAAACCCTAACCCTAGTTCTAACCCACGTAAACCCTCCCCCCCAGCCAAGTAAGTCTTACATTTAGTTAATTTAGCTTTAGTAAAGTCTTAGGATAGATTTAGGATGCCTTAGATAGCTTAGATGCCTTTGCATGAGCCTTGAACCATTTTACTTGCTAGTTTACGTATTAAAACCCTAGATCGAGTCATATGCTTGCATGCATGCTATAAGTCATTAATTTAGGTCATGCACTATGATGAGTGCTCAAACACTCATCATTTTTAGTCTAATCTGAACTGCAAAACATACTAAAACACTCAGAAATGCATCAAAATACTAAAAATATTTCAAAATTGTGTTTTATATATTTTAGATGCAAAACGAGTAAAAACAGATGAAAAACGTACAAAGTTTGCAAAATTGGCAGTTTCAGTCCTCCAATTTTCATAAAATTACAAAACTAGTCCCTAGATATTCAAAATATAGAAAATTATCATCAAAGGTCCTTTTGAAAGCATAAATTGTCATATTTAGTCCTTTGGTGAAAAATTAGAAAGTTTTGGAAATTTACAGTTTAAGTCCTCGGAGTTTGCAATTTGTCAGTTTTGGTCCCCGGGAATTTTGAAAAAGTGAAAAATGCAAAATTTGTTATTAAACTTTGGAATATTTGCATTTTTGGTCCTTGGTGATATTTTGGAAAAAGTGACATTTTCAGCCCCTTATCTTTTCATAAATTACAAATAGGTCCTTGTGTTTTTCATGTCTACAACCAACCGGACCCTTAAAGTTATTATTACCCAACAAAAACACCCCTTATTACTCCAACAAGCCCACTGATCCAATAACTAAACCCCCAGCCCACTTCCTAAATCCGGCCCACCACACACAAATAACACCCCCTCGTTGACCCGGTCAAACCCATCCCTAACCCAGCCTTAACCCCCCTTTTCCCTCCACCATTAACAAACACCACCACCTCCCTAATCCCAGTAATCATGTCTCCCCCTCCTATCCAATCCCACAAAACACTCACCTACCAAACCAACCCACCCCCTCCTCATTAAATAAACTCACCCAATCCACTCAACCTGTCAAATATAACTTTCCCGCCAAAAGAGAAATCAAAGGCTCAGATCAAAGCAAGGCATCCTACGGCTCAGAAGTGAGTGGGAAAGAAAGAGAGATATCCAAGGGCCTTTAAAAGTGAAGAAAAAGGGCAGAATGAGTATTAGAATAGAGTAGTGTAGCAGCAGTGTAATGTAGAATAGTTTAGGTTGCAATTTAGTTTGAATCTTAGTTTTATTGTAATTTCTCAGCTCAAACTTTCTGTATTAATCATCTTGTAAACTTATTTCAGTTAGTAAATCCAAGTCTCAATATTTCAACTCCAAATTGTATTTTTCAAGTTAAAACTAAATTTCTTGTTTAAGGATTAAAAGTTGTTGTTTAATAGTTCTTGTAAGTCCACACAAGTCATTTATAAGATTCCAATAGCTGTGTAAGGTTTAAAATAAGTTTTAGCTCAAAAATCCACAAGTCAAAAAGTCAACTGAGGTTCATGCTTGTGAATTATGGTGGTTTAGCAGGGTGTTTGGGAATACTTTCTGTTTCATTTAGCTTGGTGACAAGCTTGTGTGAGTTTCATGCCACTGATTTGAGGTTTGCATCTTCAATTCTCACCATAAATCATTGTTGTGGATCATATACTAATTTCAAGTACTTGTTTATGCCTAAGTTTGTTGTTGTGCTCATTTTCTGTGCCAAGTAGCTTGTACCTATTCCACTTAGCTTATTTCCTTAGTTTGCATCAAGTAGTATAGCTTTTAGTTACAATTTTAACCTCAAACTCATCACAGTCCAACATATAGGGAGTGTTTGGTTCAGGGGAATACTTTGTGACCTAGTAGATTTGAGTAGTTGTTTTTGCTTTAGACATGTTTCAATAGGTAATATTAGTGTAGTCAAGGCTTAAAATTAGTATGGTATAACACAAAAAGTCAAAATCCCATCTAAATCCTTCCACAGTTGACTGTTGTGGATTTTGAACTCCAAATCTTGGAATTCAACTCAAAATTAGTTCATAGTGATATACTTTGCTTTATTTAACTTTAACAAACATAATTTAGTCAGTAGTGATCATCCAAAGTCCATTTTAGTCAAAGTTTATGGTTTTGCTTAAAAAGTCAAATGCATGATTTCAGATTTTCCTTAAACTAGCAAGATTTATTGTGATTTTTAGGATTTGTATTAGGCTTTGAAACTTGTTCTAGTGTTAATCTATCAGTTGAACTTTTGATTTCCACAGTTTTTGTAATTTTAAGAATTTTATTTTTGGACAAATTTGCCCTTGGAAAACACTTGCAGGGTTGTGTACTGCTCTGTCTCAGCAGATACACCACCACCACCACCACTTGGTGGTGGTTTTCTGACCAACCCAGTGGGCCCCAGCTCATCCACCTTGCACCTTTCAACCCCCCTCCTAGTAGGGATCATCTATTGACCATTGGGTTGACCTCAATCTCCCTGGGCCCCACCTAAATCAGGCCACCAATCTTGTCCCAGTTTCTGTATTTACATAAGGTTCAAAGTGCTTATTATCAGCTTAATAGCTTATTGTGTGGTCCACCTCTGCTTTTTCTGGCTTATACTTGTCTAATATACTCACTTGAACCAGATTTTACCCTTGTGGGTCCCACTTCAGCCATTTTAGCTCATTTTCCCTTGTAGTCAAACAAAGTCAACTGTCTTGACTTTTAGCTTATTCTGTGCTTATTTTTAGCTTCTAAAAAGTTTGTTTTTACAAAAGTTTGCTATTTTTAGTTGTAAAGTAAGTTTCCAAAAGAAAAATCCAGAAAATCAAAAGTAATTTTAAGTGATAGTTTCTATTTAATTTTATTTAAATTCTATTTTTCATTTTTAGATTTTAATTAAGTACTTGTCATTTTTATATTTTTATTAATTTCCTCTTATATTAAAGTATTTATAATAATTTTTTCAGATTTTTATTTTATTATTTAGTATTTATTAGAATTAATCTTAGTTTTAAAACTTATTTTTAGTTATTTTATAATTTTAGGAATTTTATTTTCACCCTTTTAGTATTTAAATAATTTTGTATTATATTAAAGTTACTTAAATATTATTAATAAGTAATAATTAATAATTAATTAATATTAAATAATTAAATAGTGTAAAATTTGATTTTAATTTTCTAAAAATTTTCTTTTATGTTTTAGTTTGTAAAAAAGTCATTTTCACCCCCTGGGTGTTTTCAGATTTCCGTTTTCACTTTTTATTTTGTACGTTTACGTTTTATTTAAACGTAACGTACGCGTTTTTAGGTTTAAATCGTTTCTGGTTTTTCTTAGCTTCCCGTCTTATTCACATAGCTTGTTTAAGCTATTTTCATTGTAGATTCCTTAGTTCAATCAATCATAAACCCCTTTTCATCCAAATTCACCCGATTACAAACCGTTTTGATTACAATTCACACCTCGTCGGGACATAACGACCCGGGGAAACCACTATATTTCGCGGAGCATTGATCTAGGCTATTTGACCTTGTTGACCATCACCTGGTCAGTTTAGGTTGACCGTTTAGCATCAATCAAAATTTGGCGCCGCTGCCGGGGAGGTTGTGCGCGTTTATCTAAACGGTTTTTCTGATTAGTGTCTTTGGAATTCGTTCCATTGTACATTTATCCATCCTTTGTTCATATTTTCCCATTATCAAAACAAAACCGTTCACGAAAACTTTTTAAATCAAGTTTTCAACGAACACAAAAAAAAAAAAAAAAAATAAAAATAAAAAAAAAAAAGAAAAATAAAAAAAAAACCACAAAAACATTTTCTTTCTTATTTGTATAAAATGTCTTTCCAAAAACCCAAAAATATTCACCCTTACCCTTTCACATCTTTGATTCTTCATCCCTACCCCTCCCAAACCATTTGATTCTTTCTATGTCTCATCCACACTTTCTGGTTTGCCATTGGTGTGGTAATCCTTATAATGGTGGCAATTGCCCCAGCTGTGGCATGGTAGAGTCGGGAAACGGGTCTGTCTATAACCAGAATCCATATTCCTACCATGACACGACTGATTCATTCCATCAGTTACCACACCATCAGTCTCAGCAGTTTTACTGTTGTGAGTACTGTGGTGGTTCACACTATAGTTATAATTGTCAATCGGGAAACACGCTTGTCTATGAGCAGTCTCCTGACAGCAATTGTAATTCTAGCACATACAACCCACAGCCACATCAGTATTACTGTTGTGATTACTGTGGAGGTCCACACTCTAGCTCGGATTGTCAAACAAGGAATCCATTTCCTTGTAACAATTACGACTATTCGTTTTCAGACCCACCTCCACAGTACGATATGATTCACACAACTCCTCAAGAAACCGAGCAAGACCTTTTACTAAAGGCTCTTGATATTTTAAAAGAACTTAAGGAGGAGTTGGTTACTGCACCGTTTCAAGACTCTCGTGAGAAATCTATGGCAGAATTACTTGCTGAAGAACGAGAGGCTAGAAACGAATTGAGCATGGAAGAATTACTTGTCTTAGAACAAGCAGCTGTAACACGTGCCAAATTTCGTCAAGCTGCTCTTCTAGACTATGATGATGATAGTGATATTGAAGACACCCTTGATATTCTTCAATTTTATAAGGGTTCCTCAGATTCATCATTTGTGATTCCTCCCACGGAAAATCAGGGAGAAAATAATGAGACAGGGAAATTACTAGCCGATGAACAAATAGAACTTGAAAATTCCATGAATGCTAGCTCCTCTCATCTCCCTCAGTCTGTTGTTATCACACCCGAAGTTCACACTCACTCTCTAAACATGGGGGATGAGCATTTTAGCACTGTTCCTAATAAGGAATCGGACGAATTAATAAAGTCTAGTGTTGAGATCCTTGTCCCAATCCCGAGAGAGTCACAGGGGACTTTTGATCAAGTGTGTGATATTCCTTCTCACCCTAAAAATCCAAATGATCAAATTGAGATTGTCTCCGATTCTAGTGACGATTATTTATCTTATGGAGACATTGAGTATGTTGATGCATCCCTTCCCCACTCCAATGTTGACTTTCTTCTCGAGGAGTTCGCCGATGAACTTACTCACTCCAATCCACTTCCATCGGGAAGTGATGATGATCTCTTTGATTTCAAAGATGATATGGAGGAAGTCGAAGCATTCCTTGCTCAAGATAGTTCAACTTCGTATGAAGTTGATGATAACTATCTTGATTCTGAGGGGGATATTCTGTTCCTTGAAAGTTTATTGAATGATGATGATCCATCACTCAATTCCTATCTCGATATCGGGCTTAATGATTCACCCACTGATGACAAATCTTTATCTCATAGAGACATCAGTGATGTTGATGAAATATCTTTTGAGCCCATCATTGATCACCTTATCATTACCCCTCCGGAGTATGATAACCCGGGGGGAGATACTCTCAATCTTGAGAATTTGCAAATTCCCACCCACCCTCCCGGGTTGTTTACGAGCTTAACCTTTGAAATCCAAACTCGGGCTAATGAGCCTGTTCTCGAGGTTCCTTCCTCTCTTCTTCACTCCTTCGGGAATGAGGACACTATATTTGATCCCGGCATTTTCATGTATCATTATCTTGAGCCGGATATTTATCCCATCGGTGTGGAACTTTCACGTGCTTCAAATGTTTGTCCAAACATCTTGAATGAAAGTCCGATTGAGATTGTCTCTTCCACATTCCCCAAGGACAAATGAATTCGGGGTCGAGTCAAGCTAGCGACTCGGTAAACAAAAACAGTAGCACGCTTATAGGGTTTTCACCCTAAGTGTGGGGGAGTCCCCCATGCTATGGTTACAAGAGTGAAAATACAAAATGGTGTTTTCCACGCTCAGCTTGTAATGTTGCCCTTTTACGTTCAAAATGTCGGCATAATAGCCGGGATTTTGAATATTGAGGACAATATTCATGCTAAGTGTGGGGGGGTATTCGCTATTCTAGCGAATTTTATCACATTTTACTATATAATACCCCCGTTTTTGCCAAAATTTCAAAAATTTTAAAAATTTTTCACTGGTACTTCAAAATTTTTGTGGTAATCAGTCCGCCTTGTCTAAGCGACAAAAGGGATTGGCTAGTCCAGGAGCAAACGGCTCTTGGTAAAGACATCTCAAATCCGTTTACGGCTTGCAATTTGCCCAAAATTGTATGGTTCCTCAACTCCCCGAAAATAAATGAGTTGGCTAGCCCACAAGATTATGGCTTGTGGTAAAGGCCGTGGAAAATCCATAATTGGTAATCAGCTCACCAAGATGTTGACTATTCCATCAAGAGCTGGCTAGTCCAGAAGCAAACGGCTCCTGGTAAAGACTACTCAAATCCGTTGACAGCTGGTGGTTTGCTCAAAATCACACGGTTATCAGGTGTGCCACAGTTCTTACACCTGGCTACTCCAGAAGTGATGGCTTTTGGTAAAGAGTTTTTCAAATCCATCAAGTTTTCAAAACAGTATTGCTAGGGACTAGCAATAGTTTAGTGTGGGGGATTGATGAGTGCTCAAACACTCATCATTTTTGGTCTAATCTGAACTGCAAAACATACTAAAACACTCAGAAATGCATCAAAATACTAAAAATATTTCAAAATTGTGTTTTATATGTTTTAGATGCAAAACGAGTAAAAACAGATGAAAAACGTACAAAGTTTGCAAAATTGGCAGTTTCAGTCCCCCAACTTTCATAAAATTACAAAACTAGTCCCTGGATATTCAAAATATAGAAAATTATCATCAAAGGTCCTTTGAAAGCATAAATTGTCATATTTAGTCCTTTGGTGAAAAATTGGAAAGTTTTGGAAATTTCCAGTTTAAGTCCTCGGAGTTTGCAATTTGTCAGTTTTGGTCCCCGGGAATTTTGAAAAAGTGAAAAATGCAAAATTTGTTATTAAACTTTGGAATATTTGCATTTTTGGTCCTTGGTGATATTTTGGAAAAAGTGACATTTTCAGCCCCTTATCTTTTCATAAATTACAAATAGGTCCTTGTGTTTTTCATGTCTACAACCAACCGGACCCTTAAAGTTATTATTACCCAACAAAAACACCCCTTATTACTCCAACAAGCCCACTGATCCAATAACTAAACCCCCAGCCCACTTCCTAAATCCGGCCCACCACACACAAATAACACCCCCTCGTTGACCCGGTCAAACCCATCCCTAACCCAGCCTTAACCCCCCTTTTCCCTCCACCATTAACAAACACCACCACCTCCCTAATCCCAGTAATCATGTCTCCCCCCTCCTCTTCAATCCCACAAAACACTCACCTACCAAACCAACCCACTCCTTCCTCATTAAATAAACTCACCCAATCCACTCAACCTGTCAAATATAACTTTCCCGCCAAAAGAGAAATCAAAGGCTCAGATCAAAGCAAGGCATCCTACGGCTCAGAAGTGAGTGGGAAAGAAATAGAGATATCCAAGGGCCTTTAAAAGTGAAGAAAAAGAGCAGAATGAGTATTAGAATAGAGTAGTGTAGCAGTAGTGTAATGTAGAATAGTTTAGGTTGCAATTTAGTTTGAATCTTAGTTTTATTGTAATTTCTCAGCTCAAACTTTCTGTATTAATCATCTTGTAAACTTATTTCAGTTAGTAAATCCAAGTCTCAATATTTCAACTCCAAATTGTATTTTTCAAGTTAAAACTAAATTTCTTGTTTAAGGATTAAAAGTTGTTGTTTAATAGTTCTTGTAAGTCCACACAAGTCATTTATAAGATTCCAATAGCTGTGTAAGGTTTAAAATAAGTTTTAGCTCAAAAATCCACAAGTCAAAAAGTCAACTGAGGTTCATGCTTGTGAATTATGGTGGTTTAGCAGGGTGTTTGGGAATACTTTCTGTTTCATTTAGCTTGGTGACAAGCTTGTGTGAGTTTCATGCCACTGATTTGAGGTTTGCATCTTCAATTCTCACCATAAATCATTGTTGGGGATCATACACTAATTTCAAGTACTTGTTTATGCCTAAGTTTGTTGTTGTGCTCATTTTCTGTGCCAAGTAGCTTGTAACTATTCCACTTAGCTTATTTCCTTAGTTTGCATCAAGTAGTATAGCTTTTAGTTACAATTTTAACCTCAAACTCATCACAGTCCAACATATAGGGAGTGTTTGGTTCAGGGGAATACTCTGTGACCTAGTATATTTGAGTAGTTGTTTTTGCTTTAGACATGTTTCAATAGGTAATATTAGTGTAGTCAAGGCTTAAAATTAGTATGGTATAACACAAAAAGTCAAAATCCCATCTAAATCCTTCCACAGTTGACTGTTGTGGATTTTGAACTCCAAATCTTGGAATTCAACTCAAAATTAGTTCATAGTGATATACTTTGCTTTATTTAACTTTAACAAACATAATTTAGTCAGTAGTGATCATCCAAAGTCCATTTTAGTCAAAGTTTATGGTTTTGCTTAAAAAGTCAAATGCATGATTTCAGATTTTCCTTAAACTAGCAAGATTTATTGTGATTTTTAGGATTTGTATTAGGCTTTGAAACTTGTTCTAGTGTTAATCTATCAGTTGAACTTTTGATTTCCACAGTTTTTGTAATTTTAAGAATTTTATTTTTGGACAAATTTGCCCTTGGAAAACACTTGCAGGGTTGTGTACTGCTCTGTCTCAGCAGATACACCACCACCACCACCACTTGGTGGTGGTTTTCTGACCAACCCAGTGGGCCCCAGCTCATCCACCTTGCACCTTTCAACCCCCCTCCTAGTAGGGATCATCTATTGACCATTGGGTTGACCTCAATCTCCCTGGGCCCCACCTAAATCAGGCCACCAATCTTGTCCCAGTTTCTGTATTTACATAAGGTTCAAAGTGCTTATTATCAGCTTAATAGCTTATTGTGTGGTCCACCTCTGCTTTTTCTGGCTTATACTTGTCTAATATACTCACTTGAACCAGATTTTACCCTTGTGGGTCCCACTTCAGCCATTTTAGCTCATTTTCCCTTGTAGTCAAACAAAGTCAACTGTCTTGACTTTTAGCTTATTCTGTGCTTATTTTTAGCTTCTAAAAAGTTTGTTTTTACAAAAGTTTGCTATTTTTAGTTGTAAAGTAAGTTTCCAAAAGAAAAATCCAGAAAATCAAAAGTAATTTTAAGTGATAGTTTCTATTTAATTTTATTTAAATTCTATTTTTCATTTTTAGATTTTAATTAAGTACTTGTCATTTTTATATTTTTATTAATTTCCTCTTATATTAAAGTATTTATAATAATTTTTTCAGATTTTTATTTTATTATTTAGTATTTATTAGAATTAATCTTAGTTTTAAAACTTATTTTTAGTTATTTTATAATTTTAGGAATTTTATTTTCACCTTTTTAGTATTTAAATAATTTTGTATTATATTTAAGTTACTTAAATATTATTAATAAGTAATAATTAGTAATTAATTAATATTAAATAATTAAATAGTGTAAAATTTGATTTTAATTTTCTAAAAATTTTCTTTTATGTTTTAGTTTGTAAAAAAGTCATTTTCACCCCCTGGGTGTTTTCAGATTTCCGTTTTCACTTTTTATTTTGTACGTTTACGTTTTATTTAAACGTAACGTACGCGTTTTTAGGTTTAAATCGTTTCTGGTTTTTCTTAGCTTCCCGTCTTATTCACATAGCTTGTTTAAGCTATTTTCATTGTAGATTCCTTAGTTCAATCAATCATAAACCCCTTTTCATCCAAATTCACCCGATTACAAACCGTTTTGATTACAATTCACACCTCGTCGGGACATAACGACCCGGGGAAACCACTATATTTCGCGGAGCATTGATCTAGGCTATTTGACCTTGTTGACCATCACCTGGTCAGTTTAGGTTGACCGTTTAGCATCAATCAAAATTTGGCGCCGCTGCCGGGGAGGTTGTGCGCGTTTATCTAAACGGTTTTTCTGATTAGTGTCTTTGGAATTCGTTCCATTGTACATTTATCCATCCTTTGTTCATATTTTCCCATTATCAAAACAAAACCGTTCACGAAAACTTTTTAAATCAAGTTTTCAACGAACAAAAAAAAAAAAAAAAAAAAAAAAAAAAAAAAAAAAAAAAAAAAAACACAAAAACATTTTCTTTCTCATTTGTATAAAATGTCTTTCCAAAAACCCAAAAATATTCACCCTTACCCTTTCACATCTTTGATTCTTCATCCCTACCCCTCCCAAACCATTTGATTCTTTCTATGTCTCATCCACACTTTCTGGTTTGCCATTGGTGTGGTGCCCGAGTCACTATTTGCATTACTTAGATTTCTCTACACCCAGGTGAGTTTTCGTAGCCTTACATCTTTTTAAACTTTCACTTTAAATGCTTTTATAAACCCTGTAAGGGGGATACATGCTAAATGCTTTACTTAAACCGAATACAAGTCTTTTTATTTGGTTGTTTGCACGAGTAAACTAACAGCCACCACTACATAACCAAAATTCATGAATCTAATCGTTTGGGACGTTTTATCCAAACGAACGCGAATATAGTTGATAGATCTATTGGAGTTTGACAACTCCCGTTGGTATTAACACCTCACTAGGTGGTACCAATAAGTACTATATTTGAACCCACTCAAGGTATAACTTTGGCAAGTTATCCTTCTATCCCCTCATGTTGGGTCTGCAGCCCACATGACCCGGATCGTTAAGGTGTGATTCATGAGCTTAGTGCAACCTACTAAACTCCTGATAATTGTGCATGCATCACAATTATCACAAAAACTTGCATTTTCCCAGATTGGTGTAACAACTGAACCCAGTGAACTTATATTCACTAACCCCTAAACCTATGATTCTCACTCAACACCTAGTGTTGACTTTTTAAGCATGTATTCTAGGTATATTACTTCTATGGATCCATGGCAGAAGGAGGTACTGAACTCGGAGGACTTTTCATGGTTATCATTCAAACACAACCAACCTAACACTTAGATTTTTGGGACCTCAACAAAATAAAAGTATATCTTTTATAATTAAAACTCTGATAATTATGAATGATAACTAAATTTCCAAAACGTCTCTTTTCGAGTCGTTTTCTATTACTGTATCTATGATTCTATGAAGTAATACCCCAAACACTTTATCCGCTGTGATCAGTGAAAAATGGGGGTGTTACAATGCGGACCAACCATGTTTAACAAAACAAAACGTTATCCGTGGACCTTAGTACTATTCTCACCTTTTGTTAACCTAAGATTAATGTCATAGACTTGTACTAGGAGTGGTTTTCCATAACTTAGTTTAGCTTTAATTTGTCCGTTGATGGACCTTGTTAAACAAAACAAAATATTATTTGTCCCACATTGGTATAGCCGTATAGGTGAGAAATTTGAGCGTTAAAAGATGTTAGCCTAACTTTACTGTGATAGATTAGTATTAGGATCAATTTGCCTTAATGTAGTTTAGGTTTAATTTGTGCAATGTTGGTATGTAGAATGATTGGTTATGGACCTTGTTTAACAAACAAAATATTATCCGTCGGATGTTGGTATCAAATAAGAAATTTAAGCTCAACTCTAAAGTAGTAGGTTAACTAATACCCTTCCACCCTGTTTTTTAGTTGAAAACTCGGCCAGTCCATTGCTTTCGGCTTTTACTATTCATGTGTTAGAAGTTGCTACGCCAACCTCTTGAAAGGGAGGGCTTTAATTGGTTTGAGTTTAAGTGGCGGTGGGTACAAAGTTTTAAACCCCATGGATTAGTCAAACCATGGTTATCACAAAAAAGCTCGATTAAACAACATCGTCCAATCATTTGTAAAAGATTATTCTTTTGGGAACTCCAAACAAGTCTGAACAATCTAATAGCTTCACGAAGGCAACTTCGTCTAATACTGCAAAAGATTATTCTTTTATTAAATTTTGATCTGTAAAAAAATGAAATAAGGTTAAAAATGGATGACACAAGTGTGAACGTGTCTTTCTGGAAGCATTCCCTTTACCCTCGAGTAGGGGTATGACTGTCTACATCTCACCTCCCCCATACCTTGCTCCGGCGGGATTGGGTATTATTGTTGCTGTTGTACAAGTGTGCACGGGTGAATGTGAAAGAGTGATGGTGTTGTATAACCTGTTTGATAAGACTATTTTATTTGATGAGGTTTATGGGTCACTGAATTGCTTGCAAGTGTTACATGATTGTTGATTACTTGTCTAGTTTTACATGATTGATGTTAATTTAATAACGAATTGAATATTAATTGACTATCGTTAGTTCCTAGTAATATAGAGGAACATGCAATGTTAATAGTGTTCAGTGCCATTTGTTGATTATTTGTTTTTTATGTCAAATGAAATGGTAAGCATAGTCTAAGGGGCCTTAAGATGTATGCATTATAAGAGAGACTTGTAATGTAAAGCATAATAGATTAATAGGGCATGTTGTCATACGGCTGCTTTTGGGGGCAGCAGCAAGGTCATGCACCCGTGTGAAGTTGATCGTGTATGCATGGTTTTTCAGGGGAACTTTCTTGAATCAAGCTAAGAACATATGCATGTCAGCACGTGTATGTATGTATGTAGGTATCCGTATGTCATAATGAAGACCTTGTATGAAAGGACTGTGCATTGGTTGTAAACAAAAATTAAAACTAGAACCAAACCATGTACAGAAAATGAATAACACATAAATTTGATGGGTTTAGTTTTATTTGTCTACTATTTGAAAGGACTGTGCATTGGTTGTAAACAAAAATTGAATAACTATTTGACCTTCTTTGATTATGGATTATTCTTTTGTAACAAGAAATCTGAAATCTGAGGAAGCAGATGTCGTAAGGTGGATTATAATGTTTTTATGTTGTTATGTTGATTCATGGTTTTATGGTATGGTTTTTGTTGTTCTGTTCGGGGGTGTTTCGATTAGCTTATCTTCCCAGCTTATGAGCTTATTTAGTTTTTGTAAAGCTCACAGGTTTACATTTTTAGCCTTATGAGGTTATAAAATGGATGTTTGAGATTCTTTATTATCTTCATTATGTGTTTGCTTATAAACCATAAGCTGTTTGGGATTGCCTGAGAGTTTTGTTGGTTTGTTACGGGGTGTTTGGATTCGCTTATTTTGGCCTTATAGGGTTCATTTGTTGACTATTGGTGTTAAACTGAAAATGTAGGGCTGAGACAACCTGAAAACGGTTCGACAATTTGGGACCATGGATTTGGTTAGTTTATAAAAAGACACCCAAATTCAGGCAACTGTTTGTTGTGTCTGGTAAATGGTAATCATATTTTTGGTTGGTTTGTAATCGTGTTTAAGATTTTTGATAATTTACTGTTGTAGGATAGTAACTTATTGGAACCTAATCGTGTTTCAGGATATGGTAGGCGAGAAGGGAGAAAATAAACAGCAAAATGCACTTCTCAGTGGTGGTTGTAAAAGGGCAGCGTATTACTCAAGTGGTGGAAGGTTTTATTTCAATTCTATTGTTATATTGTTTTCCCAGTTATAAGCAGCTGTAAGTTTGATAAAAAATTAATCTTGATGCTTAAATTTGCTAATTTTTTATTGTTTATTCATCTCGATAATGGGTTTGTCATATGTATGGTTATCGACTCATATTTGCAAATGTTCGAATTTTAGTGGAAAGGGGCTGACGCAGTTTTAACTTGTAAGTGCAGTAGAGTTTCTTTGAATTTTTTATGAAAAAATGAGTACTTTTTGTTTAAGTTGCATTGGGTTTGAACTTTTGATGATTCTAAGTCTTGGTTTACTGATAATGAGTTGAAACGTGGGTTATTGCATAATAATCTGTGTATTATTTTGCACGTTATAAGCTGCTTTTGCGTTTAACAGTAATTATGAGTCGATAGTCGTTGTTGCTGCATTATAGAAATTTATGTCTTCATATTCATTTATAAAAGTTACCGGTCTTAGTATTTTTAACTGATAGTGACTTGGGATTATTTTGAAAGACATTTGCAGATATAATCATATAAGTGATTTTCGCAAATGGGTTTAGGTTAAAGTTAGGATTTTGAATAGTTTTTATGTAATAATACTATAGGGGTGTTTGGATTGGTGACAAAAACTGCTAATTAGCTTATTGTTATGTGAATTATTTGCATTGGATAACATTTGACTTATAAGTGTTTGCAGGTGTGGGTTTAGCGGTGTCTTTGTTGCAAAAATCATGGTTTGTGTGGGTTTTGCTGCCAATGTGGTATTGTTATAGGTCAGTTCATGAAATTAGGTATTGTTATAGGTCAGCAGATGTTGAAAAAAAATTCCCGTGCATGCTTTTTCTTTTTGTCCTTGAATTTGTGCGTTTTAGTTGGGTAGGTGAACATATCACTCGGGCAATAATCCAGGGGTTAGGTTAAAGGGGTACGTTTCAGGGATGTTGTGTGGTTCAGGGGTAGTTTAGGGGTGTAGTTCAGATAGTGTGTTCATAGGTGTGCTTCAGAGAGTGTAGTTCAGGGGTTGCGGTTCAAAGGATGCAATTTAGTTGCAATCCCAAACAACCCCATATCAGAGTAAATCAATGTTAGAATAAATCCTTTATAATCGTTTGGCGGAAAATTATGCAATCCCAAAGAGCCCCATTTAGAGTTAATCCATTATGACTTAGCCTCCTGTTGAAGCGCAAATAATGGCCACTCAGTAATGTTAAACTGCAACTAATGCATTATTTTAAAACCGACACTTTATTTAATATTTACTATGTTTTACAAGTAGGAATTATGTGTGCATGTCATAGGTTTCGTATATCTATACTTATTGCATTTATGTTGAATTGTTATTCCATGTTCACGCAGCAGAGCATTCAATAACATGTGAGACGTATAGTACCATACACCTCTTCAGTTCACTATGGATAGAGCACGGTCGGTTGGAACATATGGGATGCATGCCATTGACAGTACAGTAGAGACCAATTGTTAGAACTCAAAGAGGTGATACTCTGAATACGACATTTACTGTTGCAAATTTGCTATTGATCTGAAATATTTGTTCATGACTACTTTCTATAGGTTGTTGGCCAAAGTGAACACTTTTCAGCTACAAATTTGGTGCCAAATCAAAAAAATTTACTATCAATAATCAATTGTGGTTCTGAATTGTGTCAGTGTGTCCTGTAGTTAGCACTTTAAATTCTAGGTATGTTATGCTTTATATGATATGATACATGCACTAATCTATGTATATTTTTTTGTTTAATTGATTACTGATCATACCTTTATATGATATGACACAGGCATATGAGTATCTCGAGAACACTTTTTTACAGTTTGGATACAAAAGAGCCAATCTTTAGAAAAAATCAACGTTATGATTATGCAAGGTAAGTTTTCTACTTTATTTTAATTTAAACAATGTAACTAAATGTGTGATGTTCCTAATAATAAGGCGATATAAATGCCTTTAAAAAAAATGATACAAGCTGTTACAAAAAGTTTTCGGCTAAAGATGTTAATAAGTTATGTTGTTAGTAACCACGCCTGCCATTTGTAACTATTTACCTTTCGGGACCCTGTATCAATTCATGTTGTGATCTTATCGGACCTGTTTGTCTATTATTGTGCAGTTAGAGAGAGTGCTTGATACTCTTTCAACATAGACATCCCGATGACCATGGATAAGACAATAAAATCTTTGCTCTTCAAATAAAATAAAATAATAATAATAATAATAAATAAAATTGGTTAGCTTTTGAATTAACAGAGGGAGGTTCAGACTATCTAGGAAAATGTGTGTTGAAGGTATGCAACTGTTGTTCCTAACGTGGTTTAATTACGCTAATACTTGGTTAGATGGTTATTAGAATTCTGACACATAAATGTTAGTATTTGGTCTAGACTTTACAAAACATGTTCCTGGTTGATAGGACAAACAAGCAGTTTTGAGGGTGTTTAGGATCGATTATCTAACTAGATATTTTATTTGTGAGTGAAAAAGGGAGCTTATTTAACAGTCCAAAAAACTTATGTCAAAACGAAATAAGTGGATCAACGCTTTATGGAGGAGTTACATATGTTTGAAAGACAGCTACGATAGAATGATGCACGATAACACTATCGTTACAAAATTATTTAATCTTTGAAACAGAAGTGTAATGGCCATTTTATATTATGAAAATGATGTTGATTATGTTTTTTGAAATTAGAATAGAATGAACTATTTTGTGAGTAATTACTAGAGTGTGCTATTAGTCTTAAACATTTGTGTTTCAACTGATTACAACAGGTACAACAGGAAGGCTATAAACTGATGAACCTCATAAAGATCTCAACCAAGAAGGCATAATAAGTTGGTCGGTTCGGGTTGTGCATACTATCACAAACAGGTACCGCCAACTACAAACTTCATTACCAAATCAGCCTGGAACTTTTTGAATTGGTTCTTTGCTTTTGTGAATTTAAACATGTGTGGTTCAATGGAAGTGCTTATATTTAGTATCTGTATGCTGTTTTTATTGTGTTTTAAACGACATTGTTTTGAATTACATAATCTCAACCAGCTTAGGATCATATAAAACAAGGTAATAGTGTTCTGTTGTAACCTCGGAATTGGTAGCAAGTGCTTTACACGACTTTGAATTCGTAGAAGGTGCTTTACACCTCTCTTAGATAAACTAAATAGATGTATGGGATTATAGGAGGCTCTGATGATTCTCATTGCATTTGGTTAAAGGTAATGGCATTTGCATTTTATATAGTTTAGTGGCATGCTAGATTAAATAATTATTATTAATTTTACCCAATATCCTTTTATTAGGCAACAGATGCTTGAATATTTATTCAATATTTTTCAAACTTCATTGCAGATGAGTACCAATCAAAGATGCACAAGCAACTAGCAAAGTATTTCAGCTTCTGGGCAGTGTTCCTTTGATGCCAAATTCAACATTTATACTTGAAAAATGATGGGCCTTGCATTAGTAACTAAGTATAATTGCTTTCATTAGAGAATTGTTGTTTGTTCCAAGCAATTGAAATGTATTACTTTGAGTAAAAGTGTTTTTAGATGTTCTAATTCTTATGGTTGTAATGTTACGCTACATATGTTTATAACATTATATGACAATAGTATTGATGACAATGCCTTCGGCTTCGGACTTCTTTTTTTTTTGGCTGCCTAAACTAACGTATACAAACACCATGCGCCAACGCATTTACTAAAACATGATAACTTCATTGTTTATGTTAGCCTAACTAAACCCTAACACTCTAATGAATATGGTAACCTCGAACCTCTTTTTTTGCCTAACCTACGTATGCAAACATCCCGCGGCAACGCGCGGGATTAAAACCTAGTTATCTATATATGGTGCATGTTAGACACTGAAAGGTCATTTGGCTTTTGGAGAAAAGGACATTTGCCTTTTGATGGAAATGAATGATACTTGGCACCTCATTTCTTTGACCCTTGGCTGCAAGTTGATGCCTATAAAAGGCAAAGAACCACAGCTTCATTCAACATCTCATTTCTAGAGAATCACTAACAAATATTCTCCTAGTAGTTGTGAGTTAATTTGAGAGTTTGTGTGGTATCTCCTAATTACAAGAGATATAAAATATTAGTGTTTATCCTTGTAATCAGAGAGAATGTGTAACTCCTAATTTTCATCATAGTGAAACGTATCAGATGCAGGTTTTACCGACCAGATTTTAACATTTATAAAGTCTCGTATACCTAAGGTCTACCTAATGCACTATCGGGCAGTGTACCCGGTCGTGTGAGGTATAGCTAGATGGTAAAGCCGAGGTCGTCCCAAGAGCTATGCGTGTGGAGTCTATCCAAGCTTAGTGTCACGTTTAAAAAGGGGTTTTAAGATTAAAATATTAATTAAACTAATAAACAAAATAAATGAAAGCAAATAAATAAACGAAGAAAATCAGGAGAGAGAAGCAATGTTAACCTAGTTATTACTTTTGTTATTATCATGACAAGTTTTCTAATTACGTGCATCCTATCGTTTTATCTGGGGATTCAAGTCGGTAGACTCAGATGGTCAAATCGCCTAACCTATCTTACATCTTGTCCTATTCCTAAAACTTTTTACCATTCCAAGAGTTCATTGGGCGGCGTGAACCTACGAGATGCAAGAGTCATTAAGTGCCTCTACTAAATTAGACTAGTCTAACGAGATGTGGGCGGTCGCAACATACATCCCCTCTAATTCCTTAAGTAGGTATGTTTGGTAGGAGGTCGTTCGTTGAAATTTCCAAGTGTATGGTGATATTTCTATCACCAAGTCACAACCTTATAATGAGATGCGGCCGGTCGGTACTTACACCCCCGTCTAAGGAACTACCAAACATCATTACTACCGAAACTAGAGTTTCCTAAGACAAGCTAATAAATTATTCAAATAAAACGACAATAGATACGAGAAAACTAAATCATAACAATAACAATTTCATACCTAGGCTAACACCAAAATGTGTTTCGCCACCCATATTAATAAATGCAGAAAAACTTATGTTCAACATTGTAAATGAAAACATAAATCTAATACAAGAATTATATATGGATAAACTTATGATTTGAAGTGTGATTTCTTACTTGGAGATGACTTGTATGCAGGTGAAATGTCATTCTCCTTGCTCCCTGAATTCCTCTGAACTTATGTGTGGTGGAGTGATGTGAAAGTGATTGATAAAACTCAGAATTAGGGCTGGTATTTATAGTGCCCGACTCATACGACGTAGCTCTAGGGTTGGCTACGCAGTAGCCTTTGTAAAACGCAACTACGCCGTAGCTTGATTAAGGACTATGAGCGTAGAACTTCTGTTGGCACTTCTATGGCGTAGTTATAACAGAAACTACGCCGTAACTTTATCAAGGATCATGGATATTCTTTACTGTTTGATTTGAGGACCTATGGCGTAGCTTGAATATTTGCTACGTCCGTAGTAATCATGTTACGCCGTAGTTGGTAAGTAGACTACGTCGTAGGTTGATATTTGTCTAAATACACATATATTTTACATTGTTTAAACCCACAAAAACGACCAAAAGCACACAAATGACCATATAAATGTAACAAATATCATTGAAATGTGTTTTTGTGTATTTCAAATGCAAAAGGATTGAAAACAATTGAAAAACAAACAATGTTTGCATAATTGGCAAAACTAGTCCCTCGAGTTTTAAAATTGACATAAAACACCCCTCGATATTTAAAAAAGTGGAAAATTAACATTCAGGGTCCTTTGGTAAATGAAACTTGGCAAGAAATACCCTTGGATCATAAGTTTAGAAAATTGGCAAATCAGGTCCCTCAACTTTGAAACCTGACATATTTGGTCCCTGGGAATTTATATTTTGGAAAATATCAAATATTGGTCTTTGGGTTATTATAACATGGAAAGTTTAGTCCTTGTAAAACTTTGGCAGGTTGGCAGAAACACCCCCTCAATTTTTAGCAAACTACAAATTGGTCCTTGTTATTTATCAAAGCTACAACCAAATGGACCTTTGTGTATTTTTAACCCATCAAACAAACACCCCACCCAAAAACAGCCCACCTTATATCTCCTTTCTTGGCCCATCACCACACCAGCCCACTCCACCCTTTTAATAATAAAACGGGGGTCAACTCCCCCATTGACCACCACCTCTTCCACATCCCCACACGTAAACCCTAGCCTGCTGCTACTCCTGCCATACCAAAACACCATCATCACTCTCCACTCCACACCCTACACCAAACAGTCCCCTACTTCCCCCTCCTCATTAATTGCCCCAACTACCACACCAACCCCCACTAATCTTGCCAAAACCAATTTCCTGCCAAAACATAATGAAGGGTCAGGATCATCCTATCCTCATCCAATGGTCCAGAAAGAGAGAGGGGAAAGAGACAAGGAGCATAAGAGAAAACCCTAGCTTAGAATTAGTATAAATAGAACAATTTGTAGCCATTGAATGGCAGTAGGTAATTTAGGAGTAGAATAATTTAGTGTAATTTTATTAATGTAATTTTTAAACTCTAGTCATAATTCTAGTTTCTAATTTGTATTCTCAGCTTTATCATTGTATTTCTCAAAGTTAGTCAATGAAATTTAGGTTCCATTTTGCTCAATTCAGTTTTACTCAATATTCCTCAAATTTTCATTTTGGCTTAAATGTTGTTAAAAGTGGTTGTTTACTGTACCATTTAGCTTACTTAAGTTATTTATAAGAGTTTATGAGCTCAGGGAGTGTTTAAACCTGTTTTAATGCAAATTCTCTAAATTACCTAAGAATCAGAAAAATGGTGAAAAATTTTAAAAAGCAAGAGAGGAAGGAGCTGAGGAGCAGGTATTAGATCCTCAGGGGAGGTTTAGGACAGGGTTGTGAGCTTGATCTTGATTTGGATCACACAGATGCATTTGTAAGCCTAAACCTCCATATTTTTTAGAGTTTACTGTAGATTAGCTTAATGTAGCTTATTATCTGTTTGTAAATGCTTATTATTCATTGTTATTGTTTATTAGATAAGTGCTAATGGTTAGATTAATCTTTGATATCCTTTTGTTCTAGTTTCATTATTATCTGTGATTCAAAGGGGTGTTTGGTTTAGTGAATCCCACTGAGACACAGTGAGTTTCAGTGGTTGTTTGATGTTGAAACATGTTTTGCTAGGCCTAGTTAGGACATAGTAAGGAGAAAACCTCAAGTCAGTTGAAAGAAAAAGTCAAAATCACCATAAACCTTTCATTTATGCTTACTGTGTAGGATTTAAAACACATAAGCCCTCATATTAGTTTAAAAGTTGTAGGTTTAGAGTAATTTAGCTTTATTATAGCTTATCACAACATTTTCAGTTAATTAGCACTAGTAGAAGTTCAAATAAGTCAGCTTATCTCATATACTTAAAAAGTCAAAGTTGCATGTTAAGGCAGAATACTCAAAATGGCATGATTTTTTTTATGAATTTTGTGTTTGGATTCAGGGTATGTGCTTTTCACAAATGTAGGCTAGCTTAGCTTTTAGAATCCATCTTTGTCTCATTTTTATGATTTTGTATCTGGCTTTTGTGATAGCTTCTTTAGGGCTGCAGGGCAAGGTATATGCCCTGCACCAGCTTCTGTCTCAAGCAGCTATTTTCACTAAGCTCCCAAGGGCTTATTAGTGGGCCCTAGTGGATGAACTTTAGCTTATTTTGAAGCTTATCAGACCAACCTTTAGGATCAACCCTCATATTAGACCCCTGATCATACTTGTGGGCCCCACAGTGGGCTGCAAGTCCTACCTTTGGCATGTTTGGTCAGTAGGAGTTAGGTTTGCTTATCAGCTTGTTTTAGCTTATCATGGTGTATCCCTTGCCTGATTTAGCTTCATTCATGTTCTCTTAAGTTGGTTCCAGCTTAATTACTAGCTTGTGTGCCCTGAATAACTCATTTGAGCCTATAATTCTCTCAAATAAGCCAAAAATTCACTGTTTTGCTTATTTGACCACACACAACTTATTTTAAAGCTCCACAAGTATTGTTTTCACAAAAGTCTTCCATTTTTAGCTATTTAATAGTTTTCAAAAAGAAAAATCAGAAAAATCCAATTTTAAAATAAGTGATAGTTTGTATTTAATTTAATTTATCTTTTTAATTTTCATTTTTAGATTTTTATTAAGTAACTTGCATTTTTATATTTTTCTTAATTTTCTTTTATCTTAAAGTAGTTCCAGTAATGTTTCTAAATTTTTATATTGTCATTTAGTATTTATTATATTTAATATTAGTTTTATTAATTAATATTTAAGTATTAAATAGCATAATTATTTTTATAAAGTAATACCTAGTTTTTATATTTTTCCTAGCTTTTATATGTTATAAAACAATTTTAGGAATTTTTCTAGAATTTCTACTGATTTATTTTCTATTTTTTAGAATTTAATTAGTTTTATTAGTAATTAATTAATATTTAGTTCAATAATTATTAAAATAGTTTAAAAATAATTTTTACAAAATTTTTATATTTTTCTAGGATTCCTGTGATGGTTAATTAGGTTTATAAAAAATTTCAAGTTGGTTTGTTATTTTTAATAATTTAAATTAGTTAAATGAGTTAAGTAATCTTTAATTAGTAATTAATTAATATTAAATAATTAAATAGTGTAAAATTTAATTTTCTTTTTCTAAAAATTTTCTTTTATTATTAGGATTGTAAAAATGTAATTTTCATATTCATAGGAATTTTATTTCTCTAAAACTCGCGTTTTATTTCGTACGTTAACGTAACTTTAAATAAAACGTACACGTTATTAGACTTAGCTCACGTTTTTAGTGTATATGATTATCAGTAATTGTTCATATAGTGTTTCTATGTCATTTTCATTCCTCATATCTTAGTGTAATCATACAAACCAACTTCCTTACCTTTCTGTCCAAATTCACCCGATCACAAACCCGTTTTGATTACTATCACACCTCGTCGGGACATAACGACCCGGGGTAACCCTGTATTCCACGGAGATTGACTCTGAGCTGTTTGACTTTGTTGACCAATCACTTGGTTAATTTAGGTTGATTGCTTTTGCGTCAATTAAATTTTGGCGCCGCTGCCGGGGAGGTTGTGCGCGTTATTCTAAACGGTTTTGCAGATTAGTGATTTTGGAATTCACTTCTTTGTAAATTTACCATCCTTGTGTGTATATTATCATATAAAAACAAAACTGTTCCCGAAAACATTTTAAAATCAGTTTTCAACGAACACAAAAACCCAAAAAGATTTCCTTTCTTATTTGTATATAAAATGTCTTTCCAAAAATCCAAAAATATTTATCTTTACCCTCCTACCTTTTTGATTCTTCATTTCTTACCCTCCAAAACCATTTGATTCTTTCTATATCTCATCCACACCTTCTTATTTGCCAATGGTGTGGTAGTTCTTATAATGGTGGTAATTGCCCAGTTGTGGCATAGTAGAATCAGGAAACGGGTCTGTCTATAACCAGGATCCCTATTCCTACCATGACACGACTGATTTATTCCATCAGCTACCACACTATGAGACTCAGCAGTTTTACTGTTGTGAATATTGTGGTGGTTCACACTACAGCTCTGATTGTCAATCGGGAAACATGCTTGTCTATGAGCAGTTTCCTGATAACGATTATGACTAGCGCATACGACTCACAGCCACATCAGTTTTACTATTGTGAATATTGTGGAGGTCCTCACTATAGCTCGGATTGTCAAACAGGGAATCCATTTCCTTGTAACAATTACGACTATCCATATCATGACCCACCTCCACAATACCAAATGACCCATGCAACTCCTCAAATTCAGCAAGACCTTTGTCTTGAAGCTCTTGAAATATTGAAAGAACTTAAGGAGGAGTTGGCTAACATATCGTTTCAAAGCTCTCGTGAGAAATCTATGGCAGAATTACTTGCGGAAGAACGAGAGGCTAGAAACAAAAAGAGTATGGAGGAATTACTTGTCGAAGAACAAGCAGCTATAACACGTGCCAAATTTCGTAAAGCTGCTCTTCTCGATTGTGATGATGATAGCGATAATGAAGATACCCTTGATATTCTTCAATTTTATAAAGGTTCGTCAGATTCATCAGTTGTGATTCCTTCCATGGAAAATCAGGGAGAAAATAATGTGGCGGAGAAATTACTAGCAGAAGATCAAATAAAACTTGTACAATCCATGAATGCTAGCTCCTCTCAACTCCCTCAGTTTATTGATATCACACCCGAAGTTCACACTCACTCTTTGAACATGGGAGATGAGCATCTTAGCACTGTTCCTGAAAAGGAATCGGACGAATTAATAAAATCTAGTGTTGAGAACCTTGTCCCAATCCCAAGAGAGTCACAGGGAACTGTTGATCATATGTGTGATTTACCTTCCCCTCTTGAGTGTCCAGAAGATCAAATTGAGACTTTCTCCTATTGTAGCGAAGATTGTGCATCTTATGGAGACATCGAGTATGTTGAGGCATCAGTTCCACATTCTGATGCTGATCATCTTCTTTAGGAGTTCGCCGATGAACTCACTCACATCAATCCACTTCCAACGGGAAGTGACGATGATCTCTTTGACTTTGAAGCCGATCTAGGAGAAATTCAAAGTCTCTTATATCATGATCCGTCACTCACTTCTTATCCCAGCAGTCCAATAGAGAATATTAATCCCTTTGTTCCTGAAGCATTCAAAACTACTATCACCAATCCTCTATTTGAATTTGAATCTGAATTCACTTTAATTTCTGATAACCCAATCTTTGGTACTCAGATCAAGGATGGTGATGAGTCCACACCGGAACATGAGTTCACTGATTTACATCATGTGATTGATTCTCATTCCGAGGAGTTCTCCGATGAACTCACTCATATCATATCTCCACCGGAGTATGATAACTTCCACTTTGATCATGACCCACCCGGGATACGTCTTGATCAAGCGAGCTTAAATGATGAGATTCATAATCTAGAAATTATGGATTCTCCCGTAGGTGATGACGAGTTAATCATAATTTTCATCATGGTTTTCTTCCTTTTCTTCACCTATCCCGTGACGTCCTCTCTTCTTCACTCATTCGGGAGTGAAGATACCATCTTTGACCCCGGCATTTTCATGTATCATTCTTTTGAGTCGGGTACTTATCTCATCGGTGTGGAACTTTCACGTGCTTCAAATGTTTGTCCAAACATCTTGAATGAAAGTCCGATGGAGATTGTCTCTTCCACAACTTGCTTCCCCAAGAACCAATGAATTCGGGGTCGAGTCAAGCTAGCGAGTCGGTAAACAAAAACAGTAGCATGCATATGGGGTTTTCACCCTAAGTGTGGGGGAGTTACCCATGCTGTTGTTACCATGTATATAAGTTTAAAAAAAATGTATAGAAATAAAGTGAAAAATGGTGTTTCCACAGTTAGCTTCAAATATTTCCTTTTTACGTTCAAAGAGTCGGCATAATAGCCGGGACTTTGAATATTGAGGACAATATTCAATTCTAAGTGTGGGAGGGAAATTCTTGCGAATTTGATCACATTTTACCTTATAATACCCCCGTTTTTGGCCAATTTTTTTTTAAAAAAAATCACTTTATTTCAAAAAAATTTGTGGTTATCAGTCCACCATGTCTAAACGACAAAAGGATTGGCTAATCCAGGAGCAAACGGCTCTTGGTAAAGATATATCAAATCCGTTTATGGCTGACAATTTGCCCAAAATTGTATGGTATTCAACTCTCCATATCCTAAAAAGTAAAGAGTTGGCTAGCCCGCAAGATTATGGCTTGCGGTAAAGGCAGTGGAAAACCATAATTGGTAATCAACTACCAAAGATGATGACTGTATTCCATCAAGAGTTAGTCCAGAAGCAAACGGCTTCTGGTAAAGACAAATCAAAACCGTTGAAAGCTGGTGGTTTGCTCAAAATCAAATGGTTATCAGTGTACCATAGTTCTTACTTGAACTGAAACATTTGGCTACTCCAGAAGTAATGACTTTTGGTAAAGAGATTCAAATCCATTAAGTTTTCTCAAAATATTGCTAGGGACTAGCAATAGTTTAGTGTGGGGGATTTGATATGTGTCTAAATACACATATATTTTACATTGTTTAAACCCACAAAAACGACCAAAAGCACACAAATGACCATATAAATGTTACAAATATCATTGAAATGTGTTTTTGTGTATTTCAAATGCAAAAGGATTGAAAACAATTGAAAAACAAACAATGTTTGCATAATTGGCAAAACTGGTCCCTCGAGTTTCAAAATTGACATAAAACACCCCTGGATATTTATAAAAGTGGAAAATTAACATTCAGGGTCCTTCGGTAAATGAAACTTGGCAAGAAATACCCTTGGATCATAAGTTTAGAAAATTGGCAAATCAGGTCCCTCAACTTTGAAACCTGACATATTTGGTCCATGGGAATTTATATTTTGGAAAATATCAAATATTGGTCTTTGGGTTATTATAACATGGAAAGTTTAGTCCATGTAAAACTTTGGCAGGTTGGCAGAAACACCCCCTCAATTTTCAGCAAACTACAAATTGGTCCTTGTTATTTATCAAAGCTACAACCAAATGGACCTTTGTGTATTTTTAACCCATCAAACAAACACCCCACCCAAAAACAGCCCACCTTATATCTCCTTTCTTGACCCATCACCACACCAGCCCACTCCACCCTTTTAATAATAAAACGGGGGTCAACTCCCCCTTTGACCACCACCTCTTCCACATCCCCACACGTGAACCCTAGCCTGCTGCTACTCCTGCCACACCAAAACACCATCATCACTCTCCACTCCACACCCTACACCAAACAGTCCCCTACCTCCCCCCTCCTCATTAATTGCCCCAACTACCACACCAACCCCCACTAATCTTGCCAAAACCAATTTCCCGCCAAAATGTAATGAAGGGTCAGGATCATCCTATCCTCATCCAATAGTCCAGAAAGATAGAGGGGAAAGAGACAAGGAGCATAAGAGAAAACCTTAGCTTAGAATTAGTATAAATAGAACAATTTGTAGCCATTGAATGGCAGTAGGTAATTTAGGAGTAGAATAATTTAGTTTAATTTTATTAATGTAATTTTTAAATTCTAGTTTCTAATTTGTATTCTCAGCTTTATCATTGTATTTCTCAAAGTTAGTCAATGAAATTCAGGTTCCATTTTGCTCAATTCAGTTTTACTAAATATTCCTCAAATTTTCATTTTGGCTTAAATGTTGTTAAAAGTGGTTGTTTACTGTACCATTTAGCTTACTTAAGTTATTTATAAGAGTTTATGAGCTCGGGGAGTGTTTAAACCTGTCTTAATGCAAATTCTCTAAATTACCTAAGAATCAGAAAAATGGTGAAAAATTTTAAAAAGGAAGAAAAGAAGGAGCTAAAGAGCAGGTATTAGATCCTCAGGGGAGGTTTAGGACAGGGTTGTGAGCTTGATCTTGATTTGGATCACACAGAAGCATTTGTAAGCCTAAACCTCCATATTTTTTAGAGTTTACTGTAGATTAGCTTAATGTAGCTTATTATCTATTTGTAAATGCTTATTATTCATTGTTATTGTTTATTAGATAAGTGCTAATGGTTAGATTAATCTTTGGTATCCTTTTGTTCTAGTTTCATTATTATCTGTGATTCAAAGGGGTGTTTGGTTTAGTGAATCCCACTGAGACACAATGAGTTTTAGTGGTTGTTTGATGTTGAAACATGTTTTGCTAGGCCTAGTTAGGACATAGTAAGCAGGAAACCTCAAGTCAGTTGAAAGAAAAAGTCAAAATCACCATAAACCTTTCATTTATGCTTACTGTGTAGGATTTAAAACACATAAGCCCTCACATTAGTTTAAAAGTTGTAGGTTTAGAGTAATTTAGCTTTATTATAGCTTATCACAACATTTTCATTTAATTAGCACTAGTAGAAGTTCAAATAAGTCAGCTTATCTCATATACTTAAAAAGTCAAAGTTGCATGTTAAGGCAGAATACTCAAAATGGCATGATTTTTTTATGAATTTTGTGTTTGGATTCAGGGTATGTGCTTTTCACAAGTTAATGTAGGCCAGCTTAGCTTTTAGAATCCATCTTTGTCTCATTTTTATGATTTTGTATCTGGCTTTTGTGATAGCTTCTTTAGGGCTGCAGGGCAAGGTATATGCCCTGCACCAGCTTCTGTCTCAAGCAGCTATTTTCACTAAGCTCCCCAGGGCTTATTAGTGGGCCCTAGTGGATGAAGTTTAGCTTATTTTGAAGCTTATCAGACGAACCTTTAGGATCAACCCTCATATTAGACCCCTGATCATACTTGTGAGCCCCACAGTGGGCTGCAAGTCCTACCTTTGGCCTGTTTGGTCTGTAGGAATTAGGTTTGCTTATCAGCTTGTTTTAGCTTATCATGGTGTATCCCTTGCCTGATTTAGCTTCATTCATGTTCTCTTAAGTTGGTTCCAGCTTAATTACTAGCTTGTGTGCCTTGAATAGCTCATTTGAGCCTATAATTATCTCAAATAAGCCAAAAATTCACTGTTTTGCTTATTTGACCACACACATCTTATTTTTAAGCTCCACAAGTAATGTTTTCAGAAAAGTCTTCCATTTTTAGCTATTTAATAGTTTTCAAAAAGAAAAATCAGAAAAATCCAATTTTAAAATAAGTGATAGTTTCTATTTAATTTAATTTATCTTTTTAATTTTCCTTTTTAGATTTTTATTAAGTAACTTGCATTTTTGTATTTTTCTTAATTTTCTTTTATCTTAAAGTAGTTCCAGATTTTGCTAAATTTTTATATTGTCATTTAGTATTTATTATATTTAATATTATTTTTATTAATTATTAATTAATATTTAAGTATTAAATAGCGTAATTAGTTTTTATAAAGTAATTCCTAGTTTTTATATTTTTTCTAGCTTTTATATGTTATAAAACAATTTTAGGAATTTTTCTAGAATTTCTACTGATTCATTTTCTATTTTTTAGAATTTAATTAGTTTTATTAGCAATTAATTAATACTTAGTTCAATAATTATTAAAATAGTTTAAAAATAATTTTTACAAATTTTTTATGTTTTTCTAGGATTCCTGTGATGGTTAATTAGGTTTATAAAATTTTTCAAGTTGGTTTGTTATTTTTAATAATTTAAATTAGTTAAATGAGTTAAGTAATTTTTAATTAGTAATTAATTAATATTAAATAATTAAATAGTGTAAAAATTAATTTTCTTTTTCTAAAAATTTTCTTTTATTATTAGGATTGTAAAAATGTAATTTTCATATTCATAGGAATTTTATTTCTCGAAAACTCGCGTTTTATTTCGTACGTTAACGTAACTTTAAATAAAACGTACACGTTATTAGACTTAGCTCACGTTTTTAGTGTATATGATTATCAGTAATTGTTCATATAGTGTTTCTAAGTCATTTTCATTCCTCATATCTTAGTGTAATCATACAAACCAACTTCCTTACCTTTCTGTCCAAATTCACCCGATCACAAACCCGTTTTGATTATCATCACACCTCGTCGGGACATAACGACCCGGGGAAACCCTGTATTCCACGGAGATTGACTCTGAGCTGTTTGACTTTGTTGACCAATCACTTGGTCAATTTAGGTTGACTGCTTTTGCGTCAATCATAGGTCTTCGTGGACTTCTTCTGGTCATTTGAGTGAGCTAAGGCGTTGGTATAGAATCCCTCTATGCCGTAGTAAGTGTAGAATGTGGATACTTCAATAATCTTCATATTTGATCCTCTATTTCTGCGTCTTTTCATTCCTTTGCTCATCTTTGACCTGAAAATAGAATATAAACAAATAAAAGCATATATCCTAGTAAAATAACATAAAAGATGAGAATATTAGAGGGAAATTAATACTAAAATAACGGGACTATTTGATGTTATCAAATATCCCCCCACTTGAACTCTACTTGCCCTCAAGTAGAACTTATTAGAATAATTCTTAAAAAGATATCTCCCATGAATTTGGAAGATATGAATCTAAAAATTTCCTATGCTAGAATATATCAGAGCTGAACACCTCACAAAATGGGAACAAACACTCAAGCTCGCTCACTAATCTAAGTGTTAATTTCGGGGTGATCACTCAACGCACTGTCATAGAATGTATTCTGTCATAGGCTTGGCGGTTACACAAATCTCCACCACTAGAGCTAAGCTCGAAACAATCCATAAAGGCAATATTGGGTGAACATATATAAGGCTATTGGTGTAGTGTTGTCACTAACATACTACGGCAAAGCGACAAAGGCAATGGTACATGACTGGAATGCCAGGCAAGACACCAATGACTGCTCAAATCCCTCACCTAAGCATGATTCACAACTAAAGGGTAGGATAAGACATGGGATGCACAATAATGGTGTAAAAATAAAAGAAAGCAAATAGTCTTAGCCTACAACCAAGTTGTTACCACTTGCCGTTCAGCCAAAGTCCAAGCTCCAAAATGCAAAAACTGGATCATATAACAAGTGTGTGTGCCATTAGCGGACGTCATGATGGGCACAACACTTGGTCTTCATGTTGGTGATCAAGAACCAACAACTTCATTCTTCATATGTGACCGAAGTGGCCTTTTCGATACTAATTCATTATAAAGCTCTAAACAAGGTGCTTATACAAGGTTGTATCAAAAATAAATTATCTACATACTAAATTTCACATTTTTTTAACAATAACACAATACATCCCCCCACTTGAGATGAAACATACATGTAAAATATGGGGGGGGGGGGGTCTCTAATGATCTTCAAAGATGGGTCTTCAACATAGGTGTGATTTCTGAATCTCTTAACTCGAACCTTAAACTAGAGCAAGTGGCAATTTCCCAATCATAAACCAAGACTACACGGTAGGCTAAGGCGAATAGGTGTATCGAAACAATTATAATAAGGGTAAGAAATGAAAGGATAGGCTCAAAAGGGTGTAACTAGGGGTATCTTGCACTAAAAATAAGTGCAACAAAAAGGGTTTAACACAGGGGTCGAAGAGTCAATGCGACTAACCAATAAATGCACACATATAGGCTTTTTGGGTGATAATCCTAAAATATTGCCTTCTCAAAAAGTTTCTTCCAAATGTGTCAAGTAATCTCAACACACTACTCATCTATGGTCTCAAAATGATGTAAAGGCCAAGTTCTAAAGTCTAAAAACTACCGGCACACTCATAATTTTGGTGGATTTGGGGTAAAACAGGGGAAACTGAATTGGCTAAACCTCACCATGATATTAAGAGTTAATGTGCTCGGCTAAGGTCTATTCTAGTTAGGTTCGGAAAAACATGTCAAAATTTTAAAAATGGCACAATCTTTCAAAATTAACTAGAGAAATGGGGTAAATAAAAGTTCAAGTTGTAATTCTACTCCCGTCCCCCACTTGAATTGTACAAAGTCCCTTTTGTACATAAAAAACAAATAATAAAGAGGAGATAAGTAGAATTAGAATGAGAACTTCCCTGAAATTCGCTCTTGAAAATGATAGAAGGATCATGTTGAAAAAACATGTCTTCGTTTCACCTAATGAGCAAACTTCATATCTCTGAAATCACACAACTACCAAAAGCATAAAACCTAAAAAGAAAAATAGAAATCCGAACTCACTTTCGTAGGAATCACGGTTGCATTTAGCATATGCAATAAGCCTTTTAAACCACTTGGTGTCCCAAATGGACGAGTGAATTCTCGTGAGGGTTTATAGTGAACATACCCACAAAGTTCATTTAAAAACTAATACAAGTTTAAATATGTTTTTAAAATAAAAAAAATTTAGGTACAGAGGGAAGCTACGGCGTAGCTGGAATGCTTTGCTATGTCGTAGTCAATAAAATAATCCAGACTGACACCTGGAGCTAGCAACGGCGTAGTCGATGATGGAGCTATGCCGTAGATAATTATTGAAGGAAATTTGTGGATGTAAAAATACAATATAAGTTCCTCCAACGCCAATCTTCCTTTGGAACCTGCAAATAATTATAACAAAACATACCAAACCAACAAAAGAAAAGAAAATGAAAGGAAAGGGATAATTCGGGTTGTCTCCTGAAAGAGCACTTTTGTTTATTATCGAGTCTTTAAGTTAGACACATTGCCATGTTAGTCCGCTGGCATCACACCAAGTTTGGTGTTCATCTCATCTCTAATCAAATTTTTAAATTTTTCTCCATTCATTCGGCTAACAGGAAGTTGTTTATCGAGGGTCTCATAAGCACATATGAAGCTTCCTATCCCATCGATAGTGTATTTTCGTACTTTAAACGTTTCTAACTTAACTTCAGTTGTGTCATATTTAGTCCCTTCGAGTTGACACCCATGAACTTCCATTGCTTCTAACTCGACCTCTTGCCAAAAAGATCACCCCTTCTTATCGGTTCTTTCACACTTTTCCCAAATGTCTTGAAGCATATACCCCTTTACTCTGATTTTAAGCCCATATTCGTCTAAAAGTTGCAGTACTTCCCTTTCGAATTCTAACTTAAATGTCTCAAAACTCCTATTGTAGGGGTCATCTTCCTTGTTAGGAATATCGGATTCCTCTGAGTAACTATCAATCATCCATTCCATGAAACCTTCATTTTAGTCTTTTTATCGACGTTTATGGTCCCGAACCTTCTTTTAAGCCATTCATCAAATGAATAGTCGCGTCCTTTAGGTTCCTCCTCCGGATTAATGCATTTTATTTTGAAATGTCGATCGTCTTCATTCGGAGGAAGGTTTTTAGAACATTTCCAAGCTTCTGCTGAGCACACTTTTTCTTTAGAAGCTTCCTCGGATACACTACTTTGGCATTCTTCGGATGAAAGGCTCGAGTGATAATAGTCGTAATCCTGTTGGAACCCTTTTATCACATTCTCATTGATTATGGTGTTCCCGAACCTGACCTTGTACCAATCTTGAAAGGACAAATTTCCGAATTCAATGTCACATCGTTCAATACCATGAAAACATGTCCACTCCAAATGGATTCGTTGGTCATTCATGCTCCCCATTGTCTCCCCATCACATTTGCAGAGGAAAGAATTGCAGGAAGTCCAAGCTTGCTCAGATCCTTCACTTACCACTATTATTGGTTTGCAATAATGGTTTTTCAAGACGGGGTTTTTTATGTCAATGACTCTGCTCATTATTCGGCCGTGTCTGTCCTGTGCCTGCTTAGAATAACCAATATTCTTTTTTTCCAATTGGTTGAAGTTACAATTTTCACAAGATAGTGAATCACACAAACAGGATTAGTCTAGATGTCCAAATTTTTGGAAGATTCACCATTATCCATAGCCTTGATTATACAAACTTCTTCTAGAGATATATCGGTAGATTTTAATGACCCATTATGATTAAAAGTAATCTTCTCTCTACCATTTTCTAGAGTAATTTCTTTCTCAAAAACTTTTAAGTACGCATGTGATGTATCTAGAAATGGCCTTCCCAAGATTATGTTATTATTTTGCCCCTTAATCATGTCAACAACCAAAAAAATCACTAGGAAATAAAAATTTGTTAATTCTGAGTAATACATTATCAACTATCCCCTTAGGTGTTACCCTTGACATGTCTGCCATTTCAACCAAAACTGTTGTTTTCTTAAGGTTAATGAGATTCAATTTTTTAAACAACGAAAAAGGCGTCATATTAACACTTGCCCCTAGGTCAGCTAGAGCAAACATATCAAAATTGCCTATCATGCATGGGAGTAGAAACTTACCCGGGTTAGGCTCCTTTTCTGGCAGCTAGCAAGGTAATCTTGTGTATGCAAAATTGTTTTCCTGTAGATAACTAACCCCACAAATTCATTGCCCATGTTAGAGTTATCTTGGGCTTCGTCTATTTCCTCTTGTGTAGAGAGAACCTTGCATTCTTCGCGGGCAACTTCGGATTTCCTTGTTTAGACATCTTTGGCTAATTGTCCGATATTAATTGCGGCATTTTGATTTCGTAAATTCCTTTCTATGTCCATCTTCATTTCATTCACCCATTCTTGGAATTTTTTGTTCTTTTTCGCAGACTCCTCGATGTGCTTATTTACCATTTCCTCAAGGCTAGGTTTTCTGTTTACATACAAGGGTCAATTTTCAATTTTTGTGTAATATCCTTAAGGTCCAACTCGATATTAAGCTCCATTTCCTAGCCCTTGATATGGTCTACTAATCTCTCCAAGCTTGGCTTCTTCAACTCTTTTAACTTCTTCCTTAATTATCTTAGTTTCCCTTCCATTTTCAAACTCAGACTGGATGGCATGCACGGTCTCCTTGATTTTCTTTCTGTCACGCCCTAAGCTTTTGAGCTTATTGGTGATTAGAGCGATTCCATTGGTGCTTTCAATTATGCTCCTACTACTTTCACCTTCATGCCACTTTTGAGAGTGGTCAGCCCTATCTTCAATAGCCTTTAAGGCTTGAGTAGGGGTCATTCCAAGGATCGGTCCCTGAGATCCAGCATTTATTGAGAGTAAATATTGTTCCCTTTGTAGAAAATGTTAACTATTTGCTGTTTGTTGAGATCATGAGTAGGGCACTTGTACAAAAGTTCATTGTACCTATCCCAAGCTTGGTACAATGTCTCGTCTCCGTCCTGCTTGAAATTATGGATATCTTCAAGCTGTTTTGCCGTCCTTGAAGGAGGGCAATATCTCTGAATGAAATGCTTCTTTAGAAGAGCCCAAGTGTTAATAGTCCCTGCTGGTAACCTATCAATCCATCTCTTGGTTGCACCAATAAAAGTCATGGGGAAGACTTTAAGCATAATCGCGTCATGAGATACTCCAGGAATATTGAACAAACTAACAATGTAAAGGACATTGTCAATGTGCTCATGAGCATCTTCGGTCTTTGCTCTTGAAAAGGGGTCTTTCCGCAACTCCTTTATGAATTGGTTTTTGATCTCGAATTGAACTGCCACTCCAATAGCTGGCCTAACCAAACCAGGCCCTTGTTCTTCCCTTGTTAGAGCAAGATATTCTTCGAGAGTGAGGGCGTCAATATCAACATCTGCCATGGTACCTAAAACTTGAAGAGAAATCGTGAGAAACCTAAAAACAAAATTAAAATTGCAAAACTTAAATAAAATTCTAATAGCTCCCCGGCATCGGCGCTAAAAAATTGATGCAGGTTTTATCGACTAGGTTTTAATATTTATAAAGTCTCGTCTACCTAAGGTCTACCTAATTCACTATCGGGCAGTGTACCCGGTCGTGTGAGGTATAGCTAGATGGTAAAGCCGAGGTTGTCCCAAGAGCTATGCGTGTGGAGTCTAACTAAGCTTAGTGTCACGTTTAAAAAGGGGTTTTAAGATTAAAATATTAATTAAACTAATAAACCAAATAAATGAAAGCAAATAAATAAATGAAGGAAATCAGGAGAAAGAAGCAATGTTAACCTAGTTATTACTTTTGTTATTATCATGACAAGATTTCTAATTAAGTGCATCCTATCGTTTTATCTGGGGATTCAAGTCGGTAGACTCAGATGGTCAAATCGCCTAACCTATCTTACACCTTGTCCTATTCCTGAAACTTTTTACCATTCCAAGAGTTCCCTGGGTGGCGTGAACCTACGAGATGCAAGAGTCATTAAGTGCCTCTACTAACTTAGATTAGTCTAACGGGATGCGGGCGGTCGTAACTTACATCTCCTTTAATTCCTTAAGTAAGTTCGTTTGGTAGGAGGTCGTTCGTTGAAATTTCCAAGTGTATGGTGATATTTCTATCACAAAGTCACAACCTTATAATGAGATGCGGCCGGTCAATACTTACACCCCCGTCTAACGAACTGCCAAACATCATTACTACCAAAACTAGAGTTTCCTAAGACAAGCTAAGAAAGTATTCAAATAAAACGATAATAGATGCGAGAAAACTAAATCATAACAATAACAATTTCATACCTAGGCTAACACCAAAAGGTGTTTAGCCACTCATATTAACAAATGCAGAAAAACTTATATTCAACATTGTAAATGAAAACATAAATCTAATATAAGAATTATAAATGGATAAACTTATGATTTGAAGTGTGATTTCTCCCTTGGAGATGACTTGTATGCAGGTGAAATGTCATTCTCCTTACTCCCTGAATTCCTTTGAACTTCTGTGTGGTGGAGTGATGTGAAAGTGATTGATAAAACTCAGAGTTAGGGCTGGTATTTATAGTGCCCGACTCCCCTACGGCGTAGCTTTAGGGTTGGCTACGCCGTAGCCTTTGTAAAACTCAACTACGCCGTAGCTTGATTAAGGACTACGGGCGTAAAACTTCTGCTGGCACTTCTACGATGTAGTTATAACAGAAACTACGCCGTAACTTTATCAAGGATCACAGACATTCTTTACTGTTTAGTTTGAGGACCTATGGCATAGCTTGAATATTTGCTACGTCCGTAGTGATCATGTTATGCCGTAGTTCGTAAGTAGACTATGCCGTAGGTCTTTGTGTACTTCTTCTGGTCATTTAAGTGATCTACGGCGTAGGTATAGAATCCCTCTACGCGTAGTTCGTGTAGAATGTGCATACTTCAATAATCTTCATATTTGATTGATGAACTCAGATAAGAATATTTTATTGTCATCATTTATCCTATTAATTTAACTTGTTTTATTATATTAATTATAAGAATCGATACTTAATTATTTACTTTAGTAATTCTTATGTAAAAACAAGCAATTGGTGAAACTTAACGATTTTGGATGAAATATGGAGCAAAACCATCAAGATGTCAAAAGTCTACTGAAACCAGAAGATGCGCCGTTTCTCTCTCAACAGATACGCCGCAATATTATACTTAGATGAATTCAAAGACCATTGCCTGACTTTGAAGAATGCGCCGCATGTAATTCTAGCATGCGCCGCATATGAAACTTTGGTCAATGAAGAAGATCAAGCTCGTTCTACTCTAGAGACGCCGCATCATATTTCTGACATACGGCGTATCACTATTAAGACTTCACTAGATATAATCCAAGACGCTAAAAGACGTGCCGCATACAAGAATCAAGTTACGCCGCATCTAAAGGCGGTGTACGAATATTCCTGAATATATTAATCTTGGACCCCACGCGAAGTTAAGTCAATGCGCCGCATCGAATCCTCAGACAGAAAGTATAAATACCCCAAGACTGTTACGAATTTTGTGTGCAACATAACCCTAAGGAGACGAATTCAGTCGAAGAAGCTTCACAAGACACACTCCAAACAAAGATATTAGAGCTGCAAGAACGTCCTGCATGTATTTAATTCATTAAGTAGTTTTGTTTTATTGTAATAGTACGCTTTAATTCATCAGGATTGATGGGCTTGTGATATGTGACTACGGAACATCGTACACTCCCCTTAATATTGCTTTCCCATTAATTAAGGTTTATAAGTTGATATCTTTGGTGACTTATATTAGTGCTTTGATAACCTCTGTGTCTAGCTGAGCCCGTGGACTGCCATATCTGCCCCTCGTCTATTTAATCTAACGTCTTTGGATAAGTAGGATAGGCATAAGTGATCATTAAGGGTTTACTCACCGATATATTTCGATCCAACGAGAGAGAATAGATTACGCTACACTACATATAAAACTAGCAATAAAACAAGTGACAAGCTACTTAATTTTTAGGACATGTCTTCTTGTAGTCTCTATTATCTATCTGTGTACGTATTTCTATTTGCTGATTCGTTCTCATTAGTTTAATTTACTGTTTAATAAAACCAAAACTGTGCTAGTCTCTCAGACTAAACCCCTTGCATTAGATTAGATTGTAACACTAACTTAGGATATTAAAATACTGATAGACAAATTAAGCTTTACGTTCCACTCTTAGTGATCGACACTCTACTTACCACTATATACATATTGATCGGATACACTGTCCATTAGTGTAAGTGTTATAGGATAAGTCGGCTAAATATAAATGTAAAACTTGAAATAGGCAATTACCCCTATACTGCATATGACACAACCCACGCATCATTGATCCTCTATTTCTACGTCTTTTCGTTCCTTTGCTCATATTTGTCCTGTAAACAGAATATAAACAAATAAAAGCATATATCCTAGTAAAATAAAATAAAAGATGAGAATATTAGGGGGAAATTAATACAAAAATAACGGAACTATTTGATGTTATCAGTATCTTTCCTTGCCCATGGTTTTTAACCTATTGGGGTTTTCCACATTATATCAGTGTGTCATCTTTTATTATATTTCTATTTTAGTTGCGGGTTTGCTTCAATTTGGTGTCACTTTTCTCAACAAGTGGTATCAGAACTAAGGTTTGGTATGTGTATAATTATTTATTGTATGCTCTGTGGTTGCCACTAATAAGTGGACCTTCCACATCAAAAGATAAGTAAGATTATACTCACTCAAAAGGTGTTCATTACTATTATTAACAAATAATAGTTTTGTCGAAAAGTAGATTGTGATTGTAGTAATGGCTGCGAAATTTGAAATCGAAAAATTCAATGGGAATAATTTCTCATTGTGAAAATTAAAGATGAATGATAACCTTAGAAAGGATAAAATTTTAGCGGCCATTGACGAAAGGCCAGCTGATGTGCGGTTAGCAACCATGTTTTAAAATTTATAAACGAGAATTACCGGTTAAGTAGGAACACATTCGGGCAAGTATACCCTAGTCAATTGTAGTATAGGGGTGGTAAGTCAAGGTCGTCCCAAGAGACTTGGTTGCACTTAAGTGTCGTTTGTTTGTTTAAGCAAGTAACAAGTTGATGGTTATGATTGTCACGGATCAAACAATCAAGAAAAACAATATGAGAACAAGCACACAAAGAACATACATGGTTGGACAAATGATCACATGGATATTAGGATGTTTAGTTTGGAAAACATATTATCAAAGGTAATCCTTACAACCTCTAGAACCATTAATAATTTAGTGTTTTATAAATCAAACTAGGCAATTTTTTGGTCGTGCAAAAGCACGGCCCAAAGAGTTTTTATGTGCTATTTTTAAGATAGTCATGTGGTTAATTTTTGCAATGAAAGATGGAAAGATGAATCAACAAAAGAAAGAGGAGGAAAAACCAGTACTTCAATGGAGCATGTTGAGAGACAAACTACTGGAATTACAAGAAATTTATACAATGTATTATGTAAACATTTGTGAGTAGATTGCTCTAGTGCCTAAAAGATTATTATGCTTTGTTTTGTTGAAGTAATGAAAATTTTTAATGTCTAGTGACAAAGTTGTCGCAGCTTGAGTCAATGGTATGTGTTATTTTACACATACTTTTAGCCTAAATAAACGGACCAAAAAGACCAAGAACCGAGCTAAAATTGCCAAATATATCGTGTTTTTGTGTTTTTGATTGTGCAGGTATGGATATGTAAGAAGTGGACAAAAACGCAAGAAAACAGCAAAACAAGCACGAGAGATGGAAAAGAATTTATAAAGCCGGAGCCGGGGAGCATTTTTCAAGCATTTATCCTTATCAAGCTCAAAGTCACAACATTAGTCCTTGAATTTTTGACAAATGTCAAAAATGCACTTTGATCAAGTTTTCAGAGAATGGCATTTTCAATCCTTGGAAATTCAACTTTTACACTTTTAGTCCTTGATTGATATTAATAATGCTGGAAATATTCGAGCCTGGTCCAAATAATATTTGTCCGAAAATCCAAAACAATACCCAAAGCCCAAAACCAATCCACAAATAAAAAACCCGAGCCCACAAACACCCCTCGGTCAATACCAGAACCAAAGTCAAACATAATAAAAATTTCATTTTACCCTTCCCGCCCCTCAAATATCACCCCTTTTACCCAGTTACTATTCACCGAAGAACCCTAAATTACCCGTACCTTCAATTAACCACAATTAAGGGTACAAGCGTCAAATTACTTGGTTCTAGAAGGTTTTCAGTGGTGTCAGGATGTGTCAGGAGCAAACAAGCTCAAAGGAATGACAGATGGCAACCTTTCATTGGAGGGAACGCGTCATAACTTATGATCTGAGGGTTGATATCAAAAGGAAATGATTGGGATATGATCTTATAGCTCAGGATTGCTTTGAAGAAGCACAAGCACACGGATTGCCAAGCTGGCAATCCGTGACTCCCTCTCACTAGTATTCTCATTTTTTAGCTATAAATAGAGGTGAGGATCAGTGTAAAAAGGGTGTGGAGTTTTGGAGTAGCCAAACTCTGCCAATTTCTTTTCTCAGTTTTAGTGTAATGTTTACTTTCCAATTGTAATGCTTTTTAGTTTTAATGCAATCATTTTACTTTCAATCAATTTAGTGTAAACTTTGATTACTGCTTATTAGTTTAATAATTGTCTATTCAGCTTAATTCAGTTTTACAAATTTACTTTTCATTGAACATTAGTTCTAATCTATCTCAAAGTATTCATTTAAAATCAGAAAATAAAATAAATATAAATAGTTTTGTGTTAATCAGCTTTCATTTAATCTGTTTTGTTTTTTGAAACTACTTATATTGGCTTGTAGTCTCTGAAAATAAGTAGTCAATTCATCAAATTACAATAGATCACTTGTTCAAAATTTGGTCAAACAAAGTCAACTGCAGAGACTTTTTGGTGATCTGAGGTGGTATTGACAGGCCAATTCAGATAGTAGAAGGTTGAGCCTGTCTAGAGACAGGCTAGCATAGTGAGCCCCTCTATTTGAGCTGAGGGGATTTGAAATTGTAAATTCTGATTTCATTTGTTTTGCTTATCTTAGTGCATATCTGTGAATCTGAGCTTCTGTTGGATTATGTTGTTTGTGATTGTTGATTTAGCTTAGAATTGTGTTAGTATAGCTTGTTGATTCATTAAATTGATAGTGTGAATCTGTTTGTATCCATTCTTAGTGTAACTGAGAATTAAAGGGGTGTTTGGATTAGGTTTTGATTTTGGATTCTAGTTGTTAGATTGTTGTCACTACTGCACAAATAGGCTCCTTAGGTCATATTAGCATAATATAAGTCATAATATTGCACACTTTAGTTCAAAAAGTCAATTGCTTGTTTTCTGATAGCATTTGTAGCTTATGTGAATTTGTGGTGTTTTGATTAGCTGAGATTGATGAAGATGAGGGTTAGTTGATGATTAGTGTGGCTTATTTACATCTAGATTTATAGTAATTAGCTTTTGAGTCTCACTTTAGTCAACTAGATTATGCATAAAATAAGTCAACTAATGCAGTTCTTATACTCCAATAGGCTGCTGTTTTAGGCTTCTATTAGGTGTGAAATTAATGTTTAGTGATAGAGCTTTTGTAGTTTTTAGATTTTCAGCATAGTAGGCAAGCTTTTGCCCCTCTTAGTTTGTACTTGGGAGCTTATTTCAATTGATTATTGTTGCCTGCAAATAAGGTGTTTAGGATAGGATCTGCTGAAATAAAACTAGGTTTGCAAGTAAGTTTGGAGTTGTAATCTGTTCATTATTGAGGATTGTGAGCTTATTTGTTGAATTTGAAGTGATTTCATTGTTCTTTGCTCATTGGCTTAAGCTGTTGCTTATCAGCTTATTGATTGGCTTATTTTGTAGCTACTTAATGCTTGAACCTACTATTTCTGTGTTATCTCTTATCTTATCTGAGCATTACTGAGCTTGTTATTGCATATTTCATTTGAGGATTTAGTCTGGTTAAGTTTTGTGGCAAGTGCTTATAAATAAGCACTTGCTATAAGCTGTTTTATAAGCAAATAAGCACTTCTGCTTCTTATTTTCTTTTCAAAATTTTTCTGCAAGATTTTTATAATATTTTAGATTTTTTGTAATTTTTTCAGATTTTTCTGGATTGATTTACTATTTTTCTTAATTTTCCTTTATTAATAATCATTTTTAAATCCTTTTTAATATTCAAAAATCAATAAAAAATCAGAAAAAGCTTTAAAAAATACAAAAATATTTTAAGAAATTCTTTTATAATATTTTAGAATTTAATTTTCGTTTTTCCACTTTATTTTTCTATTTTTAATTCATTTAAAATTACAAAAATTAAAATAAATTCATAGTAATTAAATAAAAAGTCAAAAAAAATATTTTTCTTTTTCTCAAAATTCTTTTTATTAGTTTAAGATTTTTAGAAACTTGTTTCACATTTGTAGGATCATTTTTAGTATAAAAGTCGCGTTTTATTTCGTACGTTACGTTTAAAAATTGCGTTTGCATTTACGTTTTCTAAATTTAGACTTTTGTGCATATATAGCTTGTACCTTCTGCATAATTCACTATTGCTTTTCATATTTTGAATTTCACAATCACTTCTCACTATTCACTTGTCACTACACGATTCACAATTCGATTATTCGAAATTCCATTTGATTTTCGTTGGGAGAACGACCCGCGAAATGTCTTTTATTTTGAAAACTTTTTAATAAGTTCAAATTAGGTAGTAGGCAAATCAAAATTGAAGGATTAATATGTAGTCTATTTAAGAAAGTATAGGTAAGGTCATAAAAGAAAATTGTTTTGATACATTTTATAAACCTTTTCACATTTAATACAAGCATGTTCGAACGTTAAGTGAATTGAAAAAGGTATTTGATGCGTGGAATTGCGCTCTTGCAAAAGGTTTTACTTCTCAAGGGATATTGAGAAGCTTGCAATCCCCACCAGGCAGTGTACCTGACCATATAGTGGCAAGTATCGGGGGATTGATCGTTCAACTCAAAGAATAGTGTTCCCTAGGGTTAAAACTCGATTAAACTAGGTCTAGAGGTGAGGGATGATTCTTTTTGTATTTTTATATTTTATGGAAAGCAAGTAAAAGTCTCGGGTTTTGAAGGAGTTGGCGGAATTAGTTGCTAATCAACTAACCCAAATAACTACAAATGCAAACAAAGTAAAATAAAATAAACTTAAAGTAAATGTGGCGAAAACAATAATAAGAGAAAATGTGTTTACTTAGATTTCACTACTCCCTAGCTATCTTTTACCGGTTGATTAGTTTGTTACAATTGCATGGATGACGGATTATATTCCTTAATACCATTCGTAGGGCCGTGTACGATCTTCCCTAACTCTATAAGCTTCTACCTCTTCCTATGTCGAGCCGACTACTAGCTCCTAACATGGCCTCATTAATAGTTATCTATGCATTAAATATAACCAATTTATCATAGTACACCTCCGATCATGTTTCTTAAGATGTTCAAGCAAGTTACCAATTGGAAGTTTGCCAGTTTTCTTAAGCCTAACATCGAAATCATTCATCCACAACAATTATAAACAAACAACCAACCAATAATCAATATCTAAGTTTCATTATATCTAAGCAAACACAAAGAAAACCTAGCCTAGCATGTTAAAGAGAAGACAAGCATAAGATATAATCAAACAACACATAGACATATTGAATGATTGTTGGAAAACTTATCTTCAATTAAGCATGGATGAAACAAGGGTTTGAAACCCTAAAAAATATAGTAAAATTCATCTAGGGTTTTCTCCTTTCAAAGTTGCACACAATGAATGAAAACTAGAAAAGTATATATAGATTTTACACTCTTACGGCGTCAAGAGTAAGGTCCGACGCCGTCAACTCGCCGCCAAAATTATCATCGTATTGCCTAGATCCACTTCTGACGTCGTCATGTGTAAACTTGATCTTGGCCGTCACATGCAAATTACTCTTGATGGCCATGGTGACGCCGTCATGTACAATTCTTCAAAAACCTCTCTGGCGTGTCACGTGTAACTTGATTTATCCACCTCTTTGTCACACCCCCAAAATCGGGTCCAGCGGAAGCATACATGTAGCCGGGGTGTAACTCAATTGGTATTACAATCACAAGTTCAAAAATGGTTTTCACCTGAATCATTTAGAATAAAATTGTTTAATCAAAATGTTGAATTTACATTGTTAAAAGTAGTGCGGAAGTAGGCCCTTAAAATAGTTTAAACGGTCCCCATATGAATATCAGAGTCTTCTATGACCATGCCATGCCCTGCCAAAACCTCCAGTAGCGTGCCATTGCTTAATACCTGAAAATACATGCTAAAGTGTCAACACGAGGTTGGTGAGTTCATAGAGTCTTGTGAAAAAGAATGTAATGCATATGAATGAAGATTTCCCAGCAAAGGCATCGTAAATCCACTCAGTTCCAAGTCCCGCCATAAGAGACTTGTAACCTGTGTGTTTACGACCCACTGCCAAATATGATCTATGTGAACAAAAGTAATACTTGTATTTAAATTCCAAGATAAATATAGCAAAATGGCTATATAAATAATTCAGACAATGAGGCCATATAAATAAGTTTGACAATGTCGCCAGGTAAACAATGATGACAATGAGGTCATATAAAATAAGTCTGACAATGTTGCCAGGTAAAAAATAATGACAATGAGGTCATATAAAATAAGTCTAGTAAGGAAACAACAATATTACGTTTGACATCACAGCCAAGTGGGGAATACCATAATATTACATTTGACATCACAGCCAAGTGGGGAATACCACAATACGTTTGACATCACAGCCAAGTGGGGAATACCACAATATTACGTTTGACATCACAGCCAAGTGGGGAATACCACAATATTACAATGAACATATAGGAACAATTGGTGACCATGAGGTCATATAAACAAGGATGATCAATCCCATGAAATACAGGTAATCAAGCATACCAATGAAATGCAGGTGATTAAACATACCAAAGAAATACAGGTAATCAAACATACCAATGAAATGTAGGTGATCAAACATATATTTAGGTAAAGCTGGAACTATTTGAGTAATCAACCATGTAAAGCGAGTAATGCGTTTAAGTAAAACGAGCATGTATTCTCCCCCAAAGAGTTTACAAGACAATTAAAAGAGTAGGGGCTATGACTCACCTGGTGCGATAGCTACGATGACAAAAGTGGATACACGAAATGAGGCACGATGTCTAACCGCAACCTAATATGAATGATATGATCTAATGTAAGAAATGAAATGATGCTACACATGCAAATACGTATGTTATCGCTACCACTCGTTAGTTTTGAAAATAACGTTTATCGTCGAAAAATACATTTTTGACGTCTCGTTAAGTTAATAACCACTTTCCATGTAAATACGTTGAAACGGTACTCCACGATCCTCGTTTGGTGTTCTATCGGTAAATGTAGTATTTTCGTCGTAAAATGACACTTTTCATAACTTGAAAATATGACCAAAATGGTCTCGCAAAACTAGTCGCGAAATAGTGAATATTAAGAATTAGGAAAGAAGCTCAGTAGTTTTGAAAATATTTTCACCATATCTAAAAAGTCACAGAACTGAAGTTTGTCCATACGGGTTTCGATCATAAAGGAAAATAGCCGTCAAGTGAGGTGTTTGGGCTGTTTTGGCAGATTCTGGGCAGTTTTCGGGAAAGTTTGGAAGGCCATAAGTTATTCGTTATAAGTTCTTTTGACAAATAGTTGGATGTTGTGAAAACTAGGCTGGGTAAACTAACTTTTTGTCATTGATGTAAATGTTCCAGAAATAAGTTTATCAATGAGTAAATTGGCTCTTAACCTGGTCACTTGGCGAAATGGTTAATACTTGGAAAATTTTCTAAGTGTTGGGCTGAAGGAATATATTAAAATCGTCTAAAATTCAAACGCTTGTATCTTGGTCGTTATAAGCTCGTTTTCTACGTTCTTTATATCCCCGGAATCGTATTGACATATACTAATATATTTTTGATAGTTCGGTTCCTCTAGGTTACGTCTAATGCCTCGATCTTACCCATAAAAATCGTGTGACAGCTTACTATTTTTAGAAAATAATAGTTTTCGTCGTTAAACTTGCAAAAATCATATCTCATTCGTTATAAACTCGTTTTAATCCGTTCTTTCGCCCACGGCTTCGTTTTTGAAAGTATTTTCTGATTCTCTAGCCCAATATTACCCGGAAACCCCTGAGTTTTCTATATTTGGCGTTTTGGGACAGTAGCTTATATATTGTTTCAAAAATTGATTTTCCTAGTTTGTAACTTGTTCAAATCTTTACCAAACTACTCCAAATCAACTCCACAAGTACCCAATCCTACCATACACCTTCTTAGGGTGTCATGGGTTCCTAGTCTTCACCAAAAATAGTGGATCTCATGAGATTGCTAATAAAAATTATAGATCTATGTTTATAAAGAAAAATGAGTAATAAGTGGTATGACAACCTATGTATACTTGCATAAATCTATATGAAAATTGTAATGGATAAAAAATACATGTATGAAAGTGATGAAAAATAATATGTAAGCTTACTTGAAGTGTTATGTGAAAAAGATGATGAAAACCTTGTAATAACTTCAAGATTATTAACCAAAACCCCTTTGTAACACACTAGGATCGAGCTAGGATCATAAGGTTTACTTCTAATGGATGAAATGACCAAGAATCAAGATCCAAATGGTGTATTTTTTCTGTTTTGGGTCGTGGGTTTTGAGCAAGAGAGAAAAGAGATTGATTTTTGTGATAAAAATGAATTATTAGCTAGTTATTTCCTTATATAGTCCAAGGGCATTTTGGTAATTTTATCAAGAGGGCATAATTGTAATTTCAATAAAAATTGAAAGTATCTAGATATTTGTTAGATATTTAGGATGAGTATGAAGGAAGTTTGATAATATCTCGTTCACGGAGTCAGTTTTGGTTCCGATAATCGCTAAACGTAAATTGTTAAGCCGCGAAATGCAAATCCGGGTATCGTAAAAATATGAAACTTGAAAGAATGACTAAACTTGTCAAAATACTCCATAATAAAATATAAAATGAATGGTAAGTTCCATCGGGTTGCTTAAACGCTGTTAAAACTGGAAACGCGGGTCTAAAACGCGTAATTCGCGTAAAACGCTGAACTGGAAAACGTAAAATTCCAAAACTTTTAGAATTGTCGTAAAATGAGAGAAAATCATATTTCAATCGTTTATAATGTTTTATGGACATATCGGGATGTTGGAACGACGTTTAAACCCAAAAGTAAATCTCGGACACGGCTTCGTGATTTTTGCAGAAATGATCCGACGAGTGCCAAACTCTCGGATTATCATTAAAATAGTTTAACTTACGAGAATATAAAATAAAAATTTCAGAAATGAATAGTGAAAATGAATAGTAATAGTGAATAGTAGAAATGAATAGTAACTTCTGAAATAAAAATGAAATTTCGACGTTTGAAAAAGGACATGAAATTATGAGTTGTGAGATTCTTCCCCTCTAAAAGGAACTTCGTCCCGAAGTTCAGTTTGTGTTGGTCTCTGAAGTTGTATTGGTGAAAAGATGATAATATTCGAGAATTCCAGCGAACTTTCACGATAGGAATTCGACTTTGCTTCAACTGTTTGTCCTCATGGTCCATGATTTATACTGGTTCCCCTACAAGGTTTAGGTTTGTTATTGGGTTGGATTCCTTTCAATGGAATCATGAGTGACTAATCTGAAAGTCATTCCTCGAGATTTAGAAAACGTGAAACATGTTTGTGTAACCTTCTGTTTGCTAACAAGGCTCAAGTCTAACGACCACTAGGCCTACTCGGTCTGAAATATTAAATAGTCCAGTGTATATCGGGTTTAACTTTCTGAATTTTTCTGAATGGTATCATACCTTTCCTAGGCAGAACTTTCAACATAACCCTGCCACCAACTTGAAATTCTAATGGTTTACAACTTATCGAACTTGTAACTGATTCTTGATTTGTAGGAAATTCCTGGTTATTTCATGAATGCTTACGGGACTAGTGAGTTGGGCTTTTCCAAATTTCACTCTGTCAATGGATGTTGGCACTTCAACCATAGAGTGCCTCAATTGGTGTAGTCTCTATGCTCATGCGGTAACTATGGTTGTAAAGGAATCTGATTTATGGCAAATGATTAGTCCAACTATTTCTAGAGTCAATCACTCATGCTATGAGCATATCTCCCTATGTCTGAATCGTTCTCTAATTTCTGACCATTGGTCTGCAGATGATAGGTGGTGTAGTTGCAAAGGAATCTTAATGAAATCGCTAGGAGTTTGAGGTAAATTAAATTCCTCTATTAGGAATAATTGAAATGGATATCATGAATCTTGTGGAAAAACTTACAAGGTTAAGCCCGTCAAAGGGTGTTGTTGAAAATAATAGATTAGGATAAGGTTGTGATCCTTCGCAGGATGTCATGAATTGAGTCTTTCTCCACCTACGATGCTTAGTCTCCATTACTAAGATTTTCCCAAGCCCTATGTCATCAAATCACAAAATCCTAAATGTATAAGTGATGTAATATAGTGATTGATTTTTAAAGTTTGTTTTGAGATTGTGTGTTTTGTTCATAAACCTTCCCTGAATAAATGAATTTACAACTTTAAGCAAACGGCTTTCCATGTAACATTTTTCTTGATGTTTCAAAATTTAATAGCTATGCAAGATAGGAGAGTTTTCAACATAAGGTGGATAATATGGTTTACCAAAGATCGATGTTTAAAATTTACTAACATTCAATAGTTTTGTAAAAGATTAACCAAAAGGAATTTGCTTATCAAAATAAGTGCCTCAGAAAAGTATTTCTTACAAGATATATGTTTTGTATAACGGTAGTTTGGAGAAAAATCCATTTAAAAGTGAAAGTATTAAGAGGATAAAATAGCCAGATATGTATGTCTGCACAAATGCATAGGTGTCTAACATGTTTGAATAAAATCTATTGGTGAGGACATGTTCAATCTATAATCTTGGTTAAGAGGTTGGATTTATCTCTATGGTGTTGCTTAGTGAGCACTCGTATCTAAACGAATCTTATAATTCAGTCAAGCCAATACTTTCCAGATGATAGAATTTTGGTGATCAGGCCAGTGATAGTGGTTCGAATAGTTTTCCGATATTCTTAGGATTTCTGTTGAGTTTTGAGTTATCTTAATGTACCTAGGGATCCTCCTTATAGATGGTATGGAAAGTCTTTCCTAGGGAGGTCATGGATAATATCCACTTATCAATATAGGGAGTAGTGAGGGATGGGTGACATAGGATTCTATAGAGTGTCACCTAATTCCTTATATAAATAGGGATGGGAAAGGGAATGATAGTGATGGTGAGAAGGGAAAAGACTGTAACAACTGCGACAAAATGATATTTTGATAAAAGAAAATACCGTGATGTAAGTGTATCATGCATAGACGTGAACATTCATGAGATGAAATGACCAGTTGACGTGCTTCCAATCGGCGGTTCATGAAGTGATGAAAAGTATGAATGTTCTTGAAACGTTTGAGTGCGCACACACGAATGAAACATTTGGAAATCGAGTAAAGGATTCAATCCAGACAAAATTTTATTATAACTATTCTCAGTGTTGCAAAATTCATCTCTGATTCAGACATAGGTGGTCAGCTAATATCTCACTATCCCGGGTTGAATATAGATGACCAGTCTATATTCCATCGAGGTTCCATGAATTTTGAAATACTCAGCTCAGTCATACTAAGACTATGTCCTTCATAAATACCAAGACGTTCTGAAAGACTAAAGCAGGTGACCAAACTCGAGGTCAAATGATGAAACTATGCAAGGAAAAACATAACAGGGTGACATATATGATACATGAGCATGCTTATATGAAAGACAATTATAGTAATAAACTATAATAAATGAATATAATATATTAGATAATGAGACATAAATCTCATCACCTATGTCAGCAACTAACCACAAATGAGGCTTCAGCTTGGCAGGCAGGCACGTGACGGTCATAGGGTTAAGTTTTCGTAAAAGTAGCTATAGTCTAGGTTTTAAAAACACTCAGTTCGCTATAGCCAAAGCTCTGATACCAATCTGTCACACCCCCAAAATCGGGTCCAGCGGAAGCATACATGTAGCCGGGGTGTAACTCAATTGGTATTGCAATCACAAGTTCAAAAATAGTTTTCACTTGAATCATTTAGAATAAAATTGTTTAATCTAAATGTTGAATTTACATTGTTAAAAGTAGCGTGGAAGTAGGCCCTTGGTCCCCATATGAATATCAGAGTCTTCTATGACCATGCCATGCCCTGCCAAAACATCCAGTAGCGTGCCATTGCTTAATACCTGAAAATACATGCTAAAGTGTCAACACGAGGTTGGTGAGTTCATAGAGTCTTGTGAAAAAGAATGTAATGCATATGAATGAAGATTTCCCAGCAAAGGCATCGTAAATCCACTCAGTTCCAAGTCCCGCCATAAGAGACTTGTAACCTGTGTGTTTACGACCCACTGCCAAATATGATCTATGTGAACAAAAGTAATACTTGTATTTAAATTCCAAGATAAATATAGCAAAATGGCTATATAAATAATTCAGATAATGAGGCCATATAAATAAGTCTGACAATGTCGCCAGGTAAACAATGATGACAATGAGGTCATATAAAATAAGTCTGACAATGTCGCCAGGTAAACAATAATGACAATGAGGTCATATAAAATAAGTCTAGTAAGGAAACAACAATATTACGTTTGACATCACAGCCAAGTGGGGAATACCACAATATTACGTTTGACATCACAGCCAAGTGGGGAATACCACAATACGTTTGACATCACAGCCAAGTGGGGAATACCACAATATTACGTTTGACATCACAGCCAAGTGAGGAATACCACAATATTACAATGAACATATAGGAACAATTGGTGACCATGAGGTCATATAAACAAGGATGATCAATCCCATGAAATACAGGTAATCAAGCATACCAATGAAATGCAGGTGATTAAACATACCAAAGAAATACAGGTAATCAAACATACCAATGAAATGCAGGTGATCAAACATATATTTAGGTAAAGCTGGAACTATTTGAGTAATCAACCATGTAAAGCGAGTAATGCGTTTAAGTAAAACGAGCATGTATTCTCCCCAAAGAGTTTACAAGACAATTAAAAGAGTAGGGGCTATGACTCACCTGGTGCGATAGCTACGATGACAAAAGTGGATACATGAAATGAGGCACGATCTCTAACCGCAACCTAATATGAATGATATGATCTAATGTAAGAAATGAAATGATGCTACACATGCAAATACATATGTTATCGATACCACTCGTTAGTTTTGAAAATAACGTTTATCGTCGAAAAATACATTTTTGACGTCTCGTTAAGTTAATAACCACTTTCCATGTAAATACGTTGAAACGGTACTCCACGATCCTCGTTTGGTGTTCTATCGGTAAATATAGTATTTTCGTCGTAAAATGACATTTTTCATAACTTGAAAATATGACCAAAATGGTCTCTCAAAACTAGTCGCGAAATATTGAATATTAAGAGTTAGGAAAGAAGCTCAGTAGTTTTGAAAATATTTTCACCATATCTAAAAAGTCACAGAACTAAAGTTTGTCCATACGGGTCTCGATCATAAAGGAAAATAGCCGTCAAGTGAGGTATTTGGGCTGTTTTGGCAGATTCTGGGCAGTTTTCGGGAAAGTTTGGAAGGCCATAAGTTATTCGTTATAAGTTCTTTTGACAAACAGTTGGATGTTTTGAAAACTAGGCTGGGTGAACTAACTTTTTGTCATTGATATAAATGTTCCAGAAATGAGTTTATCAATGAGTAAATTGGCTCTTAACCTATTCACTTGGTGAAATGGTTAATACTTGGAAAATTTTCTAAGTGTTGGGCTGAAGGAATATATTAAAATCGTCTAAAATTCAAACGCTTGTATCTTGGTCGTTATAAGCTCGTTTTCTACGTTCTTTATATCCCCGGAATCGTATTGACATATACTAATATATTTTTGATAGTTCGGTTCCTCTAGGTTACGTCTAACGCCTCGATCTTACCCATAAAAATCGTGTGACAGCTTACTATTTTTAGAAAATAATAGTTTTCGTCGTTAAACTTGCAAAAATCATATCTCCTTCGTTATAAACCCGTTTTAATCCGTTCTTTCGCCCACGGCTTCGTTTTTGAAAGTATTTTATGATTCTCTAGCCCAATGTTATTCGGAAACCCCTGAGTTTTCTATATTTGGCGTTTTGGGACAGTAGCTTATATATTGTTTCAAAAATTGATTTTCCTAGTTTGTAACTTGTTCAAATCTTTACCAAACTACTCCAAATCAACTCCACAAGTACCCAATCCTAACATACACCTTCTTAGGGTGTCATGGGTTCCTAGTCTTCACCAAAAATGGTGGATCTCATGAGATTGCTAATAAAAATTATAGATCTATGTTTATAAAGAAATATGAGTAATAAGTGGTATGACAACCTATGTATACTTGCATAAATCTATATGAAAATTGTAATGGATCAAAAATACATGTATGAAAGTGATGAAAAATAATATGTAAGCTTACTTGAAGTGTTATGTGAAAAAGATGATGAAAACCTTGTAATAACTTCAAGATTATTAACCAAAACCCCTTTGTAACACACTAGGATCGAGCTAGGATCATAAGGTTTACTTCTAATGGATGAAATGACCAAGAATCAAGATCCAAATGGTGTATTTTTTCTGTTTTGGGTCGTGGTTTTGAGCAAGAGAGAAAAGAGATTGATTTTTGTGATAAAAATGAATTATTAGCTAGTTATTTCCTTATATAGTCCAAGGGCATTTTGGTAATTTTATCAAAAGGGCATAATTGTAATTTCAATAACAATTGAAAGTATCTAGATATTTGTTAGATATTTAGGATGAGTATGAAGGAAGTTTGATAATATCTCGTTCACGGAGTCAGTTTTGGTTCCGATAATCGCTAAACGTAAATTGTTAAGCCGCGAAACGTAAATCCGGGTATCGTAAAAATATGAAACTTGAAAGAATGACTAAACTTGTCAAAATACTCCATAATAAAATATAAAATGAATGGTAAGTTCCATCAGGTTGCTTAAACGCTGTTAAAACTGGAAACGCGGGTCTAAAACGCGTAATTCGCGTAAAACGCTGAACTGGAAAACGTAAAATTCCAAAACTTTTAGAATTGTCATAAAATGAGAGAAAATCATATTTCTATCGTTTATAATGTTTTATGGACATATCGGGATGCTGGAACGACGTTTAAACCCAAAAGTAAATCTCGGACACGGCTTCGTGATTTTTGCAGAAATGATCTGACGAGTGCCAAACTCTCGGATTATCATTAAAATAGTTTAACTTACGAGAATATGAAATAAAAATTTCAGAAATGAATAGTGAAAATGAATAGTAATAGTGAATAGTAGAAATGAATAGTAATTTCTGAAATAAAAATGAAATTTCGACGTTTGAAAAAGGACATGAAATTATGAGTTGTGACACTCTTTATCAAAGGGAGACGTCGTCACATGCATATCCTGACGCCATCAGGTACAATCTTCAGCATGATTTTCGAGACTTTGTCGTTTTCTTCACTTTTTCGCGACAAAAATGTCTAAAATGCTTCTTTTTCCAAATTTCCTCTCAAAAGTACCTAAAATGACAAAAGGAACGATTTAGGGCAATATTTGATCAAATAATCTCGACTTTGGGCTTAAATGACCCCCCAAAAGCGGTACACTTTTCGTCTCATCAGTATTATGTTGCAATATTTTATAATGGAACAAAACATTTTGTTGTTAATTTCTCTAGCTACAATATATTCAGCAATGTTAAATAAAGACATATGCAGAAAAAACTTTTTCTTATTAATAATTGAAACATACAGTTATTAAAATTTGCATGATAGAAAAATCTTTGAACAAACAATAGAAGTAAAGTAAATATGTACTCGTATCTCATAGTTTGACAAAACAGTTTTTATCAATTCGTTTTACTGACATAATTATTTAAAATTTCAAACCTCACCAAATAACATCATTACAATACCATTTACCACTATTGCTTACCCATGCTACTACGCTTATACGATCACGCCACCAACAACTCCATTATTTCTAATCCCATGTTATTCGGGTAAAAATAAACTCTATTTTTTTCTAAAGATCTTTAATATATCCATTACATTATCATTAAAAGTACCCATTGTTCCTTCTCTTTCTAGAAATTTTCATCTTTAGGAAATATTAAGACGCCAAAAAACATCTGCTACATCCTATCTTTGTTGAGCATCTCCACCTTCGAAATACTTCTTCATTCTTAACTACAAATCTGTACACCAATAATTACCAATAGTCTGAAAATAAATCATCAGATACAAAAAATACAATATAACACCAGAATTAGATCATCTATACTTAACAAGTTAATTAAAATGTATGGAGTCTTTTATATTTTAACATTATAATAACATTAGAAAGTTAGGGCATTTGAAGTTTCATAATGCACTGTTCGAAGTTTATTCAATTTATTACCCAAATATATATATATATATATATATATATATATATATATATATATATATATATATATATATATATGTGTGTGTGTGTGTGTGTGTGTGTGTGTGTGTATATGTATATGAAAAAAACATCTTGTTCTTTAATTCAAAAACTCAAAAAGTCACCATCTTGTAATTTTGCCCTAGGAATCCACCATTCCATGCTTTCTCTTTGCTTCTTCACCTACAAAATAACAGAAGAGATACATATTCAAAATCTTATATACGATTTCATAAAAACCCCAAAATTTCAACAAAAACTTGTCATGTGAAAAGTGTGTTTCAAGCAGGAATGTTACATGTTATCTTCATGTCTTCACCGTCTAGTTAGTCCTGGACCACCAACTTTTAGCCTCCTCGTCTGTAAAAAAATGCTACTTTATTCCTTCCTATCAGTAAGTTTAACTCTCATCATGATATGATAATTAAGATTTTTTTACCAAAGTTAAATAATTGTAGTAAGTATATACAACCAAAGAATCTCAAAGTGAACTTACACAATTTCTAGAGACGTGTTCGGAGAAGTGAAAGCAATGTCTAAAATTAGATCAAGAGGTTAACACGTAACTAAAATCGTGCATATGAGTTTCTTCTGGTCACCGGAAGAGGTCCGGAAAAGTTCCATGTTGGTCAGATTTATTGAGAGAAAAGGAGGAAAATGTGGGTAAGTTTAGTTATGTGTTAACCTATCGATCGAAAATTTGAAGAGAGAGCTTGATAGAAACTTGATGAAAGAGAAAAAGAGTAGTGGTAAAAAAATATCAAAAGAGGAAGAAGGAGCAAATGTGTGAGTGGTCAATATTTACTTCATATAGTCAAAAGACCTAACAGTAAGTAACTATTTAATGCTGATTTGGCCAAATTTGAAGGTGCTACAGTAAAAAACGGGGTTCTTTTTATAATATAGGTAGATATGTATAAGCCTCAATCAAATGGTCATGTCATGAGCCTTATGCCTATAACAAGAAAGTATCCTTTTGAACTCTAGACGTTGATGTTATTAATGTGTAAAGTTCCATTTACTTGGAAAAATGATTAGAACACATATTCAAAAGATGCCTTTCGACCGCTAATCTAAATTAAACTTTTACTTGTTTAGTCTATCAAGTTTCTCATACAATCGTTACAAAGTACAAGACTAAAGCATTTGTCGACTAATGAATTGAAATCAACCGCTATTGAATCCTTTCGACATTTAGACCCAACAATAATTAATCAAAACAATAAACGAGACAAGTTTCAATATAACCAAATATGATGTCTTTCATCATAAACCAAACAAACACTAATTGTATCCAAACATCCCTTTATCACAAGTTATCATATGAATCAAACAAGTATTAAGACATAATCATTATTACAATCAAACACAAAATCTCAACAATCATATCAATAACAAACATCTTGAAATATAAAAGTAACAAGGTTTACCCAAAGTATGAATTACAATAGGCAAAGGTAAAGGATTATAGCAACCTTCAAGCCTCCAATCAACTACAACTTCTAACCAAGCTGGAAAATTATACCCGAACACTTTCTTGAGCACTACTTCTGGAAATGGCAGAGGTTTGTGGTCTTTTGGGTGAGATAAGTTGGTGAAAATTCGTCCTTAAGGGTGGTGGGTAGAATTTCACAATGAAAACCAAGCCAAAAAGGTGTTATTTATTGGTAGAAGCCACCCTTAGCCAACAAGTAAGTAACTTGGGCACAAAGTGTCATAAAGTAGCAGGTTTAGGAGTTATTAGGGCCATATGATCAGACTTGGGGCTTAATGACACTTAATTATGCATTAAAAATGACTTGGAGAGGTTAGCATGGTCCATCCGATTGGTTGCGGGGCCATGCCGATCGGATGGAAGAAATTGTTGGCTCCATCCGAATCGGTTGGGCTCCATCCAATCGGTTAGGGCATTTTGGCAAAAAGTGATAAACTAGAAAGTTTTAGATCTTTCTCTTATCTTTCCGTGGCCGTGAACGGGGGGTCAAACGGAGTCCGTATGCTCTACTTATGGCCAAAATGGTGAAGGTGTGTCGGGAACAACGAGTCTTCCAATAATTCTTCATTTGAGCTTCTTTTCTTCATTTCTTTTCTCGTTTTCCTTCTTGTACTTTGTGGAAAACTAGAAGGGGGTTGAATAGTTTTACGTCGTTTTTAAATTGTTATAAAAGTTTGTCTAAAAGTTTTCTTTGTTTTATAAAATATAGATTCGATGCTATATGAAATCAAGTCATGCACAATATGAACAACACAAAGTATGTACGTTAAAGCAATAATAACGTAAGTAAATAAATAGATAAGAGTTGGAAAGATCGAACCGAGAGACAAGCGATTTATAGTGGTTCAGCTACAAGGTCACCTTCCTTGCCCTACTCCACTCCCCGAGCACCTAACTCGAGAGTTTTCTTCACTATATCAACAAGCTCCCTTATGGCGGAGAAAACCTTACACACCAATTTACACACCACAATATCTTCACAACTTAATCACAACTTCTACACAACTAGTTCCCACCTATTCACTACTTAATCACACCACTTCTTCACACCAATCTTCTACACACCAATCTTCTTCACACCAATTCTTCTACACACCAATCTTCTTCACACCTATTCTTCTACACACCAATCTTCTTCCTAACTTATCTTCTTCACAACTATTCTTCTAACCAATCACACTATATATCAAACTACACTATCTTCTAACAAATATTCACAACTAATCACACAATGAAATAATAACAATGATGATTCACTAACAACTTAGATGTGGAGATCACAACAAGTTGTAATACTTCTTGTCTTGAGGGATAGAAGTATTCTTCTCTTGCATTTGATGGGATGATGTTTGGATCACTTTGAAACAAAGATTTAAGAATGTATGATCAAAGGATTTATAGATTGGAAATAGAGATCTAGAACAGAAAGTTCTGTAGTGCAAAAGGTGGGGAAAAAATCCAGGTTTAAGGTGGTATTTATAGGCAAAAAATTCTGACAGAGGAGCGTGGCCGGTCCCCTTAAATCATGGCCGGCCCCCTTAAAATTAAGGGGACCGCCCTTTATAGTTAAGGGGGCCACCCAGCTAAAAAGGCCAGATTCTTTGTCTTTTAGTGGGGAAAGTTTATTTGGTGAAAAACTAACTGATTTTGGTTAAAAATTTGAATTCATATATTTAGTATGAATAAAACATTTTTCTTTATTACCAAAAGTGTTTTTCAAAAATATATAATATGTTTATATAATTAAATAAACTTTGTATTATTTAATTAAATACCCCTTTGATCATAAATTGCACTAAACACTTTGTTTATTCATACCTTAAGTGATTTGTATGTAAAGAGAAATATTAATCACTAAATACTTGTTTATGTCACAAGTTTTAGTTCTATGAGTTTATATTTTGTGATAATTAAAACATAGAGATATTGATAACATGTTAATAATGTTTTTAGGCATTATTTATGTCAACAATCTCCCCCTTTTTGATTATTACAAAACCTTAAACTCAATATATCTAAAACTTGTTTTTAGACAAGTATTATAGAGTTTACATTTCTCTTCTCCCCCTTTTTGTAAAATTAAAAAGGTTAAGCCGAGTAAGCTTCGCGAGGGAAGTTTAAATGGGTAGAATGCTCCCCCTTGATGTATGCTCCCCCTCATTTGAGAGCACCAAGGGAACGAGCTATGGAGATCTTTGCTACAAAAATATTTGAAGAGAGCAAGATACACATATATGCAAGGCAACAATTATGCAACTAAACATAGATTCATTCAAACATTATAGAAATGATAAGCATTACAACATTCAATATGCTTGAAGCATATTGATAAAAATAACACAAAAGAAAAGACATAGTCCTATATTGCCTAAGAGAGCACTTGGACTTGCTTGCAACCCATGGTTGATTGTTTTATTTGCTTGAAGGGAAACATAAGCATAAAGCTTAGATGTTTGATTGAGAGGGATATGGAGTGGAGTATGGAGCGGAAGAGGTGGCCCTTACGATATTGTATCGTGTTAGGGGTGGAATGGGATGAGGTCGAGTGAGAAGATATTCAATCCAAGAAATATCTTCACTCAAGTAAAGGATTTATTTTTGGAGAAAGATGCAACAAGGGCAATAGTGAGTGTGGTTTGTAACTTGATCCAAGTTGAGAGAGTGAGGAAGGCAATTGTTATAGGGTGATGATGGAGGTTGCCCTTTGTTGCGTTGTGCAAGATGCATGGCATTGAGATCACTAAGATCATGGATTTGTGATATTTCATCACGGAACTTTTGCTTTTCCGTGGTAATGTGGAGAAAGTCATTGTGTTTATATGGATGAATTGAGTTTGTGTAGTTGGAGTTGTAGTGGGATGGTTGATCAACCTTGTATGGATCATTACAAGGGATTTGAGGATGAGGTGAGTGATTTGGCATGAAAGAAGATGTTTGGCCAATGTTGTATGGTTTGTAAGTAGGATCAAATGAATGTCCTTGTGAGTGTGGTGGAAAGTTTGGGAAGTAAGTGGTGTTGAATGACTTCCAACTTCACTTGTTATGATGGATTTGTTTCGAGGGCTTTTTCTTCGCCAAACGGGTTTTTCCGTCATTCTTGCAAGCCTTGAGGCTTTTGGTTTGGGTTTGTTTGGAGAAGCCATGAAGGGATGACTAAAGAGTTTTGAGGATTGGGGTTATTTATAGTGTAAGATTTGTGTGTTTATGGATGGATAAAGTTTGCTTGGGAGATTAGGACAAATTGTGTTGGTGAAAAATGGGAAATGTAGGATGAAATGGGCTAAAAATCAGAAAAGATTATGTAAACCCGTCCATCAGATGGCCGGTCCCCTTAATTAGGGGGCGGTCCCCTTAAAATTAAGGGGGCCGCCTTACATAATTAAGGGGGCCGCCCATCTGGTGATTTTCAGATTGCCAGAATTGGGTTTTTGGCAGAAAATTTGCAGAAAGGTTGTGTTTTTGGACTTGGATTCAAGCAAGTTCAATTCCTTTAGGCAATATAGCATCTAATCTAATCATTAAATATCATGCATGCAAAAACACATAGGCACAAGAGCAAATAATCAACACATAATAAGCAATAGGAGGTAAGTAAAGGCAAGCACACTTAAGCTTCCTAAGGCACCTATCTTAGATTAAAGGCAAAGGCAATTAGTGAGTGAAAAACTAATGATGGATCAAGATGACACCATTACTAGTGAATTTGTCCTAGTGAGTGTCTATATGCAACAAATGTGGAGTTGTGATTGTTTCGACTCCTAGAAGCAAAAAGAAATAACGATCCTAAGAAACAATCCAAATGATCTCCTTGATTCAATTTTTGCTCGATCATGAATGTCAAAGACATATATTAGATTATATACCTTGACGATTTATGTGAGAGTTTATGCATGATTTTGAAATACAATGTTTTTAGAATTAGTCAACAATGCAAGGAAAATGATCTTCATGTGATTCCTAGATTGTGAGAATAATTTTTAGAGAAAATTGATTGAGTTAAAAAAAATATATATATATATATATATGCAAAGAAAATAAATCTTCTCAATCTTTAGTTTTGTGCGAAATAGATTCCTAGACTCAGAAAAGGTGGAATGGAAGAAAAATAAATTTTCATGCAAGTATAAATTTGAATTAATTCAATGTAATTTAGTCAACTTGTTCCATCATTCCTAATCCTAAACGCAAGTGGTTGAATAATTCACGCTTAAGGGGTTTTGTGAATATATCCGCAATGTTATCTTCCGATGCAACCTTTTCTATAGATATATTTCCTTTTTGTACATTATCCCTAAGAAAATGGTGGCGTATTTCTATGTGTTTAGTCCTAGAGTGTTGCACCGGATTTTTACTTAAATCTATCGCACCTTTGTTATCGCACATAATGGGGACATTTTCTAACCTAATGCCATAGTCTACGAGAGCTTGTTTCATCCATAGTGCTTGTTGACATGCCTTTCCGGCGCTTACATATTCGGCTTCGGTGGTAGAAATAGCAAGAGCGGTTTGCTTCTTCGAAAACCAAGACGTTAGACAACATCCCATAAACGTGCAAATACCGCTAGTACTCTTTCTATCTACGTAGTCTCCCGCATGATCCGAATCCGCATAGACAATGGTTCTATGCCGGATTCCTTAGGATACCATAATCCTAAGTGTATAGTGCCTTTAACGTATCGGAAGATACGCTTAACCGCTTCTAGGTGAGAGGTTTTGGGATCCTCTTGAAAACGGGCACAAAGGCAGACACTAAACATGATATCGGGTCTACTTGCCGTCAAGTATAGTAAACTACCTATCATTCCTCTATACTTGGTGTTATCTACGGACTCACCTTCATCATCCTTTGTGAGCTTTACCTCTGTAGACATGGGTGTTTTCATGGGTTTTGAGTCTTCTAAGCCAAATTTCTTAAGCATTTCCTTAATGTACTTAGATTGGTTAAAGAATATTCCATCTTCTAATTGTTTTATTTGTAATCCTAGGAAGAAGTTAAGTTCACCCATCATACTCATCTCAAACTCATCATGCATGATTTTGGCAAATTCATCACACATGTCTTGACAAGTCGATCCAAATATAATGTCGTCAACATATATTTGGACAATGATGAGATTTGAGTCTTTCCTTTTAGTGAAAAGAGTGTTATCTACCATTCCCATGGAATAATCATGTTTAATAAGAAAAGCTTTTAATCAATCATACCAAGCTTTGGGAGCTTGTTTGAGTCCATACAAAGCTTTCTTTAACTTATAAACATAATCAGGTTTTGCGAAGTCAATGAATCCTGGAGGTTGTGCCACATATACCTCCTCATTGATAAAACCGTTAAGGAATGCACTTTTCACATCCATTTGGAATAACGTAAAATCTAGGGCGCAAGCATAGGCAAGTAATATCCTAATCGATTCTAGTCTAGCTACGGGGGCATAAGTTTTGTCATAATCAATTCCTTCTTGTTGATTATAACCTTGGGCAACTAACCTAGCTTTATTCCTAGTAACTATTCCATTCTCGTCTAACTTATTCCTATATACCCATTTGGTTCCTATGATGGTCATATCCTTTGGATTTGGGACTAATTCCCAAACATCATTCGCCTTAAATTGATTTAATTCTTCTTGCATAGCTATAACCCAACTTTCATCCTTTAAAGCCTCGCTAATATTCTTAGGTTCTATTGCTGAAAGGAAACAAAAGAAATTGTTTTTATCTTGGGCTTGTGACCTAAGGGTTCTTTGGTTAAGATGTCCTATTATATTATCTAATGGATGTGATCTAGATTCTTTAATATTAACATTTTCGTTATCTTCTAAGTGAATGTCTTCATTATCATTTCCTATGGGTTTTGTTTTACTAACCTCAATAGCTTCATCTTCGACTAAATCATCATCTTCTAAAGGTAGTGTTTTAGGAGGTGGTGGTGTTTCATCAAATGTTACATTTAGTGATTCCTCTACTTTCATGGAGTGTTTGTTAAGTATTATATATGCTTTGCTATTTTGTGAGTATCCTAAAAATATTCCTTCATATGATTTTGGATCAAACTTAGTGAGATAGTCCTTAGTGTTTAAAATATAGCATTTATTTCCAAATACCTTAAAGTAGCTTAAGTTTGGTTTTCTACCTCTTAATAACTCATAAGGAGTTTTTCCTAGAATTCTTCTAATTGACACCCTATTTAAAATATAAGTTGATGTATCTACGGCGTGACACCAAAATTTTTGTGGGATGGATTGTTCATTTAACATAGTTCTACTCATTTCTTGTAGTGACCTATTTTTTCTTTCTACTACGCCATTTGATTGAGGAGTACGAGGAGCGGAGAAATTGTGAGATATTCCATTTAACTCGCAATATTTTCCGAATTGTACTTCGTTATCAAATTCCCTACCATGGTCCGTCCTAATGGCAACTATTGAGCATCCTAATTTATTTTGAATCATTTTACTAAATATTTCGAATTTTTCAAAGGCTTGGGTTTTGTCACTTAAAAACCTAGTCCACGTGTATCGTGAGTAGTCATATACTATTACTAAGGTATATTTGTTTCCTCCATAGCTCCGCACAGCGGATGGACCAAAAAGATCCATATGTAATAATTTTAGGCACCTAGTAGTGGATACTATATTCTTGGCTTTGTGACTAGCATGAGCTTGTTTTCCAATTTTACATGCATCACAAAAATGCTTGTCATATTTTAGATTAGGCAAATTTCTAACTAATTCCTTAGAGGCCAAAGATTGTATTTGTTGCATGTTAGCATGTCCTAATCTCCTATGCCATAGTGTAGAGTTTTCATCTAGGGTCGTTAGGCATATCCTATCCTCAGGTTTGTTTCCTAGTTTCATAACATATATGCCACCTTTTCAAATTCCTTTACCTATAATTTTTCCATTCTTAACTATTTCGTTATCATCTTCGGTAAATGTGACTCTACATTTATTATCACATATTTGTCCTACACTAAGCAAGTTATATGTTAATTTATCTACATGCTCTACATTTTCAATAGTAAGTGAGTCTTGAGAGATCGTACCTTTGCCAATGATTTTTCCACGTAAGTCACTACCGAAAATAACGTTACCTCCATTGTATGCCTTGTATGTAGAGAATAGATTGCGATTCCCCGTCATGTGCCTCGAACATCCGCTATTTTTGATCCATTCGTCAGGTTCCAAGTCAATTCCTAAACATATTTCGTCGGTTTCTTTTGCCATAAAACACTTTTCATCTCTTGGCTTTTCAACTTCTTCTTTGTCACTATCACTCCATGTTCCACTAACAAAAGTACCTTGATTTTCATAACCCGGTGGCTTTAGACATTTGCCAATGAGATGATTTGGACTTCCACATCTAAAGCACTTTCTTTTCCCGTAGTTGTCACTTCTATTCCTTTGGAATGCTTTTCTTTCGTCTCGTGATGATCTAGTGAATCTTCCTCGTCTCTTGAAGAACTTGAATTCTCTTACGGCCATTGCATATTCTTCGTCTTCACTTTCGTCACTTGAATCATCATCATCACTAGGTTCCTTTTTGGCTTTTAGAGCAATGGATTTGGTTTGTTCTTTCTTGACTTTGACCGTTTCCGAGTCTCTTCTTATGATTTCTTCATGAACCTTCAAGTTACCAATTAGTTCATCTAGTGATAACGTCATCAAGTTCTTTGATTCTTCGATTTCCGTGACCTTAGCTCGCCATTTTGGATGCAATGCCCTAAGAAATTTCCTAACACAATTTTTACTAGAAAATGTCTCATCAAGTGCTTTTAAACTTGTGATGATAGTGTTAAACTTAGCGAAAGCATTATCAATTGATTCCTCTTCCGGAATCGCAAATTGTTCATATTGTTGTACAAGAATATCTATTTTATTATCTTTGACTTGGCTATTACCTTGGTGAGTAATTAGTAAAGAATCCCAAATTTCTTTGGCGGTTTTACACATAAAAATTCATTCATATTCTTTGCGTGGTAACGCATTATAAATTACCATTTTAGCCTCATTATTTTTTGCTAATTTCTTTTTCAAATCATCATTTTGTTCTTCAAAAGATACAATTTCATTCATTTTAGTTTCAACATTATATTGAATAGGAGGAAAATCACCAAAGGTAATAATATGCCAAAGATCAAGATCTTTTGATTTCACATAAGTTTCGAATCTATTTTTCCAATATAAAAATATGTCACTTTCAAATAGTGGTGGTCTTTGCATAGATTGCCCTTCTAAATATTTTAAAGATTCCATAGATCGTTACAAGTTTTAAAATACAATATATTTTAAAGATCTTGTTAGATGTGGCTCTGATACCAATTGTAAAAAACTAGAAGGGGGTTGAATAGTTTTACGTCATTTTTAAATTGATATAAAAGTTTGTCTAAAAGTTCTTTGTTTTATAAAATATAGATTCGATGCTATATGAAATCAAGTCATGCAAAATATGAACAACACAAAGTATGTACGATAAAGCAATAATAACGTAAGTAAATAAATAGATAAGAGTTGGAAAGATCGAACCGAGAGACAAGCGATTTATAGTGGTTCGGCTACAAGGTCACCTTCCTTGCCCTACTCCACTCCCCGAGCACCTAACTCGAGAGTTTTCTTCACTATATCAACAAGCTCCCTTATGGCGGAGAAAACCTTACACACCAATTTACACACCACAATATCTTCACAACTTAATCACAACTTCTACACAACTAGTTCACACCTATTCACTACTTAATCACACTACTTCTTCACACCAATCTTCTACACACCAATCTTCTTCACACCAATTCTTCTACACACCAATCTTCTTCACACCTATTCTTCTACATACCAATCTTTTTCCTAACTTATCTTCTTCACAACTATTCTTCTAACCAATCACACTATATATCAAACTACACTATCTTCTAACAAATATTCACAACTAATCACACAATGAAATAATAACAATGATGATTAACTAACAACTTAGATGTGGAGATCACAACAAGTTGTAATACTTTTTGTCTTGAGGGATAGAAGTATTCTTCTCTTGCACTTGATGAGATGATGTTTGGATCACTTTGAAACAAAGATTTAAGAATGTATGATCAAAGGATTTATAGATTGGAAATGGAGATCTAGAACAGAAAGTTCTGTAGTGCAAAAGGTGGTGAAAAAATCCAGGTTTAAGATGGTATTTATAGGCAAAAGATTCTGACAGAGGAGCGTGGCCGGTCCCCTTAAATCATGGCCGACCCCCTTAAAATTAAGGGGACCGCCCTTTATAATTAAGGGGGCCGCCCAGCTGAAACGGCCAGATTCTTTGTCTTTTAGTGGGGAAATTTTATTTGGTGAAAAACTAACTGATTTTGGTTAAAATTTTGAATTCATATATTTAGTATGAATAAAACATTTTTCTTTATTACCAAAAGTGTTTTTCAAAAATATATAATATGTTTATATAATTAAATAAACTTTGTATTAGTTAATTAAATACCCCTTTGATCATAAATTGCACTAAACACTTTGTTTATTCATACCTTAAGTGATTTGGATGTAAAGAGAAATATTAATCACTAAATACTTGTTTATGTCACAAGTTTTAGTTCTATGAGTTTATATTTGGTGATAATTAAAACATAGAGATATTGATAACATGTTAATAATGTTTTTATTTATGTCAACATACTTTATTATTGAGTCTTTGGAGTAACAACTTCATAACTTTAGCTTATCGAATATACTCCAAGAGACCTGTATTTGCCGGGAATTCCTCGTTCATGCACAAATCTTCGTTTATTGATATTTTATTCGTCTTTTTCTTCGTTTTCTTTGTCGTGAGCTTCCATGAACCTAATATACAAATTATACTTCATTAAGTACCATAAGTTCATAAAAGTAACAAAAATATATGCATAAAATCCTTGATAACGCTCCTAAAAACATATACAATTTGAGTGTTATCACCAGCTGAGGTCATAAATGACAGTAAATGGGACGAGATGGACGGAAATGCTATTGTAAATCTTCATCTGGCATTAGTAGATAGAGTTTTGTCAAGCATAGAGGAGAAGAAAAGTGCAAAGGAGATTTGGGATCATCTTGCTCGATTGTACGAGGCAAGATCGCTCCACAATAAAAACTTTCTTAAGATGAAACTTTATGCTCTTCGCATGACATAATTTACTTTAGTGACTGAGCACGTTAATAACCTAAATACTTTATTTTCTCAGCTCACATCTTTGAGTTGTAAAACAGAGCCACAAGAACGTACTAAAATTCTACTTCAAAGTTTGCCTGACTCATATGACCAGCTTATCATCAACTTAACTAGTAATGTTCTTTCGGACTATCTAGTCTTTGATGATGTTGCAGCGGCTATTTTGGAAAAAGAAAACATGCGCAACAATAGGGAGGATAGATAGACCAATTCAAGACAAGTGGAGGCTTTCGTGGTGATAAGGGGTAGGTCAATGGAACATGGCTCCATTGGGAGTCACAATCATGGTAAATCTAAAACAAGGAAGGAAGAAGAATTTTAAATGGTGCAATTGTGGCAAGACGGGTCACTTTAAGAAAGATTGTCGGGGTTCAAATATCTCTAATCCTCAGGGAAATGTCGCTAGCACTTCAGAAGATGGTAACGCTCTGTGTTGTAAAGCAGTGGTTGCAAATGAAGGTAGAAAGAGATTTGCAGATGTAAGGTTGTCCGATACGGGAGCCACTTTTCATATGACCGTAATAAGAGAATGGTTTCATCAATATAAACCTATCTCTGGAGGCGAGTCTATGTACAGTTGCAATGATCATGAACTAAAGATCATTGAAATTGGAAATATCATGGTGAAGGTGCATTATGGTACAGTTCATACTCTTCGAGATGTATGACACATGGAGGGCCTGAGAAATAATCTATTGTCTCTAGGACAATTGGATGATCTTTGTTGTAAGGTTGAAATAAAAAACAAGATCATGAAAATTATAAAAGGCGCGCCTGTACTAATAAAAGGAGAAAAGGTGGCTGCAAACTTATACCAATTGAAGGGAGAGATAATGGAGGAGGTGAATGCATCTGTTGCTTCACATAGTCCAAGTCATATAGTTGCAGTAACATGGCATCAGAAGCTTGGACATATGTCAGAACAAGGAATGAAGATTCTTGTTGAAATGAAGTTAATTATTGGCCTCACAAAGATTTCTTTACCTTTCTGCGAGCATTGTATTTTCAGCAAGCAGCATCGCTTAAAATTCAAGACATCAAAATCTAGAAGTGTATCTGTTCTAGAATTGGTTCACTCTGATGTATGGTAGGCACCGATTCTATCCATAAGGGGAGCAAAGTATTTTGTATTCTTCATTGATGACTATTCTAGGAGATGTTATTATTTTCATTGCTCAGTTGTTCGATTCTAGGGTTCCAAAAAACATTAAAAAAATAATACTGTTCATCAGTCACAACTCACGAGTTATTGTTCACGATGTACTGTTCTTTGAGTTACCATTCATGGCATCGGGCAGCAACGATCGGGATGCACTATCTAAGCTCTTGCAAATGGGTTCGGTGGCCCAATATCAAAGTGAGTTTGAGAAACTTATAATCGATTAATGGATATCTCTTAATATTTACTTATCTCGTTTTATATCTCTGGACTTAAACTGGCTCTTCTATGTGTACTCCTAAGGTCAAACCCCACAACTTTAGACAAAGCTTTTTCATTAGCTCGCTTAATGGAAGCACGTTTTGTGGACCAATGGCCGGCTACAACCAGCGCTACACACTCAGTGGATATCAACAGAAAGCATCTGATTCTTCTGCAACATCATAAGTTGCACCCGAAATTGCAACTGAAGTTGCACCAGAAGCTGTACCAAAAGCTACTACCACCGCCGTCACAGTTACAAAGATTGAAAGGACTGTTAAGTTTTACATTCCCAAACATTTAATGAAAGAAGATATAGGTAGCATAGGATTCTTGCACCTGTTATGGCGGCTATAATTAAAATACGTGATCTAGATGACTATTCCTTGTTGTTGTGTTTAAAAGATGTTACTGAGAAAAGACTTAGTTTTGGTCATTTAAAGTTTGATTATTGTAAATGACCTACAAGGAAGAAAATAGGTGGGTCTATCTTGCTAATGAAATCAAAGTCTTATGTTGTCATTCAAATTGGGCAAAATGAAGTTGTATATGGCGGGCTGAATTTAGAGACCAGACATGCAAATTGTTGATAGCCATGGCAACACTTTTTGATGTATTTTATGTTGTTTCATTATAATCCAAAAGAGGGTGAACTAAAAGTCACTGTTTGACATCTTGGAATTACATGAGACGAGATTTGGAAGCAACACCTTGAAGACAAGGTGATTTCCGAAGGAGTGGGGAATGATATGCCTACTGTTGGATAACTATCTAGTTATTAAGTCATATTCAAGTCATGTTAGGACATGTGTCAAGTGAGTCATTATTTAGGATAAGTGTCATTGTTTAGGATAGTATTTGAGTTAGGATACATGTTCATTGTAATCGTTATCACGAACTCATATTTATACCACGTTATTATGAATGAAGTTATTAAGCTTTTGTCTGTTCTTCCTTCTCTCTTCTTAGGAGCTCGCATCACGCTCGAGGGAGTGCTACTATCGATACAACCTTAACGGGTTGTATCAATGCACATGGGTGAAGCTGACCTTTGTATGCATGGTTTTAATAAGGGAACTTTCTTGTATCAAACAAGGAACATATGCATGCCAGCACATGTATGTATGTATGTATGTATGTATGTATGTATGTATGTATGTATGTATGTATGTATGTATGTATGTATGTATGTATGTATGTATGTATGTAGGTAGCTAGGTAGGTATCTATATGCCGTAATGAAGACCTTATATGGAAGGGTGTCAATTTTGGGTTACACCGCCATAACCTATTTTTAAATATACATTTCTGATATAATAAAGTTTCGTTTCGTTTAACTATCTATGTTAACTTGAATATTTTACTTTTAAAAATGACCAGAATCAACTGCAATTTATCCAAGTAATACGCTTTTCGGTACAAGGGATTTAATTTTTTTCTAAAAAAAAGTTAAACTCGAACTAAACTATGCACATAACACATAAAATTTGACGTTTAGGAGCCGGTTTGGTTTATTTGTGTGTTGATTTAAAGTTGTTTTGATCCCACATGTGCCATATGCCAATTTTTTGATCTACTGTGCGGCTGTCTACTTCACCAAATTGTTGTTGGGCAGCTAACTAACTAGGCTTCTGCAACATGTAAATTATATATACGTATGCTCCCGTTAGATCCATATGCGTGTGAGTTGAATGTTTAAGGTTCTTACTTCTTGCTTCTTTGACCATCACTCATGTCTTTTAATTTATAATGGCTCTAAATACTAAAAGTTAGGAGTTCTAACTTTGTCGACTTTCCATAATTAAGATTTAGAATACAAAATACTAAACAAGCAAGGTTTTTTTTTTATTTATTTTTATTATTTTATTTTATTTTTTATTTTTTTTGGTGATGGGGTAAAGTGAACAAGTTTTAGGTAACAAACAAATGGATAATGCCTAAAACTAATAGGTATTGTCAGTCTCGTGAAACTAATGCATTAACAAATAGCCAAGGACCATTTTTTACCACTGAAAGAAAAATAAGTGAACCATACATCACGTATTCTATATGGTTGGTCAGGTTTTGGTTTAAGTTACTAGGTTCAACAGCTCAAACCGAGTTATACATATTCCTAGCTACTACAACTAAAAAATAAGTACAGACATCTGAGAGTTCCCATCTCGGAAAAGTGGCCGCGCACCAAAGTCTTACTTAGTGAGAGGCCAAAGTTATTACTGTTTACTAAACTTTTCTATTCAATATCTAACTTCGTCAACTATTTTTTGGTTGCAAATTGGCATAAATAATATCACACACTACAATACCTTTAGCTAGTATGTTAATATCAATTTATTCTTGTGCACATAGACGCTAACTATGTATGCTAACTTCTCTTTCGCCAATATTCTTTTGCAAACGAGTGAAAACATTTTAATTCTTTTTTGTACTTATGGTAGCCTATGTAATATTATACTTAGAGGCTAGCTCTATAGAGTTTCTTTTGCTGTTACAATATAATGCTTTCTAACTTGTCTATACATGGTGCATACTCTTATGAAAGATTTATATTCATAATGCATGACCACAGGCCCAGATCATGCATTTGGTGAGTTAATTGCTGCCTCGGGAATTATAGATGACATGCTTGACAATTTAATTGCCCTGAAGGACTTAGACGATGTTCCAGGATTGCCCCCACTAAGCACAATTGAGGATATGCGTTATGAAAAGAACACCCATAAGTCCACAAGAGCTGACATAAAGTGGTAGAAGCAAGAGGAAATTGCCAGTGCACGCGTTAGACAAGTTGATAGTCAGGGTAGGGCTTATGGGACTGGAAAAAGGAAATGTTGTATTGCCCGTGTCTGGATTGAACTTGGTGAGGGTAAATTTATCATTAATGACAAACAATTCGATGTCTATTTCCCGATGCTTGATCAACGAGCTGATCTTCTTCGTCCTCTTACTGAGACAAAAACGTTGGGTCTTCTAGATGTTAATTGTACTATCAAAGGGGGTGGTTTATCAGGTTTGAAGCAATAAATTTACACTACTTATTCTTTTTTATGTTGAATATTAATTTAAAACATTTTTCGATTAAATATGATTATAAATTACTATATGTTACAAATACATCTACATTGTTTGAAGAAATCGACTTAAGTTGAAAACATTAGACTACTGCTTTTGGTTGTTTTGGACTCATATGACTTTCTTGATGCAATTTCCTTTTTATGTTAGTTTGTAAGTTTCACCTATTCCATGTCAAAAATAGATTCTAAATCAGATACAAGTATGTGTTTTAATTGCCACATTTACATGACTCTGAATCCTGAATGTAAACTATCATTTCAAAATCTTACTTGGTTCTTCGTAGGTAATGCAACTATACTTTCAAAATTGCTTTCCTTAACATTTGAAAAACGAACTTCATGCTCACTATTATACCAGTTAATTTTAGTTAGTGCCATTTCTTTTTTGATCATTAAGCTACCCTTACTTACACAGGGTGTGCTTATGATGTTAGTTGTTACTTCTTTCTCATATTGGCAAATATTGTATCTTATGTCACCATTTTTCCGCAAATTCCATCAATATTATCTCCAACTTCACTCTAGTTCAGTTGATTATGCAAGGTATTATTATTTTTGGTTCTTTCATTTGTTTGGGGACGCCAATCTAAACTTCATACGTGCATGAACTAGGTCAAATAGGCTATTGGATAAAACCTCGACAACAAACCTGTAGTTCAATCGCGGAAAACTAGATCGCGAGTTGTATCAAGCACAAGTAGCAAACACGAGAGACTACAAAGAACCTACCGAATATGCACACGTTATAGCCTCAACGAACCCTTTATTAAAACCAATAAAGCTTTTACAATTGAGGAAGAAGAATGAATAACTAGCATCCCCCCTCATCTCTATTTATAGAGATGAGGGGGTAGAAACCTTAGCTTGCCTTGCACTCCAAGCTAATCCTAGTTTATGTCTAACACCTAATCTAATTACAAAGTACACTTGAGCCCCTAATCTATGTTTAAGTTTACTACTAATATATAACAATTTCTACCTTAGGAGTAACACTTAAACATAACCGATACTCAACACCTTTTCCTCGTGCTGGAACCTCGAAACGGGGACCACCTTGTCGACTAGGCATTGTACTTCAGTAATTTTCCAAGATTAGCTTCCATAGACTCATTTACTTTCTTCTTTTCAGCAGCATTACCCTCTGCACCCTCTTGACCAGGTACTCCGGTTACCGTAATATCTACCCCCATCTTTACCAAGGTGTACCTTTTCCTGCTCATTTACCAAGCAGCCCATGTTTGTCTTTTCTTCAAGTTGCTTGTCCTCCAACATTCTTTGAGCCACTGCAGCATCATCGTTACTAACCTGAACATCCTCAGCTTCACGATTCCCCTAAGCTCCCTGCAGTTCCACCTCAAACCAAACACGTTCATCAACTTGCACTCAATGGACTCCTATTTTAAAACTAGGACCAAGTTGTTTGAACCCAACTTGTTTGTGAATAAGTTGCTTAAATCCAACTTGTTTTGGACTTCCATACTTTTGTACACCAAAAGTCGTCACTTTTGCTTCAAGAGTATACACACAATTTTCTTTCCTGATCCCAGTCATCATAACCCAACAACCTTTGATCACCTTGACTCTACCTATCTGCATCTTCACAGTATAACCCTCTTTTTCAAGAGTACCTAATGAAATCAAACTTTTTCTTAACCCTGGAACATACCTGACATCTTCAAGTATAAAGCTTGAACCATCATTTAACTGTATCTTCACTTTTCCTGTCCCTCTAATAGTCCATGTCCTGTTATCACCTAACTGAACTGAACCACCATCAAAATCCTTGAAGTCATACAAGAAATCGCTCCTAGGTATCATATGATAAGACCCACCTGAATCCATTACCAATTTAGCCATCTTATCATTTCCAACTACCACTAAGGCTATTCCAAAGTAGGCGTTACCCTCGTCATCAGAAGAATCATAATCCTGATCATGCTTACCCTTCTTAACGAACCCACTTGACTTCTTCATTGGACAGTCTCTCTTCAGATGACCCTCTAAATGACATATGAAGCACTTGAGTTTACCAGTTCCACCCCTTGACTTGAACCGCGAACTTCCACCAGAATGAGCTTTCCTTGAATGATCTGACCCTCCCCTTACATATAACCCATCACCAGTTTCTTCCTTTGTGCCTTCAATTCTTTTCTTCAACTCTCTTGAATTCAGAGTCGTAAGAACATCCTCCATTGTCAAGGATTCCCTCCCATACAACAATGTCTCCACAAAGTTTTCATAAGACGATGGCAATGACGTAAGTAACATAAGTGCCTGATCCTCACCTCAATCTCGATATCAATATTCGTCAAATCAAGAATCAACTTATTAAACTCATCTATATGATCACCCAGTTTCGTACCTGGACTTATATAGTGTGTGTACAGCTTCTTCTTCAGATACAGTCTGTTTGCAAAGGACTTAGTCATATATAGACTAGTCAACTTCATCCAAATTCCTGCAGCAGTTGTTTCCTTGGTAACTTCCCGTAAAACCCGGTCTCCCAAGAATAGAATCAAGGTACTATATGCCTTCTTCATCATAGCAGCCTTTTCTCCTGCTTTTGTGTCCGCGGGTAATGTCTCTAATGCAGCAACACATCCTTGTTGTACCATTAAAGCACGCATCTTTATTTGACATAACCCGAAGTCATTCTTCCCATCGAATTTTTCGATTTCAAACCTAGTTATAGAACTAGCCATTCTTCTTATACCTTGCTAAAAACCTTGTCAAGTTGTTTCTTAACCAACTTTACTGACAAGCCTAACAAGCCGTGTGCAATATTCCCCTTGTTGTTATAAACCCTTCTTGCAAATTGAATAATTAGAATAACCCTAAACCCTCGATTTCGAACAAGCAACCCTGATCATAAACTTGAAACCCAAGCTAACCACGATCCAAACTTGAACCACAAGAATAACCCACAACAAGAAACCCTTCACTATTCGAATTTTTTATTAGAACCAAAAATAATATCACGTGAATCACTTGTTGGAACTTAATAAAATACCAATTCGTAAAGTTGATTTATTAAATTAACAAACCGATAAAACTTTGACTTTTTAGAATTCCAAAAAACCAAAAGGACCTTGACACCTTTGTAGTAATTAATATCCACGTGAGTTAGGAGAACAAACCATCACAGGTAACTTTTTTCCTTCCTTCTTCACGTATAGGTTTTATATATTAAAACCTTTCAACTCTCGTCGACTGATCGCTACTCCAAAGATTGATTCGAAACCCAAAGCTAACCTTGATACCTCGAAAAAACTCGAAACCTCGATCTAGCACTCGATCTTCGATGACTACAATAACCGCGGCTCTTGATACCACTAGTTGGATAAAACCTCGACAACAAACCTGAAGTTCAATCACGGAAAACTAGATCGCGAGTTGTATCGAGCACAAGTAGCAAACACGAGAGACTACAAAGAACCGAACGAATATGCACACGTTATACCCTCAACGAACCCTTTATTAAAACCAATAAAGCTTTTTACAATTGAGGAAGAAGAATGAATAACTAGCATCCCCCCTCATCTCTATTTATAGAGATGAGGGGGTAGAAACCTTAGCTTGCCTTGCACTCCAAGCTAATCCTAGTTTATGTCTAACACCTAATCTAATTACAAAGTACTTTTGAGCCCCTAATCTATGTTTAAGTTTACTACTAATATATAACATAGGCGCAATTCATCTTGGTATGAGTAGGGCACTGCAAAACTGGGCACCAGATCAATTCTGTCCTCCTTAGGTAACTATAGCTTTTATTTACCCTTCATTCTTTTGCATATGCTTGATACTCTGAGTTATTGATAAATAAAAGTCAACACGGTTCCTTTAGTTTGTTTTTATAATTTCTTAACAAAAGAGTCACTTGTGCTTTCGAAAGTTGATCATTACAATTTCTATGAGATCGAAGGACCACTTGGCACGATATTAGTTAGTCACCTCTTTAAAACACATGAAGTTTTTGATATATGAGATTATTTGGGCCCAATCTAGTGCTGGTCAAACTCCTTATGTCTTATAGGTGCTCATTTGTTTGCTTGTGTGGGGGACGCCAAGGGATTTCATCTTTCTTTATCTTTTCATTTAATCGTATTTGAAGGCACGTTAGGTGGGTTGTGTAAGAGGTCAAAATGTGTCATTTTTAACAGTTCCCGACAGAGATGGGTGGACCAGTCAATGGTTATTTTGTCGTTTTCCAGTTTCGTAAATAATCAGTGTATTAGGTAAGATTGTAGTTGCTACCATAATGTTAAAATAATAGTTCACTTCTTTTAATAAAGCGATTTAGGAGGTTTTAGCACTTGAAAACGCGTCTGACCAACTTTAGAAAATATGCTACCAAAGGCGCCTTTGGAAATAAATTGAAACCCAAATTGTCACATATATTATTTTGCCCTTCCTGTTCTAGAGGAACCTTAATCTAAAATTTCTGGTATAATATAATTGTTACAAAGAAGTAAGAATAGTCATTTGGACTCACGGTTTTACTGTATTATTATCATTGAATATATACAAGATATTTAGTGAATCATTAAACTGTCAGTTCTATAAAATCTTGTGCTCAATTTTGTTACAATGTGTGTGGAATTGACATATTATTTCTCAATTACCATAAATTGACATGGTATAATTTATAGAGGAAATATCATGATGGTTGCACATGTCATATTGTCACATAGTAATAATAAATAGAATTTACATAAAAAATGCATCTCTATGGAAAGAATTAGGGCTGTAAACGAACTGAACGTTCAGTGAACATTTCATGAACCGTTCGGTAAAAAGTTCGTTTATGTTCGTTCGTTTATTAAATGAACGAACATGAACAATAGTTTACGTTCGTTTAGTTAAATGAACGAACATGAACAAAAGTCTCGTCCGTTCATTTATGTTCGTGAACGTCCGATTATGCGTTCGTTAAAGTTCATTTATGTTTATTTATCTATTTATGTTCGTATATCCTATCTTTTAATTTTATAATTTTAAAAATTGGTTTTTTTAAACAAAACAACACTTTAGAACAATATATTGTGAAGAATTCAATAAAGTTTATGTTTATTTGTCTATTTTCATTTATGTTCGATCGTTTATGTTCGTTTAGCGTTCGTTTAGTATCTTAATGAACGAACATAAACGAACATGAACAACTCATTTTCTTAATAAACGAACATGAACAAGAAAATTCGTCCGTTTAAGCGTTCGTGTTCGTTTATTTGTCCGGTTAAAATTAAATGAACGAACATGAACACGGCTCCGTTCGTATTCGTCCGGTTCGTTTACAGCCCTAGAAAGAATCTAGACATATATCGATCCGTGAGAAAGGCATTGTTTCAGAAACGTGTAATTGGGTTGTGAAGTAATAATTTGTTCGTTATCTTTGCGGTATATTTCATAAATTGATTAGTTCTAGCTATTTACATCCAACTAACGTCAAAAATGCTAGCCCCCACTCGTGTTAGGTTATCCCTCGCTGGACACTCGTATGTATACCCCTAGGAATCGCAGAAGATGTGTTAGTTAATGTCGCAGGATTCATGTACCCCGTTGATTTTGTGATCATCGATGATAAGGGAGATGGATACATGCCAATAATCCTTGGGGCACCATTCCTCGCCACCGCTAGGGCTGTCATTAAGTATGAAGGCAGGAAAATTGAGCTTAAATCTGGAAAAAGAAATATTAGCTTGCCCATGACCCCGCGAAGTGAGCATGAGAATTTGAGTTGGAGAAAGCTCAAAAACAACATTGACACGACACCCATTCGTGTTCAGAATAAAATTCTTGCATGGGAGGCAAGAATCAGAAGCTACAAAGAGGCTAAATATGAAAGAAGCAAAAGCAATAAAGTTCATGTCGAGTTCGAACATAATCGACCAGCAGAAAGCCATGTACCATTCGAGGAAGGGAACTTAGTACTCTTAAGACACGTGGAAACAACAATACCACCCGATAAACCAAGTCCTTGGTGGTATGGGCCTTTCACAATTGAGAACATGAACCAAGATGGGATGGCTAACATGAGAAGTAAAGTAGGTGGAGAGGTGATTGCAAGTAAGGAAATATTGAGGCACTACCACCATAATAGTAATGATCACAACTACATGAGGTACATCATCTCAAGGGATGAAGTCACGTAGTAACCCATGGCCTTGAGTCTAGCTACAAGACTCGTAAATAAAGAAAAGCGCTTCTTAGGAGGCAACCCATGCTTTGTGTGATTTTATTTTGTTTGTTTGTGATTTGCTTACGTATGCATGCTTTATTTTTATTGTTGGTAGATCATGTTTCTAAACTAAAAAGTGGAAATACTTTGATTTGTTGTTTGGCCTAGTCTTAACTTCACCCAAAGGTATTTTTGCAAAAGATAAGTGTAAGGGGAAACCCCAAATATGTTTTTAAGAAACAAACCGATCATGATTCTCCACAATATTAAGTGAACATGTATATTCGTATTTGTTAGAGTCAAATGCTTGTATTGAGTCATAATGAAGTTTTGCAAGATTTTCCAGGAAGTAGGACCAAGTTTTTCCAGAAATTTTCCAGAAACTTAACACAAGAATTTCTGCAGGTCACTTCCGACGGCGTCATGAGCTTACTCTTGACGGCGTCACGTGTAAAAATCTGGAAATTTTACCAGTTTTGTTTTTCTAACGGAGTTTTAAAGTTTTTGTTGAATTATTAAGTTTTATAATCTCCAGGAAATCTGCAAACTTCATTCCACAAGCATTATATCTTATTTTGTTTTCTAGGATTTAGTAACTTATGTAGATTGCCGCCGATTTTATGCGAGGTTGCCTTGTCTGTTTTCTCAGGATTTACAGGTTATGTATGACAAGAAGATGATTTATTTTTCTGGAAGGGAAGCTTTGATTGTTCATTTTCTTGGAGGAAGATCTAACCTGGCCACCTTATTATCCATACCGAGCGAATCAGGGGAGTATTTGATTTCATTCTTTTTACTTTTTCACTTTTACATTCTTTACTTGAACATTGGGGACAATGTTCATCCTAAGTGTAAGGGGAGGGTAAAATGATGATACCTTATAGATACACTTTCGCTTGAGTTTGTTTGTTTAATGGTAGATGTGTAATAAAACTATGAGAAATACTTGTTAGTGCAATTTTAGCGCCAAATTTAAAATTTTTAACAACATTTAGGAGTGAAACTTTAGCCATAGCAAGCGTCTCATGGATAAGAGATTGTATGACTAGCACATAACCGTACTATTCAGAAAAATTTTCCACCCAAATATGTGAGATTCGCCTTTTGATTTGATAGGAAAAGTAATTACTATTAGTGCTTATGAGTGTACCGGTAGCATTTAGATTCTAGAACTTGCGTTAGTGATGCATCCCGAGACCGCTAGTGAGACTACATTTGTGTAGTAGGATTTACTACATGGTAAGAGGCATTAGGATCACCCTTGTGTTAAACCCGTATCACAATTACTTGACCATTTTAGTAATATTACTTGGCTAGTTAAGTCAATTAATTTTTCCCACACCTTAGCGTTGTACTCATTTTTAGTACACGAAACCCCTAGTACACCCCTTCGAGCCTATCGTTTCGTTTCTAACTTTAAGCATCTTACTTAAAGGAAGAATTTGTTACAACCCACTTAAATGTACACCCAAATCGCCTTAGCTTTCCGTGTATGCACTCATCTTTAGTGCATTATTGTTATTTGTTAAACCCTAAGTTAATTATCTAATTGATTACATGGTTGCTAAGTCGAGTCATATCCTTGTACATATTGTTTTGGGACGATTGGGACTCATGGGTAAAGTACTAATGTTATGGAGTAATGGGGAAGAACATCATACATTACCTCCGTATGTGCGTTAATCTTAAAAGTACTCCAAGTGTTTTGATTTTCTTAATTCGAGTCATTAGATTAGTTTATTGTAAAGTATGTAAAAATTCAAGTGTAAGGGGAATGTTCATCCCCTATTATGTATTACTTTGGATGGTAGGGTAAGAGTGTATGCGGGAAAAAAAAAAAAAAAAAAAAAAAAAAAAAAAAAAGTAAAAGAAAAGAGAAAAAACATACGGACTACCATCCCTTTTTATTCTATGTTCATTTTATGTTTTTGTTATTTTTCATTTATTAGCTTAAGTCGAGTCTAGTCTTGGCTTAGCAACGCCATATTGTACATGTAATTGACCAAGATTATTAACTCGCCACCAGTAAAGACTGCCTATATCCAACAAAACCGTGTAATTCATATCCCTACACCTAACGTTACAACCCTTTAAAAGACCTCTTTGATAGTTTATCCTAGGTGCTTACGCCATGTGGTGGAGGTTTGATCCTTTCCCAATCCTATGGTAATCTATTTTTCTATGACAGGTAGTGAGAGATATATTCCGTTTCCATATTGTAATTTATACTTTATTACACCCGAGAGATGTGAGTATCTAAACACTATTTGTGAGGTGCTAGCATATGACCTCCGTGCTTGTCTTTGGTCTTTAGTGGAACGATTATTTGTTGTAATTACTTTTATATTAGTGTTAAATGACCCCTAACTTGTATTTTGAGTAGAATAAAAGCGCATTTGCTTGAGGACAAGCAAATCTCAAGTGTAAGGGTATATGATGAGGCGAAAAATGATCCGTTTTTAGGGGGTCATTTAAGCCCGGAATTGAATTTATTTGATCAAATATTACCCTAAATCGCTCCTTTTGTGATTTTAGGTACTTTGGGAGTGAAATCTGGAAAAGGAAACAATTCGGACGTTTTTGGAGCATAAAAGTGAAGAAAACGCCAAAGACTTAATTCTCCATGCTGGGAACAGTGTGTGACGGCGTCAAGAGGAAGAATTTGACGGCGTCAAGAGTAAATACTATGACGACCCAGTACAAACATGAAGGCGTCACAAGTAGAGCGTCAAGAGTTAAAAGTGTGACGGCCGGCAAAAGTGGACAACATGACGGCGTCAGATGTAGATCAAGGCAGTCCGAGGATTATTTTGGCGGCGAGATGACGGCGTCACCCATTTGTTCTTGACGCCATCAGCCTCTAATATCTATATATAGTTTTCTAATTTTCATTCAAAAAAAGGAACAAGTTCGGAGAAACCCTAAGGCCGAACCATATACGAATTTTACAGCTTTTCAAGGGTTTTCAACCCTTGAATCCTTACATGTGTTATTGAGATAAGTCTTCCTTTAATTCAATCAATATGTCTATGTGTTGGTTGTCTATATCTTGTGCTTGTCTTGATTCCACCATGCTAGGCTAGATTTATCTTGTGTTTGCTTAGATCTAATGAAACCTAGATGTTGATTATGTGTTGATTACTTGTTTATGGTTGTATTGGATGAATGATTTCAATGTTAGGCTTAAGAAAACTGGCAGATCTCCATTGTGTAACATACTTGAACGTCTTAGGAAACATGAACCGATGTGTACTAGGTTTTATTGGTTGTATTTAATGCATGAGTAAATTCTAATGATCCCATGTTAGGAGCTTCTTGCAGGCTCGACATAGGAGTGAAGTAGGCACTCATAGGATTGGGGAAGTAAGTACGCCACCCCATGAATGGTATTAAGGAATACAATCCGTCATCCACACAACTATAACAAGTAATTAACGTGTAAAAGATATCTAGGGAGAAGTGAAATCTAAGTAAACACATTTCTCCCACTTATTGCTCACAACCTTAGTTTAATATAGTTTATTTTCATTTTAGTATTTTATTTTGATTGTATCTTTAGTATTGGGTTAGTTGACTAGCAACTAATTCCGCCCCAAATCCTTCAAACCCGAGATTTTAATTTGCTTTCTAAAAAATATAAAAAATACAAAAAGAATCATCCCTCATCTCTAGAACTAGTATTTAGGTTTTCTAATTCTAGCGACACTATTCCTAGCTGAACGATCAATCCCCCGGTACTTGTCACTATACTATACTACAACGATCAGGTACACTGCCTGGTGGTGGTTGTAAGCTTCTCAAGATCCCTTGAGAGGTAAAGCCCGGTGCAAACCCCACGCATCAAGTTTTTGGCGACGTTGTCGGGGAATAGTTATTGTCTAGGTTAGAATCTCTTTTTATTAGGTCTACTTGCTAGATTCCTTTCTAATAAGATTTTATTTTTATTTTTAGGTCTTCTTTAGTCTATCTTATTTCTTTGTGTTTTTGTTCGTAACTTTTCACCACCCGACATCATGGACGATGGGAACATCTTTGAACCCATCATCCCACCACAACAAAACCCACCACTAGAACCTCTTAGGCCCCGAACCTTAGGAGAGTATTCCCGACCTAGCCACCAAGGCTATCGAAACACCATTGAGCTCACCGGAGCCAATGTGACCCCCTTGCGATCCGACACCATCCGGTTGGCGCAAAGCGGATGTGCATTCCATGGACTTCGTTCCGAAGATCCAAATCAACATCTCAAGGACTTCCTTAAAATCGTAAACTCCATAGACCTAGATGTTGCAACTAGAGAGACAACCCGATTACGCCTATTCCAATTCTCTCTACGTGATCAAGCTAGCCAATGGCTTGAGCGTTTACCCGCGGGATCCATCACCACATGGGATAATCTCACCAATCGCTTTCTTACTCAATTCTTCCCACCGGGGAAGACAGCAATGCTTAGAAATGACATTTTGATGTTTGAACAACATCAGGGTGAAACTTTCTACGAAGCATGGGCTCGTTTTAAGGATCTCCTCCATAAGGTCCCTCATCATGGTATAAACCTTTGGTTATTAGTTCAGATTTTCTACGACCATGTTGACTATCACACTAAACGTACAATTGATAGGGCCGTGGGAGGTAAATTGCGTGATAAGAACGCCGAGGAGTCCTGGGCAATTATTGAAGAGCTTGCCGCCGATAATCAAGAGATGTGGGAGTTTAATCATACGATAAAAGCGGTCATCAATGCAATCTCAACATCTGGAGGGACTACCAAAATCCCCGATGAACTCCTATGCAAACTCGAGGCAAAAGTTGACTATTTTGAGGAAAGGCAAAGGAGACCTTTAAGTCCTAGACGGGCTACTGTCAATTCTGTCTCGAAAACGACTTTAACACCGTTATCAGAATCACCCTCCAGAGAAAATGTCAAGACTTTTCAAAACTATGCCCCACCTTATTCCCCTCCCGAGGAGCTTAGCCCAGAGTTTGAAGCTAGAATGAGAGAGTATATGGCAACTCATTCAGATCGGCTCGCCAGATTCGAGGAAGCAGTTTATAAGCAAAAAGAGGAGATGCAAGAGAAAATGAATGAGATGATGAGTCTATTGGAGGAGTATGCCAACCAGAGAACCCCCGAAAGAATGCTACTAAGGAAAGAAAGCGTCATCCCCACTACCCAATTTGTTAACTCCAACACAATTGTCCACAAGGATAATGAGAAGGTAAAAACTCCTACTAAACAAACCTTAGAAGAGCCACCAAAATCTCAACCTTTGAGTTACTACCTGAAACATGATATAAATGAAAACACTATAACAAATTGGATAAAGGGTGACGGGGGTGACCAACCTTCCAAACAGAGTTCTGAGAAGGAGGAAGGGGGAAAAGATGAGTATGATACATTGCCTGGGGGGCCAATATTCGAGAGGCTATTGGTACAAAAAGTGGCTACTAAGCAGATGGCGTGTGGGAACTTTGAGAAACCAACTAGCATCGGGGATTTGAAATATCTTAGTGCTTTCGCCGACCAAAGATCGGAAGTAAATCTTATGCCCCTAACTATTTACATCCAACTAACGTCAAAAATGCCAGGCCCCACTCGTGTTAGGTTATCCCTCGCTGGACACTCGTACGTATACCCCTTAGGAATCGCAGAAGATGTGTTAGTTAATGTCGCAGGATTCATGTACCCCGTTGATTTTGTGATCATCGTTGATAAGGGAGATGGATGCATGCCAATAATCCTTGGGGCACCATTCCTTGCCACCGCTAGGGCTGTCATTAAGTATGAAGGCAGGAAAATTGAGCTTAAATCTGGAAAAAGAAAGATTAGCTTCCCCATGACCCCGCGAAGTGGGCATGAGAATTTGAGTTGGAGAAAGCTCAAAAACAACATTGACACGACACCCATTCGTGTTCAGAATAAAATTCTTGCATGGGAGGCAAGAATCAGAAGCTACAAGGAGGCTAAATATGAAAGAAGCAAAAGCAATAAAGTTCATGTCGAGTTCGAACATAATCGACCAGCAGAAAGCCATGTACCATTCGAGGAAGGGAACTTAGTACTCTTAAGACACTTGGAAACAACAATACCACCCGATAAACCAAGTCCTTGGTGGTATGGGCCTTTCACAATTGAGAACATGAGCCAAGATGGGATGGCTAACCTGAGAAGTAAAGTAGGTGGAGAGGTGATTGCAAGTAAGGAAAGATTGAGGCACTACCACCATAATAGTAATGATCACAACTACATGGGGTACATCATCTCAAGGGATGAAGTCACGTAGTAACCCATGGCCTTGAGTCTAGCTACAAGACTCGTAAATAAAGAAAAGCGCTTCTTGGGAGGCAACCCATGCTTTGTGTGATTTTAATTTGTTTGTTTGTTATTTGCTTCCGTATGCATGCTTTATTTTTATTGTTGGTAGATCATCTTTCTAAACTAAAAAGTGGAAATACTTTGATTTGTTGTTTGGCCTAGTCTTAACTTCACCCAAAGGTATTTTTGCAAAAGATAAGTGTAAGGGGAACCCCCAAATATGTTTTTAAGAAACAAACCGATCATGATTCTCCACAATATTAAGTGAACATGTATATTCATATTTGTTAGAGTTAAATGTTTGTATTGAGTCATAATGAAGTTTTGCAGGATTTTCCAGGTAGTAGGACTAAGTTTTTCCATAAATTTTCCGGAAACTTAACACAAGAATTTCTGCACGTCACTTCTGACGGCGTCATGAGCTTACTCTTGACGGCGTCACGTGTAAAAATCTGGAAATTTTACCAGTTTTGTTTTTCTAACAGAGTTTTAAAGTTTTTGTTGAATTATTAAGTTTTATAATCTCCAGGAAATCTGCAAACTTCATTCCACAAGCATTATATCTTATTTTGTTTTCTAGGATTTAGTAACTTATGTAGATTGCCGCCGATTTTATGCGAGGTTGCCTTGTCTGTTTTCTCAGGATTTACAGGTTATGTATGACAAGAAGATGATTTATTTTTCTGGAAGGGAAGCTTTGATTGTTCATTTTCTTGGAGGAAGATCTAACCTGGCCACCTTATTATCCATACCGAGCGAATCAGGGGAGTATTTGATTTCATTCTTTTTACTTTTTCACTTTTACATTCTTTACTTGAACATTGGGGACAATGTTCATCCTAAGTGTAAGGGGAGGGTAAAATGATGATACCTTACAGATACACTTTCGCTTGAGTTTGTTTGTTTAATGGTAGATGTGTAATAAAACTATGAGAAATACTTGTTAGTGCAATTTTAGCGCCAAATTTAAAATTTTTTACAACATTTAGGAGTGAAACTTTAGCCATAGCAAGCGTCTCATAGATAGGAGATTGTATGACTAGCACATAACCGTACTATTCAGAAAAATTTTCCACCCAAATATGTGAGGTTTGCCTTTAGATTTGATAGGAATAGCATTTACTATTAGTGCTTATGAGTGTACCGGTAGCATTTAGATTCTAGAACTTGCGTTAGTGATGCATCCCGAGACCGCTAGTGAGACTACATTTGTGTAGTAGGATTTACTACATGATAAGAGGCATTAGGATCACCCTTGTGTTAAACCCGTATCATAATTACTTGACCATTTAAGTCATATTACTTGGCTATTTAAGTCAATTAATTTTTCCCACACCTTAGCGTTGTACTCATTTTTAGTACATGAAACCCCTAGTACACCCCTCCGAGCCTATCTTTTCGTTTCTAACTTTAAGCATCTTACTTAAAGGAAGAATTTGTTACAACCCACTTAAATGTACACCCAAATCGCCTTAGCCTTCCGTGTATGCACTCATCTTTAGTGCATTATTGTTATTTGTTAAACCCTAAGTTAATTATCTAATTGATTACATGGTTGCTAAGTCGAGTCATATCCTTGTACATATTGTTTTGGGACGATTGGGACTCATGGGTAAAGTACTAATGTTATGAAGTAATGGGGAAGAACATCATATATTACCCCCGTATGTGCGTTAATATTAAAAGTACTCAAAGTGTTTTGATTTTCTTAATTCGAGTCATTAGATTAGTTTATTGTAAAGTATGTAAAAATTCAAGTGTAAGGGAAATGTTCATCCCCTATTATGTATTACTTTGGATGGTAGGGTAAGAGTGTATGCAAAAAAAAAAAAAAAAAAAAAAAAAAAAAAAAAAAAAATGAAAAAAAAAAATAGAAAAAGAAAAGAGAAAAAACATACGGACTACCATCCCTTTTTATTCTATGTTCATTTTATGTTTTTGTTATTTTTCATTTGTTAGCTTAAGTCGAGTCTAGTCTTGGCTTAGCAACGCCATATTGTACATGTAATTGACCAAGATTGTTAACTCGCCACCAGTAAAGACTGCCTATATCCAACAAAACCGTGTATTTCATATCCCTACACCTAACGTTACAACCCTTTAAAAGACCTCTTTGATAGTTTATCCTAGGTGCTTACGCCATGTGGTGGAGGTTTGATCCTTTCCTAAGCCTATGGTAATCTATTTTTCTATGACAGGTAGTGAGAGATATCTTCCGTTTCCATATTGTAATTTATACTTTATTACACCCGAGAGATGTGAGTATCTAAACACTATTTGTGAGGTGCTAGCATATGACCTCCGTGCTTGTCTTTGGTCTTTAGTGGAACGATTATTTGTTGTAATTACTTTTATATTAGTGTTAAATTACCCCTAACTTGTATTTTGAGTAGAATAAAAGCACATTTGCTTGAGGACAAGCAAATCTCAAGTGTAAGGGTATATGATGAGGCGAAAAATGATCCGTTTTTAGGGGGTCATTTAAGCCCGGAATTGAATTTATTTGATCAAATATTACCCTAAATCGTTCCTTTTGTGATTTTAGGTACTTTGTGAGTGAAATTTGGAAAAGAAAGCAATTCGGACGTTTTTGGAGCATAAAAGTGAAGAAAACGCCAAAGACTTAATTTTCCATGATGGGAACAGTGTGTGACGGCGTCAAGAGGAAGAATTTGACGGCGTCAAGAGTAAAGACCATGACGACCCAGTACAAACATGAAGGCGTCACAAGTAGAGCGTCAAGAGTTAAAAGTGTGACGGCCTGCAAAAGTGGACAACATGACGGCGTCAGATGTAGATCAAGGCAGTCCGAGGATTATTTTGGCGGCGAGATGACGGCGTCACCCATTTGTTCTTGACGCCATCAGCCTCTAATATCTATATATAGTTTTCTAATTTTCATTCAAAAAAAGGAACAAGTTTGGAGAAACCCTAAGGCCGAACCATATACGAATTTTACAGCTTTTCAAGGGCTTTCAACCCTTGAATCCTTACATGTGTTATTGAGGTAAGTCTTCCTTTAATTCAATCAATATGTCTATGTGTTGGTTGTCTATATCTTGTGCTTGTCTTGATTCCACCATGCTAGGCTAGATTTATCTTGTGTTTGCTTAGATCTAATGAAACGTAGATGTTGATTATGTGTTGATTACTTGTTTATGGTTGTATTGGATGAATGATTTCAATGTTAGGCTTAAGAAAACTGGCAGATCTCCATTGTGTAACATGCTTGAACGTCTTAGGAAACATGAACCGATGTGTACTAGGTTTTATTGGTTGTATTTAATGCATGAGTAAATTTTAATGATCCTATGTTAGGAGCTTCTTACAGGCTCGACATAGGAGTGAAGTAGGCACTCATAGGATTGGGGAAGTAAGTACGCCACCCCATGAATGGTATTAAGGAATACAATCCGTCATCCATGCAACTATAACAAGTAATTAACATGTAAAAGATATCTAGGGAGTAGTAAAATCTAAGTAAACACATTTCTCCCACTTATTGCTCACAACCTTAGTTTAATATAGTTTATTTTCATTTTAATATTTTATTTTGATTGCATCTTTAGTATTGGGTTAGTTGACTAGCAACTAATTCCGCGCCAAATCCTTCAAACCCGAGATTTTAATTTGCTTTCTAAAAAATATAAAAAATACAAAAAGAATCATCCCTCATCTCTAGAACTAGTATTTAGGTTTTCTAATCCTAGCGACACTATTCCTAGCTGAACGATCAATCCCCCGGTACTTGTCACTATACTATACTACAACGATCAGGTACACTGCCTGGTGGGGGTTGTAAGCTTCTCAAGATCCCTTGAGAGGTAAAGCCTGGTGCAAACCCCACGCATCAATGACGAGCCGTTGTTACCCTTAAATAAAATCATACTTTTTGTTTGTTGACTTAGGTTGAAACAAGCTGTTTGTTGACTTTAGTTTACATATAATGCGGTGGACCATGAGAAAACAAAACTATAGTGTTTGATGTCTTCTTAAACATAATGATTATAATTTGAGAAAATTACCAAAATAGACCGATCGCCCTACATCTTACCACTTTATAACCCAAAAATATTTTTAAGACAAAAACAGACCAAGGGCGTCTCCACAATTAGGCAACTCAACAATTTTACGACATGTGTTCGTATGTGTAAGGTACTGTTTTTTGGGCAACTGGTATTAATTGGGCAAACATCTTTTGAGCAACTGATTTTTTGGTCATTTTACAAAAAAACACTTTTGTACCTTACAAGTACAAACCTAAAATTGGGCAACCACACTTTAAATATTTTGGGCGACTATTTACTGAGGGTGTGCTTGGTTCAAACTCAGAAAATGGAAAAGGAAAGAGAATGATAATGGTGGGGAAAGGAAAAAGAAAAGAAAAACATTCACCTAGTTTATTGGGTAATGGCCCATTACCCACTATTAGGTAATGGGTCATTGTTTTATACTCTATCAAATACAATTTTTTTGATTATCTTTCTCATTTCTCACCCCATAACCCCTACCAAGCATGCCCTAACAATATTTTTTGTATTTTATACACTTTTATACATTACTATCTACCTCGTAAAGTGTGCAATACAAAATATAGTGATATCTGAAACACATTTTAAAACACGGATTAAAAAAATAAATAAATAAAATAACAAACACCAACACTTCATCTCTCCCTGTTCTCCCACACGCCAAAACACACTATGTTTATTTTTTCCCCATTATCAACAAGACTTCTGTCATCTCCTACCACACACATGGTTTATTACATCACATTCGATAATCAACAACACTTGCAGTTCATTTTTTTTTGCTAAAATTTAAAATCTATGTTAAAATTATGGGATTTGAATAGAGAAATTTAAGGCATTTTTGAAGGGACAATTAATCTCAGATCATACCTATTTCTTCTTCATGGAGATAATAAACACACGCACCAAATCAGTCTATTTCTTCTTCATGTTGCGGATTGCCCGAATCAAAACCCACACATAAATCACGCACAGAATGATCAAAGAATTAATAATGATTTATCACATTACAACAAACTTCAATTTCTGGTCATTGTTCTAGCTATTTTTTATTTTTTGTTTTTTTGTTTGATAATAAGTGAAATTAGTGAAATGATTATAATAAGTGAAATTAGTGAAATGATTATACGAAGGTAGAAGTAACAATTGCGATTTTGATGTCTATATTATAAGAGCACCCAGTGCAATGCTCTTCACCTCTCGTAGTGCCACGCTGGCACGTCCGCCGTGCCTCGCCACCATACCGCCCTAGCCTGTTTTTTCTCGCCACTTCAACCCTCATCGTCTGCATGGCGAGGGTATTAATTATACTTTTGATTAGAAATGAAGCAGGTATCCGTTGTGAAATGGATTAAAAAATGCAACGTGTGTGTTTGTGTATATATATATATACACACACACACACACACACACACACACACACATATATATATATATATATATATATATATATATATATATATATATATATATATATATATATATATATATATATATATATATATATATAAACACATATTTTACACTATAAATATTACACATTTCAATCAAATTCTACATAACTTTTATTTTAAAACACTAACATATAGGCAGGAAATATGAGCGAATCATCCTATTCCGGTGATAGTGACCTTGAAGAGATAACGGAGCAAGAGATGATTATCCAAAAGTTTGAGTTCGAGCAATCGTTGCAAGATTAACAAGACGGTCCTTCATGCCGCCATAGATACATCCCCCATGAACGTGAAGTTGCTGAAGAACGTCTAATGACTGACTATTTTGGTGACAACCCAAAATATGCAGATGAAAATTTTAGGCGTCGCTAACGTTGAGCCGTAAACTATTTTTAGAAATAGTACAGGGTATTGAAACGTATATTCAAACTCATCATTCTCTTCCTAAGCATTTTGATTTCTTTAGAGTCCGACCTAATGCTGCGGATGTAATAAGTTTTAGTGTGATTATGAAATGCACATGTGCCCTACGCCAATTGGCTTACGAGATAGCAGCTGATGCATTAGATGGGTATTTACAAATAGGGGAACACTGTGCACGCGATTGTCTAGATTTTTTTTACTATGTGCATAATTCAATTGTTTGGGAAGGAGTTTTTAAGAAAACCAGACGAGAATGACATTTGCAACTTATACCACGCACATAACGTGGTTCATAAGATACCGAAAATGGTGGGAAGCATCGATTGTATGCACTGAGAATGGAAAAATTATCCAAAAGAATGGAAAAGCCAATTTCATAGAGGTGATAAAAAGTATCCAACTATAATGCTTGAAGCCCTTGCGTCATACGAATTATGGATTTGGCATGCATTTTTTGGGGTAGCGGGTGCGAATAACAATCTTACCATTTTGAATAATTCTCCATTATTCGACGACTTGCTTGATGACATTGCCCCTGAGGTTCCGTTTGAAGTATACAGACGTACATTTAACCATGGGTATTATCTAGCTGATGGAATATACCGAGAGTGGGCATCTTTTGTCAAATCATTTAGGGTTGCAAATAACCCAAAAAATGTCGTATTTAAAGCGAAACAAGAAAGTGCTTAAAAAGATATTGAAAGAGCTTTTGGTATCCTCTAAGGACGTTGGCATATTATTGCCTAACCGGCGTGTGCATTTACTGTGGGCAAGTTACGGAGAATCATGTACTCGTGCATCATAATGCATAACATGATTTTGAAAGATAAAATTTGCGATATCCGAAGCTAGCGAAATGTATATTTCTCCGCAACCAAATTTACAACAGTCATAGATTGACCGTTGCGCAGTGCAAAGAAGAAAAGCCAAAGAACTACATGATAAACGCAAACACGCAAAGCTTCAACGATGTCTCATCGAGCATGTTTGGCAACGACATCAATGGGAACAAATTCAACAAAAAATCCGAATAATTAGTTTTGTTATAATTTGATGTATTTCTTAAGTTGCTTTTTTTTACCGTATCGTATTTTACGTTTCGTGTGTTTTTTATTTTGTTGTATTGTGTTTTTATTTTTAATAAAATAAATTTAGTTTATTTGGAAATTTGAATAAACAAAATAAAGTTGTAAGTGGTGGGCCTCAAATGAGTAACCTTTTTTTTTTTTTTTTTTTTTTTTTTTTTGCTATATGGGGAGAGATAGTGTGGCCACGCCTATATGAGCCTCTATATGGGGAGGATCTTATAAATTTTGCCTTAGGGAATAACACCAATTAATACAAAAAGTGAGACCCATTTAAAAAAGTAATAATATTAAATTTGTGGGTTCCACTATCTCTCCCTATATAGAAAAAAGAAACACACCCGAGGTTAGTTATTAGTGAGGGAGGGTTAGTTGCGGAGGTTTGTTAAAGTAACGTGACATCCCGTGAGCCTCAAATGAGTAACTTACCCTTGTCACTACACCTTGTGCTTTAAGAGCCAAGCTTTGACTTATTGGAGATAAAACTTATAGACTTTGAACTAATTATTAGCAATATGAATCATGCAGCCTTTATTTATTTATTTATTTATTTATTTATTTATTATTTATTTTTTTAAAAGAAATTAAAATGATAAGAATAAATTATGAACAAGTACTGCAAATGAAATAATGTTAGCGTCAAAGTTTCATTTTTCAAAATCGTAGTCTTATTTTTTAGATATATTTCATCTGAAAGGTAAAAGGAAATCCACAAGTGTCAATGGGACTCTTTTATTTGGTGTGAAAATATTGTCTTTACACAAAAAGTAAGGACATCGAGTAAACATCTAAGCATTAATGTTTGGCTATGTTTACATGTTTGCTTGCATTCCTTTGAGCACCGAGCAAAATTATTTGTCAATGTATGTGCATGAGTTCATAATGTTATGTGTTGAAGTCATGAACATAAGTCTTTTTGAAAAAGTAAAGCAACAAAGAAGTTCCATGAAGTAATGTCTTTCCCACAACTCCTCTGTTAGTTGTCTTCTTTTTCCTTACAATTTCCATTTCTTTTACTCACGGAAAGGGATAGGTTTTTTTGTTGGCCAAAGTTCATTCCGGCTACCTCTAGTGTTTTTTTTCCCTGTTGCAGTATAATGCTCTTTAACTATTGTCTATATACTAGAAGGGTACCTGCGCGTTGCAGTGACGGGTACATTGAAATAAAATTTTCTGGTAAATCATGTATTTTAGCTTATTATGTTCTTTTTGACACTAAATTTACGGATATCAAAAATTTCATGTGACGTATTTCAACTTCTTAACTAAGGAATTTATTTCATTGTCTTTTTTAAAGCGATTCAATAACATCTTCATAGATTAATCGTTGTTCTAGATTTAACAAAGAATGTAATTGCTGATGTTCTATCGCACTCTTTTTCATATCAAAATCCATTACCTCTCTAATTAGACGGTTGTCAATGTTGCTGAGCAACCTTGGATCAGGGAGTGGAAGATCTTTAAAGTCTGCTAAAGATCTTCCATGCCTATTCAGTATATCCTGGATTTCAATAAGACAATAGTTACGGAGTTGGTCATCTGTAAGATGCAAGTTAGGATACTTGAAAAGTTTCCTTTTTTTGTGTAGGATATCTTCTGATAAGATTTCCCAGTTGGCCTCCCATAGCTTTAAAGGTCTGCTGACATCACAGAACAATAAAATTGTGACGAATGTTTCACGCAATTGTGGGGCGAATGCCCAATCACCAGCTTCGGTTATAGCATGAGTCTATTCAATGTTGTCGTTTAAGAGACCATATTCAAAACAGGCTTCCTTGAATGTTGCACAAAGTTTTTCGTTTACTGCCATGAATAGTTCAAAAGATTCAGGGCCTTTCACAACATTCAAAAGCATTCTAAGATAACATCGTTCCCCCGAAGCTGGGTGAGCATAAACAATTAGTCCGATGCTTTTTTTTGTTTCCTTTCTTTCCAAAGTTTGTCTTTCTGATGCCGTACATAGTGTTGAGGTATTTCAACATAAGTGAATTCTTTTGCTCCCATATCGTGTTTGTTTAACTCGAACCGATCAGTGAACATGGTTACGTCGATTCCTTCCTGTTGTAGTAATGCAGGCAAACTCTGTGAATCGCGTAGTGTTATTGCTGGTGATTAGGCAGGTGGTAAGTAAGTTTCATGACTGATGGATATGAGTAATAGATGTCAAAAGAAAATAAACGCCAAACTGCCTCACATGGAGCTAAGAACCGACAATTTAGGTAATTCTGGATTTCATCAACCTCCAAAATCTTAACATTCATCACATCATCACCACCTTTAATGTTCTCCTATACAACAACTGTAGCTCTATCTGATCCTTTATTTAAGTGCTTAAATAAGTGCTTAATAGCCTTCGATCTACTGTACCATTCAACATTAATGTGGGCCTTGTATTTCAAAAGAAGGTAACGATTGTGAGGTACTACATATCTATTATCATATTTGAATTTACCCTTTTGAATGGACAATTTATTATCCCTCCGACGATATATAGCATATCCATCTGCATCAATAACTATCTCGGCCATAAATGTTTTTGGAAAATCATTTGAACATTTTCCCTCAACAGTACACGGTGCGTTTTTAGCATCCTGTCCACAAGGACCATGTAACATATATTCAGTCACCACTTTATATCCATCTGGATCATGTGTTGGAGATGGCACTTCTGCTGAAATGATGTCATCTATTTCAGCGGGTGTTTTGAATTTGCAATCTTCTTCTAGCCACAGGAGAATATGAGCATGTGAAAGGCCACATTTTTGAAATTTTATAACATACACAACTGCAATTATATAAAGGGAAAATTACCAAAATGGCCCATTGCCCTGCGGTCTAGACATATTTAGCCCGTTTTTGAAAAATTCCCGTTTAGCCCAGGTTGCCCTGAGCAACTTTCGTATAGCCAACCGAAAGATGACAAGTGTCCTCAAGTTTCCCAAAATACAAAAAAGTTTCCCTGGTGTGGCACTCTGTAGTTGGCTATACGAAAGTTGCCCAGGGTAACCCAGGCTAAAACGGGAATTTTTCAAAAAAAAAGGGCTAAATATGCCTAGACCCAGGGCAACCGGGCTATTTTACTAATTATCCCTTATATAAAAGTAAAGGGTCATATTATTTTCAAATTTGAAAAGAAGCATAAGCATACTGATTTTATGTCATGAGATGTAATACCTGCGCGAGATTTACCAAAATATGATTATTGGTAAGTTCTTCTAACATCTGATTGAGTTTCATTTTGAATACTCGTGTTCCAATTTCTGGACGATCGTGACTTTTTTGACCTAGTATATGCACCAAAATTTCATCAATCTTGGGCCATTTTGGATTGGATGTGAACGTGATGAAGAGTTCTGGATTTCCATATATTCGACATATAGCCATTGCATCTTGGTAATTTTCCATCATATATCTTGGCCCCCGTGTAAAAGTCTTTGGTAGAACAATTTGTTTCCCTAACCCTGTTGCACTCGTATCACCTCTTGTTACAGCATCACATACATTATGGTAAAGCTCTACACGTAGTGTATCTTGATTACTTGTCATCCATTTTAGCCTTTATTCTTCAATAGCCGTGTATGCATCAACCAAATATTGCTGAAATAATCGTCCACCTCTTAGCAAAGTGGTCCCTTGGTTATTTTGTTTATGTATTATGTAAGCATAGTATTCTTTCATTGTTACAACACCCCTCATGGTTTTTTGACTACCTATGTTGTTGTTATAAGGTATTTTTACATGGAAACCATCTACTCCATACGGGAATAATAATGGATATTGGAGCACCGTGTATTGTGGGTGTAATTCAAAAATACGTTTTGGTCCTGTTGCCTTGTCACTCACAATAATGTCTCTTGTTGGAAGACCATCACCAAAATCATTAGTAATAAGGGCTGCAATTTCTGGCACTGTGGGATTGTTGTATTGTCGGGAAGTTTGCCTGTCACTTAAGAGACACGATTCAAAATTTGCTGAATTATGTGATCAGCACCAATCTCTTGCCATTCGAAATGCTAAAGCAACATCACTTGTCTGGTCGAACATTTGCATCAAGTTGGCCACTATGTTTTCATCTACCGGCTCACCACTTTCCTTATTGATGAAAGCCGACATCCGGTTTTTCACTTCATTTCCAGTGTCAAAAAAGTAAAGTTGCGCATATCTTGGCTGAACACCTTCTGCAGGAAGTAGTGAACCAATTCGATGATAGTTTTGGCCATTTATCCTAAATGTGTATACCCCCTTCCTATGTTTATGGAATGATCTATTCTGGCTCCAACAGATGTGAAGCAAAACATGCTATTATATGCTCTAATTTGCTCTCTGAATTTTGAAGAAGCATTATTCTTATAATCTAGCAACGCGCTTAGTGGTTGAGGTGTTTGAGCGAATTTTTGGATCAGAATCTTACCCTCTTGGCAGCAAAGGGAGAACTTTGGATTTGCAGTCCTGTTAGGCTTGTTAGTTCTCTCCTCGTGCCACATGAGTGCATTGCAATTTTGACATTCATACGATGGGGGCCCAAGATTATGGTAAACCACAGGAACACCTTGCACAAACAATCAGTATGTAGTATGTGGCTATTACACATGTTTAATGTGATTACTTATTCATAAATAATGGTCTCACCTGCCGATGTACATGCTGCTTCTTTTGGGTTATTTTTAGCTCTTTGTATGTTGGGTGGATCTGTATTAAGCATTGTTGTAAAGAAACATAAATTATATGGGATCCAATATACGATCAATATACAACACTTATTAGAAGGTATTCAGTATTGTTATTTTATGTTAAATTCAATACATGTTTATTGTAACTAACTGACATGCGCGAGTATTTACCCTGTTTTGATGTAACTACGTTCTTCAATTTTAAACCACAATAGCTTTGCACTGTCCATTTTCACCAATGATTGTATTTGAATGAAGAACCACAGAATCTGTAGGCATCTTACAAAGAGTTTGAGTACCTACATTTTTTTAATTTGAAACTGTCACATACAAATATATATCATTTAAAGGATCTACTTAGTTGTGACATATTTAGAAATTTACCTGGATCTGATGTAATGGTGTTCTTCAGTTTTAAACCATAATAGCGTTGAGCTTTCCCATCTTCACGAACAATTGTATTTGAATTAATTACCACAGAGTTGTGAAGCATGTCTAAGAGAAACTATGTACCTGCACTTTTTATGAGTTTAAACTATAACATACAAACATATATGTTTTAAAGTATGACAATAATTCGATTGTATTGAAGGTATGTGATTTCAAGTATGTCAGTGTTAATTATTTTTTTGTGAGAAGTATTTATCTGGGGCTGATGTAATGGTGTTTATCAGTTTTAAACCGCAATAGTTTTGAATTTTCCCATCTTCACCAATACTTGATTTTGAATTAATGAACAAAGAGTTGTTAAGCATGTCTGAGAAATATTGTGTATCTGCATTTGTTATCAGTTTAAATTTAACATACAAACATTTATGTTTGGAAGTTGATCAACCTTTATGTGAAAGATGCCAATCAGGTATTCTTTTTGTATTCTATTTATGAACTTATGCAATAAATGTTATTACCATTGAAAAGCCAGGTATAATAACTTATAAACTCATAATAATTAAATGCAAATGTAAAAAATAAAATATATAATGTTCAAAACAAACACATTATGTTCCATCTACATATCTGTTTATTTTGCTTGACTTCAATTGAATTATCATTTTCACATTGTTGATATATGGAACATTTCTATACCTTTTTATTATGTATGAATTTAGTTGACTTATCATTTTGCCATTGTTGATATCAACGTTGGTCGGATTTTAATATTAATCATTTATGTAAATTGGCTTACAATTTTAACAAAATTTTATGTGGTGTAAATCATGAAATGAGGTATTAAGCACATTATTGATCATTTGTGTTTTGTATTTTTATATGACTTTATATCAAGAAGTGTTTCGATTTTCCGGATGCATTGAGGAATAGAACGGGCAGTTTATAAACCAATGAATATTACAGTACAGGTTTAATAGCGTTGGTTATTTTTATCATGTTCATAAATTTGTCTTTCATTAGCAAACATTAAACATACTTATTCTATATTTTCCATTAAATTTGTATCCAAACATCATAGAAAAAAATAAAATAACGATCCTATTGAAGTAGTACAATAGGATTTAATGCCATTCGTGATCATGTATGGGCCATTTCAACTTATATTTCTTCAAGTCAATCATCTTCCATTGTGGCTAGCGTTCGTTGGCGATCAAGTAATCATTGATTCCTAGCAAACACTCGTCCCAATGGATGATGATTGGCTATAAGATATTGAGGAGTTATGTATATAGATTTAAATTTTTTGTTCTATAATTCAATGTGGGTATAACATTGTGTGGTACGAAAAGAAACATCATATAGAAAAATAAATCACGATTCCATTGAATGAGTACAATAGAATTTCAACCAATGCCCTACTGATCCAAACAAATATCATAAATTAATATATTATTATCTCCATAAATGTATGTTGTATGGAGCAATTATTTGATTGCAACATGTCCTCACGTTTTCTTTTTCTTCTTATCAGCTGCCTTGATCACATCATCATCTTGCCCATCAGGTTCATTAACTGACACCACTTCCGCATCAGGGTCTTCTATCTTTTTCCTCTTATTAGCTGCCTTGGTCAAATCATCATCTTGCCCCTCATGCTGATTAGCTGGTACCACTTCCGTATCAGAATCTCCTAGATCATATCTGAAAATAATGCCAAAATATATCAGACGATTAAGATATAGGAAAAAGGGACATAAGTATATTCATAGTTTATGGTTTGTAGAGGTTATTGTAAGCAAACATTTTTTTTCCTTTGATCCTCTGCAGGCTTGGAAGGTGTTACGACAGACGGGTCCGTCTACAATGTCCTTAAAGATGAACTTGAAGCGTCGGTTTGAATTACAACAAAACTGGAGCAGGCACTTACCACATCCATCTCACTTGGGTTCAACTTCCAACATGTGAAGCTTTCAAAGCTTCTATACTCATAGTATGTGTGCGACTTGATCTCAAATACATTTGATGTGCCAACGATGTTGGCTATGGGGGGGGGGGGGGGGGGTAAGGTTGCATGGTCATCTGAATCCTGTAAAGGAAGGTTAGCTAAAGGTTGATATGTGAAATACTACATATCCGAGGTATTTACCTCATTCTCTAATTGCATGAGAGAGGACGCTGAGCACTTGACCAATTCAGTCGATGGTTTATCAAAAAGCACAAAGACACTTTGAGCAGTGTCGTCAGTCACACCAAGCTCAAGCCTATACCTGTCAGCCATATGTTGTATTGGTACGTCAGATGTTGTATATGTTGTTTCACAGATAATAGTGCATAAGTATAAACCATTATACTACCTAATAACATGATATGCAATCGATTTATCACATCCATCGTACCAAAAGCCCCCGTTCTTTCAGGTTGCACCCCTTCTGCATTTCTCCCCACCACATGCCGGGAAGCTCCACCCTTTTTTACTCCTAACATTTTTTATTTTTGCCTTTATATGAAAGGTTGCAGTCTGTAATTAGGGAAAAAATTTGTAAACAACGTGTCATCTGATGATATTATAAACATGGGCATATGGTTAGAATAATTACATCATTTTTTCGGTTGCGAGCCCACACCAGCAGGTTCTCAAGTGTCCCAGCTTTAGGTTCAGAGTCTACAAAACGGGCACCAACCTTTGACTTCCCTACACCGTTAACAGTCACACAATTGGAAAACAAACAATTATGGACAGTTTTCATTATGCTATACATGTAGTCAAAACGCGCATGAATCCTTACCTTGCATTTGATTGTAATTCCTTTATTGCAGGTATTTCAATGTTATCCATAATCTGGGTGGATGAACAGCTGGATAAATACAACTTATCTGGAAAAAAATGTTCAAATTCAGATTCACATGGCCAAAATGATTTGCACGGATAAGTTTTAATATTCATAAACACATACTGTTGTAGTGTCTTGCAGTTGTAGAGGTTATCACAATAGGACACATGCCTACGTGTTTTGTGTTTTTGTCAATAAGCACATCACCTAATCCCCCCCCCCCCATAAGGTTACCCTTATTGATTGTCCTGTGTTGCATTCAACATGGAATTATGTTAAATGATAATTTAACGTTAGGATGATAATCGCAGGGTATGTTTTTTAAATCAAAATAATAACAACCATATACAATGTTGCTAACCTCTGGTTTGCTAGGTAGAAGTCAAGATTTTTGGACCCGGACTTAGTGTGGTTCATCCTGCCAACGTTTGTGACATACCCAGCTACATCTGGAAGGTAATAATTTAAATCTCAATGCTTCATAACATTTATCGTGCAAAATTAATAAATATACAGAAACAATATAAACACACCAATAAGATACTTGTTTTTCGTAGGCTCTATCTTCTCGATATCCACCAACTGGAAAGGATACCTAATGAACCCATCGGAAATCACCAAAGACTTTCATATGGTCGTTTCACCATCAAATTCAAGCATAAAGGTATCATTTTTCCTAACACGATACTCTTCCTTATTAGTCAACACCACAAAAGTTTTGATCGAGTATACACCACCTTCCTTTAATCTGAGGAAATTATGTGCCACAGTTGCCCTGGAAGTGCAATGGATGACATTACCCTGCAATAATATCGTGTCAAAATCAGGTATAAGGACAACAAATACAATATATAAACATTACCTTTGCATCAGATACAACAAAATTGATGCTCAAGTAACGGCCAGTTGTTGCGTTAACATCCCACATCCTGTACAACATAACTACGATGGTGCCAGTGGAATCCATTTTCAACTCATCAAGGAACATGTGGGACTGTTCGTTTCCACCTTTTGCAGCCATTGCCTGGGATTTCCTATATGCACGTATTGTAGTGGAAACCGTATGTATGGGTGGGAAGAGTTATGGAGGTATATTTTATACATAATATGAGAGTTTAATTTTAGCATTCATGGATCTTTTGGTTCATATTCTTTGATGTGTAAATGATTAAGCCAATTTTAGCATTCATGGCTCTTTTGGTTCATATTCATTGAGGTGTAAATGATTAAGCCATTTCGTATTCTGCATGGAGTGTTTACTAATTTGTGAAAATATTATTTCGGTGTATATTTTTTCGAATTATTTTCAAGCTTAAGCATGTTGCACCGTACAACTTTTTGTGCGCATTTACTCTTGCACATTAAATATACCAAAAGTGAATCTTTATATGTTATAGATTTAGAACATTAATGAGGAATTAAATAGTTGATCAATGATAATTCTAAGTTAGCAAATTAACATACTTTATGATATTTCAATGTTATGATTATTAACTTGTATTTTACTCTTGTTAAAAAAAAAGTATGATTTTAGGTTCACTAAGGAGTCATGAGTAAGAAGAGAACCATTGATTCTTTTTACAAGGAGTTCAAGATGTTGTTCAGGACCCCGAAATCCAAACACAAACACAAACTGAGACTGAAACTCAAACTCATAATCAAACAAATGGTGATATTGATGAAGTATGATGTAAGTCAATTTAGTTTAAAGCATTACTTTTTATTTTATTAGATATTTGGTTCTTCATCTATTTTCTAGATTATAATGTTTTGCTATATTTCTTGGAACTATGATTAAAAATAAAAAAATAAAAAATAAAAAAAAATAAAATAAAAAAAAAAAAAAAAAAAAAAAGACGCCTCCCCCTAACTTGAAATCCTGGCTCCACCCCTCTGGAGGATATGCGTTCTGAAAAGAATGGCCGTAAGTCCACAAGAGCTGACATAGAACAGCAGAAGCAAGATGAAATTGCCAATGCACGCGTTAGACAAGTTGATAGTCAGGGTAGGGCTTATGGGATTGGAAAAAGGAAATGTAGTATCAGTTCGGTCCTCTTCTAAAAGAAGGTAAATGTAGCTTTTAGTTACCTTTTTATTCTTTTGCATACGCTTGAAACTGAGTTATTGATCTAAGTCGACACACTCCCTTTAGTTTCTTTTATAGTTGTTTTACAAATGAGTCACTTGTGCCTTCGAAAGTTGATCATTACAGTTTCTATGAGATGGAAGGACCATTTGGTATGATATTACTATTAATTAGTCACCTCTTTAAAATACATGGAGTTTTTGATATACGAGAGTATTTGGTCCCAATCTAGTGCTAGTCAAGCTCTTTCTTATAGGTGATCATTTCTTTGTTTTTGTGGGGGATGTCGGGTGATTTCATCTTTCTCTATCTTTGCATATAATAATATTAGAAGGGGAATTCAGTAGAGGAATGGGCAGGTTTGGTGGGTTGTGTAACAAGTCAAAATTTGTCATTTTTAACACTTTCATACAAAGTTGGGTCAACCAGTCAATAGTTATTTGTCGTTTTTCACTTTCGTAGATTATCAATGTATTAGGTAAGATTGTAGCTACTATCATAATGTTAAAATATAGTCCAGTTCTTTTAGCTAAGCGTTTTACGAGGTTTTAGCACTTGGAAATGCGTTTGGCCTGTTCGGCTGTTCCAATCCTAACCAACTCTAGAAAATGTACCATTAAAGCCTTTGGAGATAAACTGAAACCCGTATTGACCCATATTTAGGTAAACGGGCATAATTTGCCACCTCTAGACTCAAAACAGGGATCATGCATGCTATAGTTTTTAGTCCTTCGTGTTCTAGAGGAACCTTATATCTATTATATCTGTCACATGGTACTAATAAATAGAATTCACAGAAACAATGCATCTCTATGGAAAGAATCTAGACATATATGCATGTGAAAGGCATTGTTTTAGAAACGTGATTGGGTTATACGAGGTCATATTAGGATCTTATATGTATTGTATATTTCTTTTCACTATATTGTTCCATGCCAGATGTACTACCCCATCCCATTTGGACCCGCAACTGATTATGTGAATAAAGATTGATTTAGTAGGTTTTATTCAATAAAAGTTGCACTTTGGTGACTTCACTCGTTAGGTCACATTTGGAGGTTATTTTTGCATTCTATGGCCAAAGTTCCAGTTGTAGAAGTTATGTAGCTCATTGATATCTGAACTTGTATCATAACGTGTAATTTGTGTTTTTGGTACCTGGTTTCTCGACAAGAGACTCGAGAATTGTGGAGTGGAAGAAACCTGGTAAGGCGAAAGCAAGAAAGAGATTCCAATGGGTCAAGCGTTAGACGATATTTGAATTGCTAGATCTCTATCTATGGAAACAACTCGAATGTGTTGGGGAATATATTTTGTTTCACGTTTGGGATCTTACTTGAAATATTTAAATCATCATCATTTTGGACTTGGACTTGCAAAGCTTAGTTTGTTGTCTTTGATAATTTTAGAGCTTGGTCATGTTAGAGCAGAATCATGAAATTAATAATTTTGTTGGATTTTTATAGTGATCCGTGAGTAGAAGTGGCCGAGTCTGGAATTTTGTTACGTAATAATAACTTGTTTGTTATCTTTGCGGTAAGAAATTGATTAGTTCTAGCCGGTTATGTTTGAAAGAATGTTTGTGAATGCAATGTCTACTCGTCTTCTTCAGAGTGATATACAAAAGTACTCTACAATGCAAACATCTTATCTTTTATCTTTTGCTATAAGCAGGGACGGAGACAGTGGGGGAGCCAGGGGGTGTTTGGCCCCCTCCAACACGCCCAATCGCTTTGATATTTACCTAATAAAATTTAAAAATATGACGCAACTATAGGCAAATGACCCCCCTAACCTTTAGTTAAATTACTTTGTTAGCTTGAGAAAAAAATTTCGACCCCCCTATTCATAATTCCTGGCTCCGTCACTGGCTATAAGAACATGGTCGTTGCGAATAAAAAGTAGTTTTATGCATCAATAGTTGATTGAGAGAAGTTAAATTGAAAGGTGTGTGGTTATTATTAAATGTACAAATAAGGCATATCAATATCTAGATGGCCGTGAGAACGTGAGGACTATTATTACCAGTTTCCTTAAATAAAATCAACTTTTTGTTTGTTGACTTTAATTTACATATAATGTAGTGGACTATAAGAATATAATGCAAAATATTTTACTAAACACCATTCACAATTATACAAATAACACAAAGAGGACTTGAAATACACTTCTAAAGCTTAACCTCGTCATCAATCAGCACCGACAGGTAGATCAAGCTGCATCAAAGAGTCGATGGTTTGTGCAGTTGGGTGTAGGATATCAATGACCCTTTGATGCGTCCTGATTTAGAAATAGAATCTCGCGTCTTTGTAAACATGAGGGGATTTCAACACACAGTAGATTCTCTTCTTGGTGGGTAACAGAACTCGGCCCATCGTCTTTGCATTTGTACCCGGACCTCAACTTGATCTTGAGTTTATGTTTTAGCGTATCCACCTCTTCCTGAAAACCAAGAAACTACTTTAGCTTATATGGAATTGTGCCATTAGTATGAAAATAACATGCAATCAACAAAATGGAGAATTTATGAAAATAGATTCGAGAGTTACACGGTTAAGAAAAGGGACCTTTGGAAACTCTTACATCTTTAACACAATAAGGGACCAAATATGTAACTTTTTTATAAACTATAAGTACCATGCGTGTAATTTTTTCTTTCTAAAAATTTATTGTTTTGTTCGAATATTTTTTGTTGGCAAATATCAAACTTAATATTAAAATAAGAGAAAATGAATTTAGAAAACGGAGGTGCCTGTTATTTACTCACCAAATGGGAGAGGTCCTGGTTTCTATCTCCGAGGGAAAATCATACAACTGCAGAAGCTCACGAGGTGCGGTGATAAGCAGACCTTTTAACCCAAATATGCTTGGCGGAAGGTGACTTATGCCTGTAAATGTTATAACTAGCTCTTTTAAACATTCTAATCGGCCTAGATCTTCAGGTAACTTCTTAAGAAGAGCGCAAAGATGAAGTCTGAGATACTTCAGATGTTTTAACATACAAATGCTATCTGGAAGATGTTTTATCATTGTAGCCGACAAAACTAGTCCCTCCAGAGATTCTAACTGGCCAATCTCCTCAGGCAACTTCCCAAGACGCCAACACTTTGTAACATCAAGCAACTTTAAACGTTTTAGCATGCATATGCTATCTGGAAGATATTCAATCTTCTTGCTTCTCACATATAGCCTCTCTAAACATTCTAATTGGCCAAGATCCTCTGGTAACTTCTCAAGAAGATCCTCTGTTAGCTTAAAAAAAGGACCATCATTGACTTTGAGAGATTTGAGACGTTTCAACATACAAATGCTATCTGGAAGATGTTTTATCTTCTCAGAGTACAAACAGAGCTCCTCCAGACATTCTAACTTGCCAAGATCTTTGGGAAACTCTGGAATATCGCCTATGAATTTGAGTTTAAGTGTTTGTAAATATTGTAAACTACAAATTATGTCTGAAAATTTCTTAAAGTTTGTGCAAGCACATAGACCAAAAGAAATAAGCTTCTCAAAATTTCCAACTGATGACGGCAGAATTTCGTCATAACAACAACCAAACTGCAACTTTGGGAGATTACTGTTGGGGTGCAATGGGCATAAATTTAGGGATTTCCCAACCAGATGTAAAGTAAATGAAGAACAATTAACCTTTGGTTCCGATCTACCGTGAGACACAAACTCTGTAAACCGCAAACAACCATTTAAGTCTAAGTAGCCAACTTTTTTTAGACATCCAACGGAAGCGTTAATTTCTACCAACTCATGACAATTTCCAAGATCTAACCTCTCAAGATTTGGAATCAGCTCAAGGTCAAGGCACCTCAACCTTGATCCGCAAAGGTTGAGGGATTTGAGATTTGGACATGCAACAGACACTTGAAGCTCTACAAAATCAGCACAATTATCAAGAGATAACGTCTCGAGATTTGGAGTCAACCCAAGGTCAAAGGTTCTTAACTTTGAGCGATTGATACTGAGATGCTTGAGCTTTTGACAAGTAACTGGCATGCAAAGTTCTACTAAATTAGGAGAATACTTTAGAGATAACGTCTCGAGATTCGGAGCCATCCTAAAGTCAAAGGTCGTCAAGTTTGAGTTAGAGAGAGAAAGGAATTTGAGTTTTTTAAGAACCTGTCACCAAAATCAAGGTAAAAATATTAGTGCATTAACAATCCACCCGATTTATAGCCTTATTACGAATTATTCAAAACAACCGAGCAACAATTATTCTACCTTTTTATCTCCCTCTTCCCAAAGTTGCACCATTCTGCTCCACTGGATTTCAAGTCCGACAAGATTGTTTGCTTGAAATGTTTTGGGTAAATACAAGAAAGAGTAATTCTCAAATTTTAGATATTTTAAAGAATTTGGAAAGTATTGGCTGGTATCCAATTTTAGATCCCTTACAGAATCGAAATCCCTTACAAGAATCACGTTAAGATATCTAAGTTTCTTCATTTTTACAAGACCTTTCATAAGAATTCTTGAATTTTCTCTCCACATAATAAGTCTTAGACATCTTGTTTCTTCAGTACCCTGCAATCCAAAAAAGTCAGTAACAAATGAAAATGTATTAATTTTTTTCCACCTTACAAGTAAACTGATCATTACCTTGTCATTAGCCAATATATCATAAATTTCCTCGTCAATCCACAAATGGCTATGTTTGTTAGGCTCATCCGGGTGCGACCGGCGAACAATGTTCTTTCCCATTTCTTCTATATGGTCATGCATCCACAAGCCCTCATTTTCAGAGATAGTTATGAGAGATCTTTGCTCAAGAACTTTTAAACCATTTCTAGCATGAAATCCACAGCTTTCAAGAATGGTGATTGCATCAGTTTTGCGCCTTCCTTTCAACATGCATACAATGTCTAGAAATATTTCTTTATAATCATCTTCCAGACTGGTATAGCTTAATTCTAGCTTTTCCAGAGTGTCCTTTAAGGGGATTTTTTTTAATCTGTTTATGGCATCTTCCCATTCAAGCTTATCTTTTCCACAGAGAAATGAACCCAAGACTTTGAGTGTTAAGGGAAGACCAGCAGCATAGCGTACAACTTTTCCTGATAGCTCTTCGTATCCTTGAACTAGATTCTCTGTTCCAAATGCATATCTACTGAAAAGACAAACTGCTTCTTGTTCTGATAAGAGAGCAATATCATGAATCCCATTCACTCTGTGTGCCACCAACACTTGCTCATCTCTTGTTGTAATGATAATTCTACTTCCCGGCTTAAACCACTTAGGCTCACCGGCTAACGCCTCAAGTTTGTCTATGTGATCCACATCATCTAGAACAAGAAGAACCTTTTTACCGCACATTCTCTCTTTCATCATGTTTTTCCCATCAGTAACACCATTCACAGTGACGTCTTCTTTCAGTACATCTGAAAGGACTTGTTCTTGTAATTTCTTCAAACCCAAAATTGTGGAAACTTCCCTCACATTCTCAACAAAGCTTTTGGCTTTGAAATCAGCAGATAGATGATCAAAAACAGCTCTTGCTGTAGTTGTCTTCCCAGCCCCTCCCATGCCCTTGATCCCTATCATGCGAACTTCATCAGTACCAACTTCTAAAGATGAAATAACATCCCTTACCCGGGTCTCCATGCCTACTAACTTTTCATCAAAGCCGGAATTGATGGAACGTAACTCTAGTGAAATCTCTCCAACAATTTTTTTGATGAATTGAGCTTCGTGCCTGTATGTATGGTAAAAGAAGGTTCTGTTTATAACTATATACAAAGTAACACTTTGTAACATAATACTAGCTAGGATGAAGAAACAAAAGTAACGAATATCGCAAGTAATTACCCATTAGCGGTCGCCTGCAACTCCCTCCCAACCAGATTTGATGCTCCTTTCAAAGCCTCTATCCATTTCCAAGCAGCGTCTTTGTTTTTGTTTTCCAAAAAGGCTTTTCCAAATGCCCCACTTTGTTTACGAACTTGGGTGGGTTCCAAATCCAAAAAGACAGGATAGGCGGTCTGTTCCCCACTCTTTTGACACTCCATGATCTCAACAAGCTCATCCAAGCACCAAGATGAAGAAGCATAGTTCTGTGAGAAAACAATGATGAAGAATCTTGAGTTTTTAATAGCTTGGATAAGCTGGTTGTCGATAGTTTTCCCTTGCTTCATTTCCTCATCATCCTTGTAAGTTGCAATGCCTTTATCCTTAAGAGCTTCATAAAGATGGCCAACAAAGGTTTTGCGGGTGTCTTCACCCCTGAAGCTTATAAACACATCATACTTAAACCTCTTTTGAAAGGATGAGCTTGAAGCGGACGCCCCAGGAGTTACAGATGAAGGATCGGATAAATGTAATCTCTTGTTGGAGGACATTGGAAGTATGGTTGAAAGAGTTTATCTGAAAAAGTGTTTTGTGTTTGTATGGATGAACTTGTGAAATGATAAAAGAAAATTCTTTGAAATCCGATTTAATGCTTGTTGAGGTCAAAATCTGCCCCAAACGCCCATTTTTGTGCCATCTATTCGTCTTACTCAAACTCAATCAGTATTATCTTTAACCTTCCATTAAAAATCCAAACCCAATCATTCAATTTATAAATAAAATAAAAAAGTCAAACACCAATCATTCAATTTCTAAATGAAATAAAAAACATCAAGCACAAATCATTCAATTTCTAAATGAAAAGAAAAAGTCAAATCTTAAGAATAATATAGTACACGAGGGATGTAAAATGACAGATGTTTCATCACCTAAGGATGATATTTGGCGATAGTATCAGCAAAGGATAATTAGTGTCAGATTTTATAAACCAAAGATGATTTTTACAGTTTACTGTTTGGTCAATGAAAAAGAAAGATAAGATTCACAAACTGATTGAAGCTGAGAATAAAATGGTAAACAAACTGAGTTAAGAATGTAAGATCCAGATGACAAAATAACTAAAAAGCACTAACCATGTATGAGCTGATGGCAGCCTCTCAGGCGCTCCATAAGCTTTGTGAATTTGGAATCTTTGTGGCCCCGATATACCTTGCAATGCTTTAAAACCTTCCAAGGGAAACTAAGAAAGACATATACAAGTCAAACATGCATTAGACGAAAATATTAAAATATCTTCTTAATAATATACTAATCACGACAAGGGTTTTCTAAATAAAATACTAACATACTTCTTCATATGTCCCGTTTAAGTCATTGAACTTTTTTTTATAGGGGTGAGTCATTTTAAGATGTTTTTGTCACCTGTTTGGGTCGCTAAGTAAATAACTGAGATTCAAAATTGATTTATTTTAAAAATGATAAATTTATATACAGAAATGTTATACTTGTACATAAAAATGCTAAATTCATATATGATGATACCTTTTTACATAATTAACAAGATTATTTGGTCACAAAATTACCCAACTGGGACACAAAACCATCTTTTAATGACTCAATACTAAAGAGAAGTACAATGGTTAAAACAAGACAAATGAGAAAGAATGGCAAAATAATTATGTCGATATTTACTATACCTTTGATGTACCCGTCACAAATTGAAGCAATCTAGCCCTATCTTCCTTGTTAAATGCTTTGACAACCTCCCAAAACCATATAACTACATTAGTGCCTACAGTGTATCCTGTGTATTCCGTGTTGGCCTTCAGATCATCCACTGCAATAACAAAAGGTTACAAAATTTTAATAATGATCTTGAAAAACAACAGCATATATTTCAAATTGCATATTAAGCTTGACTCACAATCAATTTCTGGAAGTCCACTGATCAGCAACTCAAGCTCTTTATCGTTAAAGATAGAAATGAGGTCATGAGGTATCAACTCATTAAAACCCTCCAAAAAAGAATTAATTTGAGGACGTATCGCGTTTGTAAGTATATGTTCTGCAACAAGATCCACATACTCATGCTTTGTTTCTTCTGTTACCCTTGTATTCACTCCACCCGGTTTGAGCTCATGATCAGTAACCTTTTTACCATTAAAAAAATAAACCATCAATTAGCGCAAACAATATCTAATAATTTTATTTAATGACAATTTTGTCTCCAAATACACACCTCAGATTTCTCATAGAGAATTTGCTTTTCTTCATCTGCATCCATGCTAATCGTCAAGTCAAGTATGTCACTAACATCATTCTGATACAAAGGAAAACAGTAGTATTAGAAAACCATAATAAAATAATAAATGTATAAATCACAACGTTGAACATACTTACCTCCAGCAACCACTTCAAGTTCTTGTAATAATCAGGATCAACAGCCTCGATATCATGATATGTTACCTTCACAGAGACCACTGTGTTCGCGTCGGCGATCCAACAAAAAAGTGAAGTAGTGGTCTCTTTCTTTCCATTACGAATGGCACGCTTCACCTGCTCCCTCCCCGTGTCCACTAGTGCTACTGTCTAGAGCGAAGAGAAGGTGAAACGCCGACGAAGCAACATAAACAGGCTTCTATTGCTACGTAACAATAGAGCAGGATAGCCTTTTGCACCCACATGTTTGAATATGCTTGTAGAAGGATCGGGCAAAGTAAACATCCAAGAGTTGCCCATCAAACAGAGCTTTAGCAACCTATAACAACATCATAAAGCCTCATTGACACGACTATTGAACCGATATAAATTATAATTAAAAGAAAATATTCATAGAAAGGTACCACGTGGCCCACGAATTTGAAGTATGAGAGATGTTCTGTCTTATACACAGAATTAGGGTTTGGCTGGAAAGTTGCATTGTTTCCTCCGGTTGTAAAAAGTAAAGCTCCTTTATCGAATATTACTCTCGACAGCAACTGATACCATTCTCTAGTCAAACCACAGGCATCAATACCCTCTTCTTCTTGAAAATGGACATTTAAACGTCCTTTCAAGTCTTGAGTGGGTCACATACGCAATTGATTATAGGAATCTTCTAGAACATATGCTCTTCGAACACTAATCCTCAATGGACCAGTTAAATGTTGATCATGTTGCTGCCTAATTCTAGAACGGAAATAGGACCTTTTGTCGTTGAAATCAATTAACCTCGGTGCTTTAAGCATCATGGAAAGTGACTTCTCCAACAAGCCTGGATTTTGTCTCACGAAAGCGTTCAAAAGCTGGCGATGCTTCTCAGCAAACCTAGAAAACATCACAGCACCGTCAACTCCGGCCGCACTTGGTGATGAACTTCCAGATAATTCCTTAACTTCACTTGCTGTTGCATAGGCATCATCTTATTGTAAAAGAGAACTACTTGCCTGAAGCTTTTCACATAGGACCAAAAAGGCCTCAATGAAGGGCAAAAGTCTCTGGTTCCAGGGGGTAGAGGAAGAGAAGAAGCACCGGTACCCTGCACATGCTCACTTGTATTCGCATTTGACATAACTGAAGACAAAGAGCCTTGTGCCATAATGACTCGGTCACACTTATACACTCACTCAGTTCTTGCCATAATGGCTCAAGTGAAAGATTTAATTTCCACATAGTGACATGCCCTTGATTGTCATCGTTTTTCGCAACGTTGTCATCTATATCGGGTACAGTGAGTGAGCTAAGTGTTTGCAGGAATCTTAGAACAGCAGCCCCGGCCATGGACCCCGAGCTCAAACCTAGCATTTGTGTGTTCCTTAGTGTTATGAGTTCGCTGATGGCAGACCCGTTCAAACTATGAGCTAAATCTGAAAGCTCTACAATAAAGAATTTTATATGTGATGAAGCAACTGAGGCCAACTTCTCAAGAACTTCCCCGGTAAGCAGATAAACTTTCAAGTATTAAGCTTTAAGTTATGCAACACATAAATGATATAACTGCAAAATAAATATTACCTCTCTTGGCCAAGATGGCTTCATAAAAATGTTATTCATGTTGACTTTTTTCGGATCGTCTGATGTGGATAATCCATCACTAACACTTTTATCATCCTGATTTGGTTCTGCTACTGCTGAAGAAGAATCTTCCTGAGGTTGAGAAACAGCTTCTTGAACTTGGGAACTGGCCACCCGTTGTTCACAATGAGATTGGGACTAACTTTGAAGCAGCGGTGTATACAGCCACTTGAAGTAGACCCATCACCTGCACGGTAAGTATATAATAGTGAATGTTAAATCGACACAGCCAAATATTGTAAAGTTTAGCATTACTGTAACATTTCAATATCCTTGTTTCATTGCATTAGTTACTAATTTATGTCAATTTTTAGTTAAGAACTTAAGATTAGAGGCTTAGAGCATGTGACTGCAAAATTTTAACAGGAGTTCTAATGTTGGAAGTGTACTAATCAGATTCACGTGCATTAAGTATTTTAATTTTAATTTATATATATATATATGTTTGCTTATGTTTTGGTGAAAGTTACGTTTTTGGAATATTGTGAAATGTCAAAAAGTAGGACTAATGACTCATTCAACTGATTACGAATATCAACTTTAAGCGTTAAGATATTGGTTTTCTAGTTTTGGTAGAAATTAATCATCTGAAAACAAATTAAGTACTCATAATAGTAGAAAATTAGTGCCTTGCTAGTTGCTTAAGCAGCCACATAGATAGAAATGGTTTATGTTGCCCAGTGGCGAAGCTAGAAAATTTTCAGTGGGGGTCGGGATCTAAATTTTTTTTTTCCTAACGCTATTTTTTGGGTAATACCGAAATTTTGGGGGGTCGAAACCGAATATACCGAAATTTTTTTACACGAAAACTATATACCCCCTACATCGCAAAAAAAAATTCGGGGGGTCGGGCGCCCCCTCCCGTCCCTATGTAGCTGCGCCCCTGCTGTTGCCAGTAGGTATAGTTGAAAAGAACTTCTAATAGGAAAAACGACTGTTTCACGAGTAATATGCTTAACCATCTGTTGAATGTGTTCTTTGATATAGTATTTTTATAAAAGTTGAAGTAATTGTTCAGTTGTCACGATTCATGAAATCAGCATACTTGTTCTCGATCGATTTATGAAAAAACAACTTTGCAAACTGTAAAGGTAATGTCGACAATCATATAGCAAATCTTTTTGATCAATGAATCTTCTATTTTCACCACTTGTTATTTATGCTGCATGCATTTCTATCAGAGGTTGTAGCATACTAATCGCTAATAAAAACTTCTTGTATAACTTTATATGTCAGAATTACTTAATAAAATATTATCAATACAAAGGAAAAATATGATCCGGATACTTCAATGCATTATTTGATCCAAGTATAGCAATATTCAAAAGTAAGGTGATTTTTTTTTTTTTTTTTTTTTTTTTTTTTTTAATATAATTATATCAGAACACAAAATGGATAATTTCCTAGCCAATTTGGCCCTCTTTCAATTTAGCAGTTTTAACTATTTTGAGTCAACAGATACAAGACATTAAACAAGTTTACCACTTAAAACTAAAAGAATGAAAAAAAAAAATGTAAGCACCAGTTTCATCTGATTGACCAATATCCTGAGCAATGCTAGTGTTGTGTTCAGATACAACAACACCAACTGAAGGAGCAACACTGTGTAATTGAGATATGAAATGCTCTTCTACAGCCTGTGCAATTGACCATCATCAGTCCACCGACCATCACCTGGTCCTCTTCGTGGTGGGGCCCGCAACGACTCCAAACCAACACAAAATATCAGACACTGCTGGAATTCAGATTGACATTTGGTGTTTGATGAAATGCGTGACTGAAAAAGACAAGTGAAAGAAGTCGAGTGAACCGGGTTTTTGATATTTTGGTGTTTGGGTTTGAGAAGAGGATTTATAGGCCTATTATGTTGTGTCTGGTGGCCCAAGAGGAATTACGACTTTTGGGGTTTCGCCAAACGGACCATTATAAACGGACATGAGACACATGGTTTTCAAACATTCATTTTTTGTGTGCAGGTGGACTTCGGGAAACACTCTTTTCGGCAGGGAATCCTTCACCACATATTTTGCGTCAATGTAGATTGTGTATGGATATCAGGATATGTGTTGATTGTATTTTTAATAAGAGTTAATTACATAAACTGTTTTGTGGTTTATTCATAGTTGCACGTTTCATGTTTAACTCTCAAAAAGTACACTATTTATTTTTGTGGTTGTCCATTTTGAGTTGACCGAACGACCGTTAGTTTTGGACGTTAAGTCTGATGTAATGAAACTTTTTTTTTTTTTAATTTATTATTATTACTATTACTTGTATTTAATTATTTGGCACGTGGACACTATTGAATGGAGGCGTTGAGTTAAATTTCAAAAATATCACTGGTGGGTTTCGAACCCGGTTGAAACATAACACATTACCAGTGGGCTAAGAGACTATTGGTGTTTTTTATTGCTACCACATATCTTTTATTATTGAGTAAATTACATGGTTGGTCCCTGTGGTTTGTCCAAAATAACAACTTTCGTCCCTATCTTTTAAAAATTGCATGGCTAGTCCCTAAGTACGTAAACAAATAACACCACGGATCCCTTGGTTTAACTGGTGTTAACTAGGTTAGTTAAAATTTACAGGTTAGCCCCCTTTGGTTAAATAACGCTGCATCGTTAATCCTTTAGCGCTGCATCGTTAATCCTTTTACTTAACGGCTGTTATAATTTACTTAACAGTTGTTATAATTTACGTTTTCGCCCATTTTCTTTCATTTTCATACGTTTTTGTTCGTTTTTTTTACGTTTTCGCCCGTTTTTGTCCCTTTTTTTTTACGTTTTCACCCGTTTTTGTCCATTTTTTTACGTTTTCATCCGTTTTTGTCCATTTGTTTACGTTTTCGCCCCGTTTTTGTCTATTTTTTTTACGTTTTCGTCCGTCTTTTGTCCATTTTTTTATGTTTTCGCCCGTTTTCTTACATTTTCGCCTGTTTTCGTCCGTTTTTTTTATGTTTTCGCCCGTTTTTGTCCATTTGTTTACGTTTTCGCTCGTTTTTGTCCATTTTTTTACGTTTTCGTCCGTCTTTTGTCAATTTTTTTACGTTTTCGCCCGTTTTCTTACATGTTCGCCTGTTTTTTTTCCGTTTTTTTTTTTGTTTTCGCCCGTTTTTGTCCCTTTTTTTATGTTTTCGCCCGTTTTTGTCCATTTTTTACATCTTCGCCCGTTTTTGTCATTTTTTTTTACATTTTCGACCGTTTTTGTCCATTATTTTACGGACAAAAAATTCAATAAAATATAATTTTGAATTTTTTTTTTAAATAATCATCGAAAAAAATATTTTCGAAAAAAAAATTTGGGTAAAAAAAAGTTTCTAAAATATATTTATCGAAAAAAAATTTTGGGTAAAAAAAAGTTTCTAAATTATGTTTTTCGGAAAAAAAAATTGTGTAAAAAAAAGTTTCTAAAATATATTTTTCGAAAAAAAATTTTGGGTAAAAAAAAGTTTCTAAAATATATTTTTCGAAAAAAAATTTTGGGTAAAAAAAAGTTTCTAAAATATATTTTTCGAAAAAAAATATTGGGAAAAAAACGGGCGAAAACATAAAAAAAGGGAAAAACGGGCGAAAACGTAAAAAAAATGGACAAAAACGGGCCAAAACATAAAAAAAAAGGTACAAAAACAGGAGAAAACGTAAAAAGAACGGACAAAACGGGCGAAAACGTAAAAAAAATGGACAAAAACGGGTGAAAACATATAAAAAAAGGGACAAAAACGAGCGAAAACGTAAAAAAAATGGACAAAAATAGGCAAAAACGTAAAAAAAGGTACAAAAACAGGAGAAAACATAAAAAGAACGGACAAAACGAGCGAAAACGTAAAAAAAAAAGGACAAAAACGGGTGAAAACATAAAAAAATGGACAAAAACGTAAAAAAAAATGGACAAAAACGGGCGAAAACGTAAAAAACGAACAAAAACGGGCGAAAACGTAAAAAAAATGGACAAAAACGGGCAAAAACGTAAAAAAAAAAGGGACAAAAACGTATGAAAATGAAAGAAAATGGGCGAAAACGTAAATTATAACAGCCGTTAAGTAAATTTTAACAGCCGTTAAGTAAAAGGATTAGCGATGCAGCGCTAAAGGATTAACGATGCAGCGCTATTTAACCAAAGGGGGCTAACCTGTAAAGATTAACTAACCTGGTTAACACCAGTTAAACCAAGGGACCCGTGGTGTTATTTGTTTACGTACTTAGGGACTAGCCATGCAACTTTTAAAAGATAGGGACGAAAGTTGTTATTTTGGACAAACCACAGGGACCAACCATGTAATTTACTCTTTATTATTTGTTGCGATCAATTTATATTGATACTAAATCGGTATATCTTTAGTTGGCCGTTTCACGGTAAACCACCACCACCGCCGCCACCCACTACCAACAACCCCACCCACACCACCCCCCACAGACACCCACCACCAACACCGCCATGCACCACCCCCACCCACTGATCACCCTCACTGCCCAATGTGTAACACCCCCAAAATCTGGTTTAGTAGAAGCATTCGGGTCATGAGGTGCTACTTCATGGAATCACAACACAAACAGATATAGAGAACGGATTATCAAATCCGTTTTAAACGTTTACATTTCAGAAAATTAAATAGTTTTACGTAAGTTTAGTACTAAAAGTATGGCCCATTAAAAAGTTGGTCCCAATACAAATGGTCAGATAACTGTGTAAAAACACTTCAGAGTAAGTTATGACCACGCCATGTCATGCCTTCAACATCATCATAAATCAAACGCCTCATAAAAACATGCTAAAAAGTGAGCTAAACGCTAGTGAGTTCATAGGTTTACAGTAAATTAGCACAAATGGACCACAAGCAAGTAAGTAAGTAAGTACACACAAACAAATACACTAGCACTAAGTTCATGCAACCGAAGCTACGACAGTTTAGTATGTTATAACAGCACATATAATTAAGGGGCCCAAAGAGAGTGTTTATCCAATACAATCAGTAATCCGATATGGTATACGTTCGCATTGACCCGTATGGCCAACCAAACAGGGAGTCACCCCAATAGATTTATTTATAACAAACGCGTTTCTGCAAGAATTGACGGTTCATGAAAGTGGGCATAGTGGGATCATAAGGGCTTAGACTATCCATGTAACCCGAATACTAAATAGGGTCGGGTATCGGGTTGGAAATTTTTGGTAACTCGGGTTTGGGTCGACCCGATTGCCCCGAATAATTTTTATTTTTAATTTTTTGAATATAAATGTTATAAATTTACTATTTGAACAAGTAAAAAAAAGCAATTCTATTACATTTTACTCATATTCAGATTGACCCGAATCGACTCGACCTGAGTTGACACAACCCGAATTGACATGGGCCGACTAACCTGAATTCAAATAGGGTCGGATTCGGCTATGAGTGACTCGACTATGACCCTACCCGAATTAACCCTAACCCGACTAACACCTCTAATGATTGATTTCCTTTGATTTAGAAAAAAAACCAAGGAAAAATACAACAAAAACAACAAGAAAAAGAGTTTATAATAAAAATATTTCCAAGTAAATTAAAGTTCATCAAATTTTGAATGCATTCTAATTCTCCTTATTTTAGCAATTCATGAAATTTTCGATTATTACCTTGTAGACAATGTACAATTATATAATGACTGTAAAATTGAGTGCCAATAAAGAAAAATATAAATGCAAATGGAGTAACAACTTAAAGCTGGATGTCACACTACTTGTTTCAGCCTCCATAAACATAAACCCTAGACTACCTTTCTTAAACCTCTATCAATGGCAGACACAGCAGTTCTTCCCACAACAAACCCATAAATGGACCCACCATCTAAATCATGCGACGAATGTAACACAAACATATTCAATTACAAATGTCCAGGTTGTTCTGTACGGTCATGTAGTCTCCCATGTGTTAAAGCTCACAAGAAACGAATTGGGTGTACTAGCAAACGACACCAATTAACTGAATTTGTTCCAATTTCTAAATTTAATGATGAGACTATCTTGTTTGGTAAATACCCATTAAAACCCATGTTTTAGTTTTGCTTGGTTTTGAGTTTATTGAATTTTCCTAAATTAGTACTTGCTTGCTTGGCTTATGAGTAGTTAGGGTTTAAGGACTATTTGCATGTTATTTGTTGTTTGTATAGTTATTGAGATTTGTTTAATGGGTGAGTGATCGAGTTTTCAACTAGGTTGCTTTTTGGGTAACCATACAAGCTTTGATTTGAGTAAGGTCTTGAGAGTCCAAGTTCCTTTTAAAGCTTGGGGAGGGGTTTTGCCCGGTTTCGATTCTCGCAAGTGACAAAGAAAATCTGGATTTTCCTCTTAGTGTGAAGCTGTGAGTTCTAGGGGTTTCCCTTTCGCGGGTCTCTCCTAGTAGTTCAGGTCCTGGGGCCAGGTCGTTTGAATGATTTAACTTGGGGGTCGGATTTCTGTGGTGTCGTTCTAAAAAAAAAGTCTTTGATTTGAGTTGAGTAGAGTATGCTATCATTTCCGTCACCTATTATGTAAAAAAAAAAATAAAAAAAAAAAATAAAAAAAAAAAAAAAAAAAAAAAGAAGTCGCCTATCGGGTGGGCTTTGAGACTAGTTTAGTTTATATTTCAAGTTGGTTGTGGGTTAGGGGCATGGATTGCTTCTCAAGTTTTTGGAGCAAAGAAAAGTGAAGAACTCAAGTTTTTTTTAAGTAAGAAAAGTAAAAATATGAAGTAAACATTTTCAGCCTAATTTTTTAGAGAAGCATTTTACTTCAAAATTAACTAAATTACCATTTTTTTCATTTTTTTCCATCCTTAAATGATACTTGAGAACAATAACTTTTTCTATTTTACTTCATTTTCTTTCCTTTCATTTCTTAGGTGATATTCGAGAACACAATACGCATAATACCGTGAAACAATTTTACTCCACCAATATATTTACATGTGCTTTATTTTTTAAATAATTTCACAATCATTTAATAGATAGGTTAGATACACGATGTTATTTTGCGCTAGATTGAAAACTTATGAGATATTTGTCCGAAAAAGTAGAGCTCGGTGGAAATTTTGCTGGTGAAAATAGTGGGTTTTGATGAAGATGATGATGTGGCACACAAAATCCAGTATATTTTCATGAAATATGACACATATACAAAAATGTCAATTGATATGCCGCATCTTACTATAAGAAAATAATATATTGTTACCGCTTTAACAAGTAAACGATAAACGAATTCACTATAACAATCTATAACGTTAAAAGTTTGGTTGGCGATAAAAGTTATAAAATTAGTACAATTTGGGCAGGATGCTTGAAGGCTATTCAGATTGGAAAAAAGCAACTAAGATTAAACATCTATGGAAATCCGATTCCTCAAGCTAATTCAAAATACAAACATCAGAACTAGCTCTTTGAGCAATAATGAGCAAAAGTCTATTAATTAAGAAATACAAACATCAAAACTAACTCTTTTAAGCAAAATATTGAGCAAAAAAATCTGTTTTAAAAATAAAAAAAGTATAAATCAAAATTATGCAAATATATTTCTAGAACGTTCTTACAAGCTGACAGAAATATAGTACTCATGAAAAAGAAACACTTGTGTGTTTAAGAACTATACAAAAAATGGAAAATCGACCTATTACAAATAAAATTTGAATTACGAACAGATTCGAAGTATGTAACAGGTTTTTGGAGATACAAGCTACACTAAGACTGTTGTAGAGGTCGACTTATCCGTTGGCAACTACAACTACATCAATTTCATTTATTCATTAAGTATATAAAGAGTGACAACAACATATTTACAGACACATTTACCCAAAAATGAAAAACATGACAAAACAAATCAAACACCAATTACAACAAAAAAGAGAACAACGCGTTTGTTTGGAAAGAAAATTAGCCACTATCATAGAAGAAGAAAATGTTTTCAATAACGAAATTTTTTTGGTAAGTTCATTTTTACTTTTTAGAATTAAACTAATGTGGAGCAAACATACTCATCCAACCAAACAATGTGATTCATACCCATACCAAACAATGTAATGATTCCTCATAAATAACCAAACTGCCCCTATTCAAAATGACAACTTAAAAGCAGGGGATGTCACACTAAACTTGTTTCAGCCTCCATAAACATAAACCCTAGACTTCCTTTCTTAAACCTCTATCAATGGCAGACACAGCAGTTCTTCCCACTACAAACCCACAAATGGACCCACCATCTAAAACATGCGACGAATGTAACACAAACATATTCAAGTACAAATGTCCAGATTGTTCCGTACGGTCATGTAGTCTCCCATGTGTTAAAGCTCACAAGAAACGAACTGGGTGTACTAGCAAACGACACCAATTAACTGAATTTGTTCCAATTTCTAAATTTAATGATGAGACTATCTTGTTTGGTAAATACCCATTAAAACCCATGTTTTAGTTTTGCTTTGTTTTGAGTTTATTGAATTTTCCTAAATTAGTACTTGTTTGCTTGGCTTATGAGTAGTTAGGGTTTAAGGACTATTTGTATGTTATTTGTTGTTTGTATAGTTATAGAGATTTGTTTAATGGGTGAGTGATCGAGTTTTCAACTAGGTTGCTTTTTGGGTAACCATACAAGCTTTGATTTGAGTAAGGTCTTGAGAGTCCAAGTTCCTTTTAAAGCTTGGGGAGGGGTTTTGCCCGGTTTCGAGTCTCGCAAGTGACAAAGAAAATCTGGATTTTCCTCTTAGTGTGAAGCTGTGAGTTCTAGGGGTTTCTCTTTCGCGGGTCTCTCCTAGTAGTTTAGGTCCTGGGGCCTGGCCCTTTGAATGATTTAACTTGGGGGTCGGATTTCTGTGGTGCCGTTCTAAAAAAAAGTCTTTGATTTGAGTTGAGTAGAGTATGCTATCATTTCCGTCACCTATTATGTAAAAAAAAAAAAAAAAAAAAAAAAAAAAAAAAAAAAAAAAAAGTCGCCTATCGGGTGGGCTTTGAGTCTACTTTAGTTTATATTTCAAGTTGGTTGTGGGTTGGGGGCATGGACTGCTTCTAAAGTTTTTGGAGCAAAGAAAAGTGAAGAACTCAAGTTTTTTTAAGTAAGAAAAGTAAAAATATGAAGTAAACATTTTCAACCTAATTTTTGAGAGAAGCATTTTACTTCAAAATTAACTAAATTACCATTTTTTTTCATTTTTTTTCCATCCTTAAATGATACTTGAGAACAGTAACTTTTTCTATTTTACTTCATTTTCTTTCATTTAATTTCTTAGGTGATATTCGAGAACACAATACGCATAATACCGTGAAACAATTTTACTCCACCAATATATTTACATGTGCTTTATTTTTTAAATAATTTCACAGTCATTTAATAGATAGGTTAGATACACCATGTTATTTTGCGCTAGATTGAAAACTTATGAGATATTTGTCCGAAAAAGTAGAGCTTGGTGGAAATTTTGCTGGTGAAAATAGTGGGTTTTGATGAAGATGATGATGTGGCACACAAAATCCAGTATATTTTCATGAAATATGACACATATACAAAAATGTCAATTGATATGCCGCATCTTACTATAAGAAAATAATATATTGTTACGCTTTAACAAGTAGACGATAAACGAATTTACTATAACAATCTATAACGTTAAAAGTTTGGTTGGCGATAAAAGTTATAAAATTAGTACAATTTGGGCAGGATGCTTGAAGGCTATTCAGATTGGAAAAAAGCTACTAAGATTAAACATCGATGGAAATCCGATTCCTTAAGCTAATTCAAAATACAAACATCAGAACTAGCTCTTTGAGCAATAATGAGCAAAAATCTATTAATTAAGAAATACAAACATCATAACTAACTCTTTTAAGCAAAATACTGAGTAAAAAAATCTGTTTTAAAAATAAAAAAAGTATAAATCAAAATTATGCAAATATATTTCTGGAACGTTCTTACAAGCTGACAGAAATATAGTACTCATGAAAAAGAAACACTTGTGTGTTTAAGAACTATACAAAAAATGGAAAATCGACCTATTACAAATAGAATTTGAATTACGAACATATTTGAAGTATGTAACAGGTTTTTGGAAATACAAGCTACACTAAGACTGTTGTAGAGGTCGACTTATCCGTTGGCAACTACAACTACATCAATTTCATTTATTCATTAAGTATATAAAGAGTGACAACAACATATTTACAGACATATTTACTCAAAAATGAAAAACATGACAAAACAAATTAAACACCAATTACAACAAAAAAGAGAACAACGCGTTTGTTTGGGGAAAAAAATTAGCCACTATCATAGAAGAAGAAAATGTTTTCAATAACGAAATTTTTTTGGTAAGTTCATTTTTACTTTTTAGAATTAAACTAATGTGAGCAAACATACTCATCCAACCAAACAATGTGATTCATACCCATACCAAACAATGTAATGATTCCTCATAAATAACCAAACTGCCCCTATTCAAAATGACAATTTAAAAGCATGGGATGTCACACTAAACTTCTTTCAGCCTCCATAAACATAAACCCTAGACTTCCTTTCTTAAACCTCTATCAATGGCAGACACAGCAGTTCTTCCCACAACAAACCCACAAATGGACCCACCATCTAAATCATGCGACGAATGTAAAACAAACGTATTCAAGTACAAATGTCCAGGTTGTTCCTTACGGTCTTGTAGTCTCCCTTGTGTTAAAGCTCACAAAAAACGAACTGGGTGTACTGGCAAACGACACCAATTAACTGAATTTGTTCCAATTTCTGAATTTAATGATGACACTATATTGTCTGGTAAATACCCATCAAAACCCATGTTTTAGTTTTGCTTGATTTTGAGTTTATTGAATTTTCCTAAATTAATTTGTACTTGCTTGGCTTATGAGTAGTTGAGGTTTAGGGACTATTTGCATGTTATTTGTTGTTGGTATAGTTATTGAGATTTGTTTAATGGGTGAGTGATTGAGTTTTTGACTAGGTTGCTTTTTGGGTAACCATGGTTTCTTACCTATTGGCTGTCTCATCCACTGGGTTTGTGCCTAGAGATGGCAAAATAGTCTTTAACTGAACTGTCTCCAAACCCGTCCTTAAAAGGCCGGCCGTTTAGGACCAGGAGTGGTCCTAGGACTGGTCTGCGAGTCGTCAATCAGTTCTACTGTCAGACCAAAAACCGGTTTAACACCGGCCTGAAATGAGTTTAAACAACTAAAATCGGTTAATAATCATTAAAATAACTGAGGGTGTGCTTGGTTCAAACTCGGTAATGGGAAAGGGAAAGGCGGTAATGCTAATTGCTAAGGAAAGGGAAAGGGAAAGGAATCCATTCCCCCCAATTTATTGGGTAATGGGTCATTGCATTATAGTCAACCAAGCACCTTTTTTCATTACCTTACCCATTCCTCACCCTCCAAAACCTTCTACCAAGCACGCCCTCATTAAAAATTGAAACTGGTCCAAAACCGTCTAGGACTGGACTGACGGTCCTCAAAGACCGAGACTGGTCCGGCTTTTAAAAAGATTCGTCTTATTTTCAGTTTAAAAAAAATGGACTGAGACTGGTCTAAACCAGTCCTTGTGCATCTCTAGTTGTGCCTACTACCACAAAGACACAAACCGGGTAAAGTCCTCGCCTTTTTGGGAAGGTGGGCGTGGCCACTAGCCACATCAGTGCTGTTCGCACCAAGTGGGAAAAAACTTGAGAACTCTTGCATTTTAGTGATGATAGTCGCAAGCTTTTGACCACTAGGCCACCCCCGGCTATGTTGCTTTGTTTCTTATTGCAAATGTTTTATCGTATTATTAAAGTAATTACCAAATATTTTGCGAAATTGAGAAAAAAACGAACGGGGTGATTTTTGTATCTGAAGTTATAACTTCATGTATGCTATAATGATGTTTTTGCGTCTTTGTAAGGGTAATGGATTGGATGCAATCAAAGGTGAAGATTGGCGTTTGTGATTACTTTTTTCAAGTAGTTTAGCGGCTATCTAAATGTGAAATGAAAAAACTTTATGATGTTTGAAATTTGTGATGGGATGTGGGATATCCAGCTATGGAAATCAGTTTAGCTTATTCTGCTGATAATCTTATGTTGCTGTTAAATCCCATTAAAACCCATTCCTAGTTCTAATAATATTCGTCTAAATTAGTCTTTGTTTATGATTAATTAGGGTTTGCAACTGATTGTTAGTTTGTTACTTTTTGTTTGCATGTTTCTTGTTCAAATTCTGTTTTTTTTATTAATTAATGATAGTGTGACCCAATTGTTTGTTTTTTATTGCAAAAATTTTCCTTGTTGCTGACATTTCGAGAAAAATACCACATATTGCAAAAGTGAGAAAAGAATTGGGTTGTCTGCAACCAAAGTTTAGGATTGCTGTTTGTAAAGTCAATCACTTTCTAAAGTAGTTTCGTGGCTATCTAAATGTGAAATCAAAAATCTTATGGTGTTTGAAATTTGTGATGGAATATGGGATAGCAAGCTATGACAATCAGTTTTTAGTTCCTCTGTGTTGGATATATTTTTATTGAAAGTTTATTTAAAAAAAACATTATCACTATTGAAAATGTTTAAGTTTACCTTGTTTAAGTTTCAAAATACTTTAAGAAGTCAGTCCTAGTACTCGTGAGTCATGACTGTTGAGCCTTAGTTGCAAAGACCTTTATCTCAGTTTCACATCTTATCACTATTGAGAATGGTAAGGCTCTTAAGTTTGTTCCCGATGACATGATCTACAAAACACCTAGTGTTTTGGTATCCTATCATTGATATGCTGTCACATTTGGAATGATTTATACGTGCCTTCAAGATGATGTTTTGTTTAATACTTACAGTTTGTTTGAATTTTGTATGAAGTTTATATGAGGTTAATCATCAATCAGTTGACAACTGCAATTGTTTATTCACAAGCAGATTACAATATGCTTGAGGATGTGAAAAGAATAGCTGATTCTGCCAAGAGAAGGAGATTGCAGATCTGTGGGAAATACTATGATGACCTTCCATATCATCTCAGAAGGTTGTTGAATGCTGCTCGGTATCGAAGCATTAGGCTTTTCTTTTTGCCAACTGGAATGTCAAAAAGGGAAACCAATCGCACATCTGTTAACAACAGGTAATGTTGTTTACACCTGAGCTAGCATCCTTATAATATCTGATAATTTACAAGAAATAGTTGCATATTATAGTTGAGCACATTTTCTGCATACTGATCTTTCTATTTAGCCTGTTAAGGGAAAGTTAGATTACTTTTTGCTTATTGATTCCACTTTTGGCCAAAAATAGTATTAGGCGCATTTCTCTTAATGACATTAACATAACGCTATCTCCTTAAGGTAAAACTAATTAATTACTATTTACTGGAAGGTATGACTACATGGAAAAAGTGATAGAAACATCATTGTTGTTGAATTTCTTTACTGTTATTGCATCGTACTCTGTATTAGATATCTATTGACTTTTGGTCAACAATGAATCTCATGGGTTTTTTGAAGGATTATTAAAACACGGGGTATTTTGATTTGTTTTCTTTCAGATCGAAATCTATCTCTTGGACACTAGAATGGCGCTTTCATTCAACCAGCGTTAAGTTGATCGACCATGAGTAATGCTTATTTATGATTCATAACTTTAAAAATACTAGTCTAGTAGCATTTAATCCTTCAGTCGAACTTACTCTTTTAATACATGTGTTGTTTCAGAGTTCGTGAAAGTTCAAGTATCTGCTCGGTGATTCAGAATCATTTAAAACCTGGTCCTCTGAACCACCTGTTGCGGCCGTTTTGTCTCGAGCCAGTGGAATCCCTCAAGTTTTATATTAGCAAACACCCACAGGTTTTCTTTCTATCTTACACCTTTGTATATTTTTTTGTTGTTGTGTGTTCGGTTTCTTTAGTTATTAAATGTCTACTATCTACTCCTGTAAATTACACAGACCAATATGCTTTGTGGGAAAATTTCACTTATTTATGTATCATTAAAAATGAGTTATGTACGTCATCTCTAACGGGTCAAACATGTAAAATGATTTTTAATCTTTTTACCTAAGAAGCAAATAAGGTTGAACTAGTCGAAAGTCGTCAAAAGTGTAAATTTTAAGTAATACTCGTTGAATAGAGTATTGTTAGAATAATATCACTAGCTGATTATTTACATTTTTTCCCCCGCTTAATTACAACCTGATGCTTCCTTTTTTTTGCACACATTACATGTTTTGACCTGCTCATTCCGCATTCGTGTTCTAGTTACGCTATCAGTTTCTAAAGCTTCAATAATGGTTTTGTTTGAATGTAGCAACCGAAATCACCGTTCCGTGAGTTGGACATACACGCCCCGCTCCGTGAACAATTAGCCAAATTAGTTATTATCGAGTATCCTGTCATTCACGTGTTCCTTCCTTCACATAGCGTAGATTTTAAAGTTGTCAAGGACATTATTACTCATCCAAAGCAGCCTAAGACAAACCCGGTCAACGATAGTCAACCGGAACCTAAAGGCGTGTACTTCAAGGAAGAAGAAATCAAAGATGGCGACTCTTCAGATCCTCTTGTTTTAGATCTCTTGAATAAATCAAATAGCAAAATAGATACACAAGAGCAAGAGTCTATTGATAACGAAGTTGGAGTTGATGATTTGATGAACTTTGACTTTGACTTTGACACCGAGTTGGTTGATGTTTATTCCAATCTTATCTCAGAGACGAACCCTGATGATTTTCTTGATTTTGATGGTTTGTGTGATGATTTACCAATGAAAGAAGAAAATATGGAGTGTGGAGTTGTTCAAGATGAATTAGAGGAAGGAGAGATAGCGGATTCGGACTAGTTTTCTGCTGATTAGGATTTTGTTTTCCCCGATGATGACGAATATAAAAGGGAGTGCTGTATAATCGTGCAAGTTATAGCTGTTGATGTATTTTGAAAAAAATGTATGTATCAAAACTTTCGTTGGATGAGATACGAAGATGCTTTTTTTTTTTTTTTTTTTTTTTTTTTTTTTTTTTTTTTTAATTTCCAAATGATAGTTTTTGAGTAGATGCAATGCAACTTTTCCTTTTAGCATTACTAACCGGCTAAAACCCTTTATCAGTATTCGGTACTTAAAACCTAGGTTCACTTTGTGCGTATCTTCTCTGATGTTGGCTTTCTTATCACATTAAAGTACTGGTAACATGTAATTAGTCTCTCTTGTATTATATGTTCCAATAAATTTAAAATCTTCGAACCAACATTTCAGCATACATGGTGAAGAAGCTGATAGCTTATCTGATATTCGTGCGACTGATCGTAGTGGTTGACATTTTAGCATACATGGCGAAGAAGCTGTAGTCATTTACTCTTTTTTTTTTTCCTTTTTTTTTTTTTTTTTTTGAACAAGTTTAATTTAATTTTTGTTACACGTTTTAGAAACTCTACAATAGTGAAAGTACAACTGAAAGTTGTTCAAGAGTATATTAGGTCCAGGTTTTGGTATCGGGCCAAACTTGGGTGATATAGCCTATGATATGGTTTTGGGCTAATATTGGGTGATTTGGCCCATGATTTGATACGTTCGCTTATTATTTACCTCTTGTAGTTGCTGAATCTTGACTGAGGCACTCTCTACTTGTCAGCGTCATGTTAGGAGGATAATCAAGACAAAAGACACTTAGGATTAATTAACCTTTTCCTTTAGTTATATTTCGTTCAGACGAGCTGGTTTTCGTAATTCAACCCAAACACTCTGCGACACTTTGAGTCGTATACACATGATCTGTTATGACCCAAAATAGAGAGAACCATTTTGACTTATACATGTAGCATGTATACACCCGTGGAAGTCGCCCAATCCATCTGCTTTTCCGATACCATTTTACTTTTTTAGTTTTGGCGACCGTGACACTCAAACATTCGGGAACTAGATCCTACACATTCGGGTTCAACCCCTAGAAAATCAACTGAAGAAACTACAAAGCTCTCTCTTAAGAGAATTGGTATTAGCCCACACAAAAAACAAAACCGAAATTGCAAACATATACATTTTGAAATAATGCCAAAACAAAGATGGAAACATTGAAAAGAGTGTTACCCCATGTTGTATTGAAAGTGTACAACAACATTAATATTTTGTCACATATACGGTGCAGTAGATGTCTCAAGTATGGCATGGTATTCAATATAACTAGGCCCACTTATGACATGACAACAACCCAAAAAAGTTTTCAGTGTAAACCCATATCCATTTCAAGAGTTACTTCAAGAGTAAAATTAAATGTGGAAAGTACGTAGTATATAGTAGTCACTGATAAGAAAAAAATAGAAGTTGATTATTGGAGAATTTGAAAAATAAATAAATAAATAAAAGATATAAACTGGTGTTAAAAATATATTTTTCTAATGTATAAAAAACTAAAGAGTTGTCTTTGTTTCTAGAGACGACACACTGGAATCGGTCCTTAAATATTGATTTTGTATGATCGAGTCTTTTATCTCCCCAAAAAGCTGATTAGGTATCACTGAGTTTTCGGATGAATGGCATTAAGATTTATTGTAAACATTACTTGTAACTTGGAAGTATCTTTCATAGTTGCTTTTTACAACTTTGACCATAAAAAAGTTGGTAAAATGTTGTTTATTTATCTAGTATAATACAGTATGTAATAGACACACTAATTAATAGTGAATAAATGATTAAAAAAAAATCGTATTAGAGCATCGTGATTCGTTGTAACTAGTTTTCTTGGAGAAAAATACAAACCATCGTTGCATGTGTATATACTTTCAGCTATTAAGTCATTTAGAAAGAGTTTTTAGTCCACCATAGTTTTTAGTTGAATCTAAAATGAGTACGAGCAGTTCATTTTTTTTTTTTTTTTTGGGTAACCATGGTTTACGACTTTTTAGCCGATTAATCAACGGGGTTCGAGCAGTTCACTGTTTTCAAAGCGTTACAAATTAGCATGGGGAATTTACAATTAAAAAAAATATATTGTTAGCCACCTAGGTATACTCTCACAATGTTATAGCATGTCACACCAACACCCTCATTAACATTTATTCGATGATTAGTAAAAATATTAAAAAACAAAACTTCAGAAAAATAAGTTTCATATGCTATCAAATCAATAAAGCAAACACAAACTTGCAATTTTGGCCATATTCATTGACCAAAGTCACTTTTCTCAAGTGACTTTCTTTTTACAAACTTTGTAGTGAAGATTAGCTTTTCACAAGTTCCATAAAGGTTAAAACTTTGGATTTGTTTCTAAGCATATTACATCATAATTGAATTGTGTATTTAAGCTTTGAAGTAATGATATATCTACAACTTTTTCTTAAATGACTTTAAGTTTATGTTATAAGGGAATTAAATTCATGTTCTTTTAAGTTGTAACTAAATGTTATTTAAAAAAGTGGCATTAAAAGAAGAAGCCATCAATTTTACTAAAGAAAAATATTGTCTTATTTAAGTTTAGAACATGATATTGAAAAGATGTGCTTTAAATTTATGAACATGATATTGAATGGATTAGGAAAATGCATACATCAAGTTGACATTTGCTAGCATTTTTCGGGAGAAGGTGAATATTCCAAACTACCAAGTACCAACGCATGTATCATCAAGTGGTGATATGATATTAAAAAGTCGAAAGCTTAGGATTAGTTGCTTAAATCTTCATAAAACTATTGACTTAAGTACAATTAGAATAGTTATACTTGATATTTAATTACCGACCACGGCAATTATTTGACATATATACACAGGGGCGGTACCAGTTAAACTTTAAAAAGGGGGCAAAAGTTAAAAGTAAGTCCCAGTCGGGTCATGTCAGTAACTTGCCATTTGTTACTATAATAAAATCGATTTTACTTTTAATGAAAGTGAATTTTTTGGTTTTTTGTTTGCGTGCGAGAACCAGACTAAGGGGGTTGACAATGCATCACTCACTCCATCCCCCTTCACTCACAAACAACCAATCCCTTATACCACATCACCCTCCCACTTTTCCCTTCACTCACTCACTTTTTGTAGGCATCACACCACTCACCCTTCACTCACTTCATTTTTTTTTTTTTTTTTTTTTTTTTTTTTAAAACAAACTTTATTTTGTAGAATATGTAAAAATTAAAAACTGAAACAACAACATTTACATAATACCACACGTTTTTAGTAGAATATGCCAAAAGTGTAGCCCAAATGTTTTGTAGAATATGCCAAAAGTGTAGCCCAAATGTTTTTAGTAGCCCAAATATTAACCAAACCCAACCTGCAAATATTACCACACGTTTTTCTTTTTTTAACATAATACCACATTGGTTGTCTTCTTCCTTCATTGGCTGCTGCAACACACACACATTTTTTTTTTTTTTTTTTTTTTTTTTGGAATCAGCTTTTTTTTTTTTTTTTTTTTTTTTTTTTTTTTTACTTTGGTCCTTTAATGCACCTCAACGTTCCATTTTTTGACTTTGCAACGGCTAGTTTACTTCGGTAAGGTTTACCGCGTTTCACACCCACCGTGCGGTGGGGCTACCGTGCCGTGCCTCCCCGCATGTGTTGCCAAGGCCCTAAGAATTGATGATGATGTGCACAATATTTAGCACACACTACTTTTTCTTATCGATATTAACACAAAAAGTTGAAGCAAAAGTAATAAGGTTGGATACCAAAAATTCACAAAAATCTATAAAGTAGCACAAGAATCGAACATTATATCTCAACGAAAATGCAAATGTCCTTAACCACTTGATTGTGATGCTATTGGATAAATTTTCACAGTTATACTATTTACCCATATATCTGATCAATCGATATTACTCGAGTAAACTTTGTGGGGGTAGCTGCCCACACTGCCCCCAATGTGGTACCGCCTCTGTATATACATCTAGTTAATTACCATTTGGACCATAGGTCTTTCGGCTAGCGGTAACCGTGAGATGCATATATCATGAATCAAAATGCGGCGAGTTCAAAGGGAGAAAATGAGATTTCCGTCAACTTGTGAAAATTCATATACGGAGTATTGTAGTTATGTCTGTGTGTTTGCCTTAAAAAAAAAAAAAAAAAAAAAAAAAAAAAAGTTTACCCTTTACAGTAAAATTTGTCCAAATTTCTTACCAAATCTAATTCACATGGTGTAATACATGATCTTTGTTTTAGTTCTTTGTCTTGCATTCGTCACCATCTTCAACCACAACTTACAATCAAGATCTAAGTTACATGCTATCATTTAAAGCGTTTTGTATTCTTTTGTAAACTTCAACATCTTTGATTTTCAGATTGCAGGACAATGCAATCTTTTCATTGTTCAAAAGAATTAATGCCATAAATACCGGCCATACATAGTTACATATGAACATCACACACACTTACCAACATAGGAGTAAATGGTAAAACAGATGAGGTTTTCTTTGTTAAGATTATATTGGAAGACGTGTCTTTAGCTCAAATGTATGCGGCCTAGCAGGATTACCCTGTGACCATTTTCGAACCCTGGCCACCCCAATAAAAAAACAAAACTATTTTTGGTCAGCTTTTTTCGACGAGACATTGGATGTCAACATTTTGCAAAAAAACATTTTGGGGCATACATCAACATGTAAGTGAAATAAGTGACAAGTTTTTTTTTTTTTTTTTTTTTTTTTTTTTTTTTTTTTTTTTTTTTGAACGGCAACTTTTATTAGAAAAAAACTAGCAAGGAGCTAGAACAATTACAAAGAAATCAAATACGGGTGTTGAAGCCAACTATCCCAACTAAAACTAAACTTACTCCTAGCCTGACTCCATATAAACGAACGCATAACGATATCGTCAAAAAGAACATTCCTCCGAGGGTTCTTATTCGTAAAGAGAAGCTGGTTACGAAAATTCCACAAACTCCACCAAGCTACGTAAAAAACACCTTCCAGGAGCCCTTTGACATTAGACCTTAAACGTATCGAATTAAACCAAGTAAGCCAATCCATATAAGAACCAACAGGCGACCAAGAAACATTCCACCAACGACAAATGAGACGTGAGACATCTCTAGCCACATCACATAGAAAGAAAAGGTGCGAATTATCTTCTTGTTCTTCATCACAAATCGGACATAAAGTGGACGAAACCTGAACTCCCCTGCGGACTAAGTTCACCCTAGTGGGAAGACGATCAAGATGGAGCTTCCATGCAAAAACATTAATCTTGATAGGGACAGATTTAATCCATCTCGTAGCGACAGACGCTTTAGGAAGGAAAAAATCATCCATAATTTTCCGAGCATCTTTGACATGAAAAGTCCCCTCTCCATTCAAATCCCACACCCAACGATCTTCGGCATAGAAAGAAAAAGTGACAAGTAATTAGTTTTACCCTTTCCATTTTTATTTACCTTAATTATCATTTGATCTATACATGTATATATGATTGTATGATGAAGTGGAAAGTGGTGGCATGTAAGTGAGTGCCAAGCAATGGACAAAAGCCACAACTTTTGAGGATAAGAAATGGATCAAGATTTTGAAAAAGGGTGAAGGATGGTCCATGGAAATGAAATGAAATGCAAACAAGTAGGGAAGCTTTGAGTTTAATTGGTTAAATGGCACATGGTATGGGGTTAAGGGACAATCCTCACATGAATCAAACATGGGTTTTCCTTTGCTTTGCTTCCACTGTTCATGACAGTTTCTGTTTGGAGTTATCTTGGCTAGCTTCCCTTTAACCCCACCTACACCTTAATACCTTATCCATTTTCCTCATCTATTAGAGCATTGGGTGTGGCAACAAGGCCAAGGCTCCCCATTCGGGCCCCACCATGCCACATCACCAAAACACCTCAACTTCAACAAACCACAACAAACCCCCCCTCACCAAACAACAAACCTCCACTTCTCCATTCGGGCCCCACCTCTTACACATTTATTTTTTTATTCATTTCATTAAATAAATTAAATCCATTTCACAAATACTAAAAAATAACAAAACATACTAATTTTATTTCATCAAATAAAAAAGTTACAATACGGAAAAAAAACATACGACTTGCGGAAAAAAAAAAAAAAAAAAAAAAAAAAAAAAAAAAAACATACGATACGGCACGAAAATAAATACTTAACATAAACCAACAAACGATACAATAATACAAAGGCGATTAATTGATAAATCGGTTCCAGATGGTGTTGCTCTTCAAAATCAACCAAACCTGAAAATATTTGAAAGCTCTCCCATCATGCTGTTCTTTGTAAACATTCAACGCATCTTCAACACGATCATCTGGCTGACGTGTCGGTTGCAAATTCAAGTAAATTTCATGAAACTTTTGGCAATCTGAGTCCATTCTTGCCCACTTACCTGTTAGCTGGCTTTTGCTACGAGTTGGACCGTCAGATTGTTCATTGAACTTTTCTGTTACAACTTGCCAGAAAGGTCCTTCGTTGGCATGGAATTCGTGAACGTTTTGCCACATCTCGGCTAGCCAGCATTCTTCATCAATAGACCAACGAGTTGCCATTGTGAATTTTTTTGAAACTGAAGTGTGTGTAGAGTTGTATGATAATGTATGATTTATATAGGAGTCTATAAACATTTAGGATTCAAAACCTGAGCGGGATAATATTCAAATTTCAAAATATTCAAACTTCTTTAATTCAAATTCACTTAAATGGGCGGGTAAACGTTTAACATTTGAATTCAAACGTTTAAAATACATAAGAGAAGTACACATGATACATAATTAGTTAACATAAAGTACATAAAATAAATCCACCATTACTCATCGAATCTGTCCCATGTGAACGTGTTTCTAAGAGCGAACCACACATGTTGATATTTAATCGCTTTACCATATTGTTCATGATAAATACGGTTTGCATTGCTGAGACGATTAGGGTCTGCACTTGTACGCTCCAACTCTTTGTAAATAGAATTATACCTACGACATTCAAGGTTCATTCTGTTCCATTGAGCCGTAATACTATTTTTATTACGGTCCTGACCTTCAGTCTGATTGTTGAACCTTTGTGTAACTGCATTCCAAAAAGAACGTTCATTCACAAGTTCTTCAGAATCGTGAACTTCAAGCCATACAGTTGCTAGCAACCGTTCTTCTTCCACTGACCAACGATTAGCCATTGTAAAACTTAATGGTAAATATTGAAGTGTGTCTAAAACTGAATGGTATAATATGGTATTAATAGGGGTTTTTTGAAAGCGGTATAGTTTCAAAATTTCAAAATTTGAATTCAAATTGAAAGCAGTTACAAAACCTGAGCGGGATAATTTCAAAATTTGAATTCAAATTGAAAGCGGGATAATTTCAAAATTTGGGCTCAGGGACTTCCACCTGTCCCATCCAGTGAGGACGACTCAAGTGCCTCATACTCGAGTCAGGAGGGATACGTGTCGGATGATTCATTTTATTAAATCATAGTTTTTATTATCGTACGCTACTTTAAGGTTTTTAATTTTCGTTTTTAAGTTTAATCTTGTTATCGTATTTGTAAAATAATTGTACGTTGTTTCAAGTTATTTTAATCCTATGTTTAATATAGTTGTATTATTCAAAAAAAATATACGTATAAAAACCATACATATACATATACATATACATATACATTTTACAAATCAAAACACACATATACATATATACATGTTACAAAAAAACCATACATATATACATACATTTTACATTATTAAAAGTGTAAAAAAAAAAAAAAAAAAAAAAAAAAAAAAAAAAGAATCAGACTTTTGTCAGACAAAGAAGCTCGTCGTCCCGACGAGGAGATTCCCAACGGCGAGCCACCTCCGGTGTGGCGGCGAGCAACGGCTCGCCGTTGGCACCTCCAGCTCGGACGGCGAACTCGCATTCTTCATCCACACCCAATGCTCTTATTTCTATAAAAATATACCCTCCCTCTACTTAGGCACTTACCTTAGTTTACACCATAAAAACAGATCATTCTTGCAAATAATTTTAGAAAGATTCCCACAAACTAGTTGAAGATGATACTAGACTACTAGTTAGTTGCATGATGGCATTAAAATTAATATAGGTTGGTAAGAGTATAGATGAAGATGGGCGTGTAAATGACCAACACACATTTTTATATAGTCATTCAAATCCTGTAAGGATTTGTACGAATCAATATAACTTTACGCTATATATTTCTAAAAGATGTGTTAATTACTTAAATTCAAACACTCTTGCAATTGCGATGTTTTACGACATACTACTTATAGCATCCTTTGACATTGTGTACAACTTTACATTTGTTCTAGTTAGGGAGGTCTCACAAAATGTTTTTAAAAATGTTCTGTAAAAATCAAAGATATAAGAAATATTTCGGAAGAAAAGAGTAACCCCTACGTTAAAGAAAAATTACAATGCATGGCATATATATAAAGGATTTATACAACTTGTGCCCTTAGGCACATGATAAAGAGTCAGGGACCCACAAAAAAGACTCGGAAACCCGTAAAAAGGACACAAAAGAATAGTTTTTTATTTGAAAAGTGAGAAAAACTCATACAAAATGAATCAAGGACCCACTTCTTAACATGTGTCTAAGGGCACATATTAAAAAAATCCATATATAAAAGTTGGACCACTAAAGTTATAGGTAAAAGTACCACATAACAGAGTAAAAACTTGGGATCACAATCTTGTTTTCGAAGTAATAACCACTATCCACAAGCACAAAGTTAAACTTAATGATGACCTAGATAACCCACGTAGGGAAGTTTAATCATGAAAATAAACCAACAAATTATTAAGATAAACAAGATTCTTTACATGTGTTACCTTTCCATTTGTACTTACCTAAATGATCAATCTAAAGTCATTTTAGATGTGAGGTTATAATAATTAGATTTCAAAAAAACCTCCAAACATTTCACCCTTTAGTCATGCGTACATTGGATGATTCAACTTGACATTTTTTCATCTTTATATATTTTTTATCAAATCAATTCTCTATTAAAAATATGTGCAAGCTACGGTCAAATGTGGTTGTCGTAATCGTAAGTCAATACATATTCCTTAGAAGATGACAGTGCTATAGATTTTAAAAGAAAATTCATATTGTACGTTTGTTACTTCTAAGGTTGTCTTGTAATTTTTACTGAACTATGTTTTCGTTTTATCATTATAATCATTTCATTCTCATCTAAAGCAATAAAATGAAGCCTATGGGTTTTAACTAAACTTACCTTAATTGAAAATATCAACAATTGAATTAACATCAAACATTATATGTTTAACAATATCTTCTTTAATTATAATTATTAAATATGTAAAAATTTAGAAATAACTAGAAGGGTACCCGCACAATGCGGCGGCGGGTACCCGGTGATTATTTTTGTGGCGAGTAAATATTTTTCATTTTAAACTTTCCTTATTTAACATGGGGTAAGGATCCAGTGAGAAGAAAACTTAAAATGAGAAGGATGAAAAATACTTATAACCACACATTTGAGATGCATCGACTTGATTTAGATGCATCTCTATTTATTTAGATGCATCACAATTAGTTTCGAAAGTGATTTTGAAGTGAAAACGATGCAAAATAGTAGTAAAAACAAATTTGACCCGCAGGGGACGAAAAATGTATAGGATTCGTCTAACTTGATGAAATGCATCTAATATATGTATATGCATCTAATTTTTTGCTAGAAAATATATTATGGTGCATCTAAAAGACTAGGGATGCATCTAATTCAAGTCGATGCATCTCAAATGTGTAGTTATAATTATTTCTCATCCTTCTCATTTTAAGTTTTCTTCTCATTTGATCCTTGGTCATTTAACATGTCCCAAATACTTTATAATGTAGTAGATATATGTTTTTTCAAAAGTAAAACGTCAAAATTATTAATAGTGTAAACAGTTAGCACTTTACTTTTCAAATTTTAGCATTAAATTGGTGGTTATTTATAAGTTTAGTGAGCTCTTCTTGTAAAAAATTCTATTAAAATATATCATTATTAGAGGGGTTACTATATTGTTTAAATAAGGCTTAAATTATTAAATTTTACATTAATTTTCTAATTTTCTTTTCATAGTAATGTTTTTTTTTTCTTAAAATTTAAGACTTCTTTTTATAGGAAGTCCCAAATGCTTTATAATATAGTATAGATATAAATGAGTTCACTAAATGCTATTTTTACATAAATGATAACGCTTAATAAAATTGACAAATTGTTACAATTCAAAGAGATAAAAAAATCCTACCAAAAAAATTAGTATCTCATATCGTAATCTTAATTTCACTAATCATTAATAATAATAATAATAATAATAATAATAATAATAATAATAATAATAATAATAATAATAATAATAATAATAATAATAAATAAATAAATAAATAAATAAATAAATCGTTCTGAGAGCATTACCCAATACTGTGGACATTATAATGTTCATAGCAATTAATGACATTAGGCATAAATGATAATCACAATTTGTAAATTTTCTCGATCAACTCAGAAATACTTGAGATCGATTCAACGCGAATAGAGTCGAGCTCAAGCTACTAGATTATGAATCTAAGTCGAGTTAGAGCATAAGAATACTCGGCTCGTAAGGCTTGCGGGCGTTATTGAGCTTTGATTAAATAACTTCTTTACCTTTTTATACACATATAATTACTTAATTACCATTATATTGTGTATACTAGGGGTGGCAATTTATAACCCGACACGAAACCCGACCTGAAACCGACACGAAAATTAACATGTTTGGGTTGAGTGTAAATAGATTTGGGTCAGGTTTGGGTCGACCCATCTAACCCGTTTATTAAACAGATTAGGTTCGGGTTGGGAATAAATTAAACGGGTCGACCCGCTAACCCGTTTAAGATTTTTTTCTTAAATTAAAATTTATTTATATTTTATTATACGAGTTAAATGGGTTAAACGGATCGACCCACAAACCTATTTAACCCATTAATTTGCGAACTTTAGTATATAAACAGGTTACATGGGTCAACCCAAAACCCGTTTAACCTATTAAAACCGTGTAACCTATTTAACCCACCAACCCAAATATATATATGGGTTAAATGGGTCAGGTTCGGGTTATGTGTAAACAGGTTAGGGTTGACATAGCTGACCCGATTATTTAAATGGGTCAGGTCCGGGTTGGGGTTTTCTGACCCGCCAACCTGTTAACCCGAACCCGACCCGAATTGCCACCCCTAGTGTATACCAAGTGAGTCGAGTCAAACTAAATATGTTGATTGTTTATCGATTGAGCTCGAGTTTGTAAAGCATGTACATTCGAGTTTGAGTCAAGTTTCGAACTCGAGTTTTTTAATGTGAGTTGAGATCGAGCTTAAAATTTAATGCTCCGATCGAGCCTGATTCAAGTCTCGAGCCCGAGTTTTAGTTATTGAGTCGAGCTCAAGCTTGACACTACTTTGCTTGACTCGGTTGGATTACACCCTTTTATGGCATCTTATATTTCTTTGAATCACTACTAGTATAAACTTTCTTATCCAATGCTATGAACTTCATTATACTTTTTTTATCCGATGCTATGAAGTTTATCAGGTTAATGTATATAATCTCAAGCTTATTTGACATGATATAATAGATTAAATCATTAAAATCGTAGTTGGACACATATTTTTCTCTTTTCTAATTCAATAAACTTTTTTTTAATCTCTCATGTTTATACACTTGATCAAACAATGAAGGTTTATGGATAAGGATATCACGTATTAGGCTTCAACCAGCTATGGACGTACCTTATAAATCCCCCTAATTTATATTAGCTTTTGTAGTAAAGTTTTAAGCAACATATTAGTTTACACAAAGTTACCCATTAACTAATCTTTTTTATGAAATAAGAAAAAAAAAAAAAATGAAAACTAAGACTTAACATACTTGAAAAACTGCGTAACAATCAACATCCACGTATTTATATATTAACAGAAACTTAAGAAAGCAACTTGTTAACAAGACCCTATTATGTAAACCTAATTTCCACCCAATAAGTGATGCAACTCTTCATATTCTTTAGTATTAGTTGCAACTAATGTTGACATTGTTTTAATTATAAAATTGGTTGCAACAACTCAACATTTTTATCCAATAATAAAGTTTCAATGATTAAACTTTTCAGTGATTCAATTAATTTTCAGATAAAATAGAGATTCTAGTTCTTTTATTAAGTGTTATAGTAATCCATCGGCCCTTAAAATGGTACATTTTTTTCCATGCTTTTTACGTTTTCATAAGTTTTTATCCGTCTTTATACGTTTTTGTCCATTTTTATACGTTTTCATCCATTATATATATATATATATATATATATATATATATATATATATATATATAATCTAGATCAAATAAGATCAATCTTAAAGTTGTAAAAATAAGATCCAACTGAAATTTGACAAATGACACTCTTGTTAAAATAAAATAATTTTTTTATTGAGTACAACTAAAATTGTGAAAGTTCCGATGGTTTTCTTTTTTAAAATGACGAAAACAAGGTGATGCACTTTGATTCGACATGTAATGTATCAGGTTAGGATGATACACTTTGATTCGACATGTAAATTTATAGTTGTGTATCACTAATCTAAACTCATGTATCATTTGGTTATTAGTTGCTAAAATATTAATTCGTATTAATACTTTATTTTTTGTGTATTATTGTTAATATGGTTATCTATAAAATGGTTTTAGTGGTTATTTATACTAGATCTTATTTTTACTACTTTAAGTTTGATCTCACATTAACCATCCCCTATATATATATATATATATATATATATATATATATATATATATATATATATATATATATATATATATATATAAACGGACAAAAACGTATAAAACCAAATAAGAACGCAAGAAAACATATAAAAATAGATAAAAATGTATGAAAACGTAAGAAAAATAGACGTTAATGTATCAAAATAGATGAAAACATATAAAACGAACAAAAAAATGTATAAAAACGGATGAAAACGTACAAAAACGGATGAAATAAAGACAGATAAAAATTTAAGAAAAACGGACAAAATCATATTAAAATGGATGAAAAAAGAGAAAGACGGATAAAAACGTAAAGAAATGTAAGAAAAACGGATGAAAGCGTATAAAGACGGATGAAATCACATAAAAACAGGCAAAAATGCATTTAATCAGACAAAAACGCATAAAAACAGATAAAAACGTATGAAAATGTATAAAAACGAACAAACACATATAAAAACGTACGAAAACGTATGAAAACTGAAAAAAAGCGTATAAAACGCATAAAAATGGATAAAAACGTATATAAACAGAAAACAACGCATAAAAACAAATGAAAACGAATAAAATGGATAAACGTATGAAAACGTATAAAAACGAACGAAAACATATAAAAATGGACTAAAACCTATGAAAACGGATGAAAGCGTATAAAAACGCATAAAACACGGACAAAAACGCATAAAAACGGATAAAAACGTAGAAAACGTATAAAAACAGACGAAAACGAATAAAACTGAATAAAACGTAAGAAAAATAGATGAAAGCGTATAAAAACGAATGAAAACGAATAAAAACAGTTAAAAACGTATGAAAAAATTTGAAAACGGACGAAAACGTATAAAAGTGGACAAAACGCATAAAGACAAATGAAAACGTAAAAATGTCAATGGACTGACAGCAAAAGACAATGCAAAAGTCAAAGGACCATTACCATAAATTTTCTAAGTGAAAAAATGTCAAGGGACTAACAGTAGAAGTCAACGCAAACGAGAAGGATCAAAACTATAACTTTTATAAGTGGTAGTATGACAATATTACTTACATTGGTAAATATTTAAAAGCATATTATGTATTTTGAGAATAAAATGAGTGTGTTACGTATATTCGTAAATTTGAGAAAGTGTGTTACGTATATTCAGCCTTCACCCTTTAATTATTCATTTATTAACAATATCGAATTTAGTTAAGTGGCTTAAATCCTTACATATTCGATCAATTATTACCCTAAATTGTTTATATTTGAGTTTTATGTAGTTAGAAAACAAATGCTAAAAAATGAAACATTTATGGCTTGATTAGACAACAATACGGCAAAATCTAGAAAATCGTCACAAAAGGGATTGTGACGGCATTACAAACACAAAATGACACCGTCACTTGAAGATTAACAAAGATGACCAAGTAATAAATTTTCCAAGTGATGGTTAAGACGATGGAGACGGCCTTGAGCTGACGGCGTCTGATGAGGCGAAAAATGAACCGTTTTAGGGGGTCATTTTAGCCCGGATTCGAATTTATTTGATCAAATATTGTCCTAAATCGTTCCTTTTATCATTTTAGGTACTTTTGGAGTGAAATCTGGAAAAAGAAGCATTTTGGACATTTTTGGAGCATAAAAGTGAAGAAAACGGCAAAGTCTTAATTTACCTTGCTGGGAACAGTACCTGACGGCGTCACAAGATTCTACATGACGGCGTCAAGAGTAATACAAGAGGTGGAAGTGGATAAAGTCCGTGACGGTCCAGAGAGTTTGGCACTAGGGACATGACGGCGTCACCCAAGGCCGTCACGTGTAAAATTAAAGAGTGATGGCCTAGAAGACTTCCTGAAGGCGTCACGTAGGCCATCACGTGTTAACTTGTCACAATGCGCGGAGTAGCTGATATTGTTTTGGTCATAACTTTTGCATACGAACTCGAATTTAGGTGATTCAAAAGCCCACGCGAAGAGGAAGAAGAGATCTAAAATTTGGTGAAGAAAAGTTGGTCGTGACGCCGTCACGATCGGGCCGGGCAGAAAATAGCCTATAAATATAACATCATAACTTCACTATTTTTAAGCCCTAAACCCTAGTGTCGATTCCTAGGTTTAGGTAGGTGTTTTTCAAGCAACTTAGAGGGTTTCAATTACTCCATAAACATCTTGTAATGGTTTGATGATTCTATCTTAATTCATGTCTTCAATTATTGTAAAACCTCGCAAAAATCTATTAATTAAAAACGTTTAATTATATATTAATCTCTGTCATTATTTTAATCACCATTTTTACAGGAAAATTTGAAATTGTCTTATTATATTAAATGGTCACGATTACGATATTGCAAAATTCACCAAACGACAAAACAAGTTCTCGACACGTTTAACAAAATATTAAAAACTTACTAATTCTAATTAATACTACCTCCGTCTCAAAATTATTGTCCACATTTCCATTTTGAGATGTCTCAAATTAATTGTCCACTTTCCTTTTTAAGTAAAAACTAGAGAATATAGTAAGGGATTTTGAGTGGTTGAAAATAAAAGTGGCCCCACTTTTATTAAACTTTGTAATTTTTGTCTCCTGACAATAATTATGAGACGGAGGGAGTAACAAATTACAACCAAACGGGCCCTTAATAAATTCCAGCCCAACATCCGGTTACTATTCATCAGCCCATGCAAATAGGCCCAACTCCAAATCTTAATATTTCATTTGATCGACTAAACTAGCTCCAAAACGACACTCGTTCTCTCGATTTTTACACACGACTCATGAATATTTTTACTCCACCTCGTTTATCACCTAGCCAACTATTAATGTGTCGAGTGCCATGTTCATAGGACGACTTTTGATACGTTTTTAAGAGGCGAAGTGAATGACAAAAACTCAACCCAATCGATTTATAATAAACTCAATTCTTAACCGTTTTGTTTCCCGTTTGTTCCTAAGTGTTTCTAATAACATTTCTAACATGATTTCATGTTTAAATGTCGTTAATGATCAGCTATATTCATGTGGTACATGATTAAATCAAATTGTGTACAAAATATATACGTGGTCGACATCTGCATGAATCACAAAGACATCCTCCATGTTTCTAGCTCTCTAAAATGATTATAATATGTTAAAAATCAACCAAGAATTCTATCTTCACTGACAAGAATAGTGTAATTGGTTTCCTTGGAAGATTTTGAACCATACGTGTTATGAAAAGTTACAATATATACTCCTTGTTCGTTCACTCAATTCTCTCATTCATCATACACGAAACAAACCTCATTTCCTCCTTAAACTCACTTCTAAGTGTCCAGGAACAATTATACACAAGTTTGGAAGCAAGGAAGAAGAATCGGGTTTGTTTCATACGTTTATTACTTGGGTAAAATCGTACGTACCAAGTTCTTGTGTTTCCTTCGTCCATACTCATTTCTCTACCACCCAAGAGGTGTAGTAAGTTGTTTTAACCTCTTTTCAATTCATTTGGCATGTTAAATATATTCCATGCACCATGTTTATGTTTTATCGATCGTATATAAGTTTTCTATAAAATTCTACGTACGTATAATCATATAGAAACACAAAAGTGACTAGCCTCTATCTTGGAAGGCCTAGGAGTCACGTAGCACACATATTTCATGTTTATTTTATGTTACATGCATCGTACGAATCTATTTAGAACCTAGTGTTAATCGGTACCAAAAACTCTAAACACTTAGAAAATATTCTAAGTCTTTTAACACATCACAAGTAGCCTAAGAAACGCACGTATATATAAAAATTTTACTTAACGAGCACCATATATTTTTATACGACTCAATAGACCACCTAGCTAACTATCATTTTCGTTTATATAACTTGTAAAAATACTCACGTTTCGACACTCAAATTACTTCATTTTGATCGGCAAATCACAAGGTTTTCTAAGTCTCATTTTATTCAAAAACTTAATAAATTCGATTGGGCTTATACTAAGCCCAATAAGACTTAGTATTTTATCAGTCCAACAGGCCCATAAAATATATTTTTAGAATCACAAAAGTAGCCCAAGTCCAGGCCCAAAACTGTTTTCATGCCCTCGCCTCTAAATTTCTTAACGGGCCTTTATTTTGGTTCGTTAAGGCCCAATTACATGAAAAATAAGCTTTTTAGCAAATAAGCTGTTAAAATAAGCTTGTTATTAATTAAATAAGCTTCGGAAATTTTTACATAATTTTTCTTATAATTTTTGTACCTTTGGACTAAAAATATAACGCGACAACACCTTCAGGGACTAAAACTGCCAAACTGTTAAAACTAAGGACTGGAACAGTAAAAATAGAAACTATAGGTTATAAAATGACAACTTATCATTTACCAAGCTCAGATTTAGTTATTGGACAATTTAGAGGACTATAGATGTAAATTTTATATATAAAGGACTAACGGTGTAACGCTAACGCCGTTAGTATAAAAAGTGTAAAAACTGGAAAAGGACAAGGACCAACATATTATATTTGATATTCTTATTTTATTTTCTATTTTACGTCACCCATCACGTCATATGCATTTTTATTACATTTCATTTATATATTAGTTATTTTTACGTTAATAATATATATAACGATATTTTAGCTAATTATCTTTACGTACTATTTTCGTCATAGTTAAGAAAGGAAAACTTTGGAAATAATAACATATCTTTTCATATTATTATAAACATAATGAATTCAATTGCATATCATCTTTTCACCATAACGATTAATCGTTATTCATTTACCAAATCGTATTTGGTTAGATTCTCAGATAAATTTATTTATCAGGTTCCGTATCAAAGACGTTTCCATAATCATTCTAAAAATCTCATCCTACTTTACTTTTCATCATCCCAACATCAATCAAGGTGAGTCAGAGCCCCATTTTCAATACTTGTTTTTAACTCATTGGGGGAGATACATGCTTACATATACTTTGATAACTTTATAAGTATATGAATAAATTACATGATTCAAATTAATTTCCTTATTAATAGTTACCTGATGAAGTTTATGACTTAATATGTGATAAATATATGTTACTGGCAAAATACTTAACAGAAATACTGATACTCAGATGATAATATTTCCAATTTGATTATTGTGGCATGTGATATATGTATGTTACTGGCGAAATACTTAACTGAAATACTGATACTCAGATGATAATGTTTCCAAAGTGATTATTGTGGCATGATACTTGACTATACTATACTATCCTAAATGATTCCATTATCTCTATATGACATTTCTATGTTCAACAGAAATAATTGCTAGGAAGAGCATAAATACTCTAATTACATTATTACCTTGATATTGCCTAAGTTACCTTCATCGCCATAAAGTCCCTCAATCATGAGCCATTAATCACTTGTATGTGAGCGCGAATATAGTGAACAACTTCGAAACCTGTTAAGGATTGACCTCCTATCCCACTAATACTTGACGGAATGCCATATCCATATGGTTAGTCGTATTAGTCGTGATACACTATATTTGAATAAAAATAGGAATTGGCAAATCACCTATTATAAGAGGGCAAAAAATTATCATTGACTTGATAAATCACCTCTTTTGTTAACGTTTTGCGTGTCATGAGGCTTGGTGCAATATCCATAAGGAAATGTATGTTTTCAACATATATTTAGATACAGCTGTATAGGTATTTGACCATACTTGAATTGTATATCTCATTAAATTAGCATCATGAGTTTCCATCTCATGTTAGGATTATTGATTCCTTATTTGAATTTGATTGAATATCTATATGATTTATCTGTGATTATAATCAACATTACTCAATACTTGTTCCATCACTGTTTGTATTTATCATTATCAAATATTCCTGAAATCTACTGAAATAAACGGTTTTCCATAAAACTCTATGAACTCACCAACCGTTGTGTTGACACTTTTAAGCATGTGTATCTCAGGTAATTTAACGGAGCAGGACAAGACACGGAGCGGACATTTATTACTCTGATAAAATTAAAATGGTGTAAAAATCAAATATGTCATTTTTATAAGCCTTTATATCTTTTAATAAGATTCTAAATTAAATGGTTCATCTTTTATTAAAAATATTATTTGAATGACAAATAACTTTCAAATCGTTTCTTTTAAACCGTTTTATGAGATTATAACTTCGATCCTCCCCGTAACACCCAAATTATTTTTCCGCTGCTACAAACTTAAATTTGGGGGTGTTACAATTATCATTATTGTTGCTTGTTCTTTATTAATTATGCTTGGCTAATTTACCTTGTGTCTACTTATAATTGTGTGAAACTTGTATATAACTTATTAGATCTTATTGATGTCTTTGTTGATGTTTGTGTCTATCTTCATCAATAAGGTGTGACAACTTCAATAGGTCTAGTTGATTTAGCTTATAATTCTTGATTCCTATTGTCTCTTGTTTGGTTGAATGATTTCGATGTTAGGCTTAAGAAAACTGACAGACTTCCAATTGGTAACTTGCTTAAACGTCTTAAGAAACATGATCGGAGGTGTACTACGATTATATGGTTGTATTTAATGCATAAGTGAATTCTAGTGATCCCATGTTAGGAGCTTTTAACGGCTCGACATAGGAGTGAAGTAGGAGCTTATAGAGTTAGGGAAGATCGTACACGGCCCTACGAATGGTATTAAGGAATACAACCCGTCAATTAAAACAAGGTGTGACAGTTCAATAGGTAGAATTGGATAGCTAGCAAGGAGTAACATATCATAGGTAGACATGCTTCACTTATCTTGTAGAACATTAGTTTATTTTTCTTGCACATTAGTTTAATTAGTAGCTTTTGGGTTAGTTGATTAGCAACTAATTCCGCCCACTCTCCCAATACCCGAGATTTTTACCTGCTTTTCATAAAATATAAAAACACAAAAAGAATCATCCTTCACCTTTATACCTAGTTAGATTAATTTCAATCCTAACGACACTATTCCTGAGTTGAACGATCAATCCCCCGGTACTTGTCACTATACTATACTACAACGATCAGGTACACTGCCTGGTGGGGGTTGTAAGCTTCTCGAGATCCCTCGAGATGTAAAGCCTGGAGCGATTCCCACGTATCAATTTTTTGGCGCCACAGCCCGGGGAATAGTTATTGTTTAGGTTGAATTTTATTTTTATTAGGTCTACTCATTAGATTCCTATCAAGTGAGATTTTTTTTCTTTTTATTTTGTAGCTTTCTCGTAGTCTATCTTTTCTTTGTGATTTTGTTTGTAATTTGCTTCAAATGGACTTTACACTTAGACTTCTAAGATTGCAAGATAAGGTTGAGCGGCTAGAACACCAAAGAGTTCAAAATACCTCATTTAGAGACACCTATGAATCATATGAGCCTTCACCTAGGTTAGATTTTTATGAACAACCTCCATGTTTAAGATCTCGTTTTAGTGAGGCCAATAGGAAATGCGACCTAGTTTGCCAAGGAATTATGGAGAGAGCCGTTGCAACAAACCATAAGTTAGATGAAGCACTAGGTTTGCTATTATCACTACCTAAGAAAACAATTAAGGATGATTTAGCCGAGCATGATCACATTGATAAAAAAAGACCTAGGTTTTATGACCCATGACTTTGAATCTCAAGGAACACATGATGAATCCTTTAGGCAAATTGAATATAAGATTATTGAGGATGATCCATATGATTCGGACATAGAAGTTGAGATGCCTAGAGAAGCGCGTGAGATACTTAGGAGAATGCTTAGGATAGATTCTACCAAAACACATGATGAGGATATAGGTGATCTTGACACATGGAATGATGAGGTCAATAACATAAGCCCACAAAATACTCAACCATCATTTGAGGCACACACACCGCCCGTGACTTACCCGGAAGAAGTAGAAGAAACTTTAGGAATTCCGATGGAGGTAGAACCCTTGGACCAAGCACCACTTGAGGATATATGTTTGAATACTTGTAGTGATAACCTTACTCCTAGTTCTAGGGAATTTCCTAGTGTTGATGAACCGGAACCTCAATCTTTACACACCTTTCCATTCTTAGATATATTTCTAGGAGACAAAAGAAGAACCGACCTACCCATCAACCAATATTATCCGGGTAGTTTTAGGATGAAAGAAGCCATTCACTCACCCCCTTCACCTCACGTGGCATATTTCCACCCTAAGGGTGTGTATCGCTACTTCCACTCGCACTTAATCCTAAGTGTAGGGAAAACCTCCCCTATTTCCGTTAAATAAGGGTAGAGTCAGGCTCGTGACTTGAACAAAAACAAACGCTTATTGGGAGGCAACCCAAGCTTTATTTGTTTGATTGTTTGTTTATTTGATTTTATTTGTTTCCGTATGCATGTTTTATTTTTATTATTTGTAGCTCATGTTTCAAAGTAAAGTGTGAAAATGCTTTATTTTGTTTTTAACTTTGTCTTAACTACATATAAAGGTATTTTGCAAAAGATAAGTGTAAGGGAAATCTAAATCTGTTTATATGAATGGAATTGGACACGAACCACAACAATATTAAATGAACATGTGTATTAGTAATTGTTTGAGTCAAATGCTTGTATCGAGTCATAATGATGTTTTGCAGGATTTTCCAGGAAGTAAGGCATAAGTTTTTCCAGAAATTTTCCGAAAACTTAACATGAGATTTTTGCAGGAACATTCTGACGGCGTCAGGAGTTATAACCTGACGGCGTCAGGTACAAGAATTCTGAAAAATTTTACGAGTTTTGTTTATACCGGAGTCTTAAAGTTTTTGTTGATTCTTTAGTTTTATAAACTCCAGGAAATCTGCAAACATTCATTCCACAAGCATTATATCTTTAATTGTTTTGTTTCTATTCCTAAGTCTAGAATTACATCTAGTTGCGAGTTTTCTTTGTTCGGTTTGATGCTTTGGGTTTCGGTGTTTGTTCTCTCAGGTTTAACAGGTTATATTGGACAAGAAGATGATTTATATTTCTGGAGAGAAGCTTTCAACGTTCATTTTCTTGGAGAAGGATTTAACCATGTTAACGATTTATTCACATTTGAACGAATCACGAGAGTATTTGTTTTCATTATTTTACCTATTTCACTTTTACATTCTTTAATTGAACATTGGGGACAGTGTTCATCCTAAGTGTACGGGGAGGGTAAATGACGATACCTTATAGGATACAATTGCACTTGAGTTTGTTTGTTTGATGGTAGGTGTGTAATAAAACTAAGAGAAATACTTGTTAGTGTAATTTTAGCGCCAAATTTAAAATTTTTTACAACATTTAGGAGTGAAACTTTAACCTTAGCAAGCGTCTCATGGATAGGAGTTGTATGACTAGCACAAAACCGTACCATTCAGAAAAATTTTCCACCCAAATATGTGAGGTTCGCCTTTAGATTTGATAGGAAAAGCATTCATTATTATTGCTTATGAGTGTACCGGTAGCATTTAGATTCTAGAACTTGCGTTAGTGATGCATCCCGAGACCGCTAGTGAGACTACATTCGTGTAGTAGGATTTACTACATGATAAGAGGCATTAGGATCACCCTTGTGTTAAACCCGTATCATAATTACTTGACTATTTAAGTCATATTACTTGACTAGTAAAGTCAATTAATTTTTCCCACACCTTAGCGTTGTACTCATTTTTAGTACACGAAACCCCTAGTACACCCCTCCGAGCCTATCTTTTCGTTTCTAACTTTAAGCATCTTACTTAAAGGAAGAATTTGTTACAACCCACTTAAATGTACAACCAAATCGCCTTAGCCTTCCGTGTATGCACTCATCTTTAGTGCATTATTGTTATTTGTTTAAACCTTAGTTAATTAATTTATTACATGGTTGCTAAGTCGAGTCATATCTTGTACATATTGTTTTGGAACGATTGGGACTCATGGGTAAAGTACTTGTGTTATGGAGTAATGGGGAAGAATATCATATATTACCCCCATATGTGCGTTAATCTTAAAAGTACTCCAAGTGTTTTGATTATCTTGATTCGAGTCATTAGATTAGTTTATTGTAAAGTATGTAAAAATTCAAGTGTAAGGGGAATGTACATTCCCTATGATGTATTATTTTGGATGGTAGGGTAAGAATGTGTGCACAAAAAAAAAAAAAAAAAAAAAAAAAAAAAAAAAAAATCGAAAAATTATTGAAAAATAAAGAAGAAAAGAGAAAAAAACATACGGACTACCATCCCGTTTCATTCTATGTTTTTGTTATTTTTCATTCATTAGCTTAAGTCAAGTCTAGTCTTGGCTTAGCAACGCCATATTGTACATGTAATTAACCAAGATGATTAACTCGCCACCAGTAAAGATTGCCTTTATCCAACAAAACCGTGTATTCCGTATCCCTACACCTAACGTTATAACCCTTTGAAAGACCTCTTTGATAGTTTATCCTAGGTGCTTACGCCATGTGGTGGAGGTTTGATCCTTTCCCAAGCCTATAGTAATCTATTTTGCTATGACATGTAGTGAGAGATGTTTTCCATTTCCATATTGTGATATATACTTTATTACACCCGAGAGATGTGAGTATCTAAACACTATTTGTGAGGTGCTAGTGTATGACCTCCGTGCTTGTCTTTGGTCTTTAGTGGAATGATTATTTGTTGTAATTACTTATATTTTAGTGTTAAATGACCCCTAACTTGTATTTTGATTAGAATAAAAGCGCATTTGCTTGAGGACAAGCAAGTCTCAAGTGTAAGGGTATTTGATGAGGCGAAAAATGAACCGTTTTGAGGGGGTCATTTTAGCCCGGATTCGAATTTATTTGATCAAATATTGCCCTAAATCGTTCCTTTTGTCATTTTAGGTACTTTTGGAGTGAAATCTGGAAAAGGAAGCATTTTGGACGTTTTTTGCGCATAAAAGTGAAGAAAACGGCAAATTCTTAATTTTCCTTGATGGGAACAGTACCTGACGGCGTCACAAGATTCTACATGACGGCGTCAAGAGTAATACAAGAGGTGGAAGTGGATAAAGTCCGTGACGGTCCAGAGAGTTTGGTACTAGGGACATGACGGTGTCACCCAAGGCCGTCACGTGTAAAATTAAAGAGTGATGGCCCAGAAGACTTCCTGAAGGCGTCACGTAGGCCATCATGTGTTAACTTGTCACAACTTGCGCGCGGAGTAGCTGATATTGTTTTGGTCATAACTTTTGCATACGAACTCGGATTTAGGTGATTCAAAAGCCCACGCGAAGAGGACGAAGAGATCTAAAATTTGGTGAAGAAAATTTGGTTGTGAAACCGTCAAGGTTGGTCTAACGCCGTCACAATCGGTCCGGTAGAAAATAACCTATAAATATAGCATCATAACTTCACTTTTTTAAGCCCTAAACCCTAAGGTCAATTCCTGGGTTTAGGTAGGTGTTTTTCCAGCAACTTAGAGGGTTTCAATCACTCCATGAACATCTTGTAATGGTTTGATGATTCTATATTAATTCATGTCTTCAATTATCATTATTGTTGCTTGTTCTTTATTAATTATGCTTGGCTAATTCACCTTGTGTCTACTTATGATTGTGTGAAACTTGTATATAATTGATCAGATCTTATTGATGTCTTTGTTGATGTTTGTGTCTATCTTCATCAATAAGGTGTGACAACTTCAATAGGTCTAGTTGATTTAGCTTATAATTCTTGATTCCTATTGTCTCTTGTTTGGTTGAATGATTTCGATGTTAGGCTTAAGAAAACTGGCCGACTTCCAATTGGTAACTTGCTTGAACGTCTTAAGAAACATGATCGGAGGTGTACTACGATTTTATGGTTGTATTTAATGCATAAGCGAATGGTATTAAGGAATACAACCCGTCAATTAAAACAAGGTGTGACAATTCAACAGGTAGAGTTGGATAGCTAGCAAGGAGTAACATATCATAGGTAGACATGCTTCACTTATCTTGTAGAACCTTAGTTTATTTTTCTTGCACATGAGTTTAATTATTAGCTTTTTGGTTAGTTGATTAGCAACTAATTCTGCCCATTCTCCCAATACCCGAGATTTGTACCTGCTTTTCATAAAATATTAAAACACAAAAAGAATCATCATTCACTTTTAGACCTAGTTAGATTAATTTCAATCCTAACGACACTATTCATGAGTTGAACGATCAATCCCCCGGTACTTGTCACTATACTATACTACAACGATCCGGTACACTGCGTGGTGGGGGTTGTAAGCTTCTCGAGATCCCTCGAGAGGTAAAGCCTGGTACGATTCCCACGTATCAGCGTCATGACCAAGAATCTGAAGAGCGACGACGTCACAACCTATAAGGTGACGCCGTCATAATAAGTCAGTGCCAATAATGAAACTCTAATGACGGCGAGCTGACGACGTCATAACTTGCAAGTGACGCTGTCACAAGTGTAATACTATATATATTCTAGTATGATTTTCATTCTAAGAGTGTGGAATTGGAGAGACACTTTCAGGTCCGAATTTTACAGCTTTTGTAAGGGTTTTTAGCCCTCATAACTCCATGTTTTATTGAAGATAAGTTATTCAATCCTTAATCATTACAATATGTCTATGTGTTGTATGATTATTTGTTTGTCTTATCTTCAATTTAACATACTTGGCTAAACTTATTAGTGTTTACTTAGAATTGCATGAAACCTAGTTATTAATTATTGATTGTCGTCTTTTGTTTAATTAGTTGTGATATTGTGTTAGGAGTAGGAAAACTGGCTAGGTTAAATATATTACTAGCTTGAACATCCGACTAAATGCCCAATTATAATTAACTTGTTGTTCGTTATATTTAATGCGTGAATTGCATTTGCTGACATTGAGAGACTTAAAGGGGCATTCTTAGGCGCCGCTCAACGAGAAAAAAATTCATAGAGTGGGGAATAACCACCCCCAATTGGTATTAAGGAATACAATGCTCTAATGAAACAAGGAAGTGACAATTCGACTAATCAATAGGAGATAACTAGGGAGTAATGAGACATTGCTTTCTATAAAATACAAAAATAATCATCCCTTAACCATTATACTTAATCCGTTATACACTTTGAGCCTACCTCACTATTCCCCTAGAGAACGATCAATCCCCCGTTTCTTACCTATACTACACTACAATGGTTAGGTACTCGGCTTAGGAGGATTGTAAAATTTGTTGTAGTACAATCCGCCGCATCATGGCTGAAATAGAATTTGTCAACAAAACTGGCCCGATACGGCGTATTCAATGAGGTAAATATGGCGTATTTGTAACACCCAAAATTTCATTATAACAATGGAAGACTAATTTGGGTGTTATGTAGAGGATCACAGTCATAATCATAAAAAACGACTCAAAAGAGACGTTTGAAAGTCATTATTATTCAATTCAAATGCGAAGAGTATTCATTGTTTAGCAAATCATAAATGACATAAGTCTTTGAAATGACTGTTTGAATTTATTTTACACCACGGATTCTTGGTCAAATGCCCACTCCATGCAATGAATGATGCTTCAATTACTTGAGATAAACATGCTAAAAAGTCAACAAAATTGTTGAGTGAATCCATAGTGTTTATGTTTAATAATCATTTGAACACAAGATAAGTAATTCAGTAATAAATCAGGTGTGTGTGCGTATATTGCCATAAGTCTCATGAACTCAACATTAACGTGTGTGATATAATATAGGGGCCCTCGGGGTAGGAGTTTGCCATTCTCCTAGTATAACTCAAATAATGTGCATCTGGCTATCTATCCTGCTAACACAAGGGAAATCTCCCGGACTAGCATAAATGGGTTGTCAACCACCAATAGATCTATTCACAATATTCGCGTTCTCTCACAAGTGAAAAAGGTTCATGATATGAGGGGCTTTTATAGGGGCAACAATGTGTCTTATGCAATAACATTCAGGAATAGCATACATAAAAATACTTGTGTTTTATTTGTAGCATGTATCTCCCCACGAGTTTGTAAAACATATAAAAGTGGGACTATGAACTCACCTCAGTTGGGTGTATGTGTAGGCAAGTGTATGATATCAAATGCAACTCGGAAACGGCTCCAACACGCAACCTGGATAATATGAGAAATCTCATATTTTAGTAGTTTTATTCTGAACTCAATATGAGTAAGGATTTTCAGAAGTGGTGATCGGGAAGTGGTTTTGATTGTGATAAATGTGGTTAAGGTGTTTGAAATGCTTAAAGTTGAAAAACAACATTATGTATATATATTCTTGCTTTTATGTGTGGGTGGATGATAAGTTATTCTTAACTTATAGTTGAATGTTACAAATTTATAGTTGGGTGTTTTGGTTGTGTTATGGCTTATCAAACCTTAGTGCTTTATTAAAGTTACTGTATAACCCTTCAAGTTATAGGAAATTTATATTTTAAACCTTACAGTGGATATTTACACTTTTAGTCCATGTACTTTGACAAAATTACATTTGTGGTTCAAATTTTCAAATATGACCTTTTATCATCAATAATTTCCAAATATTCACCTTTTTACCCTATAGTTATCAAAATAACAGTTTTGATACAAGTTTATGGAAATTACAACTTTAGTCCTTTAACATTTATATAATTATATTTTTGACTAACATATTTCAAAAATGACATTTTATTACTCTTGATTCTTAAATATTCCATTTCTAACCTTAAATTACAAATTTAACAATTTTGATACCCTTTTATGAATATTTACACAATTGGTCCTTTAACTTTGTAAAGTTACACTTTTAGTCCTTAGTTAACAAAATGAGATATTTTAGTACTTATAGTATCCATTTAATCAATAAATACCCTTAGTTTACTAGATATACTATTTTAACACAAAGTTTGTAGAATTGGTAGTTTTAGTCCTTGAAATTACATAGTTTTGCAATAATAGTCCTTTTTCAATAAAAGTTTACATTTTAACTCCATTTACTTCCAAACTTACATATTTGACCCAAAACATTTATGATATCAGTTTATTTCCTCAGATTATAGTTTTGACAGTTTCAACTCTTATATTTTAAAATGACAGTTTTAGTCCTTCAAGTTAAACATAGTTTGCATTTTTAGTCCAAAACACATGTTTAACTTATGCTTTCATTTCTTTTAGATTAATATACTTCTAGAAGCTTATTCAAGCTTGTGTTAGCTTAGATGGAGCTTATTAGGGGTGAAAGCTTATTTTTGTGCTTAATGGGCCTTAACAAATTTGTTAAGGCCCAATGATACTTGTGTGGGTCTAGTGGACTTGGGGTTGTGTGGGCTTATTCTTGGGCTTATAGTAGGTCATATTCAGTTCACACATCATCTTATACATGGCTTATTTGTAAACTGCTTATTTTACATAAATGGGCCTTAAGACCTGTTAAGCTTTTTAGAAGCTATGCGAGTGAGCTAAGCTTTGAGCTTGTGAAAGTGATCAAATGAGCTTGTATGAGTGATATATTGGTACCTTCTGTTTGTCTAGTGTATATAGAAGTGAGTCAACAGTTTAGTTAATATAGTGTACGTTTGAATACAATTTTACATGACCATTTCAAATGACAAAATCATTCTGTTGAGATAGATATACTTAGGCAGTTTTATGAGGGTGTTCATGTGGCTTATCATACGTGTGATATTAAGTGAGTATATGTTATATTGAGTGTGTAACAAATATATAAACTCATTTTTAGCTATATTGAGAATTGAGTGAGTATATTTGTTAGGTCTAAGCTTAACGAGAGATTGAAAATAAAATGGTAAAGCTTGTGTGATTCGTATGTGTAGTGAAACAATTCAAGTATGAAAAAATGCTAAGTGTTGAGGGTGACTTACAACACCTACAAAAGGTGGGTAGTATACTACTGTTGGGGGCTAGGAAGGGGTATGAGGACCTTGTAACTCATTTGTTGGCGCACCTAGGACTTGAGTGAGACTCTTGGATGGCTTGTACACACTAGCAATCACTTGAAGTGGTCCTTGTTTCTTCTTGATAGAAAGCAGTGAGCATAAAGGACTTTGTGTGTTTTGTTTGAGTGAGTTTTGGGTGATACGTGAAAGGTGTGTTTGCATGGGATTATATTATCATGAGATAGGGACACAAGTGGTAAGACAAAGAGAATAAACGAAGAGGAAAACAGATGAGGGGGAGAGGCTAGGTCCTAGGGGTGTAGGGTACTTGAATACTTTGCAAATTGCTATACAAGTGTAAATGGGTTTACATAGTTTTGGTTATTGTGTGTGAGTAAGCATAGGAGTTCTAGAAGCTGACTTTATTTATTAGTGTACTAGGAGTCTCAAGGATCAAGTGGTGCAATTTTTGTTGAGTTAGGATGGTGTGGATTAGTGTACGAGGGTGTGTTTGAGGTTAAATGTCCCAAAGGGTCCAAAACAACTCTCAACGTGACCAAATATGTGCATGGTGATCGAGTTGGGGTCTAGGGGAGTTGTGAGGGCTTTGTACTTGTCCTATATGATCCTCAATGTCTCTTAGGGTGTTTGCGTGAGCTTGGAAGTCCTTAAAGGTCCATATGACTTATAAACGTTACCAAAATATAACTAGGTGATTGAATGGTGTGTTCTATGGACTTAGAGGGTTAGGAATGAGTATGGCTTAGGTCTTTTAGGTCCTCAGGATTAAATGTGGATTTCTAATTGTCTCATAGTGTCTCATCTGTTTGTTTGAGCTCGTGTGGTTATATATGTATCATATGGAAATGAGGTCAAGATAATTTCTTGGGTACATTTAGGGCTTGTAGTGACTTGTGAGGACTCAAATCATGTTTATAAACTCATTGGAGATGAGTTAGGACACAAAGGATCTTATTTGAAATAGTTTTGAATAAATTTGGTATGTTTGAGAAACGCATGAACTCGTTAAGCTTTGCCTCTTGTTTACTATTCATACGTAAGTATATTTCAAATGTATTAGTTGTTCTTGATTCTTAGTTATGTGGTGAATCAAGTGGTATAATTTGTTGTGTATGTTGTGTGTCGATATTTCAAGATAACAAGTCAAAGTGTGTGTTTGTTAGTCGTGTGTTTGTTAAACGTTTAGGGTGTAAATGGGTTTGAATCATGGGATTGTGTGATTGGCTTAGGAATAGTGAGGCCCATTGATAATATTTAAGGATCCGTTTGGTTATTTATGGGTTTATTAATTGGGCTTAGGTGTTAACAAGTCCCAATGAGTGTTTGTGGGCTCAAATTGATATTGTGGGCCCATTATGGGAAAAGTGGAACCTAGGGTGGGTTGTGAGTGTTTGTGTGGTTTGGTGATCAAAACAATACCAGGATTTGATTTGTACACATTTTAGAATATCGTGGTATGCCTGTGAGCTCGTTCCGGGGAAAATGGAAATCACATAACATATATTGATACTTGGTTACACAGTGTAAACAAAAGTTTAAAATTTTGCCTAAAAATGGGGGTGTGAATAGTAATACTTAATTAATCCTTGATTAACTGATGCAGGATTTCTGACCAGGTTTTACTATTTATAAAGTCTCGTTTTTATCCTAGGTCTACCTTATGCACTAACGGACAGAGAATCCGGTCGTGTGTAGGCTAGTAATGGTATCTCCGAGGTCGTCTCAAGAGCTATGTGGTGCGGATTATATCTAAGTCTAATGTCACTAAATAAAACTAAAAGTAGAAATGATTGATTGAATAGAATGAAATGAAAGTAAATAAACAAAAGCAAATAAATGTGAGGTTGTGAGCAGTAAGAGAGAAATGTGCTAACCTAATTACTCCTCCTATATCGCTTGCAATCATGTTTCCTATTAAACTAATCTTATGCTTTAGGTGGGGCGGACATATATCACTAGGTTCATATGGTCAAGTTCCCTAGCCTATCTCCCCCGAATCCTGCCGGGAACCACTGGCACTACCCTATGCTAGTAAGCCGACGTACGGTAGACGGGTTTGAGTTATTAAGTGTCACTACATGCTAGACTTATCTTTTATAGCCCGTTGTCATGATCATAGGCCATAATTTAACTACTTAAGTTCCTCCACCCCGGAAAGTGGTCTTATGGTCAATTTGCACACAAGGTCCGTGGTTAGTTATCATCCCAACCACATCCTTACAACCTAACTACGTCGGGATCCTATGGTAAATTCCTCCAGCATACCAGGTATAACCGGGTGTTCTAAACTACCGCAATTAAAGGTTCTCAAGATAAACTAAGCATCCACACACGTAAAAGTAATAAGAAAAGTATGAAAACATAATCAAAGCAATAAAGGACTCATAATTAGGCTAGCACCAGAGGTGCTTAGCCGATCATATTCAATAGAACATTCGAAATAATGTTTATACAAGCCATGAATTCAAAATGTAAAATTAAATATGAAATGCTAAAACTTATGGTAATTGAGGCATGTTTTCTCCCTTGGGAAGGCTCCGTATGGTGCTGTAGAAGGGCCTCCTAAAAGCTCCAACGATCTCTGACTTTGTGTGTGAAAAAGTTGTATATTAAATGATCTAAATTAGGGCTGTATTTATAGGCCCGATCAGAGCTACGGTGTAACTGAGAAATGTGTTACGCCGTAGCTAGTGTAATCTTATCCAGATGTGATGGTTACGGCGTAGTTGACGAAGTGTTATGCCGCAACTCCAATATTAGGGTTTCTTCTACGTCGTAGTCTTCAAGTGTGTTACGTCGTAGCTTAATTTTCGGATCTTGGATTACTCTCGTACACATTGCTACGCCATAGTTCCAAAGTAGTGCTACGGCGTAGCCTTCCCTTCGAAGGATACTTTGAAGACTTGGATTTGTTATGGCGTAGACCAGAGATTTGGTTACGCCATAACACTTGGTCCGCGTTGACTTTTGGTCTTCTTATTTGAATTCCTAGCTACGGCGTAGTTGAGAGATGATGTTACGCCGTAGCTTCTTTCAACCTACTTAGATTTGTCTATCTTTGCACGTTCTTTCCAGATTCCTCGTCTCTTTTAGCTCCTATGCTCATTCTTAACCTGGATACAAAATAAAGAAATCAAAGTATATATCCATAATATAAATAGAATAAATGAGCATAATAGGGGAAAATTGACTGATACGTGGGGATCGCACCCTCGCAACAGGTTTTACCTCTCAAGGGATCTCGAGAAGCTTACAACCCCCACCAGGCAGTGTACCTGATCGTTGTAGTATAGTATAGTGACAAGTACCGGGGGATTGATCATTCAACTCAGGAATAATGTCGCTAGGATTAGAAAGTCTACTAAACTAGGTCTAGAGGTGAGGGATGATTCTTTTTGTATTTTTATATTTTATGAAAGCAAGTAAAAATCTCGGGTTTTGAAGGAGTGGGCGGAATTAGTTGCTAGCCAACTAACCCAAATAACTACTAATGCAATCAAATTAAAATAAAAGAAATGAAAATACAACTATTAAACTAATGTGGTGTAAACAATGATGAGGAAAGTTGTGTTTACTTAGATTTCATTACTCCCTAGATATCTTTTACAGGTTGATAGCTTGTTACAATTGCATGGATGACGGGTCATATTCCTTAATACTAGTCGTAGGGCTGTGTACAATATTCCCTAACTCTATAGGACCCTACTTCACTCATATGTCGAGCCGTTAGAAGCTCCTAACATGGGATCATTAGAATTCTCCTACGCATTAAATACAACCAAAAATCGTAGTACACCTCCGATCATGTTTCTTAAGACGTTCAAGCAAGTTACCAATGGAAGTCTGCCAGTTTTCTTAAGCCTAACATCGAATACAATCATTCGTAACAATTATAAACAAACAATCAACCCATAATTAACATCTAGGTTTCACTACATCTAAGCAAACACAAGAAAGATCTAGCCTATCATGTTAAATAAAAGACATGTGTAAGATATAATCAAACAACACATAGACATATTGAATGATTTGAAGGAATACTTATCTTTAATTGAACATGAAAGATTCAAGGGGTTGGAACCCTTGAAAAGCTGATAAAATTCGGACTAGGGTTTATTTCCTCAAAGTTGCACACTAATGAATGAAATTTGGAAAACTATATATAGATTACATATCGTGACGGCGTCATGTGTTAGATTGTGACGCCGTCAACTCACCGCCATAATAAAATCGTATTGCCTAGATCTGCTTGTGACGCCGTCATGTGTAAAAATGCTCTGGGCTGTCACTAATGTTTGGACCCTGACGGCCTTGGGTGACGCCGTCATCTCCTATGCTTAAAAACTCTCTGGATCGTCACGTGTATTTTCCACATCCACCTCTTTTGTAACTCTTGACGCCGTCATGTGGAGAGTCTTGATGCCGTCAGGTACTGTTCCAGCAAGGAAAATTGAGACTCTGCCGTTTTCTTCACTTTTATGCTCCAAAAACGTCTAAAATGCTTCCTTTTCCAGATTTCTCTCCAAAAGTACCTAAAATGACAAAAGGAACGATTTAGGGCAATATTTGATCAAATAATCACGAATTCGGGCTTAAATGACCCCTTAAAAGCGGCACATTTTTCACCTCATCATTGACACTTAAATATCAGGATTATTTGTTGTCATCATTAACGTTTATTAATAACTAGGGATTTTTACAGGATGCTACAGTATTGAAGATATAATACGTGGACTCCACTCCTAAAATATTCTGGAAAAATAGCTCACTGCCTTTTGATACAGCGTATCATTGGAATTGGATACGTTGTATCACACGTAATTACATCATGGGTTCTTCAAATAGCTAGGGCTCATATACGGCGTATCTCTAGGCTTAAATACGCCGTATTCTTCAAATGTCTTGTACTCTCAAAACAAACAAGTTTAATATAAGGCGTATACCCTAATATGGATACATCGTATTACTCAAATTCAGGCAAGGTCATGAAATCTTCAAAGTAGGGGATGAGGCGTATCTAATTAGCATTGATACACTGCATTGGATGTCTAATGAGCATTTTTCTTCATTTTTTTATCCAAATAATGCCGTTTTCCGCATCTTTTTCATTTTTGCTCCAGAATTACTAAGAATCACAAATGTGAATGATTAAGTAATGATTCTTATATATAATCATAGCAAATGAGCAAAATATATGAGATAAATGATGCATAAATATAGTACTTATTTGATCACATTAGCTAGTAGAATCTGATTAGATATCACGACATGATATTGTGAATATTAGATATCGTTTAGCTATTAGAACGTGATTAGATATCATGACATGATAATGTGACGATTAGATATCGTATTATTCTTAGACGTGTGATTAGATATCACATAATTGGAGCATCAATACTAGGTTTCATAATTCTAGTAGCAAGAGAATGGTGGTGGCATAATAGTAGCTTAGAATTGATATGGTGATTAGACATCACATATAACTAGCAAGACGACCACATGTCATGCCTTTACTAGCACGCGAATAAATGTAATCATGTACTAGCATAGCACTTTGGTGATGACTAAATATCATCCTCACATTGGAAATCCAATTAGAAATTAGATATGTAATCTTTAGTAGCTCATTGTAGTATTAGCATGTTAATTGTAAGTTTTGACCCATTTAGACAATGGGTAGGTTAGCATTTCGATAATGCTTATTCATGTTTATGTTAACTTAGATTAGTTCCGGTTACTCACTAAGTCGCCATAAATTTCCATTCTCAGTTTATGTCTCTTATAGGTATATGAAATAAGGTTCGGGACTTGAAGATGTAGAAGAGTGGAATTTTGAGGGAATGGGCACACTGGTGGTATAGGTGACGAGTGTCTCTTACTATCAATTTGATATGTAGCTTGTAAACGCCACAAACATGTTTTATTTTTAGTAGTCCGTGTGTCAAAATTCATGTTAATCTTTCTGTCAAGTCATGTGTTTAGAACAATTTATGCTAGTTTATGGTTTAAAAGGTGTGTTTAGAACAACTTATGGGTTAAAGCAGCTTTCAGCTGAAAAATAGTTATGTGCTGCTCAGGACCAGATGTGTGTCGGTTTTGCAATTAAATACGCTAGTTTTTTTTTGCAGCAAAAATGTGTTGGTTTTGAATGATTCTACGCCAGTTTTCAGGTAAAAAAATTCAGTTGGGCATTCCAGTAATGAACTTTCCTCATAATACATGCTTCTACCAACTTCGTTACCTTTTCAGTTATTGTTTTTTTTTTCTTTTCTTTTTTTTTTTTTTTGGGGGGGGGGGGGGGGGGGCAGGGGGTCCCTCTCTTCTTTTTCCTTACCAGTGGATGTTCGTTTTTGACATTCAATCAATGTTCAATCATTGGTCTGGGAACTCTGGTCATATATGAGGTTTCCAAGCAAGCGCATCTAAGTTCGCCTTCAGTAGCTCATAGAGATCAATTGTTCCCTGTTTACTTAAACTTCCACGTATCATGATTATTTGATCCAGATAAAATGGTTAGTTTGCGACCTATATTCCATCTTTCTTTACCGTAGCAATTTCTTGGATTTGTGGTGGCGGGGGTTCTGCTATCATCCCACATTCAACTAGCACCATCCTTTCACTATGTACACATGCAATGATGGATTTGTGTTTGGATTAAAGAATTTCATGAGTTATTACTTTGAGTAAAAACAATGTACAAATAGCTTACATTATATTACTGAATGCAGCCAAGAAAATGCCTTAATGGATGATAGACTGTTTGTGATGTTTCTTCAATTACTGGTTCTTGACGTTCGCAAATGGTATGTGGTGGAGGACGACGAATACCATTAGAAGAGTATGAAGATATTATGTTTGTTGTGTAGGTACAATTTGGGTTGCTTGTGTTAAGGTTAAGGTTAGGGTTTCATTTGGGAAGAGCACAAAACCGGTACAAATGTTAGGTTATGAAACAAATATGTGATACTGGAAATCCAACGGGGCTGCATATGTGGCAATTACGTTTTTGGTTTCGGTTAAACAAGTTTTGTGGTGCAAATTAATACAAAACATGAAAGTACATAACATTAAATGGAACGTAAAATAGTACACGTACCAAATCGGTATATTTGAAAAAGTATGTTGCTATTGTACGGCCATAACCCTTTAATAAAAGTGGAAACACTACACTTTTCAACCAATCAAATATCATCCTCAACCATTAAACTCTTTTTAATCGGTTGATATAAAAATAGGACAATTATTTTGAGACATACAAATATGAAGATAAAGACTACAATTTTAGAAGTCTTACGATTTGCACACTCTAATCTGTGCATTCAGTAGTTGTACATTTATTATATGTTGCTTTATCAGTTTATACATATAAATGTGCAAGTAACAAATGAGCGTGTGTCAATCAATTACTATCATTTTAAAATGAAAGGAATATTTTACAGTGCTTATGTGCTTTTATTTTTAGTTATGCAAGTAGCTTTTGATAGTCGAGTTAGCGATTAACAAAAGCTAAAATTTGGACCTATAAAACAAAGGATTTTGCTACATCCACATAAGGATTCCTACTAAAAACCTCCACTCGCTGACGTGTCAGCGGGTGATTGGTTTTTTGTGGGATCCACATTCCACAAAAAACCAATCACCCGCTGACAAGTCAGCGAGTGAAGGTTTTTAGTGGGTTTTTTATGTGGATGTAGCATAGCCCTAAAACAAAAACTCATCAAAAAGTAAAATGAACAAAACAAGATCTTCGTCTCATGCTTACGTAAATGCGTGATCATTTAAGCTCATACTTCCTTTTAACCTTACGTAACTAGTAATTGATTTGACTATAACAACATGATGAAGAAAGAAACATCCCAACAAACTTGAGAAATTTGCATATGCACAAACTTTAGTTGAACAATTTTTATAAGAAAACTGACATTATAGTTTTAATAATCACAACGAAACCAACATTCTAACTACTTTAGGGAGAAAATATATATATATATAAAAAAAGAAAAAAAAAAAAGAAAAAAGAAACTTCATTTCAACTCCCGTAAATGTATTTATACAACCCATATAAAAAGATCTATTAATATCTAATTTTGTGTGTATGTTTAAAAATTAATATGCTTGCGGATCACTTTTTAAGGGTCACTAAATAAGAGTGACATTTGGTCCTAAAATTCGAAAACTTTATAATCGCAATTTCCTGTTATTTAAAAATTAAAAATTGATTTGCACACATTAAAAATTGATTTAGACATTCTTCTTCAACTGTTTGTACATTAAAATGCGTAAATAAAAAATTACCGTGTACAAATCAGTTCCACTAAAAATTACACGAGATGGTCCCAAATAGTGCATTAATTATCGTAAGTCTTACTTTATTCTAAACCCTTGTGATCTATGCTTCTTGGACAAGTTTCATAACTGCGGCATTTCCAATTATTTTGGGTGTTACACCTTTCATAATTAACATTAATCATTATACTACTTCAATCATATGTGAGAGTACATGACACGACCACCACTATTTGTATTTAACTTTATCTTTACATGATAGTATAATTATTGTCTGTTCATATTTTTTATTTATTTATTTTTTTTAGAACGGTTCTTTCGGAGAAATCCTTGATCAATTCGAAACCAGATGGGGGAAAACCTTCAACTTAAGCCGCCCGAAGGCACGACACTTAATTTGAAGTAAACTCTGCCTTCTCCAGATTCGAATCCTAGTAGGTTGAAACCTTCATTGAAAGACTTTGAAAACCTAGTATCAACAGACCCTGTGATCAAAGAGCACTTCCCGGATGGTCACCCATCTAGTACTACTCTCTTAGTGGCACACTTAACAAGTTAAGTGTTTACCACTAGACCACATGGTTGTTGATATATTTTTTTATTTATTTGACTAGCTAGATTAATATATTTAAATTGTAAATATTGTATTGGAAAGTAAAATGAGCTTGCTAATGGATACGAGCTAGTTTCATACGAACTTATATGAGCCACTTGCATATACATCCATTCAAAAATACAAAATTATCTGAAGGGATATTTAATGCAATGATAAGCATTCAAATAAAAAGTAGCAAAAAATAAAAAATTGAATAATTATCATGAGTTGACACGTGTCCTCTCATTCTATTTTTCCCCTTGACATTTTCATAATGGGAAATTATTTGTGCATCATTTTTTTTTGCTATACACTACTAAATCACACCAGTGATGCATAGAGTACAACATCATTATGCATAATTTAGTGGTGGATGACAAAAAAAATGATGTACAAATCACCTCCCTTTTATAATACTCTATCTAGCTACTTTACTCTCCCATTTCCTTTTTTCTTTCAATTCTTCGTCTTAAGAGCCTTCGGTAAGGTAGCTATTCACATGCGTTAACTTTTAACTCACCCTCATTTTGTAGCAATGTTAACTTACCGGGTACGAAAGTCAAATGCAAGTTAACGCTAATATTAAAAAAATAATAATAATAGTAACAAAAAATAAAAATAAAAAAAATCATCCCACCCCGTTTAACGGGGTTGAAATTGAAAATACTAATTGAGGTGGAGGTAAGTTAAGGTGAGTTAAATGTAAGTTATGTTACCGGGGTGAAAAGTCAAGAGTTAAGGTTAAAAGGTAAAAGCTGACAGTGTGTTAAGTTTTAACCCGGGGTGACCTTACCGTGTGCTCTAAGCTTTCTATGTTTCTTCGATTCTTTCTCTTTTTAGCTGATATATAGCCAATTTTTACAAAACAATAACCATTCGATTTATTCATTTATTCAATTTCACATTTTTATTATTCTTTCATTTGTTTATATTTTGCAAAATTAGGGTTTTTGGCTCGTTACTTGATAATTTTTCATTTTTAACCTTCAAATCGATTATTTGTTCTTTAAATCGTGTTAGCTATTTGAATCGGTTACGAATTTATGGATTTTAACTGTCAAATTGGTTAATCGGATAGAAATTTAGGGTTTTTAACCGTCAAATCGGGTTTTAGCTGTCAATTTTGGTTTCAATGGCAGTTAATGATACTCAGGTGTTTAATTAAGGTATTTTGATTATTTTTATTAATGAGGATCTCAACCCACTTATTGCGGCAGAGTGTTTGTATATAGGAATTGCATTAGTTGGAAGATTATTATTTTCAAAATTACAACCAAGTTTGTTGTGACTCAAGCCACAACTCGTCACTGGTTCCATTTTTTATATAATTCTCTCATCAAAAGCCAACTTATTTTATCCGGCTTAGGGACAATGACGACTGAATAAGCCAATTAGAATAATATAAACAGAACATATAAAATCGCAAAACATGATAATGAGGCTATTTGATAGGGAAAGAAACGATCAAACCGGGATACGAAGATTTATAGTGGTTCGGCTACGAAGCTCTCTCTCCGCCCTACTCCACTCCTCGAGTCTCACACTTGAGAGTTTCACAAACAATATATCAACACGCTCCCTTATGACGGAATAAACCTTACACAAGCTTACACCAAGTTTAACAACACTAAGCGGAATATCGAGTCCTAATCCAAGCTAGAACCAATCTACCAAAACCCACGTGGCTACATACCTCGTACCAGCACGATTGCATGATATAACACAACACAATATAAGACTTGCACTCAAGTCCAATCACATACAAGAATCAATATAAAAGAATAGAGGTTTGGAAGAGATTCGCAACAACGGTATGAGATGAGAAAGACTTTTCTTTAACACTTCGTTTCTTGACAACAACGAGTGTTCTTCTCTTGCACTTTAGAGCAATGATGAGTGTGATCACTTGTAAACAACTTAGAACCCGATAATGTGATCAAAGAAGATAGTTTGGAATGATTTTGGGAATATAGAAAGTTTTAGTGCTCAAGAGGTCAGATTTCTGAAAGGGAACAGTTCTGTATTTATAGGTGCCAGGAAAGAGAGGGACGGTCCCTTAAATATGGACGGTCCTTTATCGCTAAGTGGCCGTCTACCCATTTGAAGGACCGTCCCGACATACGCTCCTCTTTTTGTCCTGACAGGGTAAAAATTTATCTGCTGCAAATTTCTGTCAGTTTTGAGCGGGAAATATGGCTGTTATACATTTGAAATTTGAAATCATTTTCTTAATAAAATATTTCTTTTAATTATATAAAAATACTTTTGTAAAAATATTTTGTGATGTTTTGATAAAAATAAAAATAAATCCTTTGATCACATACACAAGTTGGTAGATGTTTGTACATACCTTAAGTGATGTTGAACACAAAAACAAGTTTTATCGATCAAAAACTTATTAGTCGTAGTTTTACGTAACATGTATTTATATTTTGTGATTATCAAAACTAGTAGAGAACGAATAATTTAAATAACATTTTTGACATTATTTGTATTAACAATCTCCCTATTTTTGATGATTATAAAATATTAACTCATTTTAGATAAAACTAGGCATTAGTGAGTTTTTAAATGAATTTCGTTTTCTTCTCCCCTTTTTTGTAGAATCAAAAAGGCTTCGCCGAGAGTAGAAGAGAAAGAAGTCAATGGCATCATGATGACTCCCCCTTGCTTAATCCTCCCCCTGGATGAGTACACCAGGGAATCGATCGATGGTATTTTTATGCAAAAACAAATTAGAAGAGACATACAAGCAAGTAGAGATATCTTGCATGTAAGAGATGAAGAGAAAAATACAGGATATAGCAAATACTGCGGACGGTCCCTTAGTGAAAATGGGACCGCCATGAGGGTTGAAGACCGCCACCAGAAGGTTGTCAATGATACAAAAATTAAGAAAGCATGCATAAATTAGTCCATTCATTAAGAAACAACAAAGTCATACATATGACTATTACAATAGGATTCTACAATCATAATCCTAGTCTAATCTTCTAGGATACCCCAAGCAAAGTGCGGTTTTATTATTGAGCATGCATGCTTTTCTAAGACTTGCGGAGATGTGGTGGTGAAGAAGTTTTGGTTGAAGGTAAAAATCCGGGTGACAAAAGGATGGAGAGGATGTAGTCAAGATCATTCTTCATCTTTTGAAAGTGGTTGCGATTGTAAATGCAACAAGCACAATAGCCCCCATGGGCATCTACTTGGTCAAGAGTAGGATGAGACATTGTTGGAGGGTGAAGCTTTTGAGATAGGATGATGTTGAGGAGACTCAAGTCAACAAGATTAGAGAATTCTTGAGCCTTGATGAAGTGTGGGGAGTTGACATTTGTCATTTGAGATGGACATGGAAGTGGTAATGAATGATCTTGAGGACTCGGGTTTGGATACTCTTTATGTGTAGATGGAGGCTCATTTTGTGGTTGAGAGGCAAAGAAGGAGAAATATGAGGATGAGGCCTCTTGGTGTAATTTGGGATTGGATTTGGTATGGTGATTACTTGAGTTGTTAGAGTGGTTCATGAAATTGCCAAGGCTTTGTTTCTTCTTCCAAATGGGTTTTACCGACATTTTAGGTTTTCTAGGAGAAGACATTTTGGTGTATGAGATGAAGAAGAAGGAAGTTTATGCCATGACAATGGATGGAGGAAATGAAGGTTTAAGTAGCGGTGGAAGAGAACAAGAAAGTATGAGAAGAAGTCACGACAAAATAATGAGTAGACGGTCCCGTAAATTGATGGACGGTCCTTTATCTTATGGAGGACCATCGGTCGATAAAGGACTGCTACCAGTAAGCATGCCAAGTTCAGAAAATGTTTCTAGTGTATGACTACATGAAACATATGTGGAGATGTGATTATCTTGACTCTAGAAAAAGGAAAAACTAAGAGATAATCCAAAGTCTCCTAAGTTCACTTTCGCTCATTTCATCCATGTCGGATTACATATTAATTACATGATCCGATAAAGGAGTTGAGCGCATTATGCATGCATGGAAAAACGTTTTTGAATTGTATTAACAATGCAAGAAAATATGATTTTCCTAATCGTGAGAAGATTTTTGAAAAGAGTAAATTGGGGTTTTCATACACAAGATAACTTTTGATTAGATTTTCATCATGCAATAATGGTTGTTAAGAAAATGGAAGAAAATAAATTTTTTCTTCCCAAATTCTAATTATTCTTTGTGCACAAAAGAATCCTAGACTCAGAAAGGAAGAAGTGAGAAACTTATAAGCCTTAAGAGGAGATGTGTTCCATCATACCTAATCCTAGACGAAGGTAGAAAAAGGGTTCTCGTTTAAGAGGTTTAGTAAGGATATCAGCTATGTTTTCTTCGAAAGGAACATTTTTTATAGATATTTTACCCTTTGTACGTTATCCCTAAGAAAGTAGTGACGAATTTCTATGTGTTTAGTACGAGAGTGTTGCACGGGGTTCTTACTTAGGTCGATGGCTCCTTTATTTTCACACATGATTGGAATGTCATCAAGTGTGATGCCATAGTCTACGAGAGCTTGTTTCATCCATAGTGCTTGTTGACATGCCTTTCCGGTGCTTACATATTCGGCTTCAGTCGTGGAGATAGCTAGTGCCGTTTGTTTCTTGGAGAACCAAGAAGTTAACCAACAACCCATGAAGGTAAAAATGCCACTAGTACTTTTTCGATCCACATAATCTCTTGCATGATCAGAGTTGGCATAAACTTTTGTTTCTATGCCGGTCCCCTTAGGATACCATAATCCTAAGTTCATAGTGCCTTTAATGTATCGAAAGATACGCTTAACCGCTTCTAGATGAGCAGTTTTGGGATCTTCTTGGAAGCGAGCACAGAGGCAGACACTAAACATGATATCGGGCCTTCTCGCCGTTAGGTACAATAAACTTCCTATCATACCTCTATAATTAGTACTATCTACGGATTCACCCTCTTCATCCTTGGTGAGCTTTGTATCCGTAGCCATTGGGGTTTTCAAAGGCTTAGCATCTTCTAATCCAAGTTTCTTAAGCATTTCCTTAATATACTTAGATTGATTAAGGAAAATTCTATCATCTAATTGTTTTATTGGAGTCCAAGGAAGAAGTTAAGTTCACCCATCATACTCATTTCAAACTCATCATGCATGATTTTGGAGAATTCATCACACATGTCGACAAGTTAAACCGAACATAATGTCATCGACATATATTTGGATGATTATGATGTTTGAATCTTTCTTCTTAGTGAAAAGAGTATTATCTACCATTCCCATTGAGTATTCATGCTTAAGAAGAAAAGCTTTCAACCTATCATACCTAGCCTTAGGAGCTTGTTTGAGACCATATAAAGCTTTCTTAAGTTTATAAACATGCTCAGGGTACTCAAAGTCAATGAATCCTGGAGGTTGTGCTACATATACCTCCTCATTGACGAGACCGTTTAGGAATGCACTTTTCTCATCCATTTGGAACAACTTAAAGTCTAATGCACATGCATAAGCAAGTAATATCCTAATGGACTCTAGTCTAGCTACGGGTGCATAGGTTTCATCATAATCAATTCCCTCTTGTTGATTATAGCCTTGTGCGACTAACCTTGCTTTGTTCCTAGATACAATACCATGTTCGCCAAGTTTGTTCCTAAAAACCCACTTGGTTCCTATTATGGTAACATTCTTAGGTCTCGGTACTAACATCCAAACATCATTTGACTTAAATTGATTTAATTCTTCTTGCATTGTGATGATCCAACTTTCATCTTTTGATGCTTCATTAATGTTTTTAGGTTCTATGATCGAGACAAAGCAAAAGAAGTTGCTTTTGTCTTGAGCTTGTGATCTAAGGGTTCTTTGGTTCAAGTTTCCTATGACGTTGTTTAAGGGATGATCTTTAGATTCCTTAATATTGGTGGTTTCATCTATTTCGATGGTTTATTTTTCTTGAGATATGTCTATGTTTTTCATATTTTCAATTATCGCATTTTCTTCATCTAAATCATCATCTACCAAAGGCAATGTTGCAAAAATCGGCTGAGGCGGCCGATTAATCGGCCTCGGCCTTGGAACTTGGAGGAAATTCCAAGGAAATCGGCCGATTAATCGGGAAAAAATCGCAACTCGGCCCCCGACCGCCTCGGGACCGATTCACGATTTTTGCAACATTGACCAAAGGTGATGTTTTAGGAGGGGGAGGACTCTCATCAAAAGGCACATTGAGTGATTCTTCGACGGCCATTTTTTCCTTGTTGAGAACAATATAGGCTTTACTATTATGTGAATATCCTAGAAATACACCTTCGTAAGACTTTGGGTTAAACTTGGTGAGATAATCCTTGTTGTTTAGAATGTAGCACTTAGTTCCAAAAACCTTGAAATATTCTAAAGTAGGTTTCCTACCTCTCAAAATTTCATAAGGGGTTATTCCTAAGATCGACCTAATGAGGATTCTATTGAGTATGCGGGTGGAGGTGTCAACTGCGTTGCACCAGAATTTCTGGGGAATGGATTGATCATTTAGAATTGTTCTACTCATTTCTTGTAGGGTTCTATTTTTCCTTTAAACTACTCCATTTTGACGTTGTTGGAACATCAAGATGTCATTTCTAAGCTTAGTAGTTCTCCCCGGTGGGAAAAATTGAGCAAGGAAATAAGTGGTGAGATCATCCCATGTGGTGATGGATCCCGCGGGTAAACGCTCAAGCCATTGACTAGCTTGATCCCGTAGAGAGAATTAGAATAGGCGTAATTGGGTTGTCTCTCTAGTTTCAACATCTAGGTCTATGGAGTCTACGACCTTAAGGAAGTCCTTAAGATGTTGGTTTGGATCTTCGAAACGAAGTCCATGGAATGCACATCCGCTTTGCACCAACCGGATGGTGACGGATCGCAAGGGGGTCACATTGGCTCCGGTGAGCTCAATGGTGTTTCGGTAGCCTTGGTGGCTAGGTCGGGAATACTCTCCTAAGGTTCGGGGCCTAGGAGGTTCTAGTGGTGGGTTTTGTTGTGGTGTGATGACGGGTTCAAAGATGTTCCCATCGTCCATGATGTCGGGTGGTGAAGAGTTACGAACAAAACACAAAGAAATAAGATAGACTAAAGAAACCTAAAAATAAAAACAAAATCTTACTAGAAAGGAATCTAGCAAGTAGACCTAATAAAAATAGATTCTAACCTAGACAATAACTATTCCCCAGGCTGCGGCGCCAAAAACTTGATGCGTAGGGATTGCACCAGGCTTTACCTCTCAAGGGATCTTGAGAAGCTTACAACCCCCACCAGGCAGTGTACCTGATCGTTGTAGTATAGTATAGTGACAAGTACCGGGGGATTGATCGTTCAGCTAGGAATAGTGTCGCTAGGATTAGAAAACCTAAATACTAGTTCTAAAGGTGAGGGATGATTATTTTTGTATTTTTATATTTTTTAGAAAGCAAGTAAAAATCTCGGGTTTGAAAGATTTGGGTGGAATTAGTTGCTAGTCAACTAACCCAATACTAAAGATGCAAACAAAATAAAATACTAGAAATGAAAATAAAACTAAATTAACTAAGGTTGTGAGCAATAAGTGGAGAAATTGTGTTTACTTAGATTTCACTACTCCCTAGATATCTTTTACACGTTAATTACTTGTTATAGTTGTGTGGATGACGGATTGTATTCCTTAATACCATTCATGGGGTGGCGCACTTAATTCCCCAATCCTATGAGTGCCTACTTCACTCCTATGTCGAGCCGGCTAAGAAGCTCCTAACATGGGATCATTAGAATTTACTCATGCATTAAATACAACCAATAAAACCTAGTGCACGTCAGTTCATGTTTCATAAGACGTTCAAGCATGTTACCATTTGGAGATCTGCCAGTTTTCTTAAGCCTAACATCGAAATCATTCATCCAATACAACCATAAACAAGTAATCAACTCATAATTAACATCTAGGTTTCAATAGATCTAAGCGAACACAAGATAGATCTAGCCTAGCATGATGGAATTAAGACAAGAACAAGATATAGACAACCAACACATAGACATATTGATTGAATTAGAAGAACACTTATCTCAATTACACATGAAAGGGTTCAAGGGCTGAAAACCCTTGAAGAACCTATAAAATTCGTACTAAGTTCGGCCTTAGGGTTTCTCCAAAACTTCTCTTTTTTTATGAATGAAAATTAGAAAACTATATATAGGAAATTGAGGCTGACGGCGTCAAGACCAAATAGGTGACGCCGTCATCTCGCCGCCAAAAGAATTCTTGGACTACCTTGATCTACTTCTGACGCCGTCACGTTATAACTTTTTCCAGGCCGTCACGTATTTTACTCTTGACGCTCTTCCTCGTGACGCCTTTATTTCTGTACTGGGCCGTCATGCAATTTACTCTTGACGCCGTCAAAATGTTGCTCTTGACGCCGTCACCTACTGTTCCCAGCTTGGAAAATTAAGTCTTTGGCGTTTTCTTCACTTTTATGCTCCAAAAACGTCCGAATTGCTTCCTTTTCCAGATTTCTCTCCCAAAGTACCTAAAATCACAAAAGGAACGATTTAGGGCAATATTTGATCAAATAAATTCAATTCCGGGCTTAAATGACCCCCTAAAAGTGGTTCATTTTTCGCCTCATCAGTTTTGAATTGCTCTAAGGTTTCTGTTTTGTTTTTAAGAAACATAGTCCATGTATACCTAGAGTAATAATCCACTATCACTAAGGTGTAAAGATTTCCTCCGTAGCTCCGTACGGCGGATGGACCGAAGAGATCCATGTGAAGAAGTTCTAAACATCTTGAGGTTGAGACCATATTCTTAGGTTTATGACTAGAGTGTGCTCGTTTTCCCACTTTACAAGCATCACAGAAGTGTTGGTCGAACTTAAGTTTAGGTAGATTTCTAACTAAATCCTTGGATGCTAAAGATTGAAGTAAACGCATATTAGCGTGTCCTAATCTTCTATGCCATAAGGTGGAGTTATCACTAACTGTAGCCAAACATACATTGTTTCTAGGTTTGCTACTTATCTTCATGACATATAGGGTACCTTTCCTAACTCCTTTGGCAATAACTTTTCCATCCTTGATGATCTCACTACCATCTTCGAAAAAGACTACCTTACACTTATTATCACATATTTGACTAATACTTAATAGGTTAAAGCCTAGATTATCTACGTGTTCTACATTAGTAATAGTAAGAGAGTTATGAGTGATCGTACCTTTGCCGATGATATTTCCCTTAAGTTTACTACCAAAAGTGAAGTTACCTCCACTGCATGGTTGATAAGATGAGAATAGCTTACGATTACCCGTCATGTGATTTGTGCATCCACTATCCTTGACCTATTCTTCGGGCCCAAGTCCATTCCCAAGCATATCTAATGATGACATAGACAAATTCAAACATATGGTACCCAATATCTTATGGGTCCAAAGTTGTTAGTATCAAACATCCTATGCATTTGTTGCATTTGTCTAGGATGTTGGAATGATGAGTAGAAACCTATGGGTATAAAGTTGTTTTTCCATTTGAAGGGATATGTCTTTGGATAGTTTTGTTTCTTAGGTGATCTTGGTCTAGTTTTTCTTTGAATAACATTAGTTTTTCTAGGTGGTGGAGATCTAGGTCTTACTAGAGGTTTGTTAAATCCTACACCAGGTTTGAGTAATGGTTTATAAAAATGTTTAACCTCTTATACTAGCAATGGGTATATTAGAATTCATTACATTTAGTTGCTTTGGATGAGGACCCAAAACTGATTTTGGAAATTTCTCGGATTCACCCACTGGTGACGGTCCTTTACCTGAACGATGGTCCTTCAATGATAAGGGACCGTCAGGGGCATTTGAGGGATCGTCATCAGTAGCTTGAGGTTTCATAAATTTTATTTCCTTTGTTCCGCTTGCTGAGCCTTCAAAGAAACTATCGCCTATTCCGGTTTTATTATCGGAAAACTTTTGGGTATCAATTATTTGTTTAAGAGAGTGGGTACTCTTTTCAAATTTATCAAGTTTTGAGGCTTCCTCTTTGAGTTCCTCATTTTCGATTTTAAGACTAAGACATGTCTTGCATTCAAGGTCAATTTCTTTCCCTTTTTCGAGTCTAGATAACTTATCCTTAATATACAAATATTTTTTTTCTGGTTTATGTTTAATAGATTTTAAGGATTTGTTTTTCAAAATTATCTTTTCACTCATTTTGCAAATTTTATCATATTCGTTGTCTAGGTCAAGCAAATCTAATGAAAGTGTATCATCATTGTTGAGATTGGTTTCGAGATGTGCCTCTTTTGAAGTTCCGGCCGTTAGAAAAGCTTCATTTTTGGCATCTTCGTCGCTATCCCTCCAAGCGCCACTTACGTATTCCTTTTGGTTCTTGTCTTTTGTTTGATGTGGACAATCTCCTACCAAGTGTCGTAGATCTCTGCATCCAAAACATCTTTTATCGCCCTTGCTATATCCATCATCACGGGTCTTTTGAGGGGTTTTCCTTTCTTCCCTTGGTTGTCTAACATATCTACCTCTTCGCTTAAAGAACTTCTTGAAATCTCTAACCGCCATTGCGTAGTCCTCGTCTTCACTTTCCAAGCTTGAGTTTTCATCATCACTTGCTACCTTTTTGGCTTTCAACGCGAGTGATTTTCTTTCAACTTTGGTCTTGACTATCTCGGAATCATTTTTGATGATTAACTCATGGACCTTTAGATTTCCAATGAGCTCATCTAATGATAATGAAGCTAAGTCTTTAGATTCTTCAATTGCCGTGACCTTGGCTCTCCAATTCGGATGTAATGCCCTGAGAAATTTTCTAACACAACTCTTGACAGAAACACCTTCATCAAGTGCCTTTAGACTAGTATAATTGTTTTGAATCTAGCAAAAAGCACTATCTATAGATTCGTCCTTAGGAATGACGAATTGTTCATACTGTTGAACCAAAAGATCGATTTTATTATCTTTGACTTGATTATTATCTTGATGAGTGACTAACAAGGTTTTCCAAATATCTTTAGCCGTATTACACATGAAAATTCTTTGAAATTCCTTTTTGGGCAAGACGTTGTAAATAACCATTTTTGCTTCATCAGTTTTAGCCAATTTCTTTTTAAGATTTTTGCTTTGTTGATCATAAGGAACAATTTCATCTTGTTTAGTTTCCGGGTTTTGTTCAATCAGTTGAAAGTCACCCATGGTAATAACATGCCAAAGATCAAGATCTTTTGATTTCACATAAGTTTCGAATCAAGTTTTCCAATAAATAAAACTACCGGCTTCAAAAAGTGGTGGTCTTTGCATAGATTGCCCTTCTTGATATTCTTCAAAATCCATTGATCGATTCAAGTTTTAAAATACAGTATATTTTAAAAATTCTTGAGTAACGTGGCTCTGATACCAATTATGAAAATTAGAAGGGGGGTTGAATAGTTTCACCGTTTTTATTTATGTTTTAGAAAAATTTCTTTTATAAAATAGTTTTTTCAAAATTAATTCGATTCGATCTTTATGTGAACACAACAACAAACAAATACAATAATAAGCAAGTAAGTAAAGATAGGGAAAGAAACGATCAAACTGGGACACAGAGATTTATAGTGGTTTGGCTACGAAGCTCTCTCTTCGCCCTACTCCACTCCTCGAGTCTCACACTCGAGAGTTTTGCAAACACTATATCAACACGCTCCCTTATGACAGAACAAACCTTACACAAGCTTACACCAAGTTTAACGACACTATGTGGAATGTCGAGTCCTAGTCCTAGCTAGAACCAATCTACCAAAGCCCACGTGGCTACACACCTCGTACCAACATGATGGCATGATACAACACAACACAATATATGACTTACATTCAATTCCAATCACATACAAGAATCAATATAAAATAATGGAGGTTTAGAAGAGATCCGCAACAATGGTATGAGATGAGAAAGACTTTTCTTCAACACTTCGTTTCTTGACAACAACAAGTGTTCTTCTCTTGCACTTTAGAGCAATGATGAGTGTGATCACTTGTAAACAACTTAGAACCCGATAATGTGATCAAAGAGATAGTTTGGAATGATTTTGGGAATACAGAAAGTTTTAGTGCTCAAGAGATCATATTTCTGAAAGGGAACAGTTCTGTATTTATAGGCGCCAGGAAAGAGAGGGACGGTCCTTTGTCGCTAAGTGACCGTCTGCCCATTTGAAGGACTATCCCGATAGACGCTCCTCTTTTGGTCCTGACGTGGTGAAAATTTATCTGGTGCAAAATTTCTATCGGTTTTGAGCGGGAAATATGGCTGTTATATATTTGAAATTTGAAACCATTTTCGTAATAAAACATTTCTTTTAATTATACAAAAATACTTTTTTAGAAATGTTTTGTGAAATGAAAATGTGATGTTTTGATAAAAAAAAAATCCTTTGATCACATACACAAGTTGGTAGATGTTTGTACATACCTTAAATGATGTTGAAGACGAAAATGAGTTTTCTCGATCAAAAACTTATTAGTCGTAGTTTTACGTAACGTGTATTTATATTTTGTAATTATCAAAACTAGTAGAGACCGAATAATGCAAATAATGTTTTTGACATTATTTGTATTAACAAGATGTATTAGGTTAAGCCTAGGTTGTGTTATGCCTAAATGTGTTTGTATGTTCGGTTGTTTTTGTGATGCACTTGAATATGAACTTTGATGTAGTAGGTTATGAGTTTCCCCGTATAAGGATGAATTAAGTTAAAGGTAGGTTGCCTTATGTGTTTGTATGCTTTGTTGTTGGTCTGATCACGTATGAGCATGTGTTAGGTTAAATGTAGTTTAAGTTATGTGCAAAAATGATTTTGTATGCTTGATTGTTTATTCGATTCACTTGATATTGAACTAAGATGCAACAGGATTTCAAGTGATGCAGTAGATACATGTTAGTTGCATATGATATTAGATTAATTTAGGCAAAGTGTGTTTTATTTGCAGAAAAGTGTTTGTGTGTATTTTTAAATGTTTAATGCAGTTGGTGTAATAAAGTGACGCAATATGTACATGTTTGTGGCATATGAGATAAGATTAGTTTAGGCAAAGTGCGTTTTATGTGCTGAAAATTTTCTATGGGTGTGTTTGAATGCTTAATGCAATTGATGTAATGCAGTGATGCAGTATATACATGTTAGTTGCATACAATGTTAGATTAAGTTATGGAAAGGGTGTATTATGCGCCAAAAAGTTTATGTGTGCGTGTGTGTGTGTTTGAATGGTTAATGCAGTTGATGTAATGAAGTGATATAGTAGGTACATGTTAGTTGCATATAATGTTAGATTAGGTTAGGTGAAGTCTGTTTTATGTGCCAAAAAGTGTCCATGTGTGTGTTTGAATGCTTAATGCAGTTAGTGTAATGAAGGGATGCAGTAGGTACATGTTAGCGGATTATGAGTTTACAATTAGGTTAGGAGAAGTGTGTTTTTTGTGCCAAAAAGTGTCTGCGTGTGTGTGTTTGAAAGCTTAATGTAATTGATGTAATGAAATAACGTGGTAGATACATGTTAGTTGCATATAATGTTAGGTTAGGTTTTGCGAAGTGCGTTTTATGTGCCAAAATGTTTTTGTGTGTATGTTTGACTGGTTAATGCATTTAATGTAATGAAGTGATTCAGTAGGTACATGTTAGTTGCATATAATGTTAAATTAGGTTATGCGAAGTGTGTTTTATGTGTCAAAAAGAGTGTGTGTGTGTGTGTGTGTGTGTGTGTGTAAGTTTTTGAATGTTTGATGCATATAATGTTTATGTGTCAAAACGTTTGATGCAGTTGGTGTGTGATGAGTGCTCAAACACTCATCATTTTTGGTCTAATCTGAACTGCAAAACATACAAAAACACTCAGTAATGCATCAAAATACTGAAAATATTTCATAATTGTGTTTTATATGTTTTAGATGCAAAATGAGCAAAAACAGATGAAAAACGTATAAAGTTTGCAAAATTGGCAGTTTCAGTCCCTCAACTTTCATAAAATTACAAATCTAGTCCCTGGATATTCAAAATATAGAAAATTATCACCAAAGGTCATTTTGAAATCATAAAATGTCATATTTAGTCCTTTGGTGAAAAATTGGAAAGTTTTGGAAATTTACACTTTTGGTCCCTGGAGTTTCAAACTTTGACAGATTCAGTCCCTGGTGGGATAATTTTGAAAGGAAAATCAATTTTTATCCCTGGAAAATCAAAACGTGTCAAAAATAGTCCTTGGAATAAAATTTTGATGAAATGGCAATTTTAGTCCCCGAAGTTTAGAAATTTACAAATTTAGTCCTCGGGAAAAATTTTGAAAAATACAAAATTGCAAATATGGTTTTGGATATTTAAGATATGCATGAATGGTCCCTTATGAGAACTTTGGGAATTTTCCATTTTCAGTCCCTTAACTTTGAGGACATTACAACATTAGTCCTTATGGTTTTCTAACTAAATAAACAAACAAACCAAATAACCTTTTACCCAATCCATGAATCCAGTCCATACCCCCACAGCCCACTAACCAAATCTGGCCCAAACCTAAAAGCTAATACCCCGTCCACCCAGTCAACGCGGGTCAAACCCAATCCCAGGGCACTGTTCATCGTCTCCCTAACCCTCCATTACCCCCCTAATTACCAGTAACCATGTCCCCCCTCCTCTCCAATCACTCACCAAACACTCAACCACCCCTCACCTACACCCATACCTTCCCCCCTCCTCATTTAATGCCCACCAAACCCACTAAAACTGCCCAATCTAATTTTCCCGCCAAAGAGAATTTAAACGGCCATGATCAAAAGAAGCTATCCTACGGCTCAGATGATGGTGGGAAAGTCCAAGTATCCCTCCAGGCTTATAAAAGAGAAAAGAAAAAGAAGAAAAGGCATTAGTTTTTAGTTTTTAGAATAGTTGTAGTTTAGTTATTGTCGAATTAGTTTAGTTATCCAGTTTTCATTGTAATTTTTGCTTAAATTTCTTGTACTATGTATTGCTTATGTATTTGAAACTCATTTCAATTAAATATTTCAAGTTTCCAAATCTCAATTCCAAATTTGTGTTTTAAATATAGAAATTACAAATTATTGTTAAGTTGATTAAAAACTGTTGTTTGTTGTTTGTTTAAACCTATTTTAGTTTCATCATAAGTTTTTAAAGCTTCCACAAGGGTTTAAAACAGTCTTAGTTAAGTAAAAGAAAAAGAAAAAAAATTTTCAAGAAAAATAAATGGAAAAGCAAAAATCAGGTTACAAAGTGCTAGAAGCAAGGAGCATGGTTACTTATTGATGATAATGGTTTAGAGTCTCAGGGAGACACTTAGGATCAGAGTACACATTTCCACTCTTAAGTTTCTATTACAAGGCTCATTGTAAGTTTTAACTTCAGTTTTTAGTATAAACTTGTATCATTTTGTGATTTACAGTTGTAGTGTTAAATTCTGGTTCATCTTGGTTTATTTATGTTTATAATAGCTTATTATACATTTGCATCTCAGTTTCATGGTTTCAATTTGCTAGTCTCTTCACAAAGCTTCAAAACTGATATATAAAGGGGTGTTTGGATAAGTGGTTGTGACCACTGACTTCTGTGTTTTGCTTGTTGTTTTTAGTTTTAGCAAGTCCCTTTAGGTCATTATAAGTCATTTAAGCCTTAAAGTCCACAATTAAATTGCAAGAAAGTCAAGAATCATTTTGAATCATCCTAATCTGTCAACTGTTGTGTTCTTAGGTATGTAAGTGCACCATTTTAGTTCAAGCTTTGCTAATCTAGCCTAGAATAGCTTTATTCTATCATAGTATATCCATATCAGTTCATTATGATCATTAGAAATCCACATAAGTCAAAGTAGGATTAGAATTTGAAAAGTCAAAAGTACCCAAACTCAGATTTTTGCAAAAGTTCAAAGAATTATTTTGATTTTTGTAGTTGCTTGTATGGATTGAATCTTTGTCCTACTTGTTCTCTACCAGTTCATAATTGAAATTCCATAGTTTTCAGATTTTTGTGATTTTACTTGTGGGTCCCACAAGTCACCAAAGTGACTTGCAGGCTCACTGTGTGCCCTGCTGCACAGATACATGCCCACCACCACCACTTGGTGGTGGTTTTCTGACTTGCCCAGTGGACCACAACCCCCCACCTTGGTTCCTAGCAACCCCCCTCCTACCAGGGTCCCTCATTTGACCCTTGGTTTGACCTCCTAACCACTGGGTCCCACCTTAAATTAAGCTCAAAGTCTGTCCCACTTTTCAGTTGCAAAACAAAATTCCAAGTGCTTAATTATAGCTTATTGCTTAATCTGTGGTCCACCTTTGCTTTTTCCAGCTTATTCAAGTTCCATAAGCTTATTTGGATCAGATTTCACCCTTGTGGGTCCCACCAAAGCTGGTTTAGCTTATTTTTCCACTTTGGTCAACCAAAGTCAACTGTTGACCATTTTAGCTTATTCCAGCTTATTTTTAAGTTTTCAAAAAGTTTGTTTTTATTAAAGTTTGTTGTTTTTAAGTATTTAGTAGATTTGTAAAATAAAAACCAAGAAAAACCAATTTAAAAATAAGTGATAGTTTCTATTTAATGTAATTTAATTTTAATTTTCATTTTTATATTTTTATTAAGTACTTGTCATTTTTATATTTTTATTAATTACCTCATATATTAAAGTATTTATAATAAATTTTTCAGATTTTTATTTGGTCATTTAGTATTTATTAGATTTAATATTAGTTTTATTAATAATTAATTAATATTAAGTTTAAAATAGCATTATTAGTTTTTATTAAGTAAAAGCAAGTTTTTATATTTTTTATAGCTTTTATATGTTATAAAGTAATTTTAGAAATTTTCTTAGAATTTTTACTGTTCATTTAGTAATTTTCTTAATTTAAAATAGTTTAATTAGTTAATTAGTAATTAATTAGTAATTAATTAATAGAAAATTCACAAAAAGACAAAAATACATATTTTTAATTTTAAAACTTATTTTTAGTTATTTTATAATTTTAGAAATTTTATTTTCATTTTTCTAGTATTTAATTAGTATTAAAATATATTTAAGTGTTTTAAATATTATTAATAAGTATTAATTAGTATTTAATTAATATTAAATAATTAATTAGGGTTAAAATTTATTTTCTTTTTCTAAAAATTTTCTTTTACTTTTAAGTTTGTAAAAAAGTCATTTTCACCCCCTGGGTGTTTTCAGATTTACGTTTTCACTTTTTATTTTGTACGTTTACGTTTTATTTAAACGTAACGTACACGTTTTTAGGTTTTAATCATTTCTGGTTTTTCTTAGCTTCCCGTCTTATTCATATAGCTTGTTTAAGCTATTTCGTTGTAAATTCCTTAGTTTAATCTCACTCAAACCCTTATCCATCCAGATTCACCCGATCAAATAACCGTTTTGATTACAATTCACACCTCGTCGGGACTTTAACGACCCGGGAAAACACTGTATTCCTCGGAGCATTGACTCTAGGCCCTTGACCTTGTTGACCATTCCTTGGTCAATTTAGGTTGACCGTTTGGCATCAATCAACTTTTGGCGCCGCTGCCGGGGAGGTTGTGTGCGTATCTAAACGGTTTTTCTGATTAGTGTCTTTGGAATTCGTTCCATCGTACATTTATCCATCCTTTGTTCATATTTTCCTATTTTCAAAACAAAACCGTTCCCGAAAACTTTTTAAACTCAGTTTTCAACGAACACAAAAACACAAAAAGATTTTCCTTCTCATTTGTACAAAATGTATTTCCAAAAACCCAAAAATATTCACCTTTACCCTCTCGCACCTTTGATTCTTCATCCCTACCCCTCCCAAACTATTTGATTCTTTCTATGTCTCATCCACACTTTCTGGTTTGCCAATGGTGTGGTAATCCTCATAATGGTGGCAATTGCCCCAGTTGTGGCATGGTAGAGTCCGGAAACGGGTCTGTCTATAACCAGAATCCTTATTCCTGCCATGACGCGACTGATTCATTCCATCAGTTACCACACCATCAGTCTCAGCAGTATTACTGTTGTGAGTACTGTGGTGGTTCACACTACAGTTATGATTGTCAATCAGGAAACACGCTTGTCTATGAGCAGTTTCCTGGTAACGATTGTAATTCTAGCATATACAACCCACAGCCACATCAGTATTACTGTTGTGATTACTGTGGAGGTCCACACTCTAGTTCGGATTGTCAAACAAGGAATCCATTTCCTTGTAACAATTACGACTATTCGTTTTCAGACCCACCTCCACAGCATGATATAATTCACACAACTCCTCAAGAAACCGAGCAAGACCTTTTACTAAAGGCTCTTGATATTTTAAAAGAACTTAAGGAGGAGTTGGTTACTGCACCGTTTCAAAATTCTCGTGAGAAATCTATGGCAGAATTACTTGCTGAAGAACGAGAGGCTAGAAACGAATTGAGTAGGGAAGAATTACTTGTCTTAGAACAAGCAGCCATAACACGTGCCAAATTTCGTCAAGCTGCTCTTCTAGACTGTGATGATGATAGTGATAATGAAGATACCCTTGATGTTCTTCAATTTTATAAGGGTTCGTCAGATTCATCACTTGTGATTCCTCCCACGGAAAATCAGGGAGACAGTAATGAGACGGGGAAATTACTAGCCGATGAACAAATGGAACTTGAAAATTCCATGAATGCTAGCCCCTCTCATCTCCCTCAGTCTATTGTTATCACACCCGAAGTTCACACTCACTCTCTGAACATGGGGGATGAGCATCTTAGCACTATTCCTGCAAAGGAATCGGACGAATTCATAAAGTCTAGTGTTGAGATCCTTGTCCCAATCCCAGGAGAGTCACAGGGGACTTTTGACCAAGTGTGTGATATTCATTCTCACCCTAATAATCCAAATGATCAAATTGAGACTGTCTCTGATTCTAGTGATGATTGTTTATCGTATGGAGACATTGAGTATGTTGATGCATCCTTTCCCCACTCTAATGTTGACTTTCTTCTCGAGGAGTTCGCCGATGAACTTACTCACTCCAATCCACTTCCACCGGGAAGTGATGATTATCTCTTTGATTTCAAAGATGATATGGAGGAAGTCGAAGCATTCCTTGCTCTAGATAGTTCAACTTCGTATGAAGTTGATGATAACTATCTTGATTCTGAGGGGGATATTCTGTTCCTTGAAAGTTTATTGAATGATGATGATCCATCACTCAATTCTTATCTCAATATCGGGCTTAATGATTCAACCACTGATGAAAAGTCTTTATCTCATGGAGACATCAGTGATGTTGATGAAATATCTTCTGAGCCCACCATTGATCACCTTATCATTACTCCTCCGGAGTATGATATCCCGGGGGGAGATATCCTTAATCATGAGGATTTGCAAATTCCCACCCACCCTCCCGGGATGTTTTTGAGCTTACCCTTGGAAATCCAAACTCAGGCTAATGAGCCTGTTCTCGAGGTTCCTTCCTCTCTTCTTCACTCCTTCGGGAATGAGGATACCATCTTTGATCCCGGCATTATCATGTATCATTATCTTGAGCCGGTTACTTATCTCATCGGTGTGGAACTTTCACGTGCTTCATATGTTTGTCCAAACATTTTGAATGAAAGTCCGAGTGAGATTGCTTCTTCCACATCATGCTTCCCCAAGGACAAATGAATTCGGGGTCGAGTCAAGCTAGCGACTCGGTAAACAAAAACAATAGCATGCTTATAGGGTTTTCACCCTAAGTGTGGGGGAGTCCCCCATGCTATGATTACAAGAGTGAAAATACAAAATGGTGTTTTCCACGCTTAGCTTGTAATGTTGCCCTTTTACGTTCAAAATGTCGGCATAATAGCCGGGATTTTGAATATTGAGGACAATATTCATGCTAAGTGTGGGGGGGTATTCGCTATTCTAGCGAATTTTATCACATTTTACTATATAATACCCCGTTTTTGCCAAAATTTCAAAATTTTCAAAAATTTTTCACTGGTGCTTCAAAATTTTTGGTAATCAGTCCGCCTTGTCTAAGCAACAAAAGGGATTGGCTAGTCCAGGAGCAAACGGCTCTTGGTAAAGACATATCAAATCCGTTGACGGCTGGCAATTTGCCCAAAATTGTGTGGGTCATCAACTCCCCGAAAACAAATGAGTTGGCTAGCCCACAAGATTATGGCTTGTGGTAAAGGCCGTGGAAAATCCATAATTGGTAATCAGCTCACCAAGATGTTGACTATTCCATCAAGAGCTGGCTAGTCCAGAAGCAAACGGCTTTTGGTAAAGATTACTCAAATCCGTTGAAAGCTGGTGGTTTGCTCAAAATCACACGGTTATCAGGTGTGCCACAGTTCTTACACCTGGCTACTCCAGAAGTGATGGCTTTTGGTAAAGAGTTTTTCAAATCCATCAAGTTTTCAAAACAGTATTGCTAGGGACTAGCAATAGTTTAGTGTGGGGGATTGATGAGTGCTCAAACACTCATCATTTTTGGTCTAATCTGAACTGCAAAACATACAAAAACACTCAGTAATGCATCAAAATACTGAAAATATTTCATAATTGTGTTTTATATGTTTTAGATGCAAAATGAGCAAAAACAGATGAAAAACGTATAAAGTTTGCAAAATTGGCAGTTTCAGTCCCTCAACTTTCATAAAATTACAAATCTAGTCCCTGGATATTCAAAATATAGAAAATTATCACCAAAGGTCATTTTGAAATCATAAAATGTCATATTTAGTCCTTTGGTGAAAAATTGGAAAGTTTTGGAAATTTACACTTTTGGTCCCTGGAGTTTCAAACTTTGACAGATTCAGTCCCTGGTGGGATAATTTTGAAAGGAAAATCAATTTTTATCCCTGGAAAATCAAAACGTGTCAAAAATAGTCCTTGGAATAAAATTTTGATGAAATGGCAATTTTAGTCCCCGAAGTTTAGAAATTTACAAATTTAGTCCTCGGGAAAAATTTTGAAAAATACAAAATTGCAAATATGGTTTTGGATATTTAAGATATGCATGAATGGTCCCTTATGAGAACTTTGGGAATTTTCCATTTTCAGTCCCTTAACTTTGAGGACATTACAACATTAGTCCTTATGGTTTTCTAACTAAATAAACAAACAAACCAAATAACCTTTTACCCAATCCATGAATCCAGTCCATACCCCCACAGCCCACTAACCAAATCTGGCCCAAACCTAAAAGCTAATACCCCGTCCACCCAGTCAACGCGGGTCAAACCCAATCCCAGGGCACTGTTCATCGTCTCCCTAACCCTCCATTACCCCCCTAATTACCAGTAACCATGTCCCCCCTCCTCTCCAATCACTCACCAAACACTCAACCACCCCTCACCTACACCCATACCTTCCCCCCTCCTCATTTAATGCCCACCAAACCCACTAAAACTGCCCAATCTAATTTTCCCGCCAAAGAGAATTTAAACGGCCATGATCAAAAGAAGCTATCCTACGGCTCAGATGATGGTGGGAAAGTCCAAGTATCCCTCCAGGCTTATAAAAGAGAAAAGAAAAAGAAGAAAAAGGCATTAGTTTTTAGTTTTTAGAATAGTTGTAGTTTAGTTATTGTCGAATTAGTTTAGTTATCCAGTTTTCATTGTAATTTTTGCTTAAATTTCTTGTACTATGTATTGCTTATGTATTTGAAACTCATTTCAATTAAATATTTCAAGTTTCCAAATCTCAATTCCAAATTTGTGTTTTAAATATAGAAATTACAAATTATTGTTAAGTTGATTAAAAACTGTTGTTTGTTGTTTGTTTAAACCTATTTTAGTTTCATCATAAGTTTTTAAAGCTTCCACAAGGGTTTAAAACAGTCTTAGTTAAGTAAAAGAAAAAGAAAAAAAATTTTCAAGAAAAATAAATGGAAAAGCAAAAATCAGGTTACAAAGTGCTAGAAGCAAGGAGCATGGTTACTTATTGATGATAATGGTTTAGAGTCTCAGGGAGACACTTAGGATCAGAGTACACATTTCCACTCTTAAGTTTCTATTACAAGGCTCATTGTAAGTTTTAACTTCAGTTTTTAGTATAAACTTGTATCATTTTGTGATTTACAGTTGTAGTGTTAAATTCTGGTTCATCTTGGTTTATTTATGTTTATAATAGCTTATTATACATTTGCATCTCAGTTTCATGGTTTCAATTTGCTAGTCTCTTCACAAAGCTTCAAAACTGATATATAAAGGGGTGTTTGGATAAGTGGTTGTGACCACTGACTTCTGTGTTTTGCTTGTTGTTTTTAGTTTTAGCAAGTCCCTTTAGGTCATTATAAGTCATTTAAGCCTTAAAGTCCACAATTAAATTGCAAGAAAGTCAAGAATCATTTTGAATCATCCTAATCTGTCAACTGTTGTGTTCTTAGGTATGTAAGTGCACCATTTTAGTTCAAGCTTTGCTAATCTAGCCTAGAATAGCTTTATTCTATCATAGTATATCCATATCAGTTCATTATGATCATTAGAAATCCACATAAGTCAAAGTAGGATTAGAATTTGAAAAGTCAAAAGTACCCAAACTCAGATTTTTGCAAAAGTTCAAAGAATTATTTTGATTTTTGTAGTTGCTTGTATGGATTGAATCTTTGTCCTACTTGTTCTCTACCAGTTCATAATTGAAATTCCATAGTTTTCAGATTTTTGTGATTTTACTTGTGGGCCCCACAAGTCACCAAAGTGACTTGCAGGCTCACTGTGTGCCCTGCTGCACAGATACATGCCCACCACCACCACTTGGTGGTGGTTTTCTGACTTGCCCAGTGGACCACAACCCCCCACCTTGGTTCCTAGCAACCCCCCTCCTACCAGGGTCCCTCATTTGACCCTTGGTTTGACCTCCTAACCACTGGGTCCCACCTTAAATTAAGCTCAAAGTCTGTCCCACTTTTCAGTTGCAAAACAAAATTCCAAGTGCTTAATTATAGCTTATTGCTTAATCTGTGGTCCACCTTTGCTTTTTCCAGCTTATTCAAGTTCCATAAGCTTATTTGGATCAGATTTCACCCTTGTGGGTCCCACCAAAGCTGGTTTAGCTTATTTTTCCACTTTGGTCAACCAAAGTCAACTGTTGACCATTTTAGCTTATTCCAGCTTATTTTTAAGTTTTCAAAAAGTTTGTTTTTATTAAAGTTTGTTGTTTTTAAGTATTTAGTAGATTTGTAAAATAAAAACCAAGAAAAACCAATTTAAAAATAAGTGATAGTTTCTATTTAATGTAATTTAATTTTAATTTTCATTTTTATATTTTTATTAAGTACTTGTCATTTTTATATTTTTATTAATTACCTCATATATTAAAGTATTTATAATAAATTTTTCAGATTTTTATTTGGTCATTTAGTATTTATTAGATTTAATATTAGTTTTATTAATAATTAATTAATATTAAGTTTAAAATAGCATTATTAGTTTTTATTAAGTAAAAGCAAGTTTTTATATTTTTTATAGCTTTTATATGTTATAAAGTAATTTTAGAAATTTTCTTAGAATTTTTACTGTTCATTTAGTAATTTTCTTAATTTAAAATAGTTTAATTAGTTAATTAGTAATTAATTAGTAATTAATTAATAGAAAATTCACAAAAAGACAAAAATACATATTTTTAATTTTAAAACTTATTTTTAGTTATTTTATAATTTTAGAAATTTTATTTTCATTTTTCTAGTATTTAATTAGTATTAAAATATATTTAAGTGTTTTAAATATTATTAATAAGTATTAATTAGTATTTAATTAATATTAAATAATTAATTAGGGTTAAAATTTATTTTCTTTTTCTAAAAATTTTCTTTTACTTTTAAGTTTGTAAAAAAGTCATTTTCACCCCCTGGGTGTTTTCAGATTTACGTTTTCACTTTTTATTTTGTACGTTTACGTTTTATTTAAACGTAACGTACACGTTTTTAGGTTTTAATCATTTCTGGTTTTTCTTAGCTTCCCGTCTTATTCATATAGCTTGTTTAAGCTATTTCGTTGTAAATTCCTTAGTTTAATCTCACTCAAACCCTTATCCATCCAGATTCACCCGATCAAATAACCGTTTTGATTACAATTCACACCTCGTCGGGACTTAAACGACCCGGGAAAACACTGTATTCCTCGGAGCATTGACTCTAGGCCCTTGACCTTGTTGACCATTCCTTGGTCAATTTAGGTTGACCTTTTGGCATCAATCAGTGTGTTGATGAAGGATTTACCGACCAGGTTTTATATGTATAATAGTCTCGTCTACCTAAGGTCAACCTAATGCACTATCGGGCAGTGTACCCAGTCGTGTGAGGCATAGCTAGATGGTAAAGCCGAGGTCGTCCCAAGAGCAAAGGTGCGGAAAATATCTAAGTTTAATGTCACTAATTAAAAAGGGGTATTTTGATAATTGAATAACTAAACTAAAGAAATAAATGACAAAATAAATAAACAAAGCAAATAGTGAGCAAAGGGAAATCAGATGGAGAAAGCAGTGTTAACCTAATTACTACTCTTGTTATAACATGACAAGTTTTCTAAACATGCATCCTATCATTTCATCTGGGGGTTCAACTCAATAGACTCAGATGGTCAAATCACCTACCTATCCTACACCTCGCCCTATTCTCCCAAATCGATTGAAAGAGTTCACTGGCATGAAATGCAAGAGTCATTAAGGACCTCTACTAACTTAGACTAGTCTAACGGGATGCGGGCAGTCGCATCTTACATCCCCTCTAACTTCTTAAGTATATCTATTCGGTAGGAGGTCGTTCGTTGAAATTTCCAAATGCGTGGTAATAGAAGTGTCTACGGTTCATCTTAACCATTACCAAATCATAACCTTCTAATGGGATGCGGGCGGTCGCATCTTACATCCCCCTCAAAGGAACTACCAAATATCAATACCCTTAAAGCTAGAGTGTCCTAAGACAAGCTAGGCAAGTATACAAATAAAACGACAATAGATGCGAGAAAACTAAATCATAGTAACAACAATTTCATAACAAGGTTAACACCAAAAGGTGTTTAGCCACTCATGTTCATAAATGCAGAAAAACAAATATTTATCATAATGAATGTAAACATTGAATAAATAAAAATTAAATGAATGAATAAACTTATGATTATGGCGTGAATTCTCCCTTGGAAATGACTTGTATGCTGATGGAACTTAGTTTCCCTTGCTCCCTGAATTCCTCCTGACTTCTGTGTGGTGAAAAGTGAATGAGTAAACTCAGAATTAGGGCTGGTATATATAGGTCTGACTTTGCTACGGCGTAGCTCTAGGTTTAGCTACGTCGTAGCCTTTGTTAATTCTATCTACGTCGTAGCTTGATCAAGTGCTATGGCCGTAGTTCTTCAGTAGTCACGTCTACGACGTAGTTTCATTGATAACTACGTCGTAATTGCATTTTGGCCTTGATAGTTCCGTATTGGCCTGATTTTAAGGTATACGCCATAAGTGGAGTGAAGCTACACCGTAGAGCCCTTTGAAATACCACTACGCCGTAGTTGTGGAGTAAGCTACGCCGTAGTCTTCGTAGTTTTGTGCTATGGCATAGGTAGATGGTGCCTCTACGCCGTAGTTAGTTCAGAATCCGCATACTTCAATAATTTTCACTTTAATCCTTCCAAATCCGCGTCTTTTCGTTTCTTTGCTCATCTTTGCCCTGAAAACAGAATATAACCAAATAAGTGTATATATTCTAACATATTAACACAAAAGATGAGTAATCTAGGGGAAAATATCACTAAAATATGGGTATTATTTGATGTTATAAATATCCCCCCACTTGAACTCTACTTGTCCTAAAGTAGACCTTAGAATAATTCTTAAAAAGATATCTCCCGAGAAACCAGAAGATATGAGTCTAAAAATATCCTATGCTAGAATATATCAAAGCCGAACACCTCAGGAAAATGGGAACAAACACTCATCCTCACTCACTAATCTAAGTGTTAATTTTAGGGTGATCACTCAACGCACAGTCATAGTAAGTATTCTATCATAGGCTTGGCGTTTACACAAAACTCCACCACTAGAGCTAAGGTAAAAAAAAAATTTTAAGGCAATATTGGGTGAAAATTTATATGGCTTTTGTTGTAGTGTTGTTACTAACATACTACGGCGAAGGCAACAAAGGCAATGGTACATGACCGGAACGCCGGGCAAGACAACAAAGACCGCTGGATTCCCTTACCTAAGCATGATTCACAACTAAAGGATAGTATAAGACATGGGATTTACAATAATGGTGTAATATAAAAAAATAGAAACAAATAGTCTTAACCTATAACCAAGTTGCTACCACTTGCTATTCATCCAAGGTCAAAGCTCCAAGACACAAAAATTGGATCATAACAAGTGAATGTACCATTAGAGGACGTCATTATGGGCACAATACTTGGTCTTCAAATCTTCATAAGTGATCAAGATGGCCTCCTCGATGCTAAATCTTCATAAGCTCATAAAAATGGTGCTAAACATTTATGCACCGAAAAGATAAACTATCTACATACTGAATTTCACATTTTTTTTCATAACAATTACAAGAAAAGAAAATACATCCCCCTACTTGAGATGAATCATACTTGGAATAAATTGGGGGGGGGGGGGGGCCTCAAATGATCTTCAAAGATGGGTCTTCAATGTAGACGTGGTTTCTGGATCTCTATACTCGGACCTCCTACTTGAGCAAGTGGCAACTTCTCAATTACAAACCAAGACTACACGGAAGGCTAAGGCGAATAGGTGTATCGAAACATTCATACTATGGGTAAGAAATGAAAGGATAGGCTCAAAAGGGTGTAACTAGGGGTATCTTGCACTAAAGATGAGTGCAACAAAAGGGTTTACACACAGGGGTCGAAGAGTCGATGTAATTAATTGATAAACACAAACATATAGGCTTTTTGGTGATAATCCTAAAATATTGCATTCTCAAAAAGTTTCTTCCAAATGTGTCAAGTAATCTCAACACACTACTCGTCAATGGTCTCAAAATGATGTAAAGGCTAAGTTCTAAAGTCTACAAACTACCGGCACACTCATATTTTGGTGGATTTGGGTAAATCAGGGGAAACTGAAAGGGTTAGATCTCACCATGGGAATAAAGGTTAATGTGCTCAGCTAAGGTCTATTCTGGTTAGGTTCAGAAAAACATGTCAAAATTTTTAAGAATGGCATAATTTTTCAAAATAAACAAGAAAAATGAGGCAAATAATCGTTCAAGTTACATTCTACTCACGTCCCCCCACTTGAAATATACAAAGTCCCTTTTGTACGCAAATAAGCAATGAGAATATAAAAGATAAGTAGAATTGGAATGAGAACTTCCCTGAAAGTTGCTTCTTGACAATGATAGAATGATCATGTTTGAGAAAACGTGTCTTAGCTTCGCCTAAAGAGCAACTTCATATCCCTTGTTGAGTTAACCCTAGATGATATCATTGTTATTTGATGATGACAAAAAGGGGAAGAAGATATACATAGAAGCTGCAACTTGAAGAGTCTTGGTGATATAGCATGGTTTAAGGGGAAGTTCATTTATATCTTTCATGACATATTAACTTCAGGGGAAGTTTATGCTTATTGGTTTTGTCATTATCAACTAGGGGAAGATTTTTGGGTCTAATATTTGAGTTGATATGACAAAATACATGAAAGATGAAGGACTTAAGAAGACAAAGTAAAGAATGAAGACAATGCAAAAGACAAGGGACTTGCTTTACAAAGAAGTTTTTACAATTTAGTCCTTCGTAGTATTTTGTAAAACCTAATCCTCTAGTATATAAAGAGGACATGGGTCATTAGGTTTTGTGTGCTCAAATTAAAGATGTAGACGTCTAGTAAAGGAGTGTGTGTGTCTAGGCGTAGTCTTATTGTAGACGCCTAGATTAGTTGTAGTGGAGATGATGATGAAGAAACCTTGTTGTCAATAATAATGATGTTTGTTTATTCTGCTGCGTATCATGTTTATTACTCATTGTTATTGTTAACCCTAGTGCTCAAAACGATCCATGGAGTCTAATAAACTCAACATCCCTGATGCGTGGAATTGCGCCCTCGCAAAAGGTTTTACCTCTCAAGGGATATTGAGAAGCTTGCAATCCCCACCAGGCAGTGTACCTGATCGTTGTAGTATAGTATAGTGACAAGTACCGGGGATTGATCGTTCAACTCAAAGAATAGTGTTCGTTAGGATTGAAATTAATCTAACTAGGTCTAAAGGTGAAGGATGATTCTTTTTTGTGTTTTTATATTTTATAAAAAGCATGTAAAAATCTCAGGTATTGGAAGGAGGAGCGGAATTAGTTGCTAGTCAACTAACCCAATTAACTACAAATGCAAGAAAAGTAAACTAGGGTTCTACAAGATAAGTGAAGCGTATCTACCTATGATGTATTACTCCTTGCTAGCTATCCAATTCTACCTATTGAATTGTCACCTGTTTTAATTGACGGGTTATATTCCTTAATACTAGTCGTAGGGCCGTGTACGATCTTCCCTAACTCTATAGGCTTCTACCTCAATCCTATGTCGAGCCGACTAAAAGCTCCTAACATGGTATCACTGGAAGTTACCTATGCATTAAATATAACCAATTAATCATAGTAAACATCCAATCATGTTTCTTAAGACGTTCAAGCAAGTTACCAATTGTAAGTCTGCCAGTTTTCTTAAGCCTAACATCAAAATCAATTAATCAAACAAGAGATAATAGGATAAAAGAATTATAAATTAACCTAATTAGACCTATTGAATTGTCACACCCTAATTGATGAAGATAGACACAAACATCAACAAGGAATCAATAAGATCTAATTAATTATAAACAAGTTTCACACAATCATAAGTAGACACAAGGTGAATTAGCAAAACATCATCAAAGAAGAGCAAGCAACAATGATAATGGAAAATATAATTAAGATAGGATCAACAAACCAATACAATATGTTTATGGAGTGATTGAAATCCTCTAAGTTGCTGGAAAAACACCTACCCTAACCCTAGAATCGGACTTAGGGTTTGGGGCTAGTGAAGTTGTGATGTTATATTTATAGGCTATTTGCTGCCTGGCCCATATTGACTGTGTCAGCCCGAGCCTTGACAGTGTCATTCATCAAATTGTATATCTCTTTGTCCTCTTCGCGTGGGCTTTTGAATCACCTAAATCCGAGTTTGTATGCAAAAGTTATGGCCAAAACAATATCAGCAACTCCGCGCGCAAGTTGTGATTGTCTTGATCATCTTCGGTTTCAATAAGGTTTCTTCTTGTGTAAGCCTTCTTCCTGATGTCGTCACTCTATAACACGTCGTCAGGTTAAATCCTGACGTCGTCATGTGTAATTTAACTCTGGGCCGTCACATGTATTCTGACCTTGACGGGCTTGGTGATGTCGTCAGGCCAAATTGCCTTGAAATAGTTCTGGGCCGTCATGTGTATTAGCCATATCCACCTCTTTTGCCAAGCTTGATGCCGTCACTAGTAAACCCTTGACGCCGTCAGGTATTGTTTCCAGCAAGAAGTTGAGACTTTGTCGTTTTCTTCACTTTTTCGCTCAAAAAAACGTCCAAAATGCTTCCTTTTGTAAATTTCCTCTCAAAAGTACCTAAAATGAAAAAAATGAACGATTTAGGGTAATAATTGATCAAATAATCACGAATTCGGGCTTAAATAACCCCCCAAAAGCGGTACACTTTTCGCCTTATCAATCCCTGAAATCACATAAAAACCACAAGCATAAAACCTAAAAAAATAAATAGAAATCCTAACTCACTTTCTTAGGAATCATGGTTGCACTTAGCGTATGCAACAAGCCTTTTGAACCACTTGGTGTCCCAAGTGGACGAGTGAAGTCTCGTGAGGGTTTACAGTAAACATACCCACAAAGTTCATTTAAAAACTAATACAAGGTTAAAGTATGTTTGTACTAAAAATCTTTTAGATGGTAGAGGAGAAAACTACGGCGTAGTAGAAATTGTAGCTACGCCGTAGTTGAAATAAAATCTTACAGACAGACACCTGGAGGGCGCTACGACGTATTCATGCTATGGGCTACACTGTAGACTTTTCCTGGGAGAATTTTCTGGAGCAGAGACTCCATTGTTGGCTCAATTCATCGACTCCTTTCTCTTTTACCTACAAAAATTATTAGAATAAAACATGCAAAATCAAACTTCGCTAATAAAATGAAAAACGAAGGATACTCCGGGTTGTCTCCCGAAAGAGCACTTTTGTTTATTATCGAGTCTTTAAGTTAGACTCACTGCCGCGTCAACCATTTGGCAGGATGAGCTTCTCCGCCTTTCCTTTGTCACAATTGGCGGCTGTCCTACTCCAAACCGTTGAAGGGGATGTAAGTTGTAGATCGAAAACAATCATCTCTGATGCGTGGAATTGTACCCTCGCAAAAGGTTTTACCTCTCAAGGGATCTTGAGAAGCTTGAAATCCCCACAAGGCAGTGTACCTATTTGTTGTAGTATAGTATAGTGACAAGTACCGGGGGATTGATCGTTCAACTCAAAGAATGGTGTTCGCTAGGGTTAAAACTCACTAAAACTAGGTCTAGAGGTGAGGGATGATTCTTTTTGTATTTTTATATTTTAAGGAAAACAATTAAAAATCTCGGGTTTTGAAGGAATGGGCGGAATTAGTTGCTAGTCAACTAACCCAATCAACTAAAGATGTAATCAAAATAAAATAAAATAAACTTAAACTAAATTGTGGTGTAAACAATAATGAGAGAAAATTGTGTTCACTTAGATTTCATTACTCCTTATCTATCTTTTACAGGTTGATTAGTTTGTTACAATTGCATGGATGACGGGTTATATTCCTTAATACCCTTCGTAGGGCCGTGTACGATCTTCTCTAACTCTATAAGCTTCTACCCCAATCCTATGTCGAGCCATCTAAAAGCACCTAACATGGCATCTTTGGAAGTTACTTATGCATTAAATATAACCAAATAATCGTAGTACACATCCGATTCATGTTTCTTAAGACGTTCAAGCATGTTACCAATTGGAAGTCTGCCAGTTTTCTTAAGCCTAACATCGAATTCATTCATCCACAACAATTATAAACAAACAACCAACCCATAATCAATATCTAAGTTTCATTACATCTAAGCAAACACAAAGAAAACCTAGCCTAGCATGTTAAAGTGAAGACAAGCGTAAGATATAATCAAACAACACATAGACATATTGAATGATTTGATAAAGTACTTATCTTCAATTAAGCATGAAGGAAACAAGGGGGTGAAACCCTTGAAAAAGCTATAAAACCGTCTAGGGTTTTATTCCCTCAAAGTTGTACACAATGAATGAAAACTAGAAAACTATATATAGATTTTGTCTCCTGCCGGCGTCAAGAGTAGTTTGTGGCGCCGGTAACTTGCCGCCAAAATAAACTAGTATTGCCTAGATCCACTTATGACGCCGTCACTCTTTATGGGTTCTGGGCCGTCAATCTTTGCAATAACTCTTGATGGCCTTGGAAATTTTGTATGTGAGGCCGTCAACTCCCCTTCACAAAACATTCTGGCGTGTCACATGTATTTGATTTATCCTACCTTTTGTCAACTCATGACGCCATCACTAGCAGTATGTGACGCCGTCAAGTGCAATTTCCAACATGATTTTGAGACTTTGTCGTTTTCTGCATTTTTTCGCTCCAAAAACGTCCAAAATGCTTCCTTTTGTAAAATTCCTCTCAAAAGTATCTAAAATGACAAAAGGAACGATTTAGAGAAATATTTGATCAAATAATCTCGACTTTGGCCTTAAATGACCCCCCAAAAGCAGTACACTTTTCGCTTCATCAAATACCCTTACACTTGAGATTTGCTTGTCCTCAAGCAAATGCGCTTTTATTCTAATCGAAATACAAGTTAGGGGTCATTTAACGCTAATATAAAAGTAATTACAACAAATAATCGTTCCACTTCAACCAAAAACAAGCACGGAAATTATACACAAGCACCTCACAAATAGTGTTTAGATACTCTCATCTCTTGGGTGTAATAAAGTATATATCACAATATGCAAATGGAAAACATCTCTGATCACTACCTGTCATAGCAAATAGATTACCATAGGCTTGGGAAAGGATCAAACCTCCACCACTTGGCGTAAGCACCTAGGATAAACTATCAAAGAGGTCTTTTAAAAAGGGATATAACGTGAGGTGTAAGGATATGATAAACACGGTTTTGTTGGATAAAGGCAATATTTACTGGTGGCGAGTTAATCATCTTGGTTAATTACATGTACAATGTGGCATTGCTAAGCCAAGACTCGACTCGACTTAAGCTAACTACAAACTAATAAAGGCATAAAACAAACATAAAAGGAAACGGGATGGTAGTCCATATGTTTTTTCTCTTTTTCTTTTATTTTTTATTTTTTTTTTCTTTTTCTTGATTTTTCGATTTTTTTTTTAATTTTTTTTGCATACACTCTTACCCTACCATCCAAAATAATACATCATAGGGAATTTGCATTCCCCTTACACTTGAACGTTTACATACTTTACAATTAATTATTCTAATGACTCGAATCAAGATAATCAAAACACTTGGAGTACTTTTTAAGATTACGCACATATGGGGGTAATATATGATGTTCTTCCCCATTACTCCATAACACTAGTACTTTACCCATGAGTCTCAATCGTCCCAAAATAATATGTACAAGATATGACTCGACTTAGCAACCATGTAATGAATTAGACAACTAACTAAGGGTTTAAACAAATAACAATAATGCACTAAAGATGAGTGCATACACGGAAGGCTAAGGCGATTTGGTTGCACATTTGGGGTGGATTGTAAACAAATTCTTCCTTTTAGTAAAATGCTTAAAGTTAGAAACGAAAAGATAGGCTCGGAGGGGTGTACTAGGGGTATCATGTACTAAAAATGAGTACAACGCAAAGGTGTGGGAAAAATTAATTGACTTTGTTAGTCAAGTAATTATGACTTTATTGGGCAAGTAATTATGATACGAGTTTAACACAAGGGTTATCCTAATGCTCTTATCATGTAGTAAATCCTACTACACGAATGTAGTCTCACATGCGGTCTCGGGATGCTTCACTAACGCAAGTTCTAGAATCTAAGTACTACTGGTACACTCATAAGCACTAATAATGAATGCTTTTCCTAACAAATCTAAAGGTGAACCTCACATATTCGGGTGGAAATTTTTTTTGAGTGGTACGGTTTTTGTGCTAGTCATACAACTCCTATCCATGAGACGCTCATTAAGGCTAAATCTTCACTCCTAAATGTTGTAAAAAATTTTAAATTTGGCGCTAAAGTTGCCCTAACAAGTATTTCTCTTAGTTTTATTACACACCTACCATTGAACAAATAAACTCAAGTGTAATTGCATTCTCTAAAGTATCATCATTTACCCTCCCCTTACACTTAGGCTGAACATTGTGCCCAATGTTCAATAGAAAGATGTAAAAGTAAATAAGGTAAAAGAATGAAAACAAATACTCCCCTGATTCGTTCAGTGTGGATAAATCGTTAACATGGTTAAATCCTCTTCCAAGAAAATGAACGTTGAAAGCTTCCCTTCTGAAATAATAAATCATCTTCTTGTCCAATATAACCTGTTAAACCTGAGAAAACAATCATAGCAACCTCGCGTAAAATCGGCGGCAATCTATATATATAAGGACATAATGCTTGTGGAATGAATGTTTACAGATTTCCTGGAATCAAAGAATTAACAAAAATTTCAAGACTCCGTTAGAAAAACAAAACTTGCAAAATTTCCAGATTTTTACACCTGACGCCGTCAGGTGTTAATCCTGACGTCGTCAGAGTGTTCTGACAGAAATCTCATGATAAGTTTCTGGAAAAACTTATGCCTTAATCCATGGAATTTCCTGCAAAACATCATTATGACTCGATACAAGCATTTGACTCAAACAAATACTAATATACATGTTTATTTAATATTGTTGTGGTTCATGTTCAATTCCGTTCTTTAAAAACAAATAAAGAGTTCTCTTACACTTATCTTTTGTCAAATACCTTTTATGAAGTTAAGATAAACAACAAAGTAAAGCATTTTCACAATTTAGTATGAAACATGATTCACAAACAATAAAAATCAAACATGCATACGGAAACAAATAAAATCAAACAAACAAACAAAACATGGGTTGCCTCCCAAGAAGTGCTTTTCTTTATTTATGAGTCTTGTAGCTAGACTCAAAGTCATGTGTTATTACGTGACCTAGTTATGGGTTCCGGTTCCTAGGTCATCCTCGATTTTGGTTTTGTATTCCGGACCTAGTTGCAAGCATTCCTTATAAAAACCAAATATTTTGTTCATGACATAGTCTACTCCTCTACGTCTATCCTCATCACTCCTATAGTAGACTGCTTGCTTGTGTTCCTTTTCGATGTTTGATAAAAGACGAAATTGTTCAATCTTATAGGGCATTTGGTAAGCTATCTCATCGTTCTCATCCTTAAACTTAACTATCCCTAGAGACGGGTCATAATTCATCTTAGAATCCTTGGCAAACGGCTTTCTAAACACTACTTGACTTAGGCAACCATCTATTACCGGACGAATATCTTCTACAATCACAAAATCGGTAACATAAGTGAAATTTCCTACAAAGACGTGCAATCCTTTCACTCTTCCCACAAAGTTACTCATCCAACTCGTGTTGGGCATCATCCTATATCCGAGTTGCTTCTTCATTACCCAATTGTAATGGGTCCTAGTTATAATGTTTATGGGAGATCTAAGATTGATGTAGGCTTTCCACACATGCATATGCCCAATGTTGCAGGGTATGTTGATGTTAGAGGGATCACCCGCTTTGATGATTGGTGAACCAAGGACGTATGGTGTCTCGGGGTCATCGAATAGATCCTTATGGTATTCCCGTTCTTCCTTGGTGGGTAACCTATCAAAGTATTCCTCTACCTTTTCTACTTCCTCAACATTCTCTTCCTTTTTCTCTACAACTTCCTTAATCTCATCCGTATCTTTCTTCCCTATTATTATCGACTGGCTTAAGAGTAACTACATTGACAAAGTGGACGTGTTTAGATGATGAGGGGTCCTTAATTTGGGTTCCGCTACTAGTGTCCCTAGTGTCCTTCTTTGGTGTAGTTAGCACTTGGTTGTTGAGAGCTTTCAACAAGTTGTCAATTTTATTGGTCATCTCCGCTTGTTATTGATTGAATTCGGATTCAAACTTAGCTATGCGGGCTTCTTGAGATGCCATAAATTTGGACATCAATCCTTCAAGATTATTGGTACTACCATAGTTGTTGGAAGGATTGTTGTTGAAAGTACGGTTAGAGGATGGACCGTTAGGTTGATAATGATTAGGTGGAGTGGAAGAATTGTTTTGGGGCATGTTTTGGTTTTGTTTCCACCTAAGGTTCGGGTGATTTTTCCAAGAGGGGTTGTATGAATCACCGTAAGGGTTTTGCTCGGGTTTGAAAGTGTACCACTTGTCTCCCGCTCCGTCGGTATGCGAGGATGCGTAGTCCGCGAAAGCTTGTTCAGGGTGTTCCATGCAATCACGAGTGTCGTGGGGACCACTATATAATTCGCACGAAAAAGTGATTTTGTTCACTTGGCTTGAAGGTTTAGGAGCTTCGTAGGATTTCAAGAGAAACTTGACATGGTCTTCAAGTTCCATGATCCTACAGTCGGGAGTGCTTGAATTGTTCGAATGCAACGATATTGCCTTGACCGTTTTGTTCAAATCACGGGGATCATTCCAACTTTCGTTGTCATAGAGAACAAGATCTTCTATGAGTTCCCATGATTCTTCCGCACTTAGATCACGAAGCTTGCCACCGGCCGATTGGTCAACGGTTCGCCTTATGGAGAGATCGATATGGTCATAGAAAATTTGGACTTGGAGCCAAAGATCTATGCCATGATGAGGGACTTTTTGGAGTAAGTCCTTTAAACGAGTCCATGCTTCATAGAGAGTTTCACCGTGACATTGTTGGAACATCAAGATATCATTTCTAAGCTTAGTAGTTCTCTCTGGTGGGAAAAATTGAGCAAGGAAACGAGTTGTGAGATAATCCCAAGAGGTGATGGATCCCGCGGGTAAACGCTCAAGCCATTGACTAGCTTGGTCACGTATAGAGAATTGGAAGAGACGTAATCGGGTCGTCTCTCGAGTTACAACATCCAGGTCTATGGAATATACTATTTTGAGGAAATCCTTGAGATGTTGATTAGGATCTTCGGAACGAATTCCATGGAATGCACATCCGCTTTGCACCAACTGGATGGTGTCGGATCGCAAGGGAGACACATTGGCTCCTTTAGTGAGCTCAATGGTGTTTCGATAGCCTTGGTGGCTAGGACGGGAGTACTCTCCTAAGGTTCGAGGTCTAGGAGGTTGGTTTGCTAGTGGCGGGTTTTGCGGGTGGTTTTGTTGTGGTGGGTTGATGGGATTAAAGAGATTACCACCTTCCATGATGGCGGATGGAAAAGGTTACGAACAAAGGAACGAAGAAAAAGATAGAATAAAGGAAACCTATAAAAATAAAATAAAAATCTTACTGGAAAGGAATCTAGCAAGTAGACCTAATAAAAAGAAATTTTAACCTAGACAATAACTATTCCCCGGGCTGCGGCGCCAAAAACTTGATGCATGGAATTGCACCCTTGCAAAAGGTTTTACCTCTCAAAGGATCTTGAGAAGCTTGCAATCCCCACCAGGCAGTGTAATTGTTCGTTGTAGTATAGTATAGTGACAAGTACTGGGGGATTGACCGTTAAAAAAAAGAATAGTGTTCGCTAGGGTTAAAACTCACTAAAACTAGGTCTAGAGGTGAGGGATGATTCTTTTTGTATTTTTATATTTTAAGGAAAGCAATTAAAAATCTCGGGTTTTGAAGGAGTGGGCGGAATTAGTTGCTAGTCAACTAATCCAATTAACTAAAGATGCAATCAAAATAAAATAAAATAAACTTAAACTAAATTGTGGAGTAAACAATAATGAGAGAAAATTGTGTTTACTTAGATTTCATTACTCCTTAGCTATCTTTTACAGGTTGATTAGTTTGTTACAATTGCATGGATGACGGGTTATATTCTTTAATACCATTCGTAGGGCCGTGTACGATCTTCCCTAACTCTATAAGCTTCTACCTCAATCCTATGTCGAGCCGACTAAATGCTCCTAACATGGCATCCTTGGAAGTTACTTATGCATTAAATATAACCAAATAATCGTAGTACACATCCGATTCATGTTTCTTAAGACGTTCAAGCATGTTACCAATTGGAAGTCTACCAGTTTTCTTAAGCCTAAGATCGAATTCATTCATCCAAAACAATTATAAACAAACAACCAACCCATAATCAATATCTAAGTTTCATTATATCTAAGCAAACACGAAGAAAACCTAGCCTAGCATGTTAAAGAGAAGACAAGCGTAAGATATAATCAAACAACACATAGACATATTGAATGATTTGATAAAGTACTTATCTTCAATTAAGCATGGAAGAAACAAGGGGTTGAAAACCTTGAAAAAGCTGTAAAATTCGTCTAGGGTTTTATTCCCTCAAAGTTGCACACAATGAATGAAAACTAGAAAACTATATATAGATTTTGTCTCCTGACGGCGTCAAGAGTAGTTTGTGACGCTGTCAACTCGCCGCCAAAATAAACTTGTATTGTCTAGATCCACTTCTGACGTCGTCACTCTTTATGGGTTCTGGGCCGTCACTCTTTGCAATAACTCTTGATGGCCTTGGAAATTTTGTACGTGACGCCGTCAACTCCCCTTCACAAAACATTCTGGCGCGTCACGTATATTTGATTTATCCACCCTTTTGTCAACTCATGACGCCGTCACTAGCAGTATGTGGTGCCATCAAGTGCAATTTCCAGCATGATTTTGAGACTTTGTCGTTTTCTGCATTTTTTCGCTCCAAAAACGTCCAAAATGCTTCCTTTTGTAAAATTCCTCTCAAAAGTACCTAAAATGACAAAAGGAACGATTTAGGGAAATATTTGATCAAATAATCTCGACTTTGGCCTTAAATGACCCCCCAAAAGCGGTACACTTTTCGCTTCATCAATCTCTTAAAAAGTTTGCTTTTGCTCATTCGCTCCGATACTTCATTTTATTTGCTAGGCTTAATTGAACTTCACCAAATTTCACCTCCATCCAATCTTCAAATGAAATTCCCTTATAGCCGACTTCATTTCTCATGTGTTTGTTGAAACAAACCCACTCATATCTTTTAACAAGAGGTTCGGTTAGCTTTCCCCTATTACATTTTCTCTGAAGAGGATCACAGGTAGGCCAAGCATGAGTAGATCCGCCTTGTTTCATAATTTCTGGCCTACAAAAATGAACTGCCATTCTATCTCTTCTCCCGAATTAATCCCATTAAAATAATTTTTAACCACAGGCTTTTTTCAAAATCAGGTTCTTCATAACATGGTCAAACGTTAGCTTCCATCCGTAGCTCTCTTAATCTAATATTTCCTCCACCATTGCAAGATTTGTTGAAAGGAGAACACGAAGGCATAAGTGCTCTCTTTCCATCTTTTATGCTTTCTTTTGGCTCACAACAATGGCTTACAACTGTGACTATTAATGGTTTTTCACCATGCCATGGGTAGAATGAGCTATCATCTTCATCACTATCTTCTCTAGATGAGTCTTCACTTTCATCACTTAAGTCCGGTTTGACATCATGTGCGATTTTTAAACACGAAGGTGTCATATAGTTAAAGCTTTCACCTGAGATTCCAAACGTGTCTGGTGGGTCCTCCTTAACAATGCTATTAGTTACACATGAATTGGCCACCTCCTTGTGCCTTTGCATATTCGTCCTTTCATTGTAAAGCTGAACTCCCGATGATATCTCTTTCTCAAAGACATTGGTACGGGCTCGAGATGTCGCTAGGAAAGGTCTTCCAAGGATGAGGTCTTCCCATGGAGTTTTTGCCATATCAATTACAACAAAGTCAACAGGAAATAGAAACATGTCAACCTTAACAAGAACATTATCGATATCTCCAATCGAGATTGCCTTCGTCATATCTGCCATTTCGATCACCATACTTGTTTTCTTGAGGTTCGTTGGTCTAGGTGAAAGAAATAAAGATAGAGGCATTACGTTAATGCTAGACCCTAAATCAGCCAATGCTGATAAGTTAGAGTTACCAATGGTGCAAGGAAGAATAAAGCTTTCCGTGCTATCCTCCTTAGTTGGAAGATGGCAAGGCGTTGTGTTGTTGTCCTTGGGTTCCTTTTTTGAAAGGGTTTCTTCACAAGATTGATTTTCAAACCCTTTTGGATGATCTTCTCCCTTGTCATTGGTGAACATTGCCATGCATGCCCCAACGACTGTCTTGCTTTCCTCGACTACGTTCTTCTCATGAATATCCTCAGCCAACTTCCCTATCATTGTTTCAAGATTTTTTAGGGATTCGTCATGACTGAGGAGGCTCTTGTTAGTAGCATCTTGAAAATTCTTCAACCATTCATCTTGCTCTTCTTGCTTTTTCTTCGAGTCTTCAAGGTATTTGTTTATTGTTTCCCCCTATGGTGCCCGGTTATATCTTGTGCGATAACCATTGCTATTATTACCTTGGAATGGTCTTCCTTCTCTGTATTTAACCTCCTCGGTTCTTTCGTCATCCTCTTTCAAAAGGTAATCTCTAGCTAGGTGAGCTCCTAAATTTCGCATGCCACTTGAATGGCATGCACAGTCTCCTTAAGCTTCTTCATTTCACGCCCCAAGCTTTCAAGCTTGTTAGTTATTAGGGTGATTCCATCCAAACTTCCAACTGAGCTTCTTCCACTTCCCCCATCGTGCCACTTCTGAGAGTGGTCAGCCATATCTTTAATCGCCTTTAGGTCTTGGATAGGGTTCATTCCAGGGATCGGCCCCAGAGAATCAAGCATTTGTCGGGTAGAAATATTGATCCCCTTATAGAAAATGTTCACCATTTGTTGCTTGTTGAGATCATGAGTTGACACTTGAAAAGAAGGTCATTGTACTTATCCCAAGCTTGGTACAATGATTCATCACCTACCTGCTTGAAATTGTGGGTTTCTTCAAGCTATTGTGCCGTCCTTGAAGGTGGGCACTTTGAATGAACTTTTTCTTCAACAACGCCCAAGTGTTAATGGTTCCAACAGGTAACCTATCAATCCATCTCTTGGCTGCACCGGTAAGAGTCATGGGAAAGACTCTAAGCATTACCGCATCGTGAGACACTCCAGGAATGTTGAACAGACCGACAATGTAGAGAACTTTCTCAATGTGCTCGTGAGCATCTTCGGTCTTTGCTCCTGAAAAGGGGTCTTTCTGCAACTCCCTAATAAACTGGTTCTTGATTTCAAACTGAACTTCTACTCCAATAGCTGGCTAACTAAACTAGGCCCTTGTTCTTCTCTCGTAAGAGCTAGGTACTCTTCGAGAGTGAGAGTATCGATATCAGCATCACCCATGTTTCCTGAAACTAGAAGAGAAATCGTGAGTACTGAAAACAAAAAATAAAAATGCAAAACTTAAATAAAATCCTAATAGCTCCCCGGCAGCGGCGCCAAAAATTTGATGCAGGATTTACCGACTAGGTTTCATATTTATAATAGTCTCGTCTGCCTAAGGTCTACCTAATGCACTATCGAGCAATGTACCCGGTCGTGTGAGGTATAGCTAGATGGTAAAGCCGAGGTCATCCCAAGAGCTAAGGTGCAGAAAATATCTAAGTTTAATGTCACTAATTAAAAAGGGGTATTTTGATAACTGAATTAATTAAACTAATGAAATAAATGACAAATAAATAAACAAAGCAAATAGTGAGCTAAGGGAAATCAGATGGAGAAAGCAGTGTTAATCTAATTACTACTATTGTTATTAACATGAAAAGTTTTCTAAACATGCATCCTATTGTTTCTTCTGGGGGTTCAATTCAATAGACTCAGATGGTCAAATCACCTATCCTATCCTACACCTCGCCCTATTCTCCCAAATCGATTGAAAGAGTTCGCTGGCGCGAAATGCAAGAGTCATTAAAGACCTCTACTAACTTTGACTAGTCTAACGGGATGCGGGGGGTCGCATCTTACATCCCCTCTAACTTCTTAAGCATATCTATTCGGTAGGAGATCATTCGTTGAAATTTCCAAATGCATGGTAATAGAAGTGTCTACGGTTCATCTTAACCATTACCAAATCATAGCCTTCAAATGGGATGCGGGCGGTCGCTTCTTACATCCCCCTCAAAGGAACTACCAAATATCAATACCCTTAAAGCTAGAGTGTCCTAAGACAAGCTAAGCAAGTATACAAATAAAACGACAATAGGTGCGAGAAAACTAAATAATAGTAACAAAAATTTCATAACAAGGCTAACACCAAAAGGTGTTTAGCCACTCATGTTAATAAATGCAAAAAAATAAATATTTATCATAATGAATGTGAACATTGAATCAATAAAAATTAAATGAATGAATAAACTTATGATTATGGCGTGAGTTCTCCCTTGGAAATGACTTGTATGCTGATGGAACTTTGTTTCCCTTGCTGCCTGAATTCCTCCTGACTTCTGTGTGGTGAAAAGTGAATGAATAAACTCGGAATTAGGGCTGCTATATATAGGCTCGACTTTGCTATAGCGTAGCTCTAGGTTTAGCTACGTTGTAGCCTTTGTTAATTCTATCTACGCCGTAGCTTGATCAAGTGCTACGGCCCGAGCTTTCCGATCAACCAATCCCCTATTTCAGGGACATCTGTGTTAGGTAGGCCCAGGGATCACTGATTAGTCGAATGAGCCCTTCCAACCAGAATTAATTCTAATTCCCATAGGATAAAAAAAAGTAAAAGGTCCCGAGAAGAAAATGATCCTATTTGACCGCTGGAGTAAAAGGATTCGAACCTTTGCATGCCGGTACCAAAAATCGATGCCTTACCACTTGGCTATACTCCATATGGCCTGGGGGAGAGGGGGAAGCGAAAAACGAGCTGTGCAAGGACGCGGGGAGGGGTAAGTGGCCCAGGAAGCCTGCTCGTACAACCTTGAGTAATCTATCTATCTCAACTAGTGAAAGAAATTACTTGCCTACTCAACTAGCTCAAGTGAATTGGTTTCGAGAGCATTTCGCCACTTTTTGGCGACTTACACCGAGGGCAGCGCGCTTTGAGATACGGAGGAGCTATTATCGCCCAGTTCCCTAACCTAATGCGGCACCGGGTTAGGACCGCAATGAACCGTATCTAGTCCAGTGATCCCCACTTCAAAGCAAGAAATCTCAATACTCTTCCAGGTGGTGGACCCAAAGCAAGCTTCATCCATATAACCTTAAGTGGGATAGGTGGGAATAGAGATAGCAGCCTTCGAGCTTTTCCTGCCCTTTCTTATAAAGAATTCTGGCTCGGCCCGGGAAAGCGCTGGCAACAACAAAATGGAAGGGGTCCATGTAGCTGCTGCGCCTGCCCCCTTCTTAGTCAATGGGGCAGCAGGTTCGGCATCTACTACAAAAGAGAGAATCCACTTCAGATAACCACGCCTCTGCTAGGCAGCGTATGGAATGGCCGAGAGCGGACCTTATTGGATATATAATCTAAGTCGAGAGTAGAGTTACGGGAACAACCGTCTGATGGAAAACGACTTTCACGTTCAGTTCAAAGAGCACTTTTTTCGTTGAGAATTCCTCGTTCCCTCTCGATAGACCAGCGGCGAATTCTAAACTTGTGGGGCCCTATCTATTCCATCTCTCGAGCCCCGAAGAAAACCCCCACCACGCGAGGACTCACTCACCTACTCCTTATCTAATACTTTCTTCTATCTACTGAATTAAAAGACCCGCCACGCCGGGCTATAAGATAAGATACAGCTGTTGTACTACTTGACTGGTAAGAAGGAGCTTCCGTAAGAACTGGAAGACTCTTGTATGTACAGTAACCCTATCTTCCGCTACTGGTGGACTGTTGCACATAAAGGCGTTTCTTGAAAGTATCTTTTTCTAGGAACATGGTCAACCAGATATTCTTATGTTCGCGATTCTTCATCCACCGATGCAGAAAATGCTCCAGTTTTCCATTCTCATATGAGGCCGGAAAGTTTATTGGCAACAGGTCGACACGGATTTGGCCCGAACTGTTCGGCAGATTCCCACGCGTTACGCATCGTAGTTCTTCAGTAGTCACGTCTGCGGCGTAGTTTTGTTGATAACTACGCTGTAACTTCATTTTGGCCTTAATAGTTCCGTACTGCCTGATTTTAAGGTCTACGCTGTAGGTGGAGTGAAGCTACACCGTAGAGCCCTTTGAAGTACCACTACGCCATAGTTGTGGAGTAAGTTACGCCGTAGTCTTCGTAGTTTTGTGCTACGGTGTAGGTAGATGGTGCCTCTACGCCGTAGTTAGTGCAGAATCCGCATACTTCAATAATTTTCACTTTAATCCTTTCAAATCCGCGTCTTTTCATTCCTTTGCTCATCTTTGCCCTGAAAATAGAATATAACCAAATAAGAGTATATATCCTAACATATTAACACAAAAGATGAGTAATCTAGTGGGAAATTATCACTAAAATATGGGTATTATTTGATGTTATCATGTGCTTTGGTGATGTAGTAAGTTGAAGGGCAAAATAGTGGTTGTTATTGATGAGGAAGCTAGCTGACAAAATAAGAAGTTGAAGGGTAAAATGGCGGCTGTTGTTAATGATGAAGTAAAAAATGTTGAAGGGTAAAAAGAAATGGATGTTGTTGGGAAGAAATGCAAAAATCTTAAATCTGAAAATGAAGATGATTATGGTAAAGATTGAAAGATTTAGAAGAAATGGGTTTTGAAGATTATTATGGTAACTTTAAGTTTGATTCTACATCAAAAAATTTGAGAATGTGGATTTGTAAAACTTTGGATGCTGAAAAGTGCACATTCAAAATGAGTGATGATAGAAAGATTAAGGTCTTTCCCGAACTGATTCGTCATATTCTTGGTATCCTAATGCGGGATATAAAAGTTGTAGCTCTTGACAAGACCACATCTGAAGATCCAACAACAGGGGACTGGAGAGTGACACTCCCTTTTAAGAATAAAAGAATTCATATAACTCAGCTTGAAACACATTTGACATGAATAATAGATGATTAAGTATTTTTTTTATTAATAAACAACTTTAACTTAAATACTATTGGATATTTTAAATTTTTTACTTGTTATACTTTGAATTACTGAATTTTTAATACAAAGTATTGTACTTCTTAATGATAACAGTGTTTGTTCTATGTTTATTAGTTTTGATTTACTGCATCACAATGTATAAATCTACTGCATCACCGTGTTAAAAGTTTACTGAACCAAAGTGTTAAAAACTACTGCATCACAATGATGTAAACTCACTGCATCATAATGTGTAGAATACTGCATCACTACGTTATAAGTTTATTGCATGAAAGAGTTAAAATCTACTGCATCAAAATGATGTAAATTCACAGCATCACAATGTAAAATACAAGAATGCTTGTGAGTAAATACAATCTTTATTTTTTATTAAATACTTACGGAGTACCAGTAATGATGACGCATATGGAAACATATGGTGAGTAAAGTTCAATTTTTATTTGTCGCGCATTATAAGTTTACTGCATCAAAGTGTTAAAATCTACTGCATTATAATGATGTAAATTAATCGGATCACAATGTATACATATACTACATCAAAATGTATAAATTTACTGCATCACTAATTCAAGCGTGTAAATATTCAACTAAAAAAAGATACTAAAAATAGTCTTTCTTTACAATCAAATCATTGTTTTATTTTTAAAAGAATGACCAAAAAAAAAAGTTGAAAAGATTAGTCATTTCGGCGTGTAGATTCTCTTAAACCAAATTTTTTTGCAGATCTTGTTTATTTGATTTCTTTGATGCAGGAAATAATTGTGTGCAAGTCTTGAAATTGTGGCCTATTTTCTCTCCACATACCGAACAAAACTTTCTCTTCGATAGTTCTTCAGTAGTTACTTCTGTTTTTGGCTTAAACCTTGAAAAGCTTCCCGATCAAAATTCAAAAATTACACTACAAAGAAATCTTATACAAAAAGTAATAACAATTAAAAAATCCTGAAAATTTTACTGCATCACAGTTTTATATCTATTGCATCATAATGAAAAAACTACTAAACTTAATAAAACATCAACAAACAGATAAACAAAATAATAAAATAATGAATAACTAACCAACAAAAACATATAGTTAAAAAAAATCAAAATATAAAATAAGGTGCATCTTTCATACAACAAAGCTACATTTTTTTTACAACCTGCACATATCCTATTCAAACTCATACGCGAAACGTGAATAACTATTACATCATAGTTGGTGCATTGATCATACAACAAAGTATACAAATACATTTATGCATCTTACAGCTACATGTATCCTATTCAACCTCATATGTGACAAGTGAGCAAGTACTGCATAAATTAGGTGCAACTTTCATGCAACAAAGCATACAAACATAGTTACACACATAATAAAACATATATGTATCCTTATTCAACCTCATACGCGGCAAGTGAATATCTATTGCATCATAGTTCAAAACCAGGTGCATCTTTCATTCAACGAAGTATACAAATACATTTCTACACATAATACAACCTACATGTATCATGATCAACCTCATACGCGACAAGTGAGCAACTACTGCATCACAGTACAAACCAAAGTGCATCATTCACACAACAATTCATACAAACACATTTTCACAATAAAGACAACTTATGCGTAGCCTATTTTAGCCTTATACACAACAAGTAAGCAACTGCTGCACCACAGTTTAAAACAAGGTGCATCAGTTATACAAACCACGTAGACAAAAACATTTCAACACATAATGCAACCTACGTGTAGCTTAATTCAACCATATACCCGACTACTAAACAATTACTGCAACACAGTTCATTATCTAGTGCATCAGTCATAAACATACATACCCAAAAACTTTTGAACATATCTGATAACCTACTGTATCAAATTGAAGTTAACTAACTTTAATTGACCAACAAAGCACCTGTTTATTAAATCATAATTAACAAAATGATGCGGTAAAAATTTATGGGTTCATTATAGTGGTTCGGCTACAAGGACTCTTTTTCTTTGCCCTACTCCACTCCCCGAGTATCCAACTCGAGAGTTTCCTTCACTAGTCAACAAGCTCCTTTCACCGGTGGAGAAAACCTTACACGTCGCTTTCACAAGATTACCGACACAAAGCTAGATGTCGAGTTCTTTTACAAGGGTACAACCACTCTCGTCACTCTATGTATTTTAAAGACTAAAAAACTAATCAATCACTACTGAATAAATACAATCAAATGGATGTATGAACAACAAGTGTTCACACAATGATAGGCAAACAAGTCTTACAACGTAACCTTGAAACTTGTAAGACTTTCAAATGAAGTTGTGATCTTCTTGCTACAAAAGAATCTCACAAAGATGAAATATGAATAAGTTAGATGTAAGAAATAAGAGTATATGGGCTAATGTATGATTGTAAGTTGTTGAGAAAAACTTGGATGCGGCTTGCTATTTATAGGCAATGTGCCAGCAATCCACGGATACCGCTGAACCCTTTTGAGGGTTCCATCCGTTGTCTGACTTGGTTCCACCAAGTCTGACAGAAAATCTCCAAGACATCTTTCCAAATCTAACCAAGAGATTTACCAAATCTCACTATGATACTTTGAGTAACAATCTAACCAAAATATATATAAGATCTACCAAAGTTAACTTTGAGATTCTAGAAATTTTTCAAAGATTTATACATGATGTATGTCATAGTATATTTCTATTTTTAGAAATATGAACATGTTATGTTTTGTGAAATGTATATGTAGCAAACATAATATTTAGCTTGAAATAAAGGTTTATAAATAAAAGACTTAAACTATATTTATGTTTTGCTAAAAATAAAGTTTACACTTTGTTGTTAACAAAATTTAGCAAAGATCGTAAAATATAAATAATATTTTTAGGCGATATTTGTATTAACATAATTGTTGAAGATGAACAATCACTAGTAGTTGATGATTAAGACTCATTATTTTTTGTTATGACGAACGCACAATCTTATAGGAAAGTAATAACAATTTGATAAGGTGAATACTTACTGCATCATAGTTTTATATCTACTGCATCACAATTAAAAAACTACTAAAAGAAATAAAACATAAATAAACATATGAAACTCATATATAATATCATACATAACTAATATCAGGCATAATACATTCCATTACTCACACAAACATTACTACTCATAATATAAGTAAAATATAAGCTTTTGGATATATATATTTCCCATAAACAAACACCTACTGCATCAGAAATTTAGAACAGGTGCATCACAATGTATGATTAGCAACTGATGTATCACAAAATTACTGCATTAGAATGTAAAACTAGTGCATGACAGTTATAAAGTCATATTAACGCATTATATCAAACACCTTGTATGTTGCTTTCCTAAACACCTTTTGTACAAATTGTTGTCTATATTTTGTTCCAGATCTTGAAGCAAACAAGATGTAGTTTGAATCAAACTAAATATCAAAATAAGATGTTAAAATCTTACTACCATTAGTTGATGATGGACTAACCGTTGATGTTGAACACTTATTATTCCTTGATGATGATCTTTATTCGCTGAAGAGAAAAACTCAATTGATATATCAAAATTGATTTAATTAGTTGCTTGTTGGAGAAGATGATGGTGAAGTGATAACGGTGGAGATCACGACGGTGGAGAATGGTAGATTAATAGTTATCAAGGTGGAGATGATCATTTGAAGAAAAGAGTAGTAATGAAAGTGATAAGTGTCTAAATACTCATCATTTTATACCAATCTGAACTGCCAAAACATCCAAAAACACTCAAATATGCATCATAATACTTAAAATATCTTAGAAGTGTGTTTTATATGTTTCAAATGCAAAATAAGTAAAAACAAATGAAAAACGTACAAAGTTTGCACAATTGACAGTTTCAGTCCCTCAAGTTTGAAAAATGTCAAAAATAGTCCTTAAGGTTTTAAAAATGGAAAAATATTAAAAGTAAACCTTGCACTATTCTTAAATGGCATAATTGGTCCTTATGATAACTTTTGGGAAATTACAACTTCAACCCTTCAATTTTCAGAAAATTACAGTTTGGTCCCTGGAGTTTGAGGAATTGGCATAAAATGTCCCTGGGTTTTAAAACTGGAAAAATTACATCTTTTGTCCTTGTGTTATGGTTTTATTGCAGGTTTAGTCCTTGGAAGTAGTTTGGGAAAATTACAAAATCAGTCCCTCAATTTTGTCCAAATTACAAAATTGGTCATTGTTTAATACTACATACCAACCGGGCCCTTTATTATTATAAACCCAAAACAAACCTAATCCAAATCCAAACACAAAACATAATCCAGCCCACCCATACCTTTCCTAGGCCCAAAACACCCTCAGCCCATACACACTTTTTAATAAAAATGGAGGCGTTGACCCCGTTTGACCCTCCCAATACCGCCAAACCAACTCCACTGTTCATCCTCCACCTCCACCCCTGCTTCACCCAATACCAGGGTGGTTTTCCACCTCCACCTCACTCTCCAGCTCATCCCCTACTCCCCCCTTACAACCTTTCCACCTCACACCTAAACCACAACCCACATAAATGCTTCCCCACTATTTTTTCACTCCAAACCATGCCTAAGCCTCTGTTTTCATCATACAGCCCCAGCTTGGCCTCCAAACCTCTTTTCCTTGTCCCTTGCCACCTCCACAAACTCCCAATATTCTTTAATTGCAGAACTTTGGCCCCAAGCAACGTGTAGGACTTTTGGCGCCAAAAGTGGTTTAAACGAATGAGATCACTTTCAGTCATCCAACGGCCAAATTCATTGATGAGATTTGCTCAGGAAGTGTCCCCCAACCCTAATATGAGCCTATAAAAGGAAGAAGATGCAAGGAGAAGACTATCTAGTTTTAATTGTAATTTTCTTATTTCGTACTTAGTAAATCTTAATTCTCAGTGTAATTCAAGCTTTCAGACTTTCAAGTTATCATTTTCAGTGTACTCTTAAGCTTTTAATATAATAAGAATCAAGTTTGGTTTGAATTTTCAGTTTATGCAATCTTAATTTCATCTCAAATTTCTTAGTTATCTGTATTGTTGTTATTATCATGACTCATGGACTCTTATGCTAATATAGGCTCCAAGAAAGCTTAATAAAGCTTTTAGAAACCATTAAAATACAGTTTAGGTATAAAAATCAAAAATTACAAAAAAGTCAAACAAATTCAAACTTGCAGGTTCTTGGTGATAAGCAATGGAGCAGGGTAAATCATGGATGGCCTTGGGTTAGTGATCTTGTGGAAGGTCTATAGGAGTGGATTTGAGGTCCTTGGTTCATTGGTTTAAGCAGGAAAGCATATTGTAAGTCCTTGAAATCACATATCTGTCTTTTACTGTAGCTTTGCTTAATCCTTTGCTTATTCGGTTTCTTTATGCTTATTTAGTCCTAAGTAGTGATAATATAACATAAAATCAGTACCTTGTTTGTTTGGAAACCTAGTTGTTTTAAAACCTCACATTAGGCAGTTAAATTAGTAGTCCTTGTAATCTTGTTCATTTGTTGTTAATCTCTGTATTTAAGTACTTATTCAAGGTTTATATATATCATAAAAAGTTGTTGTGAGTCTGTTTCATAAGCCTTAACACCCTTTAGCTTCATAAATCATAAAACAGTCACTTATAAGGTGTGTTTGGATTAGTGTAATCCTAGGAGTTTAAGTGCTCAATTGTTGTTGTTTCTGGTTTACATAAGTCACTTAGGGTAATATTAGCTCAGAACAACAAAAATATTCAAGTCCTATTTGATAAAAAGTCAAAATCACAAATCATTTGAGCTAATCACATGTCTGTGTTGGAATACAAGTAGCATAAGCCTAATTTTAGCTCACAAGTGTTAGTTCTAGCTTAAATTGGTCTTCATATAGCTTAAGTAACTTCAATCAATCAGTTAAGAAGGATCAAATCTCACAAAAGTCAAACTGAGTTCATATTTACAAAAAGTCAAAAGTAGTTTTGTTTCAGAAAAACCAAATTTAGGAGAATTTTTGTGATTTTTGTATTAGCTTTGAGACTTTGCCCTTTTCGGAAGTAAAAGTGTACCACCTAGTCTACAAAAGCCCATAGTCAGCTTATTTTTATGAATTTTCTATAAGCTTGTGCAAAAGCTTATTTAGACCTGCAGGGCAAGGTACTGCCCTGTACCAAGGTATTTGTGGTTTTAGTCAAAGTTTCAAACCCCCCCTCCAGGGTGCAAATCAAAACCTTAGGACTTGATTTTTAGCTTTTTGAAAAGCTCATCAATAGTACTTTTAAGATCAATCATAAAATTGGATCTCAGTTCACTGTAGCATAACTTATTTTGGTCCTCAAGTTTGCTGATTTCAAAACCTTATACTGAGTCATCAGTATAAGTGACCCAATTTCAATAGACCATAGATACTTCATTAGTGGGCCCCACCTTTGGCTTATTGGCTTTTTGGAAAGCCATACAACCCATTTTGATAAGTCAGTGCTTATTTTGCTATTTAGAGCTTATTTGATAGGGCTGCACACTTCATTAAGTTTAGCCATTGTCTGAGTCAATATTGAGTGGTCAGTGTTTGACCCCAACTTCCAAGCTTTACACAGCCCTCAATAGTAAGCTATAGGATTAGCTTATTGGCTTATTTTATAGCTGACTTGGTCAAATTTAAGGTTCAAGTTTCATTTTGAACTCCTTGTCACTTCCGTGGACCCCACAGAGGTCCAAAAGTTACCCATTTGGACTGTTTGGATTTCAGGTTTTGACAAATAGCTTATGTGCTTGTTTTAGCTTATTAAGTGTGCTTATTTGGTTCCCTTGTGCTTATATATGCTTTTTATTATTAGTATTGTGCTTGTTGTGATCTATGTGGCATAATAGTAGCTTATTCAAAACTTGACAAGTCCTACTAAGTTCCTCTATGCATCAGACCATCAGGCCATCACCACCACTTTGGTGATTGATTGTGGCCACCCCAGTGGGTCCCACACTCCATATTTGGGTTCTCCCAACCCCCTCCTACCAGGCTTCAAGAGTTGACCCTTTGTTTGACCTAGGGACCAGTGGACTCCACTTGATTTTGCCTCATAACTCTGTCCCATTTCTGTCTCAGAAACCAAGTATTGAATTGCTTATTGTGGTCTTGTGGCTTATTCTTATTGCTTATTTGGCTAAAACTTGCTCAAACATGTCCAAGTAACTTGTGTGTACCTGACTTAACCAATGTGGACCCCACATAACTCCATTTGAACTTATTTCTTTGTGTGGTCAAACTTAGTCAACTGTATAAGCTAATAAGCACCCACAGTGTTTATTCTTGGTTTCCAATTAGTTGTCTTTGTAAAAGTTTCATAATTTAAGTATTTTAATAGTTCTATAAAAGAAAAACCAGAAAAAGCCAAACTTAATTATAGTGATAGCTTCTATTTATTAGAAATTATCTATTTAATTTTCCTTTCAGCTTATTAATAAGCACTTTTCCATTTTTATAATTTTCTTAATTTCCTATTACCTTTAAGTATTTAAAATAAGTTTCTTAGATTTTTCCTAAACATTTTACTAATTATTAGAATTAAAAGTAGTTTAAATAATTAAATAGGTAATATTAGTAATTAATTAGTTTTCCTAAATTTTAATTAACAATAGTAGATTTTTATAATTTTCCTAGGTTTTATAAATCATTTAAGACTTTTAGAAAATAGATTTATAATTTTCATTGTTCATTTTCCAATTTTCTTATTTAATTTAATTAAATTAGATTTAAATTAATTAATAAGTAATTAATTAGTCAAATAGCCTAAATATAATTTTTAGTAACTTTTTATAATGTTTTAGGATTCCTGTGATGGTTAATTAGTTTTATAAATTTTTCCATAATTTTATAAGTCATTTAGGTATTAATAGTAATTTAAAATAGTTTAATTAGTTTAATTAAGATAAATAGTTTTTAATTAATAAAATACTCATAAAAAGACAAAAATATTTATTTTTATTTTTATACTTTCTTCAAGTTCATTCTAAGTTTTAGAAATTATTTTTGCAAGTTCTTAGTTTAATTTGTAGTATTTATCTTTTTTAGTTTCATTTAAATTAGGTTTAATTTACTTATTAAATAGTTTTAATTAATTAAATAGTAATTAAATATTAAAATAATCAATTTCATAATTTTATTTTCACTTTAAATTTTCTTTTGATTTTAAGTTCTAAAAAGTTTCACTTGTACCCCTGTAGTTTGTAATTTGTTAAAACCCACTTTTCTCTGTCTGTTATCTGATTTTATAATTTGTGCTTTTGTGATTATATCTGTATTTCTGTAATTATTTATATCATTTCATATTATCCAAGCAATCAGTAGTACAATCATTCCTCAATCATTTTGGTTACTGTCCTTAGTACCACTCATTCTCCTAATCGTTCAAAACACAATTTCAATCTCGTTGGGACTTAACGACCCGGGGATTTCCCTATATTTCCACGGTTAATATACCTTGCACTTTCTCCTAGGTGGGCCTATCAACTGCACCCGGTTGACTGGTTGGTTTAGGAGGAGTCAGAAAGAAAGTCGGAGAAGAAAAGAAATGACTGAAAGAATAGAAAAATAAGAGGAAAAAAGACTTTATATACCTTATAGTGTAAATGACAAAAATACCCTTTATAGTTATTAAAAAATGAAGGGATGGGAGGGGACACATGGCACAATATAGTGGCTTCCTAGCCTATTTATCAACCCCTTTTCGATATCATATATATATATATATATATATATATATATATATATATATATATATATATATATATATATATATATATATATATGAAGTGCATACATGAATTATCACTACCGGACGAATATCTGAGCAAAACGACGGTATATAAGAGCAAATAATTATACTTGTAAACTTGTGGTTTTTGTGTGATTTTACGGGTTCAATTTGTAGTAATTGCGAGAAAAAAAGTTTATCAGAAAATGAAAAATATAAAATTTTGAGTATTAAATAATATTTCAACTAGAGTTTTGTTAACCACAACCCATGGGGTTGTGTTTAAACATACCTTAATTAAAATTTTTGTATTAAATGAACACTAAACATTTCAAGTTTAAAATCACATTCTATGTTTAAAATGAAAAAATATGTATAATTATAGAATATACTAGTTAGTTTAATATAAATTTTTTAATTATGGTATCTTAAAACACAAACCCATGGGTTGTGGTTAACAAAACACTTTAAACTATTAAATTAATGATAGATATTGTTACCATTTTCAATCGTTCTCTATATATAGTATAGATGTAAGTTGATTATTTTAAAGCGTATTTTGAGGAATCAAATATATTTATTTTTAAGAAATTTTAAGTTTTCATAAATTGACAAATTTATTTTATAAACCATTAAACATCTAGTAGATTTTTAAAGATGTATACATAATTCTTCGCAAAGAAGATGTATGGTTTACGTTTTCTTTACTTTCTTAAAAGGGAATGTTGTATTGATAAAAGACATCATTGGATAATAATAATTTAAAAGAATCTTGAGATGAGTGGGATGCCAACATGGCAAAGTTGAAGTTGAGAGGTCACTGTTTCCACGTAGGACAAAGATGACAGCTGGTAGAGTAGCTGGACATGAAGAAATTATTGGGAGTACTAGTACTCGTGTTACATAGCCCAGCCCCAGCCTGTCATAGATATAGGCCTTTGTAAGAATGGCAGCATGTCACATGTCCCTTTTTTCAGATGTTTTCAAAATTAATTACACGCCACTATTGACACGCATCATGGGGTTTTATAGTCTCGTTAATTATAATCAAGGCGGTTTAGTGGTTAGACATTATATAAAACATTGTGATTAAATCTCATTAGATAAACTTTTAAAGATAATGAAAGAAGAAGTTTAGAAGCGGTCACGAAAGTACCTTTGTTAAGCCACACACAACTAAGTGAATAGCTTGCTCGCTTCCCCGAATAACCTAAACGTCCAATTCTACAATATATTTCTAACATACTTATTAAGAAACCCAAACAAAAAGAAACAGCCATAAAGATGGACACTCCCACCACGATCTCCGTTCGCCAACACCGACCACAAGACCACCGCTATGGTGACAGCGTTGCAATGGCAGCGCAGAGCATTGTAAATGAGCCACAGCGAATGGTCTAATAATGTATGATACTTCGATTTTTGTTATTAAAAGTACATATATTTATTTGCGCAAACGGCAGCGACGATAAGCATGCGGCAAGGATATAAAATAGTACATGCGTCATCTGAGATGTTTGAAAAAGCTAATAAAAGAATTTGTTCCTTAGCAAATATAAATAAAAGGATACATTATACATCTCACATACCACTAATGTCTATTGTAAAGTTACATTTGTGGTCCAAGCTAACCAAATATAAAAAAAACAACAGCTAAATTGTAGTTGACTTTTGCTAAAAATGGTGCACAGTTGACTTTGCCTAAAACTTATGTTAAAAAGACGAATTCATGTTAGAAACATATTTATAATCTCACATCTTATAATTGCTACAAATGGTGATAAGTTGCTAAACGATACGTGAAATTGCTTTATGATTTTTATGTGAAATCAGCTTGCCTCGTACAAAGGACATAGAATGCTACAAGTTGCAACCATCGAAACTCCAATTTTTGTATTTTTGTAAAGGTTTGTGAGCTTTAATTAAAAAAACTCGACTTAAATATTTTCATTTCTTACAAAAGAATGTTTTATCAAGTTACAATTTTTTATTTTATTTTTTTACTCTGATATAGATCGTGCCACAAGACCATATTAAGGAGCAAGCATAGTCCCGCCGAACTGCTGTAGTAGCAAGAACCCGTCCTGAGCACTAGTTGATCTTCGGTTTAGTGCTCGGGACTTCAAATGTATCATTTTAGGTTTATTGTTTGATTTGTTTCACACCGGTCTATATACCTGGATAAACCCCCGGTACCGAGTAAGACTTAGACCAACATCAATATCGATCGAAGGACACTCAGTTCGGATTATTATCTCTTGCCAAAATTGGTTCCTGTTTCTTGCCATCAACACCGAGCTGACATGTTCCAAAATGCACACAATATGATTGACATAAGATTGTTTTTATAAACAATCTTGACATATAGATAAGCAAATACTAGTTTTTATCATTGGATATTTTGTTCTTGATACATGTGCATATTCTTACAAACATCTCCAGTGTACCCGAATTTCTATATATATTGGGCACATGTTACATACATTATCCTCGCAATATCACCTATTTATAAGCAACTAGCTCAAACTTCAACCAATCAAAGAATTACCAATTGACCATGTTCATGTAACAACACCACTTTCATCATAAATTAATCAAATTATCTTATGTATTATCAATAAGTGATTACCAAGCAGGGACGGAATCTGGGGTTTTCACGGGCTGCCGGAACACTAATGGATTTTTCCGATTATTTCTGAAAAAAAAACATCAATTTTTTTTTCTTCGTATATATCCAAATATGCATTAAAAATATTAGTATACGTTATGCATTCAATATTTACATTTTAAGTATATATGAAATTAATCATGAAAATAAGGTGATATATGAAATTAATTCATTTTATAATTACATCTTAAATGCACTCGATAAATCGAAATGTGTTTCTAGTATTATTTTGTTAGTGTACTAATCTTTGTTCGGTCCCTGTTACCATGTACATAAAAGTAGTTTTAGTAAGTATAGCTTATGAACTTGCAAAGTATTATTTTCATTATATCCATTGTTAAACAACCATAATGGCAAAGCTTTTATGATTCACCAATTTGAGAACCACCAATTGATTGAAACTATAAATAAAAGTCACCAATAAGATTCAAAAAGCTTAAACTAAAATAGCACAACCCAAGTACCCAACCCACCCCCACCACTCTGCACCTATATAAAAAACTGTGACACATATTTAAAACTTAGCAAACATTTCTCATTCACGCCTCTCCTTAAATTCTCTCTTGTCCGCTAAAACATCATGAAAAACACAACTAGTGTAATGACACAGTTTTAAAACTCTACATACAAAACCAACTACAGAGTTTTTTTTTTTTGCCAACTTTTTTGTTGATCTTGCAATGGCAATTTCAAAGAGTGTAAACAACAAGAAGCAACATCATCAATGTTACATATCAATACCATCAGAAATCATAAACTCTTTATCATCAAACTCACTTCAATCTCTTCTTCTTTCACCTAAGAAACAAACAAAGAATGTAACTTGTTCAAGGTCATCAAAGTACCTTAAGAACCCGAAAACATGGTTTTTAGTCCTTTTTTTATTTGGGTTTGTTTTCATGATGAAGATGTGGTATAATTTTGACCCATTTGCACCAAACCACCCATGTGTGAGTGTGGTCACCCCTCAAAAGGAAACCTTAGCCTTAATCCCACATGGGGTTTCAAAAACTTTGCTAAATGTCCAAGAAAATGTTGCGAAAAGTGTTTCGAAAAATGATGATGAAGAAATGAATCGTTTTTGGAAGCAGCCTGATGGGCTTGGATATAGGCCTTGTTTGGAGTTTAGTAATGAGTATAAGAAAACAAGTGTTGGGATGTTAAAAGATAGAACAAAGTATTTGGTGGTAGTGGTTTCTGGTGGTATGAATCAACAAAGGAATCAAATAGTGGATGCTGTTGTTATTGCTAGAATACTTGGTGCTGCTCTTGTTGTCCCTATTTTGCAAGTTAATGTTATTTGGGGAGATGAAAGGTATTGTTTTCTAATATATTTAATTTAGTTATTGTTAGTACATTTGTTTTGTTACCATATTTGAAGTTATGATGCAATCTTGATATAGTGTTGGATGTTAAAAGTAGTTTTTTTTTTTTTTTTTTTTTTTTTTTTTTTTTTTTTTTTTTTTTTCAAGTTCATAAAAGCTCAATCTTTTGAGATAATGACTAGATTGTTCTCACATGGGGTTTGGGAGTTTAATCTTTTATATATCATTTTAGTAAATTTGTTTCGGTAGCTTTTTGATAATTTATCAAAAAGCTACGGGAAACGACCATCGGAATTTTAGTCCAATAGGTGGAGCACTTGTGCACGAGTCGGTAGACCCGGGTTCAAGTCCCACTCTTGTCCTAAAGTTCTCACTGGGGACAGGTGCTCATTGCTTGGGATCGGGTCCTCGGGGAGGGTCCAGTTGTCATCCTTAGGGTGCATGGGACCAAGGTGATCCCACCATTCTTCACTCTTTTTGGAGAAAAAGCTACAGGAAACGGATGTTGTTTTTTTCACTGTAAAGTTACACAAATGTTGTCTTTTGAGTTAATTACAAGATTACTCACACATGGTGTTTTTTTTTTTTTTTTTTTTTTTTTTTTTCCTCTCAATTATCTTTTATTTGGATTTCTAGTAAATTTGTGAACTTAATATAATCTTTGCATTGTTTATGCAGTGAATTTTCTGATATATTTGATGTGGAACACTTCAAAGAAGCTTTAGCAGATGATGTTAGAATAATATCATCATTACCGTCTAACCATTTGATGTCAAGACCAGTGGAAGAGAAACACACCCCCCTTCATGTTTCCCCTAATTGGATTCGGGCGCGTTATCTCAGAAGGGTAACCACTTCCTAAGATTTGAACTTTAGCCAAAATACAATGTTTACCGAGTCAAGTAACTAACACTAAAAATTCCAAGATTCGAACTTTAGCCGAAAAACATTGTTTTACCAAGTCAAGTAGTTAACATTTATGATTCCAAGACTCGATTTTTAGCCAAAAAGCATCGAACTTTGTTACAGTTAGTCATCTATGAGCCGTCTGTTGACTTGGCAATAATGGTTTTTTGTTTGTTTATACAGATGAGAAGAGAAGGCGTTTTGTTGTTACGTGGTTTAGACTCGAGGCTCTCCAAGGATCTTCCTTCTGACCTCCAAAAGCTTCGATGCAAGGTATAATCAGTGGACCTCATCTTTGTTTACTAAATTTAATGTGTCACAAGCTCGTTAAATATCAAGGGAATGATTTCTCAATCATCAAACCATGAGGGTGTAATGTAATTTCACATAACGTGGAAAGTGTTATTTTGTACTAGTATTAGCATAACATTTGTTTTTAACTTGTTTAGGTTGCATTTCATGCATTGCGGTTTGCACCACCTATTCGTGAACTAGGTGAAAAACTCACAGAGAGAATGAGAAGCAAAGGGCCTTATCTTGCTCTTCATCTTAGAATGGAGAAAGATGTCTGGGTGAGAACAGGCTGTCTTCCGGGCTTGAGCCCGGAGTATGATGAGATTATCAACAATGAGAGAAAAAGTCGGCCCGAGCTCTTAACTTCAAGATCAAACATGACTTACCATGACCGAAAACTTGCTGGTCTTTGCCCATTAACTGCCTTGGAGGTCACAAGGTAAGCTTTTGTGAATGCTTATACTACGTATATGTAAATGTGGCAAAATGGGTGGGTTAGTTGGGTAATGGGTCAAAACATGTTCAAGTTTAGGTTAGTTTGACCCAAAAACACCTTTTTCATCTCATAATTTTAGAGTATATAATGAATAACCTTGATTATGATCTCAGCAATGTATAGATAATAATATAAAAATTTTAATAAAGTTATTTAGTTTCTGAATAAAAATAGACCTTCAGCGACTCTCGACCAGTTTGACCCAATTGACTTGTTTCATTAGCTATTTTTCAATTTGACATTGGAAACATAAAAAAAACCTGAATCAGCTTATACTATCCATTCGTATCCCTAATCCTTACTTGTGATTTGGCTTATATACAGGCTCTTGAAAGCTCTTGAAGTGCCTAAAAATGGACTGATCTTTTGGGCAGGCGGGAACCCATTAGGGGGTTTAGAAGCATTGTCACCATTAGTGACAGAATTTCCTAACTTCTACAACAAAGAAGACCTTGCGTTACCTGGAGAGCTAGAACCATTTTCAAAGAAAGCATCAATCATGGCCGCCATTGACTACATTGTGTCTGAAAACAGCGATGTGTTCATGGCGTCTCATGGTGGGAACATGAATCACGCGATCCAAGGGCACAGGGCGTATGCAGGACATAAAAAGACTATCACACCCAACAAACGACAAATGATTTCACATTTTTTAAACAATTCTTTACAAGAAAAGGAGTTTAACAAGATCATACTGGATTTGCATAGGGATTCTATGGGACAGCCGGAAGTTAGAACTAGCAAATCAGGACGTGATGTTACAAAGTTTCCTATCCCCGAGTGTATGCGCAATGATACTTCTTACTGAAAAAACATGCTCCGTGCAACAGAATTCAATAAAACTAAACCTCCGTTTTGAGCTATGACCGATGGCAGGCAGTTTTGTGAAGACAATTGCGAATGGTACAGCTTCTACTTTTGATTCTTGACGTTGAGGAGACACAAATTCTTGGATTTCGACATATTCATTGTTTCATTAATAATACACATGTATACTAGGTCAGTAAAATTAATGTAATTATGTAAATAAATTATACGGTAATATTATATATACAGAGAGAAATGAGTACATTAGTCTCCCCTTTTGACATACTTCTTATTTTTAATTTTACATTAGTTGTTCTAACATAGTGGAGAGCACTTTGCAATGTATTATGATTCTTTGACAAAAATAAGTATTAAAGTTTCAACAAAGTTGAAGTATATAATATATTTAAGAGTTGGATGAAGATCCTACTATCAACATCTCAACTACTTCATTACAATAAAATTATAAGAGTATTAATGAGTTTAAGAATAAGATTCTCTATATCCTCTTCCTTTTAATCAATACTTGATAGAAATTAATATGATTTAGTAGACAGAAAGCTTAGGACTACAGTAGTTTGGTCCCATTGATCCAGATATCGTTCTCATCCTTCTGGTTCTGGTTGTAGGAACCTGGGTGGTAGGTAAGGTCAGTTTGGTCCAAAGCCAGGTAGGCATAAAAGCATCAAACCTGGCACAATCGGTCCCAGAATGTGCACTTTATATATCATTCCCTAATGTATATGCATGGTTAGGTGAAACAAGTTACCGGTTTGGACTAGTCATATGTGGCCCAGTCGATTTGAGAGGAAAACAAAACCATGATACTTGGTTTCGTCAAGGGGTTAAGACTTGAGAGGTTGGACCGGTCCTGCCAATAATAAAGAGTAATAATTTAATTCACATTGTGTATGTTTAATGTAACAATTATTAAGAGTTATTGGCTGGCCTAGCGAAGTAGACGGGTTGCCTGAGAATTTGGTCCCAAATCGGCCGAACCAGGCTGTGGACACCAGTAGAAGTTGCAAGTAAACACTTGGGCTCCCCACTCTCTAGCAAAATGGAGATGTTTATAAATTATAAACAAATTAGCTAAAGGTACAGAGTATATTCTTTCAACAATTCTAAAGTGCATAAGAAATAAGATGAAGAAAAATTTAAACGTTTCGGTCTTTCGGAGTTTAAGAGTCGGCAAAAGCTTGTTAAACCACCTACATTATTGTTTAAAAACAAAATCATCATTTCAGTAAGAGTTGATAGGAAAAATAGACATGTTACTAGAAGGTAAATCCAACCCAATATTTGCACTAGATATTAATTCATTTTAAGCATTACAAACCTATCTCACTCACAAAATATTACACCCATTACAGCAAAATAGGCTAAAACAAGTCTACAACCTTGGAAACAAATCAAAAGATGTAACCAAAATCCAAATATACCACCAGTCAATCATAAATCCAAATTTCTCCAATTTTTCCATTTCGCCAAGTAACCAAGAGACTTTCAATCCACCAGTATTCACATCGCACATTTTGCAGAGGCCATACATGTAGAAATTCTTATGAATTTCTTTTAACTAGTTTATTTAGTTACATTAAGTGAAATTTGAAAGTTCATCAATTATCCTTAATCTTCATCAAGAAATTTCAGTTATTTAGACATAATTTAAGAACACATTCTGCAACTGCAAAATTGTACAAAAGAACAGTTTCAAATGTAGTGTGTTTACTATCGTTATCAGAAAGAGAAAACCATGTAACACGGTGCTACTTATTAGTTCAACAACTGTTGTGTGCATAATTATTAGTCGATTGGATTTTCCTTCAATTTATCGGACCCTATCATAACGCAAACTTCAGAGCGATTTGTTCATTCATATTTATAGTCAGTTACTATAGATCTCCTACCCTTCACCAAAATTTTCAAAAAAGTATCTTTCACAAATTTGAGTTAGCTCCACTCTTTCTCCATTGTTTCTACCATCTAAATAATTTATAAGAAACATCATACATGAACGTAACCTATGATATAGGATATGTCATATGTAAATTAGTTTTACAAAGGGTATCACTACTTCACCAGTGTTATCAAAGTTGTAGGAAATGGGCAACAACACCAGCTCATTTGAGTCATTTGATGACCCAAGATAGCTGGTCTAGGGGTAAAGGACAAGGCTGAGATAGCCATACAACAAACATCAAACATTGAAGCGTATCAATCGTCGTATAATGGACATCAATAACGTTTGTCGTATAATTCAAACCTAACAAATAAGCATCTAACATCATCCAAACAATACAAAACAACACTGCTAAACAAAATTAGAAGTATTCCAATTTTGTTTATATGTGAATGAATATGAGTTAGTGTTTTGGTAATGTTACGCTACTTTGCTGCTAGGTCAGAATTAAAGACGGCAGATATACTTCAATGTTAAATATCTCTAGTATTTCAAGCCTTGTTTTTTACCCCCCTTCCCCCCAGAAAGTTTCTACATTGAATTGTTTGATGAGCTCAAGACCAAACCACCCGGAAAAAAACTATATATGGTAAGGATAGCGAATAAACCACTCTTTCCCAAATATACAGAAGGATAGAAGGTAGAGCGATTACTTCACTACTGTATTTTCAAGTTCCGAGGGAAGGCTTGAGCATGGTTCAAAAAAGATTATCTTTGAACATGGCCATAAGTCCATAACTACAAAATGATTTAAGTTAGAAAATCAATTTTTAAAGTCATACACTAGAATTCCACATAACTTACAATTAGTTCGGAAACGAAATAAAATCTCATAACGAAGCTTAAGTTTAACATAAGCCAAGTTTCAAACAATATTCTTCACTAAAAAGGTATCATAAAGCTTATACTAAGATCTATGTTTGGTTCAAAACAAAAGGATTTAAACTCGGTAGCAAAAATAATTCAACCCAAACCCGACCCGATAAATATATCGGGTTATTGGGTTCGGGTCACACAACCCGATAATATTTTTTAACCCGATTCAACCTGACCCGATAAGCCTTATCGGGTTCGGGTTCGGGTCAACCCGACCCTACTGACACCCCTATACACATCAAGCCTACCCCCTTCACTGGCTAAACTAAGCAACAGAAACTTACAAAAACTTATTAATAGTACTTATATATAGAAATGCTAATGGGCTAGGGTTTTTAAGGGCCATCTTGGGCTTAGTTTTACTTTATATTGAGCCGGGGAGGTGTACATGCCACTTTTGATAAATTTGACCAACTCCATCGAAGCTAGTAGAGTAGTAGGTAAGACATAGACAGTTACACCCATAATGAAGGTAAGACATAGACAGTTAAACACTTAAACCCCTATTCGAGGATAAAATGACTGCTTTCAGACATTTTCTTCTCTCTTTTGGCTCTTTTGACGTATACTAATTACTTTTGATTCTGGTTGTGGTCGTAGTTTAGAAATTCCCAAAACGAAACCAAGTTATTTTACTCGAGTGAACTTCCGATCCTCGCACATTAGCAAAACGGTTTTAACTTTGTAAATTTTGGTTTTCGTTTCTTTTTTGCAAGTCCAATGCTCATAAGTTGAGATAGAAAGTGTGAAACTAGTCAAACAGTTCAAAGTTGCCAGTAATGCACTGGTGTTCTACATCTTATTTATTCATTTCAACCCATTACACATCCCGTCTCAACGACCAATTGTGGCACCCATTACAACAAATACCCTATATCCTTCAAACAATCAAGTATGACCTAAGCAATCTGAAACACCAATTGGATGTTCATGAACTCAGAAAACAAATTTTAACTTGAAAAAAAATGTAAAACGTTGGCTCTTACAATCTTTCTTCGGAAACTCCAACTCACAAAACTGGTTTCCGTTAACAGCTCAAAAGCGTAATCAACCATCATTGCCCAATCTCTATTTTTCAACTTCTGACACTTTCTATGAAGGAAATTCAGCAGTCCGTTGTCCTCATAAACCCAAGTTCCGCCATTTTCTTGATGTTGAAACAGTGGAGAGGTCTCATACATGCGGGATTAGGCATTCAGTCTCTTGGGAACAATGTTGTGGCCATAATGGTGAAAGAGCCACAACTTTTCCTATAAATATAAGAGTTGGTGATACAAATTCTTCTGATGTGATTTTATCAGCAAGATCCTTCAACTCTGCCAATACCTGCATGATTTTGCAGTAATTTATTAATAACTATAACCTAAAAGCAGTAGAATAGGAAGGTTGAATTATAGGTCAAAATGGGTAATTCTGGTAGAGGTTGAACGAGCTCAAGTTAACCAAAAAACATCGTGCAAAATCTTTATAGAAAATTAGTGAGTGCGAGTCATATATGATTTTACTAAGATTATGGGTTACAAAAAGATCCAAATGGGACAGGAAACCATCTTTTAAAGACCCAATGGGACAGATGAGTAGCATGTCGGTACTTTATGCAACAATAACCTTACTCATTTAACCTGTTAGAAATATAGCATAACTCGAATCCACCCGTTGAAAAGCAAATTCGTTAAAATTACCACTTCTGCTTATGACCCATTGTGACTAAATTAACATATTTATGGTGGATAGATATGCTTACAATGCGTTGCTGTGGTGTGGTCCCTCGCTCAACTGCAGCTGCTGGTGTGTCAGGTGGCAAACCATGTTGGATCAATTTTGATACAAGCGCAGGAAGAGTAGACAATCCCATGTAAACAACCAATGTTGAATCAGGATCGGCTGCGTTTTCTGCTACAAAAAGCGGATCAGCTCCTCCTTTTCTGGAGTGGCCAGTTAGAAATCGGACACTGTTTGCTACTCCCCTGTGTGTCAATGGAACACCCAATTCTGCTGCTATTCCAGAGGCAGCAGTTATACCTATAACAAAAGAAGTTAATGACTAATACTGAAATGTCTAGTTAACTAGTATGCTCTTCACTTAAAACCACTGATTATTTACTTCTTGCTATAATATGTTGAAAGTATGTTAAATGGTTGGTGAAAAATTTCTGACCATTTCGTGATGCACAAGATATACTAAAAAGTATCATTTGACTTTAATGGTCAACCTTGCATTTATTAAACACGAGGAAGAATAAAAGCACAATTTTAGGAATGTATTAACTAATGCAGCATTTAGTAATTAGCTTAATGCCAATATACCCTTTGAACAAGTGTCTTGTGATATGGGAGTAAAAGCCTATTAAATTGGTTAAGAGACTGGTTAATAATTATACTAATCCTTTATACATATTTGTTTATCTAATATTATTAACTCATAGTCAAAGTAACTTAATAATTAGTTCCAAACACCCACATAAGTCCATAATGGCAAAACAAATATTGAATTGGACATGGTTAACTTCACAGTGATTACCTATGTGAAATAGATACCCTACAAACAAGAGAAAAAATGGCACTGAAAATGTCTTGCATGTGTCACCAAACACGTTCAAGACCAAAAACAACCGTGTACACTAGATGCAAAGAAATGTATAGTTAGAACTATAAGTATACGAAACCCTGATTGTTAAGACCTCGAAATACTATGTTCAAAATTTGATATGGTTTGTCTGAAGTTATTTCGAGTCACTAAAAGATACTGCAAGAGCTCTCCATTTTGAGTTAAAATTTAAACTTAGGAAAAGCAAGTCACGGAGAAATTCTTTAAACCCAGATCATTACAATTGCAATATGGGGGAATAGGGTAAGGTTTTTTCATAAATGTGTTTTCATTATATTACCCTAACACTTGTTTTGTCATCTAAATGATGTGGTTTGAAGAGAATTCTCGAAAACTTGTTTTTCTCTAGGTCTTTTCAGAGCAAAAATGATGGCGATGATGGTTAAGTCGGGCCAACCCGACCCGAGCTGTTTTGGACCCAGCCAATTCAGCTAGGATATCTAGTTGTTTTTATTTTATTCCAGTCATTATCTTTGTTTAACAATTTCAAAAGATGTGGTATTTATCTTTAGGAGTTTTGACTTTATCTTTAGGAAGTTTGTTAGCTATTATTTAGGATTTTCTTTTGGTTTATATTCCGTATCCTGGCTGTGGACTAACGGGCAGTCAAGTTTAATATATTACAGAAAACCTTTTGGGTTCAAGTTTAGTCTTTGATCATCCTTAGTATTTGAGCCATTTTGATTGCTAAGAAAAACTGCATCAGTTGGTATCAGAGCTTAGGTTAATTCAAATGGCTCTGCGTGATGAGAACTACCTTTTTACTCGCCGAATCGCCGACCGAGGCAGCGATAAAAACGTGTTCGATTCGCAAGATCGCACGATCCGGGAAACTGACCCAAAGGATATCATCTGGGATGAGATCGATGGGAAAGAGGAGTATCCTGAAGAAGGCGATGGTTACAAGTTTCAGGAAACCGGCCTAGAGTTTTTCATCCAGGATGAGAACTATGGGAAGGAGGAGTATCCTGGGAGTTGTAGCACCCTATATTCATCACATCCTTGTTTCGATTGTTATGGAGACAAAGAGGTGAGTAACGAAGATTATTGGTGGGTTACACGAGCCTTGAACGTGGTTGTTGTTCAAGAGGGGGGTACCGTTCAAGAGGAGATTACCGGAGGCAGTCTCGAGGGTGCGAAGGTATCCATTGGTACTTTGAATGATTTTGTGATGGTTGAAAAGACCAAGATCGGTGGTGTTAATGATCTAGTTCCATTGGTTGCAAATGGTGATATGGGGGCTTCCGGTAGGACGCCGGTGGTTAAGATCTGTGATCGGGTGGCTAAATCGACGAATAAAGAGGGTTGCATGAATATACATAACGGTGTTGGGTCAAAGAATTTGAATGATTTAGTTGGTGGGCTACAAATGGGTGAATTGGTTTCGGGAGAAGAACATAGTGGTCCAAATACGATTCGGGGTGATGTTCCCTACGACCCGGGTGGCTGTGGTTCGGATTTGTGTTCCCAAGCTTGCGAAAACTCGAGGACGAGTTTTTTTTTCGAAGAGGGGGAGAATGATGGCGATGATGGTTAAGTCGGGCCAACCCGACCCGAGCTGTTTTGGACCCAGCCAATTCAGCTAGGATATCTAGTTGTTTTTATTTTATTCCAGTCATTATCTTTGTTTAACAATTTCAAAAGATGTGGTATTTATCTTTAGGAGTTTTGACTTTATCTTTAGGAAGTTTGTTAGCTATTATTTAGGATTTTCTTTTGGTTTATATTCCGTATCCTGGCTGTGGACTAACGGGCAGTCAAGTTTAATATATTACAGAAAACCTTTTGGGTTCAAGTTTAGTCTTTGATCATCCTTAGTATTTGAGCCATTTTGATTGCTAAGAAAAACTGCATCAGTTAATGATGGCGATGATGGTTAAGTCGGGCCAACCCGACCCGAGCTGTTTTGGACCCAGCCAATTCAGCTAGGATATCTAGTTGTTTTTATTTTATTCCAGTCATTATCTTTGTTTAACAATTTCAAAAGATGTGGTATTTATCTTTAGGAGTTTTGACTTTATCTTTAGGAAGTTTGTTAGCTATTATTTAGGATTTTCTTTTGGTTTATATTCCGTATCCTGGCTGTGGACTAACGGGCAGTCAAGTTTAATATATTACAGAAAACCTTTTGGGTTCAAGTTTAGTCTTTGATCATCCTTAGTATTTGAGCCATTTTGATTGCTAAGAAAAACTGCATCAGTTGGTATCAAGAGCTTAGGTTAATTCAAATGGCTCTGCGTGATGAGAACTACCTTTTTACTCGCCGAATCGCCGACCGAGGCAGCGATAAAAACGTGTTCGATTCGCAAGATCGCACGATCCGGGAAACTGACCCAAAGGATATCATCTGGGATGAGATCGATGGGAAAGAGGAGTATCCTGAAGAAGGCGATGGTTACAAGTTTCAGGAAACCGGCCTAGAGTTTTTCATCCAGGATGAGAACTATGGGAAGGAGGAGTATCCTGGGAGTTGTAGCACCCTATATTCATCACATCCTTGTTTCGATTGTTATGGAGACAAAGAGGTGAGTAACGAAGATTATTGGTGGGTTACACGAGCCTTGAACGTGGTTGTTGTTCAAGAGGGGGGTACCGTTCAAGAGGAGATTACCGGAGGCAGTCTCGAGGGTGCGAAGGTATCCATTGGTACTTTGAATGATTTTGTGATGGTTGAAAAGACCAAGATCGGTGGTGTTAATGATCTAGTTCCATTGGTTGCAAATGGTGATATGGGGGCTTCCGGTAGGACGCCGGTGGTTAAGATCTGTGATCGGGTGGCTAAATCGACGAATAAAGAGGGTTGCATGAATATACATAACGGTGTTGGGTCAAAGAATTTGAATGATTTAGTTGGTGGGCTACAAATGGGTGAATTGGTTTCGGGAGAAGAACATAGTGGTCCAAATACGATTCGGGGTGATGTTCCCTACGACCCGGGTGGCTGTGGTTCGGATTTGTGTTCCCAAGCTTGCGAAAACTCGAGGACGAGTTTTTTTTTCGAAGAGGGGGAGAATGATGGCGATGATGGTTAAGTCGGGCCAACCCGACCCGAGCTGTTTTGGACCCAGCCAATTCAGCTAGGATATCTAGTTGTTTTTATTTTATTCCAGTCATTATCTTTGTTTAACAATTTCAAAAGATGTGGTATTTATCTTTAGGAGTTTTGACTTTATCTTTAGGAAGTTTGTTAGCTATTATTTAGGATTTTCTTTTGGTTTATATTCCGTATCCTGGCTGTGGACTAACGGGCAGTCAAGTTTAATATATTACAGAAAACCTTTTGGGTTCAAGTTTAGTCTTTGATCATCCTTAGTATTTGAGCCATTTTGATTGCTAAGAAAAACTGCATCAAAAAAGTTCTTGCATTATCTCTGATTGACACAAAAAAGGCCACAAACGAACTCCATCAAATATTAAAGCTAGTTATCGTGATCATAATAATCGTGGTTGCACTTATTATACTTAAAGCTCCAACTAGAATTCTTTGGTATCCTATTGTCCAGTTGTTATCTATCATGCCATTATATTCCGTGAAAAAATCAAAATGACTATTAAGGCCATTATATTCTTGGTTGTAGTACATCCATTTGTTATAGGTGGTCATTTTAAGCATACTAGGTTCGTTCAATATAACAATATCTATTTTGCAGTTATGCATAACGGGGGTTTTGGATCTGAATTTTAGACTTCCAGTCACAATAAGCCGTGTTTTCGATTATTTGTCAAATAATCAATTGTTTCACATCTCTTACAATATAATTTTCTAAGACCAAAATACAATACATTATTTACCACTTATTTGCTTTTGACTTTTTTAGCCCGATATGCGTATATTTATATTATTACTTGTACTTATAATGTAAAAATGTAGACTCCATTAATGTAACAATATTCAAATTTATGTTGAATTAAAAGTCATATGTTTGGCATTTAAAGTCAAAAAATGCTCTAATGAATTACCTGGAATAACTTTCACTTGAATGCCTTTTTGTTGGAGAAAATCCATTTCTTCTCCACCTCTTCCAAACACCTAGAAAATACCAAAATCCATTCAGCAATTAGCAACCAGTCCAAATTGCAATATAGATTTCTAAGCACTAATTGTTTTCCGCTAACTCACCAGTGGATCCCCTCCTTTAAGCCTTACAACATTCGCCCCAACTTCAGCAAAACTCAAAAGCAACTCATGAATCTCCTCCTGCATTATTAGAAAATACTGATTAGCAACCAAAAACCATAAAACATAGTGAAATCATCAATAAAAACTGTAACTTTAGCAACCAACAAACCTAATTTCATATAAATTTTTAAGATTCTAAAACTACATCATAAAAACGTCTAGTACTCTTCAAGAAAAACTGTAGATTTAGCAACCAAACATCCTACTTTCACAAAGTTCCATAATCCTAAAACCCCATTACAGTGTTTTAAACAATCATAGTAATTAACATTAAAACATCCTAGTATTCATCAACAGAAAACTGCAATGTTAGCAACCAACCAACCTTAATTTCACAGATTTCCAAACCCCATTACAGAAAATGAAATTCATCAATACCACTGCAACTTTCGCAACCAAAAACCATATTTCACAAACTTTCCAAGACACTCTAACCCCATTTTAATTTACTTTTCCACAATCAACAAAACATCATCAAAAATTACAAATTCAGTAACCCATTTCACAAATTTCAAAACTTATAATGCTCATCACAAAAATGCCAAATTAATCAAAATGAACAAAAAAAGTTTATATAATAAAAGAAAGCACAAACCTGAGTTCTACTATGATAACCAGCAGTTTTCCCAACATAAAGCAACTTAGCATCAGGCCCCACCAAATCCAAAACATCATTAGAAACCAATCTATCATACAAAACCAAATCAGCTTTCTTAATCACTTTCAATGCTTTCAAAGTCAACAAATCCGGGTCACCCGGACCCGTACCCACCAAATAAACATTCCCATTATAAAACAACCCTTCATTATTTTCCAATCTTTTCTCCTTCAACACTTTTAACAGATTCTTTAACTCTGGTAACTGTATAGCTATCTCATAGTCCCTTGTAGTAAAATTGCTGTTTTGTGACTTTTGGTCATATGGGTTTTCTTGTTCAAGCTGAGATTTGAATACCCATTTGTCTCTTTGGTATCTTTCTTTTGAATGTTTTTCTGTAAATGGTGATGAAGATGATGATGAGCAAGTGCAGGGGGTGATTGGGAGTTTTGTGAAGTTGAGGGTGTGTTTTGTAAATATATGGGGTGTTGTGAAATGGGTTAGTGGTGATGATGTTTGTGTTTGTGTTGGGGGGAGTTTAGTTATGAGAGACATTTTTGTTGTTGAGGATGAAAGTACAGATTTTGGTTACATGTTTGTGTGTGTTTTTTGTGTGTGATTTTAAGGTGGGAGAGTTTGAGCTTTTGAGAAAGATGAGAAGACAAAAGTGAAATTGGTTTTGGATGGAGTAGCTTTTGAGAGTGTTTGAAAGGCGGCTGTGTTGTGTGTTTCTTTGATGAAGGGGTATTGTTATGTTATTTGTGTGTGGTGGGGTATAGGACAAGAGTTGTAAGATTTTGGTCAATCATTGTATTTGGACTCAATTATGGGATGAGTGAAAAATGATGTCTAGTAAATTTGCTCAGGAGCTATGCAAATTTGTTTTGGCTGTTTTGAAAGTGGAAATCATTGTTTTAAAACCCGGGTTGACTTAGTCGGTTCAATAAGTTGAATCGAAAATCAGTGATAAAATCGGTCCGCTACTAACCGGGTTTTTAAGGATTAGATATCTGGATTGAACTGTCGGGTTTCACTTGCTCGGGTTGAACCGGAACCGGCCGGGTTCATTTCTTTATTTATCGAAAGAAAAAAAAAAATTACCTAAACCAAACATATTGTTTCTATTTTTTTTTTATTTTTTTTTTTAATTTAATGTAATATGTGTATGTCACCCTTGAAGAACAGCAACACTTTATTATTAAACTCTTGCATTTTCCCCAACAAATGATATAGTGTGTATCTATTAGAGTACATGTTAGAAGCTTTTTTAGAAATATATAAGATTGTTTGTAAGATTTAATATTCGAGTATACATTGGGCTATTTGTCTTTACAATTAGTATATACTACGTATATTAAAAGGCGTTTGAAACGACGCCGTGTCATGTACATGGGCTCCCCGCACTTTTTTTGGCCTGCAAACTGTGGCCCGATCCATAGTATTATAAACCTCCAGTCCTCCACTGCTTTCCATAAGATTCCAGCTTCTTCCAAATCTGCCACCATCACTTTCCTTATCAGATCGGGACACTTTCAAGTTGTGCTGTGATTAGAGCGAATGGGTAAGAATCAGAAGAATCAGTCATGGTAAAGGTTGCTGATTTTGTTGGTTTTATCTTATTGTCGGTTATATATATATATATATATATATATATATATATATATATATATATATATATATATATATATATATATATATTTAATTCATTGTGTTTTATTCTTTCAATCAGGAAGGCCAAAAATAGTTCATGTATTCGATTGTTCATTTGTGCATCAAACCCAACTTGGTGAACCCTAAAGGATATTTACTCGCATAACAGCAGCAGCTGCGGCATCATCATCCTGAGCAGAACATATTTTCTTGTAATGTAAGTATTCATCATTATCATATTCTCATTTTTAATATGTTTTTCTGTTATTATTATCATTAGTAGTAATATACCCATAACTTATATTATGTAATTCCCACTTTAGTGTTCTTTTTTAAATACAATTATTAGTACATAAATGAACATAAATTTGTTTTAGGGGTTTGTTTGTGTCCTTACGAGCTTATGTGAGTTTGTTTTCTTTTAATAAGCTTGATTTTTGTGACTTATTATGAAACCTATGGGTTTGAGCTTATTAAAAATAAGCTGAAATCACGTAAGCTAAAAGAAACACCCCTTTTGCTAAGATTTATGGGAACTTCAAAAATGGAACTTTTATTCGCAAATTTTGGGCTTTTTAATGGGTTGTTAGGATTAGCTTATTTTTTGGGGGCTTTTGGCTTATTGAAACGTGCATAGGTGGATAATTTCAAATCTGTTTAGCTTATTATTTTGAGCTTATGTACTTCAATAAGCTAATGACTTTGAAAAAGGTGAACTTAGGGGGTGTTTGTTTAAGCTTATATGTTTCTTATGAGCTTCTTTGTGTTTCGGCTTATATTTCATAAGCCTCAAATTTCTGGCTTATTTTGACTTGTGAGCGTATATAAGTTTATAACGTTTATTATGATATCATTAACTTATATAAGCCCATAAGTCTCAAAATAAGCCAAAAATTTGAGGCTTATGAAATAAGCTGAAACACAAAAATCCCCTTATTTGCCATTGCAAGTGTAACTGTCTTATTTATTTGGCTATTTTTCTTGCTTTTTTCAATCTCCGAAAAAGCTGGTTATACTTTGGTATATGATTTAGAGTTTGATAAATGTGGTATTTTTGTTTTTAATGATTGTTATTTACGAGCAGATATATCACAAGAATACAAGATGTATACCTCAATGAAGAAGATTTCTAAGGATAAGGGCGTCGATCCCACTGAATTTGAGCAGACTGTTGCTCATGTCATTTTTTGTTTAAGTTTTTTTATCTTTCGTGAATATCATAGTTGATACGTTAGGTATTAGGTAAATATCATAGAATACCAAGCAACTTTACAAATTGTACCACTTTTTGGAGGTCTAATAAGTTAGCAAACATCAAATAGAGTTGCGTTTCATCTATGATAAATTGAGCTTCCTACAGGTTAGACAATAAACTTGAGCCTTCTTTAAAAATACTTTTGGTTTTCGGGATTTTTGCGGTAGAAAAATGTCAAAAAAATCATGGTTTACGCTCCTTTCAACAATCGTGTCCCTTTACAATGCAGCTTTTTGAGCCCACCTGTCATTTAGTTGTTCGTCGGTTGACAGCAGATCGACAAACCAGTTACTGATGTCGCTGCTATTCCTGTGACTGGTAACATTCTTGAAAAGGGTCGTACATCAGGTACCTTATTTGGAGGTTAGAGTTTTATTGCATTTCATTATGCCATCATCGGCGATTGCTGGTAATGTGGTTACAAGTACTTGATTTCTGCAACAGGTTAACATACACGATATAGATCAGAAGTGTTGGATACTGCTAAATCTGGTAGAAGAGGTAGTCGTAGAGGAGGCGGGGCAGTCGGTGGAAGAGGTACAAAGCTATACCTTGATGGGTGTTGCTAAAGATGAGGATGCTGAAGAGGTTAGATCTGTAGGCCCTGGTCGCGGTGGACTAGGTGGTTCAGCAACAACAGGTGGCGGAAGAGGTGGTACACATATTTTATGAAGGTACAAATCGATCTCAATCTTTAAAGCTTTAGTATTGTTTATTTAGAAAATGAACATGCTTATAACTAATATGACCTGGTACGAGTATAAAAAATTACAACATTAGTTATTAATTTAGTACCATTCAATTCAAGAATGCTTCTATGGGGCCGTTGGAACTATTTGATCTGTACGTACACGTTAAAGTCGAAATAGAAGTGACAAAGTGATAGGTAGAAGAGGCTGGATAATGAGTCAAAACGGGCAACATTTATGTAAAGAATCAGACTTTGTTGTTAATTAGCGTAAAATTCAATTTTGCAGCTTCGAACGTGAATAACAAACCTTTCAGTTGACTTTCACATAGACAAGGCTGACGTATGATCATAATTACAATCTACTCTTACAGAAGCAATGAATGACATATCCTTGAAATCGAATTTTATTGCTATACTTGCGTAAAGAATCAGACTTTGTTGTTAATTAGCGTAAAATTCAATTTTGCAGCTTCGAACGTGACATGGGATTTTAACCAGTCAATCACAAATGTCCGCATTCAACTGAATAAGCGCGGGTGAAGGCCTACAAATGCGGTACGTAACAAACCTTAATTTAGTGAAATTCATGTAAAATAGTCGGTGTTGGTATTTTTACGGCCCACAGAAATAAGAAACTCATTTTGATAGACCTTATGAGTTATGAGTTATGCTCATTTGTACATACTGTTTTTCTTTATCCAGATGATGAAGAATCTGCTTTTAGAAGGAGACCTTCTGCGAGTCAAGAATGTCACCCTGCCAAAGGGTACATATGTCAAGCGCCAACCATATACTTCGGACTCTTTGAATACATCCGACTCAAAAGCAATGTAAGTCGATAAGTTGGTCCATGGTCCTCTATTAGAGGTGGCATCATGGGGGTCTGCCTACGGGTTATGCATTCAAGCTAAAATTTTATTTTACCTCTTCGACATGTAAGAGGTCAAAATGTAATGCAAAGCGTCAAACATGTTAACGAGGTCGAAAAATGGTCAGTGTGCAGCTTTCATATCATTGTTGTGATCATATTTGGCGGACTTCCCACCCTTTTTAGCAACAAGTTGTGTAGGATTTTTTTTACCCATTTTGCTTAGTAACGGGTAGGATTGGTTCATAATCTATGTTTACATGGGTCTTAAACGACTGTTAGTCTATATTGTTATTGTTTGCTATTTTATATTGTGGCACTTGATAATCTAAACAAAATACCGTGCAATTATCAACGACGTGAGACGACGCCCCGCCGCAACGCGGCGGCCCGTCGCCCATCTTGTTATATGCATTGTTAAATAAATCAATTTAAAAACAACTTTAAAAGAGCTCATTCAACTATATTTACTAAATACTCCGAAGCAATTTGTTCATTATGTGCACTTTCTAATATTTACTAAATACTCCGTAGCAATTTGTTCATTATATTCTTCTAATTTAAGGGGGTGGCATCCTTTCGGCAAAACAAGCTCGGCAAGCCTTGCCGATCGGCAAGGTGCAATGCCAGTGGCTCGGCAAGACTATTTCGGTGCTTCAAACGGGAGATCACACCGATTCGGTGTGCAAGTTTCCAAGAAAAAATAGGACCGTTTGACATTAATATATACGAACGTTATTTGATGTTTTCCAAAAATAAAAAAAAAAAAAATAAATAAAAAAAAATCCACTTTAAAATCTCACATTTTTTTAAAAAATACACACAATTTTAAATTATTATTCCACAACTATAAAATCTATCTCTTTCAAGAAAAAACAAAAAAAAAACAATAGAGCCTAAATCAAAACGTGGTTCAATCTCACACAAAGGTCGAGGACGTGGGTCTCGATCACAATCCGGTCCATCACAATCCACACGTCCGTAACTTCATTCACAACCAATTCGTCCCCAAATTCCACCTCAACCTTACCATCCCAACCTCCAACTCAAAACTATTATCCTCAACATCAACCTCAATAACAACGGCAATATTATCATCAACCTCCACCAATGAATACAGCCAATTATAATATATTAATGACTAGTGAATTTGATCCGTTCAACGCCTTCCGTGACGGTCTATCAAGACGTGAACCAAGTGTAGAACGTCAACTACCGCTTTACAATAATGAAGATGACGAAATTGAATATGTTCCCGAAACTCAATTTCCAAATACAATGGGTAAGTTTTCAATTTTTTAAATCCGTTATACATTTTTTTAAAGTTGTATATATATATATATATATATATATATATATATATATATATATATATGGTAGGGTTATTATAAAAAGGCCCTTATAATAAAAAAGTGTAGGAAGGATTGTGGGAGTGACATGTGTCACCCCCATGGCACATCATATGACACGTGCCCCCCAACCCACCCACCCCGAAAAAAAAAACTTGCCCGTCAAAAAAAAAATTTTTGGGCAAAAAAAAAATTTTTTCCCGCCAAAAAAATTTACCGCATCACTGTTATAAATTTACTGCATCACGGTTATAAAGTTACTGCATCACAATTATGATTTTACTGCATCATGGTTACTGCATTCATAGTTTTAATGTTATTGCATCATGGTTATAAAGTTACTGCATTATAGTTATAAGAAATTGCATTATCATAAGTTTTCTGCATCATATATGTATGTAACTGCATCACAATTAAAATACAATTCTTTTTTAAGTTTTGGTGCATCTTTATTATAAGTTACTGCATTGTGGAAAACTAGAAGGGGGGTTGAATAGTTTACCGCTTTTTAGATTCTTTTTAACTTAAATATCTTTTACGTTTGCTTAAAGATATAAACACAATGTTATATGTTTGATTCTTTGAAAAGCTTTTTATGTAGATATCAATTCTAACTTTACTAGTTTCATACATTGAAAAGTTTTGCTTGTGATAATCTTAACTTTGCTTGTTTAGTTATTAGGAAAGCGTTTACTTTTGTTTGAAGATACAAACACATCTTAACTAGTTTAGTTCTTTGAAAAGCTTTATATGTAACTTAGCAATTCTAACTAAATAACAACATGTAATAAGCAAAGATAAAGAAAGAAACGATCAAACCACAACACGATTGTTTATCGTGGTTCGGCTACAAAGACTCTTTTTCCTTGCCCTACATCCACGTCCCGAGTTTCCAACTCGAGAGTTATAAGCACTAATCAACAAGCTCCTTTCACCGGCGGAGAAAACCATTACAACGTCGCTTACACTTTTACCGACACTAAGCTAGATGTCGAGTTCTTTTACAAGGGTACAACCACTCCCGTTCGTCGCTTACACTTTTACCGACACCAAGCTAGATGTCGAGTTCTTTACCAAGGGTACAACCACTCCCGTTAGTTCTTTTACAAGGGTACAACAACTCCCGACACACTACGTATTTTGAGGCCTAAAATACTAACCACTTACTTCTATATACATGACACACATGAAGTATAAACTACCAAAGCTTATACATGACCAAGCTACCAAGACTTGCAACTTTAGAGATGAAGCTTGTAACTTCTTGAATGATCTTGTGAAGTCCCTTGCTACATAAGAGAATCACAAATCAAAAGGTTACTGAGTTAGTTGAGAGAGTATGTGAATATATATCCTAAAAGGATTACACAAAACTAACAAATGGTTTGGTATTTATAGCAAACCATTCTGCAGGTCTGGCGGATCAGGCGGACCCCTCAAAAGGGTTCCGCCCGTGTACCCCCAGGGTACCGCCAGGGCTGCAGTTGGTTTTTGCAATAAATCTTGCAAACCAAACAAAATCACATCTCATTACTCTTGCAAACCAAACAATGTCACATCTCATAATATCAAGTCAAACACTAAACTTGCAAGCTACCACTTACTAAGTCAAACACACTTCTTACCATAAATGTATAATGACAAAACTTGCCCTAAATGTGATGTGACCTTACTATATTAAGAAATAAATGTGATGTGACAAGACTCATTCTAGTTTAAGAAATAAAAACAATGTTTTGTTTAAAAGGAAATGTTAACCTTAGTTAAACAAGACTTAAACACTAAAAGTGATGATTTACTTATAGCTAAACTTCATACTTTGTCATTAACAAAACTTAGCAAAGATCGTAAAATATAAATAACGTTTTTAAGCGATATTTGTATTAACAATCTCCCCCTTTTTGTTGATGACAAAACATAAACTTTATTTATAAGTAAGTTACTAGTTTTAGTGTTAAGTCTTATAAAGTTAGGTATAAAAACTTGTTTTTGCTAAGATGATGTGATATACAAAAAGAATTTTTGAAACAAGTTTATATCTAAAATTCTCCCCCTTTTTGTCGAAACAAAAAGAAGAGTAGCGAAGCGGAAGTAAGCACTTGCTCCCCCTTGAACGATACTCCCCCTAAATGGAGTGCCAAGAGAGAATACATGGATTTTGAACCTACAAGAAAAAGGTTAGTTGTTGCACAAGATAAGTCATGAAAGTAATTCATGTTTAAACGCAACTAAGAGTTGTAGAGTGAAATAGTACAAGACTCATACTCCCCCTTGAATATTACTCCCCTAAATGGAGTATCAAGGAAGGAAATCATGGAAGATGGTCCTACAAAAAGAAAGGTTAGTTTAAACAACGCAAGATATATGTATGGTGTCATAGCAAGGTATATTTCACTTATTATACCTAAATGGTCAATAAACAATGAAAACCTTGTAGTGTAATGAAATTCATTTCATGTAAAATTTTGACTCTTAAAAAGTCAAAGACAAGAAATTTGGATTACACCATCCTGCTTCTAAAAATAAAGAAAAACTACAAATATGCTAAGACCATAAAAAGCTACAAGGAAATCATCATTTTCCTTTGTGAGAAATATTTTCCAAAAACAAGGTTAAGGTTGTTTAAGGATGAAAATGTGGGTTGTGGTTGTAGCGGGCTTTATTTTGAAGGTTGAAAGGATGACACGGTTTTGATTTGTTGGTTTAAATAGGAAACATTTTCAAAAAGAAACGGTTTTGTTTCATTTTGGAGACTCTAGGGTTGAGGTGTGTGAGACGAGGATTGTAGAAGATCCAAAATGTGGTTTAGTATAAACCTCATTTCTTCGGATAGCTCATGAATTTCCCTTCGACACCCTTCACTTATGTGAGCGGTTCTTTCGCAATGATTGCAATCATGGCGGGGAAAGTTTGGTGGAAGGGTGGTTTGATATGTTGGTGGTGGATGGTTTGAACTTGAAGGAGCAAAGGTGGAAGGTTGAGTAGTGTTTTTGCTTCCTTCATTTGTTGATTGAAGTGTTGTTTGTAAAACCATGATATGGTTGATTTGAGAGACAACCATATGTTTGAAGGCATGAAGGTGGTTTAAATGAGTGTCAATTTCATTATGAAGGTTTTGAGGTTTTTCCCATATGGATGCTTCTATTTTCTTATAAGAAGAAAGTAGAGATTCAAGGTGTTGGGAAGGTTCTTGTGATGATGGTTGTTGTTGTGGTGGTGGTTGTTGGTTTTGAACAAAATGGCGGAAGCTTGTTTCGCCGGAAGGATTGCCATGAAGGTCTTTGTAAATTGGGTGAAACACAAATGATTGTGAGTGGGTATGGCCTTGATCATTTGGAAAAATGGATGGTCTAGCATAACGGTAAGCCAACCGTTCTACTAATGATGGTTGATGGGGTTCATCATCTAGTTGCTCACTAGGTTGTTGTTGGGTTTCCATTTGAGCAATGGTGTCAAAAAGTGACAAAGATGGTGGATTTGATGATTTGGGTGATAGGTGTTCTAAAGTTTCCAAATAAGGTAGTGGTGATGTTGGTGGTGTATGGAAAAGTTCCATTGGTGAAATTGTTGGTGATTGAGGTGATGAGGTTTTTGATAGTTGAGCTTGTTGAGAAGGTGATGATGAATCACTTGAAGGTCTAGTTGTTGGAGGAATGGTGGCCATGTTTGTGTAGCAATGTGTTTGAGAGGGTGTTGGAGTATCAAGATTAAGCAATTCTTGAAAGGTCATAACATTGGTATTACAATGTGTTGGGGATTGTGTTGAGGTAGTGAGATTAAGGAAATCTTGGATAGGTGAAGAAATGTTAAGTGAAGCTTCACTTGAATAAGATGAGCTTGACTTGACGGTTTTGTTAAAACAACAAGGTTTAACACTAATCCTAGTGATTTTTGAAAGGGATTTTGATGACTCGGATGATGTGTTGGATTTGGTCATTTTTAAAGGTGTGGTTTTGATGTTTTGAGAGAAGAAGGTTTAATGGTGATGGTGTGATTTGAATTGTTGCAAAGCTTTCAAATTTATAGTATGAAGAAGATGTTGAATAGGGTGTTTGTCTTTAATGTTCTACCATTCAAAGGTTGAGGTTTCAAATGATTTGCAAAATTTTCATGAATATGTCAAATCAATGCATGTCATTCCAATAGAATAAGGTGGAGTGAAAGACCAACAAATGTACTCAATGCTTTGTGATCATGAGATGTGATTTGGTTGAAAATGTTTCAATGGTTTTGAAGGATCCTTTAAAAGGGTTCCTTGGGTTGGTTATGTTTGAATTTGAATTTTTGGAGGGAAGTGGCTTTCTAATTGTTTTAATGAGTGAAAGTTGTTCTAATATGGTTATTGGAGTTAATTTAAAATGTTTCTCACTTAGGATAATGGTTTTGACACATTACAAGTTTTTGACTTAAGAAAAATAGAAGAATTTTCTGCAGGTGTCTGGCGGAACCTTGAGAATACACTGGCGGAACCCATTTGAGGGTACCGCCTGGTCCGTTGGGCCATTTCTGGAATTCCCAGAAAATACACTGGCGGAACCCAATTTTGGGTACCACCAGATTCGCCAGAGGTAAAAAATTAGGCAGTCCGCGTTTTTGACCCGCGAGACGATTTTCAAAATTTTCGAAAACTCCTAAAATCAAAAAGATAAGGTATTACTGGTTAGGCAATGCAAAAATTAGACACGTAAACATACATATCATGGGACTTTGACCTTGAGGTCGAGGATTTTACTATACTTGGTAAGAATTGTCATAAGCATAAAAAAAATAATAAATAAAAAAAAATAACAAATACCTTAAACATTGTCATTATGCATAAAAGTTCATACAAACATAATAAACCATGAAAGTGAAAAACACATAATTCACGTAGTTTTAACACAAAGATGATTCTAAAGCATTCTTATGCCAAACACTCCTTAATCTTCTCACAACCGGTCTATCTTCTTGTTGAGCTTGTTTAGGTACCTTCCAAAGCACTTGAACATTCCTTTGGTTTGCTTGAACTCTTCGGAAGCATTTTCAATGATGGGGAGAGCTTGAAGGTATTCTAAGGGAGGTAACTTAGAGTTTGGTAGTTTATCATCCTCGCTCATGCCGGATGATGATGATGATGGTGTAGGTGATCGAGTACGTTTGCCCTTATTTTTGAAAACTCGTTTATCACTTAAAGGAACGAAGATGTGAGGAACGAGAGCGTAGTCAAGGCGTATTCCATTTTCGTTAGGAGAAATGGGCGAGATTGCTCTAAAGAGGCGGGTAAGAAGCATTCCATATGGAAGAGCGGTTGTTCCGACCAAGGATATGTCGGCCATTCTTTTGGCTAGGTAGTAGGCTAAGTTGAAGGGTTGACCGGTGGAAATGCTATAAAGCATGTAGCATAGGCATGTGTTGATGTGATCTCTATTTCCTATGGTACTTATGACGTTAGCCCTAAGAATTTCTTCCCACTTCTTAAATTGTGGTTTAAGCTCATTGAGCTCCATACCAAAAGGATCCTTGTCTACAGTATTCCCTGAACGATTTACCCTAGTGGTAGAGGTTCTAACAAAGAGGTGTTCCTTAATAGTTTTCTTACTAGCAAGAGGTGTATCGTATGGATAAAAACGATCAATAGTATCAAGACTTGAAATGGGCCACTTATCCGTGTAGAGGCAAGTTCCCTCATTTGGTACACCAAGAATTATAGCCAAGTCTTTTAAATCTATGTCATGTGATATTTGATTGGTTGTGAAGTTTAATGATATCCTACCACCAGCACATGAGGAAAGGTTTACGGTTGCATAAAATTCCAAAATGAACCTAGGACAAATTGGCTCATCTATATCAAGGAGACAATCAAAGTGAATTGCGGCAAAGTTTTGGCGAATAGATGTTCCTTCTAGAAAGGATGGATCAATGGTTCTACCTTCGTGAACATAGCGTTTTTCTAATGCCTTAAAGGTTTCTACTTGAACCGAGTTGAGGCCTTTGGTCATATGGTGTTTGGGCATGTATTTAAGGGTTTCTTTGTGATCGGATTTGTTTGCGGGAGGCATGTTGATTCCTAGAAAACATAAAATTGTATGTTAATGACTTTTAACAACGAGGATGTTCTAATATATTCTTATATGCAAAACAATGTGAAGACATGGTTCTCTTGACTCATTTTGATTCCTAAATCATTTTGTTATGCAAATTTTGTTGTAAAAACAAAAGATAACCAACACTCTCCTAATTGAATGTGTCTTCGATTGAATGTACCCGAAAATACATATTAGTTATGTATCCCCTTTAGCATTCAAGAGATAGTATGCAAGTGATGTTTAAATGATGTTTTTCATTTGTTTTAACAATGTGGTGATGAATCATGTTGCAATTTGAAAAATAATGCACTTGGTGTGTTTGGTAAATCAAAGTAACATTGAAAAGATACATTTCTTAACTAATGAAATACATAATTGACTAGCCACCAAGTTTTTCATGAATCATGAAGTTTTATGCAAAAGCCCTAAGATTCTAGTTAATGATTGTAAGCAAGAATGTTATAATTAAATTAAAAATGCAATTGTGATTAGAATACTTACAAAGTTAGTTGGATTGGAAGAGATTGGATTAGAAGCCCTAAAATTCGTGAGGATATGTGTTTTAGAGAGGGTGATGCTGTTTGAAAGTTTTTGTTAAGATTTTAAGAGGGTGTTTGGTTTTGAAATTACAAATAATACACTCTGAGGTTTGGCGGACCAGGCGGAACCAAAAAGTGGGTTCCGCCCGTATGGTCTGAGGGTGTCGTGGGTTCTGCAGGGAGAAACTTAAAAGGAATTGTCTTGATTTTTATGGTTTTATCCTAACGTTCAAAACTTAAGGTTTTAGGTCTTATGAGTCCTTGACTAAGCCTAGGAATTATGAATGCTTTTCATTCAAGAGATTTTGATAACGCGATGATGAAATAGTTAACGTAGAAGACTTTCTTAGTTAAGACGTTCCTCAATGAACAATCTTACCAAGGCGATGATGATGGATCACAATATGTCAATTAAGAACATAATGGATTGAATTGTCGCTGAAGTCGATGCTTCCTTTGTTGAAGGTATAACAATGTTGATAAGATGAATTCCGTTGTTGATGCGAGTTTGCTTGTTCAAGCGGAGCTTGTTGATGTGCTTCTCCATTCGATACTAATTTGAGAGTCATACGCGTTTTGGAGAATCATTGGGTAAGTAAGCATAAAAGTGCAAGTACCACTTGAGTTTTTCTTATCAACTTATTACCGACATAATTCCATTTGTCAAACACTTATGGTTTCTATTCCCGTTCTTTTGGGAGACCATAATTCTAGTTGTGTAGTACCTTATGATGTATCCAAATAGGCTCAACTAAAGAGTTGTTTTAGGATTTTCTTTAACACGAGCACATAGACAAGAGCTAAACATAATGTTGAATCTAATTGTTATGAGAACAAGTAGTCTTCCAAACATTTCTCTACATTTAGTTTTACCTACGGATTTACTAATCTCATTCTTGATAAGTCATCAACAACTTAACCATTGAGAACAAGAGAGCAACTAGGAATGTCTTTAAGTTAAAATCCCTTGCTTTTGTGGCTTGCTTTTATTATCAAAAGGTCTTTCAAATATTGACACTATACTCACTTGATTACTTTGAAATATCAATTTCGTTTCACTAGTTGTTTTATTCTAAATTCCAAAAATTGTTTTTTTTTTTTTTTTTGTTGAATTTGTTTAGACACAACTAAGACCTATAAATCAAGTTTTATAACTTATGTCAATTTTGCTTGATTCAATGTTTGTCTCATGGTGAGGAGATGTTATTTTATACTTTTATTCTTAATGTTTTACACAACATACTTGTCTTGTCATCATTGGACTTTCGACTAAGTTATCATCTACCAAAGATGATATCATAGAAGGAGGAGATCACTCGTTAAATGTCATATTCAACGACTCCTCGATTCTTTGGGTTTTCTTACTTAAGATACTATGAACGCTATTTATTTTGAAAAAGTCCAAGAGGTACAACATCATGAGACTATGTGTCACATTTGATGTGTAAATCCTAGATGTTGAAGACTCATTTTCTTTTACACATCCTAATATATGCTATTGTGATTTATTTCACCTTGTGTGTTTTATGTGAGATTATCATAAAGGAGTGATTGAAGAAAAACACAATTTAAAGACTTAAAGTATGGTGTTTGAGAAAATTGTTTAACAAGGGTTTGTTTTGCAAGCATCACAAAAGTGTTAGACATTTTAACACTTAGGAAATTCTTAGTTAGCTCACTTGTAAGCAAGAGTTGAGTGAGACAAACTCAAGAGTTTTTCGTGTTTATCTCTTGATGGTTAAAGAACCAAAACACCTTATATCTCCTACTAGTACTAAAGACTAAATTCCTTGTTGCATAGAATCTAATCTTAGTTATTTACAAATAGCAAGTAGACACTCTAGAGTATTACAAATAACACATATTCGAACACGTAATGCTAGAAACAAGATACAATCAAAGTCAAGTTGAAGTGATACGTACCTTTTAAATTGCATAGAGATGCTATCAAGCGAATAAGCATTACGCGTAGAAACATGGTTTGACGATACGCTTTGAAACTCAATAACTCACGTATCCAAGAAGGTTAGATAATCATATAAAGGCATAGAGAATGATAGTCTTAATTCTTATATCATGAGTTTCTATTAGAGATTGAATGATCTCTAAATTTCTCTTCTAGGTTTGGCAAATTTTACATGCTTTGTTTTATTAGTTGATGATGTTTATGAGTTAAATCCTAATCCGGTTTTATCTTAAAACAACCTTTGACTCCTCAACAATCTTTCAAAAGATTTTGAGCTTTCCTCAAATTTAACTAATAATTTTTCCTTTCTCATTTTGCATTTTAATCTCCTGTTTGTAATCTAGACATAATTTACATTCTAGATTAATTTTCAACATTACTCTCAATTCTAGACATTTTATCTTCTAATAAGATTTCCTTTTCAAAGATATTCTTAAGAGATTTTGAAGACTCATTCTTGAAAATAGTTTTTAGGTCCATGTTGCATAAACATTTAGACTCATTTTCTAGTTTAGAAAACTCTAGGATAAAATAATCAAAGCAAAAGAGTTTGGTTTCAAGTGTACCTTGCTTGATGTTTTATCTAGTTTAGAATCACAAACCGGATGATTGACAACATCTTCATCCGAGTTATTCCATGAATCGCGAGCAAGACTACTACGAGCTTGACACGAGTAATCACCTTTACTAACACCTTGCTTGTTGTTTCAAAAAATTGACAATTAACTACCGGATCATTGTCTTCGTCAACATCCATTACATTCCAAGATACGCAAGCAGGTTCATCAAAATACACGTACTCATCTTCACTTGTACCTTCATTTAAAACATTTAAACTAGTAGCACATGTATTAACTTCTACTAAGTGTCTATCAATTAGTTTTTCTAAAACTTCTAATTCATATGTAAGATCAAATTGATCATCTTTGACTTGACATATTCCTTGATGAAAGTTTACCATATTTTTCAAACATCATTAGCCTTTTGACAAAAATACATTCTTTTATATTTGGTACTAAAGCTTTGTAAAGCATTATTTTAGCTTTAGTATTTTTATCAAGTTTAAGATAGTTATCTTGGTTTTCAAAAACTTGTTTTCTTTGGTTTGAAATTACCAAAAGAAATAATATGCCAAAGATCTTGATCAATTGATTTCACATAGTTTTCAAAATTACTTTTCCATTCAAGTAAGTTTTCTTTTTCAAATAGCGGTTGGTTTTGAATAGGTTGCCCTTCTTTGAGATTTTCAAAATCCATGGATCGATCAAAGTTTTAAAATACATTCTATTTTAAAGATCTTGAGTAACGTAGCTCCTGATGCCAATTGTGGAAAACTAGAACGGGGGTTGAATAGTTTACCGCTTTTTAGATTCTTTTTAACTTGAATATCCTTTACGTTTGCTTAAAGATATAAACACAATGTTATATGTTTGATTCTTTGAAAAGCTTTTTATGTAGATATCAATTCTAACTTTACTAGTTTCATACATTGAAAAGTTTTGCTTGTGATAATCTTAACTTTGCTTGTTTAGTTATTAGGAAAGCGTTTACTTTTGTTTGAAGATACAAACACATCTTAACTAGTTTAGTTCTTTGAAAAGCTTTATATGTAACTTAGCAATTCTAACTAAATAACAACATGTAATAAGCAAAGATAAAGAAAGAAACGATCAAACCACAACACGATTGTTTATCGTGGTTCGGCTACAAGGACTCTTTTTCCTTGCCCTACATCCACTCCCCGAGTTTCCAACTCGAGAGTTATAAGCACTAATCAACAAGCTCCTTTCACCGGCGGAGAAAACATTTACAACCTCGCTTACACTTTTACCGACACTAAGCTAGATGTCGAGTTCTTTTACAAGGGTACAACCACTCCCGTTCGTCGCTTACACTTTTACCGACACTAGCTAGATGTCGAGTTCTTTACCAAGGGTACAACCACTCCCGTTAGTTCTTTTACAAGGGTACAACAACTCCCGACACACTACGTATTTTGAGGCCTAAAATACTAACCACTTACTTCTATATACATGACACACATGAAGTATAAACTACCAAAGCTTATACATGACCAAGCTACCAAGACTTGCAACTTTAGAGATGAAGCTTGTAACTTCTTGAATGATCTTGTGAAGTCCCTTGCTACATAAGAGAATCACAAATCAAAAGGTTACTGAGTTAGTTGAGAGAGTATGTAAATATATATCCTAAAAGGGTTACACAAAACTAACAAATGGTTTGGTATTTATAGCAAACCATTCTGCAGGTCTGGCGGATCAGGCGGACCCCTCAAAAGGGTTCCGCCCGTGTACCCCCAGGGTACCGCCAGGGCTGCAGTTGGTTTTTGCAATAAATCTTGCAAACCAAACAAAGTCACATCTCATTACTCTTGCAAACCAAACAATGTCACATCTCATAATATCAAGTCAAACACTAAACTTGCAAGCTACCACTTACTAAGTCAAACACACTTCTTACCATAAATGTATAATGACAAAGCTTGCCCTAAATGTGATGTGACCTTACTATATTAAGAAATAAATGTGATGTGACAAGACTTATTCTAGTTTAAGAAATAAAAACAATGTTTTGTTTAAAAAGAAATGTTAACCTTAGTTAAACAAGACTTAAACACTAAAAGTGATGATTTACTTATAGCTAAACTTCATACTTTGTCATTAACAAAACTTAGCAAAGATCGTAAAATATAAATAACGTTTTTAAGCGATATTTGTATTAACATGCATCATAGTTAATAGTTTAGTGCATCAACTATGCTGCAGTAACTTATAACCTTAATGCACTAAAATTTAAAACTGTGATGCAGTAACTTTTATAATTGTGATGCAATAACTTTATAACTGTGATGCACTAAAAAATTTGGCAGGAAAAAAAAAATTTGCCCCAAAAAAAATATTTTTTGGCGGGAAAAAAAATTTTTTTTGCCGGGGAGGGGTGACATGTGTCATATGATGTGGCATTGGGGTGACACATGTCTCCCTCACAATCCTTCCTACACTTTTTATTATAAGGGACTTTTTATTTTAACCCATACCTATATATATATATATATATATATATATATATATATATATATATATATATATATATATATATTTTGTATAATCGAATTTTTTCTTTTTTTTACCTCGTATAACTTTAATTTCTTTTATTTGGTATACATAATTGTTTTGTTATTAATTAGGTGGAGAAGAAAATGATGATGGTGTTGATGATGTTGAAGAAATACCAAAACCGACTAAAGCGAGAAGCATACCTTGGACGACGGAAGATGAGGTCGCTTTGGCAAAAGCTTGGGTGCATATCTCGACTTGTCCAAAAGTCGGGAATCAACAAAAGTCTCTAAGCTTTTGGGGAAGAATCCTTGAACATTTCACGCAAAACGTGCTAAATCATAAACGAACACACCATGACTTGAACACAAAATGGAAAAATATGAATGCCGAAATGAATATTTTTAACGGCCTCTACATCCAATCGGTATATTTTTGAAGTCTATTTTATTTTATATAGTTTGTATTTGATATGATTGTATTAATTTATATTTATTACTTTTATAATTGTAGAACCGTCTTTGAGATAGTGGTTGTGACGATCTTAACATGATGAAAAATGCCATGGCCGATTATAAAAGAAAAACAAAAGGCAAGACTTTTGGACATATTGAAGCATGGGAGATTGTAAGGAAATATGACAAATGGTTCGAACAACCAATTGTGGGTCAAACATCATCGTCTAATTCTGAGAAGCGAAGAAAGTCGTCTGAATCAAGCAACGACAATGTTGAGACAATTATTCCGGATTTGAATGACGACACTACTCCTACTTGAAAAAACGGGGCAAAAAGAGCATTACTGAGTCGTCGACAAGTAATAGTGTTGCTGCGACTTTCAAAATTTATGCTGCAAAGAAATCACAACTAATGGAGGAGTCGCTAGAGAAAAAACGTGCAAAGGATGAGTTGGCCGAAAAATTGATGGCGGCACAACTACAAGGTGTGCATGAAAAGGCCTTTTTACGAGCTTTGAAGTTTTACAACGACCCGCACGATCACATAGCTGATCCGGTTATGCGGGAAATTCCTCTCACCAAAAAACGTGAGTACGCAGCGAAATATGGATGGCCTTGCAAATTTTAGTTTTATTTATGTGTTTTTTTTCAAAGTATTATGTAATAATCTATGAATTATTATTAATAAAATTAGTTGTTTTTATTAATTGTTTAATTATGTTTTTTTGTATTAAATTATATAATTAAATAAAATTTAATGCTTGAGAGGACCAAGATTGCCAATTAAAATCCATGTTGAGGCATGGTTAGGTAAAAAATGTGTTGGAACATTTTGATTGGTTGTTGGTATAAAAACTTGAGGCAACCTTAGGCAAAGTTGTCACCCCCCTAAGTACGTGTTATCATTTTCTTATAGGTGTAAGGCTAGTAGCATTGCATCGGAATACATCAATCGAGTGGATCGAGCGATCGATTTCCAATATCGATCGTCCCACTGTGGCATTAAACCCTTATCGATCGCCGGTCACTTTGAATCACAAATCGTTCGTTTACACAACCGATTTTGAAACAAGACTTTCCCACTTTCAAACTAAAATCGAACCGTTGGTTTGCAAAAAAAAAAAAAAAAAAAAAAAAAAAAAAAAAAAAAAATTTCCAAAATATTTACCACTTTTCATCCTATAAATACCTACATCAAACCCACTTTCAAACAGAATTCAACCAAATTCTCATCAATATTCACAATGTCAAAGAAAAACACTCGACAATCAAAAAACCGACGATCCCGACTAACCCAAAATGCACCGAATATAAATTTCTCTCCGCAAAACACCTTTGAACTAACCGGCATAACACCACCACAACAAGGGGGTGTTCGCTTTCGTCCACAATCTTTTGAATATCCAACACAACTACCACAAGTCAATCAAAGAGAAAACTTGTTTTCCATTCATCGTCCTTTTGTCCCACCACAACGTGTTAATACGGATTATCACCAAGAACCAAGTGAGTCGTCTTATCGTCCTAACATGGATTTCTTGCATTGCTCCCAACTGTATCAACAAACATTCTCCGATTCGGTCAACTAATCTTGATATGAATTTGGATGATTGGGCCGACTATCTGACCCAAGGCTATTCGACCCAACACTATCCGAGCCAAGACTACCCGAGTCAAGATGTTTCGATGGGGCGAGGTTCGGGTCACGGTTCCTACCATGGTTCTTTCCACGGTTCTATGCCCGTTGATGACGAAATCGAAGAGACATCACTCGTCAAGCCAAAGAAGCCTTCGCGGCGTGCTACAAAGGCGAAAGACAAAGGCAAAGAACCCGAACCGGCCAAAAAAGTTGAACCATGATCAAGCAGAGAAGAGGTCATTCTTTGTAAAGCTTTCATCTTTGTTTCGGAAAAAAAAAAAAAAAAAAAAAAAAAAAAAAAAAAAAAAAAAACCTCTATGAATCGGCACAAATTTTGGGAGAAAGTGGTAGCCTACTTTCGAAGAGAAACTGGTTCAGACTGGACATACAATTCGATCATTTTCAAATGGAAGACTAGAATTCGTTGTCAAGTTGCAAATTTTGGTGCTATTATTGATAATGTCAAGGGGACGCATGGAAGTGGTGAGAATGACCTTGACGATATGTCCAAAGCTCTTATGGAGTATCGTACGCGCTACGGTTAAGATTTCACTATGGTGGAGTGTTGGAAAGTATTGAGGGGGCATGATGCTTGGAAGGATGAGATGCCCCTTTTTCAATCGGGCAGTCGAAAGAAAGTGAAGGGTTCAACAACTACGTCGGGGTCAACACAAGGCCCCCCGAATTTTCAAGACTTGGATGATGACGATGCTTGGAAGGATGAGATGCCCCTTTTCCTATCGGGCAGTCGAAAGAAAGTGAAGGGTTCAACAACTACGTTGGGGTCAACACAAGGCCCCCCGAATTTTCAAGACTTGAATTATGACGATGATGAAACGGAGGATGGTACTAGAGAATCACGACCACAAGGTCGTGACAGAGCAAGGAGGAAATCATCCACCTCCTCCTCTCGTGAAACATCAAAATCATTCATGAGTGGGCTACTAGCGGACTTATGGAAATCAAGACCGTCAAAGAAGGATAAAGGTAAAGAGCGTGATGAGTCGTGGAGACAATTCAAGGAACAAGAGCTAGCGCTCAAAGAACAAAAATTGGAATATCAACGAAAGCTCTTGGAATGCCAGGAGGAACAAAAGGAACTCCTGAGAAATACCAAACGGGAGCAAGACTTGATTTTCTACAATTCGGCAATCGACCCAAATTTGCAAGAACTACAACGAAATGAACTTATGCGACTTAAGGCGGAAATCAGGGAACGCCACAAGCTAAATTATTAGTTTTTAAATAAGTGTTGTCGTGTTTAATTTTTAGTTGTTTAAGTTTTTTATTTAGTTGTAATGGTTTCATTTCGTATCGTTTCGTTTATGTAATATTTACGTTTTATTAATAAAATTTGTGTTTGTGTTAAAAAAAATGATGTAATATGGGTTGCCATTGTGATGAGAGAGGTGAATATGGGTTGAGGAGAGAGAAAGCTGATGTGGCAGCCGGAAAGATGATGTAATATAGGTCACCACTGTCACAAGCCTAACCATTCAGTATTGCTTTTCTTAAACACAATAGCTAATACCTTTTCTTAAAACTTACTTCAAGCTGAAATTATAGTAAATTTCGGTTAGATGTAGATAGAACCACTCACTTTAAGAGGTTAGGGTGATGGCAGTTATGATCTCATACCTCAACCATACCTCACCACCCACCAATAATATCATTCCACCTCATTCCATACATCAACCATACCTCACCATACTTTTTTAGTGGCAACCATGATCTCATACCTCACCTAATTTTATTTTTTATTTTTTATATTCGTAAATTATATTAAACAATTTAATAAAAACATAAAATTTCATTAATGATTACTATAATAACTAAAATAAAATTACATATATACCACAAAATTATCTCACGTAAATTAAAAAAAAAAAAAAAAAAAAAAAAAAAACAAACAAACAAAAAAAAAAACATTTTCACAACATTAAATTTGCATATATTAGCATGCTTATCATCCCTATCCATATATAAAGTCCATCACTATCCACCTAACAAAACACCAACATAAAGTCAAACTATAAAATCTTATAACAATAGAAATAATAAATAACAACAACAATAAATAACAACAGCAGGAGGAAGCGGCTTGGAAGGAAGCTTGGCAGCAGGTGCAGCAGCAATCTTTTGAACGAGAACTGAAGGATCATCATCATCATCATCTCCAAGCAAATCAAAAGGGTTAAAGGTGTAGCAGCAATCTTTTTTTTTTTTCTTTTATAATCCCAACGGTCCAAAATTAAATTGCCAACAGTCATATGCATCGACTTTGTCTTCCATGCCATTGAGGCATTGTATGCCGCTGCCCTCCATACCGCACCCATACCGAAGGGGAGGCAACGGTGTTGCCGCTCGGTATGGGATCATACCGCAGCCAAACCGTGACCATTGCCACCACCCTTAGGATGATAAATTGAAAAGATAGGGGGTTGAATTTAGACTTGAAAAGTAAGTGGTAAAGACAAATAAGCTTGGACCCTATGCAAAACAATTCTCACAACTTTTTGTTATCTTCTTCACAAAAACTCATATGCATCGACTTTGTCTTCCATGCCGTTGAGGCATTGTATGCCGCTGCCCTCCATACCGCACCCATACCGAAGGGGAGGCAACGGTGTTGCCGCTCGGTATGGGATCATATCACAGCCAAACCGTGACCATTGCCACCACCCTTAGGATGATAAATTGAAAAGATAGGGGGTTGAATTTAGACTTGAAAAGTAAGTGGTAAAGACAAATAAGCTTGGACCCTATGCAAAACAATTCTCACAACTTTTTGTTATCTTCTTCACAAAAACTCAAATCTCGTTTCCTCCATTAATGCATATAGAAGGGTTTTTTTTTTTTTTTTTTTTTTTTTTTTTTTTTTTTTTTTTTTTTTTACAAAAATCTCATATATTTCATCCTAAATCATCTTATAACATATTAAATCCTCCAAAAATGGGTACATGCAATTGCTGAAGATTTTGAGATCGGAGGCCCCTGAAAAAATGAAGACATTGTGAGGTCGCCTATCCCGCACATGCTCAAATTCGGGCTTGAGAAGAAGATGGGTATCTAATGAAGAAGAAGAAAAAAGAACTTGAGAAAGAAGAGCATGTAAATTAGATTAAGTTATGACACAAGGGTAAATTGGTAATAGGTCCTTTATAAACTTTTTTTTCATTTTAAAATCATTTAACAAGATTAAATTGTTTATTTGGATAAATTTGAGTATTTATAAGTTTTGAAAGGATATTAATGTAATTATAAATTTTGCAAGGATATTAACGTAATTTCAAAATTTTTTAAGGATATATATGAAATTGCCCATTTTTTAACTGTTTTTACATTTTATATCATATATATCACAATAAATCTCGCAACTGTCTCTGATGAGATTTAACCCTACTATTAGATCAAATGCCTTAGGTGTTATGTATCTTTTTCAATACCAATACTATAACAATTATTGTGCATTTTATATTTTACCATGTATCATCAAATTTTGATTTAAATTATAAACAGATCAACACGACAAATTCACTAAAAATGATTCCAGAATGTAAGTGAAACTTCTAAAGCATAACAAAACATGTGAAGCTACAATGAGATATTTAAACATTTCAAACCATCCTTCCAAACACGCCCTATATAATACTTTCAACATTCATTTCATTTATCACATGCATAACCAATGTTATAAATGGCGTGAGGCATGGCGTGGCGGCAAGGCCACGCCTCAATCCTTACGCGCCATGGCGTTTTTTGCGGCGTGACTAAGGCGGCGAAAAAATATTTATATATTTATCATTTATGTTATAATATCATATTTTATATGCATATCGAGTTTACAAAAGGTGAGCTTACAAAAAGTGATATGCATAAGAAAAAAAGTGAAAATTTGAACTATGTTTAGAAATTACTAGGCCCAAAATTTAAGCCCACATCATCCCCTTCTAAAAATGGCGCCACGCCATACGATAAGGCGCGCCTTTTAGAACACTGTGCATAACACACACACACACTCAAAGCACACAGTAAAAACATATTCAAAATGAAGAATAATATTAGGAAAATTATACCTTACCGACCATTCTTATCGCGGTAGCTTACCGGAAACCTAATGTCGCACTTACATTGCCGACGACTGATAGTAGAAAATACAGTAATATTGAAAAACGCGAAGAAGAAGATAAATATATAATACGTTCTGTTATACTCAACGCGGTCGAGAGGGTGCATAACAAAACTCGAGGATACAAGTGGGCCTGTTGGGGCGAATGCAGCTTTAGAGGAACTAGTGCATGGCCCGGGCCTGGTGGGGCCAAGACAGAATGGGCCTGTCCAATGGCGGGTTGTTGTGGGGCTGGTCCAAGGAGTCCACCTTGGGTTGTTTTGGCAATAGCAACGGGCTAGACCAAAGTTTGTAATTTTGGGCTCCATAACCATTCATTTGGTTAATAAGTGAAGGCATGTGAAGGCCCAAAAGTTCTTGACTAGGCCGGTTGAGAATGAAACACATGAATAAGGTTCCCATGTTTATTATTATTACTACTTGTAGGTCGAACGCAACTCCGATACCATATTACAAACTTGATTGTATTGTCATGAATGGACCCATGCGTTATACAATCGGCTAATAGTTCAAACGTAAAAGGTTTAAAGCTATGAAGCTCCGACGATTTAATCTAATTTTTGAATGATTGCATCAGCTCCAATATAGTTAGAACTTAAACTATCACATCACATACAAGATTGATGCAAAAAAAATAAACAACAACATGGAAAATACGGGTGTGATAGTTGTAGAAAATATTCAAATAAACATCAACACACAAATTTTTCAGGATTCTCAAACCTCATTTTAAATTTATTGTTTCAGATGTTGTTTATGTTGGTGAATATGTTGAGAGTTTATAATGAAAAATATCTTGATAAAACACATGTTTGAGGAGTGTTTCTAAGGTTAGCCTTTTAGGGGTGTTTGAGTGTTTTATAGGGGATTTTGAGGAGGGTTTTGATAGGTGTTTTTGAGTTGTAAGAAATGTTATATTAGTGGTCAAACATACCAAAATTTGTTGGTCATGCATAATACATGCAAGGTATTCTAAAGAAACTTTTTTTTCCTTTCATTTTTTTTTAAATAAAATGTTTAATACATGGAAGGTGCTTCAAAGAAATTGTTTTTGTTTTACTGATTTTTATCATAAATCACCATCTTTATTTTAAGAGATTTTTCTGTTTTATTGATTTTAATCATAACTTACCATTTTTATTTTAAATCACGAGCAAAAACCTTGTGGTGTTGACTGTCTAATTTCAATATTTTAGTGTGAAAACTAGTTAATGCTTAATATGTTTGGGTTTAGCTTATAAATCTATCAGCCTTATCCGATGTGGTTTCCAATGCAAGGTTACACGACATTTTTTTCATGGTTGAATGGAGCAACGACTTGTATGGGTCTTTCACTTACGGATTTATAGCCAGCTTAACTCTGTTTATGTTATTGTTTGGCATGATTGTAGATAGCTAGAAATATTGCATAGTTCAATAGCTTATTCTAGAAATTTTTGTAGAGGTTTCTATCATACCCCACTATGTTTTTTTCATAAAACCAATACTTTATGTTTTTGTCACGCGTGAAGATAATATAATAAAAACTCAAATTGCCTAATTGCATCAAAACTTGATTTCCTAAATGATTATTTTCACATGTGAAAATACTATAACTAGACTTATTTATAATGAAATCAAAAACTTCTAGTTTTGCAATTCAAGTATAGAACAAATACCATCAAAATTATTTTAAATAAATATAAAGAGATTTTAAATAATACAATTTTGTGTATCTTAGCTTTAACGGAAGCTTGTTGTTATGTGCCACATACAAAGCATGTGTTTTGATTCTTTAAACACCGCATCAATAGCTTTTCTCATAGCAGGATCTTGATCAGTCACAACCAATATTGGTTGCTTTGAAAAGGCCTTTATGAAACATCTAAGCAACCAAATGTATGACTTTGTCCTTTCGTTAGATAGCATTTCAGCACCGAATGTGACACATTTTCTGTGGTTGTCAATGCCCGTGAAAGGTACAAATACCATGTTATATCTATAAAAAAAACAACTTCATCAGTACTTTTTTTAATTGTAAAAATATGCTATACAAATTAGTTCAATTTTTCCAACAATTTAATATTCTCATAACTTCAAAATTTCATTTACTTACTGATTTTAATCACATGTGAATATTATATAATTTAAACTTAAATTGTCCAATGATTTCTAAATTTCATCAGTTACTGATATTTTAAACAAGCGAATATAATTTAGTCAAAACTTAATTCCTCTAAAAATATTAAAAGTTCATTTTTAGTTAATAATAATCATAATAACTTCAAAACTACATTTACTTACTGATTTTTTTACGTGTGAATGTAATCTAATACAAACTTAAATGCGGAAGTAAATTGTACATTCCATTAGATACTTATAATTTTCACATGTGAATATAATCTAATACCAACTTACATCTTAAAATAACATGAAAATTGCTTTACTTACTGGTATTTTTCATACGCAAATATAATCCCACTTAAATATATTAATAAAATTCATATAAAAGGAATTAATAAATTTAAATGAAAGAGAACACACTTATTGGTCCTGAAAGTTGCATCGAAAGATATAGTATCTCCAAATTCTTTGTAATTATACTTTGCCATCTCATCCGCTCAAAACAGTGCACCACAACATACTCGAAAGAAAAATTTGCAACATGTTTTTTCCTGTTTTCCATCTTATTAATAGCGTCACTTTCACCAATATGACTGTTCAAATCCCTATTTATGATTCCTGAACTCAGTCTCTGTTGCATCAACTGAATCATATCCTCCATGGGTAGCTGCATAAAGGTGATGTGCTCTTGTCGCACCTATATTCGTACCTCCGAGTTGTTGCATGTATATTTTTTCTTTGTGAGTCAGTTTTTTCTTCTTTTTTGTCAGATTTCTATATACTACAGGAACGAACGTATGATTATGTTTTTCTTCAAAATCATACAATTCGTATTTTGTATGACTCGCATTAAGCTTGAATTAAACCCTTTCCATACATCCCGTTCTTGTAATACTTGACGTTCTAATATGAGTTTCACTAGTTTTTTCACTCATAGTATCCTTATTAACACCTTTGGCAATCCCTCCTTGTTGCAAACCAAATATTTCCTTTCTACAATACCACTTTTTAGATTATTTTGTGTTGATAGCCTAACACTAAACCCTGATGTCTCAGCATAGTTTTCATACATTCTTATACACTCATCAACAGTTGTATACTCTCTTCCAATTTTTGGTTTCTTAGATTCATCAACAATTGGCTTGTAAAGAAAAATTCCGTCTTCTACTTCAATTTCTTCACATATATCTGAATCGTCATGTTTTATATAATGTATACAATCGGCTGATAGTTCAAACGTAAAAGGTTTAAAGCTATGAAGCTCTGACGATTTAATCTAATTTTTGAATAATTGCATCAGCTCCAATATAGTTAGTACTTAAACTATCACATCATATACAAGATTGATGCCATAAAATAAACAACAACATGGAAATTACGGGTGTGTATAGTTGTAGAAAATATTCAAATAAACATCAACAACACAAATTTTTTAGGATTCTCAAACCTCATTTTAAATTTATTTTTTCAGATGTTGTTGATGTTGGTGAATATGTTGAGAATTTATAATGAAAAATATCTTGATAAAACACATGTTTGAGTAGCTTTTAGCCTTTTAGGGGTGTTTGAGTGATTTATAGGGAATTTTGAGGAGGGTTTTGATAGGTGTTTTTGAGTCGTAAGAAATGTTATATTAGTGGTCGAACATACCAAAATTTGTTGGTCATGCATAATACATGCAAGGTATTCTAAAGAAACTTTTTTTTTCCTTCATTTTTTTTTTTTAAATAAAATGTTTAATACATGGAAGGTGCTTCAAAGAAATTGTTTCTGTTTTACTGATTTTTATCATAAATCACCATCTTTATTTTTAAGAGATTTGTTTTGTTTTATTGATTTTAATCATAAATTACCATCTTTATTTTAAATCACGAGCAAAAACCTTGTGGTGTTGACTGTCTAATTTCAATATTTTAGTGTGAAAACTAGTTAATGCTTAATATGTTTGGGTTTAGCTTATAAATCTATCAGCCTTATCCGATGTGGTTTCCAATGCAAGGTTACATGACATTTTTTTCATGGTTGAATGGAGCAACGACTTGTATGGGTCCTTCACTTACGGATTTATAGCCAGCTTAACTCTGTTTATGCTATTGTTTGGCATGATTGTAGATAGTTAGAAATGTTGCATAGTTATTGTTTGGCATAGTTTAATAGCTTATTCTAGAAATTTTTGTAGAGGTTTGAGGTTTCTATCACTTTTTTTTTTTTTTTTTTTTTTCCTTGAGCAAACAAGGGGTCTATCTCAGAGACATGCAATTAGACTGTCTTTTATACACCTATTGACCTCTTTAAGTAAATGTTTCGTCTGTATCACCACAGACCCTACCACTTTTCACCCCGCGTAACAAGTACAGAACTTGAATTTACTACCAGTAAGTTTACTTCCACAATCCAGAACTTGAGCATCTCGAGTTGGCCGTTCGTTCATGTTCTAGAACTGTATGTCGGTATTGTAGGTTATAGGAAACATCAAAAGATTCCAAACCCATTAATGATTCAGCGGATAACATTCACCCTTTTGTAAACGAAGCATTTTTTTGTGAAAGCATTAGATGAGGCAGTGAACTAGCATTTCTCTTTCTCATATTTAAGTATAGCAAGCAAGCGACTCGACATATGAAGGAATACATTGTTGAGAACTTGAGCCTACACATATACCATATGTTTCCCTATTATATAATAAAAGATAGATAGTAAAGCTAAGTTCAGCATGTAATAAAATCAAATAATCATAGACAAATACAAAGATTATGATCAAGGGTGTACCGTTAATAAAGCTCATACAAGAAAAACCCAACAAAATCTGTTTTTTTTACCATTTCATAGTGATACATACTGATATCTAATGCGATAATATAACAATAACAAAGCTCAAAAAAGTTCTTTCCTGGTACCCTACGCTTTATTTACACGAATCTTTTGCCCTTCAAGCACCTGCAAGAACAAACATCACAAAGATTACATTTGAAATACTCAAAATTGAAACCACATTGCTACAACCTACAAGAATACAATCAAATATGCAAGATGTATAAACTTACAGCATCGTTAAAAGATGATATGGCAGCTTCTACCTCCTCTTCTGAGGAGAATGAAACAAACCCAAATCCACTTGATTTTGAGGTTCCTGGAACTCGAGATACTTTAGCACCAAGAACATTTCCCTTATCTGCAAAGAAGCTTTTGAGCGAATCTGATGTCACTGTTTTTGCAAGATTTCCCACATAAAGTTTGTAAGGGCTGTCAACGAATGGGGTTTCTTCTGATTGGGCTAGTGTAGAGGTAACTCCATTCAATGGCTTCTCGGTGACATTTACTTTAATTTTACGCCCACCAATTTCCTGTTCATAAAAAACATACAACACCCGTTGATGTACATATGGCGTAGGTTTTGCTTTTTTATTACTTTATTATGATAATTATCTTGAAAAAGAAGAATCTTGTGGACTAGAATGAATAGGAATATATGCAAATTTTGCTTAAAATTGAAGTAAACAACATTAGAAAGATATCCTCACCGTGCCATTTAGCTTCTCAATAGCAGCATTTGCATCATCAACAGTTTTCATCGTAACAAAACCAAATCTTCTACTCCTTCCTGACCATTTATCATACATTACCTACAGATTTGAGTTATTTTTAGTTGTTAACGTTTTGATGTTGCAGAAAAATCAAATATTCATACAAGAAATATATGGGCAATATTGTAATCTGACATTTAAGTTAATTTAAGCGAAAAAGTATGAAACTTAATACCGAATAAACAGAAACACATTTTAGCTTTACAATAATGCAAATCTGACTCGTCTTCACTATTTTAGTTATACTTAAAGTTTGGATGCCTAACCAACTACTTAGCTTACAAACTTGATGTCAATATCTAAAATTTTTGAAGAAAGACCCATAACCGAATGAAAAAGTACAAGTAGGAATTTAAGTACAATGAATAATCATAAGTTAAGGGAATACTGTTTGTAACTCAAACTCGACTTATGACAACTAACAGAGAGCAATGGAGGGCCTAATAATGCTACTACCTACAAGCTACTCGGCAATCAACTGGTTCATTAAATCCGGTCTTAGGTAAATTACTTAACTAGCCCCTTAGTACAACAAATAATCATCTGATTATCTAATTATAAATCTTCAAGTCTCAATGGTAATTTGAAAACACACATCCAAACTTCCATAAAAAACTTTGACCAACAGAATATGAAAAACATAATAATTGAACAATATGTGTTAAATTGGGCAATCCAGTACACAAGGTATCATAGAGTTTGCAAGTGTTGGGGATATGCCACATTTCCCTAAAGCAAAAAGATGAATTCCATTCACTTAAACTAGGCTCTGAGGTTAGAATTGCCTCTTTAATGATAACAAATTACTAACAATTATGGTCAACCCAGCCTAGGGGATATTTGGAAAAGCCTATTTGAAAAGCTTATGGTAGTTTGTAAAGACAGCTTGTCAAAGCTTATCAGCTTATCTAAATCGCTTAAAAAAACACAAAAACTAACTGATAAGAGCAAGCTTTTTCACTCCTTCAAAATACCCAAAATTGCTTGTTAGGTGTACCAAAATGCAATAAGATTTTGAGAGAATTGCAAAAATCGTCCCTAAAGTTTGGCCAAATTGCACGTTTCGTCCCTGAAGTTTGGAAAGTGCAAGGATCGTCCCTGTGGGAAACTTATGGGGCAAAAATCGTCCCTGGCCTACTTCAAATGACTAAAATACCCCTGCCAAACTTTAGGGACGATTTTTGCAACTCTCTTTTTCAGATTCTTACTCAAATGGTCCCTGTGCTTCGCTAGGCATTACAAATTTAGTCCTAACATTTTTTTTTTAATTAATTTATTTAACTATTAATATTAGTATTATTTTTTTATACGATTTCGTCCGTTTTTGTCCGTTTTTCTTACGTTTTTGTCCGTTTTTCTCACGTTTTTTTCGTTTTCATACGTTTTGTCCGTTTTTCTTACGTTTTTGTCCGTTCTTGTTACGTTTTTTTTCGTTTTCATACATTTTTGTCCGTTTTTCTCACGCTTTTGTCCGTTTTCATATGTTTTTGTCCGTTTTTCTTACGTTTTTTTTTCTGTTTTCATACGTTTTTGTTCGTTTTTCTTACGTTTTTGTCCGTTTTTCTCACGTTTTATCGTTTTCATACGTTTTTATCCGTTTTTCTTACGTTTTTTCCGCTTTCATACGTTTTTGTTCGTTTTCTTACGTTTTTGTCCGTTCTTGTTACGTTTTTTTTCGTTTTCATACGTTTTTGTCCGTTTTTCTCACGGTTTTGTCCGTTTTCATATGTTTTTGTCCGTTTTTCTTACGTTTTTATCAGTTCTTCTTACGTTTTTTCCGCTTTCATACATTTTTGTTCGTTTTTTTTCCGTTTTCATACGTTTTTCTCCGTTCTTTTTACGTTTTTTTCCGTTTTGGATGAAGTCTAAAGATTTTTTCTTTTAAAAAATAAAATTCTTTTCGAATTTTTTTTTCAAAAACTTTTTTTTTTCAAAAAAATTTTTATACAACTTTTTAAAAAAATCGAATAAATATTTTTTAGAAAAAATATTTTTTAGAAGAAATATTTTTTAAAAAAAATTTAGAAAAATTTTGGAATTATTTAAATTTTTTTTCGAAAACATGTTTTTTGAAATTTTAAAATTCAAAAACATTTTTTCAAATTTTTTTTCGGAAACCTTTTTTTATTTTATTTTTCTAAATTTTTTTTTTGAAAATTTTTTTTGGAATTTTTTTGTTTGTGATGGACAGTGTAAACACAGACGGAAAAAAAGTGAGAAAAACGGATAAAAACGTAAGAAAAACGAACAAAAACGTATGAAAGCGGAAAAAAACGTAAGAAAAACGGACAAAAACGTATGAAAACAAAAAAAATGTGAGAAAAACGGACAAAAAAGTAAGAAAAACGAACAAAAACGTATGAAAACGGAAAAAACGTGAGAAAAACGGACAAAAACGTAAGAAAAACGGACAAAAACGTATGAAAACGAAAAAAACGTGAGAAAAACAGACAAAAACGTAAGAAAACCGGACAAAAACGAAAGAAAAACGAACAAAAACGGATGAAATCGTATAAAAAAAATAATACTAATATTAATAGTTAAATAAATTAGTTAAAAAAAAAGTTAGGACTAAATTTGTAATGCCCAGAGAAGCACAGGGACCATTTGAGTAAGAATATGAAAAAGAGAGAATTGCAAAAATCGTCCCAAAAGTTTGGCAGGGGTATTTTAGTCATTTGAAGTAGGCCAGGGACGATTTTTGCCCCAAAAGTTTCCCACAGGGACGATCCTTGCACTTTCGAAAGTTCAGGGACGAAACGTGCAATTTGGCCATACTTTAGGGACGATTTTTGCAATTCCCTCTAAGATTTTTGAACAAGCTTACGAAACACCCCCTAAAGGAATCAACGTATTAACATGGGGGAACGTTCTTAACTTGTTTTAATCCTTCTAATCCTCTTGTAACTGAACTGATACAACCACACTTTCAAAGGTCTCATTAAACAGTTATTAACTCAATATGCATTCAGTTAAATTCCTATTATAATTTCCCCAGGTCTTAAAAACAAAAGTTCAAAATCCCTATAACTTAAACATGGATAAACACCAAACCGAAAAAACTTAAACCCACATATGAAATCACATGAACAAAAAAACCCAGAAACCAAATACCTCAACTTTCTCAATAGACCCATGTTCCTCAAACACCTTTTGCAACTCATCATTATTAGTAGTTCTTGGAATATTCCCAACATAAAGCCTCCTAGCTGCTTCAGAAGTTGGGTCAACTGCTGTCACTACAGTTTCTTCAGCAACACAAAACAGTCTAGTGGGTTGTTGTTGTCTTGCATTTGAGATTTTAAGTGATGTTTGGGAATAGGTTTTGAAGGGTTTGGAAGATGAGTGGAGATGGAGGTATGTGGTTGATGATATTATGGATGATGAAATTGTGGCCATTTTTTGGGATGATGGTTTGGGTTATTTTAGAGGGGTTTTGAAGGTGAGAAAGATAGCAAGATGATGGGTTTATCCAGTTGAGTAGAACCAAGAAATTGGATTAGATATTTATCTATGGGGTGTTTGGGATTTGGCTTAATAGAAATGGAGATAAACCATATAGCAACAAGATTTTATAGCGATAAGTATCTGTGTATAGTAACAAGATTTTATAGCGATAAATAGTTACTTATTTAGTTATACTTTTGATAATGGTATTGAAATTTGAAACGAGATTGGCAGTAACAAAGGGATAAATTTGTAAAATAAAAAAGTAAAAATGAATATAGTTGATTAAAGGAAAATACGCAACAAACAAAATATCACAATTATACTAACCTTATTTTGGTAGTAATATTCTTTTATCAACTATGAACTAGGAATTTTCTAACATGATGTTTTACATGATAAAGTTTATGGATAATGATTTATAAATTATTAATGTTGATAGTAAATACATTTTTTTTTTCTAGAAACTACATTTGAAAAAGGGGTGCACATCACTGCAGTGGACAACAGAAAACATATCTGTTGTATGGAGTAAAAAAAATTTTACATTTACATTTTATACCCTTTAGTTATTATCACTTTACACATACGACCCTTCAATTTGTCTTACAGCATATATCATTTCCTGCTGTAACACAGCAGGGATCATTTCCCCTTTGAAAAAAGTTGTCAAAAGTTGTCATGCATATTTTTTAAATTTTCAGTGAAAACATGTTAAGGCAACTATTTCATGAGCTAAGTACTAATCTAGTACAATTTTTTTTTTTTTTTTTTTTTTTTTTTTTTTTTTTTTTTTGCCCCATCATGGTCACTTTTTGAGTAAATTCCTTAAATGGTCATGCGCATCTACTCACCTCCGCAACCTATCTCAGAACGTGACACGTGCACATATTCTTGGGCCCACATCAACTACTATAACTAACAAAAATACTCAACATTTGTGCTACTCAACCGACGGCTATTGATCCACGTGCAAAAGTGTACTTTTTATATTAAAAATATCTTATTGGGAATGAAAAAAAGTACAATATCAAGTCATATTTTATGTACCTATACTTTTTATATTAAAAATTAACTATTAATCTTCTACTTAAAAAAAAAAAAAAAAAAAAAACGGTGACCCTCATCTTCCCCGATCAAACCCTCATCTTCTCCGATCACCCTCTTTTTTTCCGATCACATCATCTTCTCCGATCAAACAGTGTTTCTCCGATCAAACTCGCATCCAATGGCTCTTGTTTTCACCGTGTTGATGTAAGTTTCACCCTTTTTGTTTTTATCAGTTAATATAGGTTTTGTATCAAAAGTATTTGTTTAGTGTTAACAATTAAGGTTAAGATATCCAATTATTGTCTGTTTTGGTTGTTTTGTCCCTAAATAGGATCATATAAGCAGTTATCACTAAACCTAAAGCTTTAAACAATCAAGCAAAAAAAAAAAAAAAAAAAAAAAGGCTGCACATAATTCTCATGTATAGTTATGATCATATGTTAATTTTGGATATTTTTCTTACTTTCCTACACTTGCAATGGCATGTTGACTAATAACATTTGGCCTTTCTGAAAGGATAGTAGGATATTAACTTGAGTTTATTTCCAATGTGTAATCACTACAATGTACAATGAAACCCAATCAGGAACATAAGTTTCCTATAATTTGTCTTGTTAAAGATTACATTCGCATTTGATTGTCAACCCGTGACTTCTAATAAACTATGTTTATCAATCCAACCTTTGCCTTTAAGAGAGGGAGTAATATATTTAGTGAAACGCATATGTACACCCATATTAATTTAAACTTTCAAAAGTCAAAAGCCATACTTCACTACTCCTGTCTCCTAGGTATAACACTGAAGCTCAGCGTATACAAGTTGACGTTAAAGTACAATATACTTATATACATATAATATAAGTGTCTAGTGTAGCCTAGTGTCACTTCCCATGATTTTTTTGCCATATTCATGAGTATGACTTTGTACTTGACAAGATTTTGTGAAGTTCAGCCTATATAGTCAATGAATAATCTTTGACCAACATAAGTCTTCTAGATAAGAGGATTCACCCCATTAACAATATAAGGTCTTTCTGAAATAACTGTGATAATATAAGCTAACTTTACTAATAATGCAACTACTTAATGAATATGCAGCCTATATATCTAACAGTGAATGCACAAATTGAGTCCAAAGATGATTTTGACTTTTATCTAAGTTACCACTGAGTTTTATGATCTATATTACCTAATATGCAACCTAAGTGACAGACTACACAGATAAATCTATATCAAACTTAAACACTAAACTAATTGTTGTACCAAACACTATTATTAACTACTATTGAAATAATTTTTTGATGTAACTATGACATTTGATTAACTAAACCACAACACAAGCTGCTATTATGATTAAATGAATCAAAGGAAGCTTAGAAACAGATATCAGCAACTAGTTACCGCAGATACATAATAATGCATAATCAAACAGAATACAAGCTATATAAAGTAGAACCAACTAAAACTAATTTGAAAAAAAAACTGATTATTGAGAAGGCTTTTAACTAACTTAAATTTACCCCGTCAAAAACACTACAAAACAACTTGTGCGAAACACTGCTTATGGGGAAGTTTTGATGTTTTTGAGACACTAAACTAAGAGACGAAGCAGTAATAAGCTAATCTAAGGCTTAACTAACAATAACTCAACATAAAATCAAAAAGCCTAATCTAAGGCTTATAAGCTTTCTTTGCCTACTACCTGAGAATGACTTTATATGATTTCATTATCATAAGCAATCTAAACAATAAGCCTAATCTAAAGGCACATCGAAAGAAACCCAGATTCACAAACTTATTAGCATAATAATAAACCCCCAGATTCAGCAGTTGGGTTTAATTGGAATCCACAAAATAAACCCACGAAAAATCTTAAATATAATAAACCCACAATAAATCTTAATAAACACAGATTCAGCAGTTGGGTTTCATTGGAATCCACAAAACAAACACACAAAATAAAATTATTAGCATAATAAACCCACAAAAAAAATCTTAAATATAACGTACCAATGGTTTCATTGAAAAAATTCAAAGAATCAAAGAATTATTTTGATAAGTTTGTGGATATGTGTGTTAATGTTATCCATTTAACTTTTCTGAATAGAAATCAAATAAAATAAAAATCAAATACAAGAAAATCAAATAAAATAAAAAAAAATATGTTATGTGCACCTTCCCAATAAAGATGAATGGCCATTTCAGCTGTTGGGTTGAGTAGCCGCCGGTTGAGTAACCGGCGGTTGAGTAATTCTAGTAGTTGATGTGGGCCCCATAATATGGACACGTGTCACGTTATGAGATAGGTTGCGGAGTTGAGTAGATGCGCATAACCATTTAGGGAATTTACTCAAAAAGTGACCATGATGGGGAACAAAAAAAAGATTTTGTACTAGATTAGTACTTAGCTCCTATTTCATTACTCTATTATACGTTAGGCGTGCGGACAAAGCCGTTTTGGGTCGAAAAAAATCCAAACTACGTCTTTTTGTGCTAGAGGATGTCATTTTGTTGTTTCGTCCGTGTCATTTGGTAGTTTGTTGAGCCATTTTCGTTTTTGGGTTGTAACTGGGTCATTGTTTGTTGGTCCATTTTCATTATAAACTAGGCAATATAGTACCCGGCCAATATATACGGTATTTCTACCACCAAACTTCATGTAAGATAATCTATAATCAATGATTCTAGGTATTTCTTCCACCAACCTTAGTTCATCCTTCTCTCTTTTCAAGATTTTGGGTGGTCTTAAAGAAACAAAATTGGCGGTTGTATTATTAATGGGATATTACAAATTAAGGGTATGCTTTTGTTGTTGTTGATTTGAGATTTTTGTTAAGGTGTATTGCATGGGGTTGTTTCTAGGTTTTTTTTTTCTACCTAATTTGGTTAAATTGTTGTAGATTCAAGCTACAATGTATGCTTTTGAAACTTTAGATCATTGGCATGTTCTTCGTTGCAATTGTATTGTTGACAATATTAAAAGGTACAATTTTTAACTGCAAGAGTTTAGTTTTTATTGTTTATCTATGTGAGTTTTGAAGGGTGACAAAGTTTCTTTAGGGGATTGATTAATTTTAGGTACTGTATAAGTGTTTTTCGAGATTGTTTAACAAAAATGTTATGCGTTTATTTTGTTTTATTAAGTGTGTAAGATTTTGTATCTGTTGTATTGCATGGGGGTTCGGAGCTTACTTTTAGGTATATTATTGATTGACAAAATTTAACTTAACGTGAGTAAATAACAAATAACAGCAAATATGTTAAACAAAAATAATGATAATAATGGATAATGTAAATACTTAAAAAGAATTCAATATTTGATAACTGAATTAAGAAAAAAAATGTGAATCTAAAATGAAAGTTTGAAAATAAAATAAATCTTATACATTCGAAACCTATATAGAACTCCTTTATAAACCACATTTGTATTATAGTTTGTGCAGTGTCCGTTTTCGTTGCGGCACAAAACCTTCAGTCTTGCTTTAACATTTTCACCTAATGAAACATATTCATTACCCGTAGTGCTCTTTTCTTGAGCTTGTTCAGGAAGAAAAATTGCTTCGGTCTTCTTTTAACAATTTCATCTATTGTAACACTTGGTGCCTTTTTGGCGTTTTGAATCCACGAATAGAAGGCCTACATCCCCTGGATGTTCAAATAAAAGTTATGAAACGTGATGAGAACATAAAATTCTATTTCCAGTCTCTCAAACCAAGTGTATTCGTCAAAAAAAAAAAAAAAAAAAAAGTTCATATTGTGTGGTACATAACCACACAACATCCATGATCCATATAATGTTTGTTGATGCCAAAATACATGGTACATTAACGTAGCATTTACAGTGTTATTTTTGGGTCAGTCGATACAAAAGCTCAGCGATCTTAGTTCGTCTAATTAGTAAAAAAAAATGGAGAATTCACTGGTAAAAAGATGATATGAAATTACTTATTCGAGACGTTGACACTGCTGAAGTCCAAGTTTCGCAATACATAGTGGTACCACCAGTGCATCAGTAGAAGTAGAAGAAGAAATAGACTAATACCGTGTGTGCAAGCATGATGAAATATCTTTCTTGACCAGTGTTTTTGATCTCCAAGCCCAAAATAAGCCGCAAGAGTGTCCATCTGAATAACTGCAAATCATTAGTAAATGAAAGTAACAAATAAATATGATCATATCATAGCTACTATATGAGCTTATCATCTTCAACGTATGGATTATGAATAAGCCATAAGCCGAAGTAAGCAACCTCATAAACCGCAAAAAGTGACCTTATGAGCTTTCCCCAAATCAAGTATGATCATATACCTTCAGCACCTGTAGCGGTACATGGGTAGGTTGTAGTGTTGTTGAGTGAGAGCTGAAATCCTAAAGTGAGGTTGATGAATAGCCGCGTATGAAGATGAATAGTTGATAATTGAGTTACCGAATCCTTATATCGAACTAACTTCCTTACTTTTTTGTATGATCATGGCATAGTACGATTAATTTTATTGGGCTTTGCGGCAAAACTTAATAAAGTACAAAATTAACACGATAAGCCGAGAATGCACATGAAGTAACATTTATGAGCAAAACAATTTTTTTTACCTTGTAAATGATACCGGTTATCGTAATATACATGGATTTGTTTATTAAATTTTCTGTTTGAACTTCGGCAATTCATGTAATTCACAGTTCAAAAATAAGCTAATTTGGTAACAAAAGTCAAAAGTGGTCACAAATTTTACGTAACTATCAATTACCTGAGATTTACGATGAAGAAATACATTGAAATATTCATTAATTACCAGTATCTCACTATTAGCCCCAACACCAATCTAAAAATGATTAAGCAATTGTACCCGGGACATAATTTGTCTAGGCCAAAGACCACAAAACCTCCGTATCAATTGCAATTGATTTAATAATAGGTATGACATGAACCATTTATAGTCTTGCGGAAGAAAACCCCACCCCTTTTGTCATGAACCATTGATAGTCTTACGGAAGAAAACCCCACCCCTTTGGTCATGACATAAGGAATGAGTAGTTCCTGAAAACAAACAATAATAATCAATTGAAAGCTAGTTGTTCTTAAACGAAACAGAAAGTCACTTACCAGATTGGAAAGCATGTTATATGCTTCAATAATTGCTTAGGAGACTCCCTGGAAAAAAAAAACAATTAAACACGTCAAGAATCTCAGCAACCCATTAACAAAATCAAAAACTACAAAAAACCACCAAAAACCCATCTCACAGTTCTTGTGTGTGTATAAAAAAAATCCAACAGTGGATTTGTTTGGAGTGGTGTGTGTGTGAACTTTGAGACTTTAAACAACCAACCACACGTGTTACCATAAGACCAACACACCTCAAATCACCCTCAAGCATGAGGTGGAGAGCATTGTAGCTTTTACTGTTCATTAGCTTGGATCGGGCGGGCATTACCAAATCATTTCGGCTAGAGGAATTGGATCCAGAACGGAACAATGCATGTGAGGGGTGCAAGTAGGAAAGAAAAACGGGTTATATATCTAAATTCTAATGGCTCCTTGCTCTAAATTACTACCTCCGTCCCTAAATAAATGTCCAGTTTGACTTTTTAGAGTCAAACTTATTCAACTTTGACCTTAAATATTTTTGTGGGTGTTATATAATATTTGATGCAAAATATATTAATGGATTGGGTTTAAATTGTATTTTTCAATGGTATAATTTTTTATCATGTATTATATAACACCAAAAAAAAATATTTAAGCTCAAAGTTGAACTAGTTTGACTTTGAAAAGTCAAACTAGACATTTATTTAGGACGGGGGGAGTACCAATTTAGAGTGGGATTAGTATCTAAATGAGTAAAGATCAAAAGTACCTTCTATAAGCAGGTAGGGACTTGCTTATCTGCTAATTTTGGGTCAATATAACTTTTTAAACATATTCAAGTGTAGAAACATTAAATCCACTGAACATAACTAAGAAATACTACTTTTTTCTGTTATGTTGCCAAAAAAAGTTGATTCTATAAACAAACTCAAGTCAACTTTAGTTATTCACTCCTGAATAGGCAAACATTGACAACTCGTTTTATAACACAACATTGTTACCTCGTTTTCATACCGTCTTTATTCCCTTCCAAGTTGCAAGACAAAGAGGTGGTTGCGCAACGTCGTGTAACCGAAACTCAGTTACAATTTAAACAACTTAAAAGGCATACGAATAAAAAATGCAGGCTACCCATTTGGTTTACTTGAAGAGTGACTCATCTAATATCCTCCTTTTTATATTTGGCGAATTCGATGCCTTTTCATAAAGCCTCTCTCAATGGACTAATGGAAACGTCTATCACTAAATTCTTCATGTGAGCTCCTAAATAACCTAAAACAATTGAAAGTAGAATTGATATTAGCCACTAAAAAGAGTACCCGTAGTTTACAGAAAGAAGGCAGAACAGAAAGGAAAAGGAAGCGTATATAACTTCTGTTAGTTTGCGTATGGAAATACAGAACCTCCACAACATGTATCCCATTTTAGTGAAGCTACATATCAACATTCAACCAAATATTACATTTGTTGTTTAACATTCAAAACATTTTTTAATCTCTTCGCTCGAGAAAACGTTTCTTTATTACTCTTCGCTCGAGGCCACGCCCCATAATATATAGAGAGAATGAATATAAAGCTAAAACAATTACCTATGTTGATAGCAATGGCTCTAGGAACTGAACATTATATCACAAAAACACGTGACAACTTAACTACACATCCAAAGAACCATGTTAAAGTACTAATCATATCGTTATCATAATACATCAAGGGTTCTCCACACTTTCACCAATGGCCTTTGGTCCAGAAAAATGAATCATGGCATCTGCATACCACAGGTTAACAAAATGATGGTTAGTTTTTTTTGTGCCAAAGGTGAAAATATCTTATTAATCACAAAGAAGCATACATCACTAGGAATAGAGTATAGACATACCTATACTCTATAAGTACAAATACTACTGATACACTTCTCATACCATGAAACAAATACAACCGAAACAACAATCACTGAAAATACTAAAGACTATACAGCCAATCACTAAACCATAGCTTGCAGGCAAACTAATCTCCAGTTTACAGCATCCTGCAGCTTCCATTCACCTTTTATAGCACCAATAACCATCTAACTACATTTCCATAACTCTTTCCCAACAAAGTCATTCATCCTGCCACCACAATGACCAATTCAAGAAAAGAGAATGGCATCGTTAGGAACCCATAACCCCTCCAAGTCAAGAGCTATACCAACTATGCTACATTTCCATCTCTAAGAATGGCTTCACATAGATGGGAACACATACCTTGAGGGAGGACCTACCAAACCTCCTTAGCAATGTATAATTAGGACCATGTAGGTTCATCTTGCACACCTCACAATTCCTAGTAACATACATTGCCACACCATGATCATATACCCTTCTCAAAAGGAAACTCACTTTATGGTTCATAAACAATCCACAAACTGTGTTAACCCAAACATCCTGAAGTTACCTAACAAAGGCCTACTTAAGGAATGAATAGAGTAAAACAGATGTGGATTATATAAATGATATTTCAATTTTTTTTTGCAAGAAGCTTACACAATGACATGGTATAAGAAGAATTTATGAAAAAGTAACTTACTTTACGGAAGCTCCTCCAATGCAGGCTTATCAGGTATATCCATTTGCAATGAAAAAATTATATCAGAAACTATCTACTCTAGTGCATTTACCTGTCACATAATTTTAATATTTGAATCAATAACACATAAATAAGCGCAAAAAAACTGAAACAAAAATCAAATTTAGAATCCAATTGGCATATGAATCATAATATATAAATTAGAACCCTAAACATATGAACAGCAAAATTAACATACCTTATTCAATTTTCAAGTAATCAAAATGAAAATCACAAACATCATTTGAAATCAAATTGGATATTCATTGACCGTCATTTTCAATTGTTAAAAAAAAGCCGTAAACTTGAGTAATTCAATTTACCTAGCCAAATCGTGATAAGATGTGCGTTTCCCATCAGTAAAAATTGAATTAGATATGCGGCAATGTATTGTGGCGATTGTTTTGATGTATGTGGAGGTGTCGAATATTTTGATTTTGAAATAATCCGTGATTTTGGTGATATGATTTTCAAATTGAAATATCATATTGATTAAGGGTGAGTGAATTATGGAAGGGTTTTAATTCGGTTGAAGAGCAGGAGAGATTTTATGTAGAAACCGTGTATAATCTATGAGTAATGTCAAATGTTTCCCCCTTGTAGCATAAGATTTTTAGGCCTATATCAATGATGTTTTCCAAAGTAAAACACACAAAAAAAACAATTGCTCCAGTGGTTGGATTCATGTTTGATTACATGAGAGACCATGGTTCGAATCCCACTTGTGTCAAATTTTTTAAACACATTCCGCAATCATGTTAAAGTGCCAACGTGGAGGATGTTGCTGACATGGTATATGACTCATATTATCCAGTCAGCAGTGTCATGGTATAGCTTTCAAAGCATCATGTGCAAGTCGAAACTTGTCTCATATATATGTAAAGATTGTTTGTGCTTTTATGATATTTCATTTCTTATTGTTTATCTATGTAAATATTGAAGAGTGATAAAGTTTCTTTAGTGGGATTAGTTAATTTTAGGTAATGTAAAAGTCGTGTTCGAGATTGTTTAATAAATTTGTTATGTTTTTATTTCACTTTAGAATGAGTAATTTTGATATCTTTGAAATTTTGATATGTGGCAATAAGTTTATACAGTTTGTACAATCTGTGCGGATAAGTGCTTCGTGATATCCTTTAAAGTTTGATTTGTGTTGTATTTATGGATTTTTGTTTGTATTTTTTTTACATAAATAGCATCCGTATGGCGGAGATTTTGTCAAAGTTCGGCCTTTGTGATGTGTTACATGGTATGTACAATTATAGGTGGTATAAGCTGTGTCTTATTTGGATGTCAGAATATAGAAGGGTTGTTTTATCATGGTGTTATGCATTTGTCGACCTTGGTTTAAAAATGTGTGCATCATTGCGCTCGCATCATGCATCCGATTGATGTATTTGGAAAACGATGCGAGGTTGTTTCAGGATGCGAGCTAATGCGAACGCATCAGGTCGCAACAGTGTGTTGCTCGCACCAGACGCAACAGAGATTCGGGTTGTTTTGGTTGATATTGGTTAAGTTAAACTTTGGGATTTTTTTTTTTTTTTTTATAAAAAGCCCATAAGACCTTTAATTAGTATATCTGGAACTCCAAACTGTCAAGCGCCACACCACGCGGTCCCAAAGCTTCATTCTCCTGAATCAGCTCCCTACGCTTTGGTATCATCCTCTTGAGATGATCAATAGCAGCACGAATAAGGTTTTTAAAAAACCCTGCTTCAACAGCCTCTTGACCAAACCAGAGGCTCATACGATCATGTAATCGTGGTGAATCGGCCACTTGCATGAGTTCATTCAATATTGGGAAATCTTCTTCCCTGGGGAAATGTGAGGAAAAGCTTGTTGATGGGTTGATTGGGTTACGCGCTAAAGTTAATACCTTCGCAGTAAAGAGACGGTGGAGGGGTTTAATAACAAATTTTATTTCATACTTGGTCCCTAAGGTTGTCTACATTTTCGTCAACGTAGTTACAATTCCCGCCCAAAATATAGTGACGTGTTCACAACATGCTACATTGAGTTTACAAGCGTAGGGACCTACGGTGTAATTTGTGAAATTAATTAATTACACCCCATTAAATCCTTACCGATCCCATATGAAACTCTAAAACAATATATTCATCACTAAAATCACTAAACATAAAGACACAAATATAAACATTCGAACTTGCCATTACATTTGGTGACCAACATAGGCATTGTGAAAATTGCAAATGCCAAATAACCTTTACCATTTGCACATTTGACCTCCTAAAGTCAAACTTGCCATTACATTTGGTGAGCAAGTAAGTAGCAACATACTTAAACGAAAATAGTTATCTTAGGGTATTCAACCCATACATAAACTAGAATCAGTAAAAGAAATCTACCCCGGCTGTGGGGGAAGCTCGAGGGAGTTCCAACAGCCTCCTTGCCAAATCCTAGTTCAACCTGATGTTGTCATTCTCATCAGTAGTCAAATTGCAGTCAATGATATAAATTTTCTTCAGTAAGGGGGAACATGCAAGTATCAACCGTATTATAGCTATTTCATTCTCTGTTGTAGGGAAAGAATGAAACACCACAATTTGAAGCTGCCCCGTGGTCATTCTGTTGATGGGTACATCAAATGAATCAATCTCCAAAGGTACATAAGTAAGCGTGTATAAGGCCTGCAAAATGAGAGAAATATTCATATGCACAACCATTGGAATTTAATAGGATGTCTTTCATACATATGCATTCCGCTTACCTTGGTTACTAGCCTTTGCATATTTGGAGACCCACGAATCATTTTAATGATCAATGAAACCATTGCATTATTACCAAAATCGACCCCGTATATCTCAATAGTCTTGAGGGATAGAAAGGCCACACGAACACTCATCCAGGATGTACCTTCTTCCAACAACTACAAAAGGACAAATTTTCTTTATTTTCAAAGCTAACATTGCATCAATGTTAGAAATTACTTTAACATTATGTAAGTTGAAGTAGAAAACCCGAAGAATAGGTCTTACATTGCAATCTTCAAAATCCATGGTAAGGGTCTCAAGTTTAGGAACATTTGACAACTGAAAGATATTGGAAGTTGTTATTGTCATAGGATGGTTCCAAATACCAAATGACAAATTTAACGTCTTCAATTCCTAAGAATTGCAATATCCCATAGTCTCATTTAGTTTGTACTACAATGATCCAATTTTAGAGACTTAAGCAAGGGACAACCAGCAACTAAGTCCCAAACTGTACCACTATGAAAATTGACATTACATAATTCTAAGTTGAGTATCTTTGGAAAACCCCTAAAACTTGGCATAGTGGGAAAAGTGCAACAATGAAGTTTTAGACATGTCAACTCTTGACGATAGTAAAGTTGGGTTGGCAAAGTAACTGGATCAGCACACCAGTTTCGAATTGTGACCTCCTCAACTCCGACCCGAGCCAAAAACAAAAGCCAGTCATGAATGTCTTCATAATGCAAGTCGTCGTGTCCAAATAGCGTTTTGGCCTCTACGGAAAACACAAACCTTCTTACTGGCCCAATAAGCTAAAGTAAAAGCCTAGTAATATGCCTCCCATCACAAGTATTTGTTAAATAGTAAAACAAATCCTCATCAACTATAACATCGGTCGGCAAAGTCCACTTAAACCTCCAGCTTCTGGCTAAGCTACCGGTCCTTACCGCATCTTTTAGTGGCAATCAGTTCATAATATTAGTGGTCACGTTATTTGGCATGTTGTTGATATAATCTGCCATATCAGTGATCACATTTTCTCCAAAAGACATTGTAATGTTGGAATTTTAGTTGGGTCTTTGACTTCTGGAAATGGGTGTTTGGATAAGGGTGTATGTTATTATGGTGTGTAAATGTGTTTGGTTTGTGGGTTAATTTGTTTCACGCGAATTATAACTAGCGTATTAGAAAAGATAGGCTCAAGATCCACAAAGCATAGTTCTTAGTTGCTCCCTAAACTATCACTCTTGGTTGATTTAACCATAGTGTGATGAAAAATGTAGTTTGCCTATTATACCCTTGCGAATATACCAAAACATAAGCGTTGACCAAGACAAAAGTGGTCAAGGGACGCATTCGGCCTCTAATTCCCATGTTTTGGACGCCAGACGACGATTTTAGAAAGCTAAGGTCCATGGCGATGGTTTGTGGAAAGTTTAGGGACCAACGGTATATTTTAGTCTAATTTTAAATTTTGATATTGTCCATGAGTAATTAAAGGAGGAGTAAGTCATTTAAAGAAACATTTGACTGGAGGTTTTAGTTGTGTTTCTAAGTGCTCCGAATGTCCTGAACATGTTAGGGAAGAATTGAGGTCATACCAGTTACAAAGAGATATTGCAAGGGTAGAGATGGAAATAAATACGGGACAATATAACGACTATGATAATGAAGTAGAAGAAGTAGAGTGTGCTCGAGTATCAAAGAGCAGTAAGTTGCCTCCACGAAAGAAAGCAAAACAAAAAGGTCAAATGGACGTGTTCTTCACTCTTAATCCTGAAGACGCGTTTAGAAGTAGAAGAGGGAAACAACAAACCATTAACAAATTATATCAAAAAGAGCTAAAGGAAAAAACCTGTAAAGAGATCGCGAGATGGTTTTATGATGCAGGTATTCCTTTTTTTGCAGCTACTTATGGTAGTTATAAGATAATGATCGAATCTGTTGGATAATTTGGTCCAGGATTCAAACCAATAAGCATGTATGAGTTGAGAGTTCCTTTGCTTAATAAGGAAGTAATTTATGTTGAAAATCAAATGTTAGAACATAAAAAAGAACGGGTGCAGAAAGGTTGTTATATTTTATCAGATGGATGGCGTGATTCGGTTGTTTCAAAGGATACAACTAACTTTGTGGTTAACTCTCGAAAAGGTTCGGTGTTTGTGAAATGAATGGATGTTTCTGATGTCTCTAAAAATTCAACTTTGTTGTATGAGATTCTTGATAAAATGGTAGAAGAAGTTGGAGAGGAAAATGCGGTTCAGATAATTATAGATAATGCATCCACGTATGTTAAAGCGGGTAAGAAACTAAGTGCTAAAAAACCTTGTGTTTTTTAATTCTCTTTATGGTATTTAAGTCTTGAATTCATATCTAATATTAAATTATTATGAACTTCAAAGGTTTGATGCTAGAAGCTACTAGAAAGCATATGTATTGGACTCCATGTGTTGCTCATTTCCTAGATCATATGTTGGAGGATATTAGAAAACAGATTCCAAGGGTGAACGAGTGTTTGAAGATGGCTATGTCTACGAATGGCTATATATACAACTTTTTTGGTTTAGTGAACTTGGTGAGAAAGTTTACAAATCAACGGAATTTGCATAGACCCGCAATTACTAGATTTTCTACATCGTTTATCACTCTTCTTCAAATCCACAAGCAAATGGATAACTTGAGGAAGATGATTACTTCACAAGAATGTTTGGATAGCAAGTGGTCAAAGGATGAAAAGGGCAAAAGAATGTAGTCTACTTCTTAAAAGAGTCATTTTGGAAGAACATCCTTTATACTCTTAAGTTGACGGGCCCTCTTATTAATGTCCTTAGAATGGTTGATGGAGAAAGAAATCCGGCTATGGGTTACATTTACAATGCCATGGACAAGGCTAAGGATGTTATTCGTAATTGCTTTCCGAATAGGGAGGAACTTTAAAAGAAGACTATCGAGATTATCAATCATAGGTGGGGGTGCCAAGTCCATCAAACTTTGTATGCCGCTGGATATTACTTAAACCCATCTACTTTATATGATAATCCAATTTTTGCTCCAAATTCTGAAGTGGACGAGGCTACACCCATACGGGATGGTTTACTTTCATGCATCCAAAGGTTGTCTCCAAACACTAATATTGAAGACAAAGTAATAAAAGATTTTCCTATCTATGAAAGTGCAAATGGCCTCTTTAGTAAACCATCTGTTATTAGGCAAAGAAAAGAAATGGCACCAGGTAAGTAAAACAACTTATAAATATAAACCATCAGCTATAGGCTTAAATGCATTATGCATTATACTTTTCTTTATATATTGCGGATTGGTGGATAACTTTTGGAGCTTCTGCTAGAAACTTGCAAAAGTTTGCTATAAGAATTCTTAGCCTTACTTTTAGTGCTACAAGTTGTGAAAGAAACTGGGGGGTCTTTCAACACATAAGTTACATAGTGTAGCGAGAAATTTGATACATCTTGTGCACTAAAATATTAAATAACCCATAATCATTTTCTTTACAGATATACACTAAAAACAAAATAGATTGGCACAAGCTAGATTAAATGATATGGTTTATGTGAAATTCAATCGTGCATTGGAGCGATGATATAGAAGAAAGGGAAATGTGGATCCTATACTTTTTAACGAAATCGATGATAACAATGGGTGGTTGATGGGGAGAATGGAAGGTAATTGTGAAGATGGTGATGATTTGGTGTATGTTGGTGAAGATTTTACATGGGTTGATGTAGAAAGAGTTTATAGGGCAAACGATCCATGCTATTCAACTCGAGCATCAAGACAAAGTAGTGTTAGGTCATCGAGGGTTGATAGAGGAAAAGCACCTGCTCTAACCTCTCGAAGACCATCCAAACTCTTTGTGCTAGAAGATGAAGATGATTTGGAATAAGATATCGAAGTGTCTAGTGATGAGGATGGTGATCCTGTTCTCGGAATTGATGATGATGATCTTGATGACTATTAGTTAATGACTACTAGATGAAAGATATGGAGAAAGATAACCACTTTTGATAGCTTTTGTTATGTTAATCTTAAACTGTTCATATCTGACTTATTATTAGTAAAATAGTAAATAGTACTGACTTTTGACATTGTCATTGCTCGCTAGAAATATGTATGTTGGTGACATATTTGATGTTATAACATTAAGTAGCATCAATGTGCACATGACCTATTATATGTTTAATCATTTACTTGTAGAGTAATTTAAGTAGAAATATTTTATATATTTTATTCATTACCTAGTGCCGTGTGTCCGTGATGCGCTCGCAACCGCATCGCGCATCAGTATCTGGGACCTCGAACGCAACGGATCGCTGCATGCAATTTAAAACCAAGGTCGTAACATCTTAAATTTTTTTCAATATGGGATGTGTATAAGTTGTGGTCAGAAATACCAATTTAATAAATGTTGTTTTGCTGGGCAAATGGAATAATAGTTTAGTGCGAGATTGACTTGCGTTAGTATTGATGGGATTGTCCTTTGTTTCGATCATAGGCACCTGCTGGTATAAATTATCCTTTACCTTATTAAATGTTTAAATTTGTGAAGCTTTCTGATCTTTACATTAAATTTTCAGAAAACATGATATTATTTGCATTGTGGTGGGGCAGGCTTATTTAGTTTGCGACCACAACAACTCTGTCATCTTTTTTCTGTTGTTTGCTTATATGTACTTTACAATTAAAAAGGATGTTGATTTTGTAGAGGATGCTTTCTTTACCGACTATTGTTTTACGAGCTGATGTATTTACAATAACTTTTATTTGGTATCGTGACGATGTGTCTTTGTATAAAGTGGGTTTGAAAAGGTAAATATACCAACCTTATCATCTTTTGTACTTAATATTCTTCAATGTAGCTTCTCGGCCGTCTTTAGAGTTCCAAAACTCATTAGGTGTTTGTTCTTATATCTGAGTTCATTTCAGATTGCTATTAATGGTATTATCGTGGGATTTTGTGCACATCGGCAACAAAGTTTTCTCCACATAGATTAGACATAGGTACGGATTTTACTTTTATCAATGATACTTTGCATTATCGAACATTAGTATAAGGTAATAGAGTATGACATTAGTCCAATTATCAAGAGGCTTCTCATTTTTTGTATTTAGGATCCAAGAAATGTCAACTAGACATAGTAATGTTGGGGTGAGGAGGATAGAAGAAATCGATGTAATGGCTTTGCATGATGTGTGCAGGGTATTTGTCGCTATGAAGTGTGCCTGGATTAATACGCCACTTACAGAACCCAAGGAAATCATTGATACAAAATGTACCAAATTTTGGTTGCACTGCTGTACCATCATCAAAATTTGTCAAAGCCTTTGGGCTTTATCAATATCCGGGGAAATTTGGGATTCAAGTAAAACCATTCTTATGTCAGCTATTTTTTGATATGATTTGTGTCGAAACGAACTGGTAAGTCAAATTTATTATAATTCTTTCTTTGAGCACTTCGGAATTCTGACAAAAAATGGAAAATATTTATAGACGCGGTCTCAATTTTGTAATTGGATTTTTTTTATGCAGACATATTACGAGCATTTTGCTTGTGTAACTATGATACTTCGTGTTGCAGTAGTAATTCCTTTACCAAAGGTATTTAAAAACATTTGTTTGTTTTTCTTTGTTTCAGCAAGATGTTACATTATACTTTTATTTTTAATAGATTCTTTTTGTTGCTAATTTGATGTTTTCCTTTTTTTGTCAACATTGGATAATTAACTTTTTAAACCTATGCGTTCTTCGTGATATATTTACTAGTTTAATGTTCGAAACTGTTGTGATATCATGTTATTTGCTTCGTGATGCAATATAAATACCTTTACAAAAGGGTAGTTTAAAACCATTAGTTTTTTTGTGCAAGGTTTTATGTTATACTTTTCTTTATTATGGATTCTCTTTGTTGGTAATCTAATGTTTGCCCTTTTTTTTGTCAACATTGGATACTCAAAAATTTAAACATATGCGTCTTTCATGATATATTTAGCAATTCAGTGTCTCAAACAACTATGTATTCCTATTAGTTTGAATCTTACGCAGTAAGTGGTAATATTGCTAAGTTGCTTGACAATATACATTAGTTGGTGAATCGATACTGTTAATACAAATATCGCCTAAAAACGTTATTTATATTTTACGATCTTTGCTAAGTTTTGTTAACGACAAAGTGTAAACTTTAGTTTTTAGTAAAACGTGATTTTAGTTTTAGTCTTGCATAACTAGAGTTTATTTGCTACATTTACATTTCACATTTAACATAACATTTTTATATTTCTAAATATAGAAAATGTAACATGTGCATATATGGAAAGATTGAGTGTTTGACTTACCATAAGACTTCTTACACATTGTTCTTACACATTATAGGTCGTCTCTTACTCTATCTATTGTGTGTTGACTTGAATAAGTTTGATTTGACATTGCTAGATATGGAAAGATTTCTTGAAGGCTTTGACTGTCAAACACTGGCGAAACCCTGGGGTTACAAGGGCGGAACCCTTGTTTGGGTTCCGCCGGATCCGCCAATGGTCTGGTTTGTTTGGCTATAAATACCAAGCCACTTGCAAGAAATCTATTAGGAATTATACTTGAGTTGATATTGACAAAATATGAAAGATGAAGGACTTATGGAGACAAAGGAAGAAACTTGCAAAGAAAGAAAAAGATTACTGCATATCTTTTTATTATTCTAGAATATCCTTTGTAACCCTAGTATCTCTATTATATAAAGAGATACAGGGATTGATTATTAATGTACGTACAAAAGATGTAAACCTAGAAAGGTGTGTTTGTGTAGAGACGTTTTATGGGAAAATGTCTAGGGTGATTAGTGTTAAGCCTCAACGATCTTAGATCGCTGTTAGAGTGTAACCGTGCTACACTTGATCACGTAGCATTGGGGCTTTGATGTATGTTAGAGTAGAGATGATGACGAAGAAACCTTGTTAATAATAACAATTGTGTTTTGATTATTCCGCTGCTTATTGTTATTGTTATTATTATGTCCTACACAGCCTAGATCAGTTTATAACAAGTGGTATCAGAGACCAGGTTGGCTCGTGATCTAGGATCTACAAGGTTTTTCAGTGAAAAGAATTAAAAAAAATCGAATTTGCTTCAATTTTCGCAACTTTCTGCAGGTCAGTTTTCAAAAGGAGATATCTACTTCGTTAACCGTTGGATCGGTCTGAAATTTTTACTAGAGGTTCTCAACATATCAAGGAAGAGTTCCACCGGAGGGATCTTCAATCTGAGCTCCCAATAAAAAGATAAAAAATTGTCGAAAAATGCTGCTGAGAAAGGTTATGGTTTCGAATTTTTAGGGTTTTTAGTGACTCTAAAAAGTGTCACTAAAGGCTTAAAAGTGTCGTCTTTATAATTAAAAAAAGGGACTACAAAAGAAACCCTAGATTCGTATGTAACTTTATTGCTGCTGTTCGTATGGTAGTGGAATAGGTTGTTTAGGGTTCATGTCTGGTGATATACGAGATTATACAAGACTATGCTGCTGCAATTTTATTATTTATTAGGGTTTCATACTTATTCAAGGTCGATATGGAGATACATATGAAGTTACTTGTAACCACTTGTGCTTAAAGAAAGTATACTTCTCAGAACGCTTATGGTGACTATGGTTACTGATTTGAAAGTAATGTTACTGGTCATTCTTATGGGAGTATGTTTACTGCTTCTGAAGTAACTCTACTTGTGGCGACCATGATTACTGGTATGGTAAGGATTCTATTGAAAGTAGGGTGATTTGTTCAGGATGCGTGTATTAGACTGTGGTTACTGGTTTGGGATTGAAGCTACTGGTGATATTGGACGCGCATATTGATGATGGTTACTGGTACTCCTTGTGTTACTAATGTTACTTCTTATGATACCAGCAATAGTAATTTCTTGGGAGTAAGGCTACGTATTCATGAAAATCTACTGGTTATTCAAAGGTTACTGCTGTGATTACTTGTTCCTACTGTCAAGAGAATATTACCACTGCTCGTTACAAGTTTCCACTGCTAGTTAACTTTTACCACTGCTACCTAGAAATTTTCCACTGCTAGCTTCACGTTTCCACTGCTGCCTATATCGTTACCACTGCTAGTAGTAATCATTACCACTGCTGCCTAATTTGTTTCCACTGCTCGTTTTGGTCATTCTTACTGGTTGTTCGTGTGCTTCAAGGTTCATATTGTTATCGAAATTAGCGATGCTCAATTGGTTATTGGTGGCATGTGAGATTACAAATGTAAGGGGTAGTATATATTATTTTGGAACAGTTGGTTCCAACACACACACGGGGGAAGATACACACACAGGATGGAAATTTGGATTTTTGGTTATTTTGTTCTCAAAGGTTTAAAAGGCTCGGTATTTGGTTTTTATTTGTTCTAATTGGTTACGAAGAAAGGTTTTTATCACCTATTTGACGTTGAAGTGGAGTTTCTTGGATGCGTGTTCTTATCATATCTCAAAGTGGGTGTTACACTTTGAAGATAACTTGTTCGTACGTTCATGCTGTGACGAAGAATTGACAAAATCTAGTTTTCATAGGTCAAGGGGTGGATGGATGAAGACCTAGTCAACTATCACTTAAAGGAGTTACATTGTAGTGCTCAGTGTCTCATTGAAGATGAGGATTTTGTCAAGGGATTGAGGTCTACTTATATTTGCTGTTTCATATAAGTTTGGAGTCACGTGGTTAGTACAAGACATAAGACACAAGTTTGGGTTGTTCTACTTCAGCATCAAGTTGGTAATACTTAGTTTTCTTCATTAGTAATCATTACATAGAGCCTACAGAATTGAAGATTCAACAAATGGTTAACATATAGGTTTCAGGGGAAGCTTAAGTGTTTAAATGTTTAACCATTTATATGCTACATCGAGGTGAAGGTTTTTACTACTGCTAGTTATTATTACTACTGCTAGTTTTGATTTCTACTGTTTCAAGTTCATTTAAAGATGCGGAGAACTTAATTGTGGGCGACTTTGAAACATTGGAAAGATGGATTGGTCGAGTAATATTGATTCGTGGTTGTGAAGATCAAGGTTGCATACATTTGTCCCCTATTTGATGATGTCAAAAAGGGGAAGGAGATTTACAAGATTGCAGCTTGAAGATCCTTGATGATATAGCATGGTTTAAGGGGAAGTTCGTTTATCTTTCATATATACTAGCTTCAGGGGAAGTTCGTGATTAATTGGTTTTGTCATATCAACTAGGGGAAGATTGTTAGGAATTATACTTGAGTTGATATTGACAAAATATGAAAGATGAAGGACTTATGGAGACAAAGGAAGAAACTTGCAAAGAAAGAAAAAGATTACTGCATATCTTTTTATTATTCTAGAATATCCTTTGTAACCCTAGTATCTCTATTATATAAAGAGATACAGGGATTGATTATTAATGTACGTACAAAAGATGTAAACCTAGAAAGGTGTGTGTGTGTAGAGACGTTTTATAGGAAAACGTCTAGGGTGATTAGTGTTAAGCCTCAACGATCTTAGATCGCTGTTAGAGTGTAACCGTGCTACACTTGATCACGTAGCATTGGGGCTTTGATGTATGTTAGAGTAGAGATGATGACGAAGAAACCTTGTTAATAATAACAATTATGTTTTGATTATTCCGCTGCTTATTGTTATTGTTATTATTATGTCCTACACAGCCTAGATCAGTTTATAACAAAATCATTCATCACTTCTCATATATACTTTGCACATACATATTCATATCATTCATCTAACTCATTAACATTTCATTTTGTGTGAAGTTCTCTTGTAGCAAAGAAGTTCACAAGTTCATATCAAAGTTACAAGTATTCAACACAACGTTGCAAGACTTGTTAGCTTAGCATTGTATGGACTTCGTGTAGTCTATACTTCATTTGATTGTGTATATTCAGTAGTGATCGGTTAGTATTTTAGGCCTTAAAATACATAGTGTGACGGGAGTGGTTGTACCCTTGTAAAAGAACTCGACATCTAGCTTTGTGTCGGAAATCTTGTGTAAGCGACGTGTAAGGTTTTCTCCGTCGGTGAAAGGAGCTTGTTGACTAGTGAAAGAAACTCTCGAGTTGGATACTCGAGGCATGGAGTAGGGCAAGGAAAAAGAGTCCTTGTAGCCGAACCACGATAGACTATCGTGTTGTGGTTTGATTGTTTCTTTCGTTACTCTTGCATATTATATATTGTCTTGGAGTTTAGATCTTTGATTAAACGTAAAGTTTCATAAGATAATTAACTTAAAAACCGGTAAACTATTCAACCCCCCTTCTAGTTTTCCACAGATACTATCATACATGTATTTAATTTAGTTTCTAGTTGGTGAATCGATGCTATCATACATGTATTTCTTTTAGTATCTTATATAATTAAGAGATGTGGCCATATTTAGCTTTGGAGTTGTTGAGATAAGTTAATCTGTGGACATAATATGCTAATCATTCGAATAATAGATTTTAGATGTAGAATTGTGGTAACAAAGTAAGACACATGATGTAATTAGTATCAATGTAAGATTGTGCAATAATGTGTTTAAGATGATATATCCAAATATGGCACAAAAAACATCTTAGCAAAAACTCCACCTTTATGAGACTTCATGATCCTATATGCTTTAACAAATAATGATGAGGAGCTTTGTATGAAATGTTGGAATAAATTTGGATTGCTAAATTTGAATTTCTAGAAAGTAGAAGCATTATTATAGATGAGTTGGAGAGACTAAGACATTATGGCATGGTTGACAAAGAAAAAAAATCGTGTTTGAGAGGTTGAAATGGACTATAAAAACACGTATGAGATGTTGCGAACATAGATTTTTGTAGTATCTTGCAATCAATGGTTTGGTTGAATTCACTAAAAAAATTGCCGAAAACAAGATGCTTCATTCAAACGACGAGCATCTGATGCACAAAAACAAGCAGAAAAAGAAGAGGGAGACCAACCTAAAAACACTAGGTGAGTGTTGGTTCAAATGCTAAAAGATAATTTGGAATTTAAATTAGCACAATAACAAGCCTAAGCATTGTAGATAATAATTAACAAACTTAAAGATAAACACTTTTTTTTTCTTTTTTTAAACTATATTGTTGATACAAAAGTTGGGCGTTCCTTGTTTGGACTCCGGTTCCCATATCAATTGGATCTTAATGCTGAGACCTACGCACTAAGAAAACAAAAAAACATCATTAGGCTTACCGTGGGATTGTCTCCCACGATTATCCTCCGGCGTGAGAGTAAGTAATCGGTTTAGGGTTTTAATGAAGAGTTAGGGTTATTAGATGATACCTTAATGAGGGCCGAGATGCCCTTTATATACACAGGAAATCCTTATTGGTTTTGTGTTCCTTACCCTTTGGCGTATCCCTACTTATGCGGTCTATTGATCCTTATCCCATAAATAAGAGATCCTATATCAAGACCATAAATAGCAGATTTGAATTCGGGCCTTTGTAAGCCCAAATCGTTATCATGATAGCCCACGTGTGATGGGCTTGAGTATTAGTAGTGTCCATTGGTCGGGTTCGTGACCCGAATGCGGACTATACGTCATCATGTCCCCCCAGTCTAGTATGCGCAAGGTGCAACCGCGGATGCTAGACTAACAACTGTAGCGAAAATATTCCAAAATGCATGGCGGGGAAGCTTCAAATGTTTCCCGCCAAAAAGGTATACGATGAATCTAGCCCAAATAAATCCCAAGTGTCCCTCGTAAATCGTGAGAGGGTGGGTGAAAAGTATCCCACCTCTTGATCTCCCAGCCACACGATTAGGGCAAGTGGGAAACACGTGTCAAGCATCCATGAATGTATGTAACTCTATATAAAGGGTAGCCTCCCTTTCACTATGGCTATCACAGTAAAAATCGTCATTTCCACCATTGTTAAGCGTCCCAAACATCAATAAAGAAATCAACGTTTACGAAGGTAATAGCGCGTACGCGTCTGCATCCATCAAATTTTAATAATGGTTCTCAAATTATCCGACTTTACCTCCGATATAACCGAGGATGAACTTCGTGAGTTCACCTCGGATTATTATATCCCTCTCGCATTGCACCCGGTAGTACCGGTGGCGACTGCATCTATCGCGGAGTTCCCTGAAGGGAAAGTAGGGGTATACACGCGCTTTTTTGAATTTGCTAACCAGCGTGTGCCCATTTCTTTATTCTTGTGCGATGTTCTTAACTATTATCGCCTCCACATATCCCAACTGCACTGCATAGGCGCAGCCAAAATAACCAATTTTGAAGTAAACTGTCGCATGCTGGCGATTAACCCTACCATCAATCTCTTCCGAGTGTTTTATCACACGACGTGGTTAAACGGGTGGGTGTTCTTTTCCAAGCGCGCAGGACGACTGCAATGTTATACTGAAAAGCTAGATGCACTTAGGAAGTGGAGGGAGAAATTTTTCTGGGTTGATGAGACAGTGTTCCCTTGGGACTTTGAGTTCTATACCTAAGGTTCGTTACCAAAGGATGAGCGCCCAAACCCCGGGACGTATAGCGCGGATGATGCTGAAACGACAAATGCCAACCGCATCCCCATCAACTCCTACCCAGAAGAGTTTTTGGTGCATATGGGCATTAGTCGTAACTACTTCCAAGGTCCTGATGAGGTGCCAACGTTTTTGGACGAGGATAACCGGGGTGGGTGCTTGTCCTTCCCTCTTCTTCGCTCATTAGTGTAAGCGCTCTCTTTTATCGTAACTTATGTAACTTCCTCTTTATTTGCTTATTGTTTATTGTGCAGAGATGGATCTATTCAGTGTGGTGAAACTGGCGAGGCCGACACAGGTGACCGTAGGGGTGCGCCCCTTAAGGGAAGGTGAAGCGCCAACACTAGAAGCTACTGCTGGGCGCACAATGAAGTTTACGTAGGAAGATCCAGAGAATGCCTCCCCAGTAGTTTTGGAGGCGACCCCCATGCCCAGTGTTCTGACTCTGAAGGTGCAATCCTCAGAGCTATCGCGCACAGATTCCTCAGATAGTATGGGGATCCTTAGGGCTGAAAGTGAGCCAGAGGAGGCAAGCCAGGGTGAAGCGCAAGAAAGCTTCTGGCGATGATGGCGCAGGCACATCCAAGAGAAGACGCCATGTTATCACTGTGGATGTGTCATCAGAGGAGGATGCGTCGGCCACCATTGCTGCCCAGGATATGACTGAAACTCCTCCCCCCAAGTAAGTAATGAAACATGTGCTTTTTTTTTTTTTTTTTTTTTTTTTTTTTTTTTTTTTTTATAAACTTCATTTCATATTATCCGTTGATATAAAATAACCTTGAACCTTTATCCTTTGCTTGCAGTGTTGAAGCTGTTGGGGGTGATGCTGTGCATGCTGGGAAATCGCCACCCAAGGTGAGTCTCCCTCATATTGATGAGCCTTCGAATGAATTTGAGGATGTGCCAACAGATCATCTGATAGAGGAGCTAGGTTTGGCCGCTGCGCACCAGGCTACATTAGTTGCTCAGCTCAAAGCAAGGTATGCTGGTGAAGGCAGCAGTAGTGCGCAAAAAGATGAGGAAATTGCGCTACTGAAGGTGCAGTTGGTAGATGCTCGTGCTGAGGTAGAGTCAACAAACTTATATGCCAATAAGCTCGCTGAGGAGAAGATGTCCTTACTTGCCCGGGTGAGCCAAGAGCGTGCTGCTTTCATAGAGTACAAGGTCACTTGTCTTTGGGTCTTGAAGTACATAGAGCAGAACAAGAATGAACACTTCTCTAGGTTGGATGAGTTTCACAAGGCTGTGGAGGATGCATTAGAGAAGCAAGAGGTTAAGCTGCGCAAACTCAGTATTGAGTATGATGAAGAGCTATACCCACACCTGGTGTCATCCATTGCTGAGCGCAGGTGGCTTATCAGCCATGGCCTGCGCCTTGCTGCTTTGAGTACCCTGGAGTCTCAAGAGGTTAAGGAGTCATTTGGGGACGTTGTTCGATGTGCGCTGGCGCGTGGCAAGGCGGAGGCTATAGAGGAGTTGTGTAAGAACAAGGTGTTGACAATGCCTATCGCCCAAGTGCCAGGTTACAACGGGGATGCCTTTGCTGAGCTTGTCACTGCTATGGAGAAGATGAAGCTGTTAGAGCTTCTTCATATTGCTCAACTGGAGCGCGACCAAGATTACCCCATAGGTGTTATTATGGAGGGGTTAACCTTGGCTAGGCACACAGCAGAGGGCGCTGAGGCCCAACCTGATTTCTTTTTGAAGCCAGATGTGTCGCAGCTGCAAGTACCTATCTTTGCTCGTCTGAATGACATCCTAAACCCTTTTGCCCTTGAGAAGGAGATCCCTCTGAAGGAATCCTTAGAGGCCCATGCTATGAGACTTGCGAAGAAGAAGGGTGTGAAGGGGAAGTCCATCCTTTGTGGTCTTGGTGCAGCACATATTCAGAGATCCGATGGGGTACCTGTTAGCATGGCGACAGTGTCACCCAATGATAGCGATCTGTTGAAGAAGCTTGAGGAAGCTGGGAGTGCTGCGTACCGAGTCGGCAGCTCAGAGCTTAAACGTTCCCATAGTATGTAGGCTGTTTTTGTAATAGATTAACATTTTGTTGCACATGTGCATGTTGAATCTATTCTTTGTATGAACTCGTAGTCCATAATAAAATGTTATTTAGAAGGTGTGATTGTACGCATATTGTATGATGATGTTTGTACTTAGTTATTTTGTCTTTGCATAAAAGACGTCCATGTTATCTCCAAGAATCAAACTGTTATGTAAACGTACTTAAAAGAGATTACAGAATCTATAATCACTTATAACATAATTGTGTACGAGGTCCATAACTTAATGTACATGCGAATATAAAATTCACAAGTGTATGGGTTGACATGCAGCGTACTGCAAATACCATATCAAGGAGTCAAGAGTCTTGACTCCAAATTTGTTAAACGCGCACAATGTGCATTGTTGCGTATCCATCGTGGGATGCACATTGAACTTACTCCAACGTCTTGAGAGTATGGTGTTTAACAAGGATGCGAGATCCAATGTTGATGGGTTTGCAACCCTCTTACTCAACGAGTTATTTAGTAGGTTTACTCATCCTTTACCATCGTGGGTTTTAATAAGTGCATGCACGCCATGTAGGAAAAAGGTAATTTAACAACAATATTGAGATATACATAATATGTAAAATAACAAAGTGAAGTGTGTCACAGAGTTAGCTAGAAACCGCGACATTTAATTAATTCTTGCAAGTTTTTGGGAAAAGAAAAAACATTTGCCTAGATAAAACAAAATGTAAATACACGGTAATTTATTGAGCACTTACTAAAGTGCGGAGGTGTTCGTGCACGGGGCCGTAGCCTTTCCTAAAGATAGCATCTCTTGAGATTGCAAATATTCCATGTGCGTTGTAGCTCACGGCCATCCATGTCACGCAGCTTGTATGTGCCTTTTCCTAGTGCTTTTGTGACCTCACAGGGTCCTTCCCACTTTGGTCCAAGTTTTCTTGTATCTTCTGCGTGGCTTGCATCATTAGCGCGATATACAAAGTCGCCTGGTCTGAATGAGGTGCTTCGAACTTTAGCATCGTAGTATCCCTTCATTTTCGACTTAGCTCTTGCCTCGCATATAGTTGCGCGTTCGCGCCTTTCTTCCAATAGATCCAAGTCTATACGTCATTCGTTGTCATTAGTTGCGACATTAACTTCTGCCGTAAGAATAGTTGGCATCCCAATTTTAGCTGGTATGACAGCTTCTGTCCCATAGATAAGAGAAAAGGGAGTGTCTCCACTGCTAACTTTGATTATCGTGCGGTGCGCCCACAATACGTGCGACAATTCATCCACCCATCTTCCTTTGTGTTTGTCGAGGCGCGCTTTAATTCCTTTGCCCAGACTACGATTTGCGCGCTCAACCAAACCATTGGTTTGTGGGTGTTTAACCGACGCGAAGTGTTGTGTAATATTTAGTTACGCGCACTAGTCCTTGAACGGGTTATTGCATAATTGTTTTCCGTTGTGTGAAATGATTTCCCCAGGTAATCCAAAGTGGCATACAATGTTTTCCCAAGTAAATCGTTTTACTTGATTGCCTGTGATTGTTGCCATTGCTTTTGCCTCAATCCACTTAGTGAAGTAGTCTATAGCCACAATAAGAAATTTCAGTCCCCCTGCTGCAACAGGGAAGGGGCCCGCGATATCGATACCCCACTTATAGAATGGCCATGGCGAAGTAATAGGCGTTAGCTCTTGTTGTGGTTGTCGTGGTATGGGTCTATGAACTTGGCAGTCGCCTTATCCCATCATAAATTTTTAGGTGGTCATCAGGATCACCCGTCCCATCATAAGTTTTAACATTAGCGGGCATGCGGCTTCTCTTATCTATCGCTGATGCGCCGAGTGGATGCGTCAACCTTTTGGCGGCGCCAAGGACGGGACATATCTTTGTCCTCCTGGTCGCGATATCTTTTCCTGGACTTCCAGTGTCCTGTTTCTTTGTCCTCGTTGTCCGAAGAGTCACTTGAGGACGAGCTTACTCTTTTGTGTGCTTGCGTCGACTTTCCTCAGAATACAAGCTTGAAGGGCTTTCGCTTGGGGAGCACTGTCGCCCAAGTCTATCATGAACCCTTCGACTATCAAGCCTTAAAGGGCTTTCGCTTGGGGAGCGATGTCGCCCAAGTCTATCATGAACCCTGCGACTACCAAGCCTAGTGTGGACATTGGTATGCCATCCATCGTCTTCGTGCTCCTCCAGGTATTGTAAGTCCGCTGCTTCATCATCCACAACTTTCTTTCCGACCCTAGTGGACACTGGGAGTCGGCGGCTATCCTTCTCGTGCCTCTACTTTCGGTGACGCGGTGGAGATGCTTCATACTCAGGGCCAAAGTTGAGCCGGGCTTGCAGGCTCTGACTTGACCTCTTTTTCGCTTCCTCTTGCATAAGGGCAGCCAAGGTTTCGTAGTTTTGAGACACGAAATCTCTTGGCGCTAGTTCAGGCGCGACTCCTTCTAGCTAGAGGATGTCTGTTTCGAAATCAGGACCCTTGTCTCGATTAGGCGCGCGTGGCGGCTCGATGGGGTCTGTTTCTGGCACCGTTTGGTGGGGGTGGTGAAAGGAGTGCATTGTAGATCTTCTGCACTAGTGGTTGTCGTAGTGGCCTGGGTAGTCCCTGTGAGCAGTTCTACTGTCGGAAAGATCAGATCTGAGCCTGATCCTTGGTGTTTGGCCGCACTGGTTGTTCCAGAGGCCTGTTTAGGGGTTGAATCACTTTGTTGCTTCTTCCCCTGTAGGTCACCATACGTTTTCTTCACCTGCGGAGTCCGCTGGTTTACATTTTCGTGCTTCGTCATTCTAGTTCTTAGTAGAGTTTTTAGTGTATGGTCCCACGGATGGCGCCACTTGTTGATACAAAAGTTGGCCGTTCCTTGTTTAGACTCCGGTTCCCGTATCAATTGGATCTTAATGCTGAGACCTGCGCACTAAGAGAACAAAAAACACCGTTAGGCTTACCGTGGGATTTTCTCCCATGATTATCCTCCGGCGTGAGAGTAAGTAATCGGTTTAGGGTTTTAATGAAGAGTTAGGTGATGAGGCGAAAAATGAACCACTTTTAGGGGGTCATTTAAGCCCGGAATTGAATTTATTTGATCAAATATTGCCCTAAATCGTTCCTTTTGTGATTTTAGGTACTTTGAGTGTGAAATCTGGAAAAGGAAGCAATTCGGACGTTTTTGGAGCATAAAAGTGAAGAAAACGCCAAAGACTTAATTTTCCAAGCTGGGAACAGTAGGTGACAGTGTCAAGAGCAACAATTTGACGGCGTCAAGAGTAATTTTCATGACGACCCAGTACAGAAATGAAGGCATCACAAGGAAGAGCGTCAAGAGTAAAATACGTGACGGCCTGGAAAAAGTTAATACATGACGGCGTCAGATGTAGATCAAGGCAGTCCGAGAATTCTTTTGGCGGCGAGATGACGGCGTCACCTATTTGGTCTTGACGCCGTCAACCTCAATTTCCTATATATAGTTTTCTGATTTTCATTCATTAGGAGGAACAAGTTTGGAGAAACCCTAAGGCCGAACCATATACGATTTTTACAGGTTTTTCAAGGGTTTTCAGCCCTTGAACCCTTACATGTGTAATTGAGATAAGTGTTCTTCTAATTCAATCAATATGTCTATGTGTTGGTTGTCTATATCTTGTGCTTATCTTAATTCCACCATGCTAGGCTAGATTTATCTTGTGTTTGCTTAGATCTAATGAAACATAGATGTTGATTATGTGTTGATTACTTGTTTATGGTTGTATTGGATGAATGATTTCGATGTTAGGCTTAAGAAAACTGGCAGATCTCCAAATGGTAACATGCTTGAACGTCTTAGGAAACATGAACCGATGTGCACTAGGTTTTGTTGGTCCCTTTCACTTGGTTAACAGTAACTACAAAGCTAAAGTAACCAAGTTGTATGACTTTAAACAAATATGTATAAAATGATTAACAATAAAGTAACGTAAATATAAGAGACAATATTTTCCAACGTTTAATTCTTTATTAGAAGTTAATCAAAAAAGAATCGTACCCAAGTGTTTGCGGAATAACACTTGGGATTGAAAACGACAAGTATGGTATGGACTCCTCACTAAACTCAATCTATGTTGAGTGACAACTTTCAGGACCCACTGAGCAATCTCAGGGGTTGTGTTGTTCTTTGGAGGAGTAAAAGTGGTTTGTGAATGCTTTGCATTAATTGCACAAACTTGTCAACTTTTACTCCTCTTTTATGCTACCTATTTATACAAAAGTATAGAACAACTAGTTATACATTGGACATAAAGCTTCCTTAACAATATCTTGAAAGATATTATTCTTCTGGCAAGGAACCTTCATTGAGTTAAGTCCAAAAGGCACTTTCTGATGACAGACTGGTTTTAACCATTTTGGGAAAGTTTGACATTAAAGTGATAAAGCACTTTAATAATGCAGCTCAAACTTTCCCGCCCAGTCCCGCCTAAACTTCAGTCTTCTTGTCATCAGTCTTCAATACTATGAAGTTGTTGAGGAGTCATGGGGTTCAGTGAGTTATTGTCATCCTCACTGAACCCATCACCTTCTTCTTGGCTTAGATCACACTTCACTGAGTTCTGCCTCACTGAATGGAGAACCTTTCTTCTTAGGCTCGGTCTTAGCATCCTGAAGGTGACTCACTGAGTTACTGTTCACTCAGTGACTTGTTTACACTTTGGGGATTTTACGTTGAAATCCTTGTTAGAAAAAGATTGGGGAATTCAGTGACCCAACAATCTCCCCCTATTTGAACATACAAATAGCCTAAGTGTTTCTTGATTCAGCATGAGTTGTCAGGGTACTTCTTCTCTTGCTGAATGTTTGTTGTAATTGTAAGTAGGACATAACTTTTAAACAAAAACATCAGTTTATTCATAGCTATTACATTTTCCTACAAATTACAAACAAAATAAAGATAGTTGTTGCAGATCAGATGTTCAGATGATACCCAAGTTCCTCAATCTTAGCTTTCTTTGATCTCAGCAGGTGTTTCTCAGGATGCTTCTCAATCATAGCCCTAAGGTCCTGACAGAACCTTTGGTTTTCAGCACTTTGTATAGGAGAAGCTAACATCAGGTATATTAACATTGCCTTGACCCCTGCCCTGTCCATGTCAGACCATCTTTGGAATCTAGGGTTTCCATACTCATCCATAAAGCATAGACCTCTTTCAGGGTGTTCAATCACAACGTTGTTCACGAAGGTGATTCCTTCAGGAACGGACCTATCACAATCCAATCCTGGGACCTTGATCTCAGGCTCGGATTCAATGTGCTTCCTCTTTTTCTTTGTGGCTTTTGATGAAGCAGTTCCTGTTGTTGAAGCAGGAAGAAGGGAGGGAATATTTAGGGCTTCAGGCATTGCACTCAGTCTGTCATACCTTTCCTTCAGTGACTTGAGAAGGTCGTGTACTACAACATTGTTTTTCTTGGCAATGATAGGACGGAGTTCATCAAGTTCAGTAATCCCAAAGTCAGCAAATCTGAATGGATTATGAATGTCAATAATTCTTTTATCAGCCCCCCTGAAGACAGTGACCATTGCGGGTTTGGTGTTCCTGTGGATTTTAATGTCAGTGATGGTTTCAGGCTTCAACCTTTCCTTCATCACCCAATGATACCTTTCAACCCTGGTCTTTCTGATTTGAGCATCCCTTTTCAGCTTTGCTTCCCTTTCCTTTTTAAGAGCATTCATCTCTTCTTCCTGAGCCTTTTTAAGGTTGCACCAGCTTGCTCATGTGCTAGTGCCTTAGAATCCAGACCAATCTTTTCAGCTTCCTCATGAACAACCTGTATCAGTTTAGGCTTGCTCAATCTCTCTTCTTCAACTACCTTTGCCAATTTCTCAACTCTTTCCATGTGGGCTTGTATTTGGTCGTGGGTGAGTTGATAGACTTTTTCATTGATTATATACGGGACCCTGATTGGTTCATCAGGATCAACTCTTATCATTGTGGAGGAAGGCTGGAGCACAGTTGTAGGTTCAGAGGTGGTGGCAATACTTTTTCCTCTGTCCTGAATGAGAGTGGAGGAGGCTGGTTCCTCTTGAGGTGGAACTTCGGTGATTGGTGTGGCTTCAGTGACATGCTCCCCCTCAGTGTGAGAGGGCTGTCCAGCTTCTTGTTCATCAGTAATAGGGGTTTCAGGAACATTCTCCCCCTCAACAATTGTCGGAGCTGCAGTGATGGCAAGTGTTGGAGTTACTGAAGATGAAGTAGAGGTACCCTTGAAGACTTGAAACATTTCCGTCATCATTGACCTGATCTCCGCAGTATCCTGATGGATGATAGATACCTTGGAGTCAAGTGCAGCCTGAGAGTTTTCAAGGGCAGTCATTCTGGATCCCGTTGTCCATGCCAGAGAAGTGGACTTCATGGATTGAGCTGTCACTGATGCTTCCAACTGAGTGAAGGAAGACTTGAGAGATTCCACCGTGGAGCTGAGATTCTGAACATTGGAACCCTTTATCAAACCAAGTAACTCAGTAAGAGCTGCCGTGTTGACTTGGTATGTCTCATGTTGACATAAATAATGTATGAAAACGTTATTTATATTTTTCGATATCTCTATATTTTGACGATCACAAAATGTAAACTCGTCAATCGTTTGATTACTACGTAAACAAGTATTAAGCTAGTTTATATCATTATATCCAACTTAATCACTTAAGGTATGAATAAACAAGTGCTTAATACATCTCATGATCAAAGGGGTATTTAATTAACTAATACAAAGTTTATTTAATTATATAATCTTATTATATATTTTTGAAAAACACTTTTGGTATTAAGGAAAAATGTTTTAATCATACTAAATATATGATTTCAAATATTTAACCAAAATCAGTTAGTTTTTCACCAAATAAACTTTCCCCACTAAAAGACAAGTTTTCTGGCCGTTACAGTTGGGCGGCCCCCTTAATTATAAGGGGCGGTCCCCTTAATTTTAAGGGGGCCGGCCATGCTTTAAGGGGACCGGCCAGGCTCCCCTGTCAGAAACTGTCAGATTTCTTCCCCTATAAATACCACCTTAATTCTGGAATTTTACCTTACCTTTTGCACGAAATTTTCAGATCTACAATCATCTTAAACCCATCAAAAACCCTTTGATCATTTGTATATTAATCCTTGTTTCAAGTGATTCAATCCCTCATCATCCATTCTCATTCTAAGTGCAAAAGAAGAACTCTCTACAACCAAGTTCAAGAAGTGTTGAAGAGTTGTTGTGTATAGTGTATATATATTCATTTGTGAATATTGTGTTGTGCTTGTTATTATTTGTTTAGAAGATATAGAAGTTGTGTAGATAGTAGAAGTTGATTAGCTGTGAAGTAGGATAGTTGTGAAGATTGGTGTGTAGAAGAAGGTGTGTAGAAGATTGGTGTGTAGAAGCTTGGTGTGAAGATAGGTGTGAAGATTGGTGTGTATATTGGTGTGTAGATTGGTGTGTAAACTGGTGTGTATATTGGTGTGTACGGTTTTCTCCGCCATAAGGGAGTTTGTTGACATAGTGAAGAAAACTCTCGAGTAGGTGACTCGGGGAGTGGAGTAGGAACAAGGAAGGTGTCCTTGTAGCCGAACCACTATAAATCCTTGTGTTGTGGTTTGATCTTTCTAACTCTTCTCATTACTTATTTATTTACCTTTACTAATTAGTTTAGTTAGTTAGTTATTATACAATTGTTCATATAGTGCAAGCATTGAATTCACATAAACAAGAATCGAAGTTTTTAAAACAAACTTGTGCTTATAAATTTTAAAAGGACGTAAAACTATTCAACCCCCCCTTCTAGTTTTCCACAATTGGTACCAGAGCCACGTCTAGCAAGATTTTTAAAATATAGTGTATTTTAAAACTTTTAACGATCTATGGAATCTGAAAAATATTTAGAAGGGCAATCTATGCAAAGACCACCACTATTTGAAAGTGATGGATTTTTATATTGGAAAAATCGATTCGAAACTTATGTGAAATCAAAAGATCTAGATCTTTGGCATATTATTACCAATGGTGATTTTTTACCTATTCAAAATAACCCCGAAACTAAGAAAGATGAAATCGTACCTTTTGAAAAACAAAATGATGATTTAAAAAGAAAACTTGCTAAAAATAATGAAGCTAAAATGGTAATTTATAATGCGCTACCACGTAAAGAGTACGAAAGGATCTTTATGTGTGAAACCGCAAAAGAAATTTGGAACTCTTTATTAATAACTCACCAAGGTAATAATCAAGTCAAAGATAACAAAATAGATCTACTTGTTCAACAATATGAACAATTCACGATTCCGGAAGAGGAATCAATTGATAATGCTTTTGCTAGATTTAACACTATCATCACAAGTTTAAAAGCACTTGATGAGAATTTCTCTAGTAAGAATTTTGTTAGGAAATTTCTTAGAGCTCTTCACCCAAAATGGCGAGCTAAAGTGACGGCTATTGAAGAATCAAAGAATTTGTCAACACTACAACTTGATGAATTAATTGGAAACCTGAAAGTCTACGAAGCAATTATAAAGAAGGACTCTGAAATGGTTAAAGGAAAACGTGAGCAAAGCAAGTCAATCGCCTTGAAAGCTAGAAAGGAATCCAACAACGAAGATAGCTCATCTTCCGAAAGCGATGACGAAGAATATGCCATGGCCGTAAGAGACTTCAAGAAATTCTTCAAAAGGCGAGGAAGATTCGTTAGACAACCACACGATGAAAGAAGAACATCTCAAAAGAATAATGATGACAAGTATAGCAAGAATGAGAGAAAGTGTTTCAAGTGTGGTGATCCGAATCACCTCATTGGAAAATGTCCAATGATGACAAGAGATCAAAATCAAAGAGCATTCGTTGGAGGTGCTTGGAGTGATAGTGATGAAGATGAGAATGAAACAACAAAGGATGAAAAGTGTCTCATGGCCAAATCATCAAGTGAGGTACGTTCCGAATCCGAATACTTTAGTGATGAAAATCTATCATTAGATGAAAAAGATTTAGATAGTGAATACAATAGATTATGTAAAATAGGACAACTAGTTATGGCTAAAAATAAATCATTAAAATACATAAACAACCAACTAGAAAATGAAGTGCTTGAACTAAAAATTAAAATACGTCAACTTGAAAAAGGAAAAGAAATTGTTGAAGAATGTAAAACATGTCAAGAGCTTAAAAGTGAAAACAACATACTTAAGGATGAAATTTGCAAACTTGATAAATTTGAAAATAGTAGTAACTCACTTAGTAAAATTATAAGTATTCAAAGAATATCAGGAGATAAAACCGGACTAGGATTTAACTCAACTGAATCTTCAACAAGTGGAGCTAAAAACGTTAAATTTGAAAATGAACCAAAACCTTCAATACTTAATCCCAAACATTTACTCATAAAAAATAAAATAATACCTATCGCTAGTAATGAAGAAATAAAACCATTCTATAAACCATCTTTAAAAACCGAAGTTGGATTATCTAAATCTAAAACAAGATCTAAAACTCCACCACCTAGGAAACCAAATAATTCATATCCTAGACCTAAAACACCTCAACCAAGAACAAACCATAATAGACGAAACTTTAACTATAATCAACAAATGTGGAATTTCAATCCGTGGGGAATGTTTCCACCTTATATGCATCCAAGTCAAATACAAAACATGTTCGGACCAAATAACTTTGGACAAATGAAACAATGGGCACCAACGTAAATGATATTCGCCATCCAAACATGGAACTTTTCATTGTCACCTCTTGTCCGATTTACTTCTTGAAGACCTTGAAGATTAACGCATTAAAGACAAAAGGTACACACTTCCTTTTAAGTTCCTTGTCTAGAAATGCATGCTTAGTTTAATATGTTATATGTATGTGATCTTACTTGACTTATTAATCTCTATCTTCTTCTATATTATATCTAAATATACATATATACATATATATATATATTTATATACTTAGCTATATTTAGGATCTTATAACCTAGGAAATTCATTTGTTGATTTTCTAGAACTAGAGATTGTTCGTTTACGAACATCTTTTTTCCCCTTTTGCCTTATTGAACTTAAATGTTCAATCAACACTCATGCTGATGAAGTGAGATGAGTCGAAAAATCTATGGATGAAACAAACTCCCGGCTTCCATTGCATACGTCTCCCTCCTACGTTCTCGTCTTATAAGCCCATACTAATATATATATATATATATATATATATATATATATATATATATATATATATATATATATATATATATATACTTATGAACTTTCCACAACGTTCTCGTGTACTTGACAACTTGATAAATTTCATCCGAAATGATCAAGAAAATTTAATTGGCAAATTGTCGATTAAAAGTGTCAAGTAATTCCTTTCGTGCGAATACCCTCCAACGTATTTTTGATTAAATATAAATCTAATACATACATACGAATAAATATTTTTCTTGCTCTTTCCAGAAACCAAAATCACAAAAATTGATTTTTGGAGGGCGGCCCCCTTAATGTTTAAGGGGACCGGCAGCCAAATGAAGGGCGGCCCCCTTAATGTTTAAGGGGGGCGGCCATCTGATAGCTCAAACCCGTTTTTCTCCTTTTTCCTTTTGCCAAACACTCCACTTTTTCATACTCCCCTTCCACTGCTTCTGCTGTGACGAAAACCAAAACCCAAAAACCTCTCAAATCACTTCCAAATCACATAATTCGGGTTAATTCGCAAAGGGCAAATTCATCTAACACAATCACCATTACTTATTGTAAGTTTTTCATAACACATTTCATCTAATTTCATCTTATTTGATCATACTCATGATTATGCATGTTTTATAAAATTCGTCAAATTTCATAATTTCTTTCAAATTTAGCCTTAAAACTTCATAACCAAATGCTTCCCCTAGGATTAGGATGATTAATCAACACTAGAAACTAGTTATTATAAACTATCATGTCGAAAATTTTTGAAAAATTTCATACACTCCTTTTCAAAATTTTAGTAAACACATTGTTGAATAATGTCTTGAAAACGTATTAAAACTAACTACATTATACTTGTGTAACTTGTAAAACTTGAAATTACATTTTTCAACTAAGAAAAATTATATTGGTTCACAATATAGGGGTGTTTGGATTATGTCCAAATAATATCAAAACATAGCTTTTATAATTTTTATAAAACTTTATTATAATTATAAACCTTAATATTGTTTATCGAACTCGTCAAAATATATAATTCATATGTATATTGACGCACTTGAGTTATAAGTCAATAGTTAAGGAAGCGTTTGGTTTATTACTAAAAATGATTTTTTTTTTTTTTTTTTGTTAAAAATACAAACCATCTTTTTCAAAAACAAATTACATGCATAAGAAACTCGCAAGAAATAGCTAGTTTTACAATCTAATGTGAAATCTAGCAAATTTCATGATATATTAAGATGTTTAAAGGGGCGTTTGGATTTGTCCATAACTACTCATTAAACTTCATAAAATATATCTAGAACGAGTTAAAAACAACATTAAGGAACATGGTAATCTACTTCTTAGGATTAGTGACGAAGTATGTTTACGTTCCAACATAAGCCTTAACTATAAACATGTACTTTTATCTTTCTTTATATTTATTTTGGTCTTTTTTGAATTGTTGATGTGTTTAGGTGAAAATGCCCAAAGCAACTACCGAAGATCTTTCTCACACTAAAAACTACATTCCCAAAGTTTCTCAACTCCCTACCACATCTCCTTCTATTGGACTTATCTATCGTCAAATTGAAGATAGAAATATTCATGAGGGACGTGTAGTAGATCTTGCTTTTGCTCAATCCGAGTACATAAATCGCTTGTTTTCAAGCATCAACTTCAATTGTCTTTATGAAATAAATGAACCCATCATTCCTCGTTTCATAATGGATTTCTATAGCCAAGTCACCGTCCAAACCAATGATCTTGGTTTCATCACCATCTCTTTCATGATTCAAAATGAATTTATCACCCTCACTCTCGAACAATTTGGTCATATCCTCCAAATTCCATTTAGAGGTCAAGCCGTTTTCTCAAACGAGTGGGACCTCGAATCTCTTAATCGCTATCGACCAACCTTCGGTCCATATCTCGACGAAATTCCTCATCCCAACGAAATTCGTCAAGTCCTTGGTATAGATCGTGCCACCACAAATCGAAAAATAAAATCCAAAAACGTTCAAATTTCTCCATACCAACTTCTCCTCAAAGAATTAAGCCCACACATGAAGCGTTGGGAAGAACTCATTCGTGAGAATGCGTTTGGTACCGGAGGTCACCGGGACCATCTCCCGGCTAGCCTTGCTCACATGTTGTATTGTATAGCTGTCGAAAAGCCATACAATTTGGCCTACTTCTTTATCAAACGGATTGAGTGTGCTAGAAAAACTCCCAAAGCCAATCTTCCTTATGGAATGTTCCTTACTCGTATCTATCGTCATGTTATCGAGTACTACCCCGATCTTGACAATAGTATTTATGAATCCATCTATCCCACTCTTCGTACTCTCGCTCTAAAACAAGCTCGACGAACTCGAAGTGACAAGGGTAAACCTCGTCGTCATAGCTTTCATGGATCATCCTCAAGGCAAGATGATGACGATGAGGAGGAAAACATCGATGATGTTAGTACCCCTTCGTTTTCTGAGTTCGTTGAAAATTTAGAGGATCTTGACTATCCCAACTATTCTACTCCATCTCCAAGTGATCAAACTGAAGAAGTGCTTCATGAACGAACTACCGAGATGCTTAGAAGACAAAAGAGCTTGCATGAAGAAGTTAGAGGTGGCTTCAAATCTATTGGGAAGACTTTGAAGGGGATCTTCGGAAAGAAAAAGAAATGATATGATCGGATTGTGCTTGTTTAACAATGTTTTATTTTTATGTCTTGTGTGTTATTTGTCCGAAGTTTATTCGGAAATACTTGTTATTTGAATATGTGTTTAGGATGATAACTTGATATCTTTATGCATGTTGCTCTTGATCTATATATATATATGTTTGCATGATTAGTTAATGGTTATATAACTATTTGACATATATGCTTTCTAATAAACCAAAACAAATGTGAGATGTCCAAATTGAGCTTGTTGCATATTCAAACCAGAACACAACATCTTTCCAGAAAATTTTTGAAAATTTTGGTTTCTGGGTCGTCAGATGGGCGGCCCCCTTAAATCATAAAGGGCGGCCCCCTTAAAATTAAGGGGACCGGCCACCATTTAAGGGGACCGGCCATCTGAAACAGTTTTTACACTGTTTTCTTTTGCATCATGTGATCCCTTTTGCTAGTCCCAGCTACCATTACTCTTAAAAACCAAACTGATTTTGGAATAAAACATTACAATTTCAAAACAATTCCACTTCTAAACATGTTTTCCCACTATATAATTCCCATGCATGTTTAATTCACAATTCATCATCCTCATCACTCATAACCATCATCATGTCATCACCAAGAACCACCCATTCAAACAATGCCAAGAAACAAAAACTTGTCATTATACCACCCAAACAACTCTTCATTGATCTTACAAATGAAGACAACACCACTCCATCTCCACCACCTCAATGTTCATCTCCTAGTGCACCAAATGCACCCTCAAAAACACCTTCAACAAATGGAAACTCCACTTCCTCCATACCATCCACCTCATCCATAAATGACTACATCAACACCCACTTATCTCCTCCAACAATTGATCAACCATCACAACCTACCAATGAGAACACATCTCTTGCACTCACTCTTTCATTATCACCCTTAACACCCCTTGATGCACATTTCTCATCATCTCCTATCAACCCACCAACCTATAACCCCGTCCCATGGAGCTTACTTGAAGCTCATGGAGACACTTGCCTTTGTTGCATTCACAACCGAACAATTGTGTTCGGATTAAGAGATGAGATCCAATACATGTTTTCTCATATTGAAAACATGTTGCATCAACCACCAACAACAAACACAACACCTCCACCACCATCAACAAACACACCTCCACCATCACCATCTCCATGTTCACCATCCATTCCTCCCAATTAAACATGTATGGTGGTTCACAAATAAAAGTATGTTCAACCTTTTTGGATGGCAAGCTCTAGAGAGGACTCTCATATTTGAGACTTGGTTTATTATTTCTATGATGATTGTAAGCCTTTTAAAGGCTTTTGTTAGTTGTAGCATTACTTGTTCCTTTTGTTGAAGTAATGCTTGATGTATTATTTTCCTTGATTAATGAAATGGTTATGTTTAGTCTATATTTTTACATGCTATATACATATATATGTTGCTTGCTACTAAATATTTTTGCAAGATATCCATTTCTCGATTCCTTTTGGCCTCAAAACGAGGGGGAGCTTACATCAAGGGGGAGCTTCCATTAAAACGGGATAACCTTTTTGATGCTCACAAAAAGGGGGAGAAGTGATATAAACTCACTCTAATACTTGTATATAGACTAATTTTCGACTAATGAGTTTAAATTTTGTAATCATCAAAAAGGGGGAGATTGTTGACATAAATAATGTATGAAAACGTTATTTATATTTTTCGATATCTCTATATTTTGACGATCACTAAATGTAAACTCGTCAATCGTTTGATTACTACGTAAACAAGTATTAAGCTAGTTTATATCATTATATCCAACTTAATCACTTAAGGTATGAATAAACAAGTGCTTAATACATCTCATGATCAAAGGGGTATTTAATTAACTAATACAAAGTTTATTTAATTATATAATCTTATTATATATTTTTGAAAAACACTTTTGGTATTAAGGAAAAATGTTTTAATCATACTAAATATATGATTTCAAATATTTAACCAAAATCAGTTAGTTTTTCACCAAATAAACTTTCCCCACTAAAAGACAAGTTTTCTGGCCGTTACAGTTGGGCGGCCCCCTTAATTATAAGGGGCGGTCCCCTTAATTTTAAGGGGGCCGGCCATGCTTTAAGGGGACCGGCCAGGCTCCCCTGTCAGAAACTGTCAGATTTCTTCCCCTATAAATACCACCTTAATTCTGGAATTTTACCTTACCTTTTGCACGAAATTTTCAGATCTACAATCATCTTAAACCCATCAAAAACCCTTTGATCATTTGTATATTAATCCTTGTTTCAAGTGATTCAATCCCTCATCATCCATTCTCATTCTAAGTGCAAAAGAAGAACTCTCTACAACCAAGTTCAAGAAGTGTTGAAGAGTTGTTGTGTATAGTGTATATATATTCATTTGTGAATATTGTGTTGTGCTTGTTATTATTTGTTTAGAAGATATAGAAGTTGTGTAGATAGTAGAAGTTGATTAGCTGTGAAGTAGGATAGTTGTGAAGATTGGTGTGTAGAAGAAGGTGTGTAGAAGATTGGTGTGTAGAAGAAGGTGTGTAGAAGATTGGTGTGTAGAAGCTTGGTGTGAAGATAGGTGTGAAGATTGGTGTGTATATTGGTGTGTAGATTGGTGTGTAAACGGGTGTGTATATTGGTGTGTACGGTTTTCTCCGCCATAAGGGAGTTTGTTGACATAGTGAAGAAAACTCTCGAGTAGGTGACTCGGGGAGTGGAGTAGGAACAAGGAAGGTGTCCTTGTAGCCGAACCACTATAAATCCTTGTGTTGTGGTTTGATCTTTCTAACTCTTCTCATTACTTATTTATTTACCTTTACTAATTAGTTTAGTTAGTTAGTTATTATACAATTGTTCATATAGTGCAAGCATTGAATTCACATAAACAAGAATCGAAGTTTTTAAAACAAACTTGTGCTTATAAATTTTAAAAGGACGTAAAACTATTCAACCCCCCCTTCTAGTTTTCCACATCTCAGATGTCTCAAGTATTTTCTTGGTGAGCTCAAGACCATCTTTAACTGATTCTTGAACTGACTTAACCCCTGTAGCCAGCTCTTTTAGGGATTCCAAAAATTGATTGATGCGAGAAGCCATTTGTGTCAGGGAGTGAGAGACAGTGGAATTTTGCTCCCTGACATCATCATTGTATTCTTCAACAGCATCTTTGAGGAAGTGATAGTGGACTGCTTGCTCAGTATGCATGTCAAACACCTCTTCAGTGACCCCCCTGTACAAAACATTGGTCATTTTCTTGATGAATTTTCGGAAGGCTTTTTCAGTGAGAGGAGCTTGATTGTCTCCTGAGGTTTCCGGCTCGGAATGTGTTTCATCATCATCATGGTTAGAGGCTTGAGGAGACTGAGTTACAGGTTCAGGGACTATCTCCTCAATCTCCATATCATCTCCGGCTGTGAAGACTTCCTCGTCACTGTTATATTCATCATCAGAAAATAGGACAGCCTGAGCATCTGCCAGGGAGGTAATCTGCAACAAGTGGAGGTTATCCGGCTCCTCTTCATAAGAAGATTTGCCTTCATTTTGGCCAGGTCCTGACCCCTCAAATCCGGTAGATTGGGTTTTATCTACCTGGTCTTCAAGGCCAGTTCCCAAGTTATGCGCACCTCCGGAATTGGTTATGGGTTCCATATCAGCGGGTGGTGTATATCCCTCTGAATCTTTGTCCCCCGTGACCCCTTCAGACACTGATGGGTATTTCTCAATGTCATCCTGAGGAGTCGTGAATGTTGTGTCCCTATCAGCGGGTTGTTTGTTTTCCTCTGAGTCTTTGGGATGAGTTTTTGTGCCCTCAGATAAAAGTGTTGTTTTGCGAATGTCCTCATCAGGCACCTGAGTGGTTATGTCCCCCTTTCCAACAGGCTTGTTCTGGCCTGTCGAAGATTTAGAAACGTGAACTCCCTGATGCTTGGGTTGTGATTTACCCAAGCCTTTGGCAGGATGTGATTGTTTGTGGGCCCCCTTCTCAATGGAGTAGTGCTGCCCCACCGAGGGTATAGGACCCCTTACTCCCTGATACTCTGGTTGTGATTTGCCAGAGTCTTTAGCAGGATGTGAAAGTTTAGTTGGTTCTGACCCTACTGACTTGTTTATGCCAGCAGGGCCTTTGGGAACGGGTTCGCCCGAGGACACTGAGTGTGATGTCTCAGTGCCCTCCGTTGGCCGTTGTTTTGGGGCCAAAGATTGGCTTATGATCTTGAGGGTGTCAACAGTCAGGGTCTGTTATTGTTGCCCCCTTTTGTCAGGCATAGGGGCAGAGGTCTCAGTGGCGAGTGGCTTGGGTTGAGCCACCTTCCTGGACCCCTGTCCCTTCTTCCTCTTCACCTTTTTGGTGGGAGAGGGAATTGGTGAAACAATGTTGTCACCCTGGATAGCAGTCAGCATATATGTGGTCAGGGCGACAGGTGTAACCTCATTAGGGTCACGTGAGTAGTTTGCCTTATGCAAGACATCAGGTTCAAATCCGACACTGTCAGGCTTGAAGTACTCAGACCCTAGTAGGTCATTCAGGGCGCAGGAAATGAATCTAGGGTAAGACATGTGTTTTTGCCTAGACTTCCCACCCAATTTGCCTATGAGGTCCCTGAAGATAATTTCTCCAAGGTCAATCTTTTTACCCTCAATGAGACAGTACACTATCATTGATTGAGTAGTGTTTAGTTGCTCAGTTGAGGACTTGTTCCCCCCAAGGACCTGAATAACAAATGTCACCAGGATCCTCCAAGGGGCAGGGAACCATGTTTTGATGATGGGGGCTTTGTTAAGTAGGGCCCCTGGAGCAACATCAGGATGATTCTTATCATAGGGCCCTAGTTCTAAGAGGAGTTGTTTAACTTCCTCTTCAGTGGGTGGGGCAACAAAGGTCTCAGTGTAGTCAAGGCCTGTGGCTTTGACAAAGGTTTTGTAGTCAAGAACAAGGGACTTTGTCCCATTCTTCACTGAGAACTTAATTTTGGCCTCCTTTGGTGCATCAGGGTTTTCAACCACCGCTGAGCACCAGAATTCCCTCAAGTAGTCATGATAGATGACTGAGGGGGTCTTTGTGAATGTGGTGGTGAGAAAACAGTTTTGTAGGAACTTCACCACATCCCTGTAAGCAGGGAACCCTTCAGGGTAGGCAAAGTTCCCCACCACATTGTTCTTGGTAAGGTCTACGCTTTCTGTTGGATCGTGAACACCTTGAACTTGTGTTAATATTGATACTTTGAGTGATACCACTAAGTATGCGGAATCTACTTAATGATACTTAGAAGATTGATTGTGAATGAAACAGTTGTATGTATGTAAGAACAATGTATGTAACAAAAGAATAGCTCCAATATTATTAATGATAATAATACGAGTGATCTATGATATCACTAGGGTTACACCTTGAAGCTCTAAGAAAAACGTATTAGAAAGATATATTCTAACTATAACCTAGGATCTCCTTTTATACAGCAAGGAGTCCTCTTCTACAAGATAAGTATAATGCTAATAGAATAAGATATACACAAGATCTTTTCTATATTTATCTCTACGCGTTTTTCTAACAGTTATCAACTTAGCAGTGGTAATATATGTTCTTGCAGTGGTAATGAGTTTCCACTGCAAGTACATTCTTCAGCAGTTGTAACATCTTCACTAGCCGTGGTAACTGTTAGTATAATTCCCAACAATCCTCCCCTAAACTTATGATTTATAGGTAAATCAACAAGTTTCTTCAAGTATACAATAATCCTGAGGATATGGGAATTCTTCCAAACACTTATCTTGTTCTTCTCAACACTTTATCAGCTCTTGCATATTGATCTTGAATCTTCTGAATCAAAGCTCTAATCTTTTCATTATCTGCATAAACTCTTAACTTTGATTTCAACATTGCAGAAAGAGTTGTAGCTCTAAGTGGATATTCCTTCTCAGCAAACATAAACACATCCACTTTATCTGTTGTAGAAACATGATGAACCTCACATTTATCAAAATATGTCCATGTAGTATTCAAGTTTGATGAATCAAACTTCCAATACTTATCATTAAGATCTGGTTCATATAGTCTTCTTAAGTCAACCCAGAGCTGCATTTCTTTCATATCCTTGAGAGTATCAGCCTTGAATCTTACATTAACAAGCTTCCAAAGAGTATCAAGATCATCTCTATCACATGCTTTAAGAAGATCTTCAAACTGAATGAATGATGAAGATTCTCCTCCCAGTCTTATAATCTTCCAAGTAGAAGCAAAAGTCTTTGCTGTGTACACTTCCCAATCAATAATTGGATGTTTTGTTTGTAAAGGATCTGGGTAGAAATCTTCTTCTTCAACAATGATAATTGCACTTTGTAGATCTTCTGCACATTTCTCAGATTGAGATTCTTTCTCTTGAGGAACTTTCACTCTTTTGTGACATGATCTTCAACTGTTGAAGCTTTCCTTTTACTTTGTTTAAATCTTTCAACTTCTTCAAAATCAATAGGTCTGAAGGTACTATCTTGCCTTTTAATTTTGTAGTAGATACCTTCAATTCTTTCATGAGACATACCTTTGAAATCAGCCATCTTCCAAGTTCCAATATGGCAGCAAAATACTTTCATCTCATGAATGATCTGTGCCTTTGTAGGTTGTCTCTGTTTCTTTTGACCTTTTCTGACTTTTCCAATAACCCCATCCAGTGCTTGTTGATTCTTCATTTGAATGAAATCAGCCAATTGAGCTGTTCTTTGTTCTTCTGTCAAAGTCTTGTTAGCAACAAGCTCAATAGCTTTCTTCTTTACAACTGGATCATGTTTAATCATATGTTCAATCTCTTCATCTGTTGGCACATATGAGAACATAGGAGGTTTCTCATGTAAGATAGTTGGTGGAATCACTGAGAGTGGTTGTGCCATTACTGCTTCAAGTTTATCTAACCTCTGTGCTTCCATAAAACCAGCAACTTCATCCTCCTTTTGCTTTTTCTTATGTTCAATCTCTGCAGCTTCAAATTGTTCTGCCAATCTTGCATCAAAATCAATTTGAGCTTGATCTTTCTTGGAAATCTTTCTTGTATGCTCTTGTTCTGAACCAATCACAATTGCTTTACCTTTGACTGATCTTTTTCTGGCAGCTTCTTCCTCTGCAGTGGTAACTAATGGAACATCAGTGGTAACTTTTTCACTTACAGTGGAAATTATTTGATCAGTGGTAACTTGTTCTGCTTCAGTGTCAATTGGTTGATCAGTTCCAAGAACATCTTCAGAGTTAAAACCAGTATCAACAACCATATCTTCAAAATCCAATTTCCTCCCCTCAATCTCAGCTACATAATCTTTTGCTTGAGCATTTTCTGAATCATTGAGCTCAGCAAACATATCATCAAAATTAGTACTCCTCCCCTTAATCTCTGCATCTGTTTTCCTCCCCTGTTTGGAAGAAGTTCCCAAACCATATCCAGAACCTGCAGAAAGATCATCATGTGGTGATGATGGAGAAGAAACTACAGCTTGAGCATTTTTCTTCTTGAGATTCTCAACTTCATTATGCAACTTTTGAATCTCAGTCTGCAATAAATTCAACTCTGTGGCATGATGTTCTTTGGTCTGTACCAGATCTTTCTCCAGAGTTTGAACCTGCTTGACTAATTTGGTACATAGTTCCATCAATTCAGTGAGTGTCACACTGCCTTCAACACTTCCAACTGTGTTACCTGTTGGGAGAGGTGAATCATAAGGCATTGATTCAGGCTCTTCTCTAGTTGGACTAGATTGAAGCCTTGAACCACCACTGCTTGTTCCTAAACCATAAGGGTCAGCAACATGCAATGTTGTCATGGAAGGAGTTGGCTGTTTTTGCCTCCTTCCATATGTGTGAGTTATAGCAGGGGTATGTTGAATTTGTGGAACATAAATAGTGGGTGTGTGATGGGATACAACTGTGATTGTTGCATCTTCACCCTGTACTTGAACAATTTTAGCAAGCATTTGAGGAAAAAGTGGATGAACCTCCCCATTCCAAAGATATGAGGCCTTACTCATGTTTTGAAAAACTTTAGGCTTAAGACAGGAAGGTTCATAAACTCTATTGTGATGTTGCAGTTGAAACTCATTTAACACTGCTTGCACAAATCTTGGATACATTAAAAATTTATATGGACTCTTTACATTGCCTTTCATGTTATTAAATATAAACTTTGAAAAATTGAAAGTCCTATCAGTTGCCAAACATACCAAAGGATAAGCCATGGCAGATGGAAATTGTTCATAAGAAGTTTGCTTAGGACTAAGGCAATGCAACAGAGTATGTATCAAAAATCTCCAATGAGGACAAAAACATCCTTTTCTAAAAGTAACTTTTTGATCAGATGTATCATACCCCATAGAAGCAATATGTTGAAAAATTTCGGAATTAGGTAATGTGATGATACCATTGAGATCATCCAATTGGAGAATTCTCCTCAAAGATGACTCAGTAACATCAATAATTACCCCATCCACTGTGGCTCTAAGAGCTTCCACAGATTCATGTGTGTCCCCCTGTTCAAGTGTTATGGACTCCACAGAGTTCCAAAACTGTTTGATTTGAGAAACAAAGATTGTGGGATTCATAGTTAAGGCATACCTTATATGAGTTGTGTTTAGGAAATCCACAATTTGATGAAAAACGGGTCCACTCTTGTCGTTTGACTTTTGTAGGTAAGCCACTTGGTTGTGTTCATCTGCAAACTTGAGAGTCACCATGATTTTGCGATTTGAGAGATAAAAGTGTTAGTAATCGAGAATAAAAAGCAAGACGTATAATGATCAATTTATACTAATAGGGTTTTGAGGAAAACGCGTATGGTGAATTATCTATAGAAAGATTTATCTTTAGAAAAGAATAAATAAAGTTTGGTAAGTAGATAATTCCCAAAAATTTTACCCTATCAATAAGGAAAGACAGTTATATTTGCAACGGCTAGTAAAAATAAGATTACTGACAGACAGTTGTAACGGCTAGTTCACCAGTGGTAAAATTTACGCTGTCAGTGGAAACGGTGAACTTGCAGTGGTAAAAATCAACAAAATTTCAAAGAGCAGTGGAAAGTAAAACATTTAAAATTAGCTGCTCTTATCATAGTTTTTAGCAAACTATCAGCTATCAACGGATTTGACATGTCTTTACCATGAGCCGTTTGCTATGGACTAGCCAACTCTTGATCACAAGGATGTATGGTGAGTTGATAACCTAGTTTTTGGTAAACTATCAACCATGAACGGATTTGATGTGTCTTTACCTGTAGCCGTTTGCTCAGGACTAGTTGATTCTTATGTTGATAAGACATGGTGAATCAATAACCATTTGTTATGCGTCTTAAGATACACATCTTATAACTCCAATGTATGGGTTGTATACTACAACACAAAATAAATCTCATCTTAACCCATAAAGATTAACCCAAGTAACTTTTTAACCAAGTTACTATACAAAAATATCTTCTCAAAAGTCAAACAACAGTTACTTCTCCAACCAACCAAAACAGATGGAAGTAAATAACCTTCATTAATTAGCATAACACCTAACCTTGGCTTATTTAATCACCTCCAAACACCACATCTCAATCACCATTTTACCCCAAATAATCTTTCAAACCCAAATTTCCCAATCAACCCAATTCTCTTCCAAAACCATGTCAACAAACCCTGAAACCTCTGATCAACACTCTTCTTCTCCAACATCAGAAGAAGATGTACCACCATATCCATGGGGGCTTGAAGATTCTGACTATAAGAGAGAGATGGAGAAACGATGGGATGCACAAGAAAGACAATGGAATGCACATAGGAAGGGTGAATCAAGCCATGTTCCTAATCCTGCTGAGAGAGAACTTGTCTCTCCCTTCATCAGTACCTCTGATGAAGAATCTTCAGAAGAAGAAAATGAAGAACCAACCTTTCTTCCTCCTTCTACACCAGAGAGATCCCAACCAAGATCAAGTAAGAGAGATCCATTTCTCCCAACATCACCAAATTTGGTGTTGGATCTTCCTGCTCCAGAACCTGGTCTTCTGCATCAAGAACATATTGGACAGAGCAAGAAGGCTCAGATCATACGTAAGGGAAAGGAGAAGCAGAAGTAGATGATTGAGGAATGTTGCCAAGGAACAAAGTTCTTGAGTATTTTCTTGACTTTGGTACTTGAGCATCTTCACAGTCTTCCTTCTCTTCTTTTTCCATTTTCATCTTCAGCTTCTTCATTGTACTTGTCATAGCCTCAAGTATTATGTAATAATAGATAGAAGCTAGTAGTACTCAATTAGCCAAATGTTTAGGAATGGTCTTTGTAATTCAGTTGGAACTTTGAATGTAAGTTGTAACTTGTGTTTTTGAATGAATGAAAAGATCTTCTTTAATTAATCAATTTTGTAAGTCCTTCAGCATTATTATCTTTGCAGTAGAAACCATGTTCAGCTTATTTGACCACATTCCCTTGGCTACAGCTCTTGGTGACTTTAACACACTACTTGCAATCTCTTAACATTTGCAGAACAGACATATACCAAACAACTTGCAAACATATTAGTGAGTCACTGTAAAACTCAGAAAGTATTATCAAGTCATTCATAATCATTAGTAGTCTTTGACTGTTCCTGCACTCAACATAAAGGAATTAGTTCCTTTTGGGGACCCAAGCCACAAATGACTTGGATCTGCCTCGTGTATCAATATAATTGTATCTATCAAAGGTCATTGATACACCATTGGGATTGTTTGAGGTTGTTGTTCCTTTTGGTTTCCATTCCCAACGAGCTGAGGCCTTAACAGCATTACCCATGTTTACCCTTTTCTTATTCACATAGACACCAGTGGAAACATTTGGTCTTGCAGTGGTAACTGCAGGCCTAGCAGTGGAAACTGCTGGATTAGTAAATTTGGGTCTCCACATGTGTTTCTTGTGAACATTCTTTTCAAATTGAGTCTTTTTCCCTGTTTGATAAGATTTAACAAAAGTAGTGACAGGGGACTTAGGATAAACTCTGTTTTTACTACTGGCAGTGGCAACTGCTGGTCTAGCAGTGGAAATAGGTTTAATGCCAGTGGTAAGCAAAACAGACCTGGGAACCATCTTGCTTAGAGGGTTTGGGTGAGTACAGTTGTTAGCAATATGTCCATTCACCCTAGTATTCCCAAAAACTTCCCTTCTTCCCATGTGGTAGTTACAAGTATAGGAAAGGTGATCAAAGCTACCACAAATATGACAGGCCTTATTGTTAAAAACAAAATCACTACCAAACTGCCTAGTTTTAACATGATTCCAACTTCTCATGTTCCCTCTAGGAGATTTAGACCTATCCCTGTACATCTCTGCATATCTAGTAGTAGGCCTAGTGTAATTTGACTGTGTCCTAGGCTTCTCTTTGACTACTTCAGGAATACTTTTTCTTTCCTCTACTCTAACATTTTCAGGAACACTAGATTTAGACTCAACATTTAAACATTCATCTTTAAGAGATGAGTCACTAGCACTATCAAAAGTCTCAACCTCAACCTGAACCTTTTCAGTTTCAACTGGTTTAACAAATTTTGGTCCATAGGTCATAGGTAGATCCTGAAATTCTTCTAAACCTGTGTGAGCTAGGTCAATGCCAGGAGGTGCTGGAACACCTCTTAGAGGTGGTGGAACAGATTTGTATCCAAGACCTGATTTAGCTTTGCTCACAACTTGGGCTTCCCAAATTTTGCTAATGCTCTTAGATTGGTGGTCTAGTGTTTGATTAGTTATCTGAATGTTCTCACTAGCCTTCTTAACTTTTTCAATCTCTTCCCTAAGAGCTTTATTCACTTCAACATAAAAAACTAAGTCTCTTTTTAAAACAGCAATGTCATCACTGAACTTAGATTCATTTGCCCTATAATGCTCTATCTATTTTTCTAAAACACCTAGACCTCTTTTATGATTTGCTAAGTTATAATTAGTATGATGTAAATCTAGCATCATTGCATCATATTGTGTTTTAGAGGTCTCTAACTCTTTTAAGGCCTTATAGTTTTTAGAACAAGCATTATCAGTATGTACCTCAGTGTTAGAGAAAGCCATGAGAGCATGCTCAGTAGCAAGCATTGCAGATTCTGAATCATCTTCTCCATCCTGAGTCATAAAGCTCCAATCAAAGCTCACTCCATCAATAGCCAATAGCACATTTGGCTCTTCAGTTGTAGGTTCTTTGTTCTTGTCCTTCTTGTACCAAGTTGACTTGTTATCAGATTTCCTTGGTTTTCTACATTCTCTTGCAAAGTGCCCCATCTTATGACAATTATAGCACTCCACCTTATTTTTGTCGAAACCTACAGTCTCATTGCCACTTATATTTATCTTTCTCCCAGTCTTCTTCCAGAACTTCTTTGATCTTAAGCTTAGTAATGCCACCTGCCATTTAATGTCCATCTCCTCCATATCATCTTCATCAATTTGATCCAAATCCTCATGATTGAGAATTGAACCACCCACTTGGCTTGATATAAAGGCATAGAAAGTAGCATCACTTAGTCCTGCAACCTGTTTCTTTGAGCTCTTAGTGGAAACACTTCCATTACCAGTGGAAACAATCATGTTACCACTGTCATCATCACTATCACTTTCTTCATCTGAACTATCATTAATTGATGATGATATGAGTGCTACACTTGCAGAACTTGTTCTTAATTTGCCAGCTTTCTTTAATCTTTGTTCAATAACTTTGAAGTTATTGTACACATCATTAAGCTTCATGGTCTCTAGATCTGGCTTATCTTCCCATACAGCAACATTGGTGTCAAACTCAGAAGGTAGGCTTCTTAGGAATTTAAGATTGAGGTCTTCCTTTTACACCTCAATTCCAAAAGCAGTGAGTTGGGTAACAATCTTTTGTAGCCTTGTGAAGATGCTATCAAGAGATTCATTACTTGTTGAACCAAAGTTTTCATAAGTCTGCTTCAGTAAAGTCTTTTGAGTCTTCTTGGTGGAATCATTACCACCAAACACTTCACAGATCTCATCAAAAGAGTCTTTGCAGACTTGTATTTGCTAAAAGCCAGAACTTGTTCTCTGGGTAGAGCCATCAATAACAAACCTCTAGCCTTCAAATCATTCTTCAGTTGACTTCTTTCTTCATGACAGGACCAGTGTTAACTTTTGTTACTGTCTTGTCACCAACCTGCTCTACAGTTGTACCAGGTTTGAATGAATCACCACACATAATGATCTCCCATAATGTGTAGTCTTGAACCATAAAGAATTGTTCTATCATAAGCCTCCACATCTCAAAGTCATTTATCTTAAGCTTAGGAAGCTTTACAGCAATGTTTGATTGGCTTGTTTCTGTCTCCATTGTTTCTTTTGAGTCTGCCATAGGATCTTCTAAATCAAAATATCAAAGCCTTGCTTTGATACCACTTGTTGGATCGTGAACACCTTGAACTTGTGTTAATATTGATACTTTGAGTGATACCACTAAGTATGCGGAATCTACTTAATGATACTTAGAAGATTGATTGTGAATGAAACAGTTGTATGTATGTAACAAACGAATAGCTTCAATATTATTAATGATAATAATACGAGTGATCTATGATATCACTAGGGTTACACCTTGAAGCTCTAAGAAAAACGTATTAGAAAGATATATTCTAACTATAACCTAGGATCTCCTTTTATACAGCAAGGAGTCCTCCTCTACAAGATAAGTATAATGCTAATAGAATAAGATATACACAAGATCTTTTCTATATTTATCTCTATGCGTTTTTCTAACAGTTATCAACTTAGCAGTGGTAATATATGTTCTTGCAGTGGTAATGAGTTTCCACTGCAAGTACATTCTTCAGCAGTTGTAACATCTTCACTAGCCGTGGTAACTGTTAGTATAATTCCCAACACTTTCCATTTGGAAATCCACATTGGGTGCGTATTTTATGACCTTAGAAGATGCCATTTTTGTATAAAAAAGGTCTGGTTTTGTATAAAGAAGAAGCACACACAGATTTTGAAAGCAAAAGTTCTTGAAATAATTTTGCAAGAGTTTTGTTAAAATTTTTAAAAAGCGTGTGTGTGTTTTTCTTTGTGGGGGTATTTATAGGGTGGGAATTAGGGTGGTTATGTTACGGATACCAAAGGTTTAATTTATTTAACCGAAACGGCATAATAATGTTGGTTTGATATCCGCATTAAATATCACGATTCCCATTACCTTATTTTCTCTCACATCGTGGGTGAACAGTTGTGCGGCTCTGCAAATAATGCACTTTTGCAGAGTAAAAATCATCACAACTTTTGTGTGTGAGGGAGCATTTAATGCTCAGTGGTGTTTGGTGAGAGAGATGTGGGGGCCCAAGGAGTGGATGCCAGTTGTGTAAGTGACATATATTCCTATATTTAATAGGATTCAGTTACCTACCTGGGACATTAACTAACTAAGTACTTAGAGCATTTAGTTAGGGTATTCAATGCCATTTTTCATCCTGAGCACCCTGAATGAATTTTCATTCAAAGAAAAAACTTTCAGGTTGGGTGTGATCAGGGACCTAGAGAATTTACATCATGTTGGAACACTTTTGATCAGTTCCCTGATTCTATGTCCAACATTCCCAGTTCAGCTTTCAATCTTGTGAAAGTGGGTTCATCCAGAGGTTTAGTGAAGATATCAGCTAGCTGATACTCAGTGGGGATGAAATGTAGTTCAATTTCTCCATTAGAGATATGGTCCCTGATGAAGTGGTATCTGATGTCAATGTGTTTGGTTCTTTGATGAAGAATTGGATTGTTTGAGATGGCTATGGCACTTGTATTATCACAAAAGATAGGTACCATCTTATACTGAATGCCATAGTCACTCAGTTGGCTCTTCATCCACAGTACATTTGTACAACATCCTGCAGCAGCCATATATTCAGCTTCAGCTGAGGACATGGCCAATGACTGTTGTTTCTTTGTACTCCAACACACAAGTTTACCACCAAGAAATTGGCAGGATCCTGAAATACTTTTCCTATCCATATTACATCCTGCATAGTCAGAGTCAGTGTACCCTTTGAGATCAAATCCTGAACATTTTGGGTAATACAAACCAAGGTTTGGAGTACCCTTCAGGTACCTCATACTACCTCCGTCCCATAATTATTGTCCACGTTTGAGTTTTGAAGTCTTTATTTTGTCACTTTGACCTTAAATATTTTTATTTGTATTATATAATACTTAATGAAAATTATACGAATGAAAATACATTTAAAACTCAATCCGTTTATATATTTTGCATCAAGTAATATATATCACAAAGAAAAATATTTACGGTCAAAGTTGAAAGCTAAAGACTAAAAAAGTCAAATGTGGACAATAATTATGGGACGGAGGGAGTAATTCTTTTGACAGCAGTGAGATGTGATTCTTTAGGGTCAGCCTGGTATCTGGCACACAGGCAGACTGAGAATTGGATATCAGGCCTTGAGGCAAGTAAGTACATCAGGGACCCAATCATTCCTCTGTATTGGGTTTGATTCACTGATTTTCCAGTGAGATCAGGGCCAAGGTTGTTTGGAGGAACCATAAGAGTTTTTACTGAAGAGCAGTCAGTGAGCCCATACTTCTTCAGTAGGTTCCTGAGGTATTTTTCTTGGCAAATGGATATTCCTTTATCAGTTTGTTTAATTTGGAGTCCAAGAAAGTATGTGAGTTCACCCATCATGCTCATTTCAAACTTTGTGGTCATCAGTTTCTCAAACTGTTTGCAAAGTTTGTAACTTGTTGAGCCAAAGATGATGTCATCAACATATACTTGGACAAGAATGACATCATCTTTTGTTCTGTAGATGAACAGTGTGTTTTCAATTCTTCCTCTGACAAACTTATTTTGAATCAGGAAGGCTGAAAGAGTTTCATACCATGCCCTGGGTGCTTGTTTCAGTCCATAAAGGGCTTTGTTAAGCTTGTAGACATGGTTGGGGTATTCACTACTTTCGAAACCAGGAGGCTGTTGCACATAAACATCTTCTTTGATGTTACCATTCAGGAATGCACTTTTAACATCCATTTGATAAACTTTAAAGTTCATGTAAGTTGCATAAGCAAGGAAGATCCTGATGGCTTCTATTCTTGCAACAGGTGCAAAGGTTTCCTCATAGTCTATACCTTCCTGTTGATTATATCCATTGGCAACCAGTCTTGCTTTGTTTTTGATGACTGTGCCATTCTCATCGGTCTTGTTTTTAAAGACCCACTTCATACCAATGATTAAAACACCCTGGGGGAATTCAACAAGGGTCATGACATCATTTCTGTCAAATTGTTCCAATTCATCTCTCATGGCCTGAACCCAACTTTCATAAGTCAGGGCTTCTTTGACATTTTTAGGTTCAATCTCTGAGAGATAGTCAGCATAAAGACATATATTGGCAGTGGCAGCCTTGAGTTTAGCAGCCTTGCTTCTTGTGAGCATGCCTTCAGTGGGTTCACCAATGATGTTCACAAGCTCAATGATTTTGGATCTAGTCCAGCTATCCTGGGGTTTGGGATAGGAATTTGAGCTTGTAGGAGCCTGATTAGGTTCAGACTCAGGAACATGAGGTAACTCATCAATATGTGCTTCAGTGACTACTGTAGGAACAATTTGTTCTGAGGGTTCCTGAACAATTTGTTCAGTGGTGTCAGTCTCATTTGAGACAGGCTGAGTTTCTATGAACTCACTGATAGGTGGTTGAGGTAGGTTGTGAGGGATGATGTAATAGGAGACATCAGCATCAGCTTGGTATTGTGTTGAGGGATTGTTCTCAGGATGATACTCATCAGGAGGATATCTTGATGAGTCATCAATACCAATTTCTTCTACTGAGGAATTTGAGAACTTGATGGATTCAGTGCTCTCATCAACAGTAATGTGATGAGTTTACTCAGTTTGTTGTCTCCTTGTGTTGAACACCCTGAAGGCTTTAGAGACCAGGGAATATCCCAGGAAGTATCCATCATCAGCTTTGGCATCAAATTTACCTAAGTGATCCTTGTGATTATGTATAAACACAGGACACCCAAATACATGAAAGTAGCTGATGTCAGGAATCCTTCCTTTGAATATTTCATAAGGAGTCTTGTTATGCCTTTTCACAATGATTGACCTATTTTGAGTGTAGCAGGCTGTTTTAACTGCCTCAGTCCAAAAATGTTTTGAGAGGACTGAGTCATTCAACATTGTTCTTGCTGCCTCAATGAGTGTTCTATTTCTCCTTTCAGCTACTCCATTTTGTTCAGGAGTATAGGGAGAAGTGAAATTTTGAGAAATTCCTTTCTCATCACAAAAACACTCAAGGTCTTGGTTTTTGAATTCAGTGCCATTGTCAGTCCTGATCTGTTTAACTTTGACATCATTTTGATTTTCAATGTTCCTGACAAATGACATGATGGTTTCAGCTGCATGACTCTTCTTGGTCAGGAAGTAAACCCAAGTATATCTTGAGTATTCATCCACAATGACCAGAGTATACTTCTCATGGTGAATGGACATTGGACTGACAGGTCCAAAAAGGTCCATATGAAGAAGATGTAGGCAGCTTTTGATGGAAAGGTTTGTTTGGTTTTGAATGATGCCTTGTGGTGTTTTCCTTTTTCACAAGCAGAACAAGGTTTGTCTTTGGTATACACCAGGGATGGAAGGCCTAGAACTTTGTTCTGTTTGGCCAGGTTGTTGATGTTTTTGAAGTTGAGATGAGAGAGTCTCATATGCCATAGCCAGTTGATTATCTCACTTGCCTTTGAGAATAGACAAGTCCCATTCTGAGTCAGGGATGACATGTCAAGGATATATATACATCATCCCTCCTAGGGGCAATCAACACAACTTCCTTATTGGCATTAAAGATGGTCCCTCTCTTGTCATCAAACTGAACTATGTATTTGGCATCACATAGTTGGGAAACACTTATCAGGTTATACTTGAGACCATTAACATAAGCTATTCTTGTAAAAACTATACCATTGCAGTTTACTGAACCATAACCTTCAGTGGGAGCTGATGAGTTATCACCAAATACTACTTTGGGTCCTGGTTCTTCCACATATTTGTGCAGAAAGCTTTTCACACCAGTCATACTTCTAGAGCATCCACTGTCTAGATGCCAGGTAGGATCCTTGATGTGTTTCTGCACAAACAGTAAACTGGGTTAGTTTTTCTTGTTGACCCACTTTCTAGTGGGCTTGGTCCTCAGGGACCTTTTGAACTCAGTTAGTGAATCATGGTCTGAAGTTGTGTGACCTGAGCTTCCACATATTTTACATTTTGTGGAGGTTGATGCCTTAGGTGACTAAGAGGTGTTGGTTTGGTTTTTCCTTCTGGACTGAATCACTTTGTCATGTCCCCTGGTTTCATGGGAGGGATCTCCACAGATGTCACAGCAATCTTTCATCATACAATCATCAGGAAGATGATCATTGAAACCACAATGAGGACATGGTGAGAAAGGCTTGGCCTTCCGTCTTTGTTTGGAAGGTGTGGCATACTGATAGCCTTGGTTTTTATAAAGACCTCTTGCTTTTAAATAAGCAGTGTGAGAGATGTGATCACAAGTTCTGTGGTCCTCTTGTTTGCATATCATACAAAACAGGACTCTGTAGCATTTATCAGTGCTGTGATTTGGATAATTGCACAGCTCACATCTTCCTGAGGGTTTGGGTGTGGTCTTTGGTTTGGAAGAACCTGAGGATACTGAGGGCTTTGTAGATTTTGAGTCAGAGTTTTTCTCAGTAGACTCAATTTTCTCACTCAGCATCCTGACAAGTTCAGCAAGCTGATCAACCTTTGAATCAGTGCTTTCTAGCTTCACTTCAGTAGTTACTGAAGGTTTTTGGTGTTCAGTGGGTGCAAGAGTAGGTCTTTTCAGAATAGTCCTTCCTAACCCTGATTTCTCTTTAGGAGAATGTGGTTGATAGACTAATGGTGCCAGGTCAGAATTGGGTTCCGCTCCCTGAAGTTGTTTCAGTGGAGGGAGTGGTGAATCAGACTTAGACTCAGTGATGGACTCAGTAGGACTAAGTTCATCAGTGACTCCTAGTAGCTCCTTAATAGCCTGACTTTCAGGCTCCAGGATTCTTCCAGTATTAAAATTTGGCATTTTACTGTCAGGATTGTTTCTTTCAATCCAATCACTGGGTTTGTCTTTGCTAGAGAGTATGTTGGTTAATAGAAAAGTTGTAGAATGGCTACTCTCCCCAGAAACTTCAGTGAGTTGATCATCACCCAGACCTGCCTTTTTAGGGCTGGATGTGAGACTCAGTGTTTCATAAAGTTTGGGGTTTTTCTGAGTCCATTTCCAAATAATTTCCTTTTCTTTCTTAAGTTCTTCCTGAAGAGCTTGATTTTGTTTTACAAGTTCAGAGTTTTGAATTTGAAGTGTAACACTTTCAAGCTTGGCTTGTTTTAAAGCAAGTAATTCATCTCTACAATGATTTAATTCAAAACTCAGTTTGTTAAATTTTGAAAACAAACTAAGTCTTTGCTCTTCAACATACTTAAGATCAACATTAATATAATCTAAGTAAGATTTCCAATCATCATTATCATCTATAGAAAGTAAAAGATTTACCTTCCTCATAGTGATGTTAACCCATTCACCATTTCTTGCATGACTCTTCCCCACAGCAAGTTTGTTGTCATCTGACAGAGGCATCAGGGCACTGATGTGAACTTCATCATCATCAGAGGACACTTCAACCTCATCCCAGTCATATGTTTCAGCAACAAGCCCTTTGTTCTTGGCTTGAGTAGGCTTTGGAGCCTGAGGAGGCTGAGAGACTGTTGAGGATGATTCAAGAAGGGCAAGTTTAGCTTTTGCCTTTCTGTACTTGGCTTCAAAGTCAATTTGAGGGATTTTTTCAAATCTTTGACTAGACTGAAGCATTTTTGGTTGAAATTTGCTGGGGCCTGAAAAAGAGTTATTTCCTGAAAATTTGAAGGATGGTTCTGAGGTTGTTTTTGAAAAACAATCTTTAGCAAAATGTCCCATTTTACCACATTTGAAACATTCAGTATTATCATTTGCTTTTGAAGGGAATTTGTTTTTCTTAAAAAATCTTTTTGAATTAGCAAGGAGTGCTCTTTCATGAAATTCAATTTGAAGATCATTCAGGTACTCCTCACTGGTTCTTTAGTCAACCTCATCATCAGAACCATCCTGAAAATCCTGCACAACACCTTTAGAATAGAAAGCAGTTGATATGGGTGAAATTGTCAAGGCCTTTTTGGTCTCCTGAGCTTTACCAGGGTATCTCCTGGTGATAAGATTGTCTTCATAGACAAACTTCCCATAGATAGCAGGGAGCTCAAGGTTCTGAATGTGGTTTGCATTTCTCAATCCCTGAGAGAAGTTTAACTACTTCTCAGGGAGACTGTTGACAAAACCAACATTGATCTCATGTTTTGACAGTATAACACCATCATTGGTCAGCTCATTTAGGAGGGTCTTATACCAAGTATAAGTCTCAGAGAGACTTTCAGAATCCTTGGCCCTGAAGGTATTGAATTCAAGCTTCAGGTCCATGATTCTATTCTCTTTGGTATCAGAAGGCCCTTCATAGCTATGAACCAGGTCAGTCCATGTCTGCTGGGCAGTGGGACAGTTGATCACTGATTCAATTATATCATCAGGAAGGCATGATATAATGATGCTTTTCAGGCGCTGGTCTTGATTGACCACCCTCCTTTCATCTGGGGTCCATTGAGCTTCAGGTTTAATTAAACCTTGGGCAGTTGTGGGGACATATGGACCATCATTAATCAACTTAATGTAATATGGTTCCATCCTAGTTAAGTAGCAAAGCATTCGCTTTTTCCACTTATTAAATTTGCCAACTTCAAGTCGAGGGGCAGTTGCTGAATAACTTCCACCCTTTTTGTCGACAAGTTGGGGAACATCTATGTCAGTCATAGTGGGATCTAGATTTTAAAAACTTAAGCACTCTTAAGTTTTGAAAACAGGTTTAAGTTTTACAAATCAAAGGCTCTGATACCACTTGTTGGTCCCTTTCACTTGGTTAACAGTAACTACAAAGCTAAAGTAACCAAGTTGTATGACTTTAAACAAAGATGTATAAAATGATTAACAATAAAGTAACGTAAATATAAGAGACAATATTTTCCAACATTGAATTCTTTATTAGAAGTTAATCAAAAAAGAATCGTACCCAAGTGTTTACGGAATAACACTTGGGATTGAAAACGACAAGTATGGTATGGACTCCTCACTAAACTCAATCTATGTTGAGTGACAACTTTCAGGACCCACTGAGCAATCTTAGGGGTTGTGTTGTTCTTTGGAGGAGTAAAAGTGGTTTGTGAATGCTTTGCATTAATTGCACAAACTTGTCAACTTTTACTCCTCTCTTATGCTACCTATTTATACAAAGGTATAGAACAACTAGTTATACATTGGACATAAAGCTTCCTTAACAATATCTTGAAAGCTATTATTCTTCTGGCAAGGAACCTTCATTGAGTTAAGTCCAAAAGGCACTTTCTGATGACAGACTGGTTTTAACCATTTTGGGAAAGTTTGACATTAAAGTGATAAAGCACTTTAATAATGCAGCTCAAACTTTCCCGCCCAGTCCTGCCTAAACTTCAGTCTTCTTGTCATCAGTCTTCAGTACTATGAAGTTTTTGAGGAGTCATGGGGTTCAGTGAGTTATTGTCATCCTCACTGAACCCATCACCTTCTTCTTGGCTTAGATCACACTTCACTGAGTTCCGCCTCACTGAATGGAGAACCTTTCTTCTTAGGCTCGGTCTTAGCATCCTGAAGGTGACTCACTGAGTTACTGTTCACTCAGTGACTTGTTTACACTTAGGGGATTTTACGTTCAAATCCTTGTTAGAAAAAGATTGGGGAATTCAGTGACCCAACAGGTTTTATTGGTTGTATTTAACGCATGAGTAAATTCTAATGATCCCATGTTAGGAGCTTCTTAGCCGGCTCGACATAGGAGTGAAGTAGGCACTCATAGGATTGGGGAATTAAGTGCGCCACCCCATGAATGGTATTAAGGAATACAATCTGTCATCCACGCAACTATAACAAATAATTAACGTGTAAAAGATATCTAGAGAGTAGTGAAATCTAAGTAAACACATTTCTCCACTTATTGCTCACAACCTTAGTTAATTTAGTTTATTTTCATTTCTAGTATTTTATTTTGATTGCATCTTTAGTATTGGGTTAGTTGACTAGCAACTAATTTCGCCCAAATCCTTCAAAACCGAGATTTTTACTTGCTTTCTAAAAAATATAAAAATACAAAAATAATCACCCCTCATCTCTAGAACTAGTATTTAGGTTTTCTAATCCTAGCGACACTATTCCTAGCTGAACGATCGATCCTCCGGTACTTGTCACTATACTATACTACAACGATCAGGTACACTGCCTGGTGGGGGTTGTAAGCTTCTCAAGATCCCTTGAGAGGTAAAGCCTGGTGCAATCCCTACGCATCATTAGGGTTATTAGATGATACATTAATGAGGGCCGAGATGCCCTTTATATACACACGAAATCCTTATTGGTTTTGTGTTCCTTACCCTTCGGCGTATCCCTACTTATGCGGTCTATTGATCCTTATCCCATAAATAAGAGGTCCCATATCAAGACCATAAATAGCATATTTGAATTCGGGCCTTTGTAAGCCCAAATCGTTATCATGATAGCCCACGAGTTATGGGCTTGAGTATTAGCAGTGTCCATTGGTCGGGTTCGTGACCCGAGTGCGGACTATACATCATCATATATACTAAACAATACAACTTCCAAAGTTAATTCATGACTCTTCAATTGTCCGAGCCTTTATATAATTGTTTTACAAACCGTGTTCAAACATAAAAATCAAATACTCAAACCTGCAAATTTATCTTTCACCATCTTAAACCTATTTTCATCTCAATGTGTCTTCTTCAAACAAAAGAACAACAGTTGATGTAGATCTTGAAAGGGATCATGCAATACAACTAAAGTATGTTAAACATTTTTGTTTCCAGTTGAATCTTTATATTTTTTTATCAACTATCAAACTAATTATTCATTCTCCATGTCAGGAAACAACGTAATGATGATGAACAGACTGTTATCCAAGAACAAAAACCATAGACAGTGGCAATTAAAGGTATATTGTTACATTAGGTTTGTTTTCATTTTATTTGATGATGCATAAAATCAACCAAACTACGCCACGAGATTGTCGGATCTACAATAACTACAAGTTATTTATTTTTAACATATAATCATTGAAATTTTATGATTAGTTACTAAAGATATAGAAGTTCAAGGAAATTGCCATGCAAAACTACTCGTATGCCCGCCTGATGAGATGTGGTGTTATGAATGGGAAGCTTTGGATTAAAAAATCTGGAAATAGGAAGAAGAAAGAAAAAACAGGAGAGAAAAACATGTCAAGATTGCCAAAGAGCATTGAAAAGAAGTTGCTGCAGTTAGAAGATCATAACAACTTGAATATAACGAAGTTGAATACTAGAGTGAAGAGGACGATGTTGAAACTTTTTTCTACGATAATTTGCACTTGGTGTACTCTCACGAGTCATCGCCTAAATTCCCTTTTTAGAATGTTTATTATTTTGTGTTTAAAACATTGATGCATCAAGACTTTACATTTTACCAATGTTTTATTTAACCACGTAATCTATTTAATAATGTAATTATTGAAATTTTAATTTTAGTGTTTAAAAAAAATGGTGACCGTAGTCATCATTACACTAAGTTGGTCATAAAGAAGGTTGTAAAGAGAGAAAATTGAATTGGTAACGGGGCGGGGAATATCGAGGATCGTATTTACCATCCCCATCCCCGTTTCTCACTCCCACCCCCATCCCCATCGGGGAATCATTTTGTATCCCCATCACCGTCCTCAACGGGGATCGGGGGATCCTCACGGGGATTCGGGGATTTTCGTCCCATATGAATTAAACATAAAAATTACATAACTAAGCGAAAATATAAAGAACTAGCCTATAAAATGTCTTAAAAACCGCACATTGTACATAGTTGGATTAATTAAAATGTCATTCAACTTTAAAGCATTGTATATATTGCAATATCACATATAATATAAATATAAAGTCGGACAAAATATTGGTTGGATAATACGTAGTTAGTGCTTAACATTTTAAAATACTTAATGATTTTGATCCATTAAATGTCACATATACATAAAAATATACTTCAAGTATAATACTTGCCAATACTTAGTAATATATACATATACAAGTACATTTAGTGTTAATATACATAAAAGTTACACACACACACACACACACACACATACATATATATATATATATATATATATATATATATATATATATATATATATATATATATATATATATATATATATATATATATATATATATATATATATATATATATATATATATATATATATATATATATTTGTACGTTAAAAAGTTCGGGTTCGGGGATTTATGTTATCCCCGTACCCGCCCCATCCCTGGTTTCATAATTCGGGTATTCCTCGTATATATATATATATATATATATATATATATATATATATATATATATATATATATATATATATATATATATATATATATATATATATATATATATATATTATATAACAGGAGGCGTTACACGTAGATAATGCCACGTAAACGCCACCTCATTGCCCAGTAATTCATTATCAGCCATGTCATCCCATTTTCGCCATGTAAGCAATTTTTATAATTTATTTTTACACATATTTATAATTAATTCCACCTAAGCACAAATTGTTCATAAAATTTTTTTAATTAAAATTCGTACTAAATTAATCCATATTTTAGTTGTTTAAAAATTTTATTAGCATGATTCGAACCTAGGATTTGTAGATACAATAATAAGTATTCTTTCCACTAGATCAACTTAAATTTTGAGTTATATCTTACAAAACCATAAATATAATGTTCAAGAGAATATAATTTATTTAAATTTAGAACTTATCCTTCCTTGATTATATTAATATTCGGCCTTTTGTTTATTCATCACATAAAACCCTAATTTTTCCTACAGATAATTTTTATTTTGCTTCTGTAATGCTTTATTATTTTCATGATTGTTTTATAACTTTTGTGTATATTATGTGTGTTTGAAGGTACATAAACGTATTGTTTTGGAGCATCATAGCTTCATTAAAAGATCGATTGTAAGTATTTTTTATTTACTGATTATCATGGAAAACACTGTAATGGCATGCATGAAACACATGTGATGATTAAGGAGACGAGAAAATTGTGGAGGAAGCCAATATTAAAAAAAATGTATCCTTAAATATCAGTTAAAATTTATCTCTATTTTCACTCATTTAATCCATGCATCTTCTTCTCATATTGCCAATTGTATTCATATAAGTGAATCAACTATCGAGAAGTCATAGGTGCTACAAGTTTTTTTTGTTATTTATTGAATGTTATTTTTTGTAATATGTTTATTCAAATTTAGGCTTATTTACTGAATGAACCAGGTGATGAATCCATATTTATGGTCAAATATATAGATGAGCTGACAAGCACTTAAATGGGCAACAAAGTGCATTCAGTTTGAGTAATATGCTTATGTGTAATGGATGAAGTTTTGTGATTTGGGTGAAATCAAGGCCAGAATGAAGTCCTATTGTTTTTTGACAATTAAGAGTTTCATGGTTACATAACCGTGCCATGCTATTTGTTTGAATTTTGTCAGAGTATCATGATTTATGCCACTGATTTAGTTTGAATGACTCAAACTTGAATATACAATGATTGTGTTAGACCAGACATTTTTCTGTAGGTTGTTATTGGCATCATTTGTTGTTGTATAGAAATATTCCAAATGGCTTGCATACCTATATCTGTTGGATTTTGTGTAGATTTTGAACAATTTACATTGCTCTTTAATTGGTGTAATTGTATCTGTATCTGAATATTGTCTACTTTCACATTTCTGCAGATCTTCGAGAAGAACCCAACAACCGTCAAGAACTACGGCACCTGGTTGAGGTACTAAGTTTGTTAACGAGTGAGATGAATTATGATTTTTCGAGGAGTTTTTGGTAATGGTTTTCAGTTTCTTTGTGTGTCGCGCTCTATTGTAAGTTATGGTTTATATTTAATTTACAAGGTATTTGTTTCGGTGGCGGAATTTGGTTACTGGTCTGCAAAAAAAGGTAGTCTTTCTTTCGGTCATAGGTCAGTACCGATTGCGCATCTATTTGCCATGGGGGATCAGTTGGGTATCGTTTTGCATGTGTTTAAGCAAATAAAATTTTGATTTAGTTCGTTCAAAAAATTCAGTGGAGAGGTTTGAACTTGAGTGGTTTCTAACGTTAACTTACTAATTTTTCACTTAATTTCTGACACTTTTAACTTTAATGGCTTATACAGGTCCAAACAAAAGGATACGAAGCCAATTATTAATGCTTGAAAGATGGATGGCTCAAGTCGAACCCATAATATTTTGGATGTTGGAAACATCTTCTTTTAATCCATTAGTAATAGTGAATTTAAGACTAATAAACATCTTATCAGCAAATTTTGTAGTAATAGTTCTGTGATAACTAACAAAAATATCAGCAAATTTAATTCATACAGTTTTAGCAGCTAACTTTTGTTTGGTTCTAATCATTCTATTGCATAGGTGAAGAGCTTTTTAAAATGTAATGACAAATATGAGATTTCATAGAAGCGAGGATTCTAAATCCTATCAGCAAAGCTAATGTTATTTGTTTGAATTTGGCAGGTATTAGGGTTAGTCGTCATTGTAGCTGGAATGGGAGGGAGGGGCTGTTATGTATGATCATGTTCATGTTGGACATGACAACCTTATTGGGGAGATTATCCGCTTGGAAGGAGATTTTTAAACCTTACGATAATCTGAGTAGTATAAAATGCTTCAAGCAGGTATGTTTAATATATAAGCATATATCCTAATTCTGCATACTAACATTTGATTCTTTGTTGTACAGCAACCTAAAAGAATATGATGTGTTGAGGAGTTTGAATTTAAGGCAATGAATCCTTATGGGCTCAAAGGTATTACATTATTTTGCACGTATGTCAAATATGGTATTCTCGAGTATACTCATTTGATATTTTTATAACGTTTATAATCTTATCCTATATCCTGTTATTTTTCTGGATCAAACAGAGATATACAGAAAGCAACGAGTAATTTCATATCCACAATAGGCCAAGGGGCGTTCAGTTCTATTTACATAGCTCAAATGGGCACTGGTGAAACGATTGCTGTTAAAGTTCTTGCAACTAATTCAAAACAAGGCGAGAAAGAATTTCAATCGGAGGTAATGGTTATCCTAACACATATAGGCTTTATGATATACATGCTTGAGTAGTTGGCTTGACATTGATATTCAAATTTTTTCAGTGTTAAGTTAGAATTGGTTACAGACTTACAGTGGGCCAGTAAGTACTTAGTTTAGTATTCAGGTCTGCATTGTACTATATGATTGTTTAAGTTGAGTGCTTACTTTCTTCTATCGAAACATTAATCAATTAGGAGTTATGGATATGCAGCGGCTCAAGTTAAAAAAACAATAGAGGAGATAATCATTAGAATAGGCTATAGAAAGATGAACCTTGGTGGCTTCAGTAAGAAACCATCTTAAAAAGCTGCAATAGGAAAAAAGTGTGAAATGAAAAGCTGCAATACATGTCCTCTTTTTTATAAATTGTTCGTAGTTAGTTAAGTACCTTTTAGCAGCTCAAAATCATCACTTTTTTCTACTATCTGTTATGATCTTTGATAATAGAAAATGATTAGCAAAGTGTAGAGTTTTTTAGTTATGTACTATCTTTTGGTATTGGTCTCTAATTGTTATTTTAAAGAATAAAATGGACAAGCATGCTAATGGCCAATGGGCCAAAACAAGTTCCTTTTGTACATGGATTGACACAAGTGGTTTAGTGTGCAGTTATGATGGCTTGAATAAGAGGTGTGCTTTAAGAGCCATTTGAAGAAAAAAATAATTTAGGGGCTGTTTGGACATAACATGTTTTATAGGCTGATTGGACATGATTAACATACGATGTGTTTGGGTTGAAAACTTAAGCATCTGTGAGCTTTGTTAGGAGAGTTGCTCTACCTATTAAAAGTAGACTGTGATTAAGGAGAATTCACTTATCACACGACTACAGGCTGTTTACTTGCTCATGAAGTCGTTTATATTTAACTTATTTTGTTATGTTCAATATAAACATATTATCTACTTATGGAGAACTATTGTGCAACTCTATTTTACTCCCGCAACTGTGAAGATGTTTGGCAATCTGAAGGTAATTGTCGGTTGCATCTTTTCTCCTTTTGTTTCAGTAGGAAGCTATTGCTCCGTTGCTTATTGGCATTAGCATAAATAAATTGCGTTTTTTAATTCAAGAGGGCGTTACTACATTGGCTATTCCAATTGCAATGGGTGCTTTTATCTGCATGTTAATCTTTGTAAGCCATCTTTTTCATTCTTACTTAACTAATGTTACTAATACATAGAATGCCACGTCAAATGTCACTAGCTTTGCAACCAAAATCCTACTTTTCATTTTGCAATTTTTTACAGGTTAATGTTCCATCTATTGCATCGATCTACAACGAATATGTGTTAAAAAGTCAATATAACACAAGCATCCACCTTCGAGTGACCTTAACATTTTTTTAATGGGGGGTTTTTGAACAGCTTATTGCATCTTTTTCATTTATGCTTATTGGATAACAAACCCGAGTGGATGATAAATAGATTAGCTCAATAACTTAAGACCATGGCGTGAGTTACTACAAACTGTTCCACTTACTGACTTTGCCTTAACAAACTTATTCGGCGTGAGCTAGGATTTGTGTGTTGTAAATTAGGTTCCTTTTTGAAGCAGTCGGGAATCAAGCCTCATATGCTTCCAAATACCCTTATTTCCGGAACCAACTAGGCTACACATTGGACGTATATAGCACCTGATAGAATTTAGTTATCATATTCCACCAATGTGAGACGTGTTGCTACAGTGGCATGGAATAATTTTAAGATGTGCTACAACCTATAGTTGTTTGAAGTTGTGATGTTTAACAGCTCAAATAATAATGGGTTGGGTTAAATATTTTACGGAATAACGAAGGCAAACATATAGGTTATAAAGTTATTCCTTTGTATTTGTAATTAGAACATCAAATAGGTATTTGATACAATAATCAAAGCTGTGCTACAACCACTAAGGAGGAAGGCGGTAGCAGCAAGACCAAATAAGCGAAGAGTTATTGTTAATGTTGTATGTATTCACCATGTATTATCTATGTTTGCCCTGCTCTTTGACCCATCTATTATGAATCAACTAACTTATTAACTGTGACTATCATGTGCAATACTTTAACAAATTATACAGACACTACAGCATGGGTTAGCCGTAGGTGCAATTGGTATCTTATATGTATTGAATTTAATCATATTTAGTGGGCCGCGTATTGTCCAATATAGGCTATCTATACATAGACTCAAAATCTATACTACCACTGACACACGCATTAAAGAAATGTGGTCCTCAACAATTGTCACACAATACACGACCCACCTACATTATCTGTCATTTAAGGTAACTCTAATTCTGCAATTTCTCTTTTCACAAAACTAACGACTATGTTGACAGGCAAATGGCAATGACCAAATGAGGTTGTATCGAAAATGGACAGCCATGGAAGTCCCGAGTCTTACTCCTACATGTTTTTGCTGCATATTGTTAGACAAAAAGGTGCATACAAACTTTGGCTTTTAATAATTGAGGTCACATTACATTGACGAAAGAAACACTATAAATATGTCAAGCCCAAAAAAGCTAATATAAGACAATACTTTAAATTCATGCTCATAGATTGTCATTAACCAGTATTAAACCATCTGAGAAACATACACAATATCATTTCAACCTACTTCATGCCTGATTTTCGCTGCTAAAACCGGTTATGATCATATTCATTAGTGAATTTATTGTAGTTGAAAAAAAAGATATGTGTAGTAGTTAACATATATATGAAGTTAGAAAAAATTAAACATATATATGAAGCTATCAATTATCCAGTTGTTACAAAAACCTTGGGTCAACATCCTCTCGCTTCTAAAGTTCCACACACAACATGTCCACCGAAATGCCATACTCAATGGGGCCTACTGCATTGGTCACATGGTTACAGGGGGCTGTAGAATGCGGGTGTTCAATTGCTATGGTGAGGTTGACCTTTTTCAGCCGATCATGGGTGAGGACACCCCTGCTGATATCGCGTTAGCTATTTAGTCAAAAAAATTTCCCTTGTGATAATTTATCATTAGCACATTTTCTTACCTATGGTCATTTTTGTTAAGACAACTTTGTTTTACTTTTTCAAACAGATACAAGTATATATGTTAGATAATAGCAGCTGATAGAGGTTTATTGTTGTAGTTAAAGTGGACGCCTTTAGGGATCTTCATCAAGCGCACGTAATTAAAGAGTGGCCATGCAAATCATATAGGATAGTCCAATCAACTGCCCACATAGTTCTTTAATGTGAGTGCATCTAAGACTATTTTTCATGATGCTCGAGTTGTAATCAAAGATTTAGAATCTCGGCTTATGCAAGTTAATGATGACATAAATTAACGAGGTTGTTGTGGAGTACATGGACTGTTTATCATGCTTTTATATTTTTGTAGGCATTTGCTCGAACAAGTTACCCCCACCAAATTTAGATGAGGAGAAACAGACCCAGGAAAATGTTTCTTCTTTGTTTCATGTGTGTTTGTTAACGTGGTACCAATATGTGTAATTGTGGCATTAACTATTCAACATTTAATTTGAAATAGTGTTCTCTACAACCGAGATAGATAAACTGAAATCTTCCTAGATTTATAGTTCGTGCTTCTCCATGATTGTCGTTATTATTTTCATATTGACCCAACACATATAGTTGTGCCATACTTCTATCTTAATACGACATACACACTGATGTTGAAAATGTGAGCCGAACTAGCAGCTGCAAGTGACTTTTCAATATATATTTTGTTGGATGTTGTTTAACTTTACAGGAAGAATGAAGCATTTGCAGCAGATGTGAGTGGGGCCAACCAAGCCAGTGTGGTGGACATCCTGAGTGATGGGCATCATTGGCGCAAGTATGGAGAGGAGGTCGTGAAAGGAGTTCTTAACCCCAGGTTATCATTTTGTGTTGTGTTACGTGGTCTTCTTTTCAATCTTGATGTATGATATATTAAATGTAGCGAAATGGACAGGTTGGGTAACGGGTCAATATAGATTGGGTTAATCCATCAATGCTTTATTGAGGCTGTGTAGTTGATAGCAAAATAGATCAAGGGATTTATGCATTGCGAAAACGACTTTAGGTTAATTTAAATGTGTTTGACGCAGTTTGATCCCGTTGACCGTTTTAGCTGATTATTCATTTCACATGATATAGATAAAACGTTGCCCGGATAGACCCATTCATAAGTAAATGAGTTGAAGTTGTCTCCTCGACTGTATATTAGAAGAAGGGATTATTTTTGTAAGCATCATAGAAGAAGAAGAGGTGGCGATGGTAGGTAAAGAAAGAAGTGAACATGTTGTAAACGAACTTGAGATTGTCGCGCGACTCACGTACTGGACTTAATGGCTAAGTAAGTATTTAATTAAGAATGCAAATTTCATTATAATTTTATAACAAGTAACAAGACTGAATTTTGACTATTTCTTTTTGTACAGCCATCCATCTCTTCGTGCGCCATATATTGACGAAGTTGAAAAAACAGTAGACGGTAAATCACATAAGATTTTCTATTATGTATTGGTTATAACTGTAGATAAGCGATCTGCGCCTTCACATGGCTGATAAGCAAGTTGCGCCTTCACATGGCTTTTTAAAGAAGGTGCTTAATTATTTTATTATGTAGAGAGATGGCAAGAATCTGCTTCACAATTTGGGCCTGAGATTTGTCACGTTCAAGTGACTTCGGCATACTTAATAAAATACATTAGCAAGTAAATGGATTATACTGTTGGTGTTTACTCCTGTGCCATTAAAGGTGAACTATTTTTGTATTTGATTCGTGAATGCCACTGCTTTATAGTTTTTCAGTATCACTTGCTCTTATCTGCACTATTAGTTTGGTTCTGTTGAAGTTGCTTTGGTGGAAGTGGGCTTACTCTATCGAGCTGTGAGGCAAAACGGTAAAACTCCAGTCCTGCAATTGAATGGCTACTGAATTACCACCAAGAATATAGTTGAGGTTGAACGCATCGCGAGTCGGGTTTGTTTAGACCAGAAGATGCAGGGTTTGGCGGGTTAACTCCACTTCTTATCACACCTGGCAAAGATGGTTTGCCGTAGTGTCTTGGATTCATTAACTAATGATCTTGAAATGGTACATTTTCTTTCTTCCTGTAATGTGTAAAATCTCTTAAGACGTTTTATTCAAATATTTAAGTTGTTATTCTTACTATTTATTTTTCTCATGTTATCAAATGTAACACATCAGTTAATAAAAATGAATCTAAATATGAGGTCACGGCATATTATATAATTCATTACTTTGATGATTATAACTAGAGGGCCTTTGGCTAATTATATTTTAGGTGTTTAATTGGTATTAGACTTTGGAAAAAGTATTAATCACTTTAAGAGTGTTAGTCTTATGCCTTTTCTTGGGACAAATATACTAACAAGGTTAACTCTTTATATTGCGACTATATGAAAATAACAGCTTACCCAAACACCCCATAAATATCATAAACTTTATTCTTGGTGGTTCTAATTTTAAGACGTATACAATTGACCAAAGTGCTATTCTTGCCTCTTTCCTTTAAAATTTACTTATGATTATTATTTTGACATTGTTTCAGATGCACGTCGATCATGTTTCTGCAGCAATGGAACCAGACGGATCTGCGTTATCACAAAATTGACCCAAAGTAGATATAGTACCCATCTATGGAGTTTCTCCAAGGGCTGTTGGAACTACTCCGTTCCAAGGGGATCCGTCCAACATGGAAGACGAGGTCCAGTGTATTGGACAAAAAGCTTATAGGTCAGTCCCGCGAGCCTTTAAAACTCAGTCCGATGCTATTATCTTGGTAAGCATACAATCAAATGTCACTGCAAATATAGTGATGCAGTGATAGTGTAGATTTGCATTTTCAAAGTTACTTTTTGTGACTTCAACTGCTACAATCAGATAATATGTTAATTAGATAATCATGTGGTTTAAGTTAGGCGCAAAGTTAGATATTTTTACATTTGTGTTATGTAACATTTTGTTTATGCTCATTCTTGCCTATAAGTTATATAGTTTAATCCTATTTTGTAGGGCGTACCTCATGCTAAGCTTGGACTGTGCATGAATTCAGAAAATTGATTGAATATACACGCGCTGGTGCCAAACTGATTGAGCTCATAAAGGTGTTGTCTCTAATTACTAAGATCAAATTTGACCCACTATTTTTAATTGGTGCAATAACTGTTTGATTACATCTGAATTAGTGTCATCGTTGTTTGATTTAATACATTCATAATTGACAGATATTCGAACAAGATGAATGAGGTATTTGAAGGCTATCGACGTCAATACTGTGAGCTTTCTTTCTGCTAGATTCTCAAAAAAAGTGTACTTCTGCATACAAATATATGCCTTGCGTGTCCTCAAATTTAGGTGCTTATAACAACGCTAGCATATATCTTAGTTATATATGTGGTTTCTAAAATACTATAGGGTGGGTTACATGTGAAGCTATGTGTGTACTGCATATTGAATCTAAAGCAAATAACTAATTAAATTAAGGTTGAGATCTTATTGAAAGATATTACAAATAATATATACTAACTGTAATTTTCATGTAACAAGGAGATTTAAATTGTGTTGTTTGTACTATGGTAGAATGGGTGTGTGGACTTAAGCTCTTGGTTGCATATCCTTCGAGAACAATATAGATTGCTATTGCTTATATGGACCGGTTGATTTGTTTCAGGAGTAATATAATTTCTATGTAAGACAATAGTTATCGGATTTAGATGTTTGTTACTACTCTTAAGGGATACTATGCACATTATATCTATGACTATTTCCATTTTTTTTTATCTTACATGGTTTACTTGGCACAAGCTCTTGGTTACATTATATACAATCATACGCGATTACCTAATACGCGTATAGGAAAGGAACAAAAAATAATATTGTTATCCTTCTTATTTTTGGATGAGCATCCCGCAACTGATAGCTAAATTAAATTGATATTGTAATCTGGATAGATTTGATATTGACTTTGATTTAATGATATTTTGTTTGTCAAATTGCAGTGTGAGAAGATCAAGCTTATGCTTGGGTTGAGGCTTTGAAGGCATATGAAAAGGAAATATTGATGAAAGTTGAGATGACACAAGAGAGATTGGCGACTTAAATGAAGATAAATACGAAAGAGTAAATGAGCCAAAGTTAATGTCCACAGTTAAATGGGCTAAATTGCATAGGCTAAGTACTTCGATGACCCGGTATAATAAGAAAGTGGTGAATGTGTATAAACTTTGTATGGATCATGAAAAGAAAACTCATAGGTATGTGTGTGTATATTACGTTCGAAACCTACTAAAAATTGTTTTGAGTCCAATATGATAGAAACATAAGCTTATCATCTTGCGGGTCAGAATAAGTCAAAAATGATAATTTTTAGAAAAACATAAGTTTTATATGAAGTCATTAATCTTGAGTTTCTTATTATAAATAAAGACTAAGTGGACCATTTTGAATGTGTATATAGGTTCTAGTTATACATCAATTACATACTGTTTGTGAGAGAGACGGCCTAACCATTTTTTACCACCATCCTTTCGCTATAGAAAAATATCCTAATGATATTTATAAGTCATGCCCGCCCATCGGGCGGGCTTTGATAGCTAGTATATATATATATATATATATATATATATATATATATATATATATATATATATATGTGTGTGTGTGTGTGTGTGTGTGTGTGTGTGTGTGTGTGTGTATGTATATGTACGTTAAAAAGTTCAGGTTCGGGGATTTATGTTATCCCTGTACCCGCCCCATCCCTGGTTTCATAATTCGGGTATTCCTCGTCCCCATCACCATCTCCCAGTCAACTCAGGGATTCCTCAGTCAAATCGGGTTTGGGGATCGGGTCCCCGTTGGGTACGGGTTTTTTTGCCATCCCTAGGTGTTGTTTGTTTATTAAGATGCTTTGAATTTGCTTCATACATCTGAATCCGAATATGAGGCATAAATGTATGAATCTTAATCAAATGATATTATTTGTTTTTTACTTTTTAAATGTATGAATGATATAAGTACAAATCAGTTTTATTCTTATGAAATGTAAACGTGCTTAAACATTATATGGAACATTTGAGTCATAAAACTAACATAGTTTACGAACATAACATTCAAGGACATTTTACAATTGAATCTCGTAAAGTAGTCATATGATGTTGATGTGTTGTACTCACATGTGGTTGAACATATTCACCATTTTACAAATTGTCACTATTATTTACATTACAATGATAAGGTTGTGAAAAAAAAGAAAAAAAAAAAAAACATTTCATAGCATACTTAACATTGTCAATTAACAATAATAATTTAAGTTTATGTTTAAATTACGCGTGTCACAATTTAAGACCCGTTTGGTATGAGGATATTGATGGTTTAGAATCAAAGAAAATTCAAAAGACTTGTTTTGTATATTTTTTTCTTTCAAATAAAGGTATTGAATGATAGGTTGATAGTAGAGTAAATATTCATGATTGATATAAAGTAGTCCCACTTGTGCATTAATATCAACCACAAGTTTCAATTATTTTTGTTTTTAATATATTTTTTCTCTATTTTATTTTTAACAAATAATAGTTTTATATAATAAACTAATTTATAATTTTATATATTACACATTATCTCTCCTTATTTTTTTTTCAAAAATTCCCAAATTCAAATCTAATTCAATCCCACTAAACCAAACGCACCCTTAATTTCATAAACTAGTTAGATATTACTATTGTTTCAAAAACTCTGCGGTTTGAGCATCATCATTATTATTATTTAAAACATTATTTGTTTAGGAAAAAAAGAAAAGGTAATGTTTTTAACGTACTATCAATATTAACGGAAAAGCCGAGAAAAAATATCGCACAAAATGAAAAAGTAAAAAAACAAAGAAACAAAACACAAAAAAAGTAAAGAGTGAAAAGACATTAGACACTCCACATCTAGTTGGTTACGAGGTTTGAGTCTTCGACCGCGTATAAACGAAACAGAAAAAACAAATGCCCTTATTGAGCAAAATATCTAAGCACGTATAAATGAGAAAGATGAAGAGGAAAAATTAGAGATGGCAAAAAAACCCATACCCGATCCCCAAACCCGATTTGACTGGGGAATCCCCGAGTTGACCGGGGATGGGGACAGGGAATCCCCAAAATATGAAACCGGAGATGGAGGCGAGGTTGGGATATCATAAATCCCCGACTCCGAACCCGATCCTGAACTTTTTAATGTATAAATTATATGTATATTAATACTAAATGTACTTGTATAAGTATACGTTAGTGAGTATTGACAATTATTATATTTGAAGTATATTTGTATGTATATGTGACATTTAATTGATCAAAATCATCAAATATTTTGTCTGTATGTATGTATATGTGACATTTAAATATTTTGTATGTATATTTAAAACATTAAGCACTAATTATGTATTACCCAACCAATATTTTGTCTGAATACACTCATTTGATGTACTCAATTTTTATAATGTATCTGATGTTTTAATATCTACAATGCTTTAAAGTTGAATTACATTTTAATTAATATAATTATGTACAATGTACACTTTTTAAGACGTTTTATCAATTCTTTATGTTATTGATTAGTTATATAATTTTTATGCTTAATTTTATAATTTATAAGGGCAAAAAATTCTCAAATCTTCGATCCCCGTTGGGGATGGGGATAGGGATGAGGATGCAAAATGATTCCCCGACGGGGACGGGAGCGAGAATGGGTGAGAAACGGGGATGAAGATGGTAAATATGATCCCCGACATTCCCCGCCCCGTTGCCATCCCTAGGAAAAATAGACATTACCCTAATCTTACAACTTGATAAAAAGAAAAATCGGAATAAGAAATAAAAAGGATTTTTGTTTATGACAATTTTACCCTTGATACCCCTACTTATAAACACGAGTATATTTTAGGGTTTCTCTTTTCCATTGAGCCTCCGCCGCTGCTGCCGTTCTTCATCACACATTTTCACAAGTAATAATAATTCCATCTCCTTATTTTCTTGAATTTGTTTATGCTTTTTACAAATGGGTTATGTTTTTTTGTAACATTTTGCATAATGGGTTCATTTTAGTTTAGTTTCTAAAACTAGCCAACTGTTGTTTGCATTGTGTTTGCTCTTTTTATTAAGGTATTGATATGTTTATGAACTAATAATGTCCAGTTTGTTGGTATTGGTTATTGTGTATAGAGGGTGTTTGGAATTGTGTTTAAGGGAAGATTTATTTTGTTATTGTGTTTGCATTTTGTAGATTAGGCAGTCATTCTGTAACTATTGTCTACGCGTATAAAGGGGTGTTTGGGATTGCGTATTTTAGGGGTATTTGTTTAAGCTTATTTTAAGGCTTATAAGCTTACCTGATTTCGGCTTATATTTCATAAGTTCAAATTGAAGGCTTATTTTGAGATTTATGGGCTTATATAAGCTGCTAAGTCTCAAAATAAGCCAAAAATTTTGGACTTATGAAATGTAAGCTGAAGTTATATTAGCTCATAAGAGCAAAAGTAAGCTTAAACTAACACCCCTTTTATGCTTATGGTTATAGCTTATTAAAACTTTTAAGTGTGTATATTTTGTCTAAGTAGAAGCTAATAAGGGCATTATTTTTTCCAATATGCGATACCGTCCTTAAAATATACAACCTTTCAAATTTTTAATTAAAAAGTTGTGGAGTTTTAGTAATTTGTCCATGTTTTTAATGCTAGTTTTATCAAATCTATTTGCATTGTTAAGTTTCAAGCTTTGATTTAACTTGTCACATAATATTTTTCCAATTTTGTTTGTTATTTGCTGCTTTTTTGAGTGTATACCTAAACAATTGTGCAGTTGGACTCATTTTTGTTGCGTGCATCTTCAATATTGTGAATTAACATTTGTCAGTATTTCATTTTCAGGTATATTAGGTAAGTATCAATGGCACCACAACAAAGAAAACCACATGTGTGCAGGAACCCTGACTTGATCAGAGGTGTGGGCAAGTACTCGCGTTCAAAGATGTACCACAAGAGAGGTCTTTGGGCCATCAAGGCCAAGAACGGTGGTGCTTTCCCTAAGCATGAGAAGAAAGTTACTGATGCTGCTCCAGCTGTGAAGCCACCCAAGTTCTATCCAGCTGATGATGTGAAGAAGCCCCTTGTCAACAAACGCAAGGCCAGACCCACCAAGCTCAGGTGTGTGTATTGATGTATTGTATCCCACTTACGTTATGTATACAAATAATTTGGTATGAGTATTGAATCGGATTCTCTTATTTATATGTTCAGAGCTAGCATTACCCCTGGGACCGTGCTGATCATTCTTGCTGGAAGGTTCAAGGGTAAAAGGGTTGTTTTCTTGAAGCAGCTTACTTCCGGATTGTTGTTGGTTACTGGTAATGCTCTTTTTTTCTTTGTTCCCATTTTAATATCGTCAGATTGTTGAGATGTGACATCTCTTCATGGAAAATAGCGCTACTTGAGATAGTTTCTAATCTTTTTTATACTAAATACTAGTTCACTTTTCTAAAAATTATCCAAAATTTTCATGGTTTAAAAGTACATTTAGAAGTAAAGAAACTGTAATAGTTACAGTTTGTGCATGTATACTTTCTTATTCCTTTGTTTTTTATAAATACAGAATTTGGATAGACTGTTTTCATCAGTATCATTTTTGTTTGCAGAAGAATAGAATGTGATTTAACTAAACATTAGTCATCAAAGATGTCTTTCTACTTGTAAAGATGATCTTATAATGATGTTTTGATGCGAACCATAGTTTCAAGTTTGAAATAGTTTTTGCTTGGCATCACTGTTTTTTATAAAAATTTCTGTACTAACATGGCTTGGTGTTTTTCTAGTTTTTATATACAAAGTGCAATAGTTTTCTAGCTGAAATGTTTTAATAGTAAATTATCAAACAGAATGGGTGTCACACATAACTTTATATGCAGTTTTGTTTTGCTTTTGAGTAGGTTTTGATGAGCGATAGATTGTTTTGAAAACTAATATTGTAAAAGTGTTTCCATATCTTTAACCTGTTCTTCATTACTTAGGCCCCTTTAAGATCAACGGTGTTCCTTTGAGGAGGGTGAATCAATCATACGTGATTGCCACATCAACCAAGGTCGACATCTCCGGAGTAGACGTGCAGAAATTTGATGACAAGTACTTTGGAAAGAAGGTTGAAAAGAAGAAGACAAAATCCGAGGGAGAGTTCTTTGAAGGCGAGAAAGAGGTAATCACTCTCTATAATGCAATAGTGTTCATGCACGTTTCACTTCTCTTAACTTTCTTTTGACGCCTATGCAGGAAAAGAATACCCTCCCACAGGATAAGAAGGATGACCAGAAGTCTGTTGATGCAGCATTGATAAAATCGATCGAGGCTGTTCCTGACCTCAAAAGCTATTTGGGTGCAAGATTTTCACTCAAGGCAGGCATGAAACCCCATGAGCTCGTGTTTTAGATTAAACGTCTGAAGTAATTTTGTTTCCTCAGCTATGTTTGTGCCAACTCTAGATTTAGAGGCTGCATCTTTTCTGTTTTTGATGCTGATCAAGAGTCGAATTTCTTTATTTTATATTTTGAATCCCCTGCTACTTAATTTTGGAATCTATACATTCTGCATCTTCGATGTATTGTTCTCTTTTGTGGGTTTCTTTTGTGTTTATCGTATCTGCTAAACTGTTTGTTTAAAAGATTAAAAACATTCTGGCATGCTTAAAAGATTAAAAAACATAAACATTCATTTATTGAAGTATTGGAACATTACATAGAAGTTGAACATGCTAGAAGGACCAAAATGAGGAAACATTTTGTAGTCTTGACAATTTGATGTTTGAGTTACAGTAAGCTATCTGATTTAGCAGGCAGTCTCTTAAAGAAGTTGCTATGAACCCCAGGCAACTTGCTTCTAAACTTAGGGTGTCGTAGCGAATACAAACCCCCAACTAATGCCACAACCCTAAAAGGAGTCACGTAAAGAACCACTGCTGAACAAAGGCTAAAAACAATAAAGAGACTAGTAGCTCGAGGGTCTCTCCAGCTAAGTAACGACCCAACCCTCTCTCCTTGTGTAGCCAAATCTCCCACTACAGTCTGAATCCTTCCAGCAATGCTTCGAATACGGTCATACCTCATCCGGACAATGTCATGTGGTCTTGAAGTCGGGAAAGTGTCAAACTCTTCATCGAGTTCATCGGGGTGCACTGCTTCGGCCCATGAAAGTTTTGGGTCCATATGAGGTGGGTGTCTAGCTCTAAATCTATAGTTCCATAGACCAATCAAGAACATGTAGAGACAAATGGTAGGAAGTATGAGCTCAGGATACCATAGCAAGATCAAAAACAAGATATGAACGAGAACTGTGGTCACCGGGTTCTTCCATTCTTGAACATTGTTGAACCACCGGCTCACAGAAAACAAACCTGAAAGCAATGACACGATCCTAAAGAAGTTGGCTTTGCTTCTTCTCATGCTCCACATATGAGAATCAGCATCTAACATGTACTCGACTACTTCTTTTCGAAGAGGCGGTTCAGCTCGGCCTAACCGTGTTGCCACAATATTCATGGCTTGGTACCTTAACGATTCGACCTGGTTGACTGTTAGCGGGTTTAGGTAATGCATCTTCGGCAACAAAGGGCGGCTGTAGATATAGACCATGTTGGCTACTGATAGTGTTGTGAACCGAACCGCGAGTTGAAGTTCACCCATTTTCTTCACACCTGAGGGGTGTAATACGAGTAGTGGGTATGAATGTGTGTATATCCTATGAGCCTCAAGAGTCGATAACCGAATCCTCACCTTCCCTATCCTCGAATCTCGGCCCGTACCTGTAGAGTTGACAATTCAACTCGTTATATTCACAGTTTTATCTGTAAGTCATACAGGTAAATGATTAATCGGAAAAGAAACCTGCCCAATTTTACCACTCGGCATACCTGGTTTCTCAGCTCCCAAGTGACAATTATCGAAAACGCCCATGGTGATAACTGTGCACGGATCATAAACTTCCCAAGTGTATTGCTCGTTCCATTTCGGACTAAGAGTGTTGAGAATTGTGCGCGTTCGCACCCACTTTTGTCCATACTTCGCCACACAGTAAGCATCAGTGGAACCCCGCCCGTCATTCATCTTCATGGGAAGCAACCCTTGCGCCCCCAAAATCCCGACTTCAAGAATCCCACACGGCTGCTTCCATAGTTGTCTAGCCGTTGGCTGTTGGTCACTTATATACAAGGTCGATTCATCAAGAACATGGTATCCACCTTCTAAGCACACACGGATATGTACTCGACTTGAAAACTTCATATCACCGACTCCATGCCCATACCTCTCGAGATTAAACCATCGAGAATGGACCGGTCGATGGTCAAGCCGCTTCTCAAACATGGTCAATGGAAGAGTCAATGTCCCAAGAACCTCATCTCTTGAAGAGTGAACTCGATCCTCAATGGTAATAGCCAAGTGGTCTTCAAAAGGCTCAGCCGCAACAAACATGAAATCTTCGTTCCATAAAGGATTCATCGTTCTTGCAGTACTTATCTTTGTTCTCAACACTTGATTTCCGACTACTGCCTTCACTGAAACCTCCGGAGCACGTGTCCTGTCATTCGGGATGACATCTTGAGCTTCAATAACATTCACTCGAAGATACCAAAGCTTAGGTGATACATAAACTTTGGATCTAACATTAAGAACACCGTCTCCTTGTGCAAACGAGGCATCAGAATGCCACGCATCAGGAAAGGCTTCGTCAGCCTGTGTCCCCATCCAAACAGCAAGCATTATCTCCCCATGTCCACGTCGGTCATCCAAACGGTACCATTGTGCCGCTAGTGGACTATCTGGTGGAACCCTTGTTGGAACCTCATTCAAATCAAAGACAACTCTACCAAGAAAATCATCTCGTCCAAACATCTCTTTATCTTTGACATACACTTCTAAGGTCGATGATTGAACTCGATCTTTTGAGAATGCAAACACTTGGTTCCACTCAGGGTGCATTTTCTTCTCAAAATGCCTCGTCCGACCTCTATAGTTGCCAAGTCTGACTTCAACATACGGGTCAGCGGTAACAGGAAGGTCTTTAGCCTTCACAACTCGAACATAAAGGTGGTAAGTTTGCTCAACAAGATCATAAGTACTTGTCAATCTTTCACCACCAAGATGTGGATTTGTGTTTTTTAGCTCGTAATCATCTCGTTGGAGAGTTGGACTACTAGGAATGGGTACATGGTTCGCTTGGCGATTTCTTAATCGAATCATTTTGTGTTTGGATGTGTTTTGTCTTGTGACATCCTAGGTTTAAAAAGGCTTAAGAAGGGCTGTTTAGTATAAGAACAGTGGCATTATGGTTTGATGTTCTTTTTCTCATTCTTTGCTTGTTTAGTAAGTAGGACCCCATGCATGAAGATGTGATTATTACTTGCTTCATAAGTAAAATGATTCTTATGCATTGGTATAGAGGAGAATGGAGGCAAGGTATAAACTTTAAAAAAAAATATGAAGTGTACCAAATTTATCATTTAATATCCAAGTAGATGTGGTAAACAATTTGTATGATGGACTAGGTATCGCAAAATAAGACATGTAACATGTTGTAATATAGATCCGGTGGACTAGGTATCCCAAAGAGATTTTAAAGAATTGAGCAATAAAATATACGATGCTGTAAATTATTGGCTTATTGGTTAATACATCTATAATTTTTATTACTATGTTTATCAAAGAGTGCGTTAACTAGTAACTACCTTTTCCTATTTACCTAATGTGTCAAAGAGTAATTTTTGTTGTAAAAAGTTATCTCAGTAAAATCGCACCAACATTTGGTTTTGCTAATTGCATTGAAAATCGACTAAATTCAACTTTGTGCTGATTTTGAAAAGCATGAACACACTTGTGCTTCAATCAAAATAGCATTCCTAACATATGATTTTGGTAATCACCTTGTTTTCATGATTAATTTCATATGTACCCAAAGTGCAAGTATTGAATATATAATCAATATTTTTAATGCATATTTGGGTATATATGAATTTCCAACTAAAAGAAGAGGAGATATAAAATTGCATCTATAAATAAATAAACTAATATTTTAAAATAAATTTTAGAGTAAATTAAACCATTGGCCCCCAAACTGTGTCCAATTCGTGCATTTGGTCCTTAATTCTCAAAAATCCCACTTTTTGTCCTAATATAATTCGTAAATTGCGCCTGGTCCCTTGGGGCTAACGACCGTTAGCCTTTTTCGTTAGCTGCAAAGGCAAGTTCGTCTTTTGTTCAATAAGATTAAACTGCTTATTTCATTGTTGCTGTTGGATTTTTTTCAATATATTCATGTTTATGTTGTTTTTTCGGAGGTAAATAAACTTTTTATTCCAAACATTCCCTAAACTGCAAATGCAATGAAGATAGATATACAACACATGACAGTGAACAGGGAATTGAAAATGTCCTAGTTCTTTTAAGAGGCTATAATTGGAAAAATGGAGATGTTGATATAAATAATGTTTAAAAAGGTTATTAATATCTCTCAATAAACCTATGTTTTGATAATCACAAAACTCAAATCAAATTAAGTCAAGATTAAGACGTAAACAAGTATTTGGTAACAAATATTTACCTCTACATCTAATATCACTTAAGGTATGCATAAACTAAGCATCTTATGCATTACATGATCAAAGAAAATTTTGTCTTAAGACATAATATCTTATAAAATGATATAAACATTTTATATATATTTGTAAATCATTTTTGGTAATGCTATATTAAACTACAAAGATATGATTTCAAATTTCTAACCAAAAAGGGCAAATTTTATCCAGAAAAACTTTTCCAACGTTCAGGAAGGCGGCCCCCTTAATTTTACTAGGCGGCCTCCTTAATCATTAAGGGGACCGGCACGCTCCAGAACAATATTTTCTGGCCCTATAAATATTGGATCATTTCACATATTTTTCTCACTTTTTTGCACTATAAACTTTCTGATCCAACCTCCATTTCTAGATCTAAAATCCTTTGATCATATAATTCATAAGTCTTTGTTTCCAAGTGATCAAAGCTTCATCCATTCAAGTGCAAGAAGAAGAACACTCCTCTACATCCATCTACTTGTAGTAGTGTTGTGATTAGCTAGTTTCATATTGTAGTAGTGTTAGATCTTTGCAAAAGTGTTGTGTGAATTTGTTGTTTGTAGAAACTAGGTGTGTTGTAAAGTAGTTTAGTAGTTGTGATCTAGTTGTGCTTAGAAGAAGGTGTGAAGTCTTGAAGAAGTTGTGAAGGTGTGAAGAAGGTGTGAAGTTGTGAAGAAGTTGTGAGATTGGTTCTAGCTACGATTAGAACTCGACATTTAGCTTAGTGTCGTTAACTCGTGTAAGCCAAGGTGTGTAAGGTTTCTCCACCATAAGGAGTTTGTTGACATAGTGAAGAAAACTCTCGGGTGTGGTACTCGGGGAGTGGAGTAGGGCAAGGAAGGTGTCCTTGTAGCCGAACCACTATAAATTCGCGTGTTGTGGTTTGATTTTTCTAACTCTACCTTTTCTTCATTACATTTCAATACTTTCATTATTAGATTAGAATTGCTTATATAGGTTGTGACTTGAATTCACTTGAGATCGAATCGAAAGTTTTTAATAAGCTACAAAATATTTTGATAATAAATTTAAAAAGGACGTAAAACTATTTAACCCCCCTTCTAGTTTTCCACAATTGGTATCAGAGCCATGTCTAGCAAGATCTTTAAAATATATTGTATTTTAAAACTTGTAACGATCTATGGAATCTGAAAAATATTTAGAAGGACAATCTATGCAAAGACCACCACTATTTGAAAGTGATGGATTTTTATATTGAAAAAACCGATTCGAAACTTATGTGAAATCAAAAGATCTAGATATTTGGCATGTTATTACTAATGGTGATTTTTTACCTATTCAAAATAACCTCGAAACAAAGAAAGATGAAATCGTACCTTTTGAAAAACAAAATGATGATTTAAAAAGAAAACTTGCTAAAAATAATGAAGCAAAAATGGTTATTTATAATGCGCTACCACGTAAAGAGTACGAAAGGTTCTTTATGTGTGAAACCGCAAAAGAAATTTGGAACTCTTTACTAATAACTCACCAAGGTAATAGTCAAGTCAAAGATAATAAGATAGATCTACTTGTTCAACAATATGAGCAATTCACGATTCCGGAAGAGGAATCAATTGATAATGTTTTTGCTAGATTTAACACTATCATCACAAGTTTAAAAGCACTTGATGAGAATTTTTCTAGTAAGAATTTTGTTAGGAAGTTTCTTAGGGCTCTTCATCCAAAATGGCGAGCTAAAGTGACGGCTATTGAAGAATCAAAGAATTTGTCAACATTGCAACTTGATGAATTAATTGAAAATCTAAAAGTTTACGAAGTTATTATTAAGAAGGATTCAGAAATGGTCAAAGAAAAACGAGAGCAAAGCAAGTCAATCGCCTTGAAAGCTAGAAAGGAATCTAGTATCGAAGATAGCTCATCTTCTGAAAGTGATGACAAAGAATACGCCATGGCCGTAAGAAAAACGAGAGCAAAGCAAGTCAACCGCATGATGAAAAGAAAACATTTCAAAAGAGTAAGGATGACAAGAACTACAAGATTAAAAGGAAATGTTTCAAGTGTGGTGATCCAAATCACCTCATTGGAAAATGTCCAATGATGACAAGAGATCAAAATCAAAGAGCTTTTGTTGGAGGCGCTTGGAGTGATAGTGATGAAGATGAGAAAGAAACGACAAAAGAAGAGAAGTGTCTTATGGCGAATACATCAAATGAGGTACGTTCCGAAACCGAATATTTTAGTGATGAAAGCTTATCATTAGATGAAAAAGATCTAGATAATGAATATAATAGGCTATGCAAATTAGGACAACTAGTAATGGCCAAAAACAAATCACTAAAATACATAAACAATCAATTGGAAAATGAAGTACTAGAACTAAAAATTAAAATACATCAACTTGAAAAAAGTAAAGAAATTTTTGAAGAATGTAAATCATGCCAAGAGCTTAAAGGTGAAAACGAAATACTTAGGGAAGAAATTCGCAAACATGATAAATTTGAAAATAGTAGTCACTCACTTAGTAAAATAATAAGTATTCAAAGAACATTCGGAGATAAAACCGGTTTAGGATATAATTCAAATGAAGCTTCAACAAGTGAGATTAAAAATGTCAAATTCGAAAATGAACCTAATGAACAAAAACCTCTAAAATCTAATCCTAAGTATATACTTATTAATGATAGAAAAATACCTCTCGCCAACAATGAAGAAGTAAAAGTTTTCTATAAACCGTCTTTAAAAAATGAGGCAGGATCTTCTAAACCTAAGACAAGATCTAAAACACCACCACCTATAAAACCAAATAATCCTAATCCTAGGTCTAAAACACCTCAACCAAGAAGAAACCAAAATAGGCAAAACTATAATAACAATAGTAATCAAATGTGGAACTACCAACAAAGCTACAATCCTTGGGGTATACTACCACCTTTCATGCATCCTAGTCAAATGTTAAACATGTTTGGACCAAACAACTTTGGACCAAAGAAACAATGGGGATCAAATGGCTAGATGAACACTCCTTGAGGCAATCTTGAAGTTTCTCTCAACATAGACTTTTTCAAAGTCTATATGTCATCTTGATGATTTTGAAGATTTTTTGAAGACCACCGGGTACTCCATTCTTTCATAACTCATTGCCATGCTTAGATAAATATGCGTTATTTGATTACATTGTTTGCATAGATATAGCTTGCTATTTCTCTCTATTTGTTCGATTATATATATATACTCTTATACTTAGTATATATATATATATATATATATATATATATATATATATATATATATATATATATATATATATATATATATATATATATATATATATGTGTGTGTGTGTGTGTGTGTGTGTGTATAATTACTTGCACATAACCTAGATACGTCATTAGTTGACTCTCTAGAACTCCAGGAAATTGTTCATTATCGAACCCTTTGCTTCCCCCCTCGCGTTATTCTATTAAGTCCTCTTTTAGAAGACTCATGATGATGAAGGGATATGAGTCAAGTGGACTTTTATCATGCAAGAACGCCTTCGCACGTGAACACTATGGATGAAACAAACTCCTCTCGCCGACTATATCCTATCTCCGCTATTATCTTTCAAATCTCACCCATCAACTCATCTTTCACTCACATTTATACTTATATACATACACACACACACACACACACACACACACACACACACACACACACACACACACACACACACATATATATATATATATATATATATATATATATATATATATATATATATATATATATATATATATATATACACACACACATACACACTTATTCACATATTCCCGAACACACCTCAAACCCCTCATCAACTTAACACTTTGATCATTTTATCCAAAATTGTTAAAGGTACATTTTAATTATCGAAACGATAATTAAAAATTGTTAAGTATCTCATCATCGCGCCAATAAACGTTTACGTATTTTTGATATATTATAAATCTAATTATATACGTATAAATATATTTGTTCCAGAAACTAATTCCGCGAAATTTCAAAAATTTCAAAGGCGGCCCCCTTAAAGATTAAGGGGACCGGCTTGTTATCGAGGGCGGTCCCTTTAATGTTTAAGGGGACCGGCCATCTGACACTTCCAAATCCGTTTTCCACCTTATTTCCATTCCCAAACACTCCATTTGCTCATTCATCTCTTCCCCACTACTGCTGAGTACGAACCAAAACACCCAAAACCATCAAAATCCTCCACCATATCACCAATCTGGGGTTGTTTCGCAAGGGGCAAACGTTAACCAAACATATAACAACATCTTTTGAAAGTTTTCCAACATGCATTTCATCACATTTCATTCGATTTGGTGTCTAATCAATAATTATGCATTTTATTAAAATTTATTTTAATTCGAATTTTAGTGAAATAGAAGCTAGAAATTGAACTACCAAATGCTTCCCATAGGATTAGGATGATGTATTGCAACTCAAACTTAGTATAACATATCATCTTGTCAAAATCATTAATCGCCCATAAACCCTTGTTGAATTTTATTTTTCAAAAGGCACATTGTTGATATAACTCTTAAAAACTATTTAAAACTTACTACATTACATTGTTTTAATGTTAAAACAATCAAAACATACCTTTCAATTCGTTATAAAATGGTTCATGAAGACAACATGGGCGTTTGGTTCATGAACAAACTATAACTATATGTAGTTATTTGAAACTTAAAACTAGCTCATAAAATTTGTTAATACTACTAGAATCAATAGACGTCATCAAGATATATAATCAATATATATATTAATGTTTTAGGATGTTTTTATCTAGTTAAGGGAGCGTTTGGTTTATCTCTAAAAAGATATTTTTGAAAACTAAAATTCACATTTTAATTTTTTAAACAAGCTTATGTTGTGTCAAACTCTTATGAAATGGAAGATATATAATCTAATATATATCTAGCCTTACTTCAAAATGAATTATGATATCATACTCTTTGATATCATATATTCTAAACGAGTTTAAAATCAAAATAAAAGGAACATTATGAAACTACTTCATTGAATATTTTTTTTTGTGTCGAAGTAGAATTTCGTTCCACATATATATATATATATATATATATATATATATATATATATATATATATAAAACATATGCATGATAGTTGTTTTTATATTAATTTTATTTTTGTTGTTATATTGTTTAGGTGAAAATGCCTAAGACCACGGTTGGTGATGTCTCCAAAACCAAACAATACATTCCAAATGTCTCTTCTACTCCCGGCATGTCTCCTTCAGTTGCATGTTTCTATCGTCCTATTGAAAATAGAAACATTCACAAAGGAAGAATTGTCGATCCATCTTTCTATGAATCTGATGAAACCGAACGATTGTTCTCCAATATTCGTTTTGAATGTCTTTTCCAAATCAACGAACCAATCATTCCTCATTTTATCTTCGACTTCTATAGCCAAGTGACGGTGCAAACCGATCCCTATGGTCATCTCCTCATTTCCTTCATGATTCAAAATCAATTCATCACTCTTACTCTTGCTCAATTTGGACAAATTCTTATAATCCCATTCAACGGCCAAGCCGTTTTCTCAAATGAATGGGATATTTCCTCTCTTGAAAGATATCGTCCTCAGGATGGCCCCTACTATTATGAGATTCCTAGTCCTGAAGACATTCGTCGAATGCTTAAACTAGAACGTCGTACGACTAGTCGAGTAATCAAGTCGAAGAATGTCGATATTCATGCCAATCAAATCCTCCTCAAAGAGCTAAGCCGAGATATGAAAAAGTGGGAAGAACTCATTCGCGAGAATGCGTTTGGTACTGGTGGTCACCGTGATCATGTCACGGCGAGCATTGCCCACATGTTATATTGTGTAATTGCTGAAGAGCAATACAATTTGGCTTATCTTTTTATCCATCGAATCATGTCCGCCAAGAATACCCCAAATGCCAATCTTCCTTACGGTATGTTCCTTACACGACTTTATCGTTATGTCATGGAACATTACCCTCATCTTCAAAGAGATTACTACGTTCAAATCCTTCCTACCTTGAACCAACTCACTCTTGTTCGTACTCGTTGTTCTCAAAGTGACAAAGGAAAGTCTCATGTTCCTTTGTACTCTAGGCCTCGTGGTTCTACATCTCATCGTGAGGATGATGATGAGGAGGAGGAAAACACCTCACGTGCTAGTACTCCATCCCCCACGACCTTTGTTGAAAATCTTTCCGACATAGACGAAACCGAGTATCAAGTTCCTCTTCCTCATGAACGTACCGATGAGCTTCTCTTCACTCGTCAAACGTCCATTATCAACCGTCAACAACAAATACATGAAGAACTTCGAGGAGGATTCAAATCGGTTGGAAAGATGTTTAGGAAGATGATTGGGAAGAAGAAGAAGTAGAAGTTATCGATGTATTGCTACTTGTTATTATTTGTTTCTATTAGACATTTGTATGGCTTGTTATTTGTCCGATTTATTCAGAAATACTTGTGTTATTTCTTGTTTATCTCTTGAATGATGTTTAGACTATTATCATGCTACTATCTTAATGTTATGCTATGCTTCTTTTCAATATGGATTATAATATGTTAATTTTCATGCAAAATTTGGTTATTTATATATGTTTATATATCATCATTCCTAGAGTATATACTTCTAATAGAGCTTGCTGGAAAAACATACTTGAAAAATCACCAAATTCTGCAAATTTTGGGTTTCTGGTCGTCTGGGAAAACACCAGATGGGCGGCCCCCTTAATTCCGTAGGCGGTCCCCTTAATCATTAAGGGGGCCGGCATACAATTAAGGGGACCGGCCATCTGGAACTGGGTTCACTGTTTTCTTTTGCATCTTGTGAACCCTTTCTCTAGTATCAACTACCATTTCCCATTTTAACCCAACTGATTTTAGAATCTCATTCAACCATTTCAAATATATACCTAAAACAACCATTTCCATACTATAAATTCCCTCCATAATCACCATTCTTCATCTCATCATTCATCATCCAAATCATCATGACTCCACCAAGCACCTCACACTCCAAAGCCTACAAGAAACAAAAGCTTGTGGTCATCCCCCCAAAACAACTCTTCATTGACTTAACAAATGAAGAAGATAAAACCCCATCACCTCCACCCAAATGCTCATCCCCAAGTGCACCCAATGCACCATCTAAAACACCTTCCACTCACGGAACTTCCTCATCCTCCATACCCTCAACCTCATCAATCAATGACTACATCAACTCACACTTGTCACCACAAGTATAATCACCACTTCCTACACAAGAACCTATCTCCACCCATCTTACCATCTCAATTTCACCAATCACACCACTTGATGCTCATCTCTCATCTCCACCAATTACACCACCTTTCTTTGCCAATCCCGTGCCTTAGAGGCTACTTGAATCCCATGGGGATACTTGTCTTTGTTGTATCCATAATCGCACCGTCATCTTTTGCCTTAAAGATGAAATTCAATATATGTTTTCATATATTGAACATTTGCTTACCAACCCACCACCACCACCAACTCCACCATCCTCTCCAATCATTCCTCCACCACAATTCTCACCAATTCCTCCACCATCACCATCATGCTCTCCAAATTAAGCATTTGATATGCTTAATAAATAAAGCCTCTACAACCCTTTTGCTTGCAAACTCTATGAAGACCATGTACTTTTTGCATGATGATATATTTTCCTAGTTGTTAATTTGTGCACTACCTTTTCTACTTGTAATCCTTATTGCTAGTTGTATGTTGTGCTTTGCCACAACCATTTCTTTAATATGAATGCTTTCTTTCAACCATGCTTAATTATTTTTGTATTTTATCACTTTATATATATGTTTGCATGTATATACTTGTGCTTCTAATATTTTTGTTTTGCAAAGCATTTCATAGCTCGTTCTCTTGGTGCCCCCAAACGAGGGGGAGCACACATCAAGGGGGAGATATCTTCCCGTCAAAATTTTCACGATTGAAAATTGTCGGCATAACCTTTTTGATTCTACAAAAAGGGGGAGAAGTAAATATAAACTCACTAAAATACTTGTTTAAAAACTAATTTTTGAGTTAATGAGTTTAAGTTTTGTAATCATCAAAAAGGGGGAGATTGTTGATATAAATAATGTTGAAAAAGGTTATTAATATCTCTCAATAAACCTATGTTTTGATAATCACAAAACTCAAATCAAATTAAGTCAAGATTAAGACGTAAACAAGTATTTGGTAACAAATATTTACCTCTACATCTAATATCACTTAAGGTATGCATAAACTAAACATCTTATGCATTACATGATCAAAGGAAATTTTTTCTTAAGACATAACATCTTATAAAATGATATAAACATTTTATATATATTTGTAAATCATTTTTGGTAATGGTATATTAAACTACAAAGATATGATTTCAAATTTCTAACCAAAAAGGGCAAATTTTATCCAGAAAAACTTTTCCAACGTTCAGGAGGGCGGCCCCCTTAATTTTACTAGGCGGCCCCCTTAATCATTAAGGGGACCGCCCCCTAATTAAGGGGACCGGCACGCTCCAGAACAGTATTTTCTGGCCCTATAAATATTGGATCATTTCACATATTTTTCTCACCTTTTTACACTATAAACTTTCTGATCCAACCTCCATTTCTAGATCTAAAATCCTTTGATCATATAATTCATAAGTCTTTGTTTCCAAGTGATCCAAAGCTTCATCCATTCAAGTGCAAGAAGAAGAACACTCCTCTACATCCATCTACTTGTAGTAGTGTTGTGATTAGCTAGTTTCATATTGTAGTAGTGTTAGATCTTTGCAAAAGTGTTGTGTGAATTTGTTGTTTGTAGAAACTAGGTGTGTTGTAAAGTAGTTTAGTAGTTGTGATCTAGTTGTGCTTTGAAGAAGGTGTGAAGAAGGTGTGAAGTCTTGAAGAAGTTGTGAAGGTGTGAAGTTGTGAAGAAGTTGTGAGATTGGTTCTAGCTACGATTAGAACTCGACATTTAGCTTAGTGTCGTTAACTCGTGTAAGCCAAGGTGTGTAAGGTTTCTCCACCATAAGGAGTTTGTTGACATAGTGAAGAAAACTCTCGAGTGTGGTACTCGGGGAGTGGATTAGGGCAAGGAAGGTGTCCTTGTAGCCGAACCACTATAAATTCGCGTGTTGTGGTTTGATCTTTCTAACTCTATCTTTTCTTCATTACATTTCAATACTTTCATTATTAGATTAGAATTGCTTATATTGGTTGTGACTTGAATTCACTTGAGATCGAATCGAAAGTTTTTAATAAGCTACAAAATATTTTGATAATAAATTTAAAAAGGACGTAAAACTATTCAACCCCCCTTCTAGTTTTCCACAGGAGATAGATATACATAAGGCATATGACATAGTGAATTGGGACTCCTTTTAAAATGTCCTAATTCTTTTGAATTCCCTCAGCAAATGATAAAGTGGATTATGGTGTGTGTTAGATATGCTGCTTTTACCATTTGTGTAAATGGTGAGACATGTCTATTTTAAAGGTGGAAGTAGTCTTAGACAAAGAGAGCCTATGTCACCATATATATTCACCCTTGTTATGGAAATGTTTACTCAGTTCATGCAGAAGCAAATAAGTGATGAAAAAGGCTTTAAATACCACTAGGATCTGCTGCTTTTACCATTTGTGTAAATGGTGAGACATGGCTATTTTAAAGGTGGAAGAGATCTTAGACAAGGAGATCCTATGTCACCATATATATTCACCCTTGTTATGGAAATGTTCACTCAGTTTATGCAGAAACAAATAAGTTGTTAGGAATATAAATATTCACATGAAAGACTCGGTCACCCCGAGTATGGATTAACATTAAGTAGCTCATAGGCTTAATTATATTAGTTTAGATATTGTTTCACAATGGAGTCGGGTCGGGTCTTTACCCACTGTCAGCCCGATCCATAGCCTACTAGAGGCGTTTTTATGTCTTGTATAAATAGCCCTTCCCACCCATGGGAAGGGTTCGAACTTCTCACTTTATTCAAGCGAATATACTACTTTCTCTCTCTATAAGAAGTCTCCCATTTTCTCACCTCTTTCTCTCTCTAATTCGACCAAACAACAAAGATCATAGTGTGTCATGAATTGAGATATCCTACAATTGGTATCAAGAGCCATGGTTTGATCACTTAGATTGTGGATACTCGGATTTGTAGCTTGGTTTTGTGGTTTTTAGTTTGGGTCAAACATATAAGCTTGAAAACACCTAGTTTGAGCTTTGTCTGTGGTTAGATTTGTGATATATTGGCACTTTCATGAATAGGGGTGTTGTATGAGCTTAGTTTAGTGTATGGTTAGCTTGTTTCATCCGTTCATTGGAGTGTTTGAGTCTATTCATGTGTTTTTTTTAAGTGTGTTCTTCCTTGCGGTTTGACAGTTCTTAGTTGCGATTTGACAGTTTCTAGGTTGCGGTTTGTTATTTATAGTCTGTGATTTGAGAAGATTATCACTGCGGTTTGAGTATTAAAGTTATAAGGCTATTGCGTTTTGAGATAAAGACAATATTGCGTTTTAGTTTTTAACCAAAAGAGGATAAAAAGACAAAACAGGACGAAAGTGACGTTTGTACTTGCACGAAAGTGACCCTGTAATTTTTCCTTTAGCTCTACGTTTTGATAAAGCCTGTGGTTTGAGACTTCTGTGTTTTGATCAAGCTGCGATTTGAAGTATTACGACTTGAGTCTCTTCGATTTGAAGCCTCTGCGATTTGCTCAAGTCTTGTGGTTTGAAGATTGTTGCTATTCGAGGAATTGCGATTTGAGGAATTGCGGTTTGAGGAATTGCGGTTTGAAGAATTGTGGTTTGAGGTCTGCGGATTAGTGTCGCGGTTTGACTTCTGAATACCAATTCTCAAGTCTAACTAAATGTTGTGCTGTCAAAATTTTGTCTCACGGTTTCTTCTTGCTTTGAAATCCCGTGAAAGATTCTATTTCTTTGTTTAAATCATTGAATTGTAAAATCCCGTGCAAGGTAACAACATGACAAGCAATTCTGATGACATTCAAGCAGCCTGGTCCAATACTCGTCCTCCTATGCTAGATAGGACGAATTATGAGTCAGGGGCATAAAGAATTCGACTCTATTGCTTGGGTAAGGAGAATGGGGCTAACATTCTACGTTCGATTGATGAAGGACCTTTTCAGATGGGCACTACTAGAGATGTCATTTCTACCACAGAGGATGGAACGGTTACTCTTGGAATTGACAGACCATGAAATTACAATGATCCTAATGACGAGGAGCAGAAGCGTTATGGTGGAGATATTAGAGCTTCAAACATTGTCATTCAAGGGCTTCCCAAAGACGTATACAAGCTTGATGACGCTCGAATTATACATATTTTATATAGCGTTATTTGTTAGTTTCTATATGATTTATAAGGACTTTCGATACTTAATTGCATGAAAATACATTTCAGGTCTCTTGGCAAAGATCTTCAATAAACATTGAAAAATATGCAAATTCAAGCTAATCTTATGATAAAGCCTATTCCAAGTAAAAGAACGCTGAGTTTATATGAAAAAGCGCCGGTTACGGGGACGAATCTATTCTTACACAATTTAAGTCAAAACAAGTAAAGAGCAGCGATCTTATATCTGAAGCCCCCCGACCTTCAAGCTCTATTAATGACCTTTTGGCCCCAAGAAAATATCTGAAGGTCACCGTAGTTTATCTTCATGATCACCGGTATTCAGTGCAAAGCCCGCCGACCTTTTCCTGAAGAGCGGCGTATTCCAGAGCCTGGCTAGTCACCCTTCGCCTATAAATAGAGCCTCATTTCGCCTCATTTTCAACACACCAATACACCAACACTCCTCCCAACAACCAACACAACTATGATAATAATCCATCCCTCGTTCCAATTATTGGGGTGATAGAAATAAAGTCAAAGTTCTAAAAGCGTTGTAATACTATCTTGATATTAATTGTGGTGATCGCTAGTGACGGTAGCTTCTTCATTACATTAATTCAAAAAGTATGTCGATCATTTCATACGATATTACCACTGTAAGCATGATTATTAAAGCCATGTTAGGCTAAACTCCTTATGGTTGCTTGGATATGTTAATATAATAAAGTGTTTGGTTATGATTATGATCTCTTGTTGATTTCCTGTTTATGTCACAATCTTGCTGTGTTCTAAACTATTCACCATTGTTTATCTCTTTAATTATAATTACTAGTTGAAATGGGTCGAAAGATTCAACCAGTATTTTATGGTTTTTAACATATGTCTATGTATGTTGATCAATTGAAAGAGAAATCGCTTTTGTATTGAAATCAACAATCAAGTTTGAAACGTTGCAACTAGAACTTATACTTGTCAACCACTCGTGTAAGGACTAGTAGACATAAGTCTTGAATCATTTCTATTAAGTAATGAGACGTTATTTTAACGAAAACAACTACTCGTTTGTTGAACCTAATCAAATCACTATCATATATCATCACTGAGTTATACGAACTATCCAAGTAATCATACTTGTCCCATATCTGAATTTCAAATCATTTGCATAAAAAGTTTTCTAAATCATCTCGATTAAACTGATTAATATATAAGTGCATACCATAGTCCCTGTGGAACGACCTGGTCTTACCAAAACTCTTTACTATAAACGAGGGTTATACTTTTACCCGTGTGTTTTGAGTAATAAGGAATCGGTAAAATTAGTCTTATAAATTTAAAGCTTTTCGAAACACATCAAAGTTTTTGGTGCCGCTGCCGGGGACTATTAGTTGCTCTTTTTATTTAATTGTTTGATCATTTTAGTTGCATTTAGATTATATTTCTGTGTTATATTGCGAATATTATCTACTCTGTTCCAAATAACCGCCGGGTTTCAACTGAAACCGCCGCACTTGCATCACGCTCACGACGATTTTTTTCCAAAGAACGCCGCTTTTCTGGGTAACGAAATATTTTCCCAGAAAATTTCAAAAATTCAAAATTCTACCAGAAAACCGCCGTGCTTTTTCTTAAGTACGTCGATTAAAATCTCTTAAAAGCCTAATTCATCTGAATTAACTTCTCTATTTTTGTAATTTTGCCTTTGATGGTCACACGATATTCCAACGAAGAACTTGCAAGTCCTTTACCAGAACCTGAAAGAACAATAAATCAAATACGTAGATGAAACAAACGAGTTCCAATATTACAAAAAGATTTAAGACCCGAAACTCCCAAAGAGATAGTTCCATCAGTTGACAATCTTTCTCTTTATCGATTCTTTATCAATTTCATCCATCTTCACGATCAAATGGACGAAACTGACAATGAACCTATGTGGGCCAATGAGCGAACCGTTGCTCCTACTCCTGGTCCCGCAATAACTTTACCCGAAACTGCTAATTAGTTTGCCATCAAAGGAAACCATCTTATCCTTGTTAAAGGAAATCAATTTGATGGTAGAAACAAAACTGATCCACACAAACACATCCAAAAATTCCTTGGAATTTATGAAATGTTCAGATACGGAGAAACCGAAAATGAAGCCGTCCGGCTCATGATGTTTCCATTATCCCTAACCAGAGAAGCAAAAACCTGGTTAGATGAACTTGACGAAGGAACCATAGCAACATGGGATGAACTTCGCACCGCCTTTATAAGTCGATTCTTTCCCCCAGCTTTATTTGACTGACTTCTCGGTGAAATCCGTGCTTTTTCTCAACAAGATCGAGAAACTTTAACTGAAGCATGGTTACGAATGAAAGAAATGCTCAGGAATTGTCATGGACATGGTTTAAGTAAAGGAATTATAATCAAAATCTTTTACCATGGACTTGACGAGAGTACTAAAGAAGCTTTAAATGCTGCTGCAGGAGGAATTTTTTTGTACAAAACTCCAAATCAAGCTTACCAATTACTCGAAGACAAAGTCTTACTCAAACACGATTGGACCAAAAACCAAAAACTAAAAACCTCTCTCCGTAAAACTGTTGCTTTCGCAGATGAAGGCAGTAGTATTTCTGATACTGACAAAATTATGGCTCGAATGGATGCCATGACCATCAAAATGGATGCTCAACATAAAGAAATGAAAGAGAGACGTGAATCTTGCAACAACTGTGGTGGAAATCATTCAACCGCAAATTGCAATGATGATGACACACCTATGTCTCGAGAAGAAGAAGTCAAATTCATACAAACATTTAGATGATCTCGTTTTTACAATGACTATCGTAATAGAGATAATGACAAATGGCATTCTAACGATAGACCTGATTATAATCGTGATCAACCTCGATCATATTCTGAAGAAAAACCCGACATTCAAAAACAATTGAGTGAATTCATTAAGTCACAACAATCCACGAACACGTTTGTTAGAAATACTTTTAATGATCTCAAAGACAAACGTGAAACCACAACAAGGAACCACCAAGCCTCTATCTAAAATCTGGAAGAAAAATTTGATAGACTTGCTGAAAAACAAGCTAATAGACCACTTGGATCCCTTCCTAGCAACACTACACTTAATCCAAGAGGTAGTACTGCTAAACCTTATCAACCACTATAAGCTCGTAATGAACATGTAAATGCCATAACAACAAGAGATGGTACTTCATATGAACCACCCCCTAATCCTAGTCAAACACAACCCGCTGTTGAACTTGACAGTGAGGAGGAAGATGAACCACATCTCAGAAAAAATCCAAAGAAATTCCTGAAACACCAGTTCTAAGACCATACAAACCAAAAATTCCATACCCTCAATGTCTTAGGAAAGAAAAAATGGAAGCACAATATGATTCGTGCTATTCGAATCAATGTTCCATTAATCGATGTCATTGCAGGAATGTCAAATTATGGAAAATTCCTAAAAGAACTTGTAAGTAACAAAAAAAACTAGAACAAATATCTGCAGCCTATCTAAGTGATGAATCTTCAGCTATAATTCAAACTAAAGTTCCACCTAAATTGGGAGATCCCGGAATTTTTCTCATTCCGTGTAATTTTGGCAAAACATTCTCTTACAACGCCTTGGCCGATCTTGGCGCAAGCATAAATCTTATGCCATATTCTCTCTATGTTAAACTTTCTCTGGAAACCCTTAAACCTACTAAAATGAGTGTTCGATTAGCTGATCGTTCTTTTCAATATCCTGTTGGGATAGCAGAAAACATTCTAGTCGAAGTTGGAAAATTCACCTTTCCCGTTGACTTTGTTATCTTAGAAATGGAGGAAGACAGCAAAGTTCCTCTAATTCTAGGAAGACCATTCTTACACACAGCTGATGCTATAATTAGAGTCAAACAAAAGAAACTAAATCTCGGAGTTGGAGAAGAAAGAAAATCTTTTTGAATTGACTCAGCCATGAAACATTCCCACTTTAATGATGACACCTGTTTTAGCATTGCTGTTATTGATGAAATTCTTGAAGAGGATTTCGACGATTTGCTAAATGAAGGAATGGAAGTTCTTCATACTATTCAAGGAACGATTCTTGAAGAAAAACTCTGTGTTGAGTTTTACGAATTCATGGCCATGAATATCGAAGAAATGGAAACCGATGATGAAGAAGAAATCATTTTCGAAAAAATAACCTTTAATACGGAATACAAAATAAAGAAATCTGTAGAGGAACCACCAACTGATCTTGAACTCAAACCACTCCCAAAACATCTCGAGTATGCTTTTCTAGAAGGAACATCATTACTTCCTGTAATAATATCTTCTGAACTCATAAAAAAGAATAAAACAGACTTAGTGACTGTTCTTAAAAGACAAAAACAAGCTTTCGCTTGGAAAACTTCAGATATTCCTGGAATCTGTCCTTCATTTTGCAAACACAAAATACAAATGTTGGATGATAAGAAACCTATAGTCCAAAAACAAAGAAGATTAAATCCTAATATGAAAGAAGTAGTAAAAAAAGGAAATAATTAAACTCCTTGATGCCGGAATTATTTATCCCATCGCTGATAGCCCATGGGTGAACCCTATTCATTGTGTACCAAAGAAAGGTGGTATCACCGTGGTCACAAATGAGAATGATGAGTTAGTTCCCACCAGAACAATTACTGGTTGGAGAGTTTGTATTAATTACCGAAAACTCAATGAGGCTACCACCAAAGATCATTTTCCTTTACCTTTTATGGATCAAATGTTGGAAAGACTGGTAGGAAACAAATACTTCTGTTTACTCGATGGTTTTTCTGGATATTTTCAAATTCCTATTGATCCTCTCGACCAGGAAAAAACAACTTTCACATGCCCTTTTGGAGCATATGCGTACAGACGAATGCCTTTTGGCTTATGTAACGCACCCGCTACCTTCCAAAGGTGTATGATTGCAATATTTCATGACATGATCGAAGAATCTATGGAAGTTTTCATGGATGACTTCTCTGTTTTCAGAGACTCTTTCAAAAGCTGTTTAGTCAATTTAGATAAAATGCTTAGAAGATGTGAAGAAGCTAGTTTATTCCTTAATTGAGAAAAATGTCACTTCATGGTTAAAGAAGGTATAGTGCTCAGACATAAAGTGTCAGGAGCAGGATTAGAAGTTGACAAAGCGAAAATCGATGTAATTGCAAAACTACCCTCCTACTAATATCAAGGGTATTAGAAGTTTTCTAGGACATGCCGATTTTTACAGAAGATTTATAAAAGACTTCTCCAAAATAACTAAACCTCTCACAAAATTGCTTGAAAAAGATGTTCCATTCGAATTTAATGAAGAATGCATGAAAGCATTTGAAACTTTAAAAGAGAAACTTACAAGCACACCAATCATAACAAGTCCAAATTGGAATCTTCCTTTTGAACTGATGTGTTATGCTAGTGAAAGTGCTGTTGGCACAGTACTTGGCCAAAGAAAAGAAAAACATTTTCATCCAATATTTTGCAAGCAGAACATTAAACGTAGCACAACAAAATTATACAATAACAAAAAAAGAATTGATGGCTGTAGTATTTGCATTCGATAAATTTCGATCATATCTCGTTCTATCCAAAACCATTATTTTCACTGACCACTCAGCCTTAAAATATTTATTTAAAAAGCTAGATGTCAAACCTTGTCTAATACGTTGGGTTTTGCTCTTGCAAGAATTTGATATTGAAATAAAAGATAAAAAAGGTGCTGATAGCAGATCACCCATCTAGAATTGAAAAACAAGATGGTAATGATGAAGAAGCCAAAATAAATGATTACTTCCCAGAGGAAATTCTGATGAAAATATATTCTAATAAAGAACCTTGGTTCACTGATTTTGCAAATTATTTGGTTGGAAAAATACTGCCTAAGAATATGACATAACAACAAAAAAGGAAATTCTTTTCCGATCTCAAAAACTTCTTTTGGGAAGAGACACATCTTTTTAAGATATGTCCTGATGGGATTATAAGAAGATGTGTGGCTAGACCTGAAACTAGATCCATTCTAGATGCATGTCATCATGGACCAACTGGAGGACATTATGGACCGTCCATCACGGCCAAAATAGTCCTAGATCTGGTTTTTATTGGCCAACAATATTCAAAGAAGCTCAAACATTAGTTCGCCTTTGCGAAGCATGTCAAAAAATCAGAAATATATCAAAACAAGACGAGATGCCATTAAATTACGTCCAAGTATGTGAAATATTCGATATATGGGGAATAGATTTTTTGGGTCCTTTCCCAAAATCTAATAAATTCGAATACATATTGCTTGCAATTGATTATGTTTCGAAATGGGCGGAGGCCCAAGCTCTTCAAACTAATGATGCTAGAGTCGTTATAACATTCCTTAAAAAACTCTTTTGTCGTTTTGGAGTCCCAAAAGCTTTAATTAGCGACAGAGGAACACACTTTTGCAATCATATGATGGAAAAAGCAATGAAAAAGTATGGTGTAAACCATCGTTTTTCTACTTCGTATCATCCTCAAACTAGTGGTCGAAAAATTGGATGACGCTCTGTGGGCTTTCCGCACAGCATACAGAACACCTACTCGAACAACACCTTATAAATTATATATGGAAAAGCTTGTCATTTTCCAATCGAACTTGAACATCGTGCATATTGGGCACTTAAAAACTGTAACACCGATTTGATAGCAGCCGGAGAAAAACGAATGTTCCAATTACATGAGTTAGACGAATTCCGTTTACATGCTTATGAAAATTCTATACTATATATCTGGCATGATCGAAAGTTAAAAATAAGAAAAGAATTCATCAAAGGGGAAAAGGCACTCCTATTTCATTCTAAATATAAATTCAAACAACCGAAATTGAAATCCCGTTGGCTTGGGCCATATGTAGTTAAACACCAATATCCTTCCGGATATGTGGAATTATATGAAAAAAATGAAAACAATTTCATAGTAAATGGTCAGAGACTCAAATTATATCATGAAGAAGAAAGTTTCAATGATCGAAGGGAGGAATCAACTCCTTTCTTTCCAAAAAATTAATAAACAACATTCTTGCGAGTCTAGCTTAAGACTCATCTTACAAAAACAATCGCTTATCGGGAGGCAACCCGTGATTAAAAAAAATTATTTAACATAAGTGTGGAGCCGTTTTTGACTTGGTTAAAAAAAATCCAAAAATATTTTTGTGTGTTTTTGTTTATTTTTGCAGGTTATTTGAGCTATGTGGATGCTTGCTGACATATCTCTTATCAACTTCCATAGCCCCGGGAAGTTTCGATCCTTTTTTCTCAATTATCCTATTTTTATTTTTTCAGTCTTTCACATTGACGGCAATGTTCAACTTAAGTGTGGAGGAAGGACAAATAGGATAATTCGAGTGTATTCCATATTATTTCTTGCTCTTTAAATTTTCAAAATTTTAGGTTATATATTAGAAATTTGATAAAAAAATGCAAGGCATATCAATACATATCTAGCCCATGCTAATTCCCCACTAAATTGTGAGAATATTCTTAGCCTTTATATGAAGTGTTTAGCATTTTTGCACTTCCTGTTTCATGATTTATGAGTGTGCCGGTAATTCATTTTAACTTCAGAACTTGTGCATGTATATCGTTTACTAAATCGCAGTGAGGTTAATTTATAGATGAATATAGATGAAAAAAAGGCAAAATATCCACCAAAATCAATGCATACTCAAAATTATCCCTATACACCAGAATCAGCCAAAAATAATCGAAGCATTTGGCTATAATCCTTCTATGTGTTTTGCCGTTAGTAGTATAAAAAAAGAAAAAGAAGAAGAAAAAATGATGAATAAAGGCAAGAAAAATATATGCCTAGAAAAAGTAAAGTGGAAAATATAACGTTGGCTAGCAATAGGATTGTTTAATGTATCAATATGGCTGTTATATCTCTCAAAAACAACACACCCAAGTTATTCCCTACTTCTGAAAGGAAATAAACCTTATTTTGCCTTCTTTGGATATATTTGTCTGGTGCTCACGCCGCAACGATTATGTTTACGTATCTTGTACAAGCCCATGATAGTTTTATTGATTTATGTCTGTGCAAATTGAGTGTTCCACATAATCACCCTATTGAGCGAAATTGTGTGAATTTAAATAAATCCTATGTGAGGTGATCTAGTATGTATTGATGCCATTTATGAAATATCTTTGTCTCTAACAAATAAGTTCCTTCAAAAATCTATATTTAGAAACTCTAATCTGCTTTGTCGCTTACATTGCTTGAGGGCAAGCAATAGCTAAGTGTGGAGGAATTTGATGAAGCTCGAATTATACATATTTTATATAGCGTTATATGTTAGTTTCTATATGATTTATAAGGACTTTCGATACTTAATTGCATGAAAATACATTTCAGGTCCTCTTGGCAAAGATCTTCAATAAACATGGAAAAATATGCAAATTCAAGCTAATCTTATGATAAAGCCTATTCCAAGTAAAAGAGCGCCGAGTTTATACGAAAAAAGCGCCGGTTACGGGGACGAATCTATTCTTAGACAATTTAAGTCAAAACAAGTAAAGAGTGGCGATCTTATATCTGAAGCCCGCCGACCTTCAAGCTCTATTAATGACCCTTTGGCCCCAATAAAATATCTGAAGGTCGCCGTAGTTTATCTTCATGATCGCCAGTATTCAGTGCAAAGCCCGCCGACCTTTTCCTGAAGAGCGGCGTATTCCAGTGCCTGGCTAGTCACCCTTCGCCTATAAATAGAGCCTCATTTCGCCTCATTTTCAACACACCAATACACCAACACTCCTCCCAACAACCAACACAACTATGATAATAATCCATGCCTCGTTCCAATTATTGGGGTGATAGAAATAAAGTCAAAGTTCTAAAAGCATTGTAATACTATCTTGATATTAATTATGGTGATCGCTAGTGACGGTAGCTTTTTCATTACATTAATTCATAAAGTATGTCGATCATTTCATATGATATTACCACTGTAAGCATGATTATTAAAGCCATGTTAGGCTAAACTCCTTATGGTTGCTTGGATATGTTAATATAATAAAGTATTTGGTTATGATTATGATCTCTTGTTGATTTCCTATTTATGTCACAATCTTGCTGTGTTCTAAACTATTCACCATTGTTTATCTCTTTGATTATAATTACTAATTGAAATGGGTCGAAAGATTCAACTAGTATTTTATGGTTTTTAACATATGTCTATGTATGTTGATCAATTGAAGGAAAAATCGCTTTTGTATTGAAATAAACAATCAAGTTTGAAATGTTGCAACTAGAACTTATACTTGTCAACCACTCGCGTAAGGACTAGTAGACATAAGTCTTGAATCATTTCTATTAACTAATGAGATATTATTTTGACGAAAACAACTACTCGTTTGTTGAACCTACTGAGATCACTATCATATACCATCACTGAGTTATACGAACTATCCAAGTAATCATATTTGTCAAATATCTGAATTTCAAATCATTTGCATAAAAAGTTTTCTAAATCATATCGAATAAACTGATTGATATATAAGTGCATACCATAGTCCCTGTGGAACGACATGGTCTTACCAAAACTCTTTACTATAAACGAGGGTTATACTTTTACCCGTGTGTTTTGAGTAATAAGGAATCGGTAAAATTAGTCTTATAAATTTAAAGATTTTCGAAACACATCAAAGCTCATCAATTACATCACTTAAGCCAAAGCTGTTTGGGATAATGTCAAAATGCTTCTCGCTGGATCTGAATTAACTAAAGAAGATCGAGAATCTTAATTGTATGATGAATTTGAGCACTTCAAGATGAATCCGGGTGAAAGTATCACTGACTGATATGTTAGGTTTCACAAGCTGGTGAATGACATGAGGATCATCAAGATAACAATGCTGAACATTCAACTTAACTCCAAGTTTGTGAACAACATGGCACCCGAGTTGGGTAGGTTTGTTACTGCAGTAAAGCTTAACAAAGGACTGAGAGAAACAAATCATGAACACCTGTATGCATACTTACACAACATGAAAAGCATGCTGCTTATGATCGTCAGATTAGGGAAAGATTCACTCCAAGTTCAACAAAAACTAATGATCCACTTGCACTTGTCTCTAATGTTCAGCCACTTATTCAATCTTCACAACCACAAGCTCATTAGTATCCCTCCTCATCACAAAATCAGACATCTCAGGGACAATCAGTACCCCTCAAACCAGATTCTGGGTATACTCACACTGATATGATGATTGACAGTATGTCCAAACAAGTTGTGTTGCTTGTCCAACAATTCAGAACAACACTTCCTCAAACAAACAACCAACTTAGAACTTCATCAAATCCAAGTAATCAAGCAATTGTAGAAGATGGAAGAGTTGTAGTACATAATTTTCAGGGAAGACAAAATCTGAATCAAAGGAACGTTGATAGGGGTAATGGGGCAGCTGGTAACGGTGGTGTGCAGAATAGAGTTGGGAGTGCCAATCAGGGACAAGCAAGGCAACCCAAGTGTTATAACTGTGGTGGTTTAGGACACATTGCAAGGAACTGCACTCAACCAAAGCGTCTACGGAACTATGACTACTTCAAGGACAAGATGCTTTTGATGCAAGCGCAAGAGAGTTGAGCAGCACTGGATGAAGAGGAGTTGTTGTTTCTTGCTAGAGCGGGAGCAAACACGTTTGATGTTGATGTTGATAACCAACCAGTATATGACTTGGCACAAAATAATCCCAACATCTTTTAGGCTGATGACTGTGATGCTTTTGACTCAAACGTTGATGATGAACCCACTGCATAAACCATCTTCATGGCAAATCTTTCCACAACAGTCTCCTCTCCTCAACAATCTGGTCCCTCAAATGCATCAATCATATCTGAGGTACTCAAACTGTATGACATGATTGATGAACAAAAGATTCCTAACAAAGTATAACAGACAAATGTTGTCGTCTCACATATTGCTGATATGGGTAATAACAATATTATTCCATATGAGCAATATGTGAAACACAATGAAGAGTCAGTTGTACCTAGTAGTGCATCTTCTGTTGTAGATAATGTTTGTGAGTTGTATGAGAACACCGTGTTTGTCCCCGATGACTCTATAACCACTAGACTTAACATCTATAAAGATCAGGTGGCCATATATGAACAACAGGCAAAATTTTGAGCTAACTGAATGTGAGCAGAAGATGGATAGTCAAATGCTTACATTTATAAACGTAATTTAAGGGAAGAAACACTGAAAAAGGAGTTATATTCTTTACAAAGGCAACTTGATCAGACTGTTAAACAAAAACATGAGATTCAAGAAAGTGTAAATATACTAAAACAAGATTTCAAAGAAAAAGAAACAAAACTCTTAAATGATTTTTCCAGACTAAAAACGTTAAAGAATAAGATTGAAAACAAGTTGTACGCACAAGGCCAAACCAGACAAACTGCTCAAATGATGTAAAAGCATAGAAAGCTGAGTGATGAATATAGTGAGTAAGATATAGATTAAACTAAATCAGCTTTCCTTAGGAGTGCTAAAGTTGCCCAACATGCCTTATATGATGGTAATGAACTCCTTAAACCTGGTCATGTTTCCCTTAGTATACCATCATCTGAAGAGGGTAATGAGATTGAAGATGTGAATAGGAAAAAGTTAGCAGAGAAAATGGATGCTCCCGAATGTATAGCAAATCGAGTCATAATCAAACCTCACGATTACTCTTAGGAGAACCGATTAACTATTTTTGCACCTCAAACTAAGTTGACTCCATAACAAATATTTTGGTCGTTGGACTTAGAAAAAAGAAAAGCTGAAGAACTTAAAGACAAAACTCCACCCCTTAGAAAAATAGCTGCTGCAACGGTGTACCCACCCAATAAACCCATGCACTTTGTCCCTTTAACTCTTCCCACATAATGTAAAACTCTAATTAGCATTTATATACCCTGTCAACTATTTGCTGATTTTGATAAAACATGTAAAAAGAGAATTACACCAACGGGAATCACTGAAGGGGAAAGGGGATTTGAACAAACAAAATGGTGCTACCTAACTGAGGTTATTCCATTTTTTAAACTACTCAAAGAACATTTTGAGGGTATTCAAAAAACCCTTTGTAGAATACTAACTATGTAGGAAACATGTTCAAGTGATGATTTGTGAGGCGTAGAAAATGAAGAAGAGAAGAAGAAAGAAAGAAAGAAGGGAACCTTGAGAGAAAAAGAGAAATATTAGATTGAGGTTAAGTGAAGGTCTAACCCTCTCCACATGTGGAGAGGGGTATTTATACTTACAATATAACGCCCACTCCCGGGCTGTGGATCAGGCATACAGTGGGTGAAGACCCATCCTTCTTCCACGGTGTTACTTAAACTAAAACTAATTAACTAATAAATACACTAACTACGAGCTAACTTAATGCTATTACAATCATTAGGTGACCGAGACTTTTACAGGAATATTTGTATTCCTAACAATCTCCCCCTAAGCGAGGTCACCTTTGAAGTTAAGATCTTTGGTCTTTAAGCATTCTTTAGTCTTTGTAGCTCGTAGGATCTGATTCTTCTCTTTTCAGCACACTTCGTACTTCAAGCAAGCGAACTTGTGATTTGAATTCCTTTGTGATGTGTGATCTTTTTGAGCTTCTTTGAGATCATCAGCCAAAGTAAATCTCCAAGCTCATCCATAGTAGTATTGCCTTCATGTGATGTAGTGACTTAAGGACCATCATGCTCACACCCTTCTTGATCAGGAGACTTGACTTTATAGTTGTGGATTAGGAGACCTTTTCATCAGAGATGCGGAAACGTTGTTGGAAGTCTCTCAACATTTGTTGTAGCAAGTCTCTCATCTTCATTGATAGTGTGGAGGATGTGTGAGCATGAGGTATGGATTGACCCGATTCAGCTGGAAACTGGAGCCATCAACGCCATCTTTATATGTGTCCCTGAAATAAAACAGTTAGCAATAAAGATAGAGAACAAACATGGCTTTGTCATTCGTTCTGCGAGGACAGACTACCCTCCGATTTTGTGAAAACCGACCTGTGATCAGGTAGAGACTCTTTTAAAGAAGACTCTCCTTGACAGGAATTTCCAGCTTGTAGTACTGAATTTTCCAAAGAGTCCACTTTGGAGTCTTCATACTTAGCATGTTCTCATACCGGAACGTCTCAAAGCAGACAGCACGATAGAGTGAATCGGTGAATAAATATTCACGGATTGATGAGAAATAGATTTATAGAAATCACTCGCGTGTCCTATGATAAACATTTTGAGACACAACGAGAGTTTTATACTTTGAATCACATTTCCATCAAAAATACTTTTGTTTGAAAGATATTACACAGTCAATGTGCTCAAAAAATTAGTTTGTGAGCACATTGAAAGGTTTTAGCAAAAGTATCCGTCAATCCATATCCTGGAACAAGTTTGATTCAATTTTGAATCGCACCATCGTTGCTTTTCAGTTGTCACTTGATTATTGATCCAAGATGGATCTCACATGTCACCTACCAAGAGCTTGAGTGATGTTCGCTCTAGAAGGATTTCCATCTTCATTGTGAATATTTTCATATCACTCGGATGTTCTGGCAATACCACAAGGATAATGCATAGGACTCTAAATATTTTATCTTATTTTCCACATTGTGTGAAACAATAAGCATATTTGGAATGTGTCCTATCGAGATTTATGGATGATCTCATGGCTCTAGACTCAATAGTGCGTTTTGATCCGCTCCTGGAGACTGGGGAGGCGTCTCCTGTTTTAGGTATCAACATAGCTCGCAATGAGCGGTCGATACATGGCACAGGGTTCCCCGTGAGAATGAAACAAGCTCTTTTAAGAGAACTTGAGTGGTTGGGAAGTTTAGTGCAGTGCGTCACTGGGTCCATGACGTCTTGTCTTCAATACTAGTGTTACTTTAGTAACCACTAGTAGATTATGAATTGAACCCGGTTTCTGCCCTAAGGTTGAATATTTGGAGGGCTATTTCTTTTCACCCTTTCTCATTTCATTTCTTTTTCATTCTTCAACCCCTTCAGTGCTTACCGAGACTTCACCACTAGAACCTTGTTGGGTTTGTTCCAGTCCTAGCTCTATCTCAGTCCGCACTCTTCCCTTTCTCACTTTACTCCTTTTTTCAATCATTCCTAAGGACTTCTAATCTATCTATGGATTGTCCCTGGGAAGATCCTTCCGGTTCTGGTGGATCATGGGAACTTATACCTAACCTTAACCAACCTTATAACTTCATGCATAAAGATAAATGGTCGGTCTTTGGTATAACTTCCACAAACGCCTTTTGCTCCCCCTCAATATGTGCATCGATATTCGAAAGAGTTTAGCACATATGTGGGAGCACATTTATTGAGTCCAAAAGATCACTTTTGTTTATCAGATTTCATATTTAAATCACATTCTCTCCCCCGATCAAAAATTTCAAATCTTTCGAGATTTTTGATCTCAATTGATTTAAATAAGCTAGAAAACGTTTGGGAGAGAAATGAGGTTAATTTTAATATTGTCTGATAAAAGGAACCTTTTTCTTGCTCCTCCTGAATCTGTGAGGGAGGTTGTTATGTGTCAGATTTGACGAGTTTATAAAAGATTTGAAGTTTTAACGAAAACTCTTTGAAAATGTACTCATTCTGACACATAACACATTACAAATCATTTAGTTGCAAGGTTTTATGTACGAAGTGTGGGGAGTTTTGATGATACATAAAAATTTTGAGAAATCACTCCCCCTCAATCAATGACGGATGTTAAAGCATAAATATTTTCATAAACTATTAACGTCATTGATTGAGTGAAAATTTTATCAAACTTTTGAGTTCAATTTGATTTTCATTCAAAATTTCATGGTACCACCAAGTTTTGCACAAACACTTTCCGGAAAAATCATAGAAGGGAAAGTATTTGGCGATAAAAAGAAGATTTCTCTTCTTTATCAAGAAATAATGCACTGAAGCGTACATTAGATCGAGGGTGCATGAATATAAAGTAATTCACGCTCGGATAAATGGCACCCTTTGTTAGGAACAACCGTCTTTTTGGCGACGTGTTTTCCTTAATTTTGAAAAGCGGGTTGCTATCTGAAGTAATAGCAAGCCATGATTTTGAAGTCCGGGTTACAGTCTGAAGTAACTGTAAGCCATATTTTTTAAGAATGTTTTGAGAAACGACATGTTTTAGAAAAACATTATTTGAAACCGAAAAACTCTTGTTCAAGCATATGTATGATTCCGTGTCATTATTGAATGACATTTCTAGAAACGTACATAATATTGATTACACAAGAGACATGTCGTGAGAAGAATATTTTTGTATTTTTATATGATTTTTCAGATTTTTATGGTTTTTATAGGTTTTATATTTTTCTATTATTATTATTTTTTTAATTTTTTTTGATTTGATGTTATACAAGGATATGTGAAGCAACCCCTTTACTCCTCTTGATCTTCCTGAAGACAACTGAGATCCTCAGGTGTGAGACTCTTCATGCCAAGGCGTGGGAGGATGAAGTGAAACCGTTCCCTAGAAAGTGCTTTGGTGAAGATATCGACTAGTTGGAACTCAGTCCTCACAAAGTAAAGTTCCACGATTCCTTTCTCAACTTGCTCCCTGATGAAGTGATGTCGAATGTCAATATGCTTAGTTCTTGAATGCTGGACATTGTTGCAGCAGAGTGCAATTGCACTTTTGTTGTCATAATACATGGGAATCTTATTGCATATAAAGCCATAGTCAGAAAGTTGAGAGTGCATCCAGAGGATCTGAGCACAGCATGATGACATAGCAATGTATTCAGCTTCAGTGGAGGAGATAGATGTACTCATTTGTTTCTTTGAAGACCAACTGACTAGCTTATTCCCTAAAAACTGTGCACCCCCAGATGTACTGCGACGAGTGTCTTGACATCCCGCATGATCAACATCCGAATATGCTGTGAGAGCCATAGAAGTTTCTTTAGGGTACCAAAGGCCCATGTGGATTGTTCCTTTAAGGTATCGAAAGACTCTTTTGACAGCTTCCAGATGTTTCTTGGTGGGTTTGGATTGATACCGAGCACAAATGCAAACTGCAAATAGAAGGTCGGGTCTGCTTGCAGTGAGGTACATTAAGGAGCCAATCATGCTTTGATACATGGTTTGGTCGACCGGAATTCCCACATCATCTTCGTCAAGTTTTGATCGTTCAATCATAGGAGTATCAACTGAATCACTGGAGTCGAATCCAAATTTCTTCGAAATTTCATTGGCGTATTTGGATTGATTGATGAATATGCCATTGGGGTTTTGAGAGATTTGCAGTCCTAGAAAGAATGACATTTGACCCATCATAGACATTTGGAATTCGGAACTCATCTCTTGGGAGAAACGATCACATTCTGTGGGATCAGATGAGGCAAAGATGATGTCATCAACATAGATTTGTACATGTAGGAGGTTTTTGCCCGTTTTTCTGGTAAAGAGTGTAGGATCAACAACGCCTTTGGAGAATTTATTGGCCAGAAGAAATTTAGACAAAGTGTCGTACCATGCCCTGGGTGCTTGTTTAAGCCCATAGAGAGCCTTCTTTAATCGATACACGTGATTAGGGCGTTCTGGATCCACAAAACCTTCGGGTTGAGATACGTACACCACCTATTTCAGATCCCCATTTAAGAATGCGGTCTTGACATCCATTTGATAAACCACCATGTTTTGACTTGCAACATTTGCGAGAAAGATCCTTATGGCTTCTATTCTAGCAACCGGGGCGAAGGATTCTTCAAAGTCAATACCTTCTTCTTGTCGATATCCTTTTGCCACAAGCCTAGCTTTGTTTTTCAATACATCACCATGCTCATCAAGCTTAACCTTGAATATCCATTTGAGAGCAATGATCATTGCACACTCGGGAGGTGGTACTAGTTCCCAGACATCCAGTCGGTCAAATTCATGAATTTCGTCCACCATTGCAGTGAACCATGAGTGTTTGGACATTGCATCCTTGACGCTTTTTGGTTCAGCTTTAGAAAGAACAGAATTGAAGAAGCACCACAATGCGTCGGTTGCAAGTTGCTTGCGGGTTGATACTGGACGTGAAGGGTTTCCAATAATGTTGTCAATAGGATGATCATTGGTCCATTTTCGAAGGTATTCATGGGGTTGAGAATGTGGAACTGAGGTAGCCGTGTTAGATTCGTCAGAGGATGTTACATCATTTGATGATTCAGGGGCAAAGATGTTAACAAACGGCTCATTATCAGGTGGAGCAAAAGGATTAACTTCAGATGTATTATCTACATTTGCCGCTCGCTGTACAGGTGAAGATTAGACATTAGACGTGCTAACCGATTGACTGATGGCGGGAGCTTCAGAATCCCATGACAATGAAGTGGATGGACCGTTATTGTCATCTTGATCATTCACCACCCCATCTGGTGGTTGAACCATTGTAGCTTCAGGAGCATTCATCTGTTGAGGTTCAAAGTATTCATCAAAAATTGGGTCAAACAGTTTCTTCCAATCTTCACTTGTAGGAGGTACAAAAGGAGCAGCAGGTATGGGATTCTGTACAAGCCTGGAACTAATTGGTCCAGGAGACAAAAAGTTAGGTACGGGTCCAGAACTTGATTGTCCAGGAACCGGTTGCTCAGTCAGCTCATCGAAAGTAACGTGGATTGTTTCCATTATATCTCTGGTACGTTTGTTGTAGATTCGGTACCCCTTTCGCTCTGGAGCATAGCCAACAAAGAAACCAATGTCGGCCTTGGCCTTGAGTTTCCCAAGGTCTTCACTGTCATTAGTTGGATAGCAAAGTGCACCAAAAACTCGAAAGAACGAAAGATCGGGTTTTCTGGCATGAACCAGTTCGTAGGGAGTCTTGCAGTGGAAAGGATGTATCAAGGATCGGTTCTGTGTGTAACATGCGGTGGCAATGGCCTCAGCCCAAAGAAATAGAGGAGCTTTGGAAAAGATGAGCATAGTCCTTGCAGCTTCAACTAAGGTGCGATTGCGTCTTTCAACAACTCCATTTTGTTGAGGAGTTCGTGGAATGCTCTTTTGATGACTAATCCCGACACCTTCATAAAAAAGAGTAAGTTGTCTGTTCACAAATTCTGTTCCATTATTAGTACGAATGACTCTAACTGTTTTGTTGAGGTGGACATGCAACATCTTGATGAGTTTGATGATGGTTTCCGGAGTTTCATCTTTTGATCGTAGAAATTTCACCCATGTGAATCGAGAGTAATCATCAACAATAACCAGCACATATTTCTTTCCATTGATACTTTGAATCCTTATTGGTCCACAAAGATCCATGTGGAGAGTATGAAGAACTTCCATGATAGAATTGACAGTTTTGGGTTTATGGGTATGCTTTTTGCTCTTGCCCATTTGATAGGCGGAACAAAGATGGTCTTTTTCATATTTAAGTCTGGGCAAGCCTCGAACAAGATCCTTACGTGTAAGTTCATTGATGGTACCGAAGTTCAAATGGTTCAAACGACGATGCCACAACCATGACTTGTTCTTGGATGCTTTAGAGAGCAGACAAATTGGAGAGGACCGTAGTATATCTTCGATGGAGATGGTGTAAAGATTAGTGCCCCGACTCCCCTTGAGAAGATCAACACCATCTAATTCTCTAACAAAACAGGTATGCTTTCTGAAGGCGACTTCAAGATCTGAGTCACAGAATTGACCAACAGAAAATAGATTGTGCCCAAGCCCTTCCACGTAGTAAACTCTGGATATAACACTGTCTCCAAAGACGTAATCACCATAACCCATTATAGATCCAAAGTGGTCATTCCCAAATCTGACCGTACCAATAAACTTTTCCACGAAATTCTTGAGCCGTGAGCGATCTCCAGTCATATGTTTTGAGCAGCCTGAGTCCAAATACCAGAGGACGATTTGTACGACATGCATTTGAAACCAGACAATCGTGGATAACTGAAAAAGCTGGAGCCTCACACACACTTGGGGTCCGTTTGGTTAGAACACACAAATATTGGATTATCATAAGTAACGGATATCTCACTAGAGTATTCACATTTTGATGCACTAGAACTAGGAGTGGTATTCGTTGCATCTATTGGAAATAGTCTACCGGTAGGTCTCCACTTCCTAATAGGCACAACTCTAGAGTTAGTAATCGTAGTCACTGGGCACTTTTCCCTCAGAGTGAATTTCCTTCTAGTAGGTCTCCATTGATAACCAACATTAGTGAAAACTTTTCCTGTTTTATTCCATACTTGTTTTGCTCGTTTAACACTAGAAACATTTATAACTGGAGATATCATAGTGGATTTAAGAAAGGTCACAACACATGCATCATGATTACCATAAAATAAGCATTTGTTACAAGTCTTACAAATAGCATCAGAATTCGAATTAATTACATCATTGTTAACACAAATATTTGAATCAACTCGATTCCTTTCACTAAGCAACACTTTATTGTTCCTAGATGATTCTTCTACTTCCTTCATAAGTGAGCTCTTAGCCGGCAAAGTCCTATCATTCTTTGTATTGCACTTAGGCTGTAACTTGCTAGCATAAGATACACCTTTTACTCCTGTAGAAGCAATAATTGGAACATTAGTCTGATTAGTTGCTACTTGTTTACTGGTGATCAAGATGGAGGATTGTGACATGGTTTGGGGAAAGTCAACTGTGACATGCTTGTTGCCACTGAGAGGGTGCAATGCAATTGTCCTATCCGACCTGGTATCATTCTTGGGGGATGATCCTATGGCATATTCTAATAATTCCTGAGCCCTATTAGTGAGGACGCACGCACCAATAATAACATCATCAAGTGGTTTAGAAATCCTCTCATCTTCAATGGTTTCTCTAAGTATGGCCAGACAGTCCTTAAGAATTCTAAGATAGTTGTTATGAACTAACTTATTGTTCCTAAGGGGAAGAGAAACACTCACAGCATCGCACGCATATTTATTACAAGCATTTACATTGGAAATTACATGATCACATGAAACAGCGGGTAATTTACCCTTCACCATGGTCTTTAGATTCTCAATTTCATTTAACAAAGAAGTGACTCTTTCATTGTTTTGGTCACGTGTTGTTTTAATAGACTCAAACAATTATTTATAACGTTGTTTAGCGTTAGACATTTCAGCACGAAGCCACTCATTTTCATGTTGTAGTTCATTGATAATGCCCTGTTTTTGAAAGTTTTGAGAATCTATCGACTTTTGGTAATTGGTATTGGTCACATCGCTTCTGTTCAATTTTAATTGTGCAATTTGGACCTTCAACTTCCGAATCGTGTTTGAGTGAGCTTGAATTACTTCATCCTTTTTGGCTAATTCAAAACATGTATCAAACTCAGGAGCATCCGAAGATATCTTGGCATTTGATATTTTTATGCTTTCTTCTAGATGTTGATATTTTAATTGTAGGTTCAGATTATCTACTTCTAGTTTTGAGAAATTCCTGACCATGTTATCATGATCATCGTTTTGAATTTTTTCAGTAAGTTTGTAATTCTCCCCCTCAAGCTCAATCACACGATTTTGGAAGACCTTCAAAGTAATCGACATTTCATGAAATTGGCGAGCAGATAGCGCAGAGTCGGTAACAGTATAAAACACATCTTTAGCAATGCAGTTAGCAATCAAATTTTCATTCATGATGAGAATGTTTTTCCTGTCAATTTCACTGTGTTTGAGATCAATAGCTAGTTGGTTACGCTCACTTTCCACTTCATCAAAAGCCTTTTTCATTTGATTCACATCATCATTAATGGTGTTTTAAGTCCCTCAAAATGTTCTTTTAGAAGTTTAAAAAATGGCATAACTTCAGTTAGGTAACACTGTTTTGTTTGCTCAAAACCCCGTTCCCCTTCAGTAATCCCTGTAGGTGTAATTCTTATTTTACAGGTTTTCTCAAAGTCATTGAACAATTGACCTAGCACATACAGCCCAATTAGAGTATTACATTGTGTGGGAAGAGTGAGGGGTACAAGGTGCAGGTGTGTTCAGGGGATAGGCAGTTGGGTGAGCAATTCTAAACATAGTGCGTGTGTTACCTACAACTCTTTCAGCTTGCATTTTCTCAATGTCAATATTCCAAAACACTTTTTCAGGAAAAATTCTCTTTTGAGGAACAAAAATTGCAGTATGATTGTCATTTGCATAATCATAGTGAAACACGATATTCTTAGCAATGCATTTAGGATCCTTTAACCGTTCAGCAAGTTTTGCCCTAGTTCTATCCTCTGCCTCATTGATGTGGTCATAGGATCGTGTATCAGGAGGGGCATGGTTAGGTTCAAGCATAGTGTTTGCATCATATAATGCAGGTTGTGCACCTAGACCTATTCTAAGGAATCTTGCTTTGGGTTTGGAGGTATCATGTTCACTAAATTCATCACTTAACTTCCTTTGGCTTTCCATCATTTGAGCAGATTGAATGGTTTGGCCCTGTGTGTACAACTTATCTTCCAATTTATTTTTCAACATTTTTAATTTTGAGAAATCATTTAGAAGTTTAGTTTCTTTATCTTTGAATTCTTGTTTGATTGTAGTCAAACCTTTTTGAACCTCTAGTTTTTGTTTGATGGTTTGATCCAATTGGTTCTTTAAAGAAACTAGTTCCCTTTTTAATGATTCTTGTTTGGAATTATTTTCAGATATGTAAGTACGCAGTTGCCATTCCATTTTCTGCTCACGTTCATTCAGCTCAAACTTAGCTTGCTGCTCATAAATGTTTACTTGGTCCTTAAGGGTGTTAATTCTAGTGATCAGGGAATCATCAGGGTTTTATATCGAGTGCTCATATACCTCATGTTTACTAGAATCAATAGACGGCATGTCACTTGGTACAACTGGGGGTCCATTGTCATTCACATACATTTCATATTGGATATTATTGGTATTACCCATATCAGTGACATTTGTGTTGACAATATTCTTGAGTTGTACAAAGTCACATGCCCCCTGTACAGGTGTAGGATTATTCAGATTATGATTAGGAGATGTTGGTACCTCAGAGATAGCAGACATTACAGATAGATCAGGATGTTGTGAAGAGGATGCTGCTGCAGACAGATTAGCCATGAAAATTGTTTGAGCAGTTGGTTCATCATCCACGTCTGAGTCAAATGCATCACACTCTTCAACTTGAAAGATATTTGGGTCATTAAGAGCCATGTCCTGAACAGGTTGATCATCCACATCAGCATCAAAAGTGTTCCCATCATTACCAGCCAGAAAGAGCAAAGCTTCTTCATCCAACACAGTCCCATTTTCTTGTACCTGCATCAGCAACATATTGTCTTTGAAGTACTCAGAGTTTTGGGGACGTTTTGGGAGAGTGCAATTCCTAGCAATATGGCCCAACCCTCCGCAGTTATAGCATTTCGGCTTCTTAGCTTGTGCTTGAAGAGCATTCCCAACTCTGTATTGCCCATTCTCTCTACCAGCATTTCTTTGGTTGAAATTCTGTCTTCCCTGCACATTCTGCACCACCACCCGACCATCTTTAATGACTGCCTGATTACGTGGATTAGATGAGATTCTGAGTTGGTTGTTAGTAGATGGAAGTGCAGCCCTGAACTGTTGAACCAGTAGAGAAACTTGGTTGGAGAGATTGTCAATCATCATGTCAGTGTGAGAATACCCAGAATCAAGTTGTGTATTCGAAGTAGATAGTGAGGGAGTTGATGATTGACTATTGGTTGGAGTAGTCCTGGAGGATGATTGTGATGGTTGAGGTTGATCATTTGAGGTTTGATAAGGTTGTTGAACATTGGAGACAAAAGCAAGAGATTCATTTGTTGCAGACGGATTGAGTTTTTCTCGCATTAGCCGATCATAAGCAGCATGTTTCTCATGTTGTTGGAGATATGCATAAAGTTGTTCATGATTGGTATGCCTGAGACCTTTGTTGAGCTTAACAGCTGTGACAAACCTATCCCATTCTGGTGCCATGTTATTCACGAATTTGGAATTGAGCTGTATGTTGGGCATTGTCATCTTGATGGCTCTCATATCATTGACTAGCTTGTGAAATCTGACGTAATAGTCAGTGATGCTTTCACTTGGATTCATTTTGAAATGCTCAAATTCATCGTATAGCTGTGACTCACGATCTTCTTTAGTTAACTCAGACCCTGCAAGAAGCATTTTGACATTATCCCAGACCGCCTTTGCTTCAGTATTGAAGTTGATCAGTTTGTAGACATCTTTGGGAAGGCCTTGAATGATGATGTTTGATGCTCTGATGTCTGCATCATAGCGTTTCTTTTCTTCTTCAGACAACTCATTGTAAGTGCGAGGTCTATCAGGACCAAATACGGCCGGTAGTTGATCAGTTGCTTCTGAAATCGTGTCTCTAGTAGTACCCACTTGAAAGGGTCCCTCATCGATGGATTTCAAGATGTTAACCCCATTATCTTTACCCAGACAGTACAGCCGTATCCTTTGAGCCCATGATTCATAGTCAGTTCTATCCAACATCGGAGGTCGGGTGTCAGACCCCGCAGCTTGAATGTCATCGGAAGATGTCGACACCACAAATTAGAAATTACCAAACCACACGTGGAAGATACTCGCAATGTAAGGTACTAGTCTTAGGACAATTTAACCACAACTTGACCTAACCGCAGAACACTAACCTCAAAATATACCAAACCGCAGAAAAGAAATCCAGTCGCAGAATGATCTAACCGCAATCCAAGTGAACCGCAAACCAAAGATTCTAACCGCAGAACACTAACCGCAGAACCTACCAAATCGCAGAAAAATCCCAACCGCAGACAGATCTAATCGCAACTTAAGTAAACCACAAAACAAGGATAGTAACCGCAGGATACAAACCGCAGAAAGCACCTAACCGCAGAATAGTTAACCACAAATGATTAACCGCAGATAACTAAACGCAGGCAGATAACTAATCGCAGTGATAATGGTCCAAAAGTGTCACTATCGTTGCGTTTTGTTTGTATTCCCGAAATAGTAAACGCAGCAAGTTAACCGCAGATAACAGAACTTAACCGCAACTAAGCAATGAAACAGTGGACTTAATCGCAACCAAGAAAACCGCCCATAATCAACTCCAAACTTCAAATAGCTTAATGATATGGTAACACAAACTAAACTACAATGTTCTACAAACACTAGTGAACATAAACGTACACCACAAACATGTATAACAACACTAGAGAGACTAAACCAAGATGTTTTCCAAGAAAGTGACTCCAAACTCACAAAACCACTCAAAACATCATCAAATTTGATTCTACAAGGCCCAAAGATGAAACCTTGGCTCTTGATACCAATTTTAGAATACTAACTATGTAGGAAACATGTTCAAGTGGTGATTTGTGAGGCGTAGAAAATGAAGAAGAGAAGAAGAAAGAAAGAAAGAAGGGAACCTTGAGAGAAAAAGAGAAATATTAGATTGAGGTTAAGTGAAGGTCCAACCCTCTCCACATGTGGAGAGGGGTATTTATACTTACAATATAACGCCCACTCCCGGGCTGTGGATCAGGCATACAGTGGGTGAAGACCCGTCCTTCTTCCACGGTGTTACTTAAACTAAAACTAATTAACTAATAAATACACTAACTATGAGCTAACTTAATGCTATTACAATCATTAGGTGACCGAGACTTTTACATGAATATTTGTATTCCTAACACCCTTGAAACAGAATTAAAAAAAAATGAAAGAAGTGTTTAAAGATATGGAAAATGTGGGAAAACAAAATGCGATTGAACTTAAAAGCTGTGAGATTGAAAGAAAGAATATTCTCTTCACCAATGAGAACTTAATTGCTAGATGTATTGCTCAGGATGTCTTTTATACTGCTACTGATTTTGCATTAACTGCTTGTCAATTTCATGATTTGTCAATTGCATTGAGTGTTACCCAGAATCATGTTATAGAGCTTGAGGGGGAGAATTTATAATTGCTTGAGAAAATCCAAAATGATGATCATGATAACATGGTCAGGCATTTGTCTAAATTAGAGGTTGATAATATTAATTTGCAATTAAAATATCAACACCTAGAAGAAAGAAAGAAAACGTCAAATGCCAAGACATCTTTGGATGCTCATGAATTTGATGCATATTTAGAAAGACGCAAATGTGATTAAAAGATTCAAGCTCGTATGAACACGATTCGAAAATTGAAATCACAAATTGCTCAATTGAAGTCACATAAGAGCGATGTGATTGGCACCCAAAACCCACAGTCTCTAGATTCTCAAAATTTTTAATTTCAAGACATCATCACACAAACTGCAATATGAAAATGATTATTTTCAAGCTGAAAATTCAAATGTTAAAATGCTTTACAAAGAGTTATATGACTCAATTAAGGTCACACATGGTAAACACAATGAGAAGATAACTTCTTTGAATAAAGAGATTGAGAATTTAAAGACTTAGGTGAAAGGGAAAATGCCTAATACCACTTGTGATTTTGTTGTTCCAAAGGTTTCTGCTTGTAGTAAGTATGCAATTGATGTTGTGCCTATTCCATATCCCCTTAGAAACAATAGGTCAGCTCAACAAGTATATCTTACTCACCTTAAGGATAGCCTAGACACCCTTCGTGGGATCGCTGAAGAAGGTAGAATAGAAAAACCCCTTGATAGTGCAATTAATGATGCATGCATTCTCACCAAACGATCTCAGGAACTCCTAGAGTTTGTCATCGGCAATTGTCCAAAAAAAAAGGTACCCAGCGAGATAGATTTAGTGCATCTTCCTCGATGATTAAGAACAAGCATGTAACCTTTGATGTACCCTTGAAAACATCTGAACCCAGCACATCAAAACCAGATAAACAAATGGCCGTAAAATAATCTAATGTTCCCATCATTAATTCTACAGGAGTAAAAGGTGTCACTAAAGCTAGCGAGTCAAGGCCTAGTCGCAATACAAGGAAAGATAGGACTACGCCAGTTGAGAGTGTGCTGGGAAGAAAGTAGAAGACCACCTTAGGAACAATAAATTAGATTTGAACAAACAGAATCATGTTGATTTTAGTATTAGCTCTAAGCGTCCTGTAATTAATTCGAATTCTAATGTTGTTTGCAAGACATATAATGAATGTTTAATTTCTGGTAATCATGATCAATGTGTTGTGCCATTCTTGATGTCTTCTAAACAATCATCCGTTGAAAATTTTTGGAGGGCAAAACAAATTAAGCAATATTGGAAACCTACGGGGAAAAAGTTTATGTTAGTATGTTATCAGTGGAAGCCCATAAGTCGAACATGCTCACTAGGCGATCATTGCCCTAGAACAAGGATTACCATGAATAGAACTGTGCCTGTTAAGGAATAAAGACCAACTGGTAGAATTATCACCTTAGACAATCAATGCCCTTTAACTAGGAACATTGCATCTACTAGTCTGGTACCCACCATGAATACCATGGCATCTACGGTTTCTGTGGTTTTTGAATTTGTGTGTGCTAACCAAACGGACCCCAGTTGCACGTGGGGATCCAATTTTTTCAGTTATCCATCGTTGTCTATTTCAAATGCAGGTCGCAAAAATCATCCTTTGGTATTTGGAATCAGGCTGCTCAAAACATATGACTGGGGATTTCTCACGGCTCAAGAATTTCATGAATAAGTTTCTCGTGACTGTTAGATTCTGGAAGGACCATTTTGGGGCAATTATGGGTTATGGACATTATGTATTTGGTGACAGTGTAATCTCCAGGGTATATTACATGAAAGGACTTGGGCACAATTTGTTCTCTGTTGGTCAATTCTGTGATTCAGATCTCGAAGTGGATTTCAGAAAACACACTTATTTTGTCAGAGACTTGGATGGTGTTAATCTTCTTAAAGGCAGTCGTTGCACAAACTTGTACACCATATCTATCGAAGACATGATACGGTCCTCTCCTATTTTCTTGTTATCCAAGGCTTCAAAGAACAAATTGTGGCTATGCCACCGTCGGTTGAATCACTTGAACTTTGGTACCATCAATGATCTTGCTTGAAAGGATCTAGTTCGAGGGCTTTCCAGATTAAAGTTCGAAAAAGACCATCTTTATTCGGCTTGTCAACTTGGTAAAAGCAAGAAGCATACTCACAAACCCAAAACTGTCAACACCATCATGGAAGTTCTTCACACCCTTCATATGGATCAATGCAAACCAATGAGAGTGCAAAGTATTAATGGGAAGAAATATGTTCTTGTGGTAGTCGACGACTACTCCCGGTTTACATGGGTGAAGTTTTTAAGAACCAAGAATGAGACTCCAGAAATCATCATCAAACTGATCAAACAGTTGCAAGTTAGACTCAACAAAACCGTCCGAATCATCCGCACAGACAATGGAAGAAAGTTTTTTAACAAACAGCTCATTCAATTTTATGAAAGTATTGACATCAGTCACCAAAAAATGTGTTCCACGCACCCCTCAACAGAATAGTGTGGTTGAAATACGAAATTGAACTCTTGTGTAAGCTGCACGAACCATGCTGATATTTTCTAAAGCACCGATGTTCCTTTGGGCGGGGGCTATTGCTACTGCTTGCTTCACCCAAAACCGATCCCTAATACATATCCTCCACAACAAGACTCCATATGAGCTGTTGCATGGTAGAAAACCAGATCTTTCATTCCTACGAGTATTCGGTGCTCTATGCTATCCAACAAATGACAATCAAGATCTATGAAAACTAAAGGCCAAAGCAGACGTTGGATTTTTCATTAGGTATGAACCAGATCACAAGGGATACAGAATCTACAACAAACGAACCTGAAAAATAATGGAAACTATTCACATGACATTTGATGAGCTGACTGTGCAAATGGCTCCTGGACACACAAGTTCTGGACCCGCACTTAACTTATTGACTCCTAGACCAATTAGTTTAGGTCTTGTACAAAATTCCACTCCTGCAGTTCCTTATGTAACCCCTACCAGTGAAGAGTTGAAGACTTTGTTTGATCCAATGTTTAACGAATATTTTGAGCCACCCACTATTGATACACCTGAACCACAAGTGGCTGTAGCTCCTGCTCCACACAACTCAAATGGTCTGTTAGTTTCGGTTTCAATCGATCAAGATGCACCATCTGTCAGTGATGCGTGGGGTTTGCACCAGGCTTTACCTCTCAAGGGATCTTGAGAAGCTTACAACCCCCACCAGGCAGTGTACCTGATCGTTGTAGTATAGTATAGTGACAAGTACCGGGGGATTGATCGTTCAGCTAGGAATAGTGTCGCTAGGATTAGAAAACCTAAATACTAGTTCTAGAGATGAGGGATGATTCTTTTTTGTATTTTTATATTTTTTAGAAAGCAGGTAAAAATCTCGGGTTTAAAGGATTTGGGCGGAATTAGTTGCTAGTCAACTAACCCAATACTAAAGATGCAATCAAAATAAGATACTAAAATGAAAATAAACTATATTAAACTAAGGTTGTGAGCAATAAGTGGGAGAAATGTGTTTACTTAGATTTCACTACTCCCTAGATATCTTTTACACGTTAATTACTTGTTATAGTTGCGTGGATGACGGATTGTATTCCTTAATACCATTCATGGGGTGGCGTACTTACTTCCCCAATCCTATGAGTGCCTACTTCACTCCTATGTCGAGCCTGCAAGAAGATCCTAACATCGGATCATTAGAATTTACTCATGCATTAAATACAACCAATAAAACCTAGTACACATCGGTTCATGTTTCCTAAGACGTTCAAGCATGTTACACAATGGAGATCTGCCAAACTTGTTCCTCTCTAATGAATGAAAATTAGAAAACTATATATAGATATTAGAGGCTGACGGGGTCAAGAACAAATGGGTGACGCCTTCATCTCGCCGCCAAAATAATCCTTGGACTGCCTTGATCTACATCTGACGCCGTCATGTTGTCCACTTTTGCAGGCCGTCACACTTTTAACTCTTGACGCTCTACTTGTGACGCCTTCATGTTTGTACTTGGTCGTTATGATATTTACTCGTGACGCCGTCAAATTCTTCCTCTTGACGCCGTCAAACACAGTTCCAGCATGGAAAATTAAGTCTTTGGCGTTTTCTTCACTTTTATGCTCCAAAAACGTCCGAATTCTTTCTTTTCCAGATTTCACTCCCAAAGTACCTAAAATCACAAAAGGAACAATTTAGGGTAATATTTGATCAAATAAATTCAATTCTGGGCTTAAATGACCCCCTAAAAATGGATCATTTTTCGCCTCATCATATACCCTTACACTTGAGATTTGCTTGTCCTCAAGCAAATGCGCTTTTATTCTAATCAAAATACAAGTTAGGGGTCATTTAACACTAATATAAAAGTAATTACAACAAATAATCGTTCCACAAAAGACCAAAGACAAGCACGGAGGTCATATACTAGCACCTCACAAATAGTGTTTAGATACTCACATCTCTCGGGTGTAATAAAGTATAAATTACAATATGGAAACAGAAGATATCTCTCATTACCTGTCATAGCAAAATATATTACCATAGGCTTGGGAAAGGATCAAACCTCCACCACATGGCGTAAGCACCTAGGATAAACTATCAAAGAGGTCTTTTAAAGGGTTGTAACGTTAGGTGTAGGGATATGAAATACACGGTTTTGTTGGATATAGGCAGTCTTTACTGGTGGCGAGCTAACAATCTTGGTTAATTACATGTACGATATGGCGTTGCTAAGCCAAGACTAGACTCGACTTAAGCTAATAAATGAAAAATAACAAAAACATAAAATGAACATAGAATAAAATGGGATGATAGTCCGTATGTTTTTTCTCTTTTCTTTTTCTTGATTTTTCGATTTTTTTTTTTTTTTTTTTTTTTTGCATACACTCTTACCCTACCATCTAAAATAATACATCATAGGGAATGAACATTCCCCTTACACTTGAATTTTTTACATACTTTACAATAAACTAATCTATTGACTCGAATTAAGAAAATCAAAACACTTGGAGTACTTTTAAGATTAACGCACATACGGGGGTAATAAATGATGTTCTTCCCCATTACTCCATAAAATAAGTACTTTACCCATGAGTCCCAATCGTCCCAAAACAATATGTACAAGGATATGACTCGACTTAGTAACCATGTAATCAATTAGATAATTAACTAAGGGTTTAAACAAATAACAATAATGCACTAAAGATGAGTGCATACACGGAAGGCTAAGGCGATTTGGGTGTACATTTAAGTGGAGTGTAACAAATTCTTCCTTTAAGTAAAATGCTCAAAGTTAGAAATGAAAAGATAGGCTCGGAGGGGTGTACTAGGGGTTTCGTGTACTAAAAATGAGTACAACGCTAAGGGTTTGGGAAAAATTAGTTGACGTAGCTAGCCAAGAAATATGACTTAAATGGTCAAGTAATTATGATACGGGTTTAACACAAGGGTGATCCTAATGCCTCTTATCATGTAGTAAATCCTACTACACGAATGTAGTCTCACTAGCGGTCTCGGGATGCATCACTAACGCAAGTTCTAGAATCTAAATGCTACCGGTACACTCATAAGCACTAATAGTACATGCTTTTCCTATCAAATCTAAAGGCGAACCTCACATATTTGGGTGAATTTTTTTTGAATAGTATGGTTATGTGCTAGTCATACAATCTCCTATCCATGAGACGCTTGCTATGGCTAAAGTTTCACTCCTAAATGTTGTAAAAAATTTTAAATTTGGCGCTAAAATTGCACTAACAAGTATTTCTCATAGTTTTATTACACATCTACCATTAAACAAATAAACTCAAGCGAAAGTGTATCTGTAAGGTATCATCATTTTACTCCCCTGATTCGCTCGGTATGGATAATAAGGTGGCCAGGTTAGATCTTCCTCCAAGAAAATGAACAATCAAAGCTTCCCTTCCAGAAAAATAAATCATCTTCTTGTCATACATAACCTGTAAATCCTGAGAAAATAGACAAAGCAACCTCGCATAAAATCGGCGGCAATCTACATAAGTTACTAAATCCTAGAAAACAAAATAAGATATAATGTTTGTGGAATGAAGTTTACAGATTTCCTGGAGATTATAAAACTTAATAATTCAACAAAAACTTTAAGACTCCATTAGAAAAACAAAACTGGTAAAATTTCCAGATTTTTACACGTGACGCCTTCAAGAGCAAGCTCATGACGCCGTCAGAAGTGACCTGCAAAAATTCTTGTGTTAAGTTTCCGGAAAATTTCTGGAAAAACTTGGTCCTACTTCCTGGAAAATCCTGCAAAACTTCATTATGACTCAATACAAGCATTTGACTCTAACAAATACGAATATACATGTTCACTTAATATTGTGGAGAATCATGATCGGTTTGTTTCTTAAAAACATATTCGGGGTTTCCCCTTACACTTATCTTTTGCAAAAATACCTTTTGGGTGAAGTTAAGAGTAGGCCAAACAACAAAGTAAAGTATTTCCACTTTTTAGTTTAGAAACATGATCTACCAAGAATAAAAATAAAGCATGCATACGGAAGCAAATAACAAACAAAAAAAATAAAATCACACAAAGCATGGGTTGCCTCCCAAGAAGCGCTTTTCTTTATTTACGAGTCTTGTAGCTAGACTCAAGGCCATGGGTTACTACGTGACCTCATCGTTGGTTTCAATCTCTAGGTCATCTTCTAAACCAGTTTTGTACTCCGGACCTAGTTGCAAGCATTCTTTACAGAAACCAAGCATCCTATTTTTCACATACTCTACTCCTCTATGTCTATCCTCATCATTCCTATAATAAGCCGCTTGCTTGTGTTCCTTTTCTATATTAAAGAGAAGGCGGTATTGCTCAATTTTGTAAGACATTTGGTAGGCAATCTCATCATTCTCTTCCTTGAATCTAACTATCCCTAAAGTCGGATCATAACTCATCCTAGTGGCCTCAACAAATGGTTTTCCGAATATTATTTGGCTTAGGCAATCATCTATCACCGGACGAGTGTCTTCCACTATCATAAAATCGATCTCATAAGTGAAATTACCTATAATCACATGCAATCCCTTCACTCTTCCTACAAAATTACTTATCGGGCATCATCCTAAAATCAAGTTGTTTTTTCATCACCCAATTGTAATAAGTCCTAGTCATGATGTTTATAGGAGATCTAGGATCGATGTAAGCTTTCCATATATGCATATGCCCGATGTTGCATGGTATGTTAATGTTAGAGGGGTCTCCCATTTTGATAAGGGGTGTGCCAAGGATATATGGTCTCTCGGGACTATCGAATAAATCCTTATGGTATTCCCGTTCTTCCTTGGTGGGCAACTTATCAAAGTGCTTTTCTATAGTTTCTACTTCCTCTAACTCCTTCCCCTTATTAACCCCAACTTCCCTACTCTCATCCCTAGTTCTGGTTTCTACTCCAATTTCATCCTTGTCACTTTCTTCTATCTCCTTATCTATTGGCTTAATGGTGACAACATTGACAAAGTGGACATGTTTAGATGATGAGGGGTCCTTAATTTGGATTCCGTTATTGGTGTCCCTAGTGTCCTTCCTAGATGTGGTTAACGCTTGGTTGTTGAGGGCTTTCAACAAGTTGTCTATCTTGTTGGTCATCTCCGTTTGTTGTTGGTTGAATTCAGTTTCAAACCTAGCTATGCGAGCTTCTTGAGATGCCATGAACTTAGACATCAATCCTTCAAGATTGTTGGTACTACCATAGTTGTTAGAAGGGTTGTTGTTGAAAGTACGGTTGGAGGGCGGACCGTTTGGTTGGTAACGATTAGGCGGATTGGAAGAATTGGCTTGATTTTTTTTCTACCTAAGGTTTGGGTGATTTTTCCAAGAGGGGTTGTAGGAATCACCGTAAGGGTTTGGCTCGGGTTTGAAAGTGTACCACTTATCTTCAGCTTCGTCGGTACGCGAGGATGCGTTGTCCGCAAAAGCTGTTCCATGGAGTTCCGTACAATCACGAGTGTCATGGGGACCACTACATAATTCGCATGAAGAAATGATTTTGTTCACTTGGCTTGAAGGCTTAGGAGCTTCGTAAGATTTCATGAGAAACTTGACTTGGTCTTCAAGTTCCATGATCCTACGGTCGGGAGTGCTAGAGTTATTCGAAGGCAAAGATATTGCCTTGACCGTTTTGTTCAAATCACGGGGATCATTCCAACTTTCGTTGTCATAGAGAGCAAGATCTTCTATGAGTTCCCATGATTGTTCCACACTTAGATCACGTAGCTTACCACCGGCCGATTGGTCAATGGCTCGCCTCGTGGAGAGATCGATATGGTCATAAAAGATTTGGACTTGGAGCCAAAGATCTGTGCCATGATTAGGGACTTTTTGAAGTAAGTCCTTGAAACGAGTCCATGCTTCATAAAGAGATTCATTTTGACGTTGTTGGAACATCAAGATGTCATTTCTAAGCTTGGTAGTTCTCCCCGGTGGGAAAAATTGAGCAAGGAAACGAGTGGTGAGATCATCCCATGTGGTGATGGATCCCGCGGGTAAACGCTCAAGCCATTGACTAACTTGATCACGTAGAGAGAATTGGAATAGGCGTAATCGGGTTGTCTCTTTAGTTGCAACATCTAGGTCCATGGAATCTATGATTTTAACGAAGTCCTTGAGATGTTGATTTGGATCTTCGGAACGAAGTCCATGGAATGCTGATGAGGCGAAAAATGATCCGTTTTTAGGGGGTAATTTAAGCCTGGAATTGAATTTATTTGATCAAATAATACCCTAAATCCTTCCTTTCGTGATTTTAGGTACTTTGGGAGTGAAATCTGGAAAAGGAAGCAATTCGGACGTTTTTGGAGCATAAAAGTGAAGAAAACGCCAAAGACTTAATTTTCCATGCTAGGAACAGTGTGTGACGGCGTCAAGAGTACTTTCCTGACGGCGTCAAGAGTAAAGACCATGACGACCCAGTACAGAAATGAAGGCGTCACAAGTAGAGCGTCAAGAGTTAAAAGTGTGACGGCCTGCAAAAATGGACTACATGACGGCGTCAGATGTAGATCAAGGCAGTCCGAGAATTATTTTGGCGGCGAGATGACGGCGTCACCCATTTGTTCTTGACGCCGTTAGCCTCTAATATCTATATATAGTTTTCTAATTTTCATTCATTAAGAGAGGAACAAGTTTGGAGAAACCCTAAGGCCGAACCATATATGAATTTTACAGCTTTTCAAGGGTTTTCAACCCTTGAATCCTTACATGTGTTATTGAGATAAGTCTTTTCTTAATTCAATCAATATGTCTATGTGTTGGTTGTCTATATCTTGTGCTTGTCTTGATTCCACCATGCTAGGCTAGATTTATCTTGTGTTTGCTTAGATCTAATGAAACCTAGATGTTGATTATGTGTTGATTACTTGTTTATGGTTGTATTGGATGAATGATTTCAATGTTAGGCTTAAGAAAACTGGCAGATCTCCAAATGGTAACATGCTTGAACGTCTTAGGAAACATGAACCGATGTGTACTAGGTTTTATTGGTTGTATTTAATGCATGAGTAAATTCTAATGATCCCATGTTAGGAGCTTCTTGCAGGCTCGACATAGGAGTGAAGTAGGCACTCATAGGATTGGGGAAGTAAGTACGCCACCCCATGAATGGTATTAAGGAATACAATCCGTCATCCACGCAACTATAACAAGTAATTAACGTGTAAAAGATATCTAGGGAGTAGTGAAATCTAAGTAAACACATTTCTCCCACTTATTGCTCACAACCTTAGTTTAATATAGTTTATTTTCATTTTCAGTATTTTATTTTGATTGCATCTTAGTACTGGGTTAGTTGACTAGCAACTAATTATGCCCAAATCCTTTAAACCTGAGATTTTTACTTGCTTTCCTAAAAATATAAAAATACAAAAAGAATCATCCCTCATCTCTAGAACTAGTATTTAGGTTTTCTAATCCTAGCGACACTATTCCTAGCTGAACGATCAATCCCCCGGTACTTGTCACTATACTATACTACAACGATCAGGTACACTGCCTGGTGGGGTTTGTAAGCTTCTCAAGATCCCTTGAGAGGTAAAGCCTGGTGCGATCCCCACGTGTCAAGTTTTTGGCGCCGCAGCCCGGGGAATAGTTATTGTCTAGGTTAGAATCTCTTTTTATTAGGTCTACTTGCTAGATTCCTTTCTAGTAAGATTTTATTTTTATTTTTTAGGTTTTCTTTAGTCTATCTTATTTCTTTGTGTTTTTGCTCGTAACTTTTCACCACCCAACATCATGGACGATGGGAACATCTTTGAACCCGTCATCCCACCACAACAAAACCCACCACTAGAACCTCTTAGGCCCCGAACCTTAGGAGAGTATTCCCGACCTAGCCACCAAGGCTACCGAAACACCATTGAGCTCACCGGAGCCAATGTGACCCCCTTGCGATCCGACACTATCCGGTTGGTGCAAAACGGATGTGCATTCCATGGACTTCGTTCCGAAGATCCAAATCAACATCTCAAGTACTTCCTTAAAATTGTAGATTCCATAGACCTAGATGTTGCAACTAGAGAGACAACCCGATTACGCCTATTCCAATTCTCTCTACGTAATCAAGCTAGTCAATGGCTTGAGCGTTTACCCGTAGGATCCATCACCACATGGGATGATCCCACCACTCGTTTCCTTGCTCAATTTTTCCCACCGGGGAGAACCACTAAGCTTAGAAATGACATCTTGATGTTCCAACAACGTCAAAATGATTCTCTTTATGAAGCATGGACTCGTTTCAAGGACTTACTCCAAAAAGTCCCTCATCATGGCATAGATCTTTGGCTCCAAGTCCAAATCTTTTATGACCATATCGATCTCTCCACGAGGCGAGCCATTGACCAATCGGCCGGTGGTAAGCTACGTGATCTAAGTACGGAACAATCATGGGAACTCATAGAAGATCTTGCTCTCTATGACAACGAAAGTTGGAATGATCCCCGTGATTTGAACAAAACGGTCAAGGCAATATCTTTGCCTTCGAACAACTCTAGCACTCCCGACCATAGGATCATGGAACTTGAGGACCAAGTCAAGTTTCTCATGAAATCTTACGAAGCTCCTAAGCTTTCAAGCCAAGTGAACAAAATCACTTCTTCATGCGAATTATGTAGTGGTCCCCGTGACACTCGTGATTGTGTGGAACTCCCCGGAACAGCTTTTGCGGACTACGCATCCTTGCGTACCGACGAAGCGGGAGATAAGTGGTACACTTTCAAACCCGAGCCAAACCCTTACGGTGATTCCTACAACCCCTCTTGGAAAAATCACCCAAACCTTAGGTGGAAACAAAACCAAGCCAATTCTTCCAATCCGCCTACTCGTTACCAACCAAATGGTCCACCCTCCAACCGTACTTTCAACAACAACCCTTCTAACAGCTATGGTAGTACTAACAATCTTGAAGGATTGATGTCTAAGTTCATGGCATCTCAAGAAGCTCGCATAGCTAGGTTTGAAACCGAATTCAACCAGCAACAAACGCAGATGACCAACAAGATAGACAACTTGTTGAAAGCCCTCAACAACCAAGCCTTAACCACACCTAGGAAGGACACTAGGGACACTAATAACGGAATCCAAATTAAGGACCCCTCATCATCTAAACATGTCCACTTTGTCAATGTTGTCACCATTAAGCCAATAGATAAGGAGATAGAAGAAAGTGACAAGGATGAAGTTGGAGTAGAAACCGAAACAAGGGATGAAAGTAGGGAAGTTGAGGTTAATAAGGGAAAGGAGTTAGAGGAAGTAGAAACTATAGAAAAGCACTTTGATAAGTTGCCCACAAAGGAAGAACGGGAATACCATAAGGATTTATTCGATAGTCCCGAGAGACCATATATCCTTGGCACACCCCTTATCAAAATGGGAGACCCCTCTAACATTAACATACCATGCAACATCGGGCATATGCATATATGGAAATCTTACATCGATCCTAAATCTCCTATAAACATCATGACTAGGACTTATTACAATTGGGTGATGAAGAAACAACTTGATTTTAGGATGATGCCCAATAGGAATTTGATAAGTAATTTTGTAGGGAGAGTGAAGGGATTGCATGTGATTATAGGTAATTTCACTTATGAGATCAATTTTATGATAGTGGAAGACACTCATCCGGTGATAGATGATTGCCTAAGCCAAATAATATTCAAAAAACCATTTGTTGAGGCCACTAGGATTAGTTATGGTCCGACTTTAGGGATAGTTAGATTCAAGGAAGAGAATGATGAGATTGCCTACCAAATGCCTTACAAAATTGAGCAATACCGCCTTCTCTCTAATATAGAAAAGGAACACAAGCGAGCGGCTTATTATAGGAATGATGAGGATAGACGTAGAGGAGTAGAGTTTGTGAAAAATAGGATGCTTGGTTTCTATAAAGAATGCTTGCAACTAGGTCCAGAATACGAAACTGGTTTAGAAGACGACCTAGAGAGTGAAACCAACGATGAGGTCACGTAGTAACCCATGGCCTTGAGTCTAGCTACAAGACTCTTAAATAAAGAAAAGCGCTTCTTAGGAGGCAACCCATGCTTGGTGTGATTTTTATTTTGTTTGTTTGTTATTTGCTTCCGTATGCATGCTTTATTTTTATTCTTGGTAGATCATGTTTCTAAACTAAAAAGTGGAAATACTTTACTTTGTTGTTTGGCCTAGCCTTAACTTCACCCAAAGGTATTTTTGCAAAAGATAAGTGTAAGGGTAAACCCCAAACATGTTTTTAAGAAAACAAACCGATCATGATTCTCCACAATATTAAGTGAACATGTATATTCGTATTTGTTAGAGTCAAATGCTTGTATTGAGTCATAATGAAGTTTTGCAGGATTTTCCAGGAAGTAGGACCAAGTTTTTCCAAAAATTTTCCGGAAACTTAACGCAAGAATTTCTGCAGGTCACTTCTGACGGCGTCATGAGCTTGCTCTTGACGGCGTCACGTGTAAAAATCTGGAAATTTTACCAGTTTTGTTTTTCTAACGGAGTTTTAAAGTTTTTGTTGAATTATTTAGTTTTTTAATATCCAGGAAATCTGCAAACTTCATTCCACAAGCATTATATCTTACTTTGCTTTCTAGGATTTAGTAACTTATGTAGATTGCCACCGATTTTATGTGAGGTTACTTTGTCTGTTTTCTCAGGATTTACAGGTTATGTATGACAAGAAGATGATTTATTTTTTTGGAAGGGAAGCTTTGATTGTTCATTTTCTTGGAGGAAGATCTAACCTGTCCACCTTATTATCCATACAGAGCGAATCAGGGGAGTATTTGATTTCATTTGTTTTACTTATTTCACTTTTATATTCTTTACTTGAACATTGGGGACAATGTTCATCTTAAGTGTAAGGGGAGGGTAAAATGATGATACCTTACAAATACACTTTCGCTTGAGTTTGTTTGTTTAATGGTAGATGTGTAATAAAACTATGAGAAATACTTGTTAGTGCAATTTTAGCGCCAAATTTAAATTTTTTTACAACATTTAGGAGTGAAACTTTTGCCATAGTAAGCGTCTCATGGATAGGAGATTGTATGACTAACACATAACCGTATCATTCAGAAAAATTTTCCACCCAAATATGTGAGGTTCGCCTTTAGATTTGATAGGAAAAGCATTTACTATTAGTGCTTATGAGTGTACCAGTAGCATTTAGATTCTAGAACTTGCGTTAGTGATGCATCCCGAGACCGCTAGTGAGACTACATTCATGTAGTAGGATTTACTACATGATAAGAGGCATTAGGATCACCCTTGTGTTAAATCCGTATCATAATTACTTGACCATTTAAGTCATATTACTTGGCTAGTTAAGTCAACTAATTTTTCCCACACCATTAGCGTTGTACTCATTTTTAGTACACGAAACCCCTAGTACACCCCTCCGAGCCTATCTTTTCGTTTCTAACTTTAAGCATTTTACTTAAAGAAAGAATTTGTTACACCCCACTTAAATGTACACCCAAATCGCCTTAGCCTTCCGTGTATGCACTCATCTTTAGTGCATTATTGTTATTTGTTTAAACCCTTAGTTAATTATCTAATTGATTACATGGTTGCTAAGTCGAGTCATATCCTTGTGCATATTGTTTTGGGACGATTGGGACTCATGGGTAAAATACTTATTTTATGGAGTAATGGGGAAGAACATCATATTATTACCCCCATATGTACGTTAATCTTAAAACTACTCCAAGTGTTTTGATTATCTTAATTCGAGTCATTAGATTAGTTTATTGTAAAGTATGTAAAAATTCAAGTATAAGGGGAATGTTCATTCCCTGTGATGTATTATTTTGGATGGTAGGGTAAGAGTGTATACAAAAAAAAAATCAAAAAATCAAGAAAAAGAAAAAAAAAATAGAAAAAGAAAAGAAAAGAGAAAAAGATTGCTAGGGACTAGCAATGTTTTAGTGTGGGGGATTGATGAGTGTGTAAATACTCATCATTTTTACCTTTTCTGAGCTGCCAAAACATCTAAAAACACTCAATATTGAATCAAAATATTGAAATTATCCCAGGAAAGTGTTTTATATGTTTCAAATGCAAAATAATCAAAAACAGATGAAAAACGTACAAAGTTTGCATAATTGGCAGTTTCAGTCCCTCATCTTTCAAAAGTTGTAAAATCTAGTCCCTGGTTGTTCTAAAAACTTGAAAAAGTCACCAAAGGTCCTTTAAAATCAAAAAGTTACATAATTAGTCCTTTGGTGCAAAGTTTCACAAAATGTCAAGTTTAGTCCCTAAAGTTTGGAAAATTGTCAAAAATGGTCCCTGGGATATTAAAACTTTGAGAAAAACAAATCTTGTCCTTGTACTTCTCATATATGGCAGGATTGGTCCTTGGTGGAAAAGTTTGGTGAAATTACACAATAGATCCTTGAAGTTTGAAAATTTGGCTGAAATAGTCCCTGGTGAAATTAAAATGGAAAAATCAATATTGGACCTCATACTATTCATCACTTGGCATAAAACACCCCTTGAAATACTTTGGAAGAATGCCAAGTTACACCCTCAAACTTTCGGCTTATTACAAATATGGTCCTTGTAAACATTAAACCAAAACCGGACCCTTAAATATTATTACCCAAACCAAAAATAAGTCCAATCCACAAACCCCTAAGCCCAATCCCTTGTTTGGCCCAAAATACAAACAAACCCACTCTTTTTACAAATACCAGGGTCAAGCTTTGACCCTGGGTCAAATACCGGTCAAAACCACACCATTTCCCTCTCCCTCACGCACCAACGAAATACCACCACACCACCTGGTTTTGCAGCCCTCCACCACCACATGCCAGTCTCATCATCACCTCCCCACACCCTCTGCACCCCAAATCACCTCACATTAAATGCCACCACCCCCCCCCCCCCCTTGCCACAACAGTCCAATTGGACTTATCCATTTTTTGGCGCCAAACCTTTTTAAACGGCCAAGATTGATCACAGGCCATCCAATGGCCCAAATGGAGTTGGGATTTGCTCAGAGGCTCAAAGGGAACCCTAAGCCACAGCTATATAATGAAGAGAAGCAAGAAGAAGAAAGATGTACCACTTTTTAGTTTAATTGTAATCATAGAAGTGTAATAGGGCATCTTAGTTTAATTAAAAGCTTTTAAGCAGTGTTTTAAGTTAATTCAGTGTACTTTTAAGCTTTTCAAAGTAATAAAATCAAGTTTCCTCAATCCTTATTGTTTATGTAATTTTCCTTTTTATATCAAAATCCTAAATCCTATTATGTTATTGTTTATGTTTGTATTATGGACTTTTAAGCTCACTTAGGTTCCCTTACGCTTATTGAAGCTTGTAGAGACCATAAAACTCAGTATTAGTAGAAAAAAATCAAAAATATAAAATAGTCAACATAAGTCAACTGTGTTTGTTTTGAGTTTGATTTCAGGTATTGTGAAGCATTGAAGGGCAAGCTTGGAAGTGGATAAGCCTATTTAAAGATAGGCTTCTGTGGAAAACCCTTTGTTCATGCTAAGGGTAGTTTGTAAGCTTTGCTTATTTTTTATTTTCCTCTAAAAATCTTAGTACCTTATAATTTCTGATTGATTGCTTGTTATTGCTATTCTGTGTCTTTTGTGCTTGTTAAATAAGTTTGTGGTTTAAAGTTAGGTGTTTGTTGCTTAGATTCCTTTGTTACTCAAACTCTTTGTTTTAACTGCCATATTAGCTATAATAGTGTCTTCTTGTGTATCAGTGGTTATAATCTGAGTTTCTGGGCTTAACTTACCTATTTAGATCATAATAGAACACTTGGAAACAGATTTGTGGAAGAAATAAGTTAAACTCATTGAAAATCTTTATAACTATCAAGTAAAGGGGTGTTTGGCACTGCATCATTCACTGTGTTCTCTTGGGTTTTGGATATTACAAATAGTTAACTCATGCTACATTAGGTTTATTTAGATCATACAAGTCATAAAATCCAGTGGTTTAGTTCATACAAGTCAAAATCACCAACAATTCCCCATATCAGTTAACTGTTGGGTGTTTTTGACCCACAAGCCCCCATATCAGTGCATAAACTTGAGGTTTAGTCTAATTAATCCTTAATTTAGCTTATCTTAGCTTAATCAGTCCATTAGAATCATCCAAAGTTCAAAAAAGTCAAAATAGCTAGTTCATAAGAAGAGTCAAATTGCACTTTTGTTGAAAATCTCATTTTTTCAAGGATTTGTTTTGAATTCTCTGTTTAGAATCAACCCTTGTGCTTTTTAGGATTTGAAGTTTACTAGCTCATCTTGGAAGTTACATTGTTGTTTTATTTTTACCAATTTTGTGTGGACCCTACCACACCTCCAAAGACACTTGCAGGGGGACTGACCTCCCCTGCACCAGCAGACCACCACAACACCACCACCTTTGGTGGCTGTTGTAGGCCATCTCAGTGGGTCCCAGTGATCCACCTTGGGTTTTCCCAACCCCCCTCCTACCAGGATACAAGTATCGACCTTTAGTTTGACCTAGGAATCAGTGGACCCCACCTGGATTCATTGCTTAAGTTTGTCCCATTTCTGAGTTTAACTCAATTCATCAAGTGCTTATTTTGGTTCCAAACAGCTTATCTGTGCTTATAGCTTGTTGTTTCTAGCTTATTTAAGTCCAAGTAACTTATTTGTACCATAATTGACATCAGTGGACCCCACATACAGTCATTTGAGCTTAATTTGCTAATTGGTCAAAGAAAGTCAACTATTTTGCTTAAGGGGGTGCACACAGCTTATTTTTAAGATTTATAAAAAGTTGTTTCACAAAAGTTTCCTATTTTCATCTTATTATTAGCTGTCAAAAAGAAAAACTCCAAAAAACCAAACATAAAATTAGTGATAACTTCTATTTAATAGAATCTATCTTTTTCATTTTTCATTTCAGCTTATTTATAAGCACTTTTCCATTTTTATAATTTTCTTAATTTACTTGTACCTTGTACCTTTAAGTATTTAAAATAATTTTCTTAGATTTTTCCTAATCAGTTTACTATTTATTAGATTTAAAAGTAGTTTAAATAATTAAATAGGCAATATTAGTAATTAATTAGTTTTCTTAAATTTTAATTAACAACAGTAGGTTTTTATATTTTTTCTAGGTTTTATAAATTAGTTAAGACTTTTAGAAAATATATTTTTATTTTCTACTGTTCATTTTCTAATTTTCTTATTTTAATTATTTAAATTAGATTTAAGTTAATTAAAAGGTAAATAATTAGTGGAATAGCCTAAACATAACTTTTAGAAGTTTTTATAATTTTGTAGGATTTCTGTTATGGTTAAATAGTTTTATAAATTTTTACATAATTTTCTAAGTTAATTTAGTATTAATAGTAATTTAAAATAATTTAATTAGTTTAATTAATATAAATAGTTTTTAATTGATAAAAAAATTCATAAAAAGACAAAAATATTTATTTTTATTTTTTATACTTTCTTCAAGTTCATTTTTAAGTTTAGAAATTAGTTTTGCAAGTTTTTAGTTTAATTTGTAATCTTTATAATTATTGGTTAATTTAAATTAGATTTAAATTACATTTTAAATAGTTTTAATTAATTAAATAATATTTAAATATTAAAATAATCATTTTTATAATTTCATTTTCATTTTAGATTTTCTTTTAAATTTTGAGTTTCAAAAGTTTCACTTGCACCCCCTGTAGTTTGTAATCTGATAAAACCCACTTTTCTGTCTGTTACCTGATTCCTAACTGTGAATTTGTGCATATATCTGTATATCTATTATTTGTGAATATTATATCATTGTGCAAATACCAAAATATCAGTAGCTAAATCAATTCCATATCATCTTGGCTACTGTCCTCAGTGCCACTCATTCCCAAAAACGATTTCCAAAAACATCATTTCAATCTCGATGGGACTTAACGACCCGGGGACACACTATACTATCACCGGAGAATTGGAACGAGGCTGTCTTTGACTTATTGACCTTGGTCAATAATATCTGACCATTTCGGGACCAATCAAAATTTGGCGCCGTTGCCGGGGAGGTTGTTGCGTATTTTTAAAATCGTTTTAAGTTTAGTTGTTTTTCAAAACCCTCCCTGTACAAATTTCACACAAATTTGTAAAAAGTTTTTGTAAAAATATAATCATATCAAAAAAGTTCATTAACATTTTTCCTGAAGTGTTAACAACACCAAAAAAATCAAAAACAACAAAACAAACTGTGAAGTTAAATTACTTCATTTTCTTTAAGATTACAACCTGAAACAGTTGGTTTAAGGTAAGTTATGACATTAAATTGCGAACTGAAGAGGAAACCTATTTACTTCCTCCCGCCAGCCTGCGAGTAATCTTAAAAGAACGATTTCGGTTAACGAATCAGTTCCAAAAATGTATTCCCAAAGTTTTCTGCACACACACCCATAAGCCCAAAAGCAATTTTTCTAATTAATAAATACATAACATCTTACCACCGCAAACCAAGGCTAAACACCTACCAACTGGGGGTGTGGACATAATAAGTTCCCAAACTTAAGATTAGAACTTGCCTTTATATCCCTGTGAGTGGTGTACCTTTTTTAAAGAAGCCATTCACTTGTGATTATTGGTTTAAGTTCACTGTGGTTTTGCCTCGATCTTGTTTTGAAAAATTGTTTTTAGTGCATGCGCACTCGGTCACAAACAAAACGTAAACATTGAGGCACCGAGATATTCTCAATGCTGCTGCTGGTGGGACCTTTATGAAAAGGCGTCCCAAAGAATGCTATGACTTGATTGAGAACATGACTGCCCACCATAACTTTTGGGATTCCTCTGCGGAGAGGGATGAGTCATGCAAATCAATCATTCCTTCATCATCATCTCCTGAAATAATTGCTCTTACAAAAAAGATGGATGATATTTCTACGGCTGTGTTGAGAATGAACCAAACGATGCAAAATCAGGTTCAAAATCAACAAGTGAAAGCCATGGCCCGAAGTTGTGAAACTTGTGGGGGCCCACATCTTTATTCCGAGTGTCCAGCTACTGCTGGCTTTCCTCAAGAGAACGTTTATGCTGCTCACGGTTCCTACAACACGGGGGGTAATTCTTCCCAACCACAAGGGGACCGAAATCTCTTAAGCTATCGTTCCAACAATTTTCTCGGACCTCCCGGTTTAAACCAAAATCAAGACCGTAACTCGAATCAGAATTTTAACCAAGGTCAAAACTCAAATTTCCAAAACCCGAACCAAAATCAAGGTCATTTTAATCAAAACAATTTTCAAAATGGCAATCAAATTCAAGGTTTTCAAGGAAATTTTCAAAGAAACCAAAATCAAGGGAATTACAATCAGGGTAATTTCAATCAGAGAAACAATTTTCAGGGTAACAACAACCAAAATCAAGGGAATTTTCAAAACAACCATGTTCAAAATCTTCCTAATCAAAATCCAAACGTTGTTCCACCCTCGTCTTCCTCCGATGAAGTGCTCAAACAATTCATGAAAGCACAAGAGGAAACGAATCAGTTATTGATCAGCAAGATCTCTGAGCTTCAGAAGTCTTTAAATGATCTACCCTCGGGCCCGGGTACACTACCGAGCAACACGATCGCTAACCCGAGGGGCGATGTCAAAGCAATCACTACCCAAAGTGGGGTATCATACAATGGACCCGCGATTCCCTCTACCTCTTCTTCTCCTCCTACTAAGGTAGCGGAACGTGAACCTGAGGTTACCACAGACACGGTACTTCCTATTAATAACGGAGGTACCAACAACGTCCACCCTCAAGTTGTCCCGGTCCCGGCTCGTAAGCCAAAAGTTGTATTTGATCCTCCTGTGAGTTCTGATGAAATTCCAAAGAACGATCCTAAGCCTTCAATTCCACATCCTTCACGTTTGAATGATCAAAAGAACCGCGAAAAAAGCTAACCATCAGATGGAAAAATTTTATCAAATTTTCCAAGAATTACACTTTGATATTAGCTTCGCGGATGCTCTTCTTCTCATGCCTAAGTTTGCTTCAACAATCAAAAATCTGATAAGCAACAAAGAAAAACTCTGTGAGATGGCAAAAACTCCACTCAATGAGCATTGCTCAGCAGTGCTCTTGAAAAAGCTTCCCGAAAAGCTTGGAGATCCCGGGAAATTTCTCATTCCTTGTATTTTCCCGGGGATGGTTGAATCCTTTGCCTTGGCCGGTCTCGGTGCAAGCATTAACCTGATGCCTTACACAGTCCGGAAAAGACTCTCTCTTCCTGCTCTCACTCCTACCTGCATGACTCTCGAGCTTGTAGACCGTACTATATCTCGTCCTCTCGGCATTGCCGAAGATATCTTCGTGAAAGTAGGAAAGTTCCATTTTCTGGCAGATTTCGTGATTGTTGATTTCGATGCTGACCCAAGAGTTCCTCTCATTCTCGGGAGGGGATTCTTAAGAACGGGTCGTGCTTTAATCGATGTATTCGAAGAAGAAATCACTCTACGTGTTGGTGGTGAAGCCATCACATTCAATCTTGATCAGACTTCAAGATACTCCTCCAACTATGACGCTGAAACGGTTAACCGAATTGACATCATCGATGTTGCGTCTGAGGAGTATTCTCAAGAAGTCCTTGGTTTCTCAGCAAGTGGCAGTATCACTCTTTCTACTGATCCTATCATTTCCGAATCTTCCCCTTCTCTCACTCCGTTTGAGGGAAGTGACTTCCTTCTGGAAGAGGTCGAGGCTTTTCTTGCTCAGGATAGTTCAATCCCTCATGGGGTTGATGAAAACTATCTTGACCCAGAGGGGGACATTCTTCTTCTTGAAAGATTGTTAAATGACGATCCTTCACCCTCTCCGTCTCCAAAAATACTTCATAAAGCGGAAGTCAAAAATGTTGAAATAACTGAAGACTTTCCCGAGGTTGAGCTCAAGGACTTGCCTCCTCATCTAGAATATGCATTTCTGGAGGGTGATAATAAATTACCCGTCATTATTGCTAAAGACTTAAAAGATGAGGAAAAGGCAGCACTCCTAAAGGTTCTTAAGGCAAACAAGCAAGCAATTGCTTGGAAACTCTCAGACATTAAGGGCATAAGCTCGAACTTTTGTACACACAAAATCTTAATGGAGGATGACTTTAAGCCAGTAGTACAACAACAGAGAAGGGTAAATCCCAAAATCCACGAAGTTATCAAACAAGAGGTTCTAAAACTTCTTGATGCGGGGTTGATTTATCCTATATCTGACAGTCCTTGGGTTAGCCCAATTCATTGTGTTCCTAAAAAGGGTGGCATAACCGTTGTCACAAATGAGGAAAACGAGTTGATTCCAACTCGTTTGGTCACGGGTTGGCGTGTATGTATTGACTATCGAAAGTTAAATGAAGCCACCCGTAAAGACCATTTTCCTCTGCCTTTTATGGACCGAATGCTCGAAAGACTTGTGGGGAATGAATACTACTACTTCCTCGATGGTTTTTTGGGTTACTTCCAAATCCCCATTGATCCACAGGATCAAGAGAAAACTACCTTCACATGCCCCTACAGAACTTTTGCTTACAGACGTATGCCTTTCGGCTTATGTAATGCACCAGGCACGTTCCAGAGGTGCATGATGTCTATCTTTTCCGAAATGATCGGGAAAACCATGGAGGTATTTATGGATGACTTTTCAGTCATCGGGGATTCATTCCAGTCTTGTCTCTCCCACTTGGAACAGATGCTTAAACGTTGCAAAGAAACGAATTTAAGTCTCAACTGGGAGAAGAGCCATTTTATGGTTAAAAAGGGCATTGTCCTCGGCCATAAAATTTCAAAGAACGGGATTGAGGTTGACAAAGCCAAAATCGATGTCATTGCTAAATTACCTCATCCCACCACCGTTAAAGGTGTTAGGAGCTTTTTGGGTCATGCTGGCTTCTACCGTAGGTTTATCCAAGATTTCTTTAAGATTGCCCGGCCTATGACCCATCTCCTCGAGAAGGATGCTCCTTTCATCTTCTCTCCTGAGTGCATCGAAGCTTTTGAAACATTAAAGAAAAAGCTTACCGAAGCACCGATTCTTGTTGCCCCCAATTGGGACCTACCTTTTGAGCTTATGTGCGATGCTAGTGATTTTGCCATAAGTGCGGTCTTGGGGCAACGGAAAGCAAAATACTTTCAGCCTATACATTATGCAAGCAAAACTATGACCGAGGCTCATGGTCATTACACCACCACTGAAAAAGAACTCCTAGCTGTGGTGTATGCCTTTGAAAAATTCCGGCCATACTTAATCCTGACAAAATGCGTAGTGTATACGGATCACTCGGCTTTGAAGTACCTATTTGCAAAGCAAGATGCAAAGCCGAGGTTACTCCGTTGGGTTCTCCTCCTCCAAGAATTTGATATCATTATCCGTGATAAAAAAGGAGCCGAGAACCTTGTTGCTGATCATCTCTCACGATTAGAAAACCCTCACCAGGATGTGTCCGAGAAAAAGGAAATAAACGAAACATTTCCTCTCGAGACACTCAATGCGGTTGCTTTTCTTGGTGACTCTACTACCCCATGGTTTGCCGACTTTGCAAATTACCATGCGGGTAACTTCATTGTGAACGGGATGACGTCCCAACAGAAGAACAAATTCTTCAAAGACGTTAAACATTACTTCTGGGACGACCCCTATCTCTTCAAAATCTATGCCGATCAAGTCATCAGGCGATGTGTATACGGACAGGAAGCAGCTGATATTCTCAAGGCTTGCCATGCTGGACCCACCGAGGGCCACCATAGTCCTAACTACACCGCCAAAAAGGTGTTTGATTCCGGTTTCTATTGGCCCACGATCTATAAGGATGCCCACGAGTGAGTCAAAGCTTGTGATGCTTGTCAGCGTCACGAGAATATTTCACAAAAGAACGAAATGCCACAAAATGCCATTCAAGTTTGTGAAATCTTTGACGTCTGGGGCATTGATTTTATGGGGCCATTCCCATCTACTCGTGGAAACAAATACATACTCGTGGCTGTTGACTACTTATCAAAATGGGTTGAAGCTAAGGCCTTACCCACTAACGATGCCCGAGTTATTGTGAAATTTTTGAAATCCCTCTTTGCTCGTTTTGGAACTCCCCGTGCCATCATTAGTGATCGCGGTACTCACTTTTGCAATGATCAATTCGCAAAAGTCATGCTTAAGTACAGTGTTACTCATCGTCTTTCTACCGCGTATCACCCACAAACAAGTGGGCAGGTGGAAGTTTCAAACCGTGGTATTAAACGGATTCTTGAAAGGACCGTAGGTGAAAACCGTGCTTCCTGGTCGGATAAACTAGATGATGCACTCTGGGCCTTCCGTACAGCTTACAAAACACCCATCGGGTGTACTCCCAACAAGCTTGTATACGGGAAGGCGTGTCATTTACCGATCGAGCTCGAGCACAAAGCCTACTGGGCCTTGAAACATGCAAACTACGACCTTCATAAAGCGGGTGATCACCGTAAGGTTCAACTCAATGAATTAAACAAACTTCATGATCAAGCCTACGAGAACTCTTTGATCTACAAAGAAAAGACAAAGAAGATTCACGACTCTAAGATTAAGAACCGCGTTTTCAACGTCGGTGACAGAGTCCTTCTTTTCAACTCAAGGTTAAAGATTTTCTCAGGGAAATTAAAAACCCGATGGACTGGACCATTCACTATTGCTAAAGTATATCCATACGGGACTGTTGAGTTATCTCAACCCGAAGGTCCCAACTTCAAAGTGAATGGTCATCGTTTGAAACACTATTTTGGAGAGGACATACCACCCATGGTTGTCCCAGATCTCCAAACTTTCCCCATGGACCAATGAATTCGGGGATCGAGTCAAGCTAGAGACTCGGTGAACAAAAATTAGCAAAATATATGGGTTTTCACCCGTATTTCTGACTTCTTTCTACTTTCTACCACTCTAGTGTGGGGGAGTGGCCGTCCCCTACCTTTTGAAAAGTAAATATGTATATAAGTTTCAGTTAAAAAAAATGAAATGATGAAAATATTTATATGTACAGATAAATAAAGTGAAAAATAAAATTGATATTTCCACAGTTAGTTTCGAATATTAGCTTTTTCCGTTTAGAGATTCGGCATAATAGCCGGGACTTTGAATATTGAGGACAATATTCAATTTTAGTGTTGGGGGGGGGGGGGGGGGGGGGAATTCTTACGAATTTTATCACAAAATACTTTCTAAGTACCCCATTTTGGCCTAAATTTTTCAAAAGTTTTTCACTTTATTTCAAAATTTTTGTGGTAATCAGTCCGCCAAAGTCTAAATGACAAATGGATTGGCTAGTCCAGGAGTAAACGGCTCTTGGTAAAGACATCTCAAACCTGTTGATGGCTTGCAATTTGCCAAAAATTGTATGGTAAATCAACTCGCCATATCCCATAAAGCGAATGAGTTGGCTAGCCCACAAGATTATGGCTTGTGGTAAAGGCCGTGGAAAATCCATAATTGGTAATCAGCTCACCAAGATGTTGACTTAGTCCATCAAGGGGGGGGGGAATTCTTACGAATTTTATCACAAAATACTTTCTAAGTACCCCATTTTGGCCTAAATTTTTCAAAAGTTTTTCACTTTATTTCAAAATTTTTGTGGTAATCAGTCCGCCAAAGTCTAAATGACAAATGGATTGGCTAGTCCAGGAGTAAACGGCTCTTGGTAAAGACATCTCAAACCTGTTGATGGCTTGCAATTTGCCAAAAATTGTATGGTAAATCAACTCGCCATATCCCATAAAGCGAATGAGTTGGCTAGCCCACAAGATTATGGCTTGTGGTAAAGGCCGTGGAAAATCCATAATTGGTAATCAGCTCACCAAGATGTTGACTTAGTCCATCAAGAGTTGGATAGTCCAGAAGCAAACGGCTTTTGGTAAAGACTAATCAAATCCGTTGACAGCTGGTGGTTTGCTCAAAATCACACGGTTATCAGGTGTGCCACAGTTCTTACACCTGGCTACTCCAGAAGTGATGGCTTTTGGTAAAGAGGTTTTCAAATCCAACAAGTTTTTCTCAAAAGATTGCTAGGGACTAGCAATGTTTTAGTGTGGGGGATTGATGAGTGTGTAAATACTCATCATTTTTACCTTTTCTGAGCTGCCAAAATATCTAAAAACACTAAATATTGAATCAAAATAGTGAAATTATCCCAGGAAAGTGTTTTATATGTTTCAAATGCAAAATAATCAAAAACATATGAAAAACGTACAAAGTTTGCATAATTGGCAGTTTCAGTCCCTCATCTTTCAAAAGTTGTCAAATCTAGTCCCTGGTTGTTCTAAAAACTTGAAAAAGTCACCAAAGGTCCTTTAAAATCAAAAAGTTACATAATTAGTCCTTTGGTGCAAAGTTTCACAAAATGTCAAGTTTAGTCCCTAAAGTTTGGAAAATTGTCAAAAATGGTCCCTGGGATATTAAAACTTTGAGAAAAACAAATTTTGTCCTTGTACTTCTCATATATGGCAGGATTGGTCCTTGGTGGAAAAGTTTGGTGAAATTACACAACAGGTCCCTGAAGTTTGAAAGTTTGGCAGAAATAGTCCCTAGTGAAATTAAAATGGAAAAATCAATATTGGACCTCATACTATTCATAACTTGGCATAAAACACCCCTTGAATTACTTTGGAAGAATGCCAAGTTACACCCTTAAACTTTCGGCTTATTACAAATATGGTCCTTGTAAACATTAAACCAAAACCGGACCCTTAAATATTATTACCCAAACCAAAAATAAGTCCAATCCACAAACCCCTAAGCCCAATCCCTTGTTTGGCCCAAAATACAAACAAACCCACCCTTTTTACAAATACCAGGGTCAAACTTTGACCCTGGGTCAAATACCGGTCAAAACCACACCATTTCCCTCTCCCTCACTCACCAACGAAATACCACCACACCACCTAGTTTTGCAGCCCACCACCACCACTTGCCAGTCTCATCATCACCTCCCCACACCCTCTGCACCCCAAATCACCTCACATTAAATGCCACCACGCCCCCCCCCCTTTGCCACAACAGTCCAATTAAACTTATCCATTTTTTGGCGCCAAACCTTTTTAAACGGCCAAGATTGATCACAGGCCATCCAATGGCCCAAATGGAGTTGGGATTTGCTCAGAGGCTCAAAGGGAACCCTAAGCCACAACTATATAATGAAGAGAAGCAAGAAGAAGAAAGATGTACCACTTTTTAGTTTAATTGTAATCGTAGAAGTGTAATAGGGCATCTTAGTTTAATTAAAAGCTTTTAAGCAGTGTTTTAAGTTAATTCAGTGTACTTTTAACCTTTTAAAAGTAATAAAATCAAGTTTCCTTAATCCTTATTGTTTATGCAATTTTCCTTTTTATATCAAAATCCTAAATCCTATTCTGTTATTGTTTATGTTTGTATTATGGACTTTTAAGCTCACTTAGGTTCCCTTAAGCTTATTGAAGCTTGTAGAGACCATAAAACTCAGTACTAGTAGAAAAAAATCAAAAATATAAAACATATAACATAAGTCAACTGTGTATGTTTTGAGTTTGATTTCAGGTATTGTGAAGCATTGAAGGGCAAGCTTGGAAGTGGATAAACCTATTTAAAGATAGGCTTCTGTGGAAAACCTTTTGTTCATGCTAAGGGTAGTTTGTAAGCTTTGCTTATTTTTGATTTTCCTCTAAAAATCTTAGTACCTTATAATTTCTGATTGATTGCTTGTTATTGCTATTCTGTGTCTTTTGTGCTTGTTAAATAAGTTTGTGGTTTAAAGTTAGGTGTTTGTTGCTTAGATTCCTTTGTTACTCAAACTCTTTGTTTTAACTGCCATATTAGCCATAATATTGTCTTCTTGTGTATCAGTGGTTATAATCTGAGTTTCTGGACTTAACTTACCTATTTAGATCATAATAGAACACTTGGAAACAGATTTGTGGAAGAAGTAAGTTAAACTCATTGAAAATCTTTATAACTATCAAGTAAAGGGGTGTTTGGCACTGCATCATTCACTGTGTTCTCTTGGGTTTTGGATATTACAAATAGTTAACTCATGCTACATTAGGTTTATTTAGATCATACAAGTCATAAAATCCAGTGGTTTAGTTCACACAAGTCAAAATCACCAACAATTCCCCATATCAGTTAACTGTTGGGTGTTTTTGACCCACAAGCCCCCATATCAGTGCATAAACTTGAGGTTTAGTCTAATTAATCCTTAATTTAGCTTATCTTAACTTAATCATTCCATTAGAATCATCCAAAGTTCAAAAAAGTCAAAATAGCTAGTTCATAAGAAAAGTCAAATTGCACTTTTGCTGAAAATCTCATTTTTTCAAGGATTTGTTTAGAATTCTCTGTTTAGAATCAACCCTTGTGCTTTTTAGGATTTGAAGTTTACCAGCTCATCTTGGAAGTTCCATTGTTGTTTTATTTTTACCAATTTTGTGTGGACCCCACCACACCTCCAAAGACACTTGCAGGGGGACTGACCTCCCCTGCACCAGCAGACCACCACAACACCACCACCTTTGGTGGCTGTTGTAGGCCACCTCAGTGGGTCCCAGTGATCCACCTTGGGTTTTCCCAACCCCCTCCTACCAGGCTATAAGTCTTGACCTTTAGTTTGACCTAGGAATCAGTGGACCCCACCTGGATTCATTGCTTAAGTTTGTCCCATTTCTGAGTTTAACTCAATTCATCAAGTGCTTATTTTGGTTCCAAACAGCTTATCTATGCTTATAGCTTGTTGTTTCTAGCTTATTTAAGTCCAAGTAACTTATTTGTACCTTAATTGGCATCAGTGGACCCCACATACAGTCATTTGAGCTTAATTTGCTAATTGGTCAAAGAAAGTCAACTGTTTTGCTTAAGGGGGTGCACGCAGCTTATTTTTAAGATTTATAAAAAGTTGTTTCACAAAAGTTTCCTATTTTCATCTTATTATTAGCTTTCAAAAAGAAAAACTCCAAAAAACCAAGCATAAAATTAGTGATAGCTTCTATTTAATAGAATCTATCTTTTTCATTTTTCATTTCAGCTTATTTATAAGCACTTTTCCATTTTTATAATTTTTTTAATTTACTTGTACCTTTAAGTATTTAAAATAATTTTCTTAGATTTTTCCTAATCAGTTTACTATTTATTAGATTTAAAAGTAGTTTAAATAATTAAATAGGCAATATTAGTAATTAATTAGTTTTCTTAAATTTTAATTAACAACAGTAGGTTTTTATATTTTTTTTTAGGTTTTATAAATTAGTTAAGACTTTTAGAAAATATATTTTTAGTTCCTACTATTCATTTTCTGATTTTCTTATTTTAATTATTTAAACTAGATTTAAGTTAATTAAAAGGTAAATAATTAGTGGAATAGCCTAAACATAATTTTTAGAAGTTTTTATAATTTTGTAGGATTCCTGTGATGGTTAAATAGTTTTGTAAATTTTTACATAATTTTCTAAGTTAATTTAGTATTATTAGTAATTTAAAATAGTTTAATTACTTTAATTAATATAAATAGTTTTTAATTGATAAAAAAATTCATAAAAAGACAAGAATATTTATTTTTATTTTTTATACTTTCTTCAAGTTCATTTTTAAGTTTATAAATTAGTTTTGCAAGTTTTTAGTTTAATTTGTAATCTTTATAATTATTAGTTAATTTAAATTATATTTAAATTACATTTTAAATAGTTTTAATTAATTAAATAGTATTTAAATATTAAAATAATCATTTTTATAATTTCATTTTCATTTTAGATTTTCTTTTAAATTTTGAGTTTCAAAAGTTTCACTTGCACCCCCTGTAGTTTGTAATCTGATAAAACCCACTTTTCTGTCTGTTACCTGATTCCTAACTGTGAATTTGTGCATATATCTGTATATCTATTATTTGTGAATATTATATCATTGTGCAAATACCAAAATATCAGTAGCTAAATCAATTCCATATCATCTTGGCTATTGTCCTCAGTGCCACTCATTCCCAAAAACGATTTCCAAAAACATCATTTCAATCTCGCTGGGACTTAACGACCCGGGGACACACTATACTATCACCGGAGAATTGGAACGAGGCTGTCTTTGACTTATTGAACTTGGTCAATAATATCTGACCATTTCGGGACCAATCATCTTGGCTTAGCAATGCCACATTGTACATGTAATTAACCAAGATTGTTAACTCGCCACCAGTAAAGACTGCCTATATCTAACAAAACCGTGTATTTCATATCCCTACACCTAACGTTACAACCCTTTAAAAGACCTCTTTGATAGTTTATCCTAGGTACTTACGCCATGTGGTGGAGGTTTGATCCTTTCCCAAGCCTATGGTAATCTATTTTCCGTGAGGCTTGTGATAATAGCATTGAACCGTGTGTAACCATTGTTAATGGTTTCTTCATCCGAGATCAAAAACTTCTCATATTGTTGAATGAGTAAGTCGATCTTGCTGATGAGGCGAAAAATGAACCACTTTTAGGGGGTCATTTAAGCCCGGAATTGAATTTATTTGATCAAATATTACCCTAAATCGTTCCTTTTGTGATTTTAGGTACTTTGGGAGTGAAATCTGGAAAAGGAAGCAATTCGGACGTTTTTGGAGCATAAAAGTGAAGAAAACGCCAAAGACTTAATTTTCCATGCTGGGAACAGTGTGTGACGGCGTCAAGAGTACTTTCCTGACGGCGTCAAGAGTAAAGACCATGACGACCCAGTACAGAAATGAAGGCGTCACAAGTAGAGCGTCAAGAGTTAAAAGTGTGACGGCCTGCAAAAATGGACTACATTACGGCGTCAGATGTAGATCAAGGCAGTCCGAGGATTATTTTGGCGGCGAGATGACGGCGTCACCCATTTGTTCTTGATGCCGTCAGCCTCTAATATCTATATATAGTTTTCTAATTTTCATTCATTAAGAGAGGAACAAGTTTGGAGAAACCCTAAGGCCGAACCATATATGAATTTTACAGCTTTTCAAGGGTTTTCAACCCTTGAATCCTTACATGTGTTATTGAGATAAGTCTTTTGTTAATTCAATCAATATTTCTATGTGTTGGTTGTCTATATCTTGTGCTTGTCTTGATTCCACCATGCTAGGCTAGATTTATCTTGTGTTTGCTTAGATCTAATGAAACCAAGATGTTGATTATGTGTTGATTACTTGTTTATGGTTTTATTGGATGAATGATTTCAATGTTAGGCTTAAGAAAACTGGCAGATCTCCAAATGGTAACACGCTTGAACGTCTTAGGAAACATGAACCGACGTGTACTAGGTTTTATTGGTTGTATTTAATGCATGAGTAAATTCTAATGATCCCATGTTAGGAGCTTCTTGCAGGCTCGACATAGGAGTGAAGTAGGCACTCATAGGATTGGGGAAGTAAGTACGCCACCCCATGAATGGTATTAAGTAATACAATCCGTCATCCACGCAACTATAACAAGTAATTAACGTGTAAAATATATCTAGGGAGTAGTGAAATCTAAGTAAACACATTTCTCCCACTTATTGCTCACAACCTTAGTTTAATATAGTTTATTTTCATTTTCAGTATTGTATTTTGATTGCATCTTAGTATTGGGTTAGTTGACTAGCAACTAATTCCGCCCAAATCCTTCAAACCCGAGATTTTTACTTGCTTTCCTAAAAATATAAAAATACAAAAAGAATCATCCCTCATCTCTAGAACTAGTATTTAGGTTTTCTAATCCTAGCGACACTATTCCTAGCTGAACGATCAATCCCCCAGTACTTGTCACTATACTATACTACAACGATCAGGTACACTGCCTGGTGGGGGTTGTAAGCTTCTCAAGATCCCTTGAGAGGTAAAGCCTGGTGCGATCCCCACGTATCAAATGCACATCCGCTTTGCACCAACCTGATGGTGTCGGATCGCAAGGGGGTCACATTGGCTCCGGTGACCTCAATGGTGTTTCGATAGCCTTGGTGGCTAGGTCGGGAATACTCTCCTAAGGTTCGGGGCCTAAGAGGTTCTAGTGGTGGGTTTTGTTGTGGTGGGATAACGGGTTCAAAGATGTTCCCATCGTCCATGATGTCGGGTGGTGAAAAGTTACGAACATAAACACAAAGAAATAAGATAGACTAAAGAAGACCTAAAAATAAAAATAAAATCTTACTAGAAAGGAATCTAGCAAGTAGACCTAATAAAAAGAGATTCTAACCTAGACAATAACTATTCCCCGGCAGCGGCGCCAAAAACTTGATGCGTGGGGTTTGCACTAGGCAGTGTACCTGATCGTTGTAGTATAGTATAGTGACAAGTACCGGAGGATTGATCGTTCAGCTAGGAATAGTGTCGCTAGGATTAGAAAACCTAAATACTAGTTCTAGAGTTGAGGGATGATTCTTTTTTGTATTTTTATATTTTTTAGAAAGCAGGTAAAAATCTCGGGTTTGAAGGATTTGGGCGGAATTAGTTGCTAGTCAACTAACCCAATACTAAAGATGCAATCAAAATAAAATACTAAAATGAAAATAAACTATATTAAACTAAGGTTGTGAGCAATAAGTGGGAGAAATGTGTTTACTTAGATTTCACTACTCCATAGATATCTTTTACACGTTAATTACTTGTTATAGTTGCGTGGATGATGGATTGTATTCCTTAATACCATTCATGGGGTGGCATACTTACTTCCCCAATCCTATGAGTGCCTACTTCACTCCTATGTCGAGCCTGCAAGAAGCTCCTAACATGGGATCATTAGAATTTACTCATGCATTAAATACAACCAATAAAACCTAGTACACATCGGTTCATGTTTCCTAAGACGTTCAAGCATGTTACACAATGGAGATCTGCCAGTTTTCTTAAGCCTAACATTGAAATCATTCATCCAATACAACCATAAACAAGTAATCAACACATAATCAACATCTAGGTTTCATTAGATCTAAGCAAACACAAGATAAATCTAGCCTAGCATGGTGGAATCAAGACAAGCACAAGATATAGACAACCAACACATAGACATATTGATTGAATTAAGAAAAGACTTATCTCAATAACACATGTAAGGATTCAAGGGTTGAAAACCCTTGAAATGCTGTAAAATTCGTATATGGTTCGGCCTTAGGGTTTCTCCAAAATTGTTCCTCTCTAATGAATGAAAATTAGAAAACTATATATAGATATTAGAGGCTGACGGCGTCAAGAACAAATGGGTGACGTCGTCATCTCGCCGCCAAAATAATCCTCGGACTGCCTTGATCTACATCTGACGCCGTCATGTTGTCCACTTTTGCAGGTCGTCACACTTTTAACTCTTTTCGCTCTACTTGTGACGCCTTCATGTTTGTACTGTGTCATCATGATATTTACTCGTGACGCCGTCAAACACTGTTCCAGCATGGAAAATTAAGTCTTTGGCGTTTTCTTCACTTTTATGCTCCAAAAACTTCCGAATTGCTTCCTTTTCCAGATTTCACTCCCAAAGTACCTAAAATCACAAAAGGAACGATTTAGGGTAATATTTGATCAAATAAATTCAATTCCGGGCTTAAATGACCCCCTAAAAACGGATCATTTTTCGCCTCATCAGTCAGTCAGTCGCCTTCATCATCAAATCTTCAATCTCCTTCAGTACATCAAGGCGTTGCAGTTGACAATTCTTTAGAAGTGAATCCTTTTGCTTCTCCTAACAATGCTTTGTTTATGAACGTATTCGCTCCTGAATCCCCATTTGAGGCATCTTCTTCAAAGGATACTCACACGGTTGCATCAGTTCCCTACCCTCAACCACATGAACATCTTAGAAAATGGACCAATGATCATCCAATTGACAACATCATCGGGAATCCTTCTCGTCTAGTATCCACTCGTAAACAACTAGCCACTGATGCCTTGTGCTGCTTTTATAACTCAGTACTATCTAAGGTCGAACCCAAATACTTCAAGACTGCTATCACGGAAGATTGTTGGTTTAACGTGATGCAAGAAGAAATTCACGAGTTCGATCGACTTGATGTACGGGAATTGGTACCACCTCCAGACTGTGCAATGATTATCGCTCTTAAGTAGATCTTCAAAGTGAAACTTTATGAGTATGGTGATGTTTTGAAAAACAAGGAACGACTAGTTGCAAAGGGATATCGTCAAGAAGAGGGTATCGACTTTGAGGAATCATTTGCACCGGTTGCTCGAATAGAGGCCATCAGAATCTTCCTCGCTAATCCTGCCAGTCAAAACATGACCGTCTACCAAGTGGATGTGAAGACTGCATTCTTAAATGGCAAGCTGAATGAAGTTGTCTACGGCAGTCAACCAAAAGGATTTATGGACCCTGATCATCCTACCCATGTCTATCGTCTGAAAAAGGCCCTCTATGGCCTAAAGCATGCGCCTAGGGCATGGTTGATACGTGGGAATCGCACCAGGCTTTACCTCTCAAGGGATCTCGAGAAGCTTACAATCCCCACCAGGCAGCGTACCTGATCGTTGTAGTATAGTATAGTGACAAGTACCGGGGGATTGATCGTTCAACTCAGGAATAGTGTCGCTAGGATTAGAAAGTCTCCTAAACTAAGTCTAAAGGTGAGGGATGATTCTTTTTGTGTTTTTATATTTTATTAAAGCAAGTAAAATCTCGGTTTTTGGAAGAGTGGGCGTGATGAGGCGAAAAATGAACCACTTTTAGGGGGTCATTTAAGCCCGGAATTGAATTTATTTGATCAAATATTGCCCTAAATTGTTCCTTTTGTGATTTTAGGTACTTTGGGAGAGAAATCTAGAAAAGGAAGCAATTCGGACGTTTTTGGAGCATAAAAGTGAAGAAAACGCCAAAGTCTTAATTTTCCTTGCTGGGAACAGTAGGTGACGGTGTCAAGAAGGAAATTGTGACGGCATCAAGAGTAATTTCCATGACGACCCAGTACAGAATTGAAGGCGTCACGAGGTAGAGCGTCAAGAGTAAAATACGTGACGGCCTGGAAAATGCAATAACATGACGGCGTCAAAAGTAGATCAAGGCAGTCCGAGAAGTATTTTGGCGGCGAGATGACGGCGTCACCAATTTGGTCTTGACGCCGTCAGCCTCAATTTCCTATATATAGTTTTCTAATTTTCATACATAAAAAGAGAGAAGTTTTGGAGAAACCCTAAGGCCGAACTTAGTACGAATTTTATAGGTTTTTCAAGGGTTCTCAGCCCTTGAACCCTTTCATGTGTAATTGAGATAAGTGTTCTTTTAATTCAATCAATATGTCTATGTGTTGGTTGTCTATATCTTGTTCTTGTCTTAATTCCATCATGCTAGGCTAGATCTATCTTGTATTTGCTTGGATCTAATGAAACCTAGATATTAATTATGTGTTGATTACTTGTTTATGGTTGTATTGGATGAATGATTTCGATGTTAGGCTTAAGAAAACTGGCAGATCTCCAAATGGTAACATGCTTGAACGTCTTAGGAAACATGAATTGATGTGCACTAGGTTTTATTGGTTGTATTTAATGTATGAGTAAATTCTAATGATCCCATGTTAGGAGCTTCTTAGCCGGCTCGACATAGGAGTAAAGTGGGCACTCATAGGATTGGGGAATTAAGTGCGCCACCCCATGAATGGTATTAAGGAATACAATCCGTCATCCACGCAACTATAACAAGTAATTAACGTGTAAAAGCTATCTAAGGAGTAGTGAAATCTAAGTAAACACAATTTCTCCACTTATTGCTCACAACCTTAGTTTAATTTAGTTTATTTTCATTTCTAGTATTTTATTTTGATTGCATCTTTAGTATTGGGTTAGTTGACTAGCAACTAATTCCGCCCAAATCCTTCAAACCCCGAGATATTTACTTGCTTTCTAAAAAATATAAAAATACAAAAATAATCATCCCTCATCTCTAGAACTAGTATTTGGGTTTTCTAATCCTAGCGACACTATTCCTAGCTGAACGATCAATCCCCCGGTACTTGTCACTATACTATACTACAACGATCAGGTACACTGCCTGGTGGGGGTTGTAAGCTTCTCAAGATCCCTTGAGAGGTAAAGCCTGGTGCGATTCCCACGTATCAAGTTTTTGGCGCCGCAGCCCGGGGAATAGTTATTGTCTAGGTTAGAATCTCTTTTTATTAGGTCTACTTGCTAGATTCCTTTCTAGTAAGATTTTATTTTTATTTTTAGGTTTTCTTTAGTCTATCTTATTTCTTTGTGTTTTTGTTCGTAACTCTTCACCACCCGACATCATGGACGATGGGAACATCTTTGAACCCGTCATCCCACCACAACAAAACCCACCACTAGAACCTCTTAGGCCCCGAACCTTAAAAGAATATTCCCGACCAAGCCACCAAGGCTATCGAAACACCATTGAGCTCATCGGAGCCAATGTGACCCCCTTGCGATCCGACACCATCCGGTTGGTGCAAAGCGGATGTGCATTCCATGGACTTCGTTCCGAAGATCCAAACCAACATCTTAAGGACTTCCTTAAAATCGTAGATTCCATAGACTTAGATGTTGAAACTAGAGAGACAACCCGATTACGCCTATTCCAATTCTCTCTACGGGATCAAGCTAGTCAATGGCTTGAGCGTTTACCCGCGGGATCCATCACCACATGCGATAATCTCGCCAATCGCTTCCTTACTCAATTCTTACCACCGGGGAAGACTGCAATGCTTAGAAATGACATTTTGATGTTTGAACAACATCAGGGTGAAACTTTCTATGAAGCATGGGCCCGTTTTAAGGATCTCATCCATAAGGTCCCTCATCATGGTATAAACCTTTGGTTATTAGTCCAGATTTTCTACAACCATGTTGACTATCACACTAAGCGCACAATCGATAGGGCCGCGGGAGGTAAACTGCGTGATAAGAACGCCGAGGAGTCCTGGGCAATTATCGAGGAGCTCGCCGCTGATAATCATGAGATGTGGGAGTTTAATCATACAATAAAAGCGGCCATCAATGCAGTCTCAACATCTGGAGGAACCACCGAAATCACCGATGAACTCCTATTCAAACTCGAGGCAAAAGTTGACTATTTTGAGGAAAGGCAAAGGAGACCTTTAAGTCCTAGACGAGCTACTGTCAATTCTGTCTCGAAACCAACTTCAGCACCATTATCTGAGTCACCCTCTAGAGAAAATGTCGAGACTTTTCAAAACTATGCCCCACCTTGTTCCCCTCCCGAGGAGCTTAGCTCGGAGTTTGAAGCTAGGATGAGAGAATATATGGCAACTCACTCAGATCGGCTTGCTAGATTCGAGGAAGCAGTTTATAAGCAAAAAGAGGAGATGCAGGAGAAAACGAATGAGATGATGAGTCTATTAGAGGAGTATGCCAACCAGAGAACCCCCGAAAGAATGCTACTAAGGAAAGAAAGCGCCACTCCCACTACCCAATTTGTTAATTCCATCACAATTGTCCACAAGGATAAAGAGAAGGTTGAAACCCCTACCAAACAGACCTTAGAGAAACCACCAAAATCCTAACCCTTGAGTCACTACCTGAAACATGATATAAACGAAAACACCATAACAAATTGGATTAAGGGTGACGGGCGTAACCAACCTTCCAAACAGGGTTCTGAGAAAGAGGAAAAGGTAAAAGATGAGTATGATACGTTACCTGGGGGATCAGTATTCGAGAGGCTATTTGTACAAAAAGTGGCTACTAAGCAGATAGCGTATGGGAACTTTGAGATACCAACTAGCATCGGGGATTTGAAATATCTTAGTGCTTTCGCCGACCAAGGATCGGAAGTAAATCTTATTCCCCTAACTATTTACATCCAACTAACGTCAAAAATGCCAGTTCCTACTCGTGTTAGGTTGTCCCTCGCTGGACACTCGTACGTATACCCCCTTGGAATCGCAGAAGATGTATTAGTTAATGTCGCAGGGTTCATGTACCCCGTTGATTTTATGATCATCGATGATAAAGGAGATGGATGCATGCCAATAATCCTTGGGGCACCATTCCTCGCCACCGCTAGGGCTGTCATTAAGTATGAAGGTAGGAAAATTGAGCTTAAGTCTGGAAAAAGAAAGATTAGCTTCCCCATGACTCCGCCAAGTGGGCATGAGAATTTGAGTTGGAGAAAGATCAAAAACAACATTGACATGCCACCCATTTGTGTTCAGAATAAAATTCTTGCATGGGAGGCAAGAATCAAAAGCTATAAGGAGGCTAAATATGAAAGAAGCAAAAGCAATAAGGTTCAGGTCGAATTCGAACATACTCAACCCGCAGAAAATCATGTACCATTTGAGGAAGGGAACTTGGTACTCTTGAGACACTTGGAAACAACAATACCACCCGATAAACCAAGTCCTTGGTGGTATGGGCCTTTCACACTTGAGAGCATGAACCAAGATGGGATGGCTAACCTGAGAAGTGAAGTAGGTGGAATGGTGATTGCAAGTATCGATAGGTTAAGGCACTACCACTATAACAGTAATGATCGCAACTACATGGGGTATATTATTTCAAGGGATGAGGTCACGTAGTAACCCATGACCTTGAGTCTAGCTACAAGACTCGTAAATAAAGAAAAGCGCTTCTTGGGAGGCAACCCATGCTTTGTGTGATTTTATTTTGTTATTTGCTTCCGTATGCATGCTTTATTTTTATTGTTGGTAGATCATGTTTCTCAATTAAATAGTGGAAATACTTTACTTTGTTGTTTTGGCCTAGTCTTAACTCCACCTAAAAGTATTTTTACAAAAGATAAGTGTAAGGGGAAACCCCAAATATGTTTTTAAGAAACAAACCGATCATGATTCTCCACAATATTAAATGAACATGTATATTCGTATTTGTTAGAGTCAAATGCTTGTATCGAGTCATAATGAAGTTTTGCAGGATTTTCCAGGAAGTGAGACCAAGTTTTTCCAGAAATTTTCCGGAAACTTAACATAAGAATTTCTGCAGGTCACTTCTGACGGCGTCACGAGTTAATTCTTGACGGCGTCACGTGTAAAAATCTGGAAATTTTACCGGTTTTGTTTTTCTAACGGAGTCTTATGGTTTTTGTGAATTATTAAGTTTTATAATCTCCAGGAAATCTGCAAACTTCATTCCACAAGCATTATATCTTATTTCGTTTTCTAGGATTTAGTAACTTATATAGGTTGTCTCCGATTTTATGCGAGGTTGTCTTGTCTATTTTCTCAGGTTTTACAGGTTATGTATAACAAAAAGATGATTTATATTCTGGAAGGGAAGCTTTGATTGTTCATTTTCTTGGAGGAAGTTTTAACCTGGCCACCTTATTATCCATACCGAGCGAATCAGGGGAGTATTTGATTTCATTCTTTTTACTTATTTCACTTTTACATTCTTTACTTGAACATTGGGAACAATGTTCATCTTAAGTGTAAGGGGAGGGTAAAATGATGATACCTTACACGTACACTTTCGCTTGAGTTTGTTTTGTTTAATGGTAGATGTGTAATAAAACTATGAGAAAAACTTCTTAGTGCAATTTTTAGCGCCAAATTTAAAATTTTTTACAACATTTAGGAGTGAAACTTTAGCCATAGCAAGCGTCTCATGGATAGGAGATTGTATGACTAGCACATAACCGTATATTTAGAAACATTTTCCACCCAAATATGTGAGGTTCGCCTTTAGATTTGATAGGAAAAGCATTTATTATTAGTGCTTATGAGTGTACCGATAGCATTTAGATTCTACAACTTGCGTTAGTGATGCATCCCGAGACCGCTAGTGAGACTACATTCGTGTGGTAGGATTTACTACATGATAAGAGACATTAGGATCACCCTTGTGTTAAACCCGTATTATAATTACTTGACTATTTAAGTCATATTACTTGGCTAGTTAAGTCAACTAATTTTTCCCACACCCTTAGCGTTGTACTCATTTTTAGTACACGAAACCCCTAGTACACCCCTCCGAGCCTATCTTTTCGTTTCTAACTTTAAGCATCTTACTTAAAGGAAGAATTTGTTACACCCCACTTAAATGTACAACCAAATCGCCTTAGCCTTCCATGTATTCGCTCATCTTTAGTGCATTATTGTTATTTGTTAAACCCTAAGTTAACTATCTAATTGATTACATGGTTGCTAAGTCGAGTCATATCCTTGTACATATTGTTTTGGGATGATTGTGACTCATGGGTAAGTACTTATTTTATGGAGTAATGGGGAAGAACGTCATTTATTACCCCCATATGTACGTTAATCTTAAAAGTACTCCAAGTGTTTTGATTTTCTTAATTCGAGTCATTGGTTTAGTTTATTGTAAAGTATGTAAAAATTCAAGTGTAAAGGAAATGTTCATTCCCTATGATGTATTATTTCGGATGGTAGGGTAAGAGTGTATGCACAAAAAAAAAAAAAAAAAAAAAAAAAAAAAAAAAAAAAAAATCGAAAAATCAAGAAAAAGAAAACAAAAATAGAAAAGAGAGAAAAACATACGGACTACCATCCCTTTTTATTCTATGTTCATTTTATGTTTTTGTTATTTTTCATTTATTAGCTTAAGTCGAGTCTAGTCTTGGCTTAGCAACGCCATATTGTACATGTAATTAACCAAGATTGTTAACTCGCCACCAGTAAAAACTTCTTTTATCCAACAAAACCGTGTATTTCATATCCCTACACCTAACGTTACAACCCTTTAAAAGACCTCTTTTATAGTTTATCCTAGGTGCTTACGCCATGTGGTGGAGGTTTGATCCTTTCCCAAGCCTATGGTAATCTATTTTGCTATGACAGGTAGTGAGAGATATCTTCCGTTTCCATATTGTAATTTATACTTTATTACACCCGAGAGATGTGAGTATCTAAACACTATTTGTGAGGTGCTTGTGTATGACCTCCGTGCTTGTCTATTGGTCTTTAGTGGAATGATTATTTGTTGTAATTACTTTTATATTAGTGTTAAATGACCCCTAACTTGTATTTTGATTAGAATAAAAGCGCATTTGATTAGCAAATCTCAAGCGTAAGGGTATATGATGAGGTGAAAAATGAACCACTTTTAGGGGGTCATTTAAGCCCGGAATTGAATTTATTTGATCAAATATTGCCCTAAATCGTTCCTTTTGTGATTTTAGGTACTTTGGGAGAGAAATCTGGAAAAGGAAGCAATTCGGACGTTTTTGGAGCACAAAAGTGAAGAAAACGCCAAAGTCTTAATTTTCCTTGCTGGGAACAGTAGGTGACGGCGTCAAGAAGGAAATTGTGATGGCGTCAAGAGTAATTTCCATGACGACCCAGTACAGAATTGAAGGCGTCACGTGGTAGAGCGTCAAGAGTAAAATACGTGACGGCCTGGAAAATGCTATAACGTGACGGCATCAAAAGTAGATCAAGGCAGTCCGAGAAGTATTTTGGCGGCGAGATGACGGCGTCACCAATTTGGTCTTGACGCCATCAGCCTCAATTTCCTATATATAGTTTTCTAATTTTCATTCATAAAAAGAGAGAAGTTTTGGAGAAACCCTAAGGCCGAACTTAGTACGAATTTTACAGGTTTTTCAAGGGTTCTCAGCCCTTGAACCCTTTCATGTGTAATTGAGATAAGTGTTCTTTTAATTCAATCAATATGTCTATGTGTTGGTTGTCTATATCTTGTTCTTGTCTCAATTCCATCATGCTAGGCTAGATCTATCTTGTGTTTGCTTGGATCTAATGAAACCTAGATGTTAATTATGTGTTGATTACTTGTTTATAGTTGTATTGGATGAATGATTTCAATGTTAGGCTTAAGAAAACTGGCAGATCTCCAAATGGTAACATACTTGAACGTCTTAGGAAACATGAACTGACGTGCACTAGGTTTTTTTGGTTGTATTTAATGCATGAGTAAATTCTAATGATCCCATGTTAGGAGCTTCTTAGCCGGCTCGACATAGGAGTGAAGTAGGCACTCATAGGATTGGAGAATTAAGTGCGCCACCCCATGAATGGTATTAAGGAATACAATCCGTCATCCACGCAACTATAACAAGTAATTAACGTGTAAAAGATATCTAGGGAGTAGTGAAATCTAAGTAAACACAACTTCTCCACTTATTGCTCACAACCTTAGTTTAATTTAGTTTATTTTCATTTCTAGTATTTTATTTTGATTTCATCTTTAGTATTGGGTTAGTTGACTAGCAACTAATTCCGCCCAAATCCTTCAAACCCCGAGATATTTACTTGCTTTCTAAAAAATATAAAAATACAAAAATAATCATCCCTCATCTCTAGAACTAGTATTTAGATTTTCTAATCCTAGCGACACTATTCCTAGCTGAACGATCAATCCCCCGGTACTTGTCACTATACTATACTACAACGATCAGGTACACTGCCTGGTGGGGGTTGTAAGCTTCTCAAGATCCCTTGAGAGGTAAAGCCTGGTGCGATTCCCATGTATCAGGGCGGAATTAGTTGCTAGCCAACTAACCCAATAACTAAAGATGCAATCAAAATAAAATAACAAAAATGGAATGAGACTAATTAAACTAGTGTGGTGTAACAATAATGGGGAAAGTTGTGTTTACTTAGGTTTCATTACTCCCTATATATCTTTTACAGGTTGATAGTTTGTTACAATTGCAGGGATGATGGGTCATATTCCTTAATACTAGTCGTGGGGCCACGTACAATATTCCCTAACTCTATAGGATCCTACTTCACTCCTATGTCGAGCCGTTAGAAGCTCCTAACATGGGATCATTAGAATTCTCCTACGCATTAAATACAACCAAATATCGTAGTACACCTCCGATCATGTTTCTTAAAACATTCAAGCAAGTTACCAATGGAAGTCTGCCAGTTTTCTTAAGCCTAACATCGAATACAATCATCCGTAACAACTATAAACAAACAATCAACCCATAATTAACATCTAGGTTTCACTACATCTAAGCAAACACAAGAGAAATCTAGCCTAGCATGTTAAATTGAAGACAAGCGTAAGATATATTCAAGCAACACATAGACATATTGATTGAATTGAAAGAGTACTTATCTCTAATAAAACATGGAAGATTCAAAGGGTTGAAACCCTTGAAAAAGCTGTGAAAATCGGCCTAGGGTTTTTCCCTCAAAATTGCACCCTAAAAGTTACACATTAATGAATGAAATTTGGAAAACTATAAATAGATTTTACAGGGTTACAACGTCAAGAAGGAAATTGTGACGCCGTCAACTCACCGCCCATAATGAAATCGGATTGCCTAGATCCACTTTTGACGCCGTCATGTGTAAAATTGTTCTGGGCCGTTACTAATATATGGACCATGACGGCCTTGGGTGACGCCGTCATCTCTAATGCACAAAACTCTCTGGATCATCACGTGTATAGTCCACATCCACCTCTTGTATTACTCTTGACGCCATCATTAAGTAGCAAGTGACGCCGTCAGGTACTGTTCCCAGCAAGAAAAATTAAGACTTTGTCGTTTTCTTCACTTTTATGCTCCAAAAACGTCCAAAATGCTTCCTTTTCCAGATTTCTCTCCAAAAGTACCTAAAATGACAAAAGGAATGATTTAGGGCAATATTTGATCAAATAATCTCGACTTCGGGCTTAAATGACCCCTTAAAAATGGTTCATTTTTCGCCTCATCAAATACCCTTACACTTAAGATTTGCTTGTCCTCAAGCAAATGCGCTTTTATTCTAATCAAAATACAAGTTAGGGGTCATTTAACACTAATATAAAAGTAATTACAACAAATAATCGTTCCACTAAAGACCAAAGACAAGCACGGAGGTCATACACTAGCACCTCACAAATAGTGTTTAGATACTCACATCTCTCGGGTGTAATAAAGTATATATCACAATAAGGAAATGGAAAACATCTCTCACTACCTGTCATAACAAAATAGATTACCATAGGCTTGGGAAAGGATCGAACCTCCACCACTTAGCGTAAGCACCTAGGATAAACTATCAAATAGGTCTTTCAAAGGGTTATAACGTTAGGAGTAGGGATATGGAATACACGGTTTTGTTGGATAAAGGCAATATTTACTGGTGGCGAGTTAATCATCTTGGTTAATTACATGTACAATATGGCGTTGCTAAGCCAAGATTAGACTGGACTTAAGCTAATAAATCAAAAATAACAAAAACTTAAGACAAACATAAAATGGAACGGGATGGTAGTCCGTATGTTTTTTTCTCTTTTCTTTTTCTTAATTTTACGATTTTTTTTTTTTTTTTTGCATACACTCTTACCCTACCATCCAAAATAATACATCTTAGGGAATGTACATTCCCCTTACACTTGAATTTTTACATACTTTACAATAAACTAATCTAATGACTCGAATCAAGATAATCAAAACACTTGGAATACTTTTAAGATTAACGCACATATGGGGGTAATATATGATGTTTTTCCCCATTACTCCATAACACAAGTAATTTACCCATGAGTCCCAATCGTCCCAAAATAATATGTACAAGATATGACTCGACTTAGCAACCATGTAATCAATTAAATAATTAACTAAGGGTTTAAACAAATAACAATAATGCACTAAAGATGAGTGCATACACGGAAAGCTAAGGCGATTTGGTTGCACATTTGTGTGGGTTGTAACAAATTCTTCCTTTAAGTAAGATGCTTAAAGTTAGAAACGAAAAGATAGGCTCGAAGGGGTGTACTAGGGGTTTCGTGTACTAAAAATGAGTACAACGCTAAGGTGTGGGAAAAATTAATTGACTTTACTAGCCAAGTAATATGACTTAAATGGTCAAGTAATTATGATACGGGTTTAACACAAGGGTAATCCTAATGCCTCTTATCATGTAATAAATCCTACTACACGAATGTAGTCTCACTAGCGGTCTCGGGATGCATCACTAACGCAAGTTCTAGAATCTAAATGCTACCGGTACACTCATAAGCACTAATAGTAAATGATTTTCCTATCAAATCTAAAGGCGAACCTCACATATTTGGGTGGAAAATTTTTCTGAATGGTACGGTTTCGTGCTAGTCATACAACTCCTATCCATGAGACGCTTGCTAAAGCTAAAGTTTCACTCCTAAATGTTGTAAAAAAATTTAAATTTGGCGCTAAAATTATACTAACAAGTATTTCTCTTAGTTTTATTGCACACCTACCATCAAACAAATAAACTCAAGTGCAATAGTATCCGATAAGGTATCATCATTTACCCTCCCCTTACACTTAGGATGAACATTGTCCCCAATGTTCAATTAAAGAATGTAAAAGTGAAACAGGTAAAATAATGAAAGCAAATACTCCCCTGATTCATTCGGTGTGGATAGTGTGGTGATCTTCCTCCAAGAAAATGAACATTCAAAGCTTCCCTTCCAGAAAAATAAATCATCTTCTTGTCATACATAACCTGTTAAACCTGAGAAAACAAACAAGGCAACCTCGCATAAAATCGCCGGCAATCTATATATACTAATAAGTCCTACAAAACAAATTAAGATATAATGCTTATGGAATGAATGTTTGCAGATTTCCTAGAGTTTATAAAACTAAAGAATTAACAAAAACTTCAAGACTCCGTTAGAAAAACAAAACTCGCAAAATTTCCAGAATTTTACACATGACGCCGTCAGGTGTTAATTCATGACGCCGTCAGAAGCGACCTGCAGAAATCTTTATGTTAAGTTTCTGGAAAAACTTATGTCCTACTTCCTGGAAAAATCCTGCAAAACATCATTATGACTCGATACAAGCATTTGACTCTAACAAGTACTAATACACATGTCCATTTAATATTGTGGCGAATCAAGATCAATTTCTTTCTTAGAAACAAATTTGGGGTTTCCCCTTACACTTAGCTTTTGCAAAATACCTTTATATGAAGTTAAGACAAAGTTAAACGACAAAATAAAGCATTTTCACAATTTTAGTTTGAAACATGATCTACCAACAATAAAAATAAAGCATGCATACGGAAGCAAATAACAATCAAACAAATAAAAATCACACAAAACATGGGTTGCCTCCCAAGAAGCGCTTTTCTTCATTTTACGAGTCTTGTAGCTAGACTCAAGGTCATGGGCAATTACGTGACCTCATCTCTTGAGATGACGTATCCCATATAGTTATGATCCTCACTATTGTGGTAGTGATGTTTCAATCAATCGACACTCGCAGTCACCTCTCCCCCTCCTTTACTGCTCAAGGTAGCTATCACATCTTGGCTTATGCTTTCAATTGTGAATGGTCCATACTACCAAGGACTTGGCTTATCGGGAGGTACTGCTATCTCTGAGTGTCTTAAGAGTACCAGGTCTCCTTTCGCAAATGGTACATGATTCTCCGTCGGCTGACTACATTCAAACTTGTCATGAACTTTATTGCAGCTTTTGCCTCTCTCAGGCTCAATTTCTTTGTAACTTTTGATCCTTGTTTCCCATGCAAGAATTTTTTCTTGAACATGATTAGGCGATGTGTCAATGTCGTGGGGTCATGGGAAAGCTAATTTTTCTTTTTCCTGACTTAAGCTCAATTTCCCTTTTTTCATACCTAATAACAGCTCTTGCGGTGGTAAGGAATGGTGCCCCAAGGATTATTGGCATGCATCCACCTCCTTTCTCATCGATGATCATGAAATCAACGGAATACATGAATCGTGCAACATTGACCATCACATCCTCTGCAATTCCCAAAGGGTACACATAAGAGTGACCAGGGAAGGATAGCCTAACACGGGTGGTGGCTGGCATTTCTGAGATTAGTTAGGTATAGATAGTTAGGGGCATAAGATTTATTTCCGATCCTTGATCGGCGAAAGCATTCAGATATTGCAAATTCCCAATGCTGGCTGGTATCTCAAAGTTCCCACAAGCCATCTGCTTAGTAGCCACTTTTTGTACAAGTAGTTTCTCGAATACCGGTCCCCCAGGTAATGTATCATACTCATCTTCCCCCTCTTTCTCCTTATTTGAAACCTGTTTGGAGGATTGGTTACGCCCGTCACCTTTTATCCAATTTGTTATCGTATTCTCGTTTATATCATGTTTTAGGTAGTAACCTAATGATTGGGATTTTGGCAGTTCCTCAATGGTTTTTTTACTAGGGGTTTCTTTTTCCTCATTATCCTCGTGGATAACTGTGATAGAATTAACAAATCGGGTAGTGGGGGTAGCGTTTTCTTTCCTTAGTAACATCATTTCTGGGGTTTTTTGGTTTGCGTATTCCTCCACTAGGCTCATCATCTCCTTCATTTTCTCTTGCATCTCCTCCTTTTGTTTATAAATAGCTTATTCGAATTTAGCAAGCCGCTCAGAATGGGTTGCCATGTACTCTCTCATTCGAGCTTCGAATTCCGGGCTAAGGCTTTGACGGGGTGAATAAGGTGGAGTATAATTTTGAAAGGTCTCGACATTCTCTCTAGAGGGTGACTCAGAAAATGGTGTCGGAATCGTATTTGAGACCGAATTGACTGTTACCCGTCTAGGACTCAAAGGCCTCTTTTGTTTTTCCATGAGATAGTCAACCTTTGTCTCAAGTTTGCACAGGAGTTCTTCGGAGATTTGATTGGTTTCTCCAGGTGTCGAGATTGCATTGATAGCTGAGTTTATAACATGAGTAACTTCCCATAACTCTTGATTGTCGAAGGCAAGCTCATCGATAATTTCCCAAGATTCCCCGGCGTCTTTATCACGCAACCTGCCTCCGGTGGCTCGATCAATGGTGCGTTTAGTGTGAAAGTCGACATGGTCATAGAAGATTTGAACTAATAGCCAAAGATTTATACCATGGTGAGGGAATTTTTAGAGCAAGTCCTTGAAAAGAGTCCATGCTTCATAGAAGGTTTCACCTTGACGTTGTTAGAACATCAAGATTTCAATTCTAAGCATCGCAGTTTTCCCCGGTGGGAAAAATTGAGCAAGGAAACGAGTGGTGAGATCATCCCATCAGGTGATGGATCCCGCGGGTAAATGTTCAAGCCATTGACTAGCTTGATCACGTAGAGAGAATTGGAATAGGCGTAATTGGGTCGACTCTCTAGTTGTAACATCAAGGTCTATAGAATCTACGATTTTAAGGAAATCCTTGAGATGTTGATTAGGATCTTCGGAACGAAGTCCATGGAATGCACATACGCTTTGCACCAACCGGATGGTGTCGGATCGCAAGGGGGACACATTGGCTCCTTGAGTGAGCTCAATAGTGTTTCGATAGCCTCGGTGGCTAGGACGGGAATACTCTCCTAAGGTTCGGGGCCTAAGAGGTTGGTTTGCTAGTGGTGGGTTTTGTAGGTAGTTTTGTTGTGGTGGGTTGATGGGTTCAAAGATGTTACCACCTTCCATGATGTCGGATGGTAAAGGTTACGAACAAAGACAAGAAGAAATAAGAAAGACTAAAGCAAACCTAAAAATAAAAATAAAATCTTACTGGAAAGGAATCTAGCAAGTAGACCTAATAAAAAGAAATCCTAACCTAGACAATAACTATTCCCCGGGCTGCGGCGCCAAAAACTTGATACGTGGGAATCGCACCAGGCTTTACCTCTCGAGGGATCTCGAGAAGCTTACAACCCCCACCAGGCAGTGTACCTGATCGTTGTAGTATAGTATAGTGACAAGTACCGGGGGATTGATCGTTCAACTCAGGCATAGTGTCGCTAGGATTAGAAAGTCTCCTAAACTAAGTCTAAAGGTGATGGATGATTCTTTTTGTGTTTTTATATTTTATTAAAGCAAGTAAAATCTCGGTTTTTGGAAGAGCGGGCGGAATTAGTTGCTAGCCAACTAACCCAATAACTAAAGATGCAATCAAAATAAAATAACAAAAATGAAATGAGACTAATTAAACTAGTGTGGTGTAACAATAATGGGGAAAGTTGTGTTTACTTAGGTTTCATTACTCCCTAGATATCTTTTACAGGTTGATAGTTTGTTACAATTGCATGGATGACGGGTGATATTCCTTAATACTAGTCGTAGGGCCGTGTACAATATTCCCTAACTCTATAGGATCCTATTTCACTCCTATGTCGAGCCTTTAGAAGCTCCTAACATGGGATCATTAGAATTCTCCTACGCATTAAATACAACCAAATATCGTAGTATACCTCCGATCATGTTTCTTAAGACGTTCAAGCAAGTTACCAATGGAAGTCTGCCAGTTTTCTTAAGCCTAACATCGAATACAATCATCCGTAACAACTATAAACAAACAATCAACCCATAATTAACATCTAGGTTTCACTACATCTAAGCAAACACAAAAGAAATCTAGCCTAGCATGTTAAATTGAAGACAAGCGTAAGATATATTCAAGCAACACATAGACATATTGATTGAATTGAAAGAGTACTTATCTCTAATAAAACATGGAAGATTCAAAGGGTTGAAACCCTTGAAAAAGCTGTGAAAATCGGCCTAGGGTTTTTCCCTCAAAGTTGCACCCTAAAAGTTACACACTAATGAATGAAATTTGGAAAACTATATATAGATTTTACAGGGTGACGGCGTCAAGAAGGAAATTGTGACGCCGTCAACTCGCCGCCCATAATGAAATCGGATTGCCTAGATCCACTTTTGACGCCGTCATGTGTAAAATTGTTCTGGGCCGTCACTAATATATGGACCATGACGGCCTTGGGTGATGCAGTCATCTCCAATGCACAAAACTCTCTGGATCGTCACGTGTATATTCCACATCCACCTCTTGTGTTACTCTTGACGCCGTCATTAAGGAGCAAGTGACGCCATCAGGTACTGTTCTCAACAAGGAAAATTAAGACTTTGTCGTTTTCTTCACTTTTATGCTCCAAAAACGTCCAAAATGCTTCCTTTTCCAGACTTCTCTCCAAAAGCACCTAAAATGACAAAAGGAACGATTTAGGGCAATATTTGATCAAAGAATCTCGACTTCGGGCTTAAATGACCCCTTAAAAACGGTTCATTTTTCGCCTCATCAATGGTATGATACTCTGTCAAAGTTTCTTCTGGCAAACAAATTCTCCAAAAGTGTTGTTGATCCCATGCTATTCACTCAGAAAACAGACAAACATTTACTTCATGTTCAGATTTATGTTGATGATATTATCTTTGCCTCTTCCGACCTAAAAGATTGTGATCGTTTTTCAAATGAGATGAGTTCCAAATTTCAAATGTCTATGATGGGACAAATGTCTTTATTCTTAGGTTTACAAATTTCCCAAAGTCTTGGAGACATTTTAATAAATTAATCTAAATATGCTAATGAAATATTAAAAAAATTTGGATTTGACCTAAGTGACCCTGTTGACGCTCCCATGGTGGAGAGAACAAAACTGGACGAGGACCTCTCTGGGATCCCGGTTGATCAAATTAAATATCGTATTATGATCGTATCTCTGATGTATCTCACAGCCAGTAGGCCAGACCTTCTATTCGACGTATACATGTGTGCTCGATATCAGACTAAGCCTACCAAAAAGCACTTTGAAACGGTAAAACGGGTCTTTCGGTATCTCCAAGGAACCATTAACATAGGTCTCTGGTATCCAAAGGACACCGCCATGGAACTAACGCCCTATGCAGATGCTGACCATGCAGGGTGTCAAGATACTCGTCGAAGAACGTCGGGAGGTGCACAATTTCTGGGAGAAAAACTTATGAACTGGTCTTCAAAGAAGCAAATGAGTACATCCATATCTTCTACAAAGGCTGAGTACATTGCCATGTCTGCTTGCTGTGCTCAATTCCTATGGATGAGATCCCAACTATCGGACTATGGCTTTGCATACAATAAGATCCCTCTGTACTGTGACAACAAAAGTGCCATTGCTCTTTGCTGCAACAATGTCCAGCACTCTTGATCAAAGCACATCGACATCCGACATCACTTCATCAGGGAACAAGTTGAGAAATGTGTGATTGAACTTTACTTTGTGAGGACTGAGTATCAACTAGCAGATATCTTCACTAAAGCACTTTCGAGAGAACGGTTCTAATTTATTCTCCCTCGGCTTGGTATGAAGAGTCTAAAGCCAGAAACACGCAAAATTCTCCAGGAAGAAAAAGAGGAGTAATTGATTTGCTTCATGTATCCTTGTACATATCTCATTCCAAAAAGAAAAATAGAAAAATATATAATCTCAAAAACCCATAAAAATTGAAAAATACCAAAAAATTGTTTTCATGGCATGTCTTCTGGCATCGATAACATTTACGGTCCTAGAAATGTCATTCAATAATGACACGGGTCTTTAAATGAAGCTCGAACATAAGTTCAAAAAGTTTTTCAAAACAAGTCATTATGGCTTGCTATTATTTCAGATACGCAACCCGTTTTTCAAAAAGAGGAATGCACGTCGCCAAAGAGACGGTTGTTCCTAACAACGGGTGATAAAGTTCTCCCGGGCATGGATTACTTTACATCCGTGCACCCTCGATCTAGTGTACATTTCAGTGCATTATTTCCTGATTAAGAATAGAAGTCTTCTCTTTACCTAAAACAAATATTTTTCCGTCTATGGTTCTTCAGAAAATTATTTGTGTTTAAAATGGTGGTTTAAAACAATATTTGAAACTCAATTAGACTTAGTCTTTTCATAAAATTTGCCACTCAATATACGGGTTTAAATTTTTCATTAAATTTTAAATAGAAAGCGGGTCATAGATTGAGGGGGAGAGTGATGTCAAATTTTATTTTAGATCATCAAATGTTTTTCATTGTTCTGTTCAAGTAATGTATATAAAAAATGTGTTGTTATGTGTCAATATATGATTTTTTCATGAGTCTCTCGTTAAACTCCAAATCATTTATAAACTCATCATATCTGGCACTAACATTCTCCCACATTGATTGAGGGGGAGCATCGAAATGTTCTATTATCAGTATATACATTAAATCAGACCACATTTTCTCCCAAATGTTTCTAACTTATTTAAATCAGTTGGGATCCCAAATCTTAAAAGGTTTGAAATTTATGATCAGAGGAGAGAATGTGATTTAAATATGAAATCTAATAAAATATGATCTTTTGGACTCAAGTGTAAGCTCTCTCATATGTGCCAAACGCTTTCGTATATCGATGCACATATTGAGGGGTAGCATATGGTTTATGATGGCAATTACGGAAGAATACCAAAGACAGACCATTGCATTTAATACGTTGGAGTTATAAGGTTGATAAGGTTAGGTATTAGTTCTCATGATCCAGCCAGAACCGGAGGGATCTTCCCACGGACTATCCTCTAGGTAGAGTAGAAGTCCTTAGGAAAGATTAAAAAAGGAGAAAAGTAAGAATAAGGGAAGAGTGCCAACTGAAATGGAGCTACTAATGGAATATACCCAACAAGGTACTAGGTATGAAGTTTCGGTAAGCGCTGAAGGGGTTGAAGAATGAAAAACAATTGTAAAGATAAAGGGTGAAAAGAAATAGCCCTCCAAATATTCAACCTTAGGGCAGAGACGGGGTTCAATTCATATGCTACTGGTGGTTACTAAGGTAACACCGGTATTGAAGACAAGTCGTCATGGACCCAGTGACGCACTGCACCAAACTTCCTAATCACTCAAGTTCTCTTAAAAGGACTTGTTTCATTCTCAAGGGGAACCCTTCATTATCTATCGAACACTCATACGAGTCATGTTGATATTAAAACAGGAGACACTGCTCCAGCCTTCGATTACTAAATCAAAACGCACTATTGAGACTAGAACCTTGAGATCATCCATAAATCACATTATAACACACTTTCAATATGCTTGTTGTTTCATACACCGTGAAAAGCAACAAATTATATATTAAGAGTCCTACGCATTATCCTCGTGGTATTGCTAGAACATCTGAGTGATACGTAAGTATTCATAATGAAGATGGAAATCCTTCCAGAGCCAACATCAAACAAGCTCTTGGTAGGTGACATGTAAGACCATTAATGGATCAAACTTGTGACAACTGGAATGCAACAATGGGGCGACTCATTGTTAATCCATAGGAAGGGTTGGAACTTCTCACTTTATTCAAGCTAATATACTACTTTCTCTCTCTATAAGAAGTTTCCCATTTTCTCACCTCTTTCTCTCTCTAATTTGATCAAACAACAAAGATCATAGTGTGTTATGAATTGAAATATCCTACATAAGTGATGACAAAGGCTTTAAATACCACTAGGGTTGTAAGCAGCTTAAGATTTCTCACCTCTGCTTTGTAGATGATTTACTAGTCCTTTGTCATGGTGACATCAAGTCTATTAGAGTGGTAAAAGAAGTTTTAGATAAATTCAATGTTGTATAAGGTTTGAAACCTAACTTGGGGAAAAGTACCGTGTTCTTTGGCAATGTGGATGCAGACTAAAAATGAGATTCTGTCATTGTTGCTATTCAAAGTGGGCAATTCCAGTATCCTATTTGGGGGTTCCTCTTATTACAAAGCAGATAGGTGTTAATGAATGTAAATGTTTGATTGACAAAGTCAAAACAAAAGTTAACAATTAGAAGAATATAATATTTTCCTATGCAGCAAGGCTTCAACTTAGATGCCCCTTACTAGTCTTTCACTTAACTTTATCCTTTGTATCATTATTTTGATCAAACACATTAAGACTATTTATATTAGGTACCTACACTTTCCAGTTTGCAAGCCATTGCCAAACACCCTGATAAACCATATCTGCCACTTTTACGCTGGTATTCATATCAGTTTTGGATACCATTTCCATATCAATCCAACTATTAGTAGGCCTTGAATCATTCCATTTATCATGCCAAATGAACGTCCCATCACCAAGCTTACAACCAATATACTGTCTAATCTTCCACCTCAAAGCTAGCATTTATTTTCATCCATAACTTATACATGATCAGAATGACTACTTACACCAGATCTAACCTGCACAAGGATGGCATCACCAATGATTTGAACTCCCATCATTTCAAATATAAAATCTCTATGGATATCTGCAAACCTTGTACTACATTTATAATATTATCTTATAAATTGATGCAGCTAGAACTTCACAACAGTCACATGAACCAAATGACTATCAAAACCCCAATAAAAAGAAAGTAACTGATTGAAAGAAACCAGAAGCATAAAACATAAATAAGCAAAAATAGGTAGAAAATAAGCATTTCATTCATATCATTAGCCACAGCCATGGTTGTTGGAAAACGGTAAAAGTGCCAAGGTTTAGGATTAGATTGGATTTGTTGGGGTTGAAGTGGGGTTATATTCGTTGTTGTCATTTATGTTTTTTTTTTTTTTTTTTTTTTTTTTTTTTTTTTTTTTTTTTTGCTTTTCATCTCCTTTTTCTTTTTCGTTTTAACTGTTTTGGACCAAGGAGGATTGATTAGATCTGAGATCAAACGGGCCAAACCCGGACTGAGTCAACTCAGACTGAGTCAAACCCATAGTCAGAAATGACCCATAGTAGGAAACGACCCATATTGGGAAACGATTTAATTCCAATGTCGGAAACTATTTAATATTTTCCATAGTCAGAAACTATTTAATATTTTCCAAAGTCCAAGAATCCCCAAGTTTCCTTACTTGGAAGTCTATTCAAATGGGAAACTCGGAATGATAGTTTTCAAAATTGGAAAAACACATGTAAACCCAGAAAATCAAATACGCATTTTTTGACTAGCTGTATAAACAGACCACAAAGACCAAAAAATACGCGTTTTTGACCATAAGCACCACCAGATATATTTTTGACCATGCTTGACCACTTAATAAAACTGCTAAAACCAAGCTATATAAAAACAATGAAGACCTGTGGCTAAAACTGACGTTTTTGACAAAATAAACCACAAAATCAATCGATAATAATAACCAAGCTCTGATACCACTTGTTAGGATCGATTATCTAGTTGATATTGTGATTTCGGAAGGTCGGGGAAGCTCAAACCAAGAGTTAGCCATTTGTAGAGAGAGAGAGAGAGTGTGTTTAGAGAGAAAGTAAATATGTGTGTTTTATTGATAAGAGAAAATGATAAGTTTCACACTTGAACTTCACCCCTCCATGGAAGTATGGAGGGGTATATATAGGCTCACATATGCACCACTTTACAATAATGACAGTTCTAGTACCTGCGTATGTGCCTAACAATTGTAACTAATGTAGTCTCGTAATGTCATCACATTTACGTGTTAGAAGTGTTTCTAACAATGGTCCTTACATAAAGCATAACATCAATACCCTAAACTATACATAGAAGTTCCGTAAACCCAAAAGCCCCAAAACCAAAGATCGTCGAAAAAGCAATGGCTAACATAAACGAAGGCATAAATTCATAAACTTCGCCTTTTTAGTAGAAGAACAGTGTGTCTTCTTAATCGTCTTCATCTAGTTGTCGAGCCTCTCCATATCCCCTTCATGCGTTTTTTTTAAAGCTTCAACATTTTTTCCTTTAAGACCGCCACGCCACGTTGGCTCCAACTCTTTAATCGTAAGACCCGAGTGCTTAATCCATTCTTCCACCTCTTCACAAAACTTATTAACCTCCTCCTCATCAGCCAGATCTGCAACACGCTCCTTATCAAAATGAACGAACATCTGATATGCAAAAATATCCGAGTTAGCAGTCTCCGCTAACATCTGGCACATAGTATTTCAAGAAGTCATTAATGTATTGAAAACTTTTTTAGGATTTCTGATTAGAAAAATGAAGAAGTGTGACAAAAATGTGAGGGGTGACTCCTTTAAATACTAAAGGATTGATATGGAAAAACTATGACACACAGTAGCAAGTTTTCATATACACCATCATTAGAAAATGCCCACAAACAGCCCGAGACTTTGTCATGTCTAATCGAGTTAAATGGTGTGTTTTACTTAATTATTAAGTTGGTAAATATTTTTGTCGGGTTTCAAATTAAGTTGGTAAGGTAAATATTGTTAGAAAAGTTTTTTATAAGTTTTGTATTAGAGGTAATTGGTAATAGTAGTGGAAGAGAGATTGAAGAAGAGTGTTTGAATTAGAGGACATGATATTTGCTAACTTCAGGACCAGGACGAAAAGACGAAGTTACCCGTGCAACTAACGACCGTTAGCCAAAAAGGACCCGACGTAGACTTTGGGGACTAAAAGTGCGATTTTTGAGAATTTGAGAACAAATACTTTATAAGTGAAAAACCTTAAATGGGTAATTTTGATATTTCAAGTCACACAACAAAACATCAAAACTTCAAACTTCATTAATTGGGCTAACATAAAGTTATGTGACGACCCGAGTAAGTAAAACAAATAAATATACACTCTCTTAGACTTCTTCATCCATCCTTCCTGTCGATACTCAATAAGAATCTTGCGTTTCTTCATTTTTCTCTTTCTAGATTCCCAAAAAGGACCCGACGCAGACTTTCGGGGACTGAAAGTACGATTTTTGATACCAAATACATTATAAGTGAAACAAAAATGAAAAAGACCAAAAAACCTTAAAGGGGTAATTTTGGTATTTCAAGTCACACAACAAAACATCAAAACTTCATTAATTGGGCTAACATAAAATTATGCAACTACCCGAGTGAGTAAAACAAATAAATATATTCTCTCTCAAACTTCTTCATCCATTCTTCCTGTCGATACTCAATAAGAATATTGCGTTTCTTCATTTTTCTCTTTCTAGATTCCCAAAAAGGACTCGACGCAGATTTTGGGGACTAAAAAGTGCGATTTTTGAGACCACATACTATATAAATGAAAATAAAAAATGAAAAAAAAAAACCAGAAAACCTTAAAGGGGTAATTTTGGTATTTCAAGTCACACAACAAAAAATCGAAACTTCATTAATTAGGCTAACATAAAATTATTTGACTACCCGAGTGAGAAAAACAAATAAATATACATTCTCTCACACTTCTTTATCCATCCTTCCTCTTGATACTCAATAAGAATCCTACGTTTCTTCATTTTTTTTCTTTCTAGATTCCCAAAAAGGACCCAAAGCAGACTTTAAGGACTAAAAGTGCGATTTTCGAGAATTTGTGACCAAATACTTTATAAGTGAATAAAAACATGAAAAAAACCAAAAAAACCTTAAAGGGGTAATTTTGGTATTTCAAGTCACACAACAAAAACATCAAAACTTCATTAATTGGGCTAACATAAAATTATGCGACTACCCGAGTGAGTAAACAAATAAATATACACTCTCTCACACTTCTTCATCCATCCTTCCTAGGGGTGAGAAAAAAAAACTGAAAAAACCGAAAATGAACCAAAAACCAAAAAAATCGAACCGAAATAACCGACCGAAACTAATAACCGATGGTTCCATTTTTACTTTTTCAAAAACCAAATAATGCGATTCGGTCTCGGTTTTCATCCAAAAACAAATTGTAAAAACCGAACCGAACCGGTTTTATTATACAATAATATATAATTAATATAACATAAATAAATAAGTAAATAAATCAAATTTATAAATTCATATTCATTTTATGGGTGAATTTATAATATATTTGTGGACGTATGGTCCGGACTGGGCCAGGAATGGGCCAGGCCCGGCAGACAGCGGCCCACTCTACGCATAAACCCTAATCCATGCCTTATAAATATAGGGCTGGGATTCCATTCACCACATCTCATAACAGGTTATCCTAAACCTAATAGCTATTATATGCTCCGCGCATCACATACTAACTTGACCGTCGGAGGTGGATCCCGGGGCTACGGCCTCGGGTCCACTCCTAACGGGTTCTTTTTGTTGTACAGGTCTACTTAGGGCTTATGAAGACGACTAACGGCCCAAGGAGAGTCGTTGAATAAGTCTGCGCCAGATTATGCATCAACAAGTGGCGCCATCCGTGGGACATGACTACAACAAGTTTCGTGCTCTCACATCGCTAGAAAGCAACCATCGATATACAATTACACGTTGCATCGATATATTACTATACGGTAACTTTAAAATTATTATTTATTACTTGTGTATGTACACGACAGAACAATATCCTAAAAGTAAAATACTTTTTGATACGATGTCCAATCGGACAACAGTAACTTAAAACTATTGTTTTCATCACCGCTTGATCTAATAGAACAACAGTGATTTTGTTACGTATCCTTCTTTTAATATATATGATCGAACATATCTTCTAAATACGTAACAGATATCCAATATTTAAATTGGGAAGATATCTTTTAATTATTAAAAAGATTTTACATAAATCTTTTTACCTTGATAAACACGATTTTATCTATCGCTACAAGCGCATTAAATCCGCACGATCGGACTTATTTTATCTTTTAGCCGCGAAACAGCGCAGTCGCGATAAATCTACCCGCGTTAGGACATGCGTTCGGAAATCTTCGCAGATTGGCGCCATGAGCGCACTGTCATGTACAGGCACCACGATGCTAGTCAATCGCCATGAGCGCACTGTCACTGTCACGTACAGGCACTGAACGAAAGCCGTGGTCAACTGCGATCATCCAAAAACGTTAGAGTCTATGCAGTCACGATAAATCTATCTGCGTCTGTGCGTGCAACAGAAATTATTAGTCGCGGTCATGGTACATCCATCCGCGCCATTCTTTAAAAAATAAATAAAAAATAAAAAGATCAATTAATCGCCATGTGCGCACTGTTTTTATTTATTAGCTACGTGCTACTTCTTTTATGTAGTTTGTAAAACCTCACGATAGGTGTAATTCATACTACTACTTCTTTTATATATTAATTATATATGCTATGTGCTATACTTTTGCTACGCGCTAATCTTTTACTTTATTAAGTTTTATATGTTGCGATTCGCGACATATACTTCTAATATTTGCATTAAGTGTTTTTCAGGATTTGAATAACTAAGTTTAATGCTCCTACACGAGTAGCACCATCAAACTTGGGGGGCTACGATGGTATATAGTACCACTGTTTCCGTACAAGTCACGCAGGCATATTTGGAAGCAGATCGTACGTAAGAGGTATTGCAAGCCCGGTAAAAAGACGGATTTAAATATTCGCACCATCTTGCCGCAGGGGAGACGTTCTCTGTCGGTTGTAAAGACGAATGTAATGTTCGCACACAGCGCGCACAGCACGCACCTCTGTCGCGCACAACGCGCACCTTTGTCGCGAACAATGTGCATACTTGTCGCGCACAACGCGCACACCTCTGCCACATGAGCACGTCTTCTGTCGCACTATGTTGCATCGCTACTGGTACAAAAGGTACGCCCTTATCTAGGATGCAGCATAGGGATCCATCTATCCACCTTCACCATTGTGAGACAATCACAATCGCAATCCCAGTGCGCACTGTCGCATCTGGGCTGCGCGGTATGATCCAACCCATGCGCGCGCATGGGCCATGCCATCTTGGTTAATTGGGCCTACGCGACCATGAACAGAACTTAAGTCTAGCATAACATAGCCACGCACTATGTCATACTAAACTTGGGGGGCTTGTGGACGTATGGTCCGGACTGGGCCAGGAATGGGCCAGGCCCGGCAGACAGCGGCCCACTCTACGCATAAACCCTAATCCATGCCTTATAAATATAGGGCTGGGATTCCATTCACCACATCTCATAACAGGTTATCCAAAACCTAATAGCTATTATATGCTCCGCGCATCACATACTAACTTGACCGTCGGAGGTGGATCCCGGGGCTACGGCCTCGGGTCCACTCCTAACGGGTTCTCTTTGTTGTACAGGTCTACTTAGGGCTTATGAAGACGACTAACGGCCCAAGGAGAGTCGTTGAATAAGTCCGCGCCAGATTATGCATCAACAATATTTATCTTAAAGTTTATATGTGTATTTATCGTGTCGTGTGTTTACTTGACAACATATCAATAAATATGTGACAATGATCATACTGTGTGTATGTTCACTTGCATGTGTATGTGTCTCATCTACATGTGTATAATTGTAAAAATATGATATAAATATTATTAGGCTTAGATTGATGAAAGTAAAGAAGAATAACCAATTTTCTACGTAAAACAAGTTTGTTGTTATAAATTGGCCATGCCCAAATTTAAACGGTCAACCAAAAAACCGAACCGAAACCGATAATAAACCGAAAAACCGAATCGCCAAAAACCAAACGGTTTTGGTTTTGGGTTCTATAAAAACTGCACATTTCGGTTCGGTTTCGGTTTTAGCCAAAAACTGACCCAAACCGAATTGTACACACCCCTAATCTTTCCTGTCGATACTCAATAAGAATCTTGTGTTTCTTTATTTTTCTCTTTCTAGATTCCCAAATTCTTTTTTGTCATTCACAAAATTTTCATTTATAACATCCTCATTTCATATTCATTTTCCTAACACTATAATTTGTAACTCATTCATTGATCCCTAATCTCTCTTATGCTCTCTTTGGCCGATCCTAGAACCCATTTGTAAGGGTTTTCATTTGGTTTGAAGAGCAAAGCAAGAACTCATTTGGTTTGTGTATTGTTTATGTACTAGCATTCGGGTAGTATTGGGTAATGTGTAGTGTGGATACACGTAGAGGTAATCTACTTTGATTGCTTGATTGGGTTTCATGCGCCTCAAAGAACACACATACGTGTTCACTAGCCTTCGTTGCTTGTTTGTTTATTTGCTAAAAGTACGCGTTTCTCATTTATTATTTATGTTAATTATGGTCATCATATGTGTTCTATTTTCTGTTGCGTACTCATGTATAGTATATGTTTATAATAGGTTATTAGACAACAAATCCCAACATTCAATCATGTTAATATCTGCATATCCTTGGTGGTATGCTTTTCTTAATTGATTTTTAGGATTCCAGCACTTTTAGGGTTTCATTTTCTTCGTGAGTTTTATGATTATTAGTTCTGTGTTAGCTGTTGTTCGGATTTCTGGAAGTCTACTGTTTGTGTGTTGATTGTAAGGGCGGGGTATGAAATGGGGAAAGGGAAAATGTAATAAGATATGACCGAATGATGTTACGGTTAATTTAAAGTCAAGCCTACTTTGTGATGCTCCGATATTGAAATTGATCATGAGAAAGACCAATTCTTCAAGTGCACCATACAGTGTGAATGAAGAAAAGGTTGTTGAGAATGGTACAGGTGATATGAACGTATTACATTCTACTTGGTGGTGCTCTGATATTGAAATTGATAATGAGACAGACTAATTCTTCGAGTGCATCATCTAGTGTGAATGGAAAAAAGGTTGTTGAGCATGGTACAGGTAACGTGAATGTGTAGCATTCTACGGCTGAATCAAAACAACCCACTTCAAATCATCTGTTCTCGTATGAAAATGTGGTTAATTCATATCGTGTGACGAATACGGTAAAATTTCGATCACTCGAATCTGATGTGGGTAATGTATAAGTTGACTTGATCATTCCAATGGCTTCGGTACAAGAAGTTAATGCTAGATTTGCAAATTCTTTGTATGGATACTTTATTATCAAGTGCATTACATATCCTCTTGTTGAACAATATGCTTAGAATAAATGGTCTAAACATGGTCTACAAAAGTTATGATGAATCATGGGTTATTCTTCTTTAAGTTCGAGTCTAAACAGGGATTGGAAGATTTGTTGAAGAATGGGTCATATATTATTCGGAATGTTCCTATTATTTTGTAGAAATGGTCTCCTAATGCGAATCTAACTAAAGAAGATTTGACGAAGGTGTCGTGTAGATGACTTGGTTAAGGATACAAGGAAGAAGGAGGAGGCTCCTCTCAGGAAAACTACTGGTATTTGGTCGGGTAGGAAAGCGGAGAGAAACATAGATCTCTCTCCTGAAACAGAGCTTCATTACTATGATAGGGATGTTTTGGAATTTGCAAACATGGATTAGGTGGTGGGGGAAGAGGGGCATGGGAATTTTCCTAGCGAACATGGTTGATGGTATCTATGGTTTATCTGGCATTTCTTTTGAGTCAATGTAATTCCTTTATTTTGGTTCTTAAGTTATGTCGCGTTTCCTTAGAGGTAGTTGTTTCATGAGATTGGCAAGTCAATCTAATGTTATTTTTTGGTTTCAAGCACAAATGGTGCGTTCTTATTTGCCCATGTAATGGGTTGTGATGTCGGACTTCACCTACATCCTTTGTACTTAAACATTTTTTGGTGTAATATATTTACTAGGAAAACCCTTTACCAAAAAAAATATGCATGTATATGCTACGTTAAGTTTTGTTGTGTACAATAACATGGTTGCCATGTCATCATCTTCTTAAACACACCTTTTCCACCGAATACCTCATTCATCTCGAGTCATCTTTTTCCAATTCTAAAACCACATTTTATTAAATGTCATACTAATGAATGTCATAGCATTGCAATCCTTCCATATGATACATAATTTCGATTTAATGGAAACACCTAAACACTTCAATTTAACACCATTCAGTGTTTCAGATAAGGGCAAGTCGAGAAAGACCTCAGATCTCGATAAACAGTTAAACCAAGAGACCACTATGTTCAAGAATCATGTCACACATTAGTTGTAACCAGGCAAAAAGCCTACAAATGATACTTATGTATCGATTGCACTATCACCAACTACATAAAACACATAATCAATTGTGATTCTACCAATTCTCTTTGCCATTTAAGGTTTCACGCTTTTTTGTAACATACAATTGTAGCTTGTAGGCTTGTTCGAACCACTAACAATACATCATCCTCGCCACCTAATACAACATATTTTAGTATTGTTATAGAACACTCAGCTTCCTCTTTATCTATATATACCAATTTGAAAGAGGATGACATGACAACCATGTCATTGTACACACTAGAAAATAATTGACGTGACATGTACATGTGGATTTTTTATAAATGTTTAGACTAAAAAGTATTGTGTGTGCAAATATGATCAAAGTACAAAAATCCATAACAAAATACTTTTAGTTCATGTAATAAGACGGGACATCAGAAAAAGTACATGTATGTTTTTTACATAAAGTCTTTATAACACCATAAAGATTATTATTTCCTTAGAGTAAGAAGTACATTGCAGGCGAAAACACAATTCTTACAAGACATTCTGATGTGCAAGTGCGTTCATATTTCAAAGTTTCATATGTTCTCAGTCGAGAGGCGATACTTTCAAATTTTAGGAAATGCACATGCAAAATTGACCAATCTATTTTTGTATTTTAGTTATGAACTAGGTGCTCATAACATTAATTGGATGATATGTTTCGATAAGATGAACTATCACACAATATAATTGTATTTTAAATGTAAATTAGAATTTTCAATTCAAAATAACTTTATATGGTTTTAATATGCAGTAGTTAAACTTTGTACATAAAGATGACTCATGTCTATATAAGTACTATATATGAACTTTTACCACGTACATCAAATATACCTATAAATCAACTAACAATTGTAATTAAAAAATAATAATAGTAAGTTATTTGTTTTTTAATAAATAAAAATACATTATTGAAAATTTTAGAAAAAACCCCGCGCGTACGCAGGCATTAATTCAACAAAGATTAAAGTGAAAATAACCTTAGGTGTTGTTTAGTTGGGAGAAATTGGAGAGATTTTGAGGTATTTGAAATTATATATTCTAAAGATGAAAAATGAACAGACCGTTATTTAGAATCTTACGTGCCCCGTTATTTACTAATTTTGCTATTCATTAGTGGAAAGTTGGTCATTAACAGAAGGAATAAGGCCAAACAGTAGTTAGTGGACTCCTTGGCATAAGCCTATTGGCTTAGAAAGTTTGGCTCAGTAACTGTTCACGTACTTTTTCCCTTTATGAATCTCCTAATATGGTTAGTATCGTGATTATCTACCTAGAGCAAACAACCACACAAGTTCTTTACTTACCACATAAAACCCAGAAACTTCCATTCCAAACTTTATCTTCTTTCATATAACATGCACCTCCTAGAAATATCTAGACCATCTGATTCCTCTCCTGCATCTCATCAAAGGCCTAATTCATCACCAAAAAACAAAGACGATAACACAAATCCAAAACACCCATCAACCAATTAAAATTTTTAATGGCAGAGCATTTATAAAGCTTCATAAAATGAAATAATTTATTAACAGCAACCACAACAAATCAACAAGTATTTTCATTAGTGGTTATGTTTTATTTTATGTTAAAGATGGTTGCTTTAGGTGCTTCTAATGAAGATATTTAAAATTAACTGACAACCAATGTCGATAGAAGTAGTGGAAGAGAAGGAGATCGAAAGTCAACGTTTAAAAAAGAATTCTTTGAAAGAAGGTGATGCCTGAGATAAACTTGATTCTGATGATGAACTTGAAGGATAATAAATTGTTACAATTAGGAATAAATAAATTTTGCTAATAAAGTTTTGCTACATTTTTTTTGGCTGAAAAGTGATGTTGGAATATTGGTTTTGGATATTTGGATTTGGGTATCTTTGGAATTGGGGATTAATCATCAAGATTGTATTTTGTTGCAGCAACATGGGTTTCAACTAAGATGGATCGAGGGAGCAGTACATATCAATGTAAATGGAATAAAGTATCAGCTAAATCAGATTCATTGGCACACGGCTACTGAACACACCATCAAAGGACAAAGGTACATTTGCGAAGAGAAGAAGAATAGTTAACAACAGATGCAATGACCCATTAAGTTTGTAACTAATAGCTGTAAAAAACATGTAACATGAGTTTCTTTTCTCATAGAGAATAGTAGTTTTACAAATAGTATCGGGTGTGATGATTGTTGGTGATGATTTAGTTTTATATTGATGTCTGTTAAAAATTAACCAATCCTGAGCACCCTCATCGAAGTTGATTGTTTATAAATCATTGGGTTCATGCGCTGCAACATGACTACAACTAAGTACTCACAACAAGTTTTAAAGCCAATACATTGTTTTTAGTATGTTTATTAAGATAGTAGAGAAAGTATGCTAAAACGTTTTATTTTATATTTTATATTTTTTTTGTGCGACTTGCAGATAGTGTCTGAACAAGCAAGAACACCTTCTAAAAGTGATGCAGGTTTTATGATGGTATGACTATTGACGGTGTCAAGCAAAGGCTTTCAGAGGTAAAGCTCATATATTTATTATTACACTTGCAAATTTTTAAGTATCACGTTTTCCCCGTTTGAATTTAGACATAACAGGTTAATATTTTGGATGGTAGATTTTGTTATAGTTTATCTTAAACTTCCGCAATCTACAATCGCGTACTAAAAATAATTTTGAACCTTCACTCATGTAGCTTTTAGTGTATAGTATGTTTATTTACATTATTTCATAGAGAACCTTTTCTACTGTTACATTGCAGCATGTTAGATAATTTAGTCAATGATGTTCAGCTTTCTTTTGCACATCTGATAATGCCCTCCGGAACACTTTTGGTTCAGCCGTCATTTAGCCAAAACATTTTTTTCCCAATTTCAAAGAAACAATATTAAGTGTTAGATTTGATGATGGCAGTTATCTTATTTCTTATGCAGGCGTCACGAAATTTTGCTTCGACCATCCATTACACCGAAGTAGCATATCAATGGCCGAGGTAATTTCATGCTCATTTGTTTCGCTTGCATTTATAAATGGTTCACACCGTTAGGAATGAAAAAGGGGTGTTTAGGACTGCTTATTAAAAGTAGTCATTGTTTTTAAAGTTACCTGCTTAGAGTTGCGGATTAGATGCCAATCCTAAACGCCCTCAAAATAACATATCTTTTATAATTGGGTGATGTTTTCTGATGTATAAGGGATGTTTAGTAGCTTATTCAAAAGATTATACACAGTTGGTACATTACCAACGCAATAAAAATGGTGGGTCAAATGTAGAAAAACTGTTAAAAGTTTGTTTCAACCCAACACCTTTCATGTTTCCCAGCTTACCCGACCCACACTTTTTTTGACCCCGTTGCTCATAAATGTATAGGTGACAACGTTTAACATGACTTCAGTTGATTTGTTGCAGCCGGAAACAATTGTTGAGAAGCCAACAAAACAGTCCTGGGCAGAGAAACGACTTAAGTATATTGCCAACTTTTGGTGACCAACAAATAAGAAGGGATCATTGAAGCAAAAATAAATAAATAATAATGATTGTGCAGCAGCGAAGGACATGTGAAACTTATGAGATCAGGTACTTAAGGATATTAGCAACTTTATTAATTAAAAAGCATTTACGTAGATACTTGCACCCAAATTTTCCTGCCCAATTTTATTTACTACTTTGTGATATTTTTGGCAGCTATGAAGGTACATAGTGATCTCTATCTTTGAAGCTTCTTACGCAATAAGATAAGGAAAGTCGAAAAAAAATATTGTTACTGCAGGTATGTTACTGTCACGATTCACAAATTTCAGTATTCATTATTTATTAATGAACATACACATAGCTAACAAGACCTGACTTCAGAAAAAGAAATTACAACCTGAATTCTTAGCTATACGCTTTCCTGCTAATTTTTATACCAGATACCCATTATAGAGTAAAAGCTGAAACTTCAAAATTTTTTTTGTTAACGTAAAAGCATCCCAAACAGACGAGGTTTAGTTTTAATAAACGGTTGCACACAACCAACTTTATTTTTGAGAAACTAGATTATTATTGATATGGGATGATAAACAATGCCCTTAAATTTGGTTTGGCATATAATTAATAAGGTAAATATTTGTGCAAGGTGCTTGGTGAAGTTGTGATTGTTGCTGGGCTAGGTGATATAAGGAAAGAGCAAGGATGTAATGAGCAAGAATGATCTTTCTTTTTCTTTTTTGCATTTTTTCAGCTGGTGTTTTATTTTGTGGATAACTGTTTACAAATCTATATACCCTCATGACTTTCCACATATTAAGATCATGGTGATTTGTAAGCAGAAAGGGTACAGTAACTTTATATATGTGATTGGTGGTGGTTTCTGTTAGTTGCTTCTAAAAAAAATGTATAAAAGTATACACATACATATAAAAGAAAAAATAATCCACAAAAGTATACCTTAAAACATAATACATCTCATAAATGAACAAATTTAACATTTGTACAAAACAAGCCAAAAAAATAACAACAAAATGCATCTGCCCCACAGCATCGTGCGGGTGAACCCCCTGGTTAAAATCTCTTGGTAAGTGTGTTTGGTAGACCCACATGAAGATTTTAAACTACTCCAACTAGCTTTATTTTGAGGTTATTTAAATGACCTACTTGAGATATGTAATTATAATGTCTAAGATTTCCATAGAAATTATAATTCTAGAATTTAAAAATTTTGAACCAAAGAGCACCTTAGGATTAAGGATTTAAGGGAACAATTTCTAACTGGTCTGATAAGACTAACCACAAAAAGGTGTAGATTGGCGGGAACACCCTGACTCCATATGCCTTTTGGCACCAGCCATTGTCCACCCCACAAGGATTAGCTCTGGGCAACTCTCCTGGTCTAGTGGGGCACCAACTGGAGTGAGCCGAGACTCTCGGACTCTTGAGCTCTTATCCACAAAGTCTCTCCAGTGAGCCCATAGGTTTTGCGGAGGTGGGTACATATCTGAGAGTAAAGTGCCAGGGATGAGATTCGAACCCGAGTCTATTGACTCAAGAATGAAAGCTCCACCCACTAGACCAATGCCCCAATGGTCTAATAAGACTAACCTAATATGCGTACCCTATTGGTCTTGAGAATTTAATAGCTTTCAGTAGATAAATGTTACATATTTTTCATATGCAATCCTTAAATCTGTAAATTATTAAGACAAAGAAACAAATTAGGTCTATGAAGTCTAACAGTTCTTTCATGAACAAAAGATATGTGTAACCTGAAATCACAATAACAACGACCACCATCGATTTTTTCCTTCTTTTTCACAAAAGTCTAACAACAATACTTGCTAGAATACTAAACAGACTAAATCAAGAAAAAAATGTTAATCTAATAAAATCCGAAATGGTAAATCAAGAATACTTCATAAAAATGAAACCCAAATTGGATATTGAACAAACTAAATCCGAATCCTTAGAAAAATTGCTAGAACGTTTGTTTCATCTTATCGAGAGTAGGTCGAATCATGTGTGAGATCAGGGTTTTTTTAATAATAAAGGAATAAGTTATTTTGGGGTTTTGGAAAGAAGGGTAAAAAAATACCTTCACTAAAATCAAAATCGAGATTGAAAATATCTTCTTCATCTATATTTTCTTTTTTATATTTTTAATTTGATTAGAAACAAAGTACTTGTATACTTTTTGCTTTCCTGTACATGTGATTTAGAAAACAAATCTATAATTTTCTTTGGCTAAATTAGGTAATATTTATACTTTTTTTTTTATAAACTTCAAAAACGAATTTAAGAATAAATCAAATACTACTTAATAAAGAAACATTTTTTTCCCCGAAATACAAAAGTCTCCGCTTGCGGTTTTTCTTTATTACATAAAAGATTAATATCAAATGAGAAAAATAATTAAAATGAGAAGAATGAGAAGCCATAATAACCACACATTTCAAATGCAAATACAAAAATGAATGTATTTTCTTTATTTTTAAAAAAAAATTAAAATGTGTGACTAAAATTATTTGTATTCTTATTTTAATTATTAAGTTTGGTTCACAAAAATAAAAACATATTTACCAAACTACCCTCCAATTAATATTGGGGCGAAACCGAAATTAACAAAATCAGCCCTAGCTAGAAGCTTCTAAACCTTTTCACTACCATTTCAAATCCTGCAATTAGGGTTTATAAACTTCCCCAAATTACAATAATTCCAAAATTAAATTTACAACAAATGGTTCGCTCAAACGGAATTAAACTCATCTCATTAATTGCTCGTCGCTCAATCTTCAACAATCCTGTAAAGACTCTTTTTTTTAATCAATTTGACTTATATTTTTATAAAGTTTTGGTTTTTAATGATGTGATTGTTGTTTTGCAGTTATATGGAGGTGGTTATAGGAGATTTGGATCATCAGTTCATGGAATTTATAAGATTAATGAGTGTCTTAATTATAAAAATGGTGAATTTTTGTTGTTGTGAATCATAAAGTTTGTGTTTTTATTTTTTAATGTTTTGGAGATTGTTGATGGTGTTTTGTGGTTTGTAGGGGTGGTTAATTCGAGATATCGGTCGTGTTTTGGGATGGTTAATGCTGCAAGATCGATTCACGGCACTTGTATGTTGTGCTTTCTCTGCTAAAGCTTACGACTTTTTATTCATTTATATTGAATTTGAATATTTGTTTTTCGAGAGTGTAAGGGATAAAGCTGTCATCTTTTTATGTTGTTGACATTTTTATTTGTTGGTAGAACTAGAATTAGTTGTGATTAGCATATATAGGATATGATAGTACTAAGAAGAGAAATGAGATAGAATGCGTGAAGATAAGAGCATGAGATAGCTGAGAGTGAAATTGTATATTCATGCCAAAAAGAAAAGTTACAACAGCTTAATAGAAGAGTGCAAATGTTTTTTCTTTTTATCACGCGTCGAAATAAACTTTCTAATGCAGTCAGTTCAGGCATAGTGTGACATCTGGGTAAAACTTTTTATGGACCATGGATACATGGATTACTAGATGCAGTACAAACACGTCGTAACCAAGTTGGCCCAAAAAAAAAACCATATAATGTTCATACTTAATTACTTATCATACTATTAAATCCAATTATACTTACAACCGCCTGTAACAAGTAACAATAGAAGGTATCCACAGGGTTCCCCCCCCCCCCCCCCCCCCCCCCCCCTCTAAATACATAACCTTCGAGCAGCCTCAGTTTTGCACACTACTAAAACCTCAAAAGGTATTGTGAGCGTTTTGACCAAACAAAATAAGTAACTTAAACTGTTTCTTAGTTTTTCCATGTCAGTGTTCTTCTCAGTAGTCCGAGCTTCTGTTTCATTGGGAAACATTATAACAAATAATGCTCATCACACAAGAAAGATATATTGATATCATATATTTTTAATTCATTTGATCCTAAGTCAGATTCCTCATGAAAACTTGTTATCCCTCCTCTTTTAATGGGTGACACTAATATCGGGATGGCATTTGTCTCACGAGTAAATCTTCTTCCCCTCTTTCTTAATATACTAAATCATTATTTTATTGATGGCTATAGTTAGGCCCTTAGCTTCTACCATCTTTTTTTTTTTTTTTGAACAGTAGCTTCTACCATCTTAGTGAACCACATTGACTTCTTGAGAGTTCGGGCTTTAAGCTGTGGCTGTCCATCAGGTTTCCTCCTCCAGTCCTCTTATGAAAGCTGTTAATAAAGGAATCCCGTGAGCGACAAGTTCCTCAGTTTGCGCACTCTCTCACTTAGTTTGAAAGCTGTGAGGAACAATCAAGTTCTGAAGTACAACAACACTATAGAAAAGTGAAACATGCTTCCTTCTATCCCTGGTTATGTTAGCATACTTCCTTGATAAACCCGAACTATCTGTACATGATGTACTTAATTTCTATCGAACAATGCACTGTTGCAATTTTCTTCAACATTAGATATATTTTTAATGAGCTGAACGTTAGTCGAGGAAACATCAGAATATAATCCGCAGGGTTGGCGTTGTTGTTGAACTGTTTGTTTATTCACTGATAGATTTATGAGATTTTGCAAATTCTCTGGTTTGCTTGACCTTTGTATCTTCATATGTTCACCAGCATACATGGCTGCAAAAGATTATTACGATACACTTGGAGTCAGTAGGAATGCAACTGCATCAGAAATCAAGAAGGCATATTATGGGGTTTGTATCATTCTCATAACTTTTCTTCTGTCTTTTTGCAAATTTTAATATGAGTGGATTAATTTTACATCCAACGTTCTTACAAATTTTTTCTGTTTAGCTTTTGCAATGTGCTCTATTAATATACTGTGCTATTTGGATATTTTAGCTAGCCAAGAAGTGGCATCCAGATGCAAATAAAGATGATCCAGAAGCAGAACAAAGGTTTCAGGAAGTTTCAAAGGCATATGAGGTACTGAGGTGTTATGTAACTCTCTATACGTCTTTTTGATTTCTTTCTGAAGTTGAATTCTTTTATTGTCTGTAAAAGTCTGTCTACTCTTGTGTTCCATTATAAAGTAAATTAATAAATAAATAATCATCACTGTTTAGAAGTGTGAGAAATATGATTTATTCTATAAAGAACTTAAATCTTTTCTATTATTATGACAACGGTAAAAACAAATATGTGTATGACGTGTAACTTACCTATGAAACCTACAAGAACAATAAGAATATAAAGTGAACAAATCTCATAATTTGCCTGTATTACTGCAGGTTCTGAAAGATGAGGAGAAACGCTCACAATATGATCAGGTTCAAATACTTGCTTTCTTTTGGATCATGCTAGTGCTACTTCTATGATAGTTTCTGCAGAAATGATAATGTCTGTCTCATGCATTATATTAATAGTCGTAGTTTATCAAATTTGTTAGTATATCATGTAATTTTGTAATATATAACGTGTTCATGGACTTTCAAATAGAGCTGCAAAGATACCAAAAGATGATCTTGGTAGGTCATAAATACAAATGAAACAATTTTATGACACTGGGTTTGTGTCTGACTTCATACTCCCTATAGTCTTGTTATATCCATTCATGATTGCTTTTACATTATTCATTTGATCATGTATGTCCTACTTAATGGCTTTCTTGTTGGATTCACGATCGTATAGCTTGGCCATGAAACTTTTGAAGCAAGTGCTAATGGTGGAGGTGGTCCAGATGCTGGTCATTGGCGCAATCCCTTTCAGGACATGAGTGATGTGAGTTCTTGATGCTTTATGTGAATGAGTTAGTATGTTCTATTAGTTTTTTCCTCGATGCCTGATAGAAATTTAAGTTTTCTTTGGTCTCTGTGATTCAAGTTGTTTATTAGAACTTAATACTAGTTACCTGTATAGTGTATCTTGGTTATTTATAGAATAGTGTCAAAATTTTAGCTGCTGGTCTAGATGTGTGGACACTTCTTCTTCTTTTATTCATCATGGTTGGTTGTCTTTGTTATTATGATTACATATCTCTATGATTCATACTGAGCTTATTTTATGTGAGGCAAATAATCTCTAAAGGGGTATCTCGTGCAGTGTATTTCAGTTTTTGCACAATTTGTAAAATTTAAAATAGTTAATTTTTGTCTCGCGTATTTATTACGGGAATATGGTCGGTCAAATTGTCTGAAGGTGTCCTAGAAAAAACTTAATATATCCGCACGCTATTAAAGTAGGCCATCAGCCATTCTTTATTAAACACAGTTTATCTATCAATAAATATAGAATTCAAGAAAATCAACAAACTTTATCATTTTTTTTTACATCTTTTGATTTCTGCATTTGATACCATTTGTCTGTTCAATTTAGTTAGATGATATTTTAGTGATGAAAATGCTGTTTAAGCAATAAATGTACACATCTTTATTATCATCTGCTTGTCTAGGCCTCTAGGGATGACTTGATTTGCATCCTCTTTTTTGGTATGCCTATACCCTAGTTTATTTATGGTTTCCTGTGGTCAGTGGGAGATGCTCTGCAGTAGCCTGATACACAACTCTGTAATCGTTATAATACATACTGATAAATGTGATGGATGCATATAAATACTTGTAGCATTTCTCTGACTTTCTGTCTTGTAAATAAGCTCTTTTTAGATATGAAATTTGATGTGTAATTTTCATGAAAAATATATGGTGTTCAGCATTGTAGAACTCCAACTACGTACGCTGTATAGCACATGATAATTCGATGTTGATGTGTGGATGCTTTCTTCTTGAGTTTATGCATCTTTGTCTTTAACTATATACCCTTGTTCTTGGTGGATCAGATCTTTGGCTTCAGTCCTTTTGGTCGGAACTTCGGCGGCAAGGACGTTAAGGTGTTGATTTTTGATTTTTTTTTTTTTCATGCTTCTGTATTTAAGCATTTTATTTGTCATCTGATGTCTTAATTTTTTCTTTTATTATGCACAGGTAGCCCTTGAACTTTCATTTATGGAGGCTGTTCAGGGGTGCACCAAAAATGTAGTATTTAAGACAGAGTTGCCTTGTGAAACTTGTGGTATGATACACCCTCTAAGCTATTAAATTGCCTCTACCTCTTTGCTATTTACTGTTTTATTTCTGAATTATGCTCTTATAATCTTATATGTGGCCATTGGCAGGTGGTACTGGCGTTCCCCCTGGAACAAAGCCAGAGACCTGTAGGCGCTGTAAAGGAGCAGGCATGGTTGGTATCATGACATTTCATTTGTATGTTTTGTAATGTTAAAAAATTACCTGACTAACATGTCTTGCTGCACCATCCGCAGACGATCAGTCAAACCGGTCCATTTAGAATCCAGGTCACTTGCCCTCAGTGTGGTGGAAGTGGCAAATTTGTCAAGGTATGTGGCAACTAATTCTTTTAGAAATTGAATTAATCGTATTGTTTTGAACGCATACACGTTGGTTAAATATACTGTCATACAAATATATGATTCGGGGTAGATAGTGATTTGAGCTTGTTGGAAGTGTATTTTGGCATTAAGTTGGTTAAGTCAGAAGATCACAAGATGTGACATTTGAGTCTGTGATCTGTTTTATTTTCTTGCATTACTAGAACATGCATTTGTTAGGGGATTCCCCCCCCCCCCCCCCCCCCCCCCCCCCCCCCTCTCTTAGTATGAAGCATGTTACAGTAGATGTATGTATGCATTACATAGTTAATATTTTTCTTATGTTGGTCTTCATAATTTCTAATACAGTTGAACACTGACTTATAAAGTTATAATGTTGGTTGACTATTTGACTTGCAGAACGTATGCAATTCATGCAATGGCCAGAGGGTGGTGAGAGGACCAAAGTCCGTCAAAGTAGATATAATGCCAGGTATTTGTGGTTACGATTTTTCTTGTCCTTGTTTTGGTGTATTTTGAACTGTATATTGGATGAAGATTTGGGCCGACAGTAGTTATTTTTTCTTATGAAATATTTATCTAGTTCCATACCAGCATGCCTACATAATATAAGTAATCAGACACTTGAAGGGAATTTGAACACTTAACTTTTTTACTATTGGCAGCTACTCATTTTTCACTTCGTTCTTGCATATAGGAAATACTACTAATAAAACTCTGAGTTTGAATTTTTGTTCTGGTTATGGAATGACACTTCAATTCCCTTTTAACAGTCTGTAGCTCTAACCTAAGTTGTAGCATGTTTAATACAAACTTTCCTAGGAGCATCTGTTATCTTAACATTTCCTTTTCTCCCTCATTTAAGATTTTCTGATAATTTATTGTACATTCATATTTAGAATTCTGAAACACCTAAACATAGATCATTTGTAAAAAGCAATAGTGATCGGAAACTTATTTACATGTAAAAATTTGCAGGAGTGGATACAAATGAAGAATTAAGAATGTCAAGACATGGGGGAGCAGATCCAGATGGCAATCAACCTGGTGATCTTTATGTCGTTATCAAGGTAAAAATAAAGTTACAACTTACATGGCGATTGGTACATGTTATGTACACACATGTGTATATTACATAGATTATTATCTGCAAGTATGCATACACAAAATATATTTGGAGATAGAGTATCTTATACTTGTGTATATGTATGTATGTATATAAAATTGTGTCATATACACGTATCACACGTATAGTATTATAAATTGGAATTACCTCTGTTGTGAATTTAATTATACTACGATAACCTTTTAGGTGAGAGAAGATCCCACTTTTCGGCGAGAAGGGCCAAACATTCATGTGGATGCAGCTCTGAATATCACTCAGGTAATTGTACAGGAAACCTTGCTGTACTATTTATTTCCAATGTTAAACATTATATTAACTGTTTCTAGAACAATAGGACAGAAGCGACCTTCTTAAGCATGTTTTGTAGAAAAGCCTTTAACATTGTGTCAAATAGAATTCATAACAATCATGAACAACATTGTCTTTCTATTAAATTTCACTTCACCACTAACAGCCCCTTTTATTGGCATTAGTTTCTAATTCCACTTACTACACTTCCACCATCCAACTGCCATCAAAATTACAAGTAAAGAAGAATGCTTGTGCCTGGTGAAGTCTTTAAATATAATGTTATGATTGTGTTTTCCTATTAGCAGCTTTTTTTTTCGTTGATTTATCTCAATCCAGGTACTATTTGTGAAAAAATGTGATATATATACAAACACTTTTAAACATGTATAAATATATATTAAGGGACATAACAGAAGTACAGAACCATATTTATCACTCCATAATACTTGTATGCTATTTGAAACTTATGATGGAGATAGCAGCAGACTGTATTGGTAGTGGTGAGAAAAAACAACATTAACTAAGTGGAATTAGAGAAACGCCCCTTGTATATATTTATCTGTATGTTAATATCTTCATCTGGATTATAACTAAATTGAGGTTAAGATATCAGTTTGAAAATTTTCATGATGTTCATATTTTTGCCATTAATAGTCTGTCGTATACCAAGTTATGTATATAACCCTTTTATTATTTCATGAATCTTGGTATGTACATGATTGCCTTTTCTTCTATCCATCTGCAGGCAATTCTGGGTGGGACTATTCAGGTTCCAACATTAACAGGAGATGTTGTTCTTAAGGTATTGTTTTCACTATTTTCACGAGAAAATAATGATGATGACTTGATTTATTTTGTTATAGGTTCTTAAAATATATTTTTTTATATGCAGGTTCGTCCAGGAACTCAACCTGGTCAAAAAGTAGTTTTAAAGGGGAAAGGTAGGCTGTAATGATGGTATTAGGTTGCTAGCTTTTTATATGGGCCTATATGTAACCTTTTGATTTGTTCTGTATCAGGAATTAAAACGAGAAATTCATACTCATATGGAGATCAATATGTGCACTTCAACGTCAGCATGCCAACGTATGTTTTCTTGCTCTCTCCTTGTGTTAGTTTAGTTTTTGGTTAAATTTAGCTGAAATAGACCACCTTGCTGTGTCCATTTGGTCATTTAGTGTTATTAATGAGTCTCGTTATGGATCTATTCAAAATCAGCAGACCAAAGAAATATTATTAGGACTGCTTAAGTCTGGCACTCAAGATACGCATAGGCATTTCCTTGTAGGGGTACACAAGTATTTTAATTCAGTCATCTGCTAATCTGTTTGTTGATTACAATCTAGAAATTAGACTATGATGAATATAAATGTTTATCCCAACAAGCAAGTTATTTCTCATTTCAAAGAAGATATGAGTAATTGATATTTGATAGAGGTAAATATGAAGACTTGTCCTAATATTTATTTAGACATAACCCTTTAAGTCGTTCGAACAGTAATTATCTTAACAGTAATCAGAATGCACTTAAGATAATTTACATGCTTTAAATAAAGCTAAATATCCATGATCTTCTACCAAGCCAAGAAGACAACTACTTTGTGTCTGAAAAGATACAAGAAAAATATGTCCAATATCCATATCTTATTTGATGTGGTTGATTGTTTTTCTATTTATTACTCAGGAACTTAACTGAAAGGCAGCGTGAACTAATTGAGGAGTTTGCAAAAGAAGAACAAGTTGAAGACGTGAAAGGCGCCGCTGCTGGAGCATCTAGGTAATAATGGAGGACATGTGATTACCTAGTAAAAGCAGTTATAAAAGAAAAAAAGGAGCTTTTTAAGTTATGTTCCTCTTGGCTTTAATCGGTCAAGCCTCCAAATTTTGATGGGAAATTGTCATTTGAGCGTTTTGGCTTACAGATGTAAGGTATGTAGTGATGCTACAAGGACATACATTAGTGAATCATTATCAATTACGATCAAGACCATGTAACCTAGCATTCTTTGTCATAAACATTGATGTATATGTTAATAAGTGACTTGAATTCAAGTTGGCTAAAAGAGTAGTTTTCTCTATAATATTGTTTTTAGTTTGTAGTTACAAGGGCTACTCCCTGCTTTGTATAAACAAGACCTTGAACTTTGGTTAACTGCTAACTGATCACACTCGCAAAGTATGTAACAGATCTATTCATGTTGTTTATAAGCTAATCTATAGGATTTACGTCACAAATTGACGACTGACCATGAAATCGTTACAATTTTGAGTCGATCTATAATTTGATGTTTTTATTAACAGTCCAGGTTTGTGATTCATTAGTTTTAGTCTTGTCTGCTAAATTGCAGTTGCTAGATGGCTTGTTTGTCAGTTTTTTTCACTCCAAACCAGTTCTTTTTAAATATCTACGCAAGGTTCATTAGATAATGACTGATTTTGATGGTGTGACATGACAACGAGAAATGACCCAGGCCAAATCTAGCCTGACAGTGGTTTCTTTTTTGGTATTAAATAGTTCTAATGTCGAAACAAACTGTATCAAATTAATGTGAACATGATTTCTAGCTTAGAAGATCGAAAAAACAATCTCTGTGCATGACTGCTTAACTGTTTATAAGACCTACTGTTGACCATGGAAGGCAAAATAATTAAAGAATTAATAGTTTGGCCATTTGAGATTGTGAGTTAAACATTTGGTAAATCATACATAGTCTCTAACCAGACTGTGATCTTTCCAGTTGAACTCTCGATCTACTTATTTTTCCAACTGAATATGATGTATTCGTAAAAGAAGCGTACAATCAAATATGATTACAACAACTGAACTCAACAAGTTTTACAACTCTGTAAAGATGGTCTACATTTCCATCAACGTCAACCTTATGCACTTTCGATGACCAACAGAAGATCATAGAGGATATGGAACATCAGTTAAGATTATTCTCAAACACAAACTAGCTATCAAGAATAAACTTGGAACAATTCAAAGTTTCGTCTACAAAGATGCAACTCATCTAATGTACAACTACAGTTAGGAAACTTGAGTTGACCCTATTTGAGCTAACACACAAGCGACTATCCATGACACTCTATGACAGAAATGCACTCGTTAACTAGCTACTTGGGTCTTTTTCATTATAATAGGACATGGCCTGTAAAGCTTGAGACCCACAAGAGACGGGTAGTTACTAGTCTGGGTTCTGCTCTATTACCATTTTGTTGTCAAAATGTATAACGGGAAATGACTTACGCCAATTGTATAACGAGAATTGACCTAAGCAGATGGGTAAGTAAGTACTTGGTCATGACATATGAATTTAATAACTGTTTCCTAAAGCATGCCTATGGTGCAGAGTCACTTGAGAATTGCATGAACCAACTGTGTTTCACCAAGACAATGGTTTGCATCACTTCCTACGCAAATCTATACCTATATATACACATCAATATTCCATCAGCTAGTTACTTCAAGTTTTAACACACATATATCATAAGTTTTACAAGTGTTAAAACAATCTCATATCTCATTATAACTATGGAAAATAAAGCAAAGACAATGGTGGCACTTGTCGTGGTTATGGGACTATTGGTTCAAGGAACCATGGCACACCCATGTGGGAGTACTTTTTTCTCAGCATTGGTGCAACTGATACCTTGTCGTTCATCAGTTGCACCCTTTAGCCCCATTCCACCAAATGAGGCTTGTTGTAATGCGATCAAAGTTCTTGGTCAACCTTGTTTGTGCGTTCTGGTCAATGGACCTCCTATATCCGGTGTTGACCGTAGCATGGCCATGCAACTTCCCGAGAAATGCAGTGTCAACTTTGAACCATGTACCCATTCTACACGTATAAATGCATACATAAATACACATTTACATACATATATGAATATTTTTATTGTGAAAATTGTTGGTTTGATGTTTTTTGTTGGTGCAGGTGAGCTCGTTAAGAAGAACGGGTGAGCATAGGGTAGCATCTGATCCTTCGATTGATGAAAATCCAAGAGAATAAACGAGTGTCGCGTGTGTGTCTAGCCAGCGACGATAATAATTCGAAGTAATGGAATTTTATATTGTTAGTCTTGCATTGATTCTAGGTTTTATATGTTTTGTCATTCGATCGTAGTTTTTTAATGTTCCTGAAATTGTACTTTTCGCTGGTTAATGTTATCTTATAGAATTTGATGAAGTTTTCAAGTGTCATATGTTAACAATATATAACAGATGACTTGTCTCTTTGGGGTCATCCATAAAAAGATAAGAACATACTCTTTTTCTCAGACAAAATAGCTACCTGCAAAAGGCTCACATGGCACCATATGATGTTTTTCTTTTTTTTTTTTCTTTTTTTTTTTTTTAATTTTATTTTATTTTTTTTAACAGCAAAAGTATCTTGTTATCTCTTGCGATTTTGCTTAGTACAAACACGCATGAATTAGCATAAATGGACATGGGATTTATAGAAAATGAGGGGAGAAAAAGAAAAACAATATTAAGACCAGAATTCAGATCACATCAACTTCTTCACAAAGTTCTTGATCCATTTTGGATCAACAAAACATTGGATCTAGTCCTCAAATTCAAAGCAGAATGTCTCGTCTAATTAACAAAAACTAAATCATTTACATTTTAGATGACAACTAGCATTCGACCTTAAGTATATGATGATTTGCGGCAGATACCTGTAGATTTGTCTGCTTTTGTAATGTTCACTTGTGATTTGAACACAAAAAGCAAGTTACATGGTCGAACCGGACTGTAATTGCTCTTTTGAGCACTTGCACCTTGCTCGAGCATCGTTCAAAGTCTATGAACCAGAACATGACAATTCATGAGAACAAGGAAAAAGTTGAAACCATACATGTTGCATTTGGGGGTGTTGTGTAAAAAGGTAACTAATTTTAATTTAATTTCTGTTTTGAGTAAACAATAAACCTTGGCTTAACCAATAATCACTCAAACTTCATAAAACTTTCAATTTAAGGTACTAATTTTCAGCTTTGACTGCTAGTAACAGGCTTCTCAGCGCTAACAATAAAAGTCAACTCTATAACTCAACCAGCCATTTTCCATGTCAGCATTTTACAGATGTTGCACTGATTACTTTAAATCAATTTTATTTTTTTATTTATTTTTTTTTTATTTATTTTTTTTTTTTTACGAATATTTGATGGTTTGTGGTGAAAAGAAGGTTTGTTAACTGAATTAGAAACTGTAACACAGTCGGTTACACTTTTATGTCGTTAACATTGTGTGAATTCATGCCATACTTTGCATGTAAATAGGCGATTTTTGTGGTATACCTGAAGTTCATTTTGAAGGTCTTTGATGTATTCAACAGCCATATCTAACATATCTGCTGTATTAGTTTGCTGCACAACAGTAATAAGAAAATGTCAGTTTCAAGTCTCATCTTCTATAAAGCTACCACTTTATCTACCTTTGAAGTTAAGTTTGTCTATCTGTCAGTTGTAATGATGACAAATTATAGATACCGTCATTTTGGATGGAGATGTTAAAGTAGGCCAAATGTATTACGTTTGCTAATAAATGGTTATCAGTAAACAACACACTACTAAATATGGATCGAAGGAACTTATTTTATACCAGTGTGTCATCAGCAATCAGTGTGTCAACTTATTTTATACCACCGATATCTTCTCCCAAAATAAGTTTCATTAAAATGAATGTGCACTATATTGATCCTATGGAGAATATAACCATTCAATTTTCATTGAAGAGATAAACAATTATAATATTATTATACCGTTATTCTAGTTTTGATGAGTACAATCAAGATAAAGGGTGAACTTTTTGTCACGATTTATTTGAAATCCATCTTTAATAAGTATTTACAATCTTATGAGCATAGATAAAAGAAATGAAAAATCTGATTTCTTGTTATTAGTAATTCAATACAAGATAAACGTTAAGCATGAAAATTTTACCTTGTCCATATCAGGGAAAAGCTCTTGCAACCTTTTGATTCTTTCACTGATTCTGGTTCTTCTGACCTGAAATCGATGTCCAAATGAAAGACTAGTTAATACATCAACGTTAGATGACAGTCTGACACTGATCATATTGAATCAAGAGCAAAATGATGCTTGTACGTACCCTCTCTGCAATACTTCGTGGATGAGTAGCAAATCCTCTTTTTGCACGTGTTTTCCAAGGCACCGATGAATCTTGTTGGAAATGCAAGAAATTATCAACAGCAGCCATTTCAGAAGACGTTTTTGGCAAGCTCATATGGTGGACCAAATTAGGAGTGTGGTTTACAGTCTCTCCATTCTACAAACAAGTTCACGTAAACGAGAAAGCGTAATGAGATGATTAGAAAGGTAGTGCGTATCAATAGGCTTTTGGTCTAGCGGTACCAATGGTGCCCCACCAACCATAGGTTGTGGGTTCAAGTCCTTGTTAACAAATAAATCAAGCAGATTCTTAAATTGAGATATACCTGTGACATCTTTAAGCTACCATCTCTGCTCCTTTTCAAGCTATTGAATGTAGAATCATTCAACTCATTCTCGTTTTCAGCTATTTGGGGCAAAAATCTCGACGAAGAAGAAGATGACCCTAACGAGAAACTGATATTGCTATTAAATGTACTCGATGAACTTCCGTTTCTCAGATCTTTAGCAAAAGCTGAGTTTCAATATTCAAAACAACAGTCTTAATCATTTAGAAAAAAAAAAAAAAAAAAAAAAAAAAAAAAAAAAAAAAAATCATTAGAACATGATCACTCATTCACTCGTAACATTTTTGGTCTACAAAATTGTTAGAACTTTCTCAACAAACTTAATGTTAATCTTTTGGCCAACATGAGTGATACCACTATCATTGTGAATGGAAGAAAACGAAACAAACAACACAGAGGAATTTCGATAACACTTTTGAGTGTGCCCAAACAGAACTTCTTGTCACTCTTGTCAATAACTACTGACTACTGAGAACATAACAAAAACTGAAAGATAATACACGTATTTATAAAAAAAAATTAGGAAGTAACCGTAGACAAGGATTAATCTGAACCATCACTCTCATAGATAATAAACACTAGCAAGGAATCTCAAACTACAACTCCTAAATCAAAATAAATCTTAAACTAAAACAAAATAAAACTAGGCGTAGTAAACTATAAAAAGATGGAACACAACGTCAATGGAATGTCGTTTTTCACCCTTGAATCTTCTCGAATAGCTGACAACACACTACTTCACATGGTGACAGAAGAAAATGGCGGTTAAACCAGGCAGAGGAGCTAGAGGCCAAAGGCATGGCCAACATCAATACTCACACAATCAAAGAAGGTGATGGCTTGATGCCCAAGCTTGAACCCAAGACCTCCCTTGCGGATTACCTTATGCCACTAGATCAAACATGTAGGAATCTATACACCAAACTTTGCTTAGGCTAGCGGTGGCACCTACTCGTTGCCGGTAAACATGACTTTTACACCCTAAACACATTTGTATAGATGTAGCCTACAAGTTTTTACAAAGTGAGTAACTATCCAATACATATATGATGTAACAAATCCTTTACTAACATAACTTAAGATCTACTAGTATGAAACTATATCTAATATCCAAAAACCATAAGCAAAAAAGTCAACCATGAATAAATATCAATTACTGAAACCAATATGAACTACAAACATAACAAATCAAACAACGAGTTGAAGTAAATAATGAACAAAAAACAAATGAAGAAACAAGTTGATAGTATATATTATTTACCATTTTCGCCAGTCAACGGGGACAAAAATCCAGCAGGAGAGCTACTTTGCCTAACCAAATTCGAGCTAGTCGAATCCATCCCTCTAAAAGACGATCCACAATCCAAATCACTTTGTTTCGAATAACCATAACCCAAAACTTCAATATTCTTACTACCCATTTCTTGCTTTTCACGTTTCATGCTATATGATTCAGATTCAGACTTCTTCTTATGTTGCTGGTCCATAAAATATATTTCCTCAGGTTCATGATCTTGGAAGGCATCATTTTCGTTCTCGTTTAATAGATTCGAGAAAAATGAACTAGGAGTAGACCGATAACTTACTAACGGTGGATTTTCGCTATTATTTTCTTGGTGTTGTGGATGAGTACTAGGGTTTTCATAGGAGTTATTATTGTTGTCTAAAGATATCAACTGTTTAATCTTAGCAAACTCAGTGTCTGCTGGATGCTTGAAAGTTGATGAGTACAAGATATTATTCATGTCTCTAGATATTGCATCTGAGGAATTGTTAACACCATACATAGCTAGAAAACTATATGTATAGAAATATGGTTTTTGATAAATATAAAAGAAGCTGCTGCTAGCTAGCTTTTGTTGGTTTATGAAGATGAGTTGAAATGTTGAATGGATTTGAGTTGCATTTTTAGCCAATCAAATGAGAGGAATCAATATGATAAAATAAAGGGACAGATGAATGAATCTCAACGGTGGAAATGGAGCTGACCAAAGCAAATATATAGAAAGATGCGACTTTTTCTTTTTTTAGGTAAGATGTATTTTTGTGTAAATTACTGCTGCTACTTTTGGCAATCTTCATTTATTGTATTTTTTGGTTTGGATAAAAGTAGAAACCCTGGTATTGTACTTATTTTGTTACTACGTACTATTTTTGTGTGGCCTGTAAAGATATTTTTTTGATTTCATCTTCATGTTATTTGAAACATCATGGACTATATGTTTAATGTTTTCATAAAAATTTTCATCTTCATGTTATTTGAAAGACGAGTCTTCGACTTAGATCGTGCTCCAATATATTTTTGTAACTACTAGTTATAATGCTCGTGCACGCGCGATTTTTTTTTTTAAATTTTTTGAAATAATTATTTAAAAATTTTAATCCTATTGTTAATTGCATATTATCTATATTTTTTATATTTATCTTTTACTTGTGTTGTGAATAAATATAAAATAAATAATCTTTTTTTTTAATATCTTATATCTATATTTTTTGTATTTATCTTCTACTTGTGTTATAGATAAATATAAAATATTAACTAATAAGAAAATAATTTTTTTTTAAATAAAATTATTACTAATCAGGTATGAATTGATTTTTTTAAAATGCAAAATTCCCAATAAAGGTTTTGTTTTATTATATAAAAGATTTCGACCTGAAAATACTAGCCCTTAATTCAAATCGCACTCCAAACGAGATATTTGAGTGATTATTTTCAGTCTCTTCTGTGACTACTTACAAAATGTATAATTTTTTTTTTTGGGAAAAGAACTTACAAAATGTATAACTAGCGATATTTGAGATGGGTGATCTCATTGTCCAACAAAATTAGGATTAAATATTTTGAAGGTAGTGCTAGACTTAAATATAAAAAGATTCGAGAATCTTCTCACTAAATTACATTTAGAGTGTGTTTGGTTTGAAAGTGAATTTGGTTATGATTTGGTTAGATTTAAATTTGAAATTGTATTTGGGTTTGTAGAGAGAAAATATAAGTAATATTTTGTTTGATAAATTAATATTGAATTTTGTTATGCGTTATTTAAGAATATAAATGAATTTGAAGTGATGAGAGGGTTAAAAAAAATCATGTGATTAGGAATTAAAGATAAAGAAAGTCATCCACATAATTCATAAAACCCGCCTTACTCGCCGCAAAATGAATTATGTGAGACCATGTGTTGTACTATTTGCTCTTCAGATTTCTACCAAACAATAAGTTATGGATAACACTCTATGGGTAGAGATCCAGTGATAGAATACTATACTGGCTCAAGTGTAAGAAATCTCATGTATTTGTCAAAACTAGTGTAATTTGTATTCTACACATGAGATTTACAAATTACACTAGTTTTGACAAATCTCATGTGATTTTTAAATAACAAGTTACATTTGATTCACAAACCACGCATGATTTCACAAATCGCACTTGATTTCAAAAATCATACTTTTTTTCACATATCACACGTGATTTCGCAAATCATATGTGATTATGTGGGCGAAAATTTCAACACAAAAAAATTATCAAGAAAAAAGTTCGTCAAAATTATATAAAATTGACACTCTAATAAAAGATTTTATACTCGACATGATTATATAATTAGTAACAACTAACAAGCAACGGTTTATAAAATCTTTAACTTTTATAAAAGTGAATATAAACAGAGTTTTCAATTTTTATAAAAACAAAACAAGTGATTATGATTGTTTCATTTTGTCTTTTGAATTTTTTTTACCTTTGTTCGACCAAACTCTATTACGAGTACTTATCTAATTTATAATGTTATTTGTGTTTTCAAGAAGTGAATATAGCTATGGATGTTGGGGAAATAAAGGGGTTGCGTACAAAGAACCTAGCCAAAATCCAACGTGGCATGAATAGTGGATTATTGCAAGTTTCAAGTGTCAAATTGTCAATTGCGGCGGCCCCAAGTTTTGGAGTCTCATTCATTCATTTCTATTCTTTGCATCCAGACACAAATGACCTACCTTATCGTACGGATATTCCTATATCCAACCGCGTTGCAACGATATGTACTTTATAATAAAACATTCAGCAATGAAAATTGACATATGCTACCACCATATGCTACCACCGTCAGGATGGTGGCAGTGGGAGCGGCATGGTCATACCGCCGGTGAACACCGCCACAACTAGGCGGTATGACCAGCGGCATGGGTTCACCGGCATAAAATGACTCGGAGGTATGGAGCAAAATATAGACGTTGGAGTATTAAATTTTCGACCGTTTGTCCCATTTTCTTACTGTTGGGGCTTCAAAAAAAAAAAAAAAAAAATCCTTTATATACTAAACTAAAACACCTCTATTTTCATACTTTCATTTCAAACACATACATTTTTATCATGGATCCAAGCAAAAGAAAAGGTGTTTCATCGTCACAAAAAGGTCGTGGACGTGACAATCGTGGTCGTGATCGTCCGCAACCTCCACCACCGATGCATCAACAATACCCTCAATCGGGATACTTTCCCCAACCTCCACCACCGATGCATCAACAATACCCTCAATCGGGATACTTTTTTATATATACGTTATATTTTTTTTTATATACGTTATCATTTTTTTTAGAAGAAGATGTTCAAGGCGCTAAAGGGAAAACTAAAGCGGATAAAAAGCCTTGGACGTCGGTCGAAGAGGTTGCTTTGGCTAAAGCGTGGATTCATATCTCGACATGTAGAAAAGTCGGGAATGAACAAGGTAGAGATAAGTTTTGGGATAGAATTTTGGAGCATTTCAAGACCACCATTAAAGATACTAGGCGAGGGAAGAAAAACGTGCAAATGATGAATTGACTGCAAAGTTGGTGGCGGCACAACTCGCTAATGCTGAAGAAAAGGCTTTTGTTCGGGCAATGAAATTCTATAACGAGCCGCACGAACACATAACCAATCCGGTTATGCGACAAATCTCTATTGCCAAAAAACGTCAGTACGCAGAGAAATATGGATGACCTACCGATTTTTAGATATAATTATGTTTTTTTTCCAAGTATTATGTAATGTTATTAAACATATATACTAAAGTTTGGGATATACTGCCAAAATTTTGCGCATAGCTACAGTAAAAAAGTATATTTTATTCTACACTCCTGATCCTTCTTCACACCCCAAATAACACACACACACACACACTTTTATCACCACATCCTCTCCCAAGTATCCCTGGATCATCAAATCACAGATCCTTCCAGATCTTCCCAGAACTCCATTCTTCACTATCAAAACCACCGCCCCTGATTCCAGTTTCTTCCACAACATAATCTTTTACAGTAAAAAACACACACTAATAATATGAAAAGACAAGCGCTAATTGCTATATTGAAGGTCAAGAGGTATTGGTTTTGAAGATTAAGGTAATGAATCCTAATTCTATTATTGAAGGTTATCAACTTTTTAGGGTTTAATCATACAGAATTTATTCCGGTCTTTGATTATATTTTAATTTTTGTTTCATATGAGCAAGAGGATCAATAATCAGTTGATAATGAATAAAGACCCATTTTTTTTTCTTTTTTCTTATGTAGTTATAATTTATCTGATTTTGTTTTTTTGTTTTTTTTTTCAGGGTAAATCATAGTTGTCGGTGGCTCATTAGTTCTTCAGGTATATAAAAGTCACTATTTTTTTAGTGAGATTATATGTTATATGGATTTTAAGTTAAGTTGAATATGGGATAAAATCATTGTTTTAATGGTATTAAAAATGTTAATTTTAGCTTTGTTTTTGGGCATCTTACGTGTTTGAGATTCCTTATTGAAAATATTTTTTTCTTTCTAGCCACATCTTTTTTCATGTTTGCTTTATATGATCTTAAGTTAGGTGGCTCAATTATTTTGTGATCAAAAGAGCTGGAACACAGGTTATTGTGTGAAGAAACTGTGTTGAAGAATTGGCAACATGTCTGAATTCTTTATTTTGTTTTTGGGTATTTATTTTTTGCAAGTGCTAGCTGTATCATCTTAGATTTAGGGTTTCAATTGATGAAGCTTTTTCGTATTATTGTGGTTTTGGTGTATGCAAGTAGATTAGGGTTACAAATTTAGAAGTCTCTTTTTGAATGTTGTGGTTTTTCATTGTGTGTTTCAGCTTTGAGTAATTTCCATCTAAAGGTAAGTTTTTTTAATAAGCTTTGTTTGTAGTATTTGTGTGAGCAAAAAAATTATGATATATGTAAGTAGTGTATAACGATTGGTGGCTATTTTAATTGTTTTTTAGGGGCTGGATTCTATTGAATTTTTTATGGTTGGTTATTCTGAAATCTGGCCTTATGTTCATATGTCCTTTTTTTAACTTTCTTAATGGGTTACGTTATCTGAAATTCTGATTATTTGGATTTGGTTTAAAGCGATGTGTTAAATAAGATTTAAGGTTATTTGAATTTGGTTACTATCCATTGTTAGGGTAAATTTTCGTTTTTTTGATTCGATTTGTTGCATTATGTTGAAAAAGTATTAGGCCATTGTTAAGATAGATCGAATGCGTATTGTTTGATATTGATTATTTGTAGTTGTTTACTTGATGTGTTGGGTGTTATTTTAGTGTTGCAACATTCTTTTAGGATAAGTTGGCAGTTCTTGGTTTTATTTGAATTAATTTTTGCAATTTTATTGACGTCAAAGTAGTTTCCAACTTTTTTCGTGTTTTGTTTGTAGGTTTATCAAGGGCATCATCTTGCCCAGGCAACATAATCCGAATTGTAGTTGATATTTAGTTGAGAGGGGTGAAAGATGTCTTCTTTTGAAGGGCATCATGGGCTGATATTTGGTTTTTGCAGCTATGTTTGCAGCCCCGTATCTTGGCTAGCAAGTGACACTGATAGTGTCATTGCAGCCATAGTGGGTGCTTCCCACTGTTGTCGTTGCAGCCCATAGCTGGTGCTACCGTACTATATTGTAACGGTCGAAAAAAACGACGAGCTATTCTGGTATTTGAAACCTGTTGTTTAAGCGTTGTTTGCCAAAACGTGTATATTGGCATGGTAACCGTGTGGTTGCAGCCATGGCAGGTGGGTACCGCTTTGACAGTTACTAAGATTGGGTTTGAAAGAGGATCAGGTGTTGAGCGGAAGTTGAGAAGCGGATGGAATGGCCTGGGCCGGGTTTCGACCGGCTACCTTGCTTATTATACAATATTCATTGCAAGAGGCTATGATGAGTCTACTGGGTAAAGGGATTAAGGCTGAGATGGTCCACATCTTGGCATGGCGAGTTACTAGACTTGCAGCCACGATGGACATGTCCTCTTTTTTCAACCCTTTGTTCGTCGGAGCCTTATTATATCTTCACTTAAGCAGAATGCCGGTATGGGTGTATCTATTGTTTCCTAATTGCTGTCGTATTTGACCCTATATTTGAAAGCCTGGTATCATGAACGTGTAGGCAATGATGGACTTTTTGCGTATTGACTATTTCATGAGTGTGGCTCACGCATTCCCGTATCTTGACCGGGTAACCATGATTGTTATGTGGGTGCAGCCATGTCGGAACTGCAAATCTGAGCCTCATGAAAAAATCATTTGTACTGTGTTTCAAATTTTTGTTTATTTTTTGAAGAAAACAGTTGGTATAGCTGTACAGGCTTTCATTAAGGGCTTTAATAGTCCATAACGTTGGCTGCAGTAACGTTATGTGGTATAGTTGTACAATGCAATAGGAGATGGTAAGATTTTTTCCTAATATCTTTTTAATGCTAAGTGTTTCTATAGATATACAATTGGTCGAAGGTGAACAAAAAATTTAGATACTTTTCTACAATAGTAATTTTTATTCACCCGATACAACATTTTATTATAAGCACTTAAAATTTCTTTGTTTTGTGACCTGCTGATTAAAGAAACAGAAGGCAGCAGGTGGTGGTAGTAAAGCGTCTAAAAGGAAATTTCTTTGGTAATAAAGGGTCTAAACTACTTTTTTTTGTTTGTGTAGGTGTAGTTTGACCTTTTTGGTGGTTTAATTTTTCGGTCATGATGAACATATTTAGCAAAAAAAAAAGTGACGGGCCCGGTGTTGGAGTGGTGGTCTCCTTTTTGGCCATCCCAGCTGAGTTCATCAGGTGTAGGTTAGTGAATCAAATATTGCCACTTTCCTCCTTTTACTCATTAACTTATTTTAAATAAAAATGGATTCAGGTTGCGTAACATAAGAATGCTGGAATGGTGATTAGCTACAAGATCGGACCAGTGCACTAAAAGATCTGGATTTTTCTTGCTGTGTTTGTTTTTGTATTTTTGTTGGTTCGCTCTTCTTATTTTATCACTGAAGCTGGATCTTTAACAACTGCATTTATGTGTCTCAGATATCCCGAAAAGGAGCGAACAGATGCCCCAGAAATGATTCTAAAGTCGGAAGTTGTTGATAGTGTTACAACACAAAATTCTCAACTTAGATGTACAAAGCGATATGTTCACAAACACCCCGCCAGTTTCAGTCGGCGATCACGTGGCATATTTACTGTTTCAGTTGGCCTTCGTTGTTGCGCCAGCAATTATAAGAGAGTACTTTTATTTATATACTTAAAACGGTGCGTTAATAAGTACTTATTTTTTTTTTAATATGCTGGGTCTGTTTGATCTAACCACTTCTTTTGCTCATTTGTTTCTTAATCACTTACTTCGTAATATGCAATAACAAAAACCCATTTGCTTACATCTAAAAATGACTAAACTGTCGATTACCTTATGATAACATAATGACAGTTGTTACTGTTGTAGGCATGAATGCGGGACTAAAGGTAGGTTGTCGCAATTGGATAGGAAGGGTTTGCTGGGGTCTACTGCGGTCAATTGGGTGTTTAGAGGTGAGTTTGATATGCGTTTTAAACTCAAACAGCTATTTTCTTACTTTTACATACTTAGGTACAAAGAAATAGATAACAATAGTTTAACCAAGTACCTGTCTCAGCCCATATTTGTGTATTTATGCATGTTGTTTTTTCTAGCATTACCACTGCTAGCATCTTATTCCATTTCCTCGCCCGAATTTCCATTTCAGTTCCTTACAGAGATTATAAGCTCACTTATTCATTAATGTTTTTGGTGATATTTTGCAGGTGCAAAATTTAGTGGTATGGAAGTTATCCTACATTTAAATTGGGGTTCGCAGCAGCTAGATGCGAACATGCCTACCCCGGATATGGACAATCCTAGGACGACGTGAGCTGATTCTAGAATTTATAGCTAAAATTCTTGAAATCATTAAGGGGTGCTTATATCTGTCATTATACTGTTATGCTTAGGTATGGAGGATGGTATGCAATATTTTGTGTCAACAAAGGCTCAGGTATGATTAGTCAGATAATATTTAGATCTGGGACTTGGCCTAGAGAAAGTAGGCCTCAACCCAAGTGTGGTTGTGGAGGTACTCTAAAATCGCACAAGTGTTTTTGATTCAAGTAAGATTAATCAACTCTTAAGGATTGTTTTTGATTCACAGCGGTTTATGATTCGAAATTTAGATGCAAATAGACTTTGTCTGAGTTTGTTTTTAAGCTATTTTCGATCTTAATCATATTATATTTCTTAGGGCTTTGATTTTTTTACCATACGAGGTTGTTTCATTAAACGAAAAAAGAAAATTATGTCACAGATCAGGAGTTCATAAAATAGTGTTTGGATTTGCACTTGAATTGAATTCTTATATATGAAAACCACTGATTGCATGCTTTTAGTGGTTAAGAAATATGGGAATAAAAAGTATTTATAACACCGTCTTTAATAGATACTTTAAAAATGATGATAGATTTTTTTTTTTTTTTTTTTTTTTTTTTTTTTTTTTAAACCAGACTGGCTTATACTTCATTGATAAGCACAATTACTTTATCCCAAACACCCTCTTTTCTTATGGTTCTACAAAAATGAAATAAGGCCAACCACTTGCTAAAATCTGGCTATTGTATTTTACGTGCTTCAAAAGTCTACGATGGAGCAGCTAACTGGAAATGGATCAAGGCTTTGAAGGAGGAGGTAGCCGTCGTACTTGATCGGTGTAAAGACAGTTCGGACCTGACAACCACAGGCTTCATATGGCGGGCCAGCTTAAGCATCAACAGGCGTATGAAAAGCTGACAGGTTGCTCTTCAGTAATAAGGTAAGGATATACAGAGTACAATACGTGTGCTTATATGTTTTTATGTCAATATGATTTAGTTCAAAAGCTGTTTTTAATAAAGAAATTACGGCTGCCATTACTATAGAAGTATTTATTTCTAGTGATCTATGTAAAACATATAAGATGTTCGGAGACGGAAAGTGGGTGACAATCGTTTCTTTGATGCACACTATTAGAGGGATTTTGGGATGTCAAATGTGTATAGTTGGTGTATATGTTTGTATACTTAGTATCTAACTGTCACATTATTATCAGATGGCCACGCCTTCAAGAAATGTTGTGTAAAGAGTAACAAGATCACAGAAATATCACAACTAGAAGCTGTTCAACAATGATTTTTACATTGGTGTGAGGCAAAGGAGGGCAGCTGGGCATTTGAGAAGGACGGGAGACGGTTAGCAACTTCCACCCTCTTACAATTTCTTAGCTGAACATGGCTTTTGTATGACTGGGAAAATAATTGCTAGAACGATAGGAAGTGTTGATAGGTTGGAGTTTATAGCCATAAGAGAATGACGCACATCAAGTTTTAATGCCTCTGCTTACATTTGCATTCTAAGTGATGCATTGTATTCATTTGTATGTACCTGCTTCTATTAGTACTTTATAATGAAGAAGATTGGTACATTTTTTTCCCTATTCTTTTGGTTTCTTGCAGCTTTAAATATTGTTAGTACCATTCTTATTTTGCTAAACTTTCTTTAGCAAATCACCTCGCGGCAACGCGCGGGTGATCCATCTCGTTTTAATTATTAATGAAATATTTATGTTTTTATTAAATTGATTAATATAATTTATGAAAATAAAAAATAAAAAAATAAAATTAGTTGATTAGTTGGGAGGTATGAAAAAGACATGGTTGCCACTAAAAAAGGGTTGGGAGGTATGAAAAAAGTATAAATGAGGTGGAATGATATTATTGGTGGGTTTGGAAGGTATGAGTTTTTTGAGAGGCATGACTGCCACCATCCTAAAAGCACTGGGTACAGTTGGTATTAAGGTTTCAAGCCGTGAGAAAAAATGTGCCATCTTAATATATTTTTTTTCCCATGACACTAGTTTTTCACATGACATCAAAACTCCCCTCCTTGGTTGGCGCGAGCAAATGTGGTGCCGCGAGAGATTTTTTTCCTTTATTTATATAATTAAATAAGGATTAACGGTGTAAACAAAATAGCAACTAACGGTGCAAGAAAAACATTAACAAGAGCAAATAATGTAAACGTATATAAAAACAAGGTTTAAAGTGAAAAGAAAATATGTATAAAAAGTATAAAAATTCTACCAGTCTTCTTCCTTTTTGCGCCACCCAATCTGCAACTTAAAAATAAATAAAGACTTTCTCATCACAATACAAAACAAACGCAATAAACACTTGCAAACACAAACACAAATACACAGCACAACCTCACACAAAAACACAATGCCTGCTTGAATTTTTTTTTAAGAAAAAAAAAATGAAAATCCCACGGCATGAGCTGGTGCCCATGGCGCCAGCACCGGTGTGGATTCTCGCACCATAGGGTGGTGCCGAAGGCCATGGCTTGAGCCATGGCGCACTATACCCGAAGCTCTAAAAGGTCAATAAAACATTTAATTTACAAAACGAGGTGTTATGTTTTGATTGATGATTTTTACAATAATTTTTCTCTCTTTTCTAATTAACCCACGCAACCCAAGTGATTTTCCTCTCCAACGGATCACTCCATTGAAAAAGTTACTACGGATCAATTCCATATCATGTAAAACACCTTTAGGGACTTTGTAAATCGACATATTATAAAGAGGGGAAGAACCGAGAACCGTTTTAAGAATGGTCAATCTACCACCCACTGACAAGGTTTTGACCTTCCATTTGGATAACCGAGAGTGAAGCTTCTGTATCGTATTTGCCTAGGCAGAATTACGAGATATCTGTTCTCCAACCGAAACTCCAAGGTACCTAAATGGGGTTTGCATAACAGCGCACCCTGATGAACAATATTCCGAGGAACACCAACACCTAACACTTGGCTCTTAATCAAATTAATTTTCAGACCTGATGCTAGATAGAAACATTTGAGAATTCTAACTAAGTTTACCAAATTAGAATCAGACCATTCCCTAATAAAAACGGCATCATCGGCTTAAAAGAGATGCGAGATGGACGTCGAACCTTGAATATCAATCCCTTTAAAGAATCCATCACTGACAGCTTTAGAAAAAGAGATGTGAAGTGACTCCATAATAAGAATGAATAAAAAAGGCACCAAAGGATCTCCTTGTTTTAACCCATAAAAGAAAGGGAATTCGGATGTAGGACTCCCATTAACCAAGATCGAAGCCATAGCAGAACTAAAGGTGCACGAATCCACTTATACCAATTCGGACCGAAACCAAAAGCGTGCAAGACATCAAGAAGATAATCCCAGCGAACAGAATCATAGGCCTTAGCAAAATCGACTTTAAAAATCAATGCATGCTTCTTTTTCCTCTTACACCAAGATAGTGACTCGTTCAAGATGAATGGCCCATCTAAAATTTGCCTATTAGCTATGAAGGCTGATTAGAGAGTCGGAGACGAGATCCGAGATAACCGTGGTCAAACAATTGGCAAGGATTTTAACCACTTTATACACGCTTCCGATCAAACCGATGTGATTGTTGGGATAATAATTATGATTGTTGGTTTTTAACTAACCGCCTTTAACTGTTAAAAATCTTATGTTACTTAAAAGATTCGTTGTTCAATAACACGAAAAACATAGCATATTTATTTATTTATTCATTTATTTATTTTTTAAGTTTTCTTGTGCCGAAAAACTAAGGGTTCTTTTAGAATTATCCCACTATGGACTTCGTAATAGCCGGGCATTAAAGTGTTAAAATACTTAATTTGAAAAGTGAATCACAATTGTTACGACAAAGGAAATATTAGAACGAGAAAATTATTTTCTAATGTTATCACAGTTTGTTTAATTTTATTTATGTCTTGGATTATGTTCGGTTGGACATGACGGAACGCTAGAAATGATTAACCGTGAATCGAATCGCAAACAACCGTTTATTTCGGGTACTCTCATGTCTGGGTAACCATATAGTGGTTCGATTTCGAATAATAAAATGAGCTACCCAGCTCATGAAGAACGGTTTTCATTTCTCAATTAACTGAAACAAACCGCCCCGTAAACACTTTTAAGGTGTGTTTGATTGCAACTTAATTGACTTAATATGAAGAAAAAAAATGAATTAATTAAGTTATATGAAAACTGTTTGTTTGTGACTTAATAGAGAAAGATAACTGGAAATATTAAGTAATAAAACTGAGATTGTCTGCATTAAGTCATCTGTTAATTAAACATGACTTAATAAAAAAAATTAACAAACAAGCTATTAGTCTCGGATGGACAAGTTGCCTTCTTCCTTAAAGGATTTCAAACACATTTTGAAACATGATGAAAACTCTCTTTCGTTCAACTTGGTAGCGGTCACTTGCGTATGATGCTATAAACTTTTGAGATGGTTTGAGAACATCTTCAGTGTAATAAAAGCATATGTAAATAGACTCCATTAGATCGATATAAAAATTGCATTATAGTGTTAACGAGTTTAGTAACCCGCGCGTTGCGGCGGGTTTTTTAAATAGTAGTTTGGTGTTATGCGTTGGTTGTAAAAAAAAGAGAGAAATAGTTTATATATTTTTTTAAGTAGTTATTGGGTGTTGGTTAAGTTTTCTTTGTGGTTGCAAATATTTAACGGCTTTGGGTTATGCTAATTGCGTTAAAAGCATTTTTTGAAAAAATGTTAAAGATAACAGTTGTTAGTTAACAGCCGTTAAATAACTAACGACCGTTAATATTAAAAAAAAAAAAAAAAAAAAAAAAAAAAAAAAAACTGTAGCAAGTACTGTAGCAAGCACAGTGCTTGCTACAGTACCTCTTGGGGTTTAGTATATATATAATTACAGTTGTATAAAACAGTCTCATTCAATTTCTTGAATAAAGAAACGTGGTAATTTCATTGGTTTATGATGACGTATAGTCTATATATGGGCCACGAGCCCAAATGAAAAACATTACTAAGGCCCAAAACCACCATGCGTGGGCTATTGTAACTTGGGCCGCATCAATAATGGGAACAGGCTCACGTAAGCCCAAACCCAAATAAACTATACACAGTATAGATAAGGATCATCTATCTATGGAATAGATATCCTTACCCGGATAAGCACCATGGGTGCGAAACGTAAGGAGCACGAACCCTACAAGGATTCTGCGCCTATATAAGGAATGACATAACTCTCATTCAAGGTACGATTCACAAACCCTAACTCTTTACGAGAACCCTAAATCGATTACTTACTCTCACGCCGGAGTCTAATCGTGGGAGACAATCCCACGATAAGCCTAACGGTGTTGTTTATTTTCTTAGTGCGCAGGTTACAGGTACTAAGAAGCGAATTGGTACGAGAGCAAGAGCCTATAATCAGGAACGCCCAACTTTTGTATCAACAAGTGGCGCCATCCGTGGGACCCTACTAGGAACTAAGAACTAGAATGACAAAGAATAAGAATTCAAGCCAGCGGACTCCGCAGTCAGAAAAACGTGACCATCAGAGGAAGAATCAACAAGATTCGACCTCTAGACAGGTTGTTGGGACAACCAGCGCACCTGGTCACCAAGAGGCAGGGACAACCCAACCTCTTCCAGTGGTAGAACTACCTATAAGGACTACCCAAATCACCCCAGTGGTCCCAAGCGTTGAAGAACTCCAGCGCACCCTCTTTACTACTCCTCATCAAACTGTACCCGCAGTGAACAACACTGTACCACCAGGCGCCCCTAACCGAGATAGGGCGCCTAATACTGAGACAGACATTCTTGCATCAACTGAGGACACACCCAATCTAACATTGGGAAATTTTGTATCCCAAAATTATGAAACCTTAACCGCCCTCATGCAAGAAGAAGGGCAAGCACGAGCCTACAAGCTCAACTTAATTTTGGTCCTGAACGGGAACCATCACCACTGCGCCACCCACGAGGAAGACGCGCAGAACGTACCACTATCCACGATAGGCTGGGTACGACATCTGATCCACAATACTCAGAAGACAGCGAGAGGCGCACTAATGTTCACTCCAGACTTGGCAGTCGAGGGATACAAGACCGATTAGGACCTCAGCATTCGCCAAGCCAAGGATCCTCCAAACCTGGGAGTAAGAGGATTCACGACAGATCGGGGAGAAGAAGATCCCCAAGTGAAAGTCCCTCAAGCTCTTCTTCTGAAAGAAGCCGGCGTAAGCGCAAAAAAAGATACTACCCTTCCTCCAGTGACTCCTCGGACAACGAGGATAAAGAAACATGACACTGGAAGACAAGAGGAAGACGTCGCGAAGAAGAGAATGAAGATATGTCTCTTCCATGGCGTCGCCAGAAAGTTGATGCGTTTACACGACGCATCAGCGATTACTCAGACCGCAAACGCAGGCGCATGCCCACCAATGTGAAAACATATGATGGAACAGGTGATCCAGATGATCATCTAAAAGTTTTTGAATCAGCCGCCACTATCGAAAACTGGCCACAGCCTGTGTGGTGCCATATGTTTAATTCTACATTAGTAGGGAACGCGCGCACATGGTTTAGCAAACTCCCACGTAGGAGTAACGATGGGTTCGAGGAATTACGGAAAGCATTCCGTCTCAACTTCACCCAGAGAAAAAAGTGCGCTAAAAATCCTGTTGAACTAGCAAGAATAAAACAGCGTCAAGGGGAATCAACCAGTGCTTTTATGGAACGCTTCAAGGATGAGTGCATACAAGTCAAAGCATGTCCTGAAATCCTAAAAATTTCAGGGTTCATGAATGGGATTAATAACCCAGAACTCATCCGTAAGCTAAATGACAAAGTTCCCCAGACTTTCGATGAGCTAACAAAGCGCACCAGATCCTTTATACAAGGAGAAGCAGCTGCTGCGGACAACAAAAAGGGTTATTCGAACTATAGGCAGCAAGAGCAGCCTAGGAGACAATCCAATGATCAGAATAACAACCGCAGCAGGAATTACCGCAGCGGAAGAGACAATGACAAGTATACCCCTCTCACAAAAACTCTGAGGGAAATATTTGTAACAGAAGGTGCAAACTTCCCAAAACCGGCACCAATGCGCACTGCAGAGGAAAAGCGCATAGGGAACGGATACTGCGAGTACCATGATCAAAAAGGCTATACAACTAATGAGTGCGTCCAGCTAAGACAACTAATTGAAAAGTTAGTAAGAGAAGGCAGAATGGACCACCTTGTAAAAAACATCAAAGAAGGGAAAGACAAACAAATGAGCAGGGGTAAGAAAGAACCCCCCAAAGAAAAAGCTGATACCATATACATGATACAATCATGGCAGCGCAAGATAAAGCAAAAAGTCAGCAAAAAATTCTCCCCAGAAAAAGAGATATCTTTCCCTACTCTAGCTGCGGACAACGCAGTTGTAGAACCTCTGACTATTGAAATACATACGGCAGGACATGATATCCACCGCATGTACATTGACGGAGGAGCATCTGCAGACATCCTATATGATCATTGTTTCAAGAGACTGCGAACTGAAATCCAAAATCAATTGATACCAGCAACAACGTCATTGACTGGATTCACAGGAGAAAAGATTTGGCCCATGGGGCAGTTACGCTTGCTGGTGGTCGTAGGAGATGAACAACACTCAACCGCAACATGGATAAATTTCATGGTAATAAAATCTCCCTCACCATACAATGGTATCATTGGGAGACCTGGAATATCATTCATGCGCGTTGTACCATCCACAGTGCACGGAATGCTTAAGTTTCCAGTGGAAGGAGGAGTTGTCACCCTCTATAACACAACAGTACCACCAAGAGAATGCAATGCGGTAACAACTAAAGTAGAGACTATTCCGGAACAGCGCACAGAAAAAACACCAAACCTAAAAGTCGCTATTCATCCTGATTACCCGGAACAACAAGTTTCGATTGGTGGATCTTTATCTGACAAAGGTAAAGCAGCCGTATGCGCACTCTTGCAGAAGAACCTGGACATCTTCGCATGGGAACCAAAACACATGACAGGAGTGCCACGCTCTATCACAGAGCATAAGCTACAAATCCGACAAGGATATCCCCCAATACGACAAAAGAAGCACGGCCAGGCCCCAGATCGTGCAAAGGCTATTCTGGAAGAAGTACATAAGCTCGTAGACGCAGGCATCATGCGCGAAGTGTACTATCACGACTGGCTCTCTAACCCAGTTATGGTAAAGAAGAGCGATGGCAGTTGGAGAATGTGCGTGGACTTCACGGACCTCAACAAAGCATGTCCACAGGACTGCTACCCACTGCCAGAAATAGACTGGAAGGTAGAATCCTTGTGCGGATACCCTTTCAAATGCTTCCTAGACGCATACAAAGGGTATCATCAAATTCAGATAGCAGTCGAAGATGAAGAAAAAACAGCTTTCCACACCAGTCAAGGAGTGTACTGCTACAAAAAAATGCCTTTTGGCTTAAAAAACGCAGGCGCGACATACCAACGACTGGTGGACATAGCTTTCGAGAAACAAGTAGGCCGCAACTTGGAGATTTACGTAGACGACCTTGTCATCAAAAGCCACACAGAGGACGAATTGGTGCGCGACATCGAGGAAACGTTCAGAACATTGGGACGAATAAACATGAAGTTAAATCCCAAGAAGTGCACCTTTGGCGCAACCGAAGGCATGTTCCTTGGATACTTAATAGAGCCCGATGGAATCAAGCCTTGTCCAGAAAAAACAAAGGCTGTTATTGATCTCCCCTCACCGCGCACACTCAAAGAAGTCCAGTCACTAAATGGAAAGTTAGCAGGGCTAAACCGTTTCTTATCTAAATCAGCAGACAAGTCACTCCCTCTCTTTAAAACACTCACGAAGTGCACAAAAAAGGGAGATTTTCGCTGGACCGAAGAAGCGGAGGAAGCTTTCCAACAGCTTAAACACCATTTGGCATCTCTTCCCAAACTTGTCGCACCGCGACCAGGGGAAGAGCTAATCATGTACTTATCGGCAACTCATGGTGCAGTTAGCGCAGTGCTATTGACAGATAGGAACTCCGTCCAGACACCCATATACTTTGTAAGCAAAGCCCTGAAGAAGACAGAGACTAACTACAGCGCTATGGAAAAGTTGGTCTTAGCCCTCGTATTCGCAGCCAAAAGGTTGCGCAGATACTTTCAAGCGCACCCAATAGCTGTAATCACTGATCAGCCAATCAAACAAGTTATCTCTAAACCTGACGCATCAGGACGCTTACAGAAGTGGAGTGTACTATTAAGTGAATATAACATCTCATACAGATCGCGCACTGCAATCAAAGGACAAATCTTAGCCGATTTCATCGTGGATAAGCCAGATAATGACAGTCCAACATCTGCATCCAAAACAGACCTACAGGAACCCTGGATCCTGTTCACATATGGGTCCTCATGTGTAGATGGATCAGGCGCATGCCTTATTCTTACAAATCCAGAAGGTATGTAATTCACCTATGCGCTACGCTTTGAATTCACGGCCACAAACAATGAGGCAGAATACGAAGCCTACTAGCCGGACTACGCATCGCAATCCAAATGGGTGTACGCAACCTAGAAGCAAACGTAGATTCTCGGCTAGTTGCTAACCATGTGTTAGGTGAATATGAAGCTAAGGATGAACACATGATCCAATACCTGGAAAAGACAAAGTCCTTGATCAAAAACTTTGACAGGTTCACAATAAAACAGGTGCCCAGAGGAGATAACAGGAAAGCTGATGCGCTCAGCAAAATCGCATCCACAAGCTTCGCGCACCTCTCAAAACAAGTATTGATAGAAACCCTAAAAAATAAGTCAATATTGGAAATGGAGATATCCACAGTGATAGAAGAACAAGATCCTACATGGATGACACCTATCATTGAATTCATCAGCAATGGAATCTTACCACAAGATCATAAGGACGCTCGAAAAGTGCGGCGCACAGCGCAACGATTTGAACTACGAGACAACATACTCTATCGACGCTCTTTCTTACAACCCTGGCTCAGATGTGTTGGACCTCTTCAAGCAGACTACGTACTCCGAGAAATTCACGCTGGATCATGTAGCATGCACTCAGGGCCGCGATCTGTGGTGGCAAGCGCTCTACGGTCAGGGTATTATTGGCCAACCATGCATCGTGATGCACGCGATCTGATAAAGAAATGTAGCAATTGTCAAGTACATAGGTCAATACCGCGCCGACCACAACAAGAGCTAACACCCATTACCTCACCATGGCCATTTTATAAATGGGGCATTGATATCGCGGGACCCTTTCCAGTTGCAGCAGGAGGAGTAAAGTTCCTCATCGTAGCCATAGACTACTTTACGAAGTGGATTGAAGCAAAGGCGGTGGTGAGCATCACAGGAAACCAAGTCAAACGCTTTGTTTGGGACAACATTGTCTGTCGCTTCGGACTACCGGGAGAGATTATATCAGACAACGGAAAACAATTCTGTGACAACCCATTCAAAGATTGGTGCGCGCAATTAAACATCACGCAACACTTTGCTTCAGTAAAACACCCACAAACCAATGGCCTAGTTGAGCGCGCAAACCGCAGTCTAGGTGAAGGAATAAAAGCGCGCCTCGACAGACACAAAGGAAGGTGGGTGGATGAGCTCTCGCATGTCTTATGGGCGCATCGCACAACAATCAAAACCAGTACTGGCAACACGCCATTTTCACTCGTCTATGGAACAGAAGCCGTCATACCAGCTGAGATAGGAATGCCAACTATACGAACAACAGAGGTCAACGTCACAACAAATGACGAGGAACGGCGCATAGACTTGGACTTACTAGAAGAAAGGCGTGAACGCGCAGCTATACGCGAAGCAAAGGCTAAGGCAAAAATGAAGAAGTATTATGATGCAAAGGTCAAACACACTTCATTCAGACCAGGAGACTTTGTTTACCGCGCCAATGATGCGAGCCATGCAGAAGACACATGCAAGCTCGGACCAAAATGGGAAGGACCTTACGAGATCACAGACGCGCTCGGCAACGACGCATATAGACTGCGCGATATGGAAGGTCACGACCTAGCGCGCACTTGGAACATCTGCAATCTTAAAAGATGTTACTTTTAGGCTACGACCATTACGCAGACACCTTCGCATCCTACGAGATGCCCAATAAGTGTTTGTTTTTCTTTTCTAGGAATTGTATTTTTATTTTTTCAAAAAAACTTGCAAGTATCAATAAAATGTTATGGTTTCTAGCTAACTCCATAGCGTATTTCACTTTATTGCATACATACTTATATATGTCAATATTGTTATCTTATATTTTTTTTGCCTACATGGCGTGCATGCACTAATTAAAGACCCACGAAGGCATAAAGGATGAGTAAACCTACTAATTCACTCGTTGAGTAAGAGGGTTGCAAACCCATCAACTTTGGATCACGTATCCTTGCTAAGCGCCTTACTTTTGAGACGTCGAGGTAAGTTTCATGTGTGCATCCCACGACGGATGCGCAAATATTAAGTACACCGTACAAGCTTAACAAATAACGAGCCGAGACACTTGGTCAAATAACAAAAACTTAGCAAACAATGCAAGTATATTTCTTAAAGTCACGCACTTAATAAGCCAATACACTTGGTCAAATAACAAAAACTTAGCAAACAATGCAAGTATATTTCTTAAAATCACGCAGACAATACATTTGGACAAATAATTAAACTTAGCAAACAATGCAAGTAGATTTCTTAAGTCACGAACTTAAACAACAAAAAGGTATCTTATGCAACATTTTTACACAAAAATTACAAGGAAAGATACACTTCATTATTTACATAATACATATACAAAAAGCCTACACGCTATGGCGATGCTCAGGGCTACCCTCCGGAGCAGCTGAACTCCCCGCCTCCTGAAGCTTTCTCAGAATCAAAGCGTCCTTGGGAGATACGGTAGGAACACTCACGGGCACACCATCAGACCTAGGGATGTATGCAGCACCCACTCCACACAACACTGCCTTGCCCTGAATGCCCTTCTTCTGAGCAGCCCTCTGCACGTGACGCTCCAAAACCTCTTTCAAGGGAATCTCCCTCTCAAGAGCAAACGGGGTAAGGATGTGGCAAGGCTGCGCGAACACAGGAATCTGCAGCTGCGACACATCAGGCTTCAGGAAGTAATCTGGTTGCGCCTCTGCATCCTCTAAAAGGTGGCACTCCAACGTCAACCCCGCCATAAGTACATCTATGGGGTTGTCTTGGTCGTGCTCCAACCTTCCAATGTGCGGCAACTCGAGGACCTTTAACCCCGCCATAGCCTGCATCAACTCATCGTAGGCAGCCGCATTATAACCAGGGACCTCTGCCAAGTCCTTGGTCAGAAGCTTGGCCTCATGGAGATCCTCCATAGCCTGCGACTTCCCGTGCGCCACCGCACAGTGAACCACCTTCCCAAAGGCGTCCAACACTTCTTGGGACTCCAGAGTCCCCATAGCCGCCAGGCGCAGCCCGTGGTTAATCAACCACCTACATCAACAAGACAATTTACGTTAATAAAAAGCATAGCAACAAAAAATATTATGAAGAAGAAGAGTAAAAAAGAAATACATGCGCTCAGCAATGGTCGACATCAAATGAGGATATAACTCCTCATCGTACTCGATGCTCAGGCCGCGCAGCTTGTTCTCCTGCAGCTGAATGATCTTCATCATATCTTCCTTGAACTTGGCAATGTTAGCAAAGTGCTCCACCTTCTTCTCTTCCAAAAACCTCACAGCCCAAGTCATATCAGACTTATAATGATGAAGCTGCCCGCGCGCCTGCTCCACCTCAGCCAGGGCGGACAACTTCTCATGGGTGACCTTCTCAGTGTACACCCGGGAGGACTCCAACTCCACCTGCGCATCCACCAACTGCGCACGAAGCTTCGCTATCTCCTCATCCTTCTGGGCGAGAGTGCTGCTCTCCCCAACATTCTTCTCCCTCAACTGAGCCACCAGCTCAGCCTGACGCGCAGCAGCCCCAACCAACTCATCCATCAACTGCTACGCCTCTCCACCCTCATCAACCTTGGCTTTCCCCTCCTTGTTTTCATTCTGTGGAGAGGAAACCACATCCACGAAGACCCCATCATTCTTCGCGGCATCATCCCTACAAGACATGAATACGACAGTTAGTACATATTGCGACAAGTAATGTACAAAAAACATAATATAGATGCAGATACTTACAGAAATGGAGAGGCCTCAGCAGCCTTCTTATCCGCGCCAGGAGCGGATGTCTCCTCCTCCGTGGACGACTCCGCATCCCCAATGAGGTAGCGTCGTCTCTTCTTGGGGTCCCAGCCTCCCCTTTGCGCTTAATATTCTGCGCCACTTCCTCCTTCAGCACCTCCTCGGGCTTTAGGATCTCCACACTGTCAGACGATTCAGCGCGCGCCTCCTCCTCTTGCGCCACCTCCACATCTGGTGCCACGCTCTGAACAGGCGTCACTTGGAGCGGCGGCGTATTTTCAGGGACAACCTCCGGCAGCACGGTCAAGCGACCCTCAGTCGCCTCCAGTAATGGCTGCTCACCCTCCCTCAGAGGGCGCACTCCTATAGTCACCTGCTTCGGCTTTTCCAGCTTCACAACGGCGAACAGATCCATCTCTGCGCACATAAACAAAACAAGAAAGAAGAAAGAATTAGTTATTAAAGGTGCGCATACAAAAAGACTTAAAAAATTTGAAGTAGAAGGGACGAACAGCCACCCCGACCTTCCTCACTTATAAAAGTGGGCACCTCGTCAGCAGCGCCAAAGTAATTGCGACTCAACCCCATGTGTATCAAAAACTCCTCCGGATAAGGGTTAATGGCTAGGCGGTTGGCATCAAGAGTCTGCGCATCAGTCAACCTATAGGAACCGGGTGCGGGGCGCCCATCCCTTGGCAAAGTATCCTGAGTATAAAACTCATAGGGCGATGGAAAAACCACATCATCAACCCAGAAAAAATGCTCCCTCCAATTTCTTAAGGAGTCTACCTTCTCAGTATAACACTAAAGCGCCCCCGAGCGCTTTGCAAAAGATACCCATCCATTTGACCACGTCGTGTGGTAAAAGGAGCGGAACAAGGCTATGGTCGGTTCTATCGCAAGTAAACGACAGTTTACTTCAAAATTCGACACCTTAGCCGCACCTATACAGTGCAGCTGTGAGATGTGGAGGCGATAGTGGTTGAGCAAATCGCTCAGAAAAATAGATATTGGTACGCGGTAATTCGCGTACTCAACGAATTTCGTGTATAGCCCTATTTTCCCTTCGGGGAAATCGGATATACACGCGTTAACGTCTGGAGCCTCTGGGCGCACATCCAGAGGAATAAAATAGTCCGATGTAAACTCAGTAACATCATTCTCCGTCATCGCAGAGCGAAAGTCCTCTAACTGGGCGACCATTTTCATTAATCCACTAAGAAACGCACACAAAAATTACCTAATGAAATAATTACTTTCTTTGCAAAAATACGCTTTTAAAAGAAGTGGGCAAAGGTAAGTGTGTGTTTTTACTGTGTGTTTTTGTAAAAATGGAGGCGATGACTCTTATATAGGGAGTAAAAAACTCTAGATGATGTCCACGTGGATTCCACTCATAAAGACGTGTTGCTAGAACCGAAACGGTACATGCACTTTTTCCCGATTTACGAGGGCCACGTGGACACAACCCCCAATTTTCGAGGCATTCCTTTTGAAATATCTATGACTAGGTGCATTGCACTTTAAAATGGGCGGCAATATTTCAATGTTCTCCCGCCACGCTTACCGCTGTTAACATTAGTCTAGCATCCGCGGCTACGAATCGTGCAGACTAGACTGGGGGGACATGATGACGTATAGTCTATATATGGGCCACGGGCCCAAATGATAAACATTACTAAGGCCCAAAACCACCATGCGTGGGCTATTGTAACTTGGGCCGCATCGATAATGGGAACAGGCTCACGTAAGCCCAAACCCAAATAAACTATACACGGTATAGATAAGGATCATCTATTTATGGAATAGATATCCTTACCCGGATAAGCACCATGGGTGCGAAACGTAAGGAGCACGAACCCTACAAGGATTATGCGCCTATATAAGGAATGACATAACTCTCATTCAAGGTACGATTCACAAACCCTAACTCTTTACGAGAACCCTAAATCGATTACTTACTCTCACGCCGGAGTCTAATCGTGGGAGACAATCCCACGATAAGCCTAACGGTGTTGTTTATTTTCTTAGTGCGCAAGTTACAAGTACTAATAAGCGAATTGGTACGAGAGCAAGAACCTATAATCATGAACGCCCAACTTTTGTATCAACAGTTTACAAATTGAATCACTCGCCACAAACCAAGAAAGTAGTCTGTCAACCGGGCTGAACAAGTCGTAATACGTATCCTAGGATTGTTAAAACTCCAAACATTTTACAGCGAACAAGTCATATAGCTGTTAATTTTGTTTGTTGTTTAAATACGTTTGTCGATCACTAAAGTTAAAAAGAAACCACTTTTTTTAAGCAAAAAGATTTTTAAGTAGCCTTTCTTCTTTCAGTAGGATAAGCAGTTGAAAAGAAAGACTTGATTTAACTCATATTTATATTTTAAAGTAAAGATCTACTAAGAACCTTTTATTGTTGAGATAGTTTTAAAAAACAGATCTTCGTAAATAGAAAATATTGTTATAGTTTTTGATGTATTAGAGATAAAACCGAAAAGTGCATTAAAGGTTTGTAACAGAAATGAAAAGTTCAAAATCACATGATAAAAAATAATAATAATAATAATAATAAAAATAATAAATAAATAAAAATCACATGAAAAGTGGGGGAGTAAAGTAAAGTGTAAACTAGTAAAGTTTAAAAAGTTGCGAGATAATGATAAATGTACCTTTTTTTTCCTTATTATTTCTTCTTAGGGTTTGCAATACTCTTCTCACCTTAAATCCCTTCACTCATAAACAACCAATCCTCTTATGCTACACCACCCTCCCACTTTTTCCTTCCCTCACTCACTTTTTGTTGGCATCACACCCTTCGCTCACTTCGTTTATAGTCCAACGTTCCAATTCCAACGTTCACATTTCAAATCTTTCATGGGGTAAGACTCCCCGCAAATGTCCCTTGCCGTGCGGTAGGAGAGCACCGGCGGCGGTGTTCCCGCAAGGGAAGGGCACCGTGCCGTGCCTCCCCGCATCTACTGCCAAGCCTCTTATATTTAATATACCCGTTTTTGTCATCAAAGTTAAATTTAATATACAATTTTTTAATAAAGATTATTAAAATTCAACTTTTATTTCATGTTTTCAAATTGATGATAAACATAACTTACATGTGAAAAACAACGTCTATAATAAAATTAAACAACCTTTTTGTATTGATAAATAACGACAATTTTTAGTGATGAACAATTCTTTTTACTGATGAACAACTATACCATTGATAAATAACGCAAATTATATATATGATGAACAACTACTTTTATTGATGAATACTAACTCTTTTATTGATAAACAACTATTTTTATTGATGAATAACTCTTTTATTAATAAAGAGTAAACTACACCGTTCGTCCTTGTGGTTTGCGTTGACCGCAGCCTTTCGTCTTTTGACCCAAAAAATTACACCACTCGGCCTTAAGTGTGAAATGTTATGCGCCGTTAGTCCCTCCCTCTAACGGAGTCCACTAACGCTTGTTAACTCTAATTAACTTGTTTTCTCATAAGGGTATAATCGTCATTTCACACCATAAGGACAAACGGTGCAATTTTCGCTTTTTGTCCCTTTTTTACGCTTTCGTCTATTTTTTTACGTTTTCGTCAGTTTTTTTAAGTTTTCGCCTGTTTTTTCGCTTTCGTCCATTTTTTTGCATTTTCATTTTTCTTACGTTTTTGTCCATTTTTCTTACGTTTTCATATGTTTACTTACATTTTTATACGTTTTCATACGTTTTTATCCATTCTTATCCGTTTTTATACGTTTTCATCCGTTGTTTACGTTTTAGTCTGTTTTTTTTCGCTTTTGTCTGTTTTTACGTTTTCAGCAGTTTTTTTACGTTTTCGCCCGGTTTTTACGTTTTTGTCCGTTTTTCTTACGTTCTTATACGTTTTTATCCATTCTTATCTGTTTTTATACGTTTTCATCCGTTTTTTACGTTTTTGTTTATTTTTTTTACGTTTGCTTCAGTTTTTTTTACGTTTTCGTCTGTTCTTTTACGTTTTCGTCCGTTTTTTTTCGCTTTCATCCGTTTTTTAATATTTTTTTTAAATGTTTTTGACCATTTTTCTTACGTTTTCATACGTATTTTTACAATTTTATACGTTTTCATCCATTTTTATACGTTTTCATCCGTTCTTTACGTTTTTATCTGTTTTATTACGTTTTCGTCCTTCTTTTTACATTCTCGTCCATTTTTTTATATTTTTGGTTGTTTTTTACGTTTTTGTTTGTTTTTTTGTTTTCGTCTATTTTTTTACGTTTTTGTCCCTTTTTTGGGTTTCGTTAGAATTTTTTATGTTTTTATTTTTTTTATTTTTTATTTTTTTTACTTTATCGTATGTTTTTAATGTTTTCGTCCTCTTTTTTACGTTTTTGTTTTTGAAAACGAAAAAAACAGACGCAAACGTAAAAAAGGACGAAAATTAAAAAACAGCCGAAAATGTAAAAAGTATACGCAATCGTAAAAAATGGACGAAAACATAAAAAACAGCCAAAAACATAAAAATGGGAAAAACAAACGAAAACATAATAAAACAGACGAAAACGTAAATAATGGATGAAGATGTATAAAAACGGATAAGAATGGATAAAAACGTGTAAAAATATAAGAAAACATATGAAAACGTAAGAAAAATGGACAAAAAGCGTAAAAAACAGGTAAAACGTAAAAAAATGGATGAAAGTAAAAAAACGGACGAAAACGTAAAAAAAAGACGAAAACGTAATAAACGGACGAAAAAGTAAAAAATGGAAGAAAACGTTAAAAAACGGAAAAAAAACAGACGAAAACGTAAACAACGAATGAAAACGTATAAAAATATATAGGAATAGATAAAAACGTAAAAAAGTGTAAGAAAACGTATGAAAACTTAAGAAAAATGGACAAAAACGTAAAGAAAAACAAGCGAAAACGTAAAAAATGGACGAAAGCGAAAAAAACGAACGAAAACGTAAAAAAACAGATGAAAACGAAAAAAACAGACGAAAGCGTAAAAAACCGGACAAAAAGCGTAAAGTGCACCGTTCGTCCTTTTGGTGCAAAATGACGATTATACCCTTATGAGAAACAAGTTAACGAGCGTTAGTGGACTCCGTTAGAGGGAGGGACTAACGACGCATAACGTTTCACACTTAAGGCCGAGTGGTGCAATTTTTTTGGTCAAAGGACAAAAGGTTACGGTCAGCACAAACCACAAGGACGAACGGTGTAGTTTACTCATTAATAAATAATGTAACTAATGAACAACTATTTCTATCGATGAATACCATTAATTATGAACATACTTTTCTATTGATGAACAACGCATATAATGAACAACTCTTTATTGACTCTTTTTATTGATCAACAACGTCTATCATGAATATGATGGTGGAAACCGTTATGATTGAAAGAAACCGCACAAAAACAATGAATAAAATTCTTGATAAATCCACAAAGGGTACTTAAATGGGACTTCAAGAGAAAACTCTCTTTATTTTTCTATAAATTGAAAACCCCTCTATTTGGCTTCTTGTCTGACATTTACATACCTGAGGGAACAATCTACCTCGAGACAATCATTATGACACATCCACTCAAATGGACAACAATCATGGAGTTTCACGTAGTTAAATTTCAAATCAGTCAAATTTTTTCTACAAATTTCAATGTAGTTATCGGTACAGCATACGACACTTTTTTCGAATTTGCAATTCCTTCATTAGAAAGAACTAATATTCCGATACGTGCAATAATGTCGTATACAAACACTCCACAACAACGCGCGGTATATATATGATACATTCATTATTGACTTTGGTTTATATATGTTTGTCGGCTCACTAGTTGTTTATATTTAAAAATTGTAATAAATAAGTGGCGGCTCCATTCCCGAAAGTGGAAAGTCTATAAGATGCAACTTGTATTTTTAAAATACTTGTTTACTATTTCTAGTTTGGATATTTATATTTTATTTAACAATTTTATATACATTCTTTTGTAAATCTAATGATTTATAAAATCATTTGTGAATAGTGATCCATACGTTTATTTTGATTCCATCATATTATAATCTACCTCAAATGGTATCCATACGTTTATTTTGATTCCATCATATTATAATCTACCTCAAATGGTTTATTATTAGCTTTTTAGGCTACCCATAGTAAGGAGATTCAATCCACTTACTTTTTTCTGCCACGTCAGCTTTCTCCTCTCCAACGACCTACGGGCGATTAGATGCCCCAGTAAGACGACCTACACTACAAAATAATACCCCACAAAATACCTCTTTTAATTACACACAAAAAAAAAGGGGGGACGATTGTCGATCCACTACACGACCTTTTGTCCCGTTTGTGTTGCCTCGACCGAATATCCACAAAAGGCACGATCGACTCAAATCGATCGCATGAGTCGATCGCATGCCATTACTGTCGCCAGCCTTAGTAAAGAAAGGAGAGTTTGTAAACATAGGAAAATAATACGGAGTAGCACAATTCCGTTGAAAACTGAAAATAACATTTGTTCCTTGTTTCATAAATACAATAATAGAGTAGTAATAAGGGCGAAACTTCAATATAAGGGCAAATAAAGCAAAACTTGTTGATTCAACCTGATTAAAGAAATTGCAAGTGGTATAATCATAATAGATATTAGTACAATTTATTATTGATGAGCTATTCTATTCTTTTAAGTAGCTTAAAAAGCAATTAGGCTTTTAGTTATTTTGTCATTTAGAGAAACGTGAATGAGCCTAGAGCCCTAGAATCAAGAATCGCGTGTTTTAGTACATTTTTGCTCGAGGAATACAACATCTATAAGAGAACAAAAATAAAAATGAAGGGTGTCGAAGCACTTACTCGATATGCAATGATGTCATAAAAATAACATGAAAGATTCATTTTTCAATTCTTGACTTCCTTTCAGAAATCGGCTATTGTTAGTTTTTACGGATAAAAATTAATGTAGTATGTCCGGATTCGAACACGAGACTTCGGGATTGCATATATTACGTATGAGTTTCAATGATTGATAACTATTATATGAAGTTATGAATAATTATTAATTTCACAAATAAAACACGTAATGGTCATTAGTAATTAACGAAAAATTGACTAATGGGCGTTAGGCGAAAGAAGAAGGGCTAACTTGTAAATAGTAGCCAAGATGGATCCGGTTTAGACCCTTGGGCTATGGATCGGCCAAAAACCCAACTCATAAGGGTTTAGGGTTGTTGTCTTGCGCTCAAAGATGTGAAATAGTATAAATACAAGGCTCTTGTATTCATTCTTTTCATATCTTGATTCACTTGCAATCACAACCTTCTTCTTCTCCTCTCTTGAGCCTAGAAATCGAACTACACCCTTATAGGGTTCCTACTAGATTTCCTAAGCTCATAAACATTCGTGTTTAGTCGATCAACTACACCCTTCTAGGGTTCCTACGCGATCTTCTAAACTCAATATTGTGTTTGGGTGTTTGTGATCAAGAACCTAGCTTTTCACATTGAAACGCTACTAATACGTGTGTACAAGAGCGAAGATCTAACATACTTTTGTTAGCTTATTTTCTGTAACACCCCCAAAATACCGCAGCGAAAGACTGTGTCATTGGGGTGCTACTTCATAATACAAAGTACAAGTTATAGAAAACGAACTCTAAATGAGACGTTTTGAAAAGTTACCATTCGATTAATGAATTCAAAGTTACAAACATGAGATTCCAAAGTATGATACATAAATGTATACAAAATGTTTTGAATGGTAAATGATAAAAGCGTAAGTCTTCAGAATATGCAGCTTGACTCTAAGTTCCACGCACTAGCTATCGCCTTACTAACCTGAGATAAACATGCTAAAGTGTCAACACAATGGTTGGTGAGTTCATAGAGTTTGTCTTAAAACAGTTGAAAAGCCTTAAAGAATATTCGCACAACAAAGGCATCGTGAATCCACTCAGTTGCAAGTCCCGCCATAAGAGACTTGTAACCTGTGTGTTCACAACCCACTGCTAAAAGATAGTTTACATAATGCACCGGATTATATTCACCCAAGGTCAAGAATAGACACAAGGGCGGGGGCATCTTCCCAAATAGTACTACGTCATCCAAGGTCAAGTATAGACACAAGGGTAGGGGGCATCTTCCCATGAGTACTACCAATACCTCTCCGACAGAATAGAGTATTATGTATGCACGTAAATACGAATCTTGTATTTAAATTAAGCAAGTATAGTGTAACAAGTATGTATAACGCAATCAAGTATAATGCCAATCAAGTATAACACAATCAAGTATAAATGTTTAAGAGTATTTGTACAAGTAAGCAAGTAGTTGAGCATGTATCTCCCCCAAAGAGTTAAAATAAGTATAAAAAGAGTAGGGGCTATGACTCACCTTAAGCTTATGTAACGAGAAATGAAAGTGGTAGTCGAATCGCGAAAGTCTCTAAGAGCAGCCTATAATAGAACGTTGCGACTTAGGTTTGGAGTAACGTCTAAGAATATGAAGAATTGCCTATATATGTCTTGCATAATGTTCATGATGTAGTACTTTAGTATATAGTGTAAGTCTTTGAATATAAATGGTTTATGAAACATGTTTAGGTTGTATATCTCTTACTACCGTTCGGGCCGACATAATTCAGAAGTCATGGAGTAAACGTTCGAGGAGCCAGGACACTTTAATTCATAAATCCACAACTCGTCTCGACGGCTTACTTAATGAACTCCTCACATGAGGCTCCATACTATTGTAGTATTTGATAACATATATATAAGTTTTTATCTTTAAAAGTTATATGGTCTTTAGCCGTGGCTTTGCCGTGACCTTGGTCATTGTTACCATGGTCTTGAGACTCAACCTTGGCTTTAGCCATGGTTGTGGTCTTGGCTTTAGGTCATTAGACCTCTTGGTCTTAGCAAATCATAACTATTATATAGTGACTTTGGTCTAAAAATGGGCTGTTAAGAATTTGAAGAAAATATCACTCGGAAAGCGTTTTCAGGGCTCGAGCTTCTTTGTTCCTGAACGAAAACGGCGTTCCGGACAACTTTCGTGTTTTAACTTTTTGATGAATCGGACCAGAAGGGCCACTTTCAAAATGGCAGAATGCAAAACAGTAGGGTATAGGCAGTTTTGCCGTTTTGGTTTCGCTAACTTCTTATGGCCATAACTTTTGACTCGTGTACTCGTTTTGGGTTATTCAAATTGCTATGTTTTCCTTGTTAAGTCCTCTTTAATAGTAAGTAAATGTCAAATATCATAGTTATACTATTTTGGTCGTGGTTCTCCATAAAAGTCACTAGTTTACTTGTTTAAATAACATAAGTTAACATATAGTTTCCATAACTTGTTTTACTAGTTTTTATACATCATGAACATAATACAAAGACCATATATAGCATGAACAAAACATAATAAGAATGAAAATGATATTGAGCAAGAAAGTGTAATAGGGTTTTTTACAACTTTTGGCTTTCTAAAGAAAGTAAGTCAAGTATGAAACTAGGACATTAAACCTATGCTTGCAAACCCTTCACCACAACTCTTGTAACCCTTGCTAGCCTTGATATAGACCTTGTGAAAACCATTTAACTTCAGCCCCTAATCACCTTGTGTAGCTCCTAATTCAACCATGGAATCACCAAACAAACTTAAGAACTAGGTAGAGAATACTAAGACCCTGAACTTTGTAGTGTAACTTGTATATTGAAGATCAAAGGATCATGGTGCTAGGAATTAATGGTGTGGCATTTGGATTATGAAGAAAGGAAGACATGAGCTTGCTTTTATACTAAAAATGAGGAGGTTAGGAAGGTAACTAGGAAGGTTCATTGAGGAGGTTAGTTTTTAGGATATTTAGGAAGCTTTCTTAGCAAGTTTTACACATGTATGGATCCTAAGGCCTAAGGCATGAGATCATGACACACAAGGGATGACTCCCCCCCCCTAAGTCGGCCATATGGTGGATAGGGTGACTAGATGCATAAACTTGGTATTATCTAGCTTACGGAGTGAGTTTTGGTCCCGGTAATCGCTAACGGTAAGTCGTTGAGTCATGAAACTTAAAATCGGGTATCCTAAAAATATGAAACTAATAAATATGTTAGAACTTATTAATATAACCTATCTTAGCATATTTAATGAGTGATAAGTTCTATCGGGTTGCTTAAACGCTGCTAAAACTGGAAACGCGGGTCTAAAACGCGTAATTCGCGTAAAACGCTGAACTGAAAAACGTAAAATTCCAAAACTTTTGGAATTGTCCTAAAATGAGAGAAAATCATATTTCTATTGTTTATAGTGTTTTATGGACATATCGGGATGCTGGAATGACGTTTAAACCTAAAAGTAAATCTCGGACACGGTTTCGTGATTTTTGCAGAAATGATCCGACGAGTGTCAAATTCTCGGATTATCATTAAAATAGTTTAACTTACGAGAATATGAAATAAAAATTTCGAGAGTGAATAGTGAAAATGAATAGTAAAAAGTGAATAGTAATCGTGAATAGTGAAAATGAATAGTAATCCGAAAATGCGAGTTGTTACAGTCTCTACCCCTTAAGGGAACTTCGTCCCGAAGTTCTATTGATGTTAACTACTTACGGTGTGTCTAAGAGAATTCGGGGTTTCTGGATCTCTAAAATAGTGGTGTTCACTCTGATTCGTCTAAGGTTGTGGTTAAGGAGTCGTATCGGATGCAAATAAGCCCACTTATTTATAACTCATTACTTACATAAAGAAGCGTCCAAATTTATGTAAGTAAGGGATCATAAACTTATGGTTCGGTGATTTACAATTTCTTTATTTAAATAAAGAGGCGTCCCAATCCATTTAAATAAGGAGATTCTAAATCATCCTACTTATGAATTTCCGACACAAAATCCGCCGTCTGAGGCCGATAGTAAGATAATCAAGTCATCAAATCCCTAAAGCTAAGCAATAATATTATTTAACTCAAATCTTGTGTCTCATCAAACAAGAACTGTCACAAGATCAAGTTAAATAATTAGTTATTACTGAGCTCCATGTTTTTAATGACTCGGCTAATCTCTGGGGTTCCTTATAATACTAAAGTCACATCATCTAACAGCGTGGAACTAAACCAATAACTAACAAAAAGCGTATGTGTATGTAGTGTGTGTAAGGCAAATAAAGAGGAGAGTGTTAACGTATATAGCAATTATAGTCTAGGCACTAAATGCAACCTAGTTCTCTATAACCAAGGCTCTGATACCAATCTGTAACACCCCCAAAATACCGCAGCGGAAGACTGTGTCATTGGGGTGCTACTTCATAATACAAAGTACAAGTTATAGAAAACGAACTCTAAATGAGACGTTTTGAAAAGTTACCATTCGATTAATGAATTCAAAGTTACAAACATGAGATTCCAAAGTATGATACATAAATGTATACAAAATATTTTGAATGGTAAATGATAAAAGCGTAAGTCTTCAGAATATGCAGCTTGACACTAAGTTCCACGCACTAGCTATCGCCTTACTAACATGAGATAAACATGCTAAAGTGTCAACACAATGGTTGGTGAGTTCATAGAGTTTGTCTTAAAACAGTTGAAAAGCCTTAAAGAATATTCGCACAACAAAGGCATCGTGAATCCACTCAGTTGCAAGTCCTGCCATAAGAGACTTGTAACCTGTGTGTTCACAACCCACTGCTAAAAGATAGTTTACATAATGCACCGGATTATATTCACCCAAGGTCAAGAATAGATACAAGGGCGGGGGCATCTTCCCAAATAGTACTACGTCATCCAAGGTCAAGTATAGACACAAGGGTAGGGGGCATCTTCCCATGAGTACTACCAATACCTCTCCGACAGAATAGAGTATTATGTATGCACGTAAATACGAATCTTGTATTTAAATTAAGCAAGTATAGTGTAACAAGTATGTATAACGCAATCAAGTATAATGCCAATCAAGTATAACACAATCAAGTATAAATGTTTAAGAGTATTTGTACAAGTAAGCAAGTAGTTGAGCATGTATCTCCCCCAAAGAGTTAAAATAAGTATAAAAAGAGTAGGGGCTATGACTCACCTTAAGCTTATGTAACGAGAAATGAAAGTGGTAGTCGAATCGCGAAAGTCTCTAAGAGCAGCCTATAATAGAACGTTGCGACTTAGATTTGGAGTAACGTCTAAGAATACGAAGAATTGCCTATATATGTCTTGCATAATGTTCATGATGTAGTACTTTAGTATATAGTGTAAGTCTTTGAATATAAATGGTTTATGAAACATGTTTAGGTTGTATATCTCTTACTACCGTTCGGGCCGACATAATTCAGAAGTCATGGAGTAAACGTTCGAGGAGCCAGGACACTTTAATTCGTAAATCAACAACTCGTCTCGACGGCTTACTTAATAAACTCCTCACATGAGGCTCCCTACTATTGTAGTATTTGATAACATATATATAAGTTTTTATCTTTAAAAGTTATATGGTCTTTAGCCGTGGCTTTGCCGTGACCTTGGTCATTGTTACCATGGTCTTGAGACTCAACCTTGGCTTTAGCCATGGTTTTGGTCTTGGCTTTAGGTCATTAGACCTCTTGGTCTTAGTAAATCATAACTATTATAAAGTGACTTTGGTCTAAAAATGGGCTGTTAAGAATTTGAAGAAAATATCACTCGGAAAGCGTTTTCAGGGCTCGAGCTTCTTTGTTCCTGAACGAAAACGGCGTTCTGGAAAACTTTCGTGTTTTAACTTTTTGATGAATCAGACCAGAAGGGCCACTTTCAAAATGGCAGAATGCAAAACAGTAGGGTATAGGCAGTTTTGCCGTTTTGGTTTCGCTAACTTCTTATGACCATAACTTTTGACTCGTGTACTCGTTTTGGGTGATTCAGATTGCTATGTTTTCCTTGTTAAGTCCTCTTTAACTGTAAGTAAATGTCAAATATCATAGTTATACTATTTTGGTCGTGTTTCTCCATAAAAGTCACTAGTTTACTTGTTTAAATAACATAAGTTAACATATAGTTTCCATAACTTGTTTTACTAGTTTTTATACATCATGAACATAATACAAAGACCATATATAGCATGAAAGAAACATAATAAGCATGAAAATGATATTGAGCAAGAAAGTTTAATAGGGTTTCTTACAACTTTTGGCTTTCTAAAGAAAGTAAGTCAAGTATGAAACTAGGACATTAAACCTATGCTTGCAAACCCTTCACCACAACTCTTGTAACCCTTGCTAGCCTTGATATAGACCTTGTGAAAACCATTTAACTTCAGCCCCTAATCACCTTGTGTAGCTCCTAATTCAACCATGGAATCACCAAACAAACTTAAGAACTAGGTAGAGAATACTAAGACCTTGAACTTTGTAGTGTAACTTGTATATTGAAGATCAAAGGATCATGGTGCTAGGAATTAATGGTGTGGCGTTTGGATTATGAAGAAAGGAAGACATGAGCTTGCTTTTATACGAAAAATGAGGAGGTTAGGAAGGTAACTAGGAAGGTTCATTGAGGAGGTTAGTTTTTAGGATATTTAGGAAGCTTTCTTAGCAAGTTTTAGACATGTATGGATCCTAAGGCCTAAGGCATGAGATCATGACACACAAGGGATGACTCCCCCCCATAAGTCGGCCATATGGTGGATAGGGTGACTAGATGCATAAACTTGGTATTATCTAGCTTACGGAGTGAGTTTTGGTCCCGGTAATCGCTAACGGTAAGTCGTTAAGTCATGAAACTTAAAATCGGGTATCCTAAAAATATGAAACTAATAAATATGTTAGAACTTATTAATATAACCTATCTTAGCATATTTAATGAGTGATAAGTTCTATCGGGTTGCTTAAACGCTGCTAAAACTGGAAACGCGGGTCTAAAACGCGTAATTCGCGTAAAACGCTGAACTGAAAAACGTAAAATTCCAAAACTTTTGGAATTGTCCTAAAATGAGAGAAAATCATATTTCTATTGTTTATAGTGTTTTATTGACATATCGGGATGCTGGAATGACGTTTAAACCTAAAAGTAAATCTTGGACACGGTTTCATGATTTTTGCAGAAATGATCCGACGAGTGTCAAATTCTCGGATTATCATTAAAATAGTTTAACTTACGAGAATATGAAATAAAAATTTCGGGAGTGAATAGTGAAAATGAATAGTAAAAAATGAATAGTGAAAATGAATAGTAATCCTAAAATGCTAGTTGTTACATTTTCCCTATTCGACTTGCCATAAAGTCGATTACCATAAACCCTAGTCAGGGTTTTACTCGTTCTTTTTTTATTGATTTCTTGTTTGGCTAGAAATCGCTAAGGTACGCATATCATTTAAATTCGGTTAATTATTACATGTACAGTATTATGATCCTTACTTCCGCTGCATGCTTTAATGTTTACTTGTTTATTTATAACTGTTATGATTACTAAACTCCAACAGTGGCATCATGAGCCGTTAATACTGTGTAATTAATTACCAAAACACATAAAATTGGATCTTAATTGCTTATTACATGTTATGGTTTTCTAAGGTTTTATCAATTGCAAACCCTAATTTTATTTAGTTGTGAGTCGATTACCCAAAATTTTTTAGTTATTAGGTTTTGATTTTATAAAACTTGTAGAAACCCTAGGATGCATGTAGTTTTTATGTGTAAATTAATGGATATTTGTTATATGCTATTAATTGATATGCAATCCTAAGGCTTTATTATTGTTATAATAAGTGCAATATGGGAATCCATTACAAATCAATGCATGCTTTGTCATGGATTATGTTGATTTTGATTGTTACGTATTAACATGCTTATTATGCGATTTGATTTAATTAACTAGGGTTTTAGTAATAAAATTGTAAAGACTTGTTTAATTACTAAAATTATTATGAAATTGGGGAAGACCCCATAAATCGTTATTTATAAATCAATTATGTGTGTTATTGTATATATTGATTTATTTTGCATGTTCATTATTTATGTCATTTATTTGTTTTATTAATTACGTATTTGTTTTTATATGTTAATGACATGATAGTAAGCAAAATGGTAATTTTCGAATAGAAACTATAAATTGGACTAAATAATGGTGAAATTTATTTTGAGCTGAAAAATCTTGAACTTTTAATTGATTGATCGCGACTATACTAATAATGGTTGAACCGGTGGACTTGAATTGACAAACTATGTGGTGGGTTCTAGTAGAAATGGGCTTTTTATGAGCCTCGGCCGACCGGATTTCTACGCCCGCTTGTGAGTCAAGGAGAACTTGCCGTAGTATAACCATTATCTATGTACGAAGCACTTAAGACAAAGTTGTAAGTTTCTCAACGCCTCAATCAAAACTTTGTAGATTTAAGCTTTATAAAGAAACTAATGAGTAAAGTTTTTTACATGAAACCTTATGTTACAAAAATGAATGCATGACATCTTTGTACATAATTTTGATTACACACATCAAAACCTTATACCCTTTAATTTAAGTTATATGCCATCCAATGAAACGGAAACACCTGAAGTTGTGATTTACGTCAGGGTGTAACCTGGCTAGATTGCAATTGAAGGGTAAACTACATGATTTCATTACTAGCAAATCAACTGATGTGATGGAATTATGTGAGTTTGTAGTTTCTTAAGTTGGTTAACTTAATTGAGTTGATAGTGAGAGCTGATCACTCAAGGCATAAGATGGGGATAAACATGCTTACATTGCAACTGCGGTTGGCATATAAGTAAATCCCATCCTTTCTAGGAATTGCAATTGAATATTGGAAATTGAGGCTCGACTCGTACCTTATTGAATACCGTCATCACTAGCAGATCAACTGATGTGATGAACCTATTTCAATTTGGATCCTAGTTTTTCAGTGAAAATTAAATGGTTATATGATTATGAACCATGGGTATTTAATTTTCTTGAAAATTTTATTATCTAAAATACTAAAATTGATTTTTTTTTTTTAATTCTTTTCAATGTATTAATGCAACATTAAAACCGTAAACTGGTTTGGTCTTAAATTGGTAAATTGATCTAATTCTGCTTTCAAATATAATGTTTGATTGAGAAAAATTTACTGAAAAGACACAGTCTATTTTCCATGAGAAGAATGAGACTCAATCCTATCACATTTCATGATTGAGAAAGGTATGATAGGAACATTTGAATTGTCTACATTCTAATATATAACTCATAGCAATCTTTAATACTTAAGAATATTGCACATCTTATTTTTCATAGAAATTTCATTACCCTAATTTGGTGAATGAATTCTTCTATAACAAACATGACATTTGGTTAAATGGAAAATATGAGTTATTAGAAGCTAGACAGATTACCGCAAAATTGGTAAAAGGCAAGCTAGCATTATTTATCTAGTTGTTGTGCTTTAAATGTGCTGCATACTATTATGGGGATGGTAGGCCTATTAAGGAAGGAGTTTCATGTCCAAATTCTTCAAGTTAATATCATTGATGGATAGTCCATCATATACATAGTAGAATACACATTTTAGTAGGGGTGTTTGTGGAAAACTAGAAGGGGGGGGGGTTGAATAGTTTTACATCTTTTTAATTTTATAAAAACTTTGTTTCAAAAAGGTTGATTCGAGTTTATGTGAAATCTACTCTTGTACAATATAAACAAGTGTGTGTGTGTGTGTATATATATATATATATATATATATATATATATATATATATATATATATATATATATATATATATATATATATATATATATATATATATTTGCGTTCATGTGGTGTACAAGCTTAAAATAGATAAAATAGGTACGCATGTGAACCGTTGGATCAAACTTGATAGATGAGATCAAAATAAATAATATGAATTAATTAGATATTAACTATAAGGGTATTATAGTAATCTTTGTTTTTTCCATTATCTGGTTTTTTTCCCCATTGTAATCCCATGTTAAATGCCACAATCTCTACTTATTAGTAATTCATACATTATAATACATCAAGAAAATTTCCTCTTTTTTCCCATTGTAATCCCATGTAGGCAGTGACTAAATCCATATTTGAAAAAAGATAAAAACTATCTATACAACCGAGGTAATGATGGTCAAAAAACAAGATACAACCCTTTGTTACATAACCTACAATGAAAGAGCCTATAAATAAATCTTTACACTTGTAACAAGTTAGACAAAACATCTCTCGAGCTCATTAAGCTAAGTTGATGGGAAGAGCCACGATATCACAATGATGATATCAAAGTTTTAGGTCTTGAATCACTTTTAACAGCTTCTTGTCGCTTAGTGGTTTGGATACATGAATATCGATACCAGCTACAAACATCTTGTTTACCTCTTCACCTTCCTCATGAGCTGTTAACCCAATAATAGGTATGTGCACACCATAATCATTCTCTGTTAGCCGTATCTGTCTTGTTGCTTCACACCCGTCCATCAATGGCATCTATAAGATATATCATAATTTATAAGTTTTGTGCTTCAATAAAACTCTAAATAATAAAATTTAACTTTAAGTACATACCTGACAATCCATTAAGATAAAATCATATGGTAAAGTATGTGAAGCTCGATGGTTTTTTTTGATCACTTAGCCCTTTAGAGACCATAGTCAAGGCTTCATTCCAATTTCTGCACATTTCAGTTGTGTAACCATGCTTCAAAAGTATCATCTTAGTTATACTCTGTTGCACATTATCATCTTCTGCCACCAACACTTTTTTCACTCTCAAACTAGTGATTTCATCTTGCCTTTCTGGTGTACACATGTGTGGTGGATGATGAGGCGAAAAGTGAACCACTTTTAGGGGGTCATTTAAGCCCGGATTCGTGATTATTTGATCAAATATTGCCCTAAATCGTTCCTTTTGTCATTTTAGGTACTTTTGGAGAGAAATCTGGAAAAGGAAGCATTTTGGACGTTTTTGGAGCATAAAAGTGAAGAAAACGTCAAAGTCTCAATTTTCCTTGCTGGGAACAGTACCTGACGGCGTCATGGCTCTTCACATGATGGCGTCAAGAGTTACAAAAGAGGTGGATGTGGACAATACACATGACGATCCAGAGAGTTTTGTGCATAGTAGATGACGGCGTCACCCAAGGCCGTCATGGTCCAAGTATTAGTGACGGCCTAGAGGAATTTTACACATGATGGCGTCAAAATCAGATCTAGGCAATACGATTTCTATTATGGCGGCGAGTTTACGGCGTCACAATCCAATACATGATGTCGTCACCCTGTACAATATATATATAGTTTTCCAAATTTCATTCATTAGTGTGTAACTTTGAGGGTGCAACTTTGAGGAAAAACCCTAGGTCGAATTTTCCAGCTTTTTCAAGGGTTTCAACCCTTTGAAACTTTCATGTTCAATTAAAGATAAGTACTCTTTCAAATCAATCAATATGTCTATGTGTTGTTTGATTATATCTTACGCTTGTCTTCAATTTAACATGCTAGGCTAGATTTCCTTTGTGTTTGCTTAGATGTAGTGAAACCAAGATGTTAATTATGGGTTGATTGTTTGTTTATAGTTGTTACGGATGATTGTATTCGATGTTAGGCTTAAGAAAACTGGCAGACTTCCATTGGTAACTTGCTTGAACGTCTTAAGAAACATGATCGGAGGTGTACTACGATTTTTGGTTGTATTTAATGCGTAGGAGAATTCTAATGATCCCATGTTAGGAGCTTCTAACGGCTCGACATAGGAGTGAAGTAGGATCCTATAGAGTTAGGGAATATTGTACACGGCCCTACGACTTGTATTAAGGAATATAACCCATCATCCATGCAATTGTAACAAGCTATCAACCTGTAAAAGATATCTAGGGAGTAATGAAACCTAAGTAAACACAACTTTCCTCATCATTGTTTACACCACATTAGTTTTATAGTTTCATTTTCATTTCTGTCATTTTATTTTCATTGCATTAGTAGTTTATTGGGTTAGTTGGCTAGCAACTAATTCTGCCTACTCTTTCAAAACCCGAGATTTTACCTGCTTTTATAAAATATAAAAATACAAAAAGAATCATCCCTCACCTCTAGACCTAGTTATTAGGCTTTCTAATCCTAGCGACACTATTCCTGAGTTGAACGATCAATCCCTCGGTACTTGTCACTATACTATACTACAACGATCAGGTACACTGCCTGGTGGGGGTTGTAAGCTTCTCGAGATCCCTCGAGAGGTAAAGCCTGGTGCGATTCCCACGTATCAGTGGAGTACAGGGGATCATACCTCTCAAACTAGTAACATCATCTTTTCTTCGGGATGGTGTATCGTGTGTTGGTGTGCAGGAGAACATATCTATGAAAGTAGTGACTTCCCCTTGTCTTTGTGGTGTACATCTGTGTGGTGGTGTGTAGGGAATCATACCTTTAAAACCTAGTATAAGATCAAGCAACGAGTATAAATGGGACCCATGGAGTGGCATGGATATAATGACATCAGAAGGTGGCAGTTGCTTCTCATCAAGGCCGTGGGGTTTCATGATCTTTGAACCTAACCTAACAATTCTAAAGCAATAATTTTTCGAGTTCTTTCTGAGCTGCTCTTGCCATTAAAACCACAAGATGGAAAATGAAGACGGCGACAATAAAAAACATCACCAAAAGAAGTACCATCATGAATACAATATTTTTACGCATCCTGCTTTGCACTCCATCATATGGTAATACCAATACATAAACCTGAAAACTTACCTAATTAGTGTTAAAAACATAAATGAAAACAGAGGACAATATATAAGTAAGGCGCCTTTGTGGACTCCTTATACATTATGCCTAAGAACAAAGAGAAAATGCAGTCTATTGAAGTTAAGTATACCGATTGTAATCCAATAATGTCAACGGATGAAGAGTATAATATGTAGTTTGTTCCTAGAATGTCCAAAATATATGCTTGTGGCATTTCATAATTAAGTCGTAATGTGCCACTTGGATCTCCATTTACTTTCATTAATTGGATGGAAATTGTCGTGTTTTCTTCAATAACAACACGAGTGTTTGGGATCCCATCACTTAGTTCCTTCCCTTATTTTGTAGCCAAATACAAACCTTAGACTTGCCCCATACCTAAAGATGGACCAACGTGTGAGTACCCAAATCCAGTCACCAATCCACTAAACACTTGCTCCTGTTACAATACATAGTAACAATGCATTAAATCTTGTTCAGCAAGAACAAACTAACTATATCAAGCTAGATTGACAAGTCTCTGTTATTATAGAGCCTAAAATGTAGTTAGTCCTTAATTTTTTGAATAAAAGGATTTAGGAGGTGCATTTTAGGCGACCTTTGACATGTATGACCTAGTCAAGTTGTTTGCTTTCTAACTACTTGTCTACTCTGTTAAAGATAGAAAGTAATCCAAATCAACTTATTTATAAGCAGATGAACTAAACACCTTGCAGTGACGCCAACAATATCAATACTTGTCAGAGCTTGAATTCCAGCCGACAGTTGAAGACAGACTTGCCCCATACTTGAAGATGGGCCAACCTGTGAGTACCCAAATCCAACCACCAATCCACTAAACACTTGCTCCTGTTACAATACACACCAACAATGCATTAAATCTTGTTCAGCAAGAACAAACAAACTATATCAAGCTAGATTGACAAGTTTGATTAACTGGTACAAGCATGTTACATCTGATATTGAAACAATGATAGTCTATATTAGTAGTAGATATCAAAGTTTCAAGCCTTGCTATCCGAATTTGTTGTCGATGCTAAGTTGCCAACACCGTAAGGCGTAAACATTAAAGATCAAACCTTGCTATCTAAATCATTACCAACTAAGTTTATTTAAAACTCATTTATGAGTAGTCCGATATCAACTAATACACAAAAATTCAACGAATACAAAACATATACTCAACTGATGCACATGAATCATTACCAACTAATACACACAGATTTTACCAACTAATACACACGGATTCAACTAACACACACATATCATTACCGACTAATACACATAATTTTATTTCATCTAGTACACATCCTCAAATAACATCTTATTCAACAACAGCCATATGAAACACTCAAAATAACCTAATACCTTATTCCAAAACAACTATACGTAGCTAATACACATACTCACCTATTAGTTTAATTGAAAACAACTATAGGTAGATAATACACAACATTTATGAGTAGAAGCAGCTATCACACGTTTATATCTAACTATCCAATACACATAATCAACAAATACCTGATTTTCAAAAACAACCATATGAAACTAAAACACATAAACATCCAATATCTTATTTTCAAAACAACTATGAAACTGATAGCTTATTTTCAAAACATCTAATAGCTTATTTTCAAAACTAATACACATAATCATCTAATTACTTATACAACTCACTCAACTCATACACATAAGTTAGGAAAGCAACTTATAGAACTCATTCAAGTCATACACAACATGTAGCTAGTACAAATAAATCAACTGAATCACAACCCAATTATTAACAAACGTATATTTTTAATAAGAAATACCTTGTTAATCTTCACTATCACCATCAAGAGTTAGATCGATAGTTTCATATTCCTCATTATCTCTGTTTGGTCGTCTAATATTTGACAACCTTCCACTTCATCGGACTGAGACCAAAAACCAACAACTAATTAACAAAAACTCTATATTGATTTAATAAAAAAAAATAAAAAATATGAAACAATGTATCAATTACCAAGCATTATTTCTTTTTCATTCCCGTTGTCGATCACTTTGGGTTCAAAAATCGCCATTCTTCTTGTTTATGATTGCATTACACCTTCGCTATCTGTATTTAAAGTGAAAATGTAAAACAAAAATCTGGGGATGGATGATTGATTCCTCGTTTTGGGATAATGATTTTATTGTTGAAAAGCATGATTTCCGGTATACTTGCGTTGGGGGGTGTGTTATTGTGGCTACCTAACTTGTGAATTATAACTGATACCTTAATGACTATCAACAAAAGATATAAGCTCGTATAAAAAAATGGTACACAAATGCCATTTGTTTTTCACTTAATTACAATTGTACCACTCATCTACTTAATATCTAATCTCATCTATCATCTTTGATCCAACAGTCCATGTGTGTACCTATTTTATTTATTTTAAGCTTGTACACCACAATAACGCCCCCTATATATATATATAGTGTATCTTTATTTTCAGAACTTTATTAAGTGTGGGAACTGCGAGAAACTCTAATTTTGCATTAGAAAACATGCATGTTCATATAAAACATGTATGTTTTCTTATATACACATTAATACACATACCTGCGTAACATACATGTTCATATAAAACCCTATTAAGTGCAACATATTAATGCAAAACGGTTTTATATGAACATGAATGTTACGCATGTATGTGTATTAAGGTGTATGTAAGAAAACATACATGTTTTATATGAACATCCATGTTTTCTAATGCAAATTTGGAGTTCTCGTAGTTCCCGCACTTAACAGGGTTCTGAAAATAAAGGGCCTCTCTCTCTCTCTCTATATATATATATATATATATATATATATATATATATATATATATATATATATATATATATATATATATATATATATATATATATATATATAAACTAAATAGCAAAGTAAATGAGAGATGGAAAGATCGAACCGCGAGACAAGAGATTTATATTGGTTCGGCTACAAGGACACCTTCCTTGCCCTACTCCACTCCCCGAGCACCAAACTTGAGAGTTTTCTTCACTATGTCAACAAGCTCCCTTATGGCGGAGAAAACCTTACACACTACAACACAACTTCTACACAACTTCTTCACAACTTCTTCACTACTACTTCACAACTTCTTCACACCTATTTCACTACTTCTTCACACCTAGTCTCTACTTAATTACACTACTTCTTCTTCACACCTCTATATCTTTCACACCTAGATCACTTCACAACTTCTCTATCTACACACCTTACTAACCTAAATTCTTATACTAGCTTCTATCTATTATTCACAACTTATACACAAAATAGATATATATGTGATGATGCACAAACAACTAGGATGTGGAGGTCAAGTTGTAATACTTCTTGTCTTGATGAGTTGAAGTATCCTTCTCTTGCACTAGAAGTGTTGAAGCTTGAATCACTTGGAAACAAAAGCTTATGATTATATGATCAAAGGATTTTAGAGAATAGAAATGGGGATTTAGATCAGAAAGTTTTTAGTGCAAAAGGTGAGGAAAAAGTCCAGGAATAGTCCAGTATTTATAGGGGAGAAAATACTGTGCAGGATCGTGGCCGGTCCCCTTAATTAGTCCCCTTAATAATTATGGGGGCCGCCCATATGAACGTGATGAGTGTCTAAATACTCATCATTTTATACCAATCTGAGCTGCCAAATCATCCAAAAACACTCAAATATGTATCAAAATACTGAAAATATCTTAGAAGTGTGTTTTATATGTTTCAAATGCAAAATATGCAAAAACAGATGAAAAACGTACAAAGTTTGCATAATTGGTAGTTTCAGTCCCTCAAGTTTCATAAATTGGCAAAACTAGTCCCTGGTTATTCTAAAAACTTGAAAAAGTCATCAAAGGTCCTTTTTAATCATAAAGTTACATATTTAGTCCTTTGGTTCAAAGTTTCATAAAATTACAAGTTTAGTCCCTATACTTTGGAAATTGACATAAATGGTCCCTGGGATGTTAAAAACTTTGAGAAAAGCAATTTTGGTCCTTGTATTATTAATCTTTTGCAGGAATGGTTCTTGGTGTGAAGTTTGGAGAATTTACATAATTGGTCCCTCAAGTTTGAAGGTTTGGCAAAAATAGTCCCCGGGTATTTAAAAGTGAAAATTATCAAAACATACCCTTATACTATTCACATATGGCAATTATGACCCTTGTGATAAAATTGGAAAAATGCCACAACAGCCCCTCAACGTTGAAATAATTACAAAATTGGTCCTTGTGATTTAATACCTTAAAAACCAAACGGATCCTTTATTATTATCCACCAAATCCAATCCAAAATAATAAACCCAACACACCATACCAGCCCACCCTACCCTTTATTACCTTGGCCCAAACTCAACCCAGTCCAACACCCCTTAATAAAAACCCGGTCAACCTGTTTGACCAATACCACCCCGCCTAAACCACCACCACTGTTCATCTCCTTCACCCTCACCTGCATCACCCAAACCACCCTGGTATTACCACCACCTCACACCCCAGCTGTCCTACCCACTCCCCTTGTCCTTCACGCCTCACCAAACCCCATTTAATGCTAAAAACCCTCTCCACGCAAAACACTGACACTTTGACAAATTGGCGCCAAAAAGCCAATTTGAACGGTGGATATGACTTTGACCTTATCAACGGCTCACAATTGGTGGGAAATGGTCCAGTGGGTCCTAAAAACTCAGAAAATCTCTACAAAAGGGAAATGAAGCAGAAGACCAGAAGTATTAGTTTAGTTAGTGTAATCTTAGTGTCGACTAGTGTAATTCAATATTATTAGTGTAATTTAAAGCTTTTGAGTAATCATTTAAGTTATCTCAGTGTACTTTACATCTTTTGCAATAATCAATTTAAGATTTCAGTTGATTCTCAGTTTTTGTATTTCTCAAATTCTCAAAAAATCACCAAAAGCTTGTATGTTGTTATTGAATTCATAAGCTGATATAAGCTCTGACAAGGCTCAAATAAGCTTAAGAAAACCTTACTTAGCTGTTTAGAATAGAAAAGCAAAAATACCAAAAATAATAAATTAAATAGAGAAAAATAAAAAAAATAGAGGGAAGAGAAGAAGAAGGATTTAGCAGGGTGTGATTTGGATTGATTCTGGGTTAGTAGTCTTGTGGAAGACTTATAGGAAGGTTCTTTGATCCCTGGTTCCACATCTCAGTTTGAAACTCAACTGTAAGCTAATTCTCAATTTTTAGCTTATGTAGTTTTTATTGTTTCTTTAGCATAATCTTAGTTCATATAGCTTTAATTAGTTTTGCTTAATCTGTTTCAAGTTTTAAAATCATAGTTTTAGTTTAATAATTACAAGTTATAGTGTAAACTGCCTTATTGAGGGGTGTTTGGCTCAGACCTATTCACTGTGCTCAGGGCTGTTTCTAAGGGTTGTGTTTGTTTACATAGTTTACTTAGGTCCCAAATATCATAATTCAACTCAGTAGTTAAGTAGTTAAACACTGAAAAGTCAAAATCCAACTCCAAATCCCTTGACAGTTAACTGTCAAGGATTTGAGTCACACAGACCCTCACTTTAGCTCATAAGTTGTAGCTTTAGCTTATTTTAGGTCTATCATAGCTTATTATAACTTAACCAATCAGTAGTGAGTGTTAGAAATTCACAAAAGTCAAACTAGTTAAGTATTATAAAAAGTCAAAATTTCCAATCTCAGATTTTCTCAAATATTGGGTGAATTTTGTAGATTTGTGTATTAGGTTTGAGGTTCTGAAAATCCTTGGGATCATAGTCTCCCAACTCAACTTCAGTTTCCCATAGTTTTCATATTTTTAGGAATTTTACCTTGGGCCCCACTCACCCTCAAAGTTACTTGCAAGGAAGAAAGCTCCCCTGCACACCAGCAGACTCACCCATCACCACCACTTTGGTGGTGATTTGTGACCACCTCAGTGGGCCCCACCTGTTAAAATTAGCATCTCTCAACCCCCCTCCTACCAGGGAACAACCATTGACCAATTGTTTGACCCAATACCCAGTGGACCCCACTTAGTTTTGCTCCCCAAATCTGTCCCCAAAACTGTCTCAGAATGCAATAAGCAAACTGCTTATTTGTGTTTTGTAGCTTATTGAAGCTGCTTATTTGTGCTATCCTTGCTTAATATAGTTCATCTAACTCAGGGGAACAAACTTTTACCATTCTGGGTCCCACACAAGCTCAGTAGAGCTTATTTGCTTAGTTGGTCAACTTTGGTCAACTGCTTAAGTTAGTAGCTTATATCTAGCTTATTAATAAGTTATAAAAATATTGTTTTTACAAAAGTTAGTTATATTTAGGTATAATTTAGTTTTATAAAAGAAAAATCCAGAAAAGACAACATAAAAATAAGTGATAGTTTTTATTTAATATAATTTAATTTTAATTTTCATTTTTAGATTTTTATTAAGTAAGTTGTGTTTTTTAATAATTTCCTTTTAGGTTAAAGTAATTTTGATAATTTTCTCAGATTTTTATTTTGTAATTTAGTATTTATTATAATTAATAATAGTTTTATTAGTAATTAATTAATAAATAAGTTTTAAATAGCATAAGTAATTTTTACAAAGTAACACATAGTTTTTATATTTTTTCTAGCTTTTATAAGTTATAAAATAGTTTTATAAATTTTTCCATAATTTTCTAAGTTAATTTAGTATTATTTGTAATTTAAAATAGTTTAATTAGTTTAATTAATATAAATAGTTTTTAATTAATAAAAAATTCATAAAAAGACAAAAACATTTATTTTTATTTTTTATACTTTCTTCAAGTTCATTTTAAGTTTTAGAAATTATTTTTATAAATTTTTAGTTTAATTTGTAGTGTTTATTATTTTTTGTTTTTATTTAAATTAGTTTTAATTAAATAGTTAAATAGTTATTAATTAAATAATTAATAATAAATAATAAAATAATCTAAAAAATAATTTTATTTTTAATTTAATTTTATTTTAAGTTTAAGTTTATAGAATTTTCATTTTTAACCCCTGTAGTTTATTTTTCTTAAAACTCACATTTTTTCTCAGCACGCAGTCGCGTCTGATTTTAATTTGGTGTACGTTTATACGTTTTAGATACCTAGCTTTCACGTAATCGTTAAAATAGTTTACCTAAGTTATTTTATTTTATAAAACCCTAGTTTAAATCACACACACACTTTATTCATATCCCTGTTCACATTCACTCGATCACAATCTCGTTTTTAATAAAACATCGCACACCTCGTTGGGACATTACGACCCGGGGTGTAGGACCGTAGAACAACCTATTTCACATATGAATCAAGCCTAAACCTAGAGAGAGAAAGTAAGTAGAGAGAGAGAGTGGATGGGAACTCTAGTGTGTGGAATAATAACCTTGATATCACTAATAGAATCACTAAGAGAACCAACCTCTCAAATGAGGTTTACAAGAGTATTTATAGTCAAAGTCTAGGGCTTCTCTAATCTTTTACATTATTACACTAATGGCCCTTAGACTTTCACAAAACGTGAATACTAAGCCTAAGCTTCATCATAATGATATTCTAAAGCAACCTATAACAATACGTTAATGACTGACACTTTTTATAAATAAAATACGATGCTAACAATCTCCCCCTAAGTGTTGGTCATTGAAGGTTGCGCGACGTCATCATCTTTGTCTTCATACATTAACATTCATAGCTCTTGACGCCTTTAAGAATCATTAGATGAGTCATAGTACTTTGTTCATTGTTCTTCGTTCATCGATGTTGATATGATCAAATGATGTCATCTGCCTTTCGTCACTTCTGTGTTTGTGGTGGTTGTCTGCCATTCCAACATGCTCATACGTCTTAAGTCCTTGTCATACATACATTTGTTATTCCCGTTCTTTCACGTTGATCTTTGTCACTTTACTTTGTAGATTCTTCTTTTTGGCGTAGAATCTTTCTTTGACTGTTGCTATCCTTTGATCTTTGTGAGAACTTTCCTTTGACTTTGTGATGCATGTATGAGCATGTGGAATCTTTCGCCATGGAGATGATGTATAGCTGCAGGTAAACAGTTAGCAATAAACAACCGGTACTTACAGATAAGGAATTAGAGATTGTCAACAGCATAGTGTGAAGGCTCCTTCTAACCCTTACCATGGCCGTTCCCATATCAGATACTCCCGAAAGAGCTTACGAGACCTACTAAGTAGCTCAATGACTGGGTGAGTCGCTGGGGATCACTCCACGACTGTAGACCGTTTGAAACCAGCGCGAACACTAAGCGTAACCCATAAAGAATTACCGAAGTGACCTGCTGTCAGGGCTGTTTGATGTTGACCCTGGCAGGAATTTCCATTCAATCATTGAGAATCACATGTGTGAATCCTCTCATAAATGTTCTGGCAGATTGCTAAGATCTGCGTAGGACTCTTAAGTTTACATCTGGCGTCCTTAATGATGAACAACCAGTGTAGAAATATCATGTGTTCCTATGAGATCTTTTGATGAATCTCGGGGCTCTAGACTCGATAAGTGCACATTTGGTTTCCTATGCGGAGATTAGGGAGAGGTCTCCTGCTTCAATATCAACCATCTCTAAGAGACAGGTCGATAGATTACGCCGGTTCCCTGTGAGAATGAAACAAGCTCTTTTAAGAGAACTTGAGTGGCTAGAAGGTTTAGTGCAGTGCGTCACTGGGTCCATGACGTCTTTATCTTCAATACCGGTGTCACCTTAGTAACAACTAGTAGCATATGAATTGAACCCGGTGTCTGCCCTAAGGTTGAACATTTGGAGGGCTATTTCTTTTCACCCTTTTTCATAACTTTTCTTTTTAATTCTTCAACCCCTTCTTTCTCCTTTCTCATTTTCTCCTTTTTTCAATTATACCTAAGGACTTCTAATTCTAATCTATTGGAATTGTCCTTGGGTAGATCCCTCCGGCTCTGGCGGATCATAGGACGGTTTTTCCTAACCTTAGTCACCTTATAACTCCATGAATCCTATAATTGCCATGAAACCTTTGATTGAAAATCTCTCAAAGTGTTTATGAATATAAACACATTTTTGTTCACACTTTGAGAGTTTTTGTTTCTTTTGAAGGACTCCCCCTTCACATGTGCTCATGAATTTTTAAGAAATTTGCACATGCGTGAGGAGTTTGCACTTTTTGAATTGATCCACTTTCATTGAACATGACCGATTCGAGACACGCTTACATCACTAGTTAGACTAGCTTGAAATTATTACCCGTCCTGGTCAAGTCCAAAGAAAGTCTCTCGATACGGTACATTCTACTCAGACAAGTCCTATTCGAGACACGCTTACATCACTAGTTAGACTAGCTTGAAATTATTACCCGTCCAGGACAAGTCTTTTCGATTACTAACATTTTAAGCTTCGTCAATTCATTGGTACATTCTGAGTCGAGCTCTTTTGAGATTCAGTCACAAGCTTTAAACATCTTTGATCACATTTTAATCATGTTTTCTCCCCCTCAAAAATAGCATATCGTGATATTTTTTATATCAACTGATTAAGAAAAAGCTTTTTGGAGAGATAGACAGATTTCATTTTGCATGAATTCGGAACAATTTTGTTTTTGTACTCCCCCTTAATGATAGCACATTTTAAAATCAATTAAGGGTTTTGAGGGAGTTATCTTGAGCACTCACTTGAAAGATTTTGAAAAATCTTTTGATGAATCTTGAAAAAGTGCTCAAGATTACTATTTTGAAAACGAGTTTTTGTTTGAAGTCTTTTTCGTTTGTTTAGACTCAAACTTTTTTGAAAAAGATTTCGTCCTTGAAAATACGAGTCCATGATTTGATATAATCAGAAGTCATCATTCGGGTCCGGGTTTCGTACTGAAGTATACGAAAGCCATTGTGAAGAAACTTTTGAGAAACGACATGTTTTTAGAAAACATTAAAAAGAACTCCCGCTCAAGCATCTGTACATGTCCGTATCATTTTTGAATGACATTTCTAGAAACGTACAGAATATTGATTTATACGAGAGACATGTCGTGAGAAGAATATTTTTGGATTTTTTGATTTTATATTGTTTTTGTATTTTTTGAAGATTTTATATTTTTGTATTTTGTTTTTGTTGGTTTTTCAAATTTTGTATTTTGTTTTTTCAAAAAATATTTACAGCGAAGCGATTTTGAAAACATTTTTCAAGAAGATTCGAGAAGACGTTCTAGCTCCTCAGGAGTTAGGCTTCGCATGCCAATTCGTCGAACTAAATAGTCAAACCTTTCTTTTGGAAGGGCTTTAGTAAATAGATCGGCGAGTTGATAATCAGTCTTAACGAAAAATAATTCAACAGTACCCTCTTCCACGTGTTCTTTGATGAAATGGTAGCGGACTTTGATATGCTTCGTCTTAGAGTGATGTACGGGATTGCACGAGATGGCTATGGCACTTTTTGAGTCACAATACATAGGTATTTTGTCAAAAGTAAAGCCATAATCTGTGAGCTGTGTCCTCATCCAAAGAACTTGGGCACAACACGCAGATACAGACACATACTCGGCTTCGGCGGTTGATAGCGCAATACAATCCTGTTTCTTTGACGACCAGCTTACAAGCTTTTCACCCAAAAATTGTGCTCCACCTGATGTACTTTTTGCAGTAACTTGATCTCCTGCATGGTCAGCATCTGAAAAGGCTGTTAGATTAAACCCCGAATCCTTCGGATACCAAAGTCCCATGTTAATGGTTCTTCGTAGGTACCGAAAGATCCTTTTAACCTCTTTGAGGTGAAGTTCGGTAGGCTTTGCCTGAAACCGTGCTAACAAGCAAACAACAAATTGAATATCAGGTCGACTAGCAGTTAAGTACATGAGAGAACCGATCATGCTCCGATATTTCTTCGGATCGACGGGTTTCCCAAACAAATCAGCATCAATTTTTGGTGAAGTGACCATTGGAGTTCCAACAGAATCACAGTTTTCCATTCCATGTTTTTTCAAAATCTCTATTGTATATTTAGCTTGATTGATAAAAATACCACGAGGGGATTGATGTATTTGTAAACCAAGAAAGAATTTTAGTTCCCCCATCATGGACATTTCAAATTTGCTTTTCATGACATTTTCAAAATGTTTTGAATGGTTAGGATTGGTTGATCCAAAAATTATGTCGTCCACGTAAATTTGAACGATCAAAATGTCATCTTTGAATTTTTTGATAAACAAGGTGTCATCAACCGTTCCTTTTGTGAAATTGTTTTTGAGCAAGAAAGATGATAGTTCGTCATACCACGCTCTTGGAGCTTGTTTTAAACCATAGATGGCTTTCTTAAGCTTGTAGACGTAGTCTGGATGATCTTTGTTGATGAATCCCTCTGGCTGACTCACATACACTTCTTCTTTCAGAGTTCCATTCAAGAAAGCTGTCTTAATGTCCATCTGATAGACTGTGATGTTTTTCTGAGCTGCACAGGCTAAGAAAATCCGGACTGCTTCAAGTCTAGCTACAGGCGCGAATGATTCTTCGAAATCTATCCCTTTTTCTTGTGGATATCCTTTAGCCACGAGACGAGCTTTGTTACGAATTACAGTCATTTCCTCATCCATTTTGTTCTTCCACAACCACTTGAGATCAAGAACGCGTTTATCAAGTGGTCGTTCAACAAGTTCCCAACTATCATGTAACAGGTATTGAAGAAGTTCCTCCTGCATCGCTTCAATCCAAGGGTATTCTGCCATTGCTTCCCGAATGTTCTTTGGTTCTTTGAGGCTTATTGAGCAAATGTAAATGCACAATTCAAGATCGGTGGCAAGTTGTCTCCTCGTCTGAACTGGCTTTGAAGGTTCACCAATAACTTGTTCTATTGGATGGTCTTTTGTCCATTGAAACGTAGAAGGGTACCTTGGGTTTAACGTATGTGTGTTAGACGGTTCTTGTAACCTTGAAGAAGATTTAGTAGAGTCTGTTGCAAATGGGTTTTCAAATACTTCTTCTCCTTCTTCTAACGCAACATCGTTTGAATTATTTGTTGGTTCTTCTTGAAAATTTGTGTTTTGATTTTGCTCATCAACTCTTGGTTGTTCTGTTTCAAGTACTGGAGTGGCTTGAGTAGATGTAGATGATGTTGAGGTAGTTGGTGCTTCAGCTTCGATTGTTGTAGATGCATCCAGTGGTGGTGGTGGTGGTTGATGGTTTTGAGCGGGTGCAGCGGAATGTTGTTGAGATGCATTTGTCGAAGGTCCACCATAATATTCATCAAACATTAACTCGAAGAAATTTTCCAGTTCTTGTTCTGAAGGTTTTTCAGTGTTTGTTGAATGAGATCCATTAGGCACGAGTCCTGAACTGATGTGTCCAGAAGTCTGACTGTTTGGTGCGGGTCCTAATCTGGTTTGATTAGAAGCCATTGGATTAAGCGCGGGTTCTAGAGCGTATCTCTCAGAAGCCATTTGTGAAATCTCGTCAAACTTCACATTCATCGTCTCCATTATCCTTTTAGTTCTTCGATTATACACCCTGAATGCCCTCGAGTTTTCTGAATATCCAATGAAGATTCCAATATCACCCTTAGCTTTCAACTTTCCTAGATCTTCTCTGTCGTTCGTCGGATAGCACAAAGCGCCAAACACGTGAAGGTAAGAGATGTCAGGTTTACGATTGTTCACTAGCTCATATGGGGTTTTATTGAATCTTGGATGTACTAGGGATCGGTTTTGAGTGAAACAAGCAGTGGCAACAGCATCAGCCCATAAGAATAGTGGTGCACTAGAATAGATTAGCATTGTGCGAGCAGCTTCCACAAGAGTTCGATTTCTTCTTTCAACTACCCCATTCTGCTGTGGAGTTCTAACAACTGATGTTTGATGTGTAATTCCAACATCTTCGAGGTAAGTTCTTAACTCCTGGTTTGTAAATTCTGTGCCATTGTCTGTTCTTATAATCCTTACTGGAGCTTGAAGTAGAACTTGAATACGCTTCAGAAAGGTGATGATGATGCCTGGTGCTTCGTCTTTTGATCTCAAAAACTTTACCCAAGTATATCTTGAATAATCATCAACAATAACGAGAATATACTTCTTCCCATTAATGCTTTCAACTCTCATTGGGCCACATAAGTCCATGTGCAACAAATGTAACCTTGCTTCCGAACTAGGTACGGTTTTGGGTTTATATGATGCTCTTTTGCTTTTTCCTTGTTCACATGATGGACATAGATGATCCTTGGTGTATTTGAACTTAGGAAGTCCGGTGACGATGTTGTCTTTGGCTAACTTGTTGATGGTGTCAAAATTGAGATGGGATAAACGTCTATGCCACAGCCAGGACTTAGTTTCGGTTGCCCTTGTCATGAGACAAATTGGTGATGTAGAAGCCATTTGGTTGATGTCGATGGCATACAAGTTTGTACCACGATTACCAGTTAAGAGATCATCACCAACCAAATTTCTAATAAAAACCGTGTTTCTCCTGAATGCAACTTCTAAATCTGCATCACAAAACTGCCCAACTGAAAACAAGTTGTGTCCCAACCCTTCGACGTAGTAAACTCGAGTGATCAAAAAATTCTCAAACTGAAGATCTCCAAAACCCAGGATAGCTGCTACATGATCATTTCCAAAGCGTACAGTGTCACACCCCCAAAATCGGGTCCAGCGGAAGCATACATGTAGCTGGGGTGTAACTCAATTGGTATTACAGCACAAGTACAAAATTTGTTTTCACTTCAATCATTTAGAGTAAAATTGTTTAACTAAAAGTATTGAGTTTACATTGTTTGAAATTAGTGCGGAAGTAGGCCCTTAAAAGTAGTTTAAAACGGTCCCCATATAAATAATCAGAGTCTTCTATGACCATGCCATGCCCTGCCAAAACCTCCAGTAGCGTGCCATAATCTAAAAACCTGAAAATACATGCTAAAGTGTCAACACGAGGTTGGTGAGTTCATAGAGTTTGTTTAACAAATAATGCCTATAGAGAAAAGATCGCCCAACAAAGGCATCGTAAATCCACTCAGTTACAGGTCCCGCCATAAGAGACTTGTAACCTGTGTGTTTACAACCCACTGCCAAAAGTAATATGCTTACGTGAACAAAAGTAATACTTGTATTTAAATTCCCAGATAAATATAGCAAAACGGCTATATAAATAATTCAGTCAATGAGGCCATATGATAAATCAGTCAAGCGGGAAAACCCGTAATAAGGTTGATGAAAAGGCATCGCAATTCAGTCAAGAAATGAAACAGTAATATTACGTTTGACATCACAGCCAAGTGGGGAATACCACAATACGTTTGACATCACAGCCAAGTGGGAAATACCACAATATTACAATGAACATATAGGTCAATCAAGTAGGGAAACAGCAATACTACGTTTGACATCACAGCCAAGTGGGGAATACCACAATATTACGTTTGACATCACAGCCAAGTGGGGAATACCACAATACGTTTGACATCACAGCCAAGTGGGGAATACCACAATATTACGTTTGACATCACAGCCAAGTGGGGAATACCACAGTATTACAATGAGCATATAGGAACAATTGGTGACTATGAGGTCATATAAACAAGGATAATCAATCCCATGAAATACAGGAAATCAAACATACCAATGAATGCAGGTGATCAAACATACAAATGAATGCAGGTGATCAAACATATGTTTAGGTAACATTGGAAATATTTGAGAAATTAACCAGGTAAAACAAGTAGTGCGTTTAAGTAAAACGAGCATGTATTCTCCCCCAAAGAGTTTACCAAAACAATTGAAAAAGTAGGGGCTATGACTCACCTGGAGCGATAGCTACGATGACAAGAATGGATACACTGAAATGAGGCACGATCTCTAACCGCAACCTAATATGAGTAATAACGAACTACCTTAGATCATGACATAATGAAATGAATGCACGTGCACATGATGCCTATACCACTCGTAACTTGGAAACACTAGTTATTGTCAAAGTAAAATAGTTTCCATACTTAGGAAAAATAAGTCCCAATGGAGTTATAAAAACTTGTCGTAATATATCGTATAAAAATGTTAGCGTTCTATTCCTCGTATCGAAAACCTTAAAATAACGTCGTTAAGTCGTATAATATCCTCTTGGATCATACGTATTCGTTTGATAAGAAAATAGTCCTTAGTAATATTTTCTAGAAAATATACCGTTTAGCGCGTACGTTATTATTTTTATTTGTGTCCATATATATATATATATATAGTTTGACGATGTTAGAATGGGTATAACTCGGTCGTTTTAAGCTCGTTTTCCTTGTTCTTTATGTCCACGGATTCGTCTTTGTGTATACTAGTATATTTTTGATAACTCGGCTCCTCTAGGTTACGTTTAATGCCTCAAATTACCCGTCGTATTCTGCCAATCAGCAAGCAGTTTTCTAAGAAATAATTTTCGTCGTTAAATTTGCAAAAATCATATCTCCTTCGTTATAAACTCGTTTTAATCCGTTCTTTCGCCTAAAGTTTCGTTTTTGAATGTATTTTCTAAATCTTTGGTCAAAACTTAGTCACCATCTACTGATTTTCCCACGAAATTAAAATAGGGACAGTAGGTATATCAAAAGTTTCAAAAAACCATTTTCAAGTCTCCAAACTAGTTCCATCCTCCATCAAACCACTTTCAAACACCACAAAGCTAATCTAACCCTACCATACACCTTCTTAGGGTGTCATGGGTCCTTAGACATCATCAATCCACTAGGTCTAACAAGGGTTTCTTATGTGTCCATTTCTAGGGCTTCAAAGTTACATATGTACAAAAATGGAGTGGTACAAGTTGATGCATGTATGATATCTTGTAAGAAAAATGTATAAACATAATAATAACTTGTAAAAATCATAAAAATGAGTTTGTTTACTTACTTGATGGTTTAGAGAGTTTAGATGATGAAAAACCTACTAATCCTTGAGTTTTTATTTCAAAACTCTAACAAGGATGATTATATAAACTAGTTTATGACAAGATCTTGTAAAATTTATACTCCTTGCTCCTTTACCACCCTAATTCGAACCAACCTCAAGAGAAAAGAGAGAAAAGAGTTTTGCTTGAACTTGTAAAAATGATTTTAGTGATAAAATGAATGAAAAAGTTTAATTTATACAAAGAGACAATTGTTAGGTTACATTAAATTTGGTTGGTGAGCAATTAATTTGGTTGGTGTAGTTAGCTCATTAGGAGGCTAGGAGGGGGGGGGGGGGGGGGGCGGTTATGAAAGGAGGGAAATGGGGGGTTATGTTGGGTAATTATTTAGGGAGTTAGTGGTAAGATTGTGTAGTATTTGGTTAGTTTTAAGTGTAATCGGGTACCGGGTTAACTAAAAATAAATTTCAACGGAGTTAACCGGGTCATAATAAAGTTATAAAAATTATAAAAATATGTTGGGTATAAGTATTGAGTATTTGGAAAATTATTGTTTAGTTTTTTACGAAAACCGTCGTAAATAATTTAGGCGTACGATATAAATTAAATAAATTTCCAAAACACCGGGTAAATTAATATTATAATTTTTATATTATAAAAATGAATATAAAAATATATTGGGATCATAGTCGGGAGTGTCGGACTTGTTAGCCACATTTATAGTTCGCGTATTAGTGTTTATTTAAAATAAACATACGTAAATCGTTAATTATATTAAAAATATAATTTGAATACCCTACGAGTGGAATAGTATGCAAGTGCCATAAAGATGATATGCAGACTATTTCTAGTCTGTATGAGATGTCCGAAATGATAAAGCATGAATTCGCTCCTGAACCAATACGGTTACGCGAAGTTGAATACTCGTAAACTAAATTTACGATGACATGAGTAATGCACGTGAATAGTGGTTTTCTTCCGGAAATGAATAGTGTCAAGTGAATAGTAAAATTTCTGAATATTTCTCGGAATGTCAAATTGACCTAAAAAATGATGAATAGTGATCGATGAATAGTAAATAGTGAATAGTAAATTGTCGAGGATTGGAAAAATGACCGGAAATTACGAGTTGTGACAGTCTTCCCTTCTAACAGGAACTTCGTCCCGAAGTTCAGTTTGTGTAAGTCTCTAGAATGGTAATGGTGAAAAGATGGTGATAATTGAGAATTTCAGCGAACTTCCACGATAGGAAATCGACTCTGCTTTAACCGTTCGACCTAACAGTCCATGATTTCTAGTGGTCCTCTTACAAGGTTTAGGTTTGTCATTGGGTTGGATTCCTTCCAATGGAATCATAAGTGACTAATCTGAAAGTCAATTCCTGAGGTTTGAATAGGCGAACCATAGTTGTGTAATCCGGCTGTTCTCTAACAAGGCTCAAGTCTGGTGGCCACTAGGCCTACTCTGTCTGAAATATTACGTGGTCCAGTGCATATCAGGTTTAACTTTCCAAATTTTTCCGAATAATATCATGCCTTTCCTAGGCAGAACTTTCAACATGATCTGGCTACCAATCTTGAAGTTTTAATGGTTTACAACTTATAGAATTTGTAATTGATTCTTGACTTGTAGGAAATTTCTGGTTATTTCATGAATGCTTACTGGACTAGTGAGTTAGGCTTTTTCCAAATTTCGATCCGTCAATGGATGTTGGCACTTCGACCATAGAGTGCTTCAAATGGTATAGTCTCTAAGCTCGTGTGGTAACTATGGTTATAAAGGAATCTGATTTATGGCAAATGGTCAGTCCAACCATTTCTAGAGTCAATCACTCATGCTCTAAGCATATCTCCCTATGTTTGAGTCGTCCTCTAATCCTGACCATTGGTCTGCAGATGATAGGTGGTGTAGTTCCAAAGGAATCTTAATGAAATCGCTAGGAGTTTGCGGTGATAAAAGATAGAATATTCATTAGATCGGAATTTGTTAATAATACATGAAACTTATACGATAGAACGTAGAATTAAACACAAAAGAAATACAACACAAGAGAGTTTAGGCTTTAGTCTTCTTGTCCCTAAGCTCCGGGCAGTCCTTTCTGAGATGCCCTAAGTTTCCACATTTGAAGCAACTTCCTGGAATCCTCTGATTTGTGGGTTTCGTACAGTCCTTAGTTAGATGACCCCGCTTCTTGCATATTCCACACAGTCCACTGCAATGATATAAGTGATGCAAATTACACATGTTGCAGTAAGGTAAATTTCCAGTATATCTTTTCTTTGCGCTTGGTCCTGCAACATAAGCTCTAAACACTTCTTGTCCTTTGTTTGGCTGCCATACTTGATCGTTTCCTTGGTTGTCATCCCTTTTCCTTTTGTTTTCGTTGTTGTTGTTAACAGTAGTTTCTTGTTTTATTACTTGAGCCATAAGCTTTTGAGACATTCTGATAGCTTCCTCCAGCGTGTCTGATTTAGAAGCAATTACGTTCCCACTGATGTTGCGCGGTAGTCCACCGATGAATTTTTCTAGCAGCTTTTCATGATCTGAAACCATAGTTGGGCATAGTGCAGCCAACTCTTGAAACTTCCTGAAGTAGGTCTCGATGTCATCACCTTTAGTCACCAGCTCATAGAATTCTGTTTCCAACTTTTGCACCTCAGTACGAGGGCAAAACTTATCAGTCATCAATTTCTTGAATTGCTCCCAGGTGAGCTTGTAGGCATTTTCCATACCAATCGGTTGAGCATGAGAATTCCACCATGACATAGCTTCATCCAAAAGCATACCAGTAGCGAATTTTACCTTGCTGCCATCAGGACAGTTGCACATGAGGAACACATTCTCAGTCTTTTCGAACCAGCGAATCAAAGCAACCGCTCCTTCAGTGCCCTTAAACTTGATGGGATCACTAACCTTAAAATTCTTCCAAGTACATTCGCGCTTATTATAGGATTGTCCATCTATCCCTGTCTGTAGAGCGACCTCAGCAGCCCTTGCAGTTATCTCCGCTCTCTCGATCTCTAGAGCTTCGGCGATACTATCCTTAACCAATTTCCGAATAGCAACAGGTGTCATAGTTGGAGTAGCTTTAACTTTCCTTGGTGGCATAGCTCTTCAAAACGAGAAAAGAAGGGTGAGACATAATTAAGACGTTCCTAGTAGTAGATGTTCGAGAGTGGGTTATTATAGAATGAAAGGTTGATGTTGCGATATGACGCGTTGACGTGGCTCGAGTGGTTTTGTGATATCTTAGGATTTCTGCTAAGTTTTGAATGATCTTACTGTACCGAGGGATCCTCCTTATAGATGGTATGGAAAGTCTTTCCTAGGGAGATCATTGATAATATCCACTTATCAATATTGGGAGTAATGAGTGATGAGTGACATCGGAATCTATAGAGTGTAAGCTAATTCCTTTTATATATGGGGAAGAGGATGATAATAATGGTGAGAAGGGAAAAGACTGTGACAGCTGCGACATAATGAGATTGTGATGAAAGTAAGTACGCACACATGAATGAAACATTTCAAAATTGAGTAGAGAATTCAATCCGGACAAAATTTTATTATAACCATTCTCAGTGTTGCAAAATTCATCTCTGAGTCAGACATAGGTAGTCAGCCTATGTCCCACTATCCCGGGTTGAATATAGGTGACTAGTCTATATTCCACTGAGGTTCCATGAATTTTGAAATACTCAGCTCAGGTATACTAAGACTATGTCCTTCACAAAGACCAAGACGTTCAGAAAGACTAAGGCAGGTGACCAAACTCGACGTCAAATGATGAAACTATGCAAGGAAAAACATAACACGATGACATATATGATACGTGAACATGCTTATATGAAAGACAATGATAGAAATCAATTAGAACAAATGAACATAATATACCAGATAATGAGACACAAATCTCATCACCTAAGTCAGCAACAAACCACAAGTGAGGCATCATCTTGGCAGGCAGGCACGTGACGGTCATAGGGTTAAGTTTTTCATAAAAGTAGCTATAGTCTAGGTTTTAAAAACACTTAGTTCGCTATAGCCAAAGCTCTGATACCAATCTGTCACACCCCCAAAATCGGGTCCAGCGGAAGCATACATGTAGCTGGGGTGTAACTCAATTGGTATTACAGCACAAGTACAAAATTTGTTTTCACTTCAATCATTTAGAGTAAAATCGTTTAACTAAAAGTATTGAGTTTACATTGTTTGAAATTAGTGCGGAAGTAGGCCCTTAAAAGTAGTTTAAAACGGTCCCCATATAAATAATCAGAGTCTTCTATGACCATGCCATGCCCTGCCAAAACCTCCAGTAGCGTGCCATAATCTAAAAACCTGAAAATACATGCTAAAGTGTCAACACGAGGTTGGTGAGTTCATAGAGTTTGTTTAACAAATAATGCCTATAGAGAAAAGATCGCCCAGCAAAGGCATCGTAAATCCACTCAGTTACAGGTCCCGCCATAAGAGACTTGTAACCTGTGTGTTTACAACCCACTGCCAAAAGTAATATGCTTACGTGAACAAAAGTAATACTTGTATTTAAATTCCCAGATAAATATAGCAAAACGGCTATATAAATAATTCAGTCAATGAGGCCATATGATAAATCAGTCAAGCGGGAAAACCCGTAATAAGGTTGATGAAAAGGCATCGCAATTCAGTCAAGAAATGAAACAGTAATATTACGTTTGACATCACAGCCAAGTGGGGAATACCACAATACGTTTGACATCACAGCCAAGTGGGGAATACCACAATATTACAATGAACATATAGGTCAATCAAGTAGGGAAACAACAATACTACGTTTGACATCACAGCCAAGTGGGGAATACCACAATATTACGTTTGACATCACAGCCAAGTGGGGAATACCACAATACGTTTGACATCACAGCCAAGTGGGGAATACCACAATATTACGTTTGACATCACAGCCAAGTGGGGAATACCACAGTATTACAATGAGCATATAGGAACAATTGGTGACTATGAGGTCATATAAACAAGGATAATCAATCCCATGAAATACAGGAAATCAAACATACCAATGAATGCAGGTGATCAAACATACAAATGAATGCAGGTGATCAAACATATGTTTAGGTAACATTGGAAATATTTGAGAAATTAACCAGGTAAAACAAGTAGTGCGTTTAAGTAAAACGAGCATGTATTCTCCCCCAAAGAGTTTACCAAAACAATTGAAAAAGTAGGGGCTATGACTCACCTGGAGCGATAGCTACGATGACAAGAATGGATACACTGAAATGAGGCACGATCTCTAACCGCAACCTAATATGAGTAATAACGATCTACCTTAGATCATGACATAATGAAATGAATGCACGTGCACATGATGCCTATACCACTCGTAACTTGGAAACACTAGTTATTGTCAAAGTAAAATAGTTTCCATACTTAGGAAAAATAAGTCCCAATGGAGTTATAAAAACTTGTCGTAATATATCGTATAAAAATGTTAGCGTTCTATTCCTCGTATCGAAAACCTTAAAATAACGTCGTTAAGTCGTATAATATCCTCTTGGATCATACGTATTCGTTTGATAAGAAAATAGTCCTTAGTAATATTTTCTAGAAAATATACCGTTTAGCGCGTACGTTATTATTTTTATTTGTGTCCATATATATATATATATAGTTTGACGATGTTAGAATGGGTATAACTCGGTCGTTTGAAGCTCGTTTTCCTTGTTCTTTATGTCCACGGATTCGTCTTTGTGTATACTAGTATATTTTTGATAACTCGGCTCCTCTAGGTTACGTTTAATGCCTCAAATTACCCGTCGTATTCTGCCAATCAGCAAGCAGTTTTCTAAGAAATAATTTTCGTCGTTAAATTTGCAAAAATCATATCTCCTTCGTTATAAACTCGTTTTAATCCGTTCTTTCGCCTAAAGTTTCGTTTTTGAATGTATTTTATAAATCTTTGGTCAAAACTTAGTCACCATCTACTGATTTTCCCACGAAATTAAAATAGGGACAGTAGGTATATCAAAAGTTTCAAAAAACCATTTTCAAGTCTCCAAACTAGTTCCATCCTCCATCAAACCACTTTCAAACACCACAAAGCTAATCTAACCCTACCATACACCTTCTTAGGGTGTCATGGGTCCTTAGACATCATCAATCCACTAGGTCTAACAAGGGTTTCTTATGTGTCCATTTCTAGGGCTTCAAAGTTACATATGTACAAAAATGGAGTGGTACAAGTTGATGCATGTATGATATCTTGTAAGAAAAATGTATAAACATAATAATAACTTGTAAAAATCATAAAAATGAGTTTGTTTACTTACTTGATGGTTTAGAGAGTTTAGATGATGAAAAACCTACTAATCCTTGAGTTTTTATTTCAAAACTCTAACAAGGATGATTATATAAACTAGTTTATGACAAGATCTTGTAAAATTTATACTCCTTGCTCCTTTACCACCCTAATTCGAACCAACCTCAAGAGAAAAGAGAGAAAAGAGTTTTGCTTGAACTTGTAAAAATGATTTTAGTGATAAAATGAATGAAAAAGTTTAATTTATACAAAGAGACAATTGTTAGGTTACATTAAATTTGGTTGGTGAGCAATTAATTTGGTTGGTGTAGTTAGCTCATTAGGAGGCTAGGAGGGGGGGGGGGGGGGGGGCGGTTATGAAAGGAGGGAAATGGGGGGTTATGTTGGGTAATTATTTAGGGAGTTAGTGGTAAGATTGTGTAGTATTTGGTTAGTTTTAAGTGTAATCGGGTACCGGGTTAACTAAAAATAAATTTCAACGGAGTTAACCGGGTCATAATAAAGTTATAAAAATTATAAAAATATGTTGGGTATAAGTATTGAGTATTTGGAAAATTATTGTTTAGTTTTTTACGAAAACCGTCGTAAATAATTTAGGCGTACGATATAAATTAAATAAATTTCCAAAACACCGGGTAAATTAATATTATAATTTTTATATTATAAAAATGAATATAAAAATATATTGGGATCATAGTCGGGAGTGTCGGACTTGTTAGCCACATTTATAGTTCGCGTATTAGTGTTTATTTAAAATAAACATACGTAAATCGTTAATTATATTAAAAATATAATTTGAATACCCTACGAGTGGAATAGTATGCAAGTGCCATAAAGATGATATGCAGACTATTTCTAGTCTGTATGAGATGTCCGAAATGATAAAGCATGAATTCGCTCCTGAACCAATACGGTTACGCGAAGTTGAATACTCGTAAACTAAATTTACGATGACATGAGTAATGCACGTGAATAGTGGTTTTCTTCCAGAAATGAATAGTGTCAAGTGAATAGTAAAATTTCTGAATGTTTCTCGGAATGTCAAATTGACCTCAAAAATTATGAATAGTGATCGATGAATAGTAAATAGTGAATAGTAACTTGTGAATAGTAAATTGTCGAGGATTGGAAAAATGACCGGAAATTACGAGTTGTGACATACAGTTCCCATGAATTTCCAGATGAAATTGATCAGCAGCTTTAAATTCCCGGTCATGTGCTTGGAGCAACCCGAGTCGACGATCCAAAGACATATTTCGATAACCTGCCAATAACAGAAGAGTTTGTATTTGGAAACCGTTTTGAATTTGGTTCCATGGGGTTAGGGGTACAAGCAAAATCACACTCATAGACAGTTGTAACTTGTTTAGCTTGAACTATTTCTAATTTGCCATCCTTGAGTATAAATTCTCTACCCGTTGGAATCCAAACACAATACTTAAGATAGTTCCTAGGTGTGCGACTATTAGTGGTGTTCCTAATTCTTTTAATTAGGTTTCCAACAATTCTAGATTTTGCACTAGGACCTTTCGAAACGCTCTTCTGTTCAGGCGTACCATTCACATTCTTAGAAACACATTCATCATGAACATCATTAATTAAACATTTCTTGCATATTAAACAAACAGTGTCATTACATGCATTAGAACCAGTACTCTCGACATTACATTCAGATGAAATATGTCTCTTATTAGAAAGCTATAAATTCCTAGGGTGTTCTTCTACTTCTTCCACTTTATTCTTGCAACTACTCTTAGAGACAGGCGAGACTCTATTGTTCATTGTATTGCTCCTAGGCTGTAGTCTGCTGCTCCTAGAGGTGCTTTCTAATCCTGTAGAAGTTGAGGCACACACATTAGGATTTATATTGTTGTCCTTTTTAGCATCACTAGACTCTTTAGAATTATCCTTTTTGCACGCATTTGTCTTAGAAGTGGAGGCAGACGCATTAGTGGGACTAATCCTAAACAGGCCAGGTGCTAGAACTTTTGGTGTTTCGACAACCGCTTTTCCTTTATCAACAATCTTTTCATTTTCAATTTTCTTGGGCAAGGGTGTTGGAGTGACTGGTTTTGTCAAATCCTTTTTCTCATCGACTTTTGGAGCAAACCGTGAAATCGACATTTTTGGTTTTTGAATCATATTTGGAACATTTGGTTTCTCCGAAGTTGATGGTTTTGCAAACTTAGTTTCCTCACCCTTCCTTTTTTGACTTTCAAGCTGAGTCCTCAAAAGATCATTTTGCTCTTTCATGTTCTTGAAAGCACGCTCATACGACAGTTTGTCATACTTGCATTCTTCCTTTTTTCGATCAAGTTGTTTAAAACATGACACATTTTCTTTTTCAAGCTTTATAAGAGCATTTTCATATTTGGAAACAATTTCGGAGGTCTCAGCTCTCAGTCTTTCATCGTCTTGAACAGAGTATGTTTGTAAAATGATGGACATAATGTCAGTGGTCATAACAGCTTCGAAGAGAGAATCATTTAGGTTTTCCAAAACATTCATGTTTTCACGAGTATCATTAGCTTCGTTTACCAGGGATTTGTGGTCCTTGACAAAGTCGGCCGTTTCTTTTAAGAAAGCTTTTTCAAAATGGATTACCCTCGCACTGATGTTATTCAGTGGGACAGTAATTTCGTTTTCAAAAACTTTTTTCTGCTCAATATGAAAACTGGAATGCCAGTTGTTAATATCGATTGTAGTTTTAGAAGCAACAATGTTTTGAAGTTCTTGAATTCTCTTTTTAACATCATCCAGAATGTTTCTAGCCTCACTTGTATTAAAAGTGTTGTTAGAAGACATTTGTTCCATTTTTGAAAGAGATTTTGAAACAATTACTTTCTTAGAAAACATTTTTGATAATGGTCGTTTTATGGAAAACACAGATGGTTCTTTTTGTGGAACAAAAGTAATTCCCGAAAGTTTGTTCAATTTGTTGTAATCAATGGGTTTCAAATCCTTTTGTTTCATTTTAGAAATGCTCTCTTCGACATGTTCTATCGTTTGCACAGAATCCCGAACGACGGGAGGATCATGTTTAGTGTAAATCACATTACCATTGTACAAAACATTCTGTTCTTGCTGAGCTTTCTTGAAATTACTGGGGGTGTTGAGCCACTTTATGTTTCGTATGGTAAATCGGATTAGTTTGATTTGAAATCATTTTCATTGTTTGACTTGACTGACCCGACTTAACCACTAATTCTTCTAAATGTGCAATCATGTGTTCTGACTCTACGATTTCGGCCAAAAGTTTGTCTTCTTTCTTTGCAAAGTCCTTTTTCAACTCATCCCTTTCTTTTTCAAGATTGGTATAAGCTGTTTTTTGTTTAGAAAGTTGGTTTTGTAAATCAGAAATTTCCGCGTTTAAAGCTTTTATCTTCTTGAAAGAATTAACATCAAGTGTATCAAACTTGAGTTGCAATTGTTTTTCCCTCGAAACGGAATTTTGATAACCAGTTTCTAATTCAGACAATCTTTTGTTATGAAACTCAAAAGCTTTAGCGTCGCAATTGACCTTTTTCACTACCACAGTTATTTAATAATGATTCAAATAAAGCACGTGTTTCCTCATCATTCACAGCATGCTGTGAAACGAAGCCTCCATTATGATTCACATCTGGAGTCGCTGAAGGAGTATTGCTACTACTTGGCGTGTCCAGGAATGTATCATAAGTGGGTGCTTGCTTCTCAAAATGTTGTTCCTCATGAGGAGACATATCAAATATATCATTATTGTGACATGGGTTGAAAGTTGATACCTCAGAGACTGCATTGATGTCATAAACCGGAGGTGTGTCAGAATCTGTGTTATACTTTGCCTCCTTAAGATTCGCCATGAATATGCAGTTCGCATCGATATCCTCTTCTTCCATGTCATACATAAGAGCCATAAAATCATTTTCCTCTGCGTTCAACTGAAATCATGCCTCATTCTTTTGTGCCAACAACACTGCTTTCTGCAAGTATGCTGAGTCTCTTTTGTTCGGCTTAGTAGGACAGTTCCTTGCCATATGACCTACACCCTGACAGTTGAAACACTTTACCGGATTACCCTGATTCACATTTCCCAAATTCCCAACTACTGGAGCTGCAACATTTCTATTCTGATTACCCATTGTCTGATTACCAACATTCTGACCCCTCTGATTTCTAACAAACTGACCCAACTGATTCCCTGCATACTGACCATACTGATTTCCTGCAAACTGACCTGCATTCTGACCCGCATTCTGCATATTCTGATATCCCTGTTGATTCCCATAAACTCCAACCATTTGGCCTTCATTGCCCATATTGAAATTCGGCTGAGCAAACTGCTTGTTGCGAGTGTTCGATGAGATCCTTTGGTTGTTGTTTGTTGGTGTAGAATAACGTCCTTGGAATGCCTTTGACAGAAAAGCAAACGCTTGGGACAATGCTGCAGTAGCTTCATCATTGTCAGTGAATTCCGGTTCTTGGAATTGTGGGTGTTGCTGTTGTGGAATAACTTGTTGTTGTTGTGGGTAGAACTGTTGTTGGTAGACCGGTGTTGGTTGTAGAATGCATGATGGTTGCATGTAGTTGTGAGTGGAAGATGATGATGGTTGTTGAGTGTTCACTGGTAATGGTGTTGGTGTATTAGCAATTAATGCGAGAGGATCATGATTCTTAGCCAATCTTTCTTTCCTTACTTCATTAGCCTCAGCTTGGTTTTGCTTCAAAAAGTCATACAGTTGATCATAATTCACCTTGTGTAAATCCTTTGTTTGATTGACAATTGTAACATAAAGACCCCATTCTTCTGGAAGGTTATTGATGAATTTGATGTTTGTTGCAATTGGCCGAGGTGTCAACTTGTTTCTGATTAACTCATTCATCAAAGTGCAAAACCTGGTGTAGTATGATTCAATTTGTTCACCTTTAGTGGATGTGAAATTCTCCCATTCAGTAAGAAGTTTGTTCTCAACGTCTTGTTGTCCAATCTCTGTGCCATGACATATCCTTCTAACACGTTCCCACATATCATGAGCAGTTTCACAGCTGTCGACCGCAGCAAAGATCTCCCTTGGTAATCCAAGTTGGATTAAATGCATTGCCATATCATCGGCTTTGATCTGCGCCTTGTCTTCATCTGTGTAATCTGCTTCTGTTTGTACACGCACGAATGGTTGAGTAGGAGGTGTTGCATTTGGATTACCTTCAATTTGAACTTGTCTTGGCTGAAATGGACCTTTTTCTATGGATTTGATCATTAATTTGCCATTATCTTTAGTTTTGATGTAACGAAGCATGCGGCTTGTCCATGGGAGATATCCACCTTATTCAAGCATTGGAGGTCGGTTTTCGGCACCGGCAGCATGAATGTCTTGTTGAGTTGCCATGATTTGAATTCAAAGTGAAACGTTGTTCTGAGGATCTTTTGAAAGAAAACAAAGGTTGTTGTTGAAGATTAGATGTTTTGGTGAAGATGAAAGTTCGTTCTCGGTTGATCTGATTGATTTCGTAATTTCCCGCCAAAAATTGAGTATGAAAATTTTCTTTCTCAAAATTTGAAAATCACTATAAAATCCAATTCTAAGGTTACTAGAAAAATTTGAGTTTTAAAAATTTTGACGCCAAATTTTACCGAATTTTTTTGAATTTTGGCCTAAAAATTTGAATTTCGGGCCAAAATTTTCAACCTTACACCAAAATTTAAATCTCGCGTAAAAATTGAACGTTTAGTCTCGTGTGAAAAATAAATTTTACTCAACTCGGTGGGTCCTAACTTGATAAGATTGTTTTGTCTAACTCGGTAAGTCTGAAAACTGTCTAACTCGATATGTCGTAAAGCTCCAAAGTCGATAAGTTTCGCAACTCCCAAACTCGATAAGTATGAGTTTCTAACTCGATAAGTGCTAAATTTCTAACTCGATAAGTATGAGTTTCTAATTCGATAAGTGCTAAATTTCTAACTCGATAAGTATGAGTTTCTAACTCGATAAATCTTAAAAATTTGGGCAGAGTTTCCCCCTAACTCGATAACCGATAAACCTAACTCGATAAACGATTAGGTAAGACAGGCTAACTCGCCAAACTTACACCTAACTCGATAAGTATGCTCCAAACTCGATGACAGTTAACTCGATAACTTACACCTAACTCGAAAACAATTTTTCTAACTCGAAATTTTGCACCTAACTTGAAAACAATTTTTCTAACTCGAAATTTTGCACCTAACTCGAAAACAACCTGATGAACAGCAACCGAATGTTGCAAAATTCACTTTTATACCAAGTTTTTCAACCAAATCAAACCTAAAACAACCTATAATTATCCCTAGGCGATTGATACCACTTGTAGGACCGTAGAACAACCTATTTCACATATGAATCAAGCCTTAAACCTAGAGAGAGAAAGTAAGTAGAGAGAGAGAGTGAGTGGGAACTCTAGTGTGTGGAATAATAACCTTGATATCACTAATAGAATCACTAAGGGAACCAACCTCTCAAATGAGGTTTACAAGAGTATTTATAGTCAAAGTCTAGGGCTTCTCTAATCTTTTACATTATTACACTAATGGCCTTTAGACTTTCACAAAACATGAATACTAAGCCTAAGCTTCATCATAATGATATTCTAAAGCAACCTATAACAATACGTTAATGACCGACACTTTTTATAAATAAAATACGATGCTAACACGGGGAAACATTGTATTCCACGGAAGCATTTGCCTCAGCTGTTTGACTATTATACTTGACCATTCACAAGTGGTTGACCAATAATTATCTGACCGTTTGAGGCGAATCAAAATTTGGCGCCGCTGCCGGGGAGGTTGTGCGCTTATTCTAAACGATTTTGCGTATTAGTGAATCTGGATATACATCCATTGTATATTTACCATCTTTTATCTATATTTTTATAAAACAAAATACCAAAAATATTTATCCCTTTACCCTCTATCCTTTTGATTCTACCTTCTTCCACTTGTCCCATAATTGCATTCTAATGGCATCTCTAGATGACGATTTCTTTGAACAAAGGGCCTTTAAAAGCAAAGTTGAAAAACTTATGGCCTTGTCAAAAATATCGAGATGTCATAGTGATTATGATGGACATTCGATTCCTATTCCCTCTCCGGTGAGGGAAAGAGATCATGAAACCGAGGTGACAAAGGACCCTGTACTTTCCTCTAACCATGAAAGTGCTAAATACGTCCAAACCACGGTTGTCCAAAAACCTAAGCTCACAAATGCTCCTAAACCGTCTATAATTGATCCTAACCTTTCACGGTTTATAGTTAAAAGTTTGTCAAGCAAACATAATGAGCTTAGGGCAGTGACTGAAAAGAACGATTTGCCTAATCTTCACATTTATCAAAAACAAAAACCCGAGACCATAACGGAAGTGGTGGAAATTCCTAGCTCTCAGAGCACACCACTTGTCCCACCTCCATATTTTGTTCCTTGTATCGGTTGTGGTGAGCCTCTTTTCGGTTTTCCATGTCGTTGGTGTACATGTGAACAATGTGGTAATGATATTCAAGACGGGAGTTGTTTGTTTTGTGGATCGAGTAATTCATTTGCTTATGATCCTAATCAAAACTCATTCAACGACTTCTCAAATTTTTCCAACTACCCATCACATTCATACGAGCAAGAATCATATTATCCAAATCTCAATGATGCTTCGTATCAAAATACACCAAGCCAGAATCAACAGTTTTACTGTTGTGAGTACTGTGGAGGTCCACACTTTAACTCTAATTGTCAAATAAGGGATCCATTTCCTTGTAACAATTACGACTATTCGTTTCAAGACCCACCTCCACAGTGCCAAATAATTCAAGCAACTCCTCATATCCAGCAAGACCCTTATATAGAGGTTCTTGAGAAATTAAAGACATTAAGGAGGAGTTGGCTAAAATGTCATCTCACAATGCACCAAGTTCTTCTTGTGTACGTTGTGGGGGTCCTCATGATGATTTCCAATGTCAGCCGTATTATAAACCTCAACATTGTTCTAGTTCTAATACATCCGGTTTTGACACATTCACACCCCCACAGTTTCCACTCATTCCAAATTCTCGTGATAAATCTATCGCAGAATTATTTGCTGAAGAACGAGATTCTGGGAAAAGCATGGAAGATTTAATTGCTGAGCAAAGAGTAGCCAAAATACGTGCAAATATTCGCTATGCTGCTTTTTATGATTACGATGATGACAGTGATGATGATGATAACATTGTTATCATTCAAAAAGATTCATCGAGTTCATCTGTTGTGATTCCTTCCATGGAAAATCAGGGAGAAAAGACTATAACTGAATCACCAGCAGTTGAAATAATGGAACTTGTAGAATCCATTACTGCTAGTCCTTCTCAACTCCCTGAGTCTACTGTTATCACACCCGAGGTTCCCACTCACTCTCTGAGCATGGGGGACGAGCATCTTGACACAATTCCTGCAAAGGAATCTGACGAATTCATAAAGTCTAGTGTTGAGAACCTTGTCTCAATCCCAAGTGAGTCACAGGGAATTCTTGATCATATGTGTGATATTCCTACCCCCTGATAATCCAAATGATCAAATTGAGAATGTCTCTAATTCCAGTAATGATTGTATATCTTATGGAGACATTGAGTATGTTGAGGCATCACTGCCTCATTCTGATGTTGATCCTCTTCTTGAGGATTTCACAGAGGAACTCACTCACATCATTCCACTTCTATCTGGAAGTAATGATGATCTCTTTGACTTCGAAGCCGATATGGGAGAAACTGAAAATCTTTTAAACTCTAATCCCAACATCGAGCTTAGTACTTCACATGCTGATGAAAATTCTTTATCTTCTGGAGACATCAGTCATGTGAAAGGATTACCTTCTGAGCTAGTTAGCTTAGAAGAAGAGAATGATAATCACTTTGTTCCCGAAGCAGTCAAGACTACTCTCACCAATCCTCTATATGAATTCGAATCTGAATTCACTTTGATTTCTGATAATCAAATCTTTGATATTCAGAATGAGGATTGTGATGAGTTCACAGCGGAACAAGAATTCACAGATTTACATCTCCTTGTTCTTGAAGCATTCAAAACTACTATCACCAATCCTCTATTTGAATTCGAATCTGAATTCATTTTGATTGATAATCTAATTTTTGATATTCAGAATGAGGATTGTGATGAGTCCACAAAGGAACAAGAGTTCACAGATTTACATCTTGTGAATGATTCTCTCTACGAGGAGTTCTCCTTTGAACTCACTCAGATCATATCTCCACCGGAGTATGATAGTTTCTATTTTGATCTAGACATACCCATAATATGTCTTGATCAAACGAGCTTAAAAGAGGAGATTCATGAAACAATGAATTCTCCTATTGAAGATGAGGAGTTAGTCATGATTTTCATTATGATTTTCTTCCTTTTCTTCATATATCCCGTGGCTTATCCTGTTCTTCATTCCTTTGGGAATGAAGACATTATCTTTGACCCCGGCATTCTCATTTATAAATTTTGAGCCGGGTGTCATTATATCTTATCGGAGTGGAACTTTCACGTGCTTCAAATGTTTATCCAAATATCTTGAATGAAAGTCCGATGCAGATTGTCTCTTCCACATCATGCTTCCCCATGGACAAATGAATTCTGGGTCGAGTCAAGCTAGCGACTCGGTAATCAAAAACAGTAGCATGTACATAGGTTTTCACCCATGTTTCACCCTAGTGTGGGGTAGATACCCCACATGTTGTATATATATATATTTATATCCTAAAAAAAAAAAATGTAAATATAGTGATAGCTTCTATTTAAGAAGTTTTATCTAAAAAAAAAAAAAATGTAAATATAGTGATAGCTTCTATTTAAGATGTTTTATCTAAAAAAATAATTGTATGTATATACATCTTAAATAAAGGCTATAGAATATTTTCTTCTTACGTTCTAAGTGTTGGTTTAAAACCCGGTACTTTGAATATTGAGGACAATATTCAGTTCTAAGTGTGGGGGAGATTCGTTATTCTAACGAATTTAAACACATGTTCCATCAAGACCCCCATTTTAGCCAAAATTTTAAAATTTTTTCTCACTTAGAACGCAATAAATGGTTATCAGTCCGCCATGTCTAACCCACATAAGGATTGGCTAATCCAGGAGCAAACGGTTCTTGGTAAAGACAACTCAAACCCGTTTATGGCTTGCAATTTGCCAAACATTGTATGGTACCTCAACTCGCCATATCCTAAAAAGCGAACGAGTTGACTAGCCCGCAAAATTATGGCTTGTGGTAAAGGCAGTGGAAAAACCATAATTGGTAGTCAACTCACCAAGATGTTGACTATTCCATCAAGAGTTGGCTAGTCCAGAAGCAAACGGCTTTTGGTAAAGACTAATCAAATCCGTTGACAGCTGGTGGTTTGCTCAAAATCACACGGTTATCAGGTGTACCACAGTTCTTACATCTGGCTACTCCAGAAGTGATGGCTTTTGGTAAAGTGTTTTTCAAATCCATTAAGTTTTTCTCAAAAGATTGCTAGGGACTAGCAATAGTTTAGTGTGGGGGATTGATGAGTGTCTAAATACTCATCATTTTATACCAATCTGAGCTGCCAAATCATCCAAAAACACTCAAATATGTATCAATTACTGAAAATATCTTAGAAGTGTGTTTTATATGTTTCAAATGCAAAATATGCAAAAACAGATGAAAAACGTACAAAGTTTGCATAATTGGCAGTTTCAGTCCCTCAAGTTTCATAAATTGGCAAAACTAGTCTCTGGTTATTCTAAAAACTTGAAAAAGTCATCAAAGGTCCTTTTTAATCATAAAGTTACATATTTTGTCCTTTGGTGCAAAGTTTCATAAAATTACAAGTTTAGTCCCTATACTTTGGAAATTGACATAAATGGTCCCTGGGATGTTAAAAACTTTGAGAAAAGCAATTTTGGTCCTTGTATTATTAATCTTTTGCAGGAATGGTCCTTGGTGTGAAGTTTGGAGAATTTACATAATTGGTCCCTCAAGTTTGAAGGTTTGGCAAAAATAGTCCCCGGGTATTTAAAAGTAAAAATTATCAAAACATACCCTTATACTATTCACATATGGCAATTATGACCCTTGTGATAAAATTGGAAAAATGCCACAACAGCCCCTCAACTTTGAAATAATTACAAAATTGGTCCTTGTGATTTAATACCTTAAAAACCAAACGGATCCTTTATTATTATCCACCAAATCCAATCCAAATAATAAACCCAACACACCATACCAGCCCACCCTACCCTTTATTACCTTGGCCCAAACTCAACCCAGTCCAACACCCCTTAATAAAAACCCGGTCAACCTGTTTGACCAATACCACCCCGCCTAAACCACCACCACTGTTCATCTCCTTCACCCTCACCTGCATCACCCAAACCACCCTGGTATTACCACCACCTCACACCCCAGCTGTCCTACCCACTCCTCTTGTCCTCCACGCCTCACCAAACCCCATTTAATGCTAAAAACCCTCTCCACGTAAAACACTGACACTTTGACAAATTGGCGCCAAAAAGCCAATTTGAACGGTGGATATGACTTTGACCTTATCAACGGCTCACAATTGGTGGGAAATGGTCGAGTGGGTCCTAAAAACTCAGAAAATCTCTACAAAAGGGAAATGAAGCAGAAGACCAGAAGTATTAGTTTAGTTAGTGTAATCTTAGTGTCGACTAGTGTAATTCAATCTTATTAGTGTAATTTAAAGCTTTTGAGTAATCATTTAAGTTATCTCAGTGTACTTTACATCTTTTGCAATAATCAATTTAAGATTTCAGTTGATTCTCAGTTTTTGTATTTCTCAAATTCTCAAAAAATCACCAAAAGCTTGTATGTTGTTATTTGTTGTTGTTATTGAATTCATAAGCTGATATAAGCTCTGACAAGGCTCAAATAAGCTTAAGAAAACCTTACTTAGCTGTTTAGAATAGAAAAGCAAAAATACCAAAAATAATAAATTAAATAGAGAAAAATAAAAAAATAGAGGGAAGAGAAGAAGAAGGATTGAGCAGGGTGTGATTTGGATTGATTCTGGGTTAGTAGTCTTGTGGAAGACTTATAGGAAGGTTCTTTGATCCCTGGTTCCACATCTCAGTTTGAAACTCAACTGTAAGCTAATTCTCAATTTTTAGCTTATGTAGTTTTTATTGTTTCTTTAGCATAATCTTAGTTCATATAGCTTTAATTAGTTTTTCTTAATCTGTTTCAAGTTTTAAAATCATAGTTTTAGTTTAATAATTACAAGTTATAGTGTAAACTGCCTTATTGAGGGTGTTTGGCTCAGACCTATTCACTGTGCTCAGGGCTGTTTCTAAGGGTTGTGTTTGTTTACATAGTTTACTTAGGTCCCAAATATCATAATTCAACTCAGTAGTTAAGTAGTTAAACACTGAAAAGTCAAAATCCAACTCCAAATCCCTTGACAGTTAACTGTCAAGGATTTGAGTCACACAGACCCTCACTTTAGCTCATAAGTTGTAGCTTTAGCTTATTTTAGGTCTATCATAGCTTATTATAACTTAACCAATCAGTAGTGAGTGTTAGAAATTCACAAAAGTCAAACTAGTTAAGTATTATAAAAAGTCAAAATTTCCAATCTCAGATTTTCTCAAATATTGGGTGAATTTTGTAGATTTGTGTATTAGGTTTGAGGTTCTGAAAATCCTTGGGATCATAGTCTCCCAACTCAACTTCAGTTTCCCATAGTTTTAATATTTTTAGGAATTTTACCTTGGGCCCCACTCACCCTCAAAGTTACTTGCAGGGAAGAAAGCTCCCCTGCACACCAGCAGACTCACCCATCACCACCACTTTGGTGGTGATTTGTGACCACCTCAGTGGGCCCCACCTGTTAAAATTAGCATCTCTCAACCCCCTCCTACCAGGGAACAACCATTGACCAATTGTTTGACCCAATACCCAGTGGACCCCACTTAGTTTTGCTCCCCAAATCTGTCCCCAAAACTGTCTCAGAATGCAATAAGCAAACTGCTTATTTGTGTTTTGTAGCTTATTGAAGCTGCTTATTTGTGCTATCCTTGCTTAATATAGTTCATCTAACTCAGGGGAACAAACTTTTACCATTGTGGGTCCCACACAAGCTCAGTAGAGCTTATTTGCTTAGTTGGTCAACTTTGGTCAACTGCTTAAGTTAGTAGCTTATATCTAGCTTATTAATAAGTTATAAAAATATTGTTTTTACAAAAGTTAGTTATATTTAGGTATAATTTAGTTTTATAAAAGAAAAATCCAGAAAAGACAACATAAAAATAAGTGATAGTTTCTATTTAATATAATTTAATTTTAATTTTAATTTTTAGATTTTTATTAAGTAAGTTGTGTTTTTTAATAATTTCCTTTTAGGTTAAAGTAATTTTGATAATTTTCTCAGATTTTTATTTTGTAATTTAGTATTTATTATAATTAATAATAGTTTTATTAGTAATTAATTAATAAATAAGTTTTAAATAGCATAACTAATTTTTACAAAGTAACACATAGTTTTTATATTTTTTCTAGATTTTATAAGTTATAAAATAGTTTTATAAATTTTTCCATAATTTTCTAAGTTAATTTAGTATTATTTGTAGTTTAAAATAGTTTAATTAGTTTAATTAATATAAATAGTTTTTAATTAATAAAAAATTCATAAAAAGACAAAAACATTTATTTTTATTTTTTATACTTTCTTCAAGTTCATTTTAAGTTTTAGAAATTATTTTTATAAATTTTTAGTTTAATTTGTAGTGTTTATTATTTTTTGTTTTTATTTAAATTAGTTTTAATTAAATAGTTAAATAGTTATTAATTATATAATTAATAATAAATAATAAAATAATCTAAAAAATAATTTTCTTTTTAATTTAATTTTATTTTAAGTTTAAGTTTATAGAATTTTCATTTTTAACCCCTGTAGTTTATTTTTCTTAAAACTCACCTTTTTCTTAGCACGCAGTCGCGTCTGATTTTAATTTGGTGTACGTTTATACGTTTTAGATACCTAGCTTTCACGTAATCGTTAAAATAGTTTACCTAAGTTATTTTATTTTATAAAACCCTAGTTTAAATCACACACACACTTTATTCATATCCCTGTTCACATTCACTCGATCACAATCTCGTTTTTAATAAAACATCGCACACCTCGTTGGGACATTACGACCCGGGGAAACACTATATTCCACGGAAGCATTTGCCTCAGCTGTTTGACTATTATACTTGACCATTCACAAGTGGTTGACCAATAATTATCTGACCGTTTGAGGCGAATCAGAACGTTTCCCAGATTTTTCTTTTTGTGGGGAAGGTTTTTCTGGACCATTTTTGCTATTTTTGGTTGAAAATTTGAATTTATATATTTATAATAATTTAAACATATTCTTTTATTTCCAAAAATGATTTTGTAAAAGATATAAAATGGTTGGTGACATTTTATAAAATGTCTAGTGTTTAAGAAAAATGTTTCTTTGATCATAGAATGAAATAAACACTTTGATTATTCATACCTTAAGTGATTTGGATGTTAAGTGAATATTTACCACTAAATACTTGTTTACGACATGTTTTTTTTAGTTTAATGGGTTTACGTTTTGTGATTATCAAAACATAGAGATATCAATAAATGTTAAATTAGTTTTTAGACAGGTATTTAGTGAGTTTATGTTTACTTCTCCCCCTTTTGTAGAATCAAAAAGGTTATACCGACTAGCTTCATGAATGAAGTTAGACAGCTAGAAACCTCCCCCTTGATGTGTGCGCCCCCTCACTTGAGAGCACCAAGGAAACGAGCTATGGAATGTTTGGCTACAAAAAATATGTGAAGAGTACAAGACAAATATATGCAAAACAAGAATAAAGCCAACATGTATAGATTCATTCAAGCATTTAAGATGGTCATAGAAATGAACATCATTACAACATTCAATATGCTTGAAGCATATTGATTAAAATAAAATAAAAGAAACAAAATGGTCCTAAATTGCCACAGAGAGCTCTTGGACTTGCTTGCAACCCATGGTTGAGTGTTTTATTTGGTTTATGGGAGCATAAGCATAAAGCTTAGTTGTTTGATGGAGAAGGATATGGAGTAGGGTATTGAGCGGAAGGGGTGGATCTCACGACGTTGTATCGTGTCATGGGTGGTATTGGATGAGGACGAGTGAGAAGATACTCGATCCAAGAGATATATTCACTCAAGTAGAGGATTTGTTTTTGAAGGAAGATGCAACAAGGGAAAAAATGAGTGTGGTTTGTAACTTGATCCAAGTTGAGAGAGTGGGGTAAGCAATTTGCATAGGGTGATGATGGAGGTTGCCCTTTATTGCGTTTTGCAAGATGCATAGCAAGGAGATCACTTAGATCATGGATTTGGTTTATTTCTTCACAGAACTTTTGCTTTTTCATGGCAATGTGGAGTCAATCATTTGGTTGATATGGATGAAATGGGAGTGTGTAGTTGGAATTGAGATTGTTGGAAGTGTAGTTTGATGGTTGACCAAACTTATAGGGACCATTGTAGATGGTTTGGGGTTGAGATGTGTAGTTTGGGATGAAGGTGGATGTTTGGCCAATGTTGTATGGTTTGTAAAGTGGATCAAAGGAATGTCCTTGTGGGTTTGGAGTGAAGTTTGGGAAGTAAGTAGTTGGAGGTGTTGATTGATTACCAACTTCATTGGTTATGATTGATTTGTTTCGAGGGCTTTTTCTTCGCCAAACGGGTTTTTCCGTCATCCTTGCTAGCCTTGAGGCTTTTAGTTTTGGTTTTTTTGGAGAAGTCATGATGAGATGAATGGAGAGTTTGAAGAATGGGGTATTTATAGTGTGAGATTTGTGTGATTATGGATGGATAATGTTTGTTTGGGAGATTAGGACAAAATATGTTTGTGAATTTTGGGAAGTGTAGGATAAAATGGGCTAAAAAGCAGAAAAGATTCTGTAAACCCGACCATCAGATGGCCGGTCCCCTTAATTATGGGCCGGTCCCCTTAATAATTAAGGGGGCCGCCCATCTGGTGGTTTCCAGATTGTCAGAAATGGGTTTTTGGCAGAAAATTGCAGAAAGGTTGTGTTTTTAGGTTTGGTTTCAAGCAAGTTCAACTCTTTGAGGCAATTTAGCATGTAATATATTCATAATTTAGCATGCATGCAAAAACACATAAGTAATAGAACAATCAAGCAAACAATTTTGCCTAGGGGGAGCAAATAAAGGTAAGGGCAACCAATTCTACCTAGTGGAACTATCTTAGAGCAAGGGCAAAGGCAACTAGTAAGTGAGAAACTAGTGATGGAACAAAAGTGACAATATTGTTTGTGACTTTGTCCTAGTGTGTGCCTACATGCAACAAATGTGGAGTTGTGATTGTTTCGACTCCTAAATGCAAAGAAGAAAACTTCCTAAGAAACAATCCAATATCTCCTTGATTCGATTCTTCTCTATTCACAAATGTCAAAGATATACATTAGATTATATCACTACTACACAAATTGGTTTTACCCACAAAACTTTACCCACAGAAAACAATCTGTGGGAAATTTCCCACAGATTACCGACAATTTACACTCCAAATTGTAAATCAAGTTTCCGTGGGAAATCAGTCGTAGATTTCCCACGGATTTCACACAATCTACACACCAATTTGTTGACCAAATTTTCGTGGGAAATCAGTCTCAAATTTCCCACAGATCAGCTACGATGTTCACACTAATTGTGTTGACCGGACTTTCGTGGGAAATCTGTTGCAAATTTCACACACATTAGCGACGGTCACAAGTTTTTGGCAAATCTGTAGCCATATTACCCACGGATTTCACACGGTATTATTTAATAAAAATATGATTTAATTAGTTTGGGTGAAATGTGTGGATAATTACCCACTCATTAGCCACAAGAAATACAATTTTTATGTTTCTTTATAATTACAAGTTCCAATATTACAATTATGTCTTAATATTGTTTATTAGTTTCTATTAGAGGTGACAATGAGTCGAGCCGCTAGTAAAAAGCTTAGATCGGATCAGTAAAATGCTCGAACAAGCCGAGCCTAAACGAGATCCAGCCCGAGCCTGAGCATTACATATAAAGATCGATTGGGCTCACGAGCCTAAACGACACTAGAATAGTTTAAGTGTTAAACATATATAAAACATTACACGTTTGTATTATAAGTGAGCTTATTAACGAGCTCAATAACAAACTTATAACAAGCTCAATATAGATATATACGAGCCGAGCTTGAGCCAAGCTTTAAGGTTTCATTCTAAATCGTATAAACGAACCGAGCTTGAGTCGAGCCTAAGCCTGTATAACATACCACTAGCCGAGCTCGAGCTTGAGCTTAAAAGATATGGCTCGAACCGATCCGAGCTCGAGCTCAAGTTTTATAAACTTAAACGAGTCGAGCTCGACCTCTGGCATGCTCATACTCGACTCGGCTCATTTCCACCCTAGTTTCAATTATATGTGTCTTCGTATTTATTTAGCTAGTTGTACGTGCGTCACAAGTGTATATGTATATATGTGTAACATGTTTATGTAGACATGTGCGTTATGAACCATTGTTTATCTATTAACGAATGTAGATACATATTCTAAGTTGATTTTAGCATTCATTGCACTTTTATATGTTTATATTTAAGAATGTTAACATTTGTGAATGTGTAAGTATGTCAAAACATAATAGATGATTATGTTTGTGGGAAATCTGTCGGTACTTTCTCACAAATTTCCCATCGATTTTATAAATTGGTGGGAAATTTGTGGGTAGTTACTCACGGATTTTCCACAAAAATATCGTTTTTTTGTGTTTCTATATACTTACACATTCTTACATTATTATCTATATGTTTTTGTGTGTTTGTAGTTTAATATTGTAAGTGTTTGCTTATTAATGTAGCTATTTGTTAGTAACACAAGCACATGCGTTTATATGTGGAACTTATTTGTAGAAACATGTGACATATGAACCATTGTATATGTATGATTATATGTGTGTATATATATATATATATATATATATATATATATATATATATATATATATATATATATATATGTTTTAAGTTGATTTTAACCTTCATTGTACATTTGTACTTTTATATGTCAATACATAAGTATTGCGGATGTATAGTGATTAAGTGCCTTTTGTTAGTGACTTAGGGTTCACTTACGTACAATGTATTTGTAGACATGTGCTATATGAATCATCTTATACATATTAACTTCTATATGTATGTGTTATAAGTAATTATAAAGTCCCAAGTACTTCTATTTGTAGACATGTGCTATATGAACCATCTTATACATATTAACTTCTATATGTATGTGTTATAAGTAATTATAAAGTCCCAAGTACTTCTATATTTCAATATTTGAGAAAGTATATGTTTCTAAATGTGTAAGTATTCCGAAAATATAAATTCCGTTTTTTTCTTGGGAAATCAGTTGGAAACTTCCCACATATTACCCACGGATAGATAAATCTGTGAGAAACCCGTGGGAAAATCGTGAGTAATTTCACACCGATTATTCACGAAAAATATAATTTTTTTATAACTTATATATTTATGTAAGTATTTTATTTTTATATTTTATTTATTTATTTATTTAGTTTAATAAATGTTCTTTTAAAATCTCTTTTATTGTCTTTTTGACATAAATGTTTTCAAATTTCGGCCCAAATAGTATTAGATTTTTTGCGAGAGAAACTAGGCCCAAAAAATACCCTAACCTAAATGATACTCCATATATATTACTCCTTTTTACTCTTAACCCTAATTTTACTCACAATATTTGCAGCCACACTTCTCTTTCACAACCGAATATTTCAAAACATAGATACACTCTTTCACCTCTCCCAACAATGCATCTCATAGGAAATAACCATTATGCTTGTGTTTCACTATGGCTAATTGACATAAATAGGAAACGTGGCACTCTCATTCTCAAACATCCCATAATTGGTGATAAGTACACTAAATCATTTATTTGTTTTCCAATTTAAAACCACTGTAACTCTTGGTCTTTATCTCTAACATATATAAACTTCTTATGTTGTTGTTAGATCTTTAGATCCATAATTTATTTTGTTTAATCTTGTTTTTGTAAATGTAATGATGTTATGTGTTTCGTTGATCTAAAAAGCTTTAAATATGTTTTTGTTGTTTTGTAGAACTAAAAAGCTTCAAATATGTGTTTGTTATCTTTTACTTTTGGTTTAAGAAATCTGATTTTGGTTTACTTTTTGTTATACATAGGTTGGAAAACTACTCACAAGGCAAAGATCAGGTGACTAGAGAAGTAAGACTAGAGATTATGGGACCTTGAAGTTCGGCAAAAGATATTGGATGGTTTCCTGCTCAAATTATGCCCAAATTATGCACTCAAGAAAATATTGAATAGTTAGAATTGATCGGTTTGAGTATATTTGTATATGTAAATCTGTAGTAATGGAAAAATACGCTCATTTGTTCAAGTGGTGTTTTGAATAAATGCATATTTGTCGATTACATTGGGGAAATTTAATTTTTACCCAGAAAACTATTAATTACAAGAATTACCAAAAAAAAAGCTAAAATTATATATAAAAAAAATGTTCCAAATTTTTGCCACGGTAAACCTGTCACCGAAAATCTGTGGGAATTTTGTCTGTGAAGTTGTGGGAAATTGTTGCAAACTATCCGTCACAAATCTGTGGGTAATAAACACACACATTAAACACGACGATATCAGTCAGAAAATAGTCAACGCCGGTGGGAAATCTGTGGGTAATAAACACACACATTACACACGACGATATCAGTGGGAAAATAGTCAACGCCCGTGGGAAATTCTGTTGGAAAATATTTACCCACAAGGGTTTTACACACGGAATTATTTTGTGTGAAATTTGTGGAAAAGGGCCATTTCCCACGAGATTTCCCACGGATTTTACCGTGGGTGAAAGTTGTTTGTGTAGTAGTGTATATTTTGACAGTTTATGTGAGATTTTATGCATAATTTTTAAAGAATGTTTTTAGCATTATTCAACAATGCAAGAAAGGATAATTTTTATGTGTTTCCTAGACGTGAGAATAGTTTTAAAGAAAATTTGATTGGGTTTTCTAGAAATGTTTATGCAATAAAATGTAGTTTCCCAATTTTTAATTTTATGCATAATAGATTCCTAGACTCAGATATGAAGAGGTGGAAGGAAAATAATTTTTATGTAATGAATAAGTAGTGTAAATGCAATAAAATTTTGTCAATTTGTTCCATCATTCCTAATCCTAGACGTAAGTGGTTAAATAGTTCATGGTTAAGGGGTTTACTGAATATATTCGCAATGTTATCTTCTGATGCAACCTTTTCTATAGAATTGTTTCCCTTTTGTACATTATCCCTAAGGAAGTGGTGGCGTATTTCTATATGTTTAGTCCTAGAGTGTTGAACCGGATTTTTACTTAAATCTATAGCACCTTTGTTATCGCACATAATAGGGACATTTTCTAACCAAACGCCATAGTCTACGAGAGCTTGTTTCATCCATAGTGCTTGTTGACATGCCTTTCCAGCGCTTACATATTCAGCTTCGGTGGTAGAAATAGCAAGAGTGGTTTGCTTCATGGAGAACCAAGATGTTAGGCAACATCCCATAAACGTGCAAATACCGCTAGTACTCTTTCGATCCACGTAGTCTCCCACATGATCCGAATCCGCATAGAAAATGGTTTCTATGCCAGATCCCTTAGGATACCACAATCCTAAGTGTATAGTGCCTTTAATGTATCGGAAGATACGCTTAACCGCTTCTAGGTGAGAGATTTTGGGATCCTCTTGAAAGCGGGCACAAAGGCAAACACTAAACATGATATTGGGTCTACTTGCCGTTAAGTATAGTAAACTACCTATCATTCCTATATACTTAGTGTTATCTACGGACTCACCTTTTTCATCTTTTGTGAGTTTTACTTCCGTAGACATAGGAGTTTTCATGGGTTTTGAGTCTTCTAGGCCAAATTTCTTAAGCATTCCCTTAATGTACTTAGATTGGTTAAAGAATATTCCATCTTCTAATTTTTTTATTTGTAATATTAGAGAGAAGTTTAGTTCACCCATCATACTCATCTCAAACTCATCATGCATGATTTTGGCAAATTCATCACACATTTCTTGACAGGTCGATCCAAATATAATGTCATCGACATATATTTGAACAATGATGAGATTTGGGTTTTTCTTTTTAGTGAAAAGAGTGTTATCTACCATTCCCATGGAATAATCATGTTTAATAAGAAATGCTTTTAATTGATCATACCAAGCTTTGGGGGCTTGTTTGAGTCCATATAAAGCCTTCTTGAGTTTATAAACATAATCAGGTTTTAGGAAGTCAATGAATCCCGGAGGTTGTGCCACGTAAACCTCCTCATTGATAAAACCGTTAAGGAATGCACTTTCCACGTCCATTTGAAATAACTTAAAGTCTAGGGTGCATTCATAGGCAAGGAGTATTCTAATAGATTCTAATCTAGCTACGGAGGCATAAGTTTCGTCATAATCAATTCCTTCTTGTTGATTATAACCTTGGGCAACTAACCTAGCTTTTTTCCTAGTTACTACTCCATTTTCATCTAGCTTATTCCTATATACCCACTTAGTTCCTATGATGGTCATGTTCATTGAATTTGAGACTAGTTCCCAAACATCATTCGTCCTAAATTGATGTAGTTCTTCTTGCATGGCCATAACCTAACTTTCATCTTTTAAGGCTTTATTAATATTCTTAGGTTCTATTGCTGAGAGGAAACAAAAGAAGTTATTTTTATCTTGGGCTTGTGATCTAAAGGTTCTTTGATTAAGGCTTCCTATTATATTATCTAATGGGTGTGATTTAGTGTCACAACCCACAATTTCAGGTCATTTTTCCCAACTATGCCATTCTACTATTCACAAATTACTATTCATTGATCACTATTCATCGTTTTACTATTCATCGTTTTTGAGGTCAATTTGACATTCCGAGACACCTTCAGAAATTTTACTATTCACTTGACACTATTCATTTCCGAGAGAAAATCACTATTCACGTGCATTATTCATGTCATCGTAAATTTAGTTTACGAGTGTTCAAATTCGCGTAACCGTATTGGTTCAGGAGCGAATTCATGCGTTATTATCAGGGACATTTCATACGGACTAGAAATAGTCGACATATCATTACTAGGGCACTTGCATACTATTCCACTCGTAGGGTATTTAAATTATATTTTTAATATAATTAACGAATTTCGTATGTTTACTTTAAATAAACACTAATACGCGAACTATAAATGTGACTAACACGTCCAACACTCTCAACTATGATCCCAATATATTTTTATATCCATTTTTATAATATAAAAATTATAATATTAATTTACCCGGTATTTTGGATATTTATTTTAATTATTAACTTAAGTTTACTAAAACTTCGACGGTTTTCGTGGAAATTAAATTATAATTATCTAAACACCCAATAATTTTATCCAACCTATTTTTATAATTTTTATAACTTTATTATGACCCGGTTAACTCTGTTAAAATTTATTTTTAGTTAACCCGGTACCCGGTACAATTTAAAACTACACAAAACTACCAATAATACATTTTATTACAAAATACTACATTCATTCCCCCCCCCCCCCTTGACTTTGCCGCCCCCCCCCCCCTCTCCAATCTCTTACAATTTTCACTTACATACACTTTGTTCATTAATGCTTGTTACTAACCAATTTATTTATAATATATTTTCAATAATACAAGTATACTTTACCAAGACTTTTTCTTTCATTTGCAACTAGTAAAAAAATTTCATATTCTCTCTTTCTCTTCTCATATAAACGGCCAAGAGGAAGAACAAGCAAGACCAAAAGATTTTTCAAAGATCAAAGTGTTAATATTGTTTTTATAGCATCCTTGTTAGAGTTTCGAAATAAAAACTCAAGGATTATTAGGTTTTAATCATCTTAACTCCACTAATCTTACAAGTAAGTTACTAAACTCATTTCATCATTTTTACAAAAGTTATTACTATATTTATTCATGTTTCTTGCAAGATCTCATACATGCATTAACTTATACCACTTTATTTTTGTAAACTTTTGATCATATGAGCCCTAGAGTGATTCTTGGTTAGATCCTTGTTAGATCTACTTGGTTTTGGTGATTAGGAACCCATGACACCCTAAGAAGGTGTATGGTAGGATTAGATTAGTTTTGTGGTGTTTGAGAGTGGATTGATGGATGATGGAACTAGTTTGGAGACTTGAAAATGGTTTTTGAAACTTTTAATATACCTACTGTCCCTATTTTAATTTCGTGGGAAAATCAGTGGGTGATGGGTAATTTTTGACCAAAGATTTAGAAAATACATTCAAAAACGAAACTTTAGGCGAAAGAACGGATTAAAACGAGTTTATAACGAAGGAGTTATGATTTTTGCAAATTTAACGACGAAAACTACTTTTCAGAAAACTGCTTGCTGTTTGGCAGAATACGACGGGTAATTTGAGGTATTAAACGTAACTTTAAAGAGCAGAGTTGTCTAAATTATACTAGTATACTCAAAGACGAATCCGTGGACATAAAGAACAAGGAAAACGAGCCTAAAACGACCGAGTTATACCCATTTTAACATTGTCAAAACTATATTCATATTTTTGGTCACAAATAGAAATAACAACGTACGTACTAAATGGTATATTTTCTAGAAACGTACTAATGACTATTTTCTTAACAAACGAATACATACGACTCGAGGGAATATTTATACGACATGACGACGTCATTCTAAGGTTTTGATACGAGGTTCATAACGCTAACTTTTTCGTACGAGTTAATATAACAAGTTATATACTTCTTTAAATGGAATTATTTTTCCTAATTATGGAAACTATTTTACTATGACGATAACTAGTATTTCCAAATTACGAGTGGTATGAGTATCATGTGCATGTGCATTCACTTCATTACGGCTTGATCTAAGTTAGATCGTGATTATTCATTTAGGTTGCGGATAGTACTCGCGCCTCATTGTTCCGACTACTTTTACCTCATTGCACCATCTTTGTACCTTCACTTCGAGGTGAGTTCTCATAGCCCCGTTTTTAGTACTTATTTGATTTTAAATCCCACGGGGGAGAATACATTGCACTATTATTTTTGTACATGCCCAAGTATTAAATTCCGTACATTGCTTAAGTTGCTAGTACTACCACTGCAAGTCCCTTTATTATCATGAACCGTTAATTATATTGCCAAGCGAGAGTGTGTGGATAGATCTATCGAGGGTGACTCCTCCATTCGTGTTTGGGTTGCTCCATAAGGAAAACGAATGCATTTCATGTCTAATATAGTACGAGTGTCTGGTAAACACTCCTTTGGGGCATATTTTAGTACGTCTAGCTTCGGTGTCATGAGCTTAAGAGACAATGTAAACTTTTTGACAATATGTCACTTTACTATATACTGGTGGCTTATGTACTTACGAATTACTTATAAACCTATGATTATTCACCAACTTTATGTTGACCGTTTTTCGCAATGTATTTCTCAGGTAACTAAGGCATATCCTCATGGCATTGCATGGAGTCACTTTGTATATCAAGGATGACGCGTCACTTTTGGATTTCATGCACTTTGATCTATCGTTTGATTGTACTAAACTTGTTTCCTTAAACCTTTTCCAACTTTTGGGACCTATATCTTTATAACTCTGAATATTTTGAATGAATCAAACGATGTATTTTATAAACGACACTTTAGGTCGTTCAATATTTCCTTGCTTGTGTGCTATGATCCGTTACACCCTCAGGTATTCCATTCCGCTGCCATTCAGGTATTTTGGGGGTGTTACAGATTGGTACCAGAGCTAAGGTTATAGCGAACTAGGTTGCATCATTGACCCTAGACTATAACCACACTATCATAGCATATCATCATTTCATCATAAGTGCATATTTACTTATTTCTAGGCAATGCCATTATGAGAGTTATTTATTTTATTTCACCTTGATTATCACAGAATCATGTCTTCGAATTCCAACACTGTTGTACTTTACACTATATCCGATTCTGATGATGAGGGCTCTATGTCCTCTACTGCTGTTTCACCACTTGTTTCTCCTACACCTGAGTTGCCACTCTTGGCATCTGATGGTGACACCGAGCCTTTCGAGGAGGAGGAGACGGCTCCTACTCCCCATGTCCATCCTACTATACCTACTGACATACCATCATCACCTACTACTACTATCCATTCAGAGCCGAGACTTATGTTCCCTAGGGATAAGACTGTTCAGGGCCCTAGGAAGAGAGTTCGTATTGCTACATGTACTTATGGGAGTCTCCCTAGTCCTACTATGCCTACACCACCACCACCAGCCATACCCACTACCACTCCTATGCCTACCTCCCTCTTGCCGCTTCGGAAGCGTGCAAGGCTTACCACTCCAGATTCACCCATTACCGAGACTGATGACTGTTCACCACCACCAGAGTACCACATAGGTGAGAGTTCTAGAGCGGCTGCAGCTAGGGATCCTACAGCCGTTACACTAGAGGATCAGTTGGATGCTCAGCAGGAGCAAGTTGATAGCTTGGGGTATAGAGTTGATGAGATCATCACCACTAGACTTGAGACTGTTGAGGAGCAGGTTGAGGATTTGATTCAGGGCAGGGTTAGTATTGATGTGTCTTACCATGGGCTCGAGGCACGATAGTTGAGGCACCAGGAGGAGATTGAGCTACTTAGGGATGAGTTACCTGAGATTCGAGATAGAGCTCAGGCGACACAGGAGACCCAGTGGGAGCAGGTAGACCAGTTGACATTGCTTCGAGAGAGGGTAGTTGTTTTGGAGCGTAGGGATGCTTCTTCTCAGTTACGACTTGAGCATCTTGAGGAGATTGTGGTGGCGATGGATCGTGAGATTCGCCGCTTGAGGGGAGAGCCTGGACCATCTAGAGCACCGAGAGGAGCCTAGACGTAGACTGGTATTATATTAGCTTGTATTATTTTCCTAGTCCCGGGATGTGGGACATAGTTCAAGAACTTGTAACCTTTTGATTGTTGTACAAACAAATATTATCAAGTGCGACTCTACTATGTGGAAATGTTGTGCTATATATATATATCGGCCTACATCGACCGAAATTTTCATGTATTATATTCATGTGTTGTGATTATATTTATGATGTTTCGTGGTTGCTCTTTATTATTATCGCATTTATACAGGTTGTGGTTGTATATATACATGTCGTGGTTGTATTCGTACATGTTGTGGTTGTATCGACACAGGTTGTGGTTGTATATATACGTGACGTGGTTGTTGTGGTTGTATATATATACTTGTCGTTGTGATGTCTAGACAGATTGTGGTTGTACTCGTACATGTCGTGGTCGTATTTATATTTGTTGTGGTTGTATATTTATATACGTGTTGTGGGTGTATATCTTTGGTACGATGACTATTTCTATTATGATTTTTCTCATGGTTATTTCCATTATGATTTATCAGAAATATGGCACCAAGGAAGAGTAAGACTGCACCGGAAACCCCCACTATGACTCAAGCCGCTATCCGCAAGTTGGTCGGGGATAGTATTGCAGAAGCTCTAGTGATTGAGAGAGCTGAGGTTGCTGCAAGGGCTGCTGAGACTGCTTCTAATACAGGGACGGTTGAACCACCCACTAATAAGAGGGAATGTACATGGAAAGATTTCAAGATTAGCGATCCTATCAAATTTAAGGGCACTGAAGGAGCGGTTGCTTTAATCCGTTGGTTCGAAAAGACTGAGAATGTATTTCTCATGTGCGGATGCCCGGATGTCAGCAAGGTGAAGTTTGCTACAGGTATGCTTCTTGATGAAGCTATGTCTTGGTGGAATTCGTATGCTCAGCCGATTGGTATGGAAAATGCTTACAAGCTTACTTGGGAGGAATTCAAGAAACTGATGACAAAGAAGTTTTGCCCTCGTACCGAGGTGCAAAAGATGGAAACGGAATTTTATGAGCTTGTGACTAAAGGTGATGACATTGAGACTTATTTCAGGAGATTTCAGGAGTTGGCTGCACTATGTCCAACTATGGTTCCCGATGATGAGAAAAAGATGGAAAACTTTGTTGGTGGATTGCCTGAAAGTGTTCGAGGAGATGTGATTTCTTTTGACCCTCAATCAATGGAAGAGGCTATTCGTATAACTCAGAAACTCATGGTTCAAGTGGTAAAAGGGAAATCTGCTGTCAACAACAATAACCGATCAAACAACACCAACTACACCAACACTCGAAACAACAACAACTATAACAACAATCGGAACCGCAACTATCCCAATAACCGAAACAACAATCCAAACAACAATAACAACAACAAGAGAAGGTTTGACTACAACCAAGGTGGAAATGCTGTTCAGCCGCCACCTAAGAGGCAAGAAGTGGCAAAGGCCTATGCTGCAGGACCGACTGAAAGGAGGGGATATGAGGGTAATTTACCCAAGTGCGAAAGGTGTCAGAGGCATCATAACCCAGGACGTTGCCCAAATACATGTGGTAACTGCAAGAAGGTTGGTCATCACATCAAAGATTGCAAATTTCCAACCTTGGGTAACAATCAGAAGCCACCGGTAACATGTTTTGGCTGTGGAGAAATTGGACACTTTAGGGGTGAGTGCCCACAGAAGAAGAATCAAGGAACTGGAAATCAAGATGGAAGGGCTCGAGGAAGAGCTTATGTCATGGGAGGAGACGATGTCAAAGAAGACCCGAATGTTGTTGCGGGTACGTCCCTCGTTAATAATCGTTATGCATCCATTTTATTTTATTCAGGAGCGGATAGAAGTTTTGTTTCTATTGCATTTGCACCTTTACTTAACATAGAACCAACCCCATTAGACATTTCCTATATCGTTGAATTAGCCGATGGGTCTTTAGTTAACACCAACACCATTGTCCGTGGTTGCACCATAAATTTTCTAAACCATCCATTCAATATAGACCTTATGCCAGTAGAACTTGGAAGTTTCGACGTTGTGATCGGTATGGATTGGTTATCTCGACATCGAGCGAGAATTATTTGCGATGAGAAAGTTGTTCACCTTCCTTATAACGGTGAAACTTTGGTAGTTCGCGGAGAGCGAAGTGGAACTAGACTCAGTATTATATCGTGCATTAAAACCGAGAAGTGCATAAAGAAGGGTTGTTATGCATTCTTGGCTCACATCACGGAGAAGAAGTCGGATGAGAAACGACTTGGAGATGTGCCAATTGTTAAGGAATTTCAAGAAGTTTTTCCGGAAGAATTGCCAGGACTTCCGCCTACACGCCAAGTTGAGTTTCAAATTGAATTAGTGCCAGGAGCTGCACCAATTGCACGAGCACCGTATAGACTTGCACCTTCGGAGATGCAAGAATTGTCGAATCAATTACAAGAACTTTTGGACAAAGGATTCATTAGACCGAGTTCCTCGCCTTGGGGAGCGCCGGTTTTGTTTGTGAAGAAGAAGGACGGAACTTTCAGAATGTGCATCGACTATCGTGAGCTGAACAAGTTAACGATTAAGAACCGTTATCCACTCCCACGAATTGACGACTTGTTCGACTAGTTACAAGGTTCTAGTTTTTATTCCAAGATTGATTTAAGATCCGGTTACCATCAACTTAGGGTTCGGGAAGAGGATATCCCGAAGACGGCATTTAGAACACGCTATGGTCATTATGAATTTCAAGTGATGCCTTTTGGATTAACCAACGCACCTGCGGTATTTATGGATCTCATGAATAGGGTGTGCAAACCGTATCTTGATAAGTTTGTGATCGTATTCATTGACGATATCTTGATTTATTCCAAGAGTAAGGAAGATCACGAAGAACATCTCAGAACAATCCTGGAACTACTCAAGAAGGAGCAATTGTATGCCAAATTTTCTAAGTGTGATTTTTGGATACGAAGAGTTCAATTTCTTGGTCACGTCATTGATAGCCAAGGTTTACAAGTCGACCCAGCAAAGATCGAGGCAGTTAAGGATTGGGCTACGCCCAAGTCTCCTACGGAAATTCGTCAATTTCTAGGACGTGCCGGATATTACAGAAGGTTTATTGAAGGGTTTTCAAAGATAGCGAAGCCATTGACGAAGCTGACACAAAAGAATGAAAAGTACGAGTGGGGAGAAAAACAAGAGTCCGCATTTCAATTATTGAAACAAAAGCTGTGTAGCGCACCGATTTTGTCACTACCAGAAGGTATTGAGAACTTTGTGGTATATTGCGATGCTTCGCATCAAGGACTTGGAGCTGTGCTAATGCAAAATGAGAAAGTGATAGCTTATGCATCTAGACAGCTTAAGATACACGAGAAGAATTACACTACACACGACTTGGAATTGGGTGCGGTAGTTTTTGCACTCAAGATTTGGAGACACTACCTTTATGGTACTAAGTGTGTAATTTTTACCGACCACAAGAGCTTACAACATATACTCGATCAGAAGGAACTTAACATGAGACAACGTCGTTGGCTAGAGTTGTTGAGTGATTACGATTGTGAAATCCGATATCACCCAGGAAAAGCGAATGTTGTAGCAGATGCACTTAGCCGAAAAGAACGACTCAAACCTTTGAGAGTTAGGTCATTAGGAATGACTATCATTTCGCCATTACCATCGAAGATCTTAGAAGCTCAGATTGAGGCTCTCAAAGAAGAAAATCGACCACATGAGAAACTTTATGGTATGCCAGAAAATGGCTTTGTAAAGAGATCAGATGGAGTGTTATGTTTCAAGGACCGAAGTTGGATACCACTCTATGGTGGAGTGCGAGAATTGATTATGCATGAATCACACAAGTCGAAGTACTCTATTCATCCAGGTTCGGATAAGATGTATCAGGATCTCAAAAAGCTTTATTGGTGGCCGAACATGAAAGCAGAGATTGCTACGTACGTCAGTAAATGTCTTACTTGTGCTAAAGTGAAAGCCGAACACCAGAAACCGTCAGGGTTACTTCAACAACCAGAGATTCCACAATGGAAGTGGGAACGTATTGCTATGGACTTTGTCACTAAACTTCCTAAGACGTCAGGAGGTTTCGATGCTATTTGGGTAATTGTTGATCGACTTACCAAATCAGCTCATTTCATACCCATTAGAGAGACTTATTCAATGGAACAATTTGCTAGGCTTTATGTCAAGGAAATAGTCTCAAGACACGGTGCACCAGTTTCCATTATTTCCGACAGAGATAGTCGTTTTACTTCAAACTTTTGGCGGTCATTGCAAGATTCTTTTGGATCCCAGTTAGACATGAGCACTGCTTACCATCCTCAGACCGATGGTCAGAGCGAGAGGACTATTCAGACACTTGAAGACATGCTTAGAGCATGTGTGATTGACTTTGGAAATGGTTGGGCTAATCATTTGCCGTTGATCGAATTTTCCTATAACAACAGTTACCATTCGAGCATTAAGGCTGCACCATTTGAGGCACTTTATGGTCGTAAGTGTCGATCTCCAGTTTGTTGGGCCGAAGTCGGTGAAGTACAATGTACTGGCCCGGAGATGGTACAAGAAACAACAGAAAAGATAATTCAGATTCGAGAGAGACTCGAAACTGCTAGAAGTCGACAAAAGAGCTACGCAGATGTTCGACGCAAACCATTGGAATTTCAGGTCGGAGACAAAGTTATGTTGAAAGTCTCGCCTTGGAAGGGCGTGATACGATTTGGAAAACGCGGGAAATTAAATCCGAGATACATTGGGCCATTCAAGATCCTGGAAAGGATTGGTCCGGTTGCTTACAAGCTTGAACTTCCGTCAGAACTTAGCAACGTACATAACACGTTTCATGTTTCGAACCTCAAGAAATGTCTTTCGGACGAGTCTGCCATTATACCATTAGAAGAAATGCAACTCGATGACAAGCTTAACTTTGTGGAAGAACCGGTTGAAATAATGGACCGCGAGATCAAACAGTTGAAACAAAGTCGAATTCCGATCGTGAAGGTTCGCTGGAATTCTCGTAGAGGACCCGAGTTTACTTGGGAACGAGAAGACCAAATGCGACGCAAGTATCCACGACTTTTCACTGAACCTAGTACCGAGACCAACACTAACTGAATTCAGGGACTGAATTCCTTTTTGGATGGGCGACTGTCACAACCCACAATTTCAGGTCATTTTTCCCAACTTTGCCATTCTACTATTCACAAATTACTATTCATTGATCACTATTCATCGTTTTACTATTCATCGTTTTTGAGGTCAATTTGACATTCCGAGACACCTTCAGAAATTTTACTATTCACTTGACACTATTCATTTCCGAGAGAAAATCACTATTCACGTGCATTATTCATGTCATCGTAAATTTAGTTTACGAGTGTTCAAATTCGCGTAACCGTATTGGTTCAGGAGCGAATTCATGCGTTATTATCAGGGACATTTCATACGGACTAGAAATAGTCGACATATCATTACTAGGGCACTTGCATACTATTCCACTCGTAGGGTATTTAAATTATATTTTTAATATAATTAACGAATTTCGTATGTTTACTTTAAATAAACACTAATACGCGAACTATAAATGTGACTAACACGTCCAACACTCTCAACTATGATCCCAATATATTTTTATATCCATTTTTATAATATAAAAATTATAATATTAATTTACCCGGTATTTTGGATATTTATTTTAATTATTAACTTAAGTTTACTAAAACTTCGACGGTTTTCGTGGAAATTAAATTATAATTATCTAAACACCCAATAATTTTATCCAACCTATTTTTATAATTTTTATAACTTTATTATGACCCGGTTAACTCTGTTAAAATTTATTTTTAGTTAACCCGGTACCCGGTACAATTTAAAACTACACAAAACTACCAATAATACATTTTATTACAAAATACTACATTCATTCCCCCCCCCCCTTGACTTTGCCGCCCCCCCCCCCCTCTCCAATCTCTTACAATTTTCACTTACATACACTTTGTTCATTAATGCTTGTTACTAACCAATTTATTTATAATATATTTTCAATAATACAAGTATACTTTACCAAGACTTTTTCTTTCATTTGCAACTAGTAAAAAAATTTCATATTCTCTCTTTCTCTTCTCATATAAACGGCCAAGAGGAAGAACAAGCAAGACCAAAAGATTTTTCAAAGATCAAAGTGTTAATATTGTTTTTATAGCATCCTTGTTAGAGTTTCGAAATAAAAACTCAAGGATTATTAGGTTTTAATCATCTTAACTCCACTAATCTTACAAGTAAGTTACTAAACTCATTTCATCATTTTTACAAAAGTTATTACTATATTTATTCATGTTTCTTGCAAGATCTCATACATGCATTAACTTATACCACTTTATTTTTGTAAACTTTTGATCATATGAGCCCTAGAGTGATTCTTGGTTAGATCCTTGTTAGATCTACTTGGTTTTGGTGATTAGGAACCCATGACACCCTAAGAAGGTGTATGGTAGGATTAGATTAGTTTTGTGGTGTTTGAGAGTGGATTGATGGATGATGGAACTAGTTTGGAGACTTGAAAATGGTTTTTGAAACTTTTAATATACCTACTGTCCCTATTTTAATTTCGTGGGAAAATCAGTGGGTGATGGGTAATTTTTGACCAAAGATTTAGAAAATACATTCAAAAACGAAACTTTAGGCGAAAGAACGGATTAAAACGAGTTTATAACGAAGGAGTTATGATTTTTGCAAATTTAACGACGAAAACTACTTTTCAGAAAACTGCTTGCTGTTTGGCAGAATACGACGGGTAATTTGAGGTATTAAACGTAACTTTAAAGAGCAGAGTTGTCTAAATTATACTAGTATACTCAAAGACGAATCCGTGGACATAAAGAACAAGGAAAACGAGCCTAAAACGACCGAGTTATACCCATTTTAACATTGTCAAAACTATATTCATATTTTTGGTCACAAATAGAAATAACAACGTACGTACTAAATGGTATATTTTCTAGAAACGTACTAATGACTATTTTCTTAACAAACGAATACATACGACTCGAGGGAATATTTATACGACATGACGACGTCATTCTAAGGTTTTGATACGAGGTTCATAACGCTAACTTTTTCGTACGAGTTAATATAACAAGTTATATACTTCTTTAAATGGAATTATTTTTCCTAATTATGGAAACTATTTTACTATGACGATAACTAGTATTTCCAAATTACGAGTGGTATGAGTATCATGTGCATGTGCATTCACTTCATTACGGCTTGATCTAAGTTAGATCGTGATTATTCATTTAGGTTGCGGATAGTACTCGCGCCTCATTGTTCCGACTACTTTTACCTCATTGCACCATCTTTGTACCTTCACTTCGAGGTGAGTTCTCATAGCCCCGTTTTTAGTACTTATTTGATTTTAAATCCCACGGGGGAGAATACATTGCACTATTATTTTTGTACATGCCCAAGTATTAAATTCCGTACATTGCTTAAGTTGCTAGTACTACCACTGCAAGTCCCTTTATTATCATGAACCGTTAATTATATTGCCAAGCGAGAGTGTGTGGATAGATCTATCGAGGGTGACTCCTCCATTCGTGTTTGGGTTGCTCCATAAGGAAAACGAATGCATTTCATGTCTAATATAGTACGAGTGTCTGGTAAACACTCCTTTGGGGCATATTTTAGTACGTCTAGCTTCGGTGTCATGAGCTTAAGAGACAATGTAAACTTTTTGACAATATGTCACTTTACTATATACTGGTGGCTTATGTACTTACGAATTACTTATAAACCTATGATTATTCACCAACTTTATGTTGACCGTTTTTCGCAATGTATTTCTCAGGTAACTAAGGCATATCCTCATGGCATTGCATGGAGTCACTTTGTATATCAAGGATGACGCGTCACTTTTGGATTTCATGCACTTTGATCTATCGTTTGATTGTACTAAACTTGTTTCCTTAAACCTTTTCCAACTTTTGGGACCTATATCTTTATAACTCTGAATATTTTGAATGAATCAAACGATGTATTTTATAAACGACACTTTAGGTCGTTCAATATTTCCTTGCTTGTGTGCTATGATCCGTTACACCCTCAGGTATTCCATTCCGCTGCCATTCAGGTATTTTGGGGGTGTTACATTTAGATTCCTTAATATTTACTACTTCGTTTTCTTCTAAGTCTATGTTTTCAATATCATTTCTTAGGGGTTTTGCTTTACTAACCTCAGTAGCTTCTTCTTCAACTAGGTCATCATCTTCTAATGGCAATGTTTTAGAAGGTGGTGGTGTTTCATCAAATGTTACATTTAGTGATTCTTCTACTTTCATAGTGTGTTTATTGAGTATTATATATGCTTTACTATTTTGTGAATATCCTAGAAATATTCCTTCGTATGATTTTGGATCAAACTTAGTAAGGTATTCCCTAGTGTTTAAGATATAACATTTACTTCCGAATACCCTAAAGTAGCTTAAGTTAGGTTTTCTACCTCTTAACAACTCATAAGGAGTTTTTCCTAAAATTCTCCTAATTGATACTCTATTAATTATATATGTCGATGTATCTACGGTGTGACACCAAAATTTCTGTAGGATGGATTGTTCATTTAACATTGTTCTACTCATTTCTTGTAGTGACCTATTCTTTCTTTCTACTACGCCATTTGATTGAGGAGTACGAGGAGCGGAGAAATTGTGAGATATTCCATTTAAATCACAATATTTTCCGAATTGTACTTCGTTATCAAATTCCCTACCGTGGTCCGTCCTAATAGATACTATTGTGTATGCAAATTTATTTTGAATCATTTGATACTATTGTGAATGCAAATTTATTTTGAATCATTTTACTAAATATTTCAAATTTTTCAAAAGCTTGGGTTTTGTTACTTAGAAACCTAGTCCACGTGTATCATGAATAGTCGTCTACTATTACTAAGGTATAATGGTTTCCTCCATAGCTCCGCACAGCGGATGGACCAAATAGATCTGTATGTAATAATTATAGGCACCTAGTAGTGGATACTATATTCTTAGCTTTGTGACTTGCATGTGCTTGTTTTCCAATTTTACAAGCATCACAAAAGTGTTTGTCATATCTTAGGTTAGGCAAGTTTCTAACTAATTCCTTAGAGGCTAAAGATTGTATTTGTTGCATGTTTGCATGTCCTAATCTCCTATGCCACAAAGTGGAGTTTTCGTCTAGGGTTGCTAAGCATATCCTATCTTCCGGTTTGTTTCCTAGTTTCGTAACATATATGCCTCCTTTCCTAATTCCTCTACCTATGACTTTTCCATTCTTAACTATTTCGCTATCCCTATCGGTAAAGGTAACCCTACATTTATTATCGCATATTTGTCCTATACTAAGTAAGTTATATGTTAAATTATCTACATGCTCAACATTTTCAATAGTAAGTGAGTCTTGAGAGATCGTACCTTTGCCAATGATTTTTCCACGTAAATCACTACCGAAAATAACATTACCTCCATTGTATGCCTTGTATGTAGAAAATAGCTTCCGGTTCCCCGTCATATGCCTCGAACATCCGCTATCCTTGATCCATTCGTCGGGCTCCAAGTCTATTCCTAAGCATATTTCATCGGTTGCTTTGGCTACAAGACATTTTTCGTCTCTTGGTTTTTCCACTTCTTCTTTGTCACTATCAATCCATGTTCCACTAACGAAGGCGCCTTGATAGTCATAACCCGGTGGCTTTGGACATTCACCAATGAGATGATTTGGATTTCCACATCTGTAGAACCGTAGAGGGGGGGGGGGGTGAATACGGTTTCTTCGGCTTTTTAGATGTTTAAAAACTTTAAGCCAAGAAGAACACCAAGTGGTTTAAACAAGAGCAAACACTAATACAAACACAAGTATATAAAGCGAGTAAAGAGACACCATGATATATACTGGTTTGGGATGGGGGTTTACACCATCCGTACGTCCAGTTGCGAATCCACGACACGATATTATTCCACTAGTATAATCCTTTTGATGGACTACAAACCGTTACAATTCACTCCACCGATACTCACCAATATCGATGCTCACAAAGAAGGAGTTACTCCCACGGTATTCCGCCCTCGAAAACCACCCAAAAGAACCTCGTGACTCGACTTACACCTTGGTCACAAAGACCTCTACCAAAACTTCCACCCGAAAGTATCAAACCCCAACTAGATCCCCAATGATCTAGGCTTGGTCACCAAGACACAAGACTTCCCTTACAAACAATTGAATGAATGAATAAGTGTTTGTTCAACCAAGCCCTAACCTAACCTAGAGACTCGATTGTAATAGAAAGGGTATAAGAAGAAGACCCTCAACACAATCACAAGAGTGGATTAGGTTCTTGTGAATCTTCCCTTGCAAAGAAATGTGTTCTTCCAAAGATGTTAGTGTGTTTTACTAAGAACACAAGAGAGATTGAGAGATTAGAGAGAAAGAATGTAGAGAGAAAGAATAATGGCAAGGGGTGAGGAATACAAGAGGCAAGGGGGTATTTATAGGCCAAGACCCAAACTTGGGAAAATTTTACCGAGGCTGGCGCGTCACCCACACGTCAACGCGTGGGCAGCGCGCCAGGCGTCCGTAAACATTTTCCCAAGACTTTGGGTTTTGATCTTTTAAATACCTTACCTTGCTAAACCCCTAATTGTACTTCACACAAAACCTCAACATTAATCAATCTAAGGTTTACCAACTCAAATAGCCAATTTGGAAAATGTTTTGTGAAGTGTTTATGAGAAAACCAAATACCAAGGGTAGAAGAGTAGAAAGGGTAATTTGGTAGGGGTAGAAATGGTATTCCTCTCATGGCATAAGTGAGAAGAGAATATGCCATAGAATATTCCTCTATAGGGAAGAGTGAGGAGGGTTAGGTTAAAGGTGTAGAGAATAAACCATGGTTAGGTTAAAGGGTGTATCCAAGAGAATGTTCCATCCTTGGTGTGGTTAAGAATTAACCATGGTTGGGTTAGAAGAAGCATATCCAAGGGAATATTCCATTCTTGCTGTGGTTAAGAGTTAACCAAGGTTAAGTGTAGAGAGCTAACCATAGTTGGGTTAGGAGAACCATGGTTGGGTTAAGAGTGCATATCCAAAGGAATATTCCATCCTTGGAGAGGTTGTAAGAGTTAACCAAGGTTAAGTGTAGAGAACTAACCATAGTTGGGTTAGGAGAACCATGGTTGGGTTAAGAGATGTATATTCCAAGGAATATTCCATTTCTTGGGGAGGAAAGAGAAATGGATGGTTGAGATGTGTTGTAAGAAAATGAATGGTTGAGATGAAGAGTGTGTATGTAGAGTATGAGTTGGATTGTGTAAGAGTGAAGAGATGTGTGTAAGGGAATATGTAAGTATAGATGTGATGGGGATCCTAGTGTGTGTAGAAGGTGAAATGGTTGTGAGTAGTGTGTGTATTTTGAATGTAAAGGTATTGGGAGTGTAAGGGATATGTTGTATAAGATGTGATGTGTATAGAGAGTGAGTTGTATGTGTAAGTATGTGTAAGAGTGAAGAGATGTGTGTAAGGGAATATGTAAGTATGGATGTGATGGGGAGCCTAGTGTGTGTAGAAGGTGAAATGGTTGTGAGTAGTGTGTGTATTTTGAATATAAAGGTGTGTAGAAAAAAGTGTATGTATGAGAAAGTGTGTATGTGTATAAAAGAGTGTATATGAAAGGATGTGTGTGTGTAGAAAAGAGTGTATGTATGTATAGGGAAGAGTATGTATTGGTGTATGAGAAAGGTGTATTGGTATTGTATAAAGTGGGGAATCTTGTGTGGGAGAGTGTGTGAGTCAAAGGGTGTAATAGTGTGTAAGAGGTGTAAGGGAATATGTAAAAAGATGTTGGAAAATGATTTTTGGGAGAGATTGTGGGAGATTTTTGTGGATTTGTCTTTTGTGATTAAGAAGGTTAAGAAGAGATTAAGAAATAATCTTATTGTCATTAAGAAGAAAAGATTTAGACAATTAAGATTATAAGATGAGAAAATCATAGGTTACTTATAAGTTCAAGTATCACAACGTCGAGAATCCATAGTTTCATAACTCGTGACTTTCCACGACTCGACGTACTCAACTAACACCTTGGTGCAAACAAGTCAAGTGCTTTGCCTTGATGTAAAGCATAACCCATGCGAGTAAGGACGCGTTTACGCAAAGAGACCTTGGACTTAGTTTGACCAATAAGGGAGTAAACCCGTTACGTAATTAGAGAAGACGTAAGCACGGGATATGAGCATATGGATGCTTTCACGGGATGTTGCGTGAAATATAAGCTCCCTAAGTTTAGAAAATCCTTGGTTAGAGGCGATAGTTAGAAAACATGAGTTGGCATTTTCCCGTTAGTGGGTGCTTCAAAAATTGGATCTCTCTAATCTCAAAACTCGTTTCGAGTGTTCTCAATTAAGCACATAACATATTCATACCTGAATTGAAAGATCCACATTTTTCGAGTAAGGGGAAAGCCGAATTTCAAAATTCGTCCTGAACCATACAGAAGCCTGGCGCGTCACCCACGCGTCAACGCGTGGGCAGCGCGCTAGCACCAGATATGGATTTGGGGAATTTTGGCTAACGTTTGTTATTTTATGTGTTTCGAAGGTTTATTTTTCATCATTAAAACATTAGGAGATCTTGATCATGTTGCCTCAAAAACATCTAAAGCACTTTCTTTTCCTGTAGTCATCGCTTCTATTTCTTTGGAATGACTTTCTTTCGTCTCGTGATGATCTAGTGAATCTTCCTCGTCTTTTGAAGAATTTCTTGAATTCTCTTACGGCCATTGCATATTTTTCGTCTTCACTATCGTCACTTGAATCATCATGGGTCAAGAGCCTCACCTTTGCGGTGGCCTAGCTACATAAAACAACACAACATGCAACAAACAAACAATCCTCACATGTGAAAGTCCAAAATGGGTTAGGTTACCATTTGGATACTTACAACATGGGTTAGTTCACAATAATGCATATGTAGGTATGTTTATATGTATATATTTTTCAATTTTAATTTAGTTTTATGGTTATTGTCCCCTTATGATTTTTATAGATCGAATGACGAGCATGAGCAATACTACAAATGCATAAACACATATGAACATTATTATGTCACAAAAGCACTTTATTTCATAGAGGAAACATGGGTTACATAAACAACCAAGCAACTACACATAAGACATCCTAGGACTCCTAGGGAACAACTAAAACAACTTATGACAAGGACTTAGAAATCAAGAGAGTCCATTGTGAAGGGATCCTCCATTGGAGTCACATCATCCACTTCACTCATTATTGATGGATCATTAGGGTGCTTGCTCTTGATGTAGTCAAAGATCTGTGGCATAAGTCTAGAAAATGGAAGTGGCTCATTATTGTAGTCCAATGCCTCCATTCTTTTTGCTATGAAGTAAGCAAAGTTGAAAGGAGTATTGGTCATGATACAATAGAGCATGTACCCAACAATGATGGGCAACTTCTCTTGAGCTTCAACTTCCACAAATACATTCTTCAACAAGACCTCCGCCCATGGCATCAATTTGAAGAGAAGTTGAGACTTGTTCCAATGCTCGGATGGGACCTCCTCACAATGGTAGTCGGGTTGAAGAATGGTGTTTTGAATGAGGGCGGCATGAATTGGAGGCTATAGAGCATAAGTGCTCGGATGATAGTGCTTCATTTTCATGAAATCCTCGATCTTAGTGGATCTTGTGTAGAACAAGTTACCCTTAGAACACACATTTAAAACCCTTCCCAATTTCCTTAAGTCCCAAGCATACCCGTGACCATACATTCGAAAGTTAAGAGTAAGGGAGATTCGGTCAAGGTAAAACCTAGCATAAAACTCTTGAATGTTCCTAGGATAAATGGTAGTGGGGTGGTCACGAATTAAAGAGAAGGCTTTTGCTTGGACAAATGGTTTTCTTATTTCGGTGGCACACATGAAATTTTTGTCGCATTCCCGGCCTTCACGAAATTCGCAACACTCAAATGGTTTGTATACGTTAGTTTCGGATGATTCGTCAACACGCTTCATAAAGAACTTAGTTGCCATTGATTTTATATATGAGGGATGTATAAGAATGATGTGAGTGATGTTGAAGATGTATGTTAGTAAGTACTCCTTTTATAGAGGATTAGTAGGAATTAGGTATGGGTAAAAAGGTTCTATTGTCCAATGAACAATCATACTTAGTTCTAAGACTCCTACTATGAAGTACTTGATACGGTGACTTGAAAGAAAGTAGTGCATGGGGAAGACAATTATGCCTAGATGACATGAGTGATTTAGGTTGAATTAGTTATGAGTTTGGTTGGATTTGGATGATCAAGATGCTCATGATAGTTCCTATGATAGTTGCATGCATTCTTTACAAAAGATATGTATAAATTTTATCATAGTTGATGAGTGAAACTCAAGAGACATCAAATCTTTGGAAAATGACTTAATTCAACACCATTTTGAGCCTACAAATACTTAATACATGAGCCAAGTGCAAGTATTTCATGTAGGATATTCAATGAGTGTGGTTATATGTGTATGATTATTAAGTGCATTTTCATTTTAAATACACAAGCTAGATCCTATGAACCATCACACATTATATAGAAAGTTAATACATAATACATGATATCTCCGGTTCCTAGTTCTTTGTGTAGTGTGTCGACATAAATAATCCTTATGTGTTACTTGCATTAACACCATAAGATCCTAAGATCTTGGATGAGGAACTTAGCTTATTTAGTCTATTCATTGGGTATTTTAGTTTGTCATGCAATACCATACCGAATTCGATTCATAGGAATTCTCTTCAACTATGTAAGTAGTTTGTATGTTTGCACAAAATCTTTTCATTTCTCTTCTTTCCTAAACACAAAGCATGCCATATTCACATAAATTGAACAAGTAGATATAGATGCACATCCTTCAATACGATTGTGAGTCATAGTTCAAAGTTTTATCTAATTTTGATAATTTAACACAAATGACTTTCAATCTTATTGAGTGTTAATAAGATATTTTTATATTAAATTTTCTTGTTCATTGCACATAATATAGACATGTAGAGTATTGAATATTATCAATCATCGTATGAATAATGAATTGATATATATCTTTTCTCTCGGAAATCATTTAATTGTATTTCCTTTCATGCCTCCACATAAGTCCTAGACATATAACCATATAACCACTAGGAACACCTAAAGGACGTGCAAACGACTTCTAGACAACTCATTGTATCTTATGGATTGTTCTCCTAAGATGCATGTCAACCATGATCATCTAGACCTATCCCAAAAACAATTTGGACTATTGAAAATGTTACGCCAAAACTTAGACTTGTTTATTTTGTGATCTAAGTGTCCTTTTATTCAAGTCACCAATGACATGTTCAATAGGATGACCCCTCGCTTCTCTCACTTCCTTAGGATTGCCTTCATCCGAAACATTAACTTGTAATGACGGCGACCTTTCTTGATCTTGAACTATATGTTCATTAATCACGTCATCCTCTACCGAAGGGGATGACATAGGCTTGGGCATGCTCTCATCAAAGGTTACATTGAGAGATTCCTCAATCCTCATTGTCTCCTTGTTAAGCACTATGTATGCTTTGCTAGTTTGAGAGTATCCTAGGAACACACCCTCATACGACTTTGGGTCGAATTTGGTGAGATATTCTTTGGTTTTTAGTATAAATACTTTACAACCAAATACTCAAGAATACTCTAAAGATGGCTTTCAATTCCTAAGTATTTCATATGGTGTTTTATTTAGGACTTTTCTAATATATACTCTATGGCATCAAAGGCATGACGATAAAACTTTTGTCGAATGGATTGCTCGTACTACACGATTTATCTTTCTTAACTCACGATGTGTTCTTTCAACAATCTTAAGCGATTGAGAAGTGAACGGGCCCGTTGAGTTATAAGATATTCCATGTTATTCACAAAAGCTTTCAAATTGCAATTTATCAAATTTACTACTATGATTTGTTTTAATTAAAACAATTGAACAATCAAGTAGGTTTTCGAGTTTCTTTCTTAAAATATCAAATTTATTTAAGACGTCATCCTTATTCTCTAGAAACACTATCCAAGACAATTTGGATAACCATCTACAATCATTAAAGTGTAGAAGTTTCCTCCTTAACTTTGAATTGGAGATGGATCATACAAATCTAAGTGTATCAACTCTAAAACCTTATTTGTTGAATCTTCATGCCTATTTCTATTGCTTGCTTGTCCTTGACTCCCTAGACATGTATCACAATAATGCCTTTCAAAAAACTCAACAATGGTAAATTGCTTACTAGCTTGTCGGTAAGACCTAACTTCCTAAGCCGAGGCGTTGGGTTATTTACCATATGGTAAATTGCTTACTAGGTTGTCGGCAAGACCTAACTTCCTAAGCCGAGGCGTTGGGTTATTTACCATGTTTGAAATGCATATATTGTTACAAATAATCTATGATTAAAAGGTGTACAAGTTGTTTCGCCTACGACCTTTAGCTATAATGTTACCATTCTTACTAATGATGCAATTTACATTGGTAAACATAGTACTACAATCATCATCATTGAGATTACTTGTACTACAACACTTAGGGTCTAGATTAATACCATGCTCATCATTGGTAAATTCTATAAAATCATGAAGAGTATCATTATGGATGTTTGCACAAGGATTTTGAGGAAAGAAAGGTTTAGCAAAAGCATTTAGTGATGATCATTTTTCACTCAGACTACTGGCGAGTTGATCACGCGTTGACGCGTCAGATAGCGCGCCAGGATCGGTAATTATTGATTTATGACCTTCTTTTACACACACAATGGATTTGTTTTGACTTGTAAAAATATTTTTATCATTTTCAGAAAAACCAAGACCTCCCTTGTCATGAAAGGGTTTTTGTTCACTTAACATCTTGTTTAGGTCTATACTACTTTTCTCAAATTTAAGGAGTATCAATTTATTTTCAAGTTCACTAATCTCTTTCTTGAGTTTATGTTTATCCATTTCGTGTTTTTCAATATTTCTCAATTTTTTTTCATTAAGATTAATTAATTCTTCATATTCCTTTTGAAATTTGTGAATATCTAGATTATTATTAGACAAGGAAGGATTAGATCATACCTCAAGAGCTTCAAGTGTCATGAGGCAAGTGACTTCTCCATGCGAATGATCATGAGGCAAGTGACTTCTCCATGCGAATGATCTTCATCATTACAATCTCTCCAAACCACTCCAATGAGTGCCATCTCTTGATTATTGCAATCTTCTTGTTCATCAAATCTACTCGATCGCATTGTGGACGCAATGGCTTCTTCTACTCCTTCGTCTTTATCAAAACTAATATTTTGATTACTAGAATGTCTTCTAGTAACTCCATCCTTTAGATCAAGTGAATCGATCTTTTCTTCGGTGATGACTCTAAGGTTATCTTGAAATTCTTCATAAGTATGAAGATCATCAATTATCTTCTCAAAAGATAATTGTCACAAACTTCTTGTTTCTTCAACCTCCGCTTCTTCAAGTTGCCGATTCTTTGAAAGAGCATGGACAAAATTTTCAATATGATTTTTGCTTCTATAGCTTGGATCTAATGAGTTCAAACTTGTAGTAATAGCGTTGAATCTCATAAACCGCTATCAATGGTTTCATCATTTGTGATAGGGAATTCTTTATATTGTTGAATGAGAGAATCTATCTTGTTGACCTTGACTTGTGTGGTATCATGATGAACAAAAAGGAGTAAGTCCCAAATCTTCTTTGCGGTCTTGCACATGCACACCCTCTCAAGCTCCTCTTGAGGTAGGGCATCATAGATCATCATTTTGTCTTGATCATTCTTGTCGGCCATCTTCTTTTCTTTACCATCAAAATCACCATTTTGGAAGATATACCATAAGTCATAATCCTTAGACCTAACATAGGTCTCAAATAGGATTTTCCAAAAACAGAATCCTTCGTATTCAAACAAAGGTGGTCTTTCCATAGAACGCCCCTCTCTATAGTTCTCTTGAGCCATGGATCTATACTCAACTTTACCAAAAATCTTTGTTAGGATTTTAGTTTTTTGGAAAAGAAGTTTTTGACTTAAAACGACTTCTCGGGAAGGTTTTAATGCTAAAAAAAACTTGAGTATTCCGCTCTGATACCAATTGTAGAACCGTAGAGGGGGGGGGGTGAATACGGTTACTACGGCTTTTTATATGTTTAAAAACTTTAAGCCAAGAAGAACACCAAGTGGTTTAAATAAGAGCAACCACTAATACAAACACAAGTATATAAAGCAAGTAAAGAGACACCACGATATATACTGGTTCGGGATGGGGGGTTCACACCATCCGTATGCCCAGTTGCGAATCCATGACACCATACTATTCCACCAGTATAATCCTTTCGGTGGACTACAAACCGTTACAATTCACTCCACCGATATTCACCAATATCGATGCTCACAAAGAAGGAGTTACTCCCACGGTATTCCGCCCACGGAAACCACCCAAAAGAACCTTGTGACTCGACTTACACCTTGGTCACAAAGACCTCTACCAAAACTTCCACCTGGAAGTATCAAACCCCAACTAGACCCCCAATGATCTAGGCTTGGTAAACAAGACACAAGACTTCCTTTACAAACAATTGAATGAATGAATAAGTGTTTGTTCAACCAAGCCCTAACCTAACCTAGAGACTCGATTGTAATAGAAAGGGTATAAGAAGAAGACCCTCGACACAATCACAAGAGTGGATTAGGTTCTTGTGATTCTTCCCTTGCAAAGAAATTTGTTCTTCCAAAGATGTTAGTGTGTTTTACTAAGAACACAAGAGAGATAGAGAGATTAGAGAGAAAGAATAATGCCAAGGGGTGAGGAATACAAGAGGCAAGGGGGTATTTATAGGCCAAGACCCAAACTTGGGAAAATTTTACCGAGGCCGGCGCGTCACCCACGCGTAGGCAGCGCGCCAGGCGTCTATAAACATTTTCCCAAGACTTTGGGTTTTGATCTTCTAAATACCTTACCTTACTAAACCTCCAATTGTACTTCACACAAAACCTTAACATTAATCAATCTAAGGTTTACCAACTCAAATAGCTAATTTGGAAAATGTTTTGTGAAGTGTTTATGAGAAAACCAAATACCAAGGGTAGAAGAGTAGAAAGGGTAATATGGTAGGGGTAGAAATGGTATTCCTCTTATGGCATAAGTGAGAAGAGAATATGCAATAGAATATTCCTCTATAGGGAAGAGTGAGGAGGGTTGGGTTAAGAGAGCATATCCAAAGGATTATTCCATCCTTGGAAAGGTTAAGAGTTAACCAAGGTTAAGTGTAGATAACTAACCATAGTTGATTTAGGAGAACCATGGTTGGGTTAAGAGAAGTATATTCCAAGTAATATTCCATTTCTTGGGGAGGAAGGAGAAATGGATGGTTGAGATGTGTTGTAAGAGAATGAATGGTTGAGATGAAGAGTGTGTAGAGTATGAGTTGGATTCTGTAAGAGTGAAGAGATGTGTGTAAGGGAATATGTAAGTATAGATGTGATGGGGAGCCTAGTATGTGTAGAAGGTGAAATGGTTGTGAGTAGTGTATGTATTTTGAATGTAAAGGTATTGGGAGTGTAAGGAATATGTTGTATAAGATGTGATGTGTATAGAGAGTGAGTTGTATGAGTAAGTATGTGTAAGAGTGAAGAGATATGTGTAAGGGAATATGTAAGTATGGATGTGATGGGGAGCCTAGTGTGTGTAGAAGGTGAAATGGTTGTGAGTAGTGTGTGTATTTTGAATATAAAGGTGTGTGTAGAAAAGATTGTATGTATGAGAAAGTGTGTATGTGTAGAAAAGAGTGTATATGAAAGGATATGTGTGTAGAAAAGAGTGTATGTATGTATAGGGAAGAGTATGTATGGTATGTGTTAGATCACATACCTTTTCATAGCCAAATACCAACCCAAATAGACTAATTATGCTAACAAAATGCCAAAGAATGTGTATTTTTATGTTTGTGAACGTGCAGGTACGGACATATCACAAAGAGACAAAAATTCAAGCAAAAATCGGGGAAAAACGGGCACGAGAGTGGGAAGAGGTCAGAAAGTCAAAGCTTGGAATCTGAAAGTCAACATTAGTCCTTCAACTACTCAAGAATTGCATGAAAGGCCCTTGAAGCATACTTTTGGAATTTGGCAAAATCAGTCCTTGGCATTTTATCAATTACATGAATGGTCCTTGTAAATTCATATAGTTTAAATCTGAAAATTATACTAATACAAGTCCAAGTCCAACAAACAAAGACCATGAGCCCAAATTTAATATCAAATCCCCAAAGCCCAATCATTCCCTTAGCCCATACCTATGGTCAACACGGGTCAAAATAAAAGACCGGGTCAAACATATAATAAAACACATACCCGCCCTTTTTTACCCCAAACACTATGAACCCTAATTGAGTAAACTAACTCAATTGGCTCACACCACCCAAATTAACCATGACCAGCTCATCATTTATGTTAATACAAATATCGCCTAAAAACGTTATTTATATTTTACGATCTTTGCTAAGTTTTGTTAATGACAAAGTATGAACTTTAGCTATAAGTAAATCATCACTTTAAGTGTTTAAGTCTTGTTTAACTAAGGTTTACATTTCCTTTTAAACAAAACATTGTTTTTATTTCTTAAATTAGAAAGTGTCTTGTCACATCACATTTATTTCTTAAATTAGTAATGTCACATCACATTTAGGGCAAGCTTTTTCAATATACATTTATGGCAAGAATGAGTGTTTGACTAACCATATGTTTGCTTGCAAGACTTGTGTTTGACTAAATGTAATGAGATATGACCTTGTTTGGTTTGGAAGATTTATTGCAAAACCAACTGCAGCCCTGACGGAACCCTGGGGGTACACGGGTGGAACCCATCTGAGGGTTCCACCTGATCCGCCAGACCTGCAGAATGGTTTGCTATAAATACCAAACCATTTTTTAGTTTTGAGTCACCCCTTTAGGACATATTTTCACATACTCTCTCAAACTAACTCAGTAACATTTTGACTTGTGTGACTCTCTTATGTAGCAAGGGACTTTACAAGATCATTCAAGAAGTTACAAGCTTCAACTCTAAAGTTGCAAGTCTTGTTAGCTTTGTCATGTATAAGCTTTGGTAGTTTATACTTCATTTGTAGCATGTATGTAGAAGTGATTGGTTAGTATTTTAGGCCTCAAAATACGTAGTGTGTCGGGAGTTGTTATACCCTTGTAAAAGAACTAACGGGAGTGGTTGTACCCTTGGTAAAGAACTTGACATATAGCTTAGTGTCGGTAAAAGTGTAAGCGACGATGGGAGTGGTTGTACCCGTGTAAAAGAACTCGACATCTAGCTTAGTGTCGGTAAAAGTGTAAGCGACGTTGTAAAGGTTTTCTCCGCCGGTGAAAGGAGCTTGTTGATTAGTGTTTATAACTCTTGAGTTGGACACTCGGGACGTGGATGTAGGGCAAGGAAAAAGAGTCCTTGTAGCCGAACCATGATAAACAATCGTGTTGTGGTTTGATCATTTGTTTCTTTATCTTTGCTTATTACATGTTGTCTTTTAGTTAGAATTGCTAATCACATATAACGCTTTTCAAAGAACTAAACAAGCAAAGTTAGGATCATCATAAGTAAAGCTTTTCAAAGTATGAAACAAGTAAAGTTAGAATTGTCATTCACATGAAAAGCTTTTCAAAGAATCAAACATATAACATCGTGTTTATATCTTTAAGCAAACGTAAAGTTTTTAAAGGATAGTCAAGCTAAAAAGGATTTAAAAAGCGGTAAACTATTCAACCCCCCTTCTAGTTTTCCACAATTTATACTTCTAGAAGTATAGTCACGTGCTCAGGAGGTGTCGGAAAGAGAATGAGATGTCAGGAAGTATACATGGCAGAGTTTAATTGGGTGCAACGCGTCATAGCTATTCCTAGGATACTCCTTCTAGAAGCATGCTGACAAGTCGGAGAAGAGTGCACGAATGGGACAGATGGAAGCATGTGATTGGACATGCCATGCCTCAAATTTTGATCCAAGGGTTGTGGTAAGATTAAAGAAGCACATTTTGATCAAAGGGCTGATATATGTTTAGAAGAAGCAAAAGTTGCACCAGGATTGCCAGCATGGATTCTAACCCCAACCCCTTCACTCCTTCTATAAATAGTATTCATTTTTAGCTTGTTACTGTGTAGTTTTTTAGATAAGGAAATGCTGTCAAATTTATTTTAGACTTGTTTTAGTTTAATTCCAGTTCACATTTTGTAATTGCTTTTCATTTTAATAAAAGTTTAGTTCTATTTCCTTTTATCCTGTTTCAATTTCTAATACTGATTTGCTTATTAGCTTATTGATTAACTATTTGGTTTCATTTCTTATTCTGAAAGTTTGCTTTTAAATCCAGTTTTAGTTTTTATAAATTTAGAATCATATATTAGTTTCAAATTTATATTCATAAAAATATAAAAATCAGAAAAATAAAAAAAATATATAAAAATATACATTGTACTTTTAAGAAATCAGCTTGCAACCAAGCTTATTGAAGTATTATTAAGCTCATTTTAGCTTCTTAGCTTTTGTGAGTTTTGGTTCTAGTATAAAAAGTCAGTACACTCAAATTGATTGATAGTCAACAGAAGTCAAAGTTCCATAGATTGTTGAGATGTTGTGGTATGTTGAGACAAAAAGTGATGGTCTCAGCCTATCCTAGAGATAGGCTAGCTCAGGGAACTCCCTATGTTCTGCTGAGGGAGATGATTTAGTAATTTTGATTAGAAGTTTTGAATAAATAGTATCTGTTATTGAATTCTGTGATAGCTTTATTTAGTACTGTTTTATTGATTTTTGTTGCTGATGTTTTAGCTATAGTTGAGTTTAATGATTGTTTGATTCTGTTTTACAACTAGTTAGTAGATCATAACTGATTTCTATTGTGTTTTATTGGATTTAGTAGGTGAGTATTGTGTAGATTTGCTAAATAGGGTGACTGTTTTTGGGTGAGAGTTTGTGAGTTGTCATATCTGTTTGATCTAGTACTTGATTTTGGAGATTTGAGATTCTGAGTTTGATATTGGAGTTTGATATTGTTATTGCTTGTAGTGGTGAAACTATAATCATAGAGTCTGAATTATGGAATTGTTGTCATATAGGGAGTGCTTGGTTTAGATTGTTGCAGTGATTGTTTGTATGTGGAATATGAGTTTGCCTGCACACATAGGTTCAGCTTGTGTATAATTTGAGTTATAAAACATAAAATTCAGTAGTAAATCATTTTCAGTCAAAACTTGGATTTATATTCTCATAGCTGTTAAAATAGAATAATTCAGTTAGTAAATTAGTAGTAGCAGTTGTTAACTAGTTTAGATTAGCTTAATTCAGATTGGTAACTAGCTTATTTGTAACTTTTAGGAGTAACTTTGATAGATTAAATTTGGAATTAGTCAAAGTTAAGTGGATAATAAAAGTCAACATAATAAGGTTCAGTAAGTTCTTTGGCTGCTAAACTCAATTAAATTTAGGTTAGTGTTTGGTTGCTTAAGGTTTCTCAGTAAATTGATCTTAATAATCAGTTATTCAATCTAGCTTTTGCCCCCTTGAGCTGGCATTTTGTTGCTTGTTTGTAGTGCTTTTAGCATCTGTCTATAAGCTCCTTTGAGACAGGGTGACTGTTTGGTTCTTAAGGCCTGCAGTTGTGTATTTGTGCTTGAATCAGTGTTTGGAGATTGTTTCTGTGTTTCATTTTGGTTGGTATAGTATTGTGCATCATTATACTACCTCTGGATCTGTTGGATTCAGAATTGCTTATTGTGTGAGCTTATTGTTATAGCTTAATCATCTGTTTGGATCATTTTTGGGAATATGAGTTTATATTGATAATAATTTGGTATATCTGAGCATTATACAGCATAAATAACATGAGTTTAGAGTTTTAAAAAGTTTTGTTCACAAGTGCTTAAAAATAAGCACTTGTGAATAAGTAGTTTGCTGTAATAAGCACTTATTCAGCTTATTTTCACTTTAAAATTTTTCTCCAAGTTATTTATATTATTTTTGATTTTCTGGAATTTTTCCATATTTTTCCAAATAGTTTAGGTATTTTTCTCAAATTTCCTTTGATTTTATTCATTTTTAAATAGATTTTAATAAGCAAAAATTCATAAAAATTCAGAAAAAGCTGTGAAAAATACAAAAATATTTTAGGAAATTCTTTTATAATATTTTAGATTTTTCAGAAATTAATTTTCATTTTTCCTCTTTATTTTTCCATTTTCTTCTATTTTTAATTCATTTAAAAATACAAAAATCAAAATAAATTCATAGAAAATAAAGGAAAAGTCAAAAAAATAATTTTCTTTTTCCGGAAATTCATTTTAGTAGATTAAGATTTTTAGAAAATTATTTCACATTTGTAGGATCATTTTTCGTTAAAAGTTACTTTTTAATAAACGCATTTGCATTTCCGTTTTTACGTTTTCAACTTTGGTGCATATCTAGCTTGTACTTCTTGCATAATTCATCATTGTTTGTTAAAAATTTGAGTAACTTGATCACTATTTTCACTTTCATAACTTCTCAATTCACGATTTACGTGAATCAATATTCTTGATTCCATTCACCTTCACTCGGATACGACTCGGGTGATCCGTATTTCTCGCGGATCATTTCGATAATATACTACTATACTATAATAAGTTGATTTTCACACAATCAAAGTATTGGTGTATGAGAAAGGTGTATTGGTATTGTATAAAGTGGGGAATCTTGTGTGGGAGAGTGTGTGAGTCAAAGGGTGTAAGAGTGTGTAAGAGGTGTAAGGGAATATGTAAGAAGATGTTGGAAAAGGATTTTTGGGAGAGATTTTGGGAGATTTTGGTGGCTTTGTCTTTTATGATTAAGAAGGTTAAGAAGAGATTAATAAATAATCTTATTGTCATTAAGAAGAAAAGGTTTAGACAATTAAGATTATAAGATGAGAAAATCATAGGTTACTTATAAGTTCAAGTATCACAACGTCGAGAATCCATAGTTTCATAACTCGTGACTTTCCACAACTCAACGTACTCAACTAACACCTTGGTGCAAACAAGTCAAGTGCTTTGCCTTGATGTAACTCATAACCCATGCGCGTAAGGATGCGTTTACGCAAAGAGACCTTGGACTTAGTTTGACCAATAAGGGAGTAAACCCGTTACGTGATTAGGGAAGACGTAAGCACGGGATATGATCATATGGATGCTTTCACGTGATGTTGCGTGAAATATATAAGCTCCCTAAGTTTCGAAAAGCTTTGGCTAGAGGCGAGAGTTAGAAAACATGAGTTGGCATTTTCTCGTAAGTGGGTGCTTTAAAAATTGGATCTCTATAATCTCAAAACTCGTTTCGAGTGTTCTCAATTAAGCACATAACATATTCATACCTGAATTGAAAGATCCACATTTGTTGGGTAAGGGGAAAGCCGACTTTCAAAATTCGTCCCGAACTATACAGAAGCCTGGCGCGTCAACGCGTGGGCAGCGCGCCAGCACCAGATATGGATTCGGGGAATTTTTGCTAACGTTTGTTATTTTATGTGTTTAGAAGGTTTATTTGTCATCATTAAAACATTAGGAGATCTTGATCATGTTGCCTCAAAAACATCTAAAGCACTTTCTTTTCCCGTAGTTATCGCTTCTATTTCTTTGGAATGACTTTCTTTCGTTTTGTGATGACCTAGTGAATCTTCCTCGTCTTTTGAAGAATTTCTTGAATTCTCTTCCTTCATGCCAAACCACTCATCTCATCCGCCAACCATTTATAATGATCCATACAAGTTTGATCAACCATCCAACTACAATTCCAACTATACAAACCCAATTCATCCATATCAACACAATGACTCTCTCCGCATTGCCACGAAAAAGCAAAGGTTCCGTGATGAAATATCCCAAATCCATGATCTTAGTGATCTCAATGCCATGCATCTTGCACAACGCAACAAAGGGCAACCTCCATCATCACCCTACAACAATTGCCTACCCCACTCTCTCAACTTGGATCAAGTTACAAACCACACTCACTATTGCCCTTGTTGCATCTTCCTTCAAAAACAAATCCTATACTTGAGTGAAGATATTTCTTGGATTGAATATCTCCTCACTCGTCCTCATCCCATACCACCCTTAACACGATACAACATCGTAAGATCCGCCTCTAACAACTAAGCTTTATGCTTATGTTCTCCTTCAAGCAAATAAAACAATCAACCATGGGTTGCAAGCAAGTCCAAGTGCTCTCTTAGGCAATATAGGACTATGTCTTTTCTTTTGTTTTATTGTAATCAATATGCTTTAAGCATATTGAATGTTGTAATGCTAATCACTTCTATGATGCTTGAATGAATCTATTTTTATTTGCATAATTATTGCTTTGCATGTATATGTGTCTTGTTCTCTTCTAATATTTTGTGTAGCCAAGATTTCCATAGCTCATTCCCTTGGTGCTCTCAAATGAGGGGGAGCATTCTACCCGTTTAATCTTCTTTCACGAAGCTTACTCGGCTTAACCTTTTTGATTTTACAAAAAGGGGGAGAAGAGAATGTTAAACTCGAATAATATTTGTCTAAAAATTATTTTTAGACCTAATGAGTTTAAGGTTTTGTAATCATCAAAAAGGGGGAGATTGTTGACATAAATAATGTCTAAAAACATTGTTAGCATATTAACAATGTCTCTATGTTTTGATAATTACAAAGCATAAACTCATTAATCTAAAACTTATGACGTAAACAAGTTTTTAGTGCTTAATATTTGTCTTTGCATCCATATCACTTAAGGTAAGAATAAACAAAGTGTTTATTGCATTTCATGATCAAAGGAAATTTTTCTAATCACTAGAATTTTTGTAAAATGTGTTTAACATTCTATATCTTTTACAAAATTACTTTTGGAATTAAAAGAATATGTTTAATTCATTATAAATATATAATTTCAAATTTCCAACCAAAAATGGCAAATTTTATCCAGAAAAATATTCCCCACTAAAAGACAAGAAAATCCAACGTTTTGAAGGGGCTGCCCCCTTAATTCCTTAGGCGGCCCCCTTAATCATTAAGGGGACCGGCCTATAATTAAGGGGACCGGCCACGCTCCAGAACAGTAATTTTTCTCCCTATAAATATTGGTTCATCCCACAGAATTTTCTCACCTTTTGCACTCCTAAACTTTCTGTTCTAGATCCACATTTCTATTCTCTTAATCATTTGATCATAAATACATAATTCTTTGTTTCAAAGTGATTCAAACTTCATCCTCTCAAGTGCAAGAGAAGAATACTTCTATCCCCCAAGATAAGAAGTATTACAACTTGTTGTGACCTCCACATCCAAGTTGTTGGTGCATCATCAAGATTATTTACATAACTCTTTGTGAAGATTGTTGTGAATATTTGTTTGTAGATAGTTGTGCTAGGTATATTGATTGTGTAATTAGTTAGTTGCTTGGTGTGAAGAAGAAAAGTTAGGAATTAGATTATAGTGAAGAAGCTAGGTGTGAAGTTGTTAGTTGTGAAGAAAATTGGTGTGAAGAAGATAAGCGTGAAGTAGTTAGTTGTGTAGTAGATTGGCGTGAAGAAGTTGTGTAGAAGTTGTGGTTTAGTTGTGGTGTGTAAATTGGTGTGTAAGGTTTTCTCCGCCATAAGGGAGCTTGTTGATATAGTGAAGAAAACTCTCAAGTTAGGTGCTCGGGGAGTGGAGTAGGGCAAGGAAGGTGTCCTTGTAGCCGAACCACTATAAATCTCTTGTCTCGCGGTTCGATCTTTCCATCTCTCATTTATTTCTTTACTTATTATTGTTATATCTTACTTATTGATAGTTGTTTATATTGTGCAAGACTTGAGATCATATATTATCGAATCTAAATTTTAAAAAACTAAGAAAACACTAAAACTATTTTTTTATAACGAATTAAAAAGACGTAAAACTATTCAACCCCCCTTCTAGTTTTCCACAATTGGTATAAGAGCCACGTCGAGCAAGATTTTTAAAATATATTGTATTTTAAAACTTGTAACGATCTATGGAATCTGAAAAATATTTAGAAGGGCAATCTATGCAAAGAACACCACTATTTGAAAGTGATTGATTTTTATATTGGAAAAATAGATTCGAAACATATGTGAAATCAAAAGATTTTGATCTTTGGCATATTATTACCTTTGGGGATTTTCCTCCTATTCAATATAATGTTGAAACTAAAATGGATGAAATTGTATCTTTTGAAAAACAAAATGATGATTTGAAAAAGAAACTAGCAAAAAATAATGAGGCTAAAATGGTCATTTATAATGTGTTACCACGCAAAGAATATGAAAGAATTTTTATGTGTAAAACCGCCAAAGAAATTTGGGATTCTTTACTAATTACTCACCAAGGTAATAGCCAAGTCAAAGATAATAAAATAGATCTTCTTGTACAACAATATGAACAATTTACGATTCCGGAAGAGGAATCAATTGATAATACTTTTGCTAAATTTAACACTATTATCACAAGTTTAAAAGCACTTGATGAGACATTTCATAGTAAAAATTGTGTTAGGAAATTTCTTAGGGCATTGCATCCGAAATGGCGAGCTAAGGTCACGGCAATTGAAGAATCAAAGAACTTGATGACGTTATCACTAGATGAACTAATTGGCAACTTGAAGGTTCATGAAGAAATTATAAGAAGAGATTCGGAAACGGTCAAAGTCAAGAAAGAACAAACCAAATCCATTGCTCTAAAAGCCAAAAAGGAACCTAGTGATGATGATGATTCAAGTGACGAAAGTGAAGACGAAGAATATGCAATGGCCGTAAGAGAATTCAAGAAATTCTTCAAGAGACGAGGAAGATTCACTAGATCATCACGAGACGAAAGAAAACCATTCCAAAGAAATAGAAGTGACAACTACGGGAAAAGAAAGTGCTTTAGATGTGGAAGTCCAAATCATCTCATTGGTGAATGTCTAAAGCCACCGGGTTATGAAAATCAAGGCGCATTTGTTAGTGGAACATGGAGTGATAGTGACAAAGAAGAAGTTGAAAAGCCAATAGACGAAAAGTGTTTTATGGCAAAAGAAACCGACGAAATATGTTTAGGAATTGACTTGGAGCCTGACGAATGGATCAAAGATAGCGGATGTTCGAGGCACATGACGGGGAACCGCAACCTATTCTCTACATACAAGGCATACAATGGAGGTAACGTTATTTTCGGTAGTGACTTACGTGGTAAAATCATTGGCAAAGGTACGATTTCTCAAGACTCACTTACTATTGAAAATGTAGAGCATGTAGATAATTTAATATATAACTTGCTTAGTATAGGACAAATATGTGATAATAAATGTAGAGTCACTTTTACCGAAGAGGATAGCGAAATAGTTAAGAATGGAAAAATTATAGGTAGAGGAATTAGGAAAGGTGGCATATATGTTATGAAACTAGGAAACATGCCTGAGGATAGGATATGTCTAACGACCCTAGATGAAAACTCTACATTGTGGCATAGGAGATTAGGACATGCTAACATGCAACAAATACAATCTTTGGCCTCTAAGGAATTAGTTAGAAATTTGCCTAATCTAAAATATGACAAGCATTTTTGTGATGCATGTAAAATTGGAAAACAAGCTCATGCTAGTCACAAAGCTAAGAATATAGTATCCACTACTAGGTGCCTAGAATTATTACATATGGATCTTTTCGGTCCATCCGCTGTGCGGAGCTATGGAGGAAACAAATATACCTTAGTAATAGTAGATGACTACTCACGATACACGTGGACTAGGTTTTTAAGTGACAAAACTCAAGCCTTTGAAAAATTCAAAATATTTAGTAAAATGATTCAAAATAAATTAGGATGCACAATAGTTGCCATTAGGACGGACCATGGTAGGGAATTTGATAACGAAGTACAATTCGAAAAATATTGTGAGTTAAATGGAATATCTCACAATTTCTCCGCTCCTCGTACTCCTCAATCAAATGGTGTAGTAGAAAGAAAAATTAGGTCACTACAAGAAATGAGTAGAACAATGTTAAATGAACAATCCATCCCACAAAAATTTTGGTGTCACGCCGTAGATACATCGACATATATTTTAAATAGGGTATCAATTAGGAGAATTCTAGGAAAAACTCCTTATGAGTTACTAAGAGGTAGAAAACCAAACTTAAGCTACTTTAGGGTATTTGGAAGTAAATGTTATATTCTAAACACTAAGGATTACCTCACTAAGTTTGATCCAAAATCATATGAAGGAATATTTTTAGGATACTCACAAAATATTAAAGCATATATAATACTTAACAAACACTCCATGAAAGTAGAAGAATCACTAAATGTAACATTTGATGAAACACCACCACCTCCTAAAACATTACCTTTAGAAGATGATGACTTAGTCGAAGATGAAGCTATTGAGGTTAGTAAAACAAAACCCATAGGAATTGATAATGAAGACATTCAATTAGGAAACAACGAAATTGTTAATGTTAAGGAATCTAGATCACATCCATTAAATAATATAATAGGACATCTTAACCAAAGAACCCTTAGGTCACACGCCCAAGATAAAAACAATTTCTTTTGTTTCCTCTCAGCAATAGAACCTAAGAATATTAATGAGGCTTTAAAAGATGAAAGTTGGGTTATAGCTATGCAAGAAGAATTAAATCAATTTAAGGCAAAATGATGTTTAGGAATTAGTCCTAAATCCAATGGATATGACCATCATAGGAACTAAATGGGTATATAGGAACAAATTAGATGAAAATGGAGTAGTTACTAGGAATAAAGCTAGGTTAGTTGCCCAAGGTTATAATCAACAAGAAGGAATTGATTATGACGAAACTTATGCCCCCGTAGCTAGATTAGAATCAATTAGGATACTACTTGCCTATGCATGCGCCCTAGAATTTAAGTTATTCCAAATGGACGTGAAAAGTGCATTCCTTAACGGTTTTATCAATGAGGAGGTATATGTGGCACAACCTCCAGGATTCATTGACTTCGCAAAACCTGATTAAATTTATAAGTTAAAGAAAGCTTTGTATGGACTCAAACAAGCTCCCAAAGCTTGGTATGATCGACTAAAAGCTTTTCTTATTAAACATGATTATTCCATGGGATTGGTAGATAACACTCTTTTCACTAAAAGGAAAGACCCAAATCTCATCATTGTCTAAATATATGTTGATGACATTATATTTGGATCGACTTGTCAAGACATCTGTGATGAATTTGCCAAAATCATGCATGATGAGTTTGAGATGAGTATGATGGGTGAACTTAACTTCTTCCTAGGATTACAAATAAAACAATTAGAAGATGGAATATTTTTTAACCAATCTAAGTACATTAAGGAAATGCTTAAGAAATTTGGCCTAGAAGACTCAAAACCCATGAAAACTCCCATGTCTACGGAAGTAAAGCTCACAAAGGATGATGAAGGTGAGTCCGTAGATAACACCAAGTATAGAGGAATGATAGGTAGTTTACTATACTTGACGGCAAGTAGACCCGATATCATGTTTAGTGTCTGCCTTTGTGCCCGTTTTCAAGAGGATCCCAAAACCTCTCACCTAGAAGCGGTTAAGCGTATCTTCCGATACATTAAAGGCACTATACACTTAGGATTATGGTATCCTAAGGGATCCAGCATAGAAACCATCGTCTATGCGGATTCGGATCATGCGGGAGACTACGTAGATAGAAAAAGCACTAGCGGTATTTGCACGTTTATGGGATGTTGTATAACATCTTGGTTTTCGAAGAAGCAAACCGCTCTTGCTATTTCTACCACAGAAGCCGAATATGTAAGCGCTGGAAAGGCATGTCAAAAAGCACTATGGATGAAACAAGCTCTCGTAGACTATGGCATTAGGTTAGAAAATGTTCCCATTATGTGCGATAACAAAGGTGCGATAGATTTAAGTAAAAATCCGGTGCAACACGCTAGGACTAAACATATAGAAATACGCCACCACTTTCTTAGGGATAATGTACAAAAAGGAAACATATCTATAGAAAAAGTTGCATCGGAAGATAACATAGTGGATATATTCACAAAACCCCTTAAGCGTGAATTATTCAACCGCTTGCGTTTAGGATTAGGAATGATGGAACAAGTTGACTAAATTATATTGAACTAACACAAATTTATACTTGCATAAAATTTACTTTTCGTCCAATTCTTCACTTCTGAGTCTAGGAATCCATTTTGCACAAAATTAATGATTGGTAAACCTCATTTTCATTGCATATACTCTCTTGTAAAACCCAATCAAAATTTCTTGAAAACTATTCTCACATCTAGGAATTACATGAAAATCATTTTCCTTGCATTGTTGACAATCGCTAAAAACTTTTTCCTAAATCATGCATAAACTCTCACATAAATTGTCAAAATATATAATCTAATATATATTATTGACATTCATGAATCGAGCAAAAATTGAATCAAGGAGATCTTTTGGATTGTTTCTTAGGATCGTTATCTCTCTTTGCATTTAGGAGTCGAAACAATCACAACTCCACATTTGTTGCATATAGACACACACTAGGACAAATTCACTAATAATGTTATCATCTTGCTCCATCACTAGTTTTCCACTCACTAGTTAACTTTGCCTTTGATCTAAGATAGGTGCCATAGGAAGTTTAAGTGCTCTTGCCTTTACTTGTCTCCTTTTGCTTATTATGTGTTGCTTATTTTCTTTTTTGCTTATGTGTTTTTGCATGCATGCTATATCTTGATTAGATTAGATGCTATATTGCCTAAAGGAATTGAACTTGCTTGAATTCTAATCCAAACACACAACCTTTCTGCAAATTTTCTGCCAAAAACCCAATTCTGGCAATCTGGAAATCACCAGATGGGCGGCCCCCTTAATTTTGTAAGGCGGCCCCCTTAATCATTAAGGGGACCGCCCCCTAATTAAGGGGACCGGCCATCTAATGGTCGGGTTTACAGAATCTTTTCTTCTTTTTAGCCCATTTCAACCTACATTTCCCATTTTTCACCAACACATTTTGTCCTAATCTCCCAAACAAACTTTATCCATCCATAAACACACAAATCTTACACTATAAATACCCCCAATCCTCAAAACTCTTCATTCATCCCTTCAGGACTTCTCCAAACAAACCAAAACCAAAAGCCTCAAGGCTTGCAAAAATGACGGAAAAACCTGTTTGGCGAAGGAAAAGCCCTCGTAACAAATCCATCATAACCAATGAAGTTGGAAATCACTCAACACCTCCAACCACTTACTTCCCAAACTTTACACCTAATTCACAAGGACATTCATTTGATCATCTTTAACAACCATACAACATTGGCCAAACATCTTCCTTCATGCCAAACCACTCATCTCATCCACCAACCATATATAATGATCCATACAAGTTTGATCAACCATCCAACTACAATTCCAACTACACAAACCCAATTCATCCATATCAACACAATGACTCTCTCCGCATTGCCACGGAAAAGCAAAGGTTCCGTGATGAAATATCCCAAATCCATGATCTTAGTGATCTCAATGCCATACATCTTGCACAACGCAACAAAGGGAAACCTCCATCATCACCCTACAACAATTGCCTACCCCACTCTCTCAACTTGGATCAAGTTACAAACCACACTCATTATTGCCCTTGTTGCATCTTCCTTCAAAAACAAATCCTATCCTTGAGTGAAGATATTTCTTGGATTGAATATCTCCTCACTCGTCCTCATCCCATACCACCCTTAACACGATACAGCATCGTAAGATCCACCTCTTCCGCTCCATACCCCACTCCATATCCCTCTCCATCTAACAACTAAGCTTTATGCTTATGTTCACCTTCAAGCAAATAAAATAATCAACCATGGGTTGCAAGCAAGTCCAAGTGCTCTCTTAGGAAATATAGGACTATGTCTTTTCTTTTATTTTATTGTAATCAATATGCTTTAAGCATATTGAATGTTGTAATGCTAATCACTTCTATGATGCTTGAATGAATCTATTTTTATTTGCATAATTATTGCTTTGCATGTATATGTGTCTTGTTCTCTTATAATATTTTGTGTAGCCAAGATTTCCATAGCTCATTCCTTTGGTGCTCTCAAATGAGGGGGAGCATTCTACCCGTTTAATCTTCTTTCACGAAACTTACTCGGCTTAACCTTTTTGATTTTACAAAAAGGGGGAGAAGAGAATGTTAAACTCGAATAATATTTGTCTAAAAATTATTTTTAGACCTAATGGGTTTAAGGTTTTGTAATCATCAAAAAGGGGGAGATTGTTGACATAAATAATGTCTAAAAACATTGTTAGCATATTAACAATGTCTCTATGTTTTGATAATTACAAAGCATAAACTCATTAATCTAAAACTTATAACGTAAACAAGTTTTTAGTGCTTAATATTTGTCTTTGCATCCACATCACTTAAGGTATGAATAAACAAAGTGTTTATTGCATTTCATGATCAAAGGAAATTTTTCTAATCACTACAATTTTTGTAAAATGTGTTTAACATTCTATATCTTTTACAAAATTACTTTTGGAATTAAAAGAATATGTTTAATTCATTATAAATATATAATTTCAAATTTCCAACCAAAAATGGCAAATTTTATCCAGAAAAATATTCCCCACTAAAAGACAAGAAAATCCAACGTTCTGAAGGGGCGGCCCCCTTAATTCCTTAGGCGGCCCCCTTAATCATTAAGGGGACCGGCCTATAATTAAGGGGACCGGCCACGCTCTAGAACAGTAATTTTTCTCCCTATAAATACTGGTTCATCCCACAGAATTTTCTCACCTTTTGCACTCCTAAACTTTCTGTTCTAGATCCACATTTCTATTCTCTTAATCCTTTGATCATAAATACATAATTCTTTGTTTCAAAGTGATTCAAACTTCATCCTCTCAAGTGCAAGAGAAGAATACTTCTATCCCCCAAGACAAGAAGTATTACAACTTGTTGTGACCTCCACATCCAAGTTGTTGGTGCATCATCAAGATTATTTACATAACTCTTTGTGAAGATTGTTGTGAATATTTGTTTGTAGATAGTTGTGCTAGGTATATTGATTGTGTAATTAGTTAGTTGCTTGGTGTGAAGAAGAAAAGTTAGGAATTAGATTATAGTGAAGAAGCTAGGTGTGAAGTTGTTAGTTGTGAAGAAAATTGGTGTGAAGAAGATAGGCGTGAAGTAGTTAGTTGTGTAGTAGATTGGCGTGAAGAAGTTGTGTAGAAGTTGTGGTTTAGTTGTGAAGAAGTTGTGGTGTGTAAATTGGTGTGTAAGGTTTTCTCCACCTTAAGGGATGTAGAATACTAATTATGTTGGAAACATGTTCAAGTGGTATTGAGTGATGCGTAGAGATGAGGAAGAGGGAGGAGAGGAGAGAAAGAGTGGAACCTTGAAAGAAAAAGGAAAAGATTAGATTAAAATGAAATGAAGGTCCAACCCTCTCCACATGTGGAGAGGGGTATTTATAGTTACAATATAACGCCCACTCCCGGGCTGTGGATCAGGCATACAGTGGGTGAAGACCCGTTCCTTCTTCCACGGTGTTACTTAATCTAGTACTAATTAACTAATAAACAAACTAACTATGAGCTACCTTACTGCTATTACAATCATTAGGTGACCGAGACTTTTACAGGAATATTTGTATTCCTAACAATCTCCCCCTAAGCGAGGTCACCTTTGAAATTAAGCTCTTTGGTCTTTAAGCATTCTTTAGTCTCTGTAGCTCGTAGGATCTGATTCTTCACTTTACTTCACACTTTGTACTTCAAGCAACAAACTTGTGATTCGGATTCCTTTGTGATGTGTGATCTTTGAGCTTCTTTGAGATCATCAGCCAAAGTAAATCTCCAAGCTCATCCATAGTAGCATCGCCTTCATGTGATGTAGTGACTAAGGACCATCATGCTCACACCCTTCTGTATCTGGAGACTTTGCATTGGAGTTTGTGGATTATGAGACCTTTTCATCAGAGTTGCGGAAACGTTGTTAGTAGTCTCTCAACATTTGTTGTAGCAAGTCTCTCATCTTCGTTGATAGTGTGGAGGATGTGTGAGCATGAGGTATGGATTGACCCGATTCAGCTGGAAACTGGAGCCATCAACGCCATCTTTATATGTGTCCCTGAAATAAAATAGTTAGCAATAAAGATGGAGAACGAATATGGCTTTGTCATTCGTTCTGCGAGGACAGACTACCCTCCGGTTTTGTGAAAACCGACCTGTGATCAGGTAGAGTCCTTTTTAAAGAAGACTCTCCTTGACAGGAATTTCCAGCTTGTAGTAATGAATTTTCCAAAGAATCCACTTCGGAATCTTCATACTTAGCATGTTCTCATACCGGAACGTCTCAAAGCAAACAGCACGATAGAGTGAATCGATGAATAGATATTCACGGATTGATGAGAAATTGATTTCTAGAAATCACTCGCGTGTCATATGATAAACATTTTTGAGACACGACGAGAGTTTTATACTTTGAATCACATTTCCATCAAAAATACTTTTGTTTGAAAGATATTACACAATCAATGTGCTCGAAAGATAAGTTGGTGAGCACATTGAGAGATTTTGGCAAAAGTATCCGTCAATCCATATCCTGGAACAAGTTTGATTCAAATTTGAATCGCACCATTGTTGCTTTCCAGTTGTCACTTGATCATTGATCCAAGATAGATCTCACATGTCACCTACCAAGAGCTTGAATGATGTTCGCTCTAGAAGGATTTCCATCTTCATTGTGAATATTTTCATATCACTCGGATGTTCTGGCAATACCACAAGGATAATGCATAGGACTCTAAATATTTTATCTTATTTTCCACATTATGTGAAACAATAAGCATATTTGGAATGTGTCCTATCGAGATTTATGGATGATCTCATGGCTCTAGACTCAATAGTGCGTTTTGATCCGCTCCTGGAGACTGGGGAGGCGTCTCCTGTTTTAGGTATCAACATAGCTCGCAATGAGCGGTCGATACATTGCACAGGGTTCCCCGTGAGATTGAAACAAGCTCTTTTAAGAGAACTTGAGTGGTTGGGAAGTTTTGGTGCAATGCGTCACTGGGTCCATGACGTCTTGTCTTCAATACCGGTGTTACCTTAGTAACCGCCAGTAGCATATGTATTGAACCCGGTTTCTGCCCTAAGGTTGAATATTTGGAGGGCTATTTCTTTTCACCCTTTCTCTTTTCAATTCTTTTTAATTCTTCAACCCCTTCAGTGCTTACCGAGACTTCACCACTAGAACCTTGTTGGGTTTGTTCCAGTCCTAGCTCTATCTCAGTCCGCACTCTTCCCTTTCTCACTTTTCTCCTTTTTTCAATCATTCCTAAGGACTTCTAATCTATCTATGGATTGTCCCTGGGAAGATCCTTCCGGTTCTGGTGGATCATGGGAACTCATACCTAACCTTAACCGTCCTTATAACTCCATGCAAAAAGATAAATGGTCGGTCTTAGGTATTACTTCCACAAACGCCTTTTGCTCCCCCTTAATATGTGCATCGATATTCGAAAGTGTTTAGCACATATGTGGGAGCCTATTATTGAGTACAAAAGATCACTTTTGATTATCAGATTTCATATTTAAATCACATTCTCTCCCCCGATCAAAAATTTCAAATCTATCGAGATTTTTGATCTCAATTGATTTAAATAATTTAGAAAGCGTTTTGGGAGAGAAATGCGGTCAATTTTAATATTTTCTGATAAAAAGGAACTTATTCATGCTCCCCCTCAAACTGTGAGGGAGGTTGTTATGTGTCAGATTTGAAGAGTTATCAAAATATTCGAAGTTTTAACGAAAACTCTTTGAAAGTTTACTCATTCTGACACATAACCATCACAAAATTTTTGTTGCAAGGTTTTATGTACGAAGTGTGGGGAGTTTTGATGATACATAAAATTTTGAGAAATCACTCTCCCCCTCAATCAATGACGGATGTTAAAGCATAAATATTTTCATAAACTATTAACGTCATTGATTGAGTGAAAATTTTATCAAACTTTTGAGTTCAATTTGATTTTCATTCAAAATCTCATGGTACCACCAAGTTTTTCACAAATACTTCCCGGAAAAATCATAGAAGGGAAAGTATTTGCCGATAAAAAGAAGATTTCTCTTCTTTATCAAGAAATAATGCACTGAAGCGTACATTAGATCGAGGGTGCATGAATATAAAGTAATTCACGCTCGGATGAACGGCACCCTTTGTTAGGAACAACCGTCTTTTTGGCGACGTGTTTTCCTTAATGTTGAAAACCGGGTTGCTATCTGAAGTAATAGCAAGCCATATTTAAAGAATGTTTTGAGATACGACATGTTTTTGAAAAGAACTTTATTTGAAACCGAAAAACTCTTGCTCAAGCATATGTATGATTCCGTGTCATTATTGAATGACATTTCTAGAAACGTACATAATATTGATTACACAAGAGACATGTCGTGAGAAGAATATTTTTGAAATTTTTGTAAATTTTTTTTTTTTTTTTTTTTTTTTTTTTTTTTTTTTTTTTTTTAGGTTTTATAATTTTCTATTTTCTTTTTGATTTGATACTATACAAGGATATGTGAAGCAACCCCTTTACTCCTCTTGATCTTCCTGTAGACATTTGAGATCCTCAGGTGTGAGACTCTTCATACCAAGGCGTGGGAGGATGAAGTGAAATCGTTCCCTAGAAAGTGCTTTGGTGAAGATATCGGCTAGTTGGAACTCAGTCCTCACAAAGTAAAGTTCCACAATTCCTTTCTCAACTTGTTCCCTGATGAAGTGATGTCGAATGTCAATGTGTTTAGTTCTTGAATGATGGACATTGTTGCAGCAGAGTGCAATTGCACTTTTGTTGTCACAGTACATAGGAACCTTATTGCAAATGAGCCCATAGTCAGAAAGTTGAGATCGCATCCAGAGGATCTGAGCACAGCATGATGACATGGCAATGTATTCAGCTTCAGTGGAGGAGATGGATGTACTCATTTGTTTCTTTGAAGACCAACTGACTAGCTTATTTCCTAAAAACTGTGCGCCCCCAGATGTACTGCGACGAGTGTCTTGACATCCAGCATGATCAGCATCCGAATATGCTGTAAGAGCCATAGAAGTTTCTTTAGGGTACCAAAGGCCCAAGTGGATTGTTCCTTTAAGGTATCGAAAGACTCTCTTGACAGCTTCCAAATGTTTCTTGGTGGGTTTGGATTGATACCGGGCACAAATGCAAACTGCGAACAGAAGGTCGGGTCTGCTTGCAGTAAGGTACATTAATGAGCCAATCATGCTTCGATACATGGTTTGATCGACCGGAATTCCCACATCATCTTCGTCAAGCTTTGAACGTTCAATCATTGGAGTATCAACTGAATCACTGGAGTCGAATCCAAATTTCTTCAACGTTTCATTAGCGTATTTAGATTGATTGATGAATATGCCATTGGGGTTTTGAGAAATTTGCAGTCCTAGAAAGAATGACATTTGACCCATCATAGACATTTGGAATTCGGAGCTCATCTCTTGAGAGAAACGATCACATTCTGAGGGATCAGACGAAGCAAAGATGATGTCATCGACGTAGATTTGTACATGTAGAAAGTGTTTGCCTGTTTTTCTGGTAAAGAGGGTAGGATCAACAGCCCCTTTGGAGAATTTGTTGGACAGAAGAAATTTAGACAAGGTGTCGTACCACGCCCTGGGTGCTTGTTTAAGCCCATATAGAGCCTTCTTTAATCGATACACGTGATTAGGGTGTTCTGGATCCACAAAACCTTCGGGTTGAGATACATACACCACCTCTTTCAGATCCCCATTTAAGAATGCGGTCTTGACATCCATTTGATAAACCACCATGTTTTGACTTGCAGCATTAGCGAGAAAGATCCTTATGGCTTCTATTCTAGCAACTGGGGCGAAGGATTCTTCAAAGTCAATACCTTCTTCTTGTCGATATCCTTTTGCCACGAGCCTAGCTTTGTTTTTCAGAACATCTCCATGCTCATCAAGTTTGACCTTGAATATCCATTTGAGAGCAATGATCATAGCACACTCGGGAGGTGGTACTAGTTCCCAGACGTCCAGTCGGTCAAATTCATGAATCTCGTCCACCATAGCAGTGAACCATGAGTGTTTAGACATTGCATCCTTGACGCTTTTTGGTTCAGCTTTAGAGAGAACAGAATTGAAGAAACACCATAATGTGTCAGTTGCAAGTTGCTTGCGGGTTGATACTGGACGTGAGGGGTTCCCAATGATGTTGTCAATAGGATGATCATTGGTCCATTTTCGAAGGTATTCATGGGGTTGAGAATGTGGAACTGAGGTAGCCGTGTTAGATTCATCAGAGGATGTTGTTTCATTTGATGGTTCAGGGGCAAAGATGTTAACAAATGGCTCATTATCAGGTGGAGCAAAAGGATTAACTTCAGATGAATTATCTACATTTGCCGCTCGATGTGCAAGTGAAGGTTGGACATTGGACGTGCTGACCGATTGACTGATGGCGGGGGCTTCAGAATCCCATGACAATGAAGTGGATGGACCGTTATGGTCATCTTGATCATTCACCACCCCATCTGGTGGTTGAACCATTGTAGCTTCGGGAGCATTCATCTGTTGAGGCTCAAAGTATTCATCAAACATTGGGTCAAACAATTTCTTCCAATCTTCACTCGTAGGGGGTACAAAAGGAGCAGCAGGAACGGGATTCTGTACAAGCCTGGAACTAATTGGTCCAGGAGACAAAAGGTTAGGTACGGGTCCAGAACTTGATTGTCCAGGAACCGGGTGCTCAGTCAGCTCATCGAAAGTAACGTGGATTGTTTCCATTATATCTCTGGTACGTTTGTTGTAGATTCGGTACCCCTTTCGCTCTGGAGCATAGCCAACGAAGAAACCAATGTCGGCCTTGGCCTTGAGTTTCCCAAGGTCTTCACTGTCATTTGTAGGATAACACAGTGCACCAAACACTCGAAGAAACGAAAGGTCGGGTTTTCTGCCATGGACCAGTTCATAGGGAGTTTTGCAGTGGAGATGATGTATCAAGGATCGGTTCTGAGTGTAACATGCGGTGGCAATTGCCTCAGCCCAAAGAAATAGAGGAGCTTTGGAAAAGATGAGCATAGTCCTTGCAGCTTCAACTAAGATGCGATTGCGTCTTTCTACAACTCCATTTTGTTGAGGAGTTCTTGGTATGCTCTTTTGATGACTAATCCCGACACCTTCATAAAATAGAGTAAGTTGTCTGTTCACAAATTCTGTTCCATTATCAGTACGAACGACTCTAACTATCTTGTTGAGACGGACTTGCAACATCTTGATGAGTTTGATGATGGTTTCAGGAGTTTCATCTTTTGATCGTAGAAACTTCACCCATGTGAATCGAGAGTGATCATCAACAATAACCAGCACATATTTCTTTCCATTGATACTTTGAATCCTCATTGGTCCACAAAGATCCATATGAAGGGTATGAAGAACTTCCATGATAGAATTGACGGTTTTGGGTTTATGGGTATGCTTTTTGCTTTTGCCCATTTGACAGGCGGAACACATATGATCTTTTTCATACTTGAGTCTGGGCAAGCCTCGAACAAGATCCTTCCGTGTAAGTTCATTGATGGTACCGAAGTTCAAATGGTTTAAACGTCGATGCCACAACCATGACTTGTTCTTGGATGCTTTAGAGAGCAGACAAATTGGAGAGGACCGTAGCATATCTTCGATGGAGATGGTGTAAAGATTAGTGCCCCGACTCCCCTTGAGGAGATCAACACCATCTAATTCTCTAACAAAACAGGTGTGCTTTCTGAAGGCGACTTCGAGATCTGAGTCACAGAATTGACCAACAGAAAATAGATTGTGCCCGAGACCTTCCACGTAGTAGACTCTGGATATGACACTGTCTCCGAAGACATAATCACCATAACCCATTATAGACCCAAAATGGTCATTCCCAAACCTAACCGTACCAATAAAATTTTCCACGAAATTCTTGAGCCTTGAGCGATCACCAGTCATATGTTTTGAGCAGCCTGAGTCCAAATACCAAAGGACGATTTGTACGACCTGCATTTGAAACCAGACAATCGTGGATAACTGAAAAAGCTGGAGCCCCACACACAATTGGGGTCCGTTTGGTTAGAACACACAAATATTGGATTATCATAAGTAACAGGTATCTCACTGAAGTGTTCACATTTTGATGTACTAGAACTAGAGGTGGTATCTATTGCTTCTATAGGAAATAGTCTACCATTAGGTCTCCACTTCCTAATAGGCATATCTCTAGAGTTAGTAGTCTTAGTTACTGGGCACATTTTCCTCGGAGTGAATTTCCTTCCAGTAGGTCTCCATTGATAACCAACATTAGTGAACACTTTTCCTGTTTTATTCCAGACTTGTTTTGCTCGTTTAACACTAGAAACATTCATATCTGGTGATCGTATAATAGATTTAAGAAAAGGCACAGCACATGCATCATGATCACCATAAAATAAGCATTTGTTACATGTCTTACAAATAGCATCAGAATTCGAATTAATTACATCATTGTTCACACAAATGTTTGAAATAACTCGATTCCTTTCACTAAGCAACACTTTATTGTTCCTAGATGATTCTTCTACTTCCTTCATAAGTGAGCTCTTAGCCGGCAAAGTCCTATCATTCTTTGTATTGCTCTTAGGCTGTGACTTGCTAGCATTAGATACACCTTTTACTCCTGTAGAAGCAATGATGGGAACATTAGTCTGATTAGTTGCTACTTGTTTACTGGTGATCAAGATGGAGGATTGAGGCATGATTTGGGTAAAGTCAACTGTGACATGCTTGTTGCCACTGAGAGGGTGCAATGCAGTTGTCCTATCCGACTTGGTATCATTCTTGGGGCATGATCCTATGGCATATTCTAGCAGTTCCTGGGCCCTATTAGTGAGGAAGCACGCACCAATAATAACATCATCAAGTGGTTTAGCAATCCTCTCATCTTCAATGGTTTCTCTAAGTATGGCCAGACAATCCTTAAGATTTCTAAGATAGTTATTATGAACTAACTTATTGTTCCTAAGGGGAAGAGAAACATTCACAGCATCACACGCATATTTATTACAAGCAGATATCTTGGACATTGCATGATCACATGAAACAACGGGCATTTTACCCTTTACCATGGTCTTTAGATTCTCAATTTCATTTAACAAAGAAGTGACTTTCTCATTGTTTTGGTCACGTGTTGTTTTAATTGACTCAAACAATTCTTTATAACGTTGTTTAGCGTTGGACATTTCAGCACGAAGCCACCCATTTTCATGTTGTAACTCATTAATAATGCCCTGCTTTTGACAATTTTGAGAATCCATAGACTTCTGGTAATTGGTATTGATCACATCGCTTCTGTTCGATTTTAATTGTACAATTTGGACCTTCAACTTCCGAATCGTGTTAGAGTGAGCTTGAATTACTTCATCCTTTTTGGCTAATTCAAAACATGTATCAAATTCAGGAACATCCGAAGATATCTTGGCATTTGATATTTTTATACTTTCTTCTAGATGTTGATATTTTAATTGTAGGTTCAAATTATCAACTTCTAGTTTTGAGAAATTCCTGACCATGTTATCATGATCATCGTTTTGAATTTTTTGAATAAGTTTGTAATTCTCCCCCTCAAGCTCAATCACACGATTTTGGAAGACATTCAGAGTAACCGACATTTCATGAAATTGTCGAGCAGATAGCGCAGAGTCGGTAACAGTATAAAACACATCTTTAGCAATGCAGTTAGCAATCAAATTATCATTCATGATGAGAATGTTTTTCCTGTTAATTTCACTGTGTTTGAGATCAATAGCAAGTTGGTTACCCTCACTTTCCACTTCATCAAAAACCTTTTTCATTTGAGTCACATCATCATTAATGGTGTTTTTAAGTCCCTCAAAATGTTCTTTTAGAAGTTTAAAAAATGGCATAACTTCAGTTAGGTAACACTGTTTTGTTTGCTCAAAACCCCTCTCCCCTTCTGTAATCCCTGTAGGTGTAATTCTTATTTTACAGGTTTTCTCAAAGTCATTGAAAAATTGACCAAGCACATACAGCCCAATTAGAGTATTACATTGTGTGGGAAGAGTGAAAGGGACAAGGTGCCTGGGTGTGTTCAGGGGATAGGCAGTTGGGTGAGCAATTCTAAACATAGTGCGTGTGTTGCCTACAACTCTTTCAGCTTGCATTTTCTCAATGTCAATATTCCAAAACACTTTTTCAGGAAAAATTCTCTTTTGGGGAACAAAAATTGCAGTATGATTGTCATTTGCATAATCATAGTGAAACACGAGATTCTTAGCAATGCATTTAGGATCCTTTAACCGTCCAGCAAGTTTTGCCCTAGTTCTATCCTCTGCCTCATTAATGTGGTCATAGGATCGAGTATCAGGAGGTGCATGGTTAGGTTCAAGCATAGTTTTAGCATCATATAATGCAGGTTGTGCACCTAGACCTATTTTAAGGAATCTTGCTTTGGGTTTGGAGGTATTGAAGATGTTGGTACCTCAGAGATAGCAGACGTGATGGATGAATCAGGATGCTGTGAAGAGGATGCTGCTGCAGACAGATTAGCCATGAAGATTGTTTGAGCAGTTGGTTCATCATCCACGTCTGAGTCAAATGCATCACACTCTTCAACTTGAAAGATATTTGGATCATTAAGAGCCATGTCCTGAACAGGTTGATCATCCACATCAGCATCAAAGGTGTTCCCATCATTACCAGCCAGAAAGAGCAAAGCTTCTTCATCCAACACAGTACCATTTTCTTGTGCCTGCATTAGCAGCATCTTGTCTTTGAAGTACTCAGAGTTTTGGGGACGTTTTGGGAGAGTGCAATTCCTAGCAATGTGGCCCAACCCTCCGCAGTTGTAACATTTCGGTTGCTTAGCTTGTGCTTGAAGAGCATTCCCAACTCTGTACTGCCCATTCTCTCTACCAGCATTTCTTTGGTTGAAGTTCTGTCTTCCCTGCACATTCTGCACCACTACCCGACCATCTTCAATGACTGCCTGATTACGTGGATTAGATGAGATTCTGAGCTGGTTGTTAGTAGATGGGAGTGCAGCCCTGAACTGTTGGACCTGTAAAGACACTTGGTTGGAGAGATTATCAATCATCATGTCAGTGTGAGAATACCCAGAGTCAAGTTGAGTATTCAATGCAGATGGTGAGGGAGTTGATGATTGACTAATGGTTGGGGTAGACCTGGAGGATGATTGTGATGGTTGAACTTGATCTTTAGAGGTTTGATTAGGTTGTTGAACATTGGAGACAAAAGCAAGAGATTCATTTGTTGCAGACGGATTGAGCTTTTCTCGCATTAGCCGATCATAAGCTGCATGTTTCTCATGTTCTGGAGATACACATACAGCTGTTCATGATTGGTATGCCTGAGACCCTTGTTGAGCTTCACAGCCGTGACAAACCTATCCCATTCCGGTGCCATGTTGTTCACGAATTTTGAATTGAGCTGTATGTTGGGCATTGTCATCTTGATAGCTCTCATGTCATTGACCAGCTTGTGAAATCTGACGTAATAGTCAGTGATGCTTTCACCTGGATTCATTTTGAAATGCTCAAATTCATCGTATAGCTGTGACTCACGATCTTCTTTAGTTAACTCAGACCCTGCAAGAAGCATTTTGACATTATCCCAGACCGCCTTTGCTTCAGTGTTGAAGTTGATCAGTTTGTAGACATCTTTGGGAAGGCCTTGAATGATGATATTAGATGCTCTGATGTCTGCATCATAGCGTTTCTTTTCTTCTTCAGACAACTCATTGTAAGTGCGAGGTCTATCAGGACCAAACACGGCCGGTAATTGATCAGTTGCTTCTGAAATCGTGTCTCTAGTAGTACCCACTTGAAAGGGTCCCTCATCGATGGATTTCAGAATGTTAACCCCATTATCTTTACCTAGACAGTACAGCCGTATCCTTTGAGCCCATGATTCATAGTCAGTTCTGTCCAACATCGGAGGTCGGGTGTCAGACCCCGCAGCTTGAATGTCATCGGAAGAAGTCGACATCACAAATAAGTTAACCACAACTTAACCACAATAAAAACCAACCGCAACTTAACCACAACTTGACCAAACCGCAGAACACAATCCAACCGCAGTATGAGCTAACCGCAACCAGAGCAAACCGTAGGCCAAAGATACTAACCGCAGAGTACTAACCGCAAGTTATACCAAACCGCAACAAAATCCAGTCGCAATATGAACTAACCGCAACCTACACGAACCGCAGACCAAAAATACTAACCGCAAGACACTAACCGCAGATTATAACTAATCGCAGAACAAGTTAACCGCAATGCACTTGAACACAAGACACTTGACCGCAATGAGTTAACCGCAACACACTTAACCGCAGAGAATCTAACCGCAGTACTTAGAACCAAACGCAAAATATTTAACCGCAGAACCTAGACGCAATACGCAAGCTGAGGAAGACTTAACCGCAGAATCTAACCGCAGAGACAAAAGTCCAAAACTGTCACTTTCGTTGCGTTTTGTTTGTATTCCCGAAATAGTAAACGCAGAAAGTTAATCGCAGCTCGCAGGACTTAACCGCAACTAAGAAATGAACCAGTGGACTTAACCGCAACTAAGAAAAACGCCTAAAATCAATTCCAAACTTCAAATAGCTTGATGATATTGTAACACACTCTACACTACAATGTTCCACAAACACTAATGAACATAAAAGGACATCACAAACATGTATAACAACACTAGAGGGATAGAACCAATATGTTTTCCAAGAAAGTGGCACAAAACTCACAAAACCACTCAAAACATCATCAAATTCGATTCTACAAGGCCCTAAGATGAAACCTTGGCTCTTGATACCAATTGTAGAATACTAATTATGTTGGAAACATGTTCAAGTGGTATTGAGTGATGCTTAGAGATGAGGAAGAGGGAGGAGAGGAGAGAAAGAGTGGAACCTTGAAAGAAAAAGGAAAAGATTAGATTAAAATGAAATGAAGGTCCAACCCTCTCCACATGTGGAGAGGGGTATTTATAGTTACAATATAACGCCCACTCCCGGGCTGTGGATCAGGCATACAGTGGGTGAAGACCCGTTCCTTCTTCCACGGTGTTACTTAATCTAGTACTAATTAACTAATAAACAAACTAACTACGAGCTACCTTAATGCTATTACAATCATTAGGTGACCGAGACTTTTACAGGAATATTTGTATTCCTAACAAGGGAGCTTGTTGATATAGTGAAGAAAACTCTCGAGTTAGGTGCTCGGGGAGAGGAGTAGGGCAAGGAAGGTGTCCTTGTAGCCGAACCACTATAAATCTCTTGTCTCGCGGTTCGATCTTTCCATCTCTCATTTGTTTCTTTACTTATCATTGTTATATCTTACTTATTGACAGTTGTTTATATTGTGCAAGACTTGAGATCATATATTATCGAATCTAAATTTTAAAAAACTAAGAAAACACTAAAACTATTTTTTTATAACGAATTAAAAAGACGTAAAACTATTCAACCCCCTTCTAGTTTTCCACAAACTTGGATGTGGAGGTCACAACAAGTTGTAATATTTCTTGTCTTGATGAGTTGAAGTATTCTTCTCTTGCACTAGAAGTGTTGAAGCTTGAATCACATGGAAACAAAAGCTTATGATTATATGATCAAAGGATTTTAGAGAATAGAAATGCAGATTTAGATCAGAAAATTTTTAGTGCAAAAGGTGAGGAAAAAGTCCAGAAATAGTCCAGTATTTAGTCCAGTATTTATAGGGGAGAAAATATTGTACAGGAGCGTGGCCAATCCCCTTAATTAGGGGCCGGTCCCCTTAATAATTAAGGGGGCCGCCCATATGAACGTTGCCCAAATTTGTCTTTTTGTGGGAAAGGTTTTTCTGGACCATTTTTGCCATTTTTTGTTGAAAATTTGAATTCATAAATTTATAATGATTTAAACATATTATTTTATTTCCAAAAATGATTTTGTAAAAGATATAAAATGTTTGGTGACATTTTATAAGATGTCTAGTGTTTAAGAAAAATGTTCATTTGATCATAGAATGCAATAAACACTTTGATTATTCATACCTTAAGTGATTTGGATGTTAAGTGAATATTTACCACTAAATACTTGTTTACAACATGTTTTTTTAGTTCAATGGGTTTACGTTTTGTGATTATCAAAACATAGAGATATCAATAAATGTTAATAATGTTTTTGGGCATTATTTATATCAACAATGTTCATGGTTCGGTTAATAAACCGAATAAACCGAAAACCGAACAGAACCGAACCGAAAAAAAACCGAACCGAACTTCTAACCGAACCGAATTTGTCAAAACCGAACCGAACCAAATTAAAAATTCGGTTTTCGGTTTGGATATGGGTTTGGCTATCTGAACCGAAAACCGAATTTATATATATATATATATATATATATATATATATATATATATATATATATATATATATATATATATATATATATATATATATATATATATATATATTTATATTTTTTTATTATTTTATATATATAATGTCCATTAAAATTTTATACTAATATAAAAAATACTTTTTATGCTTGAAATATTTTTTTTGCCAAAAATATATATAATTAAATTTTAAAAAAATATATAAATAGTGTAATTCAAGTATAAAATTCGGTTTTCGGTTTTGACCCATAACCGAACCGAACCAAACCTCGGTTCGGTCATAAATATTTTCGGTGCGGTTCGGTTTTTTGTTAAGACCCAAAAATATTTTTTAACTGAACAACCCAAACCGAATAAATCAATTAACCGAGAACCAAACCGATGAACACCCCTACATTTTAGAACCTGAGTAATTATTACGTATGGGTTTTTCAAAATGTGTAGGAAAGTAAAAGCAAGCAAATTGTTTTCACTGGTTATGAAACACTTACAATGTTGTCAAATCCAGTGGGAGCGTTGTGTTGTGTTATTGAATATGGAGTTATTGTTATATTCTCTAATTCAGTGGGAGCTACAAGCTTTAATTCCTGTGTAGTAGCCTAGATTATCTTCAAGATAATTACTTTCAAATTGTAGACACTCATGTTTTTAGGATAGCCATGTGCGTTTCCTGACAAGACAAAGTAGTCCTACATCTACTTGTTAATTTATGACACAAATCATATTGAATCACATAAACAAACATATGTTGTGTTGTTTATATACTACATGATATTGTTCCATGCACAAGTGGGGGAATTTTTTATTGTGTGTAAAGGAACAATACATAGAAATATGATTATAGGATTCTCTTAATTGTAAGGTAAGAGATCTATGTTCTAATAGGATTTATACATTTAATGTGTAAGATTATAAGACTACTTTTATGTCTTATGATATTCAAATTAAAAGAAACACTTCAAGTTACAATTTACGTCAGGGTGTAACCTAGCTAGTTTGCAATGGAAGGGTAAACTACATAATTTCATTACTAGCAGATCAACTGATCTGATGGAATTATGTGAGTTTGCAGTTTATTAAGTTGGATAATTCATAAAATGATATAAACAAATGGAGTAGTAAATTAACTTGAAATTACCATGAAACCAAATGGTGGTGTTCACAAATACTTTAGTTATATATGTTTATATCTTCTTATAAACATGAAGTCTTTTAACTATTACAAGACTTATAATAAAGTAAGACGTTAACTTGTTATGTTTAAACAAGAAATCATTGAGTTGATCGATGATTTATAACGTATAGTGGGAATATAAAAGTTTATGTCTTCTTGAGACATGAACATGAAGTGACTTATTCAAAAAGTACTTATGTTATATAGCATGCAATTGGCTTGAAAATTCTATTATTAAGTTGACTTAGTTGGTAAATAGGTAAGCCAAAAGGAGTATACGTTTATTTTACATATTGTTAGTTTGTCTCACAATATTAGTTCTAATGAAACATCACAAGTTGATGGTGTGTTCAGTTAGAAAAAATCAAACTCTTGTTATATTGTTTGATTAAATGATAAATATGACTTCTTTTCTTCAAAAAGTTATCAAGGTTAGAAAATTTAGTATGGATTGAAGATACTCAATAAGACTCCAACCTAGAAGATTAAATAAGACACCATAAATTATGGAATGTGAATCACATTAAAGTCTTAAAATGAAGTCCTGATTTTGTTAATAAGTAGTTTTAACAAACAAGAGTCAGGAACTGTAAAATGTTTTTGTAATATCCCAAAAGAGAACGATTAAGTATTGCTCAACTTGCTAAAGTATTTATAGATAAATTACAAAAGGCAAGTGGGAGTTTTGTTCAGATCTTGAAAGATCAAATTACAAAATACATAATCTTCTAAAACCACACTAGTGAAAATCATGATGAGGCTAGACATGTAAATGTTAAACCTCAACATGATGAAATTCTCATTCATAGATCCGTAGGGATGTCTTAGATATTTGATAGATATACTGAGAAATATGAATTACAGGATCAAAGTAAGCCTGTTAATCATAATGATGCATTTACTAAATATTTAATTATGGTAAAATTGCTCATACTATGAATGTTAAGATGTTGTCCATAAAGATAAGTCAACTTTGAATACTTGGTTTATCTTAATGAAGATGAGTTTCTTCAAGAGAAGAAAAACCCTAGAGGTTTAAATGTTTGTGTAATAAATCATATGGATGAAATTCTATACATATTTTAATGCATGTCTTATGACAAGATTATTAATCATACTTAAGTAATTAACTATGATTGAATACTCTTTCCTAAGCACATTAAAGATACAAAGATGGTAATTGTCATACTCATTTTTATGAATATGAAATTTGACAATGGATTATAAAACTCTTTCTAGTATAATTACTTAAGCGAGGATGATAAGTAATTAAGAGTTTTATGAATTCATGTAATCTTTGAAAGTATACAAAATGCAAGAATCCAAGTATGGATAAATATATGCATCAAGGAGATAAGTCTTATGTTTAAATATTAAATCCATGTTTTGATTTATAATTTAAAATAAGATAACTCCTAAGTAATTTTGAAAGCTAGTAGGAGTATTATGTTTACTTACTTAAATCATATATGTTGTATAACATATATGAAGTAACATTCTATATAAGTTAAATGTTAAGTCATAACTTGGAATGAAACTTTACTTGAAAGATTTAATAAGTAAAACATACAACCTTGAATATATGTTTATTGAGGTAAACATGTGTGGTAAATGAATCTAATAGAACATGATATATCATTTAGAAAGTTTAAATAGATATGTAGTACATGAATAAAATTTAAGTTGGACACAAGGATTTTTTATGTACATCATGTTGTTATATATTGATTTAATAAAAGATGATTTGACAACATTGATATCTAATTGAAAGATATTAGATAAGTTATGTAATGAATATTCTAAAGGAATATATTTGGATATAGAATCATATCCTCAGCCTGGATAAGCTTCTGGATTCTATAGATGAAAAATTTGTCAATTGTCATAGCCAACAAACTTGGAAGTTTGAAAGGCAAAAAACATTACACATTAAAGTTTACGGAAAAGAACATATTGTTGTTTGCATACAATGATGCTAATAAAATTGAGATGACACTCAATACTAGTCATGGAATGATTTCATCCTTGTTAGTAGCCATGTGTACTAGTTATGCTAAAAGCATAGTTGCATTATACATTAAAGAATAAGAATACTTTAAACTTTAGAATGTTTGAAAGTTTAATTATCATAAATTGAATGTTGAGGATGTGTTGGAACCATACTTTTGTATTTTGTCAAGTCTCGGTCATTACATTTTGTAATAGGTTGCTTTAGTATTTATTTCATTTAGTTTATGTTACAAGGCTTAAGTGTTAAAGCCCTATGGGCCTTAAAGCCCACGAAATGAAAGGATAAGGGAGGAAGGGAGTGTTGCCCTAACTCCTCCCTTATAAATAGTAAGCTCATGTAAACATTTATCTTGTTGGTTATTTGATTATCTTAAGGAAACTCTTGCACTCTCACCTTTCATATTGTCTTATAATCAACCAATCTCATTTCTCATCTTATTTCTTTCTAAATCATACTTGTGTTTACAAAATGGTGACCTAACAAGTGGTATCATTCGCCTAATAGAGATTGAAGTGTTGTTCTTATTGTTAACGTGGGGTTCTCATCATCTTTCTTCATCTTTTTTGCTTTTTTCTTGGTTTCTTACACTCAAATCTTAAAGCTTGGATAAGTTTATGGTTAATATAGTGTTTAGAAGCTTAGATATTGCATAAAGTATTGACCTTTGATAGGTTTTTAGGCTAATTTTTCATCAAAAAGTCATTTTTTCGGATGAACAGTACGTTTTACCCGTAAGTTGGTCGATAAAAGTACTAATTCCAGCTGTCTACAGTGTTTTTTGGTCGGTTTACGCTTAAGTTTTGGTCTAAACCCTTTTCTTACGCGTAAAATAGGTCTAAACCCTTTTCTTACGCGTAAAATAGGTCTAAACCCTTTTCCTACGCGTAACTGTGATTAAAACCCTGATCCTACGCGTAACTTGCTCATCTACGCCTTAAACCTACGCTTAAGTTAGATCCTACGCGTAAGTTTGATTTACGCGTAATTTTTCAGAGTCTACGCATAAGCTTCATCAACGGTCTTCTCTTTGTGCTACGGTGACTCAGTACTTCCCTAGCTTGGATAAGTTAGTGGAATACTTCGACTACGGATATCTTTCAAGCTTGGATAAGTTTGAAAGATTTGTTTGGTTGTTTAAACCTTACGCATAAGTCTAAACTTACGCATAAGCCTAAGCTTACGCGTAAAGAGAAAACTTACGCATAAACTATTAGTTTACGCATAACATACTCTTTACGCATAACCTAAAGTTTACGCGTAAGATTAAGTTACACGTAAGAATTGAACTTACCCCAAGGATTTTGGAACTTACTCAAAGGAACGTGCATTTCAATCTTCTACAAAGATCCATTTCTACACAAGTGTTCTAAGATGTCTCAACCACCTAATCATTACTTCCCTCATACTCAGCTACCTCAACATCAGCAGTATCAGCAACCTCAACATCAGCAGTATCAGCAACAACAATATCTTCCGCACCAAATGAATCAACAACCTTCTCAAAGACAAACATACAATCCACTACATCATTACCTAATGATGCAACAACATCAGATCATTCCTCAACAACAACCATATCAAGTGCCACTACAAAACACTCAGTTTTCCTCCAAACAACCTCACTGGTTTGACAGAATGTGTGAAGTTATTACAACTCAACAATCCCGACATGAGGCAGGATCACTTGAAACACCTCCAATGCTTACACCTGGAAACTATGTTCAATGGTCAAGTACATTCTTAAGATTTCTTGAACTTAAGCAACCTCATGGGAAATTCTTGAAACAAGTGATACTTGAAGGACCATTTGAGTGGCCAACACGATTTGAAGCTGGTGATCCAACTGCTGATCCTCCACGTCCTCCTGGTGATAGACCTCTTCCAGAAACTTCACTCACTGAAGAACAGAAACTACATCGTGATGCTGATCAATATGCAATGGCTTATATACTTCAAGGTATACCAAATCCAATCTATCGAAGTGTCGATGCTCAGAAAACAGCCAAAGCTATGTGGGAACACGTTCATCTCCTTATGGAAGGCACTCAATTGAACAAAGATGATATGGAATCCAAACTCTACATGGAATACACTGACATCACAATTGAACCAGGAGAGACACTTGAATCCTACTATCATCGTTTCACAAATGTAGTCAATGATCTGGAACGTCATAAAATCACAGTACCAAGGATCGCTGTGAACTCCAAATTTGTTGGTAGTCTTGGACCTGATTGGCATAAATATGTGACATTTGTTCGTCAAACGAAGAATCTTCATGATGCTCCATATGGCTTGTTGTATGATTTTCTGAAACACCATGAACCTGAAGTGGAAAAAGATAGAGCTCTACGAGGAGGATACACACCAACACCAACACCAAATTCTTTGGCTCTCGTAGCTCAATCTCCCTATGCTCCACCACCAATGTCAAATCATGCATATGCTCAAGAGCAGAACTACTTCAGTTATCCACAATCTTCCACCTCGAACCAAATGGTCCCTTATGATTCATCTCAACAAGATTCTTCTACTCAACTTGTTCCGTCAAACAACAATGATGTTGTGTACTACTCCAACTCCAATGATGATGACGATGATGACTTTAATACGTTGAATCATGGACTTGCTCTTATTGCTCGTGCTTTCAGCAAATTCTCCAACAAAACAAACAACCGTCAACGTTCATCTTCTAACACAAGGAATCAAGCTGTTGTTAATGATGGAAGAGTGGAAATTCAGAATCGTAGCTATGGTCGATCTGGTTCAGGAAGCTATTCAGGAAATTATGGGAATGGTCAGAGGTTTAGTAACAATGGAGGGTTCAGGAACAACTCAGGATCTTCTCAGCAAAGGTCTGAACCAGTTGCAACTAGAAACTCCAACTCAGGGAATGCAGTATGGTGCTATAACTGCAATGAACAAGGTCATATTGCTACAGCGTGTCCCAAACCGAGAACTCGGGGTAGTAAGTTTCACAAGCAGGCATTACTCATGGCTCTTCAAGATGAAAAAGATGGACATTTCCCTGAACAGGATAACAACTTCATGGCAAATGTGAACAACGATGATGACATGGAAGATCTGGAAGCCAATGCTGCTGTGATACTTATGGCCAACATGCAGGAACTTAAGCTCAATGATTCAGGTCCAATGTATGACACTGACGGCTTGTCTCAGGTACATGACCTCAATGCATGTTTTATTAATGAAATAATCTCACCTTCTGCTTCTGAATCAGATATGGCGCAAGTTGTTCCATCTAAATCATCTTCATCCTCTCAAAAAGATGAACAAATAAGCACAGTTGTCATATTTGATGATGACACAGTTGTTTCATTTGATGATCCAATTGAGAATGATAAACATGATAATTTAGAACAACATGAACCATCATTTGATCCAGACCCTGACCTCATATTGTTATCTAAACAACTGGATGCTCAACAATTGCAAATCATAAAATGCAACGAGAAAAATAAAGCTTTAAAAGAACAAAATGCGTCATTTGCAAGAGATATTGAGTGTTATAAAATTCAGCTTTCAAATCAGGAAGAAAAGATTAAACATGCAAAAAGTTTTGAAAAAGCTTTTCAAGATTCTTACAACAAAGAACAAGATCTTCAACGTAAAATGCAAGATTTAATTGAGTCAAACGGAAAGATGATTTCGAAACTTGAAAGTGAGAAGTGTGAATTGAAAATGCAAGTTGAACGTCTTCAAAGAGACCTTTCAAAAACTGAAACAGAATTGTCAAATTGCAAAAAGGAGTTTTATGAACATAAAACACGAAAAAGGAAGTATATAGATGATTTACTTGGTGATATTGTTGATCTTGAAAAACAACTCAAAGAATTTCGTCACATTGTTTACAAACACGGGAACTCTGTCACAACAATTCAAAAGTTTGCTTTAAAACCGAGACCCGATAAAGGATTTGCACTTTGCGATTTTAAATCAATGTTTCTTCACAAAGCTTTCAAAGAAAATCCTAAGGTTTACAGTATTGATCACATGTTTGATAATACAATTGTGCGTGCTGTTGTTTTTGATACTGAGGAAGAAGAAGAACTTGAAGACGAGAGTCGATCAAAAATGAGTTATGTTCAACACTGGACACCATATGACTATTCAAAAGCTCCACCTCTTTCTAAATCTTTTGTTACTCAAAAGGATTTACCTGAGAAATCATGGTTTATCGAAGAGTCATATGTTTCATCTCACAATGAGGCCCCTGTCCAAACTGTAGCACAAATAAATGGTCCTTTACCATCATCCGGTGAACTTACACCTTTACCGAAAACGTGTCGTGTCTTAAATTATTTCAAAACTTTTATGGAAGACATCGAAATTTTGGAGGAAACAATTGAACGTAATTCTGAAATTAAAATTGAAACTTTTCAATCCGCTTACGAGCGAGAAAAGAGAGATATTTTTCAAAAACAAATGAAGCCAATTGTTCAACACCTCCGTCTATGTGCTACACGTTGGGATCAGGAACTTCAAAAGGAGGTCAAAAATATGATAAACGTTTTCAATGCAACTGAAAATGACATTTTGGTTCAAAAGCAAAGAAATAGAGTCTTAAAAAATGATGCTGATCGACTCTTGGAACAAGTTCTCAATGCTGATATTTTGTCTGTTATCATGAATGATCTTTATAATTCTGGTACTTCTATGCTTAAGCATGATCATTGTATTGATAATAATTTGTTGAATGAGGAAATTGAGACACTTAAACAGGAAAATGATAAGTTGAGAATTAAAAATGATGATGTGACAAAACAATTTTCAAAAGAAATTTGTCAACTCAATCAAAGGCTTGAATGGTGTCAAGCTAAAAGTCTTGAAAGGGAATTGAAGTTTCAAAGTCCAAATGTTTCAAACTCTTGTCAGATTTGCAAAAACAACGAGTCTTTAAAAGGTCGGTGTCTCCGATACGAGAAAGAAATTGCGGATTTAAAAATTGAAAACGCCGAATGGCAACAAAACCGCGATGACATCAAATATTGCAATGGTTTACTTGAGTCTGAAATTCAGGACAAAAATCACATCATCATTGATTTGAAAGAGAAAGTTAAGCTACTTCAAAAAGGAAAAATGGTTGACACCACGGTGATAGCACCAGGAATGTATCAATTAAACAAAACTGATAAAGGAAAGGTTGTTCAAAACACTAATGTTGATAACTCCACTTCTACAGGACTAGTCTCCACTTCTAGCGTTAGCAGACCCAAGCGAAAAAGTAAAAAGAAGAATAGGATCTTGCAACGTAAGAGAGGACACCTAGAAGCTCAAGAAGTAGAAGACCAACTTAGGAATTTGAATAAAACTCATGTTGCATCAGATTTAGATTCTAATCTGGCAAATTGTAATCAAAATCTAAATGTAACAAATGATGAACCTTTGAATGTTTTGAATATTAATTCATCTTGTGTGTTTTGTCGTAAAAGCGTATCATCTGGTGATCATACAAAATGTTTAGCTAATTCTCTTCTCAATCGTCATAAGAAACGTAGGACACGCATTCCTTTTAGGCCCACCACTGCCTCTAAGTCTAACTTAGGAAAGCCGTCTTCTACGGTTTCTAATGATATCACAGTTACCCCCATAGGTGCCGAGAACAAATCTAGGAATGAGCCAACTACTAGTGCATTTAACATTAAGAAAGCAAAAACTAGTTGGAACTGGCAACGTTGGTTACAATACAAACCAGACTTTAAATGGATTCCTAAATTGTTGAATACATGTGTTACTAACCAACAGGAACCCGCATTGTCTTTGGGTTCCACCCTTACTTCTGTTCCATCTGTGTCTTCTTCTTGTGATACAGGTGGTACAGCTCGTTCTCTGGATTGTTGATAGCGGATGCACCCGACATATGACAGGCAATCTCAAACTGTTACACAACTTTGTCTCAAAGTTCATTGGTACTGTCAGATTCGGGAATGATCATTACACTCTAATCATGGGATATGGTGACTATATCAGCGGGAACATTGAAATCAGTCGTGTTTACTATGTGGAAGGCCTTGGACACAACCTTTTCTCTGTTGGTCAATTCTGTGATGGGGATCTAGAAGTTGCATTTCGTGAGAAAACCTGCTTTGTTCGTGACTTACAAGGAAACGATCTAATGTCGGGTTCACGTGGCTCCAATCTTTATACAATATCAATGTCAGATATGATTGCAACATCTCCGATATGTCTTCTCTCCAAAGCAGAATCAACTAAATCTTGGTTATGGCACAAACGTCTTTCACACTTGAATTTCAGAACTATGACTGACCTTGCTCGTTATAAACTTGTTGATGGATTTCCAAGATTCCGTTTTACCAAAGATCACTTATGTCCAGCCTGTGAACAAGGAAAAAGTACTCGTGCTCATTTTCCTTCTAAACCTGAGCAAAGTACGAATCATGTTTTACAAATGCTTCATATGGATTTATGTGGACCGATGCGTGTTCAAAGTATCAACGGTAAACGCTACATACTAGTAATAGTAGATGACTTCTCCAGATGGACTTGGGTTTATTTCTTACGAAGTAAAGATCAGGCTCCTTCAATGATCATCACCTTTCTCACTAAAATTCAAGTTCAGTTACGCAACACGGTATGAATAGTCAGAACTGACAATGGAACTGAATTCAAGAATCAGACACTTCGGTCTTATTATGAGAAAGTGGGAATTGAACATCAAACATCTATTCCTAGAAGCCCAGAACAGAATGGAGTTGTTGAAAGACGCAACAGGACGTTAGTGGAAGCTGCTAGAACTATGTTGATTAATGCTCAATTACCAGATTACTTGTGGGCAGAAGCTGTTTCAACCGCATGTTATACTCAAAACCGTTGCATGATCACAAAACGCCATCAAACACCATATCAAATTGTTCACAAAAGAAAACCGAACATTGATTACTTTCAAGTATTTGGAGCACTTTGTTATCCGAAAAATGATCGTGATGATTTAGGTAAACTTAAAGCAAAGGCTGACATTGGAGTTTTCGTTGGATACTGTGAAAATTCCAAAGGTTTTCGGATATGGAATCGTCGTACAAGAGAAATTCAAGAAACCATTCACGCTAATTTTGATGAACTCACACAAATGGCTTCTGAGCAACACAGCTTAGGACCCGAATTCAACCGTCTTAACTCTCCGGAATCTTCAGCTGAACCATTGCCACTCAACCGCAAAGAATTGGAAACCTTGTTTGCTCCACTATTTGATGATACAATTGAATACCGTTCTACTGAGGTCTCACCTAATTCCGCTGCTCAACCCGAAAACATTCTAGTACCAGACTCACCTCAACAAACTACTACAAGTGTTGAGAGAAACGGTCCTCCAATTGCATCACCATCTACAGTAGAACAAACTGTTTCTAATTCCCACCATTCAGCTGAAGATCCCACACCACAATCAGTTCCACAACCAGCAGAGCAAGATCCTGATGCGTTCTTTAATCCGTTTGCACCGGCTCCTATTGTTCCTGACATAGCTGAGTCGTCAACACGCAATTTGGATCCTGCTAACATGCGAGATACCTATCAACTACACCCTTCCACACACAAATGGACTCGAGACCATCTACTAGTTCATATTATTGGCCATCCAGATGCACCTGTTATGACAAGACAACGACTTCACACCGATGGAGAAACTTGTATCTATGCCCTCACAGTTTGTCACGAAGAACCGAAGAACATTAAAGATGCAATTACTTATGACAACTGGATTGAATCTATGCAAGAGGAATTTCAGCAATTCATAAGACTTGAAGTCTGGGAATTAGTTAAAAGACCTGACGGAGTCTTTGTCATTGGGTTAAAATGGATCTGGAAGAATAAGCTTGATGCTGAAGGGACTGTCATACGCAACAAATCACGCCTGGTAGCGAAAGGATACTCTCAACTGGAAGGACTAGATTTTGCTGAATCCTTTGCTCCAGTGGCTAGACATGAAGCGGTTCGGATCTTTTTGGCCTATGCAGCACACAGGAACATGGTTGTTTACCAAATGTGTAAAACTCGGAAATTTTGAACATCTAAATTCCCCAAAATACCCCTATAATTTTTTTTTACTTCTAAAGAACGTTTAACTTTAACTTCTAAGACTTTGATACGAGAACGACATACGATAATAAATAGAGCTTATGATAAATATTTCGCACACATTTGAATCTCATCACACGTTAATTGTTCTATGGACCCATTTCTTTTATTTATTTTGTTTTGGCACAAACATTTGGAGCTCTAAAAGCATCTAGGATTGTGATTGATGAACTTTCCATGATTTGCTACCTCATTTTTGATAACATCCCTTTGATTGAAATACCCTCACACGGTTTATATTAAAATACCGAAACCCCATTCTTTTGTCTAACACACTTTGCACGACATAAAATAAAACACACCCTAAAAACCTAATACAACAAATGGCGGCTGGTACAATCTTCCACTTTCCGTTCGATTAAAAGGGTGCAAGATAGGGTTGCGATCATGGTCGACTTTGGAGGCTCCAAGGTGGTATTTTAATCGTGAGCTTGGTGGTGAGTGTGGACGTGGTGCTGCTGTTTCGAATGGGGTTTTGATCGCGGGTTGAAACTGATTCGAATAGGGTGGTTTTGGGTTGTGTCTCGGCTGGTATTTGATGTGGTAGTCGATCATGGTTGTTTTGTTTTCCTTTCTTCTTGTTCGTGTGACATGCTTCGAGGGTAAGTTAAACGCAAACCTGGTTCAATTCTCTCTTTTGTTTCTGATCGATCATTAATGCCTTAACGTTTAAACAACTCACATAAAATCATGAATGGTCACATACGATAACGAGAAACACATCTATATAGTCGACATATAAAACTCGTGTGTGGTTTCTGTTTTGGTCGCGCTGTTAATGGCCTTGGCTTCGACTTGTATCGACTCTAACCAATTAAATATATATGTACATGTGTAGCTTCGAATGGGTAGGAACCTAAAAGATTTAACATGAAAAATAATCTTGAAGCTAATATGAACCAAACATGCATGTAGACGTATAGTATAACTCACATGAAATCATGGAAGGCATTTATAAATTCTTGTTTCTGTTTTGAACTATAAGAAACTGTTGGTGATATACGTTTCTTTTCGGCATCGCGACACTCATTTTAACCTCTAGATATGCATTAAATCTGAAATTAAAACCTAAGTGAAATGAAGATGAAGCTTTGTGGAACTCGTTTTTTTTTTTAACCTCTAGATGAAGCATGCGCATACTAAATAATATAAAGAAGCATGTGTATACTTAATTTAAGAAAAGAGGTCGCAATTTATTTTAGTATCACAAAGATATATCACAACCTGCTTTTGATCTCGAAATGAATATGGGTCACGACTTGGGTTTAAGAACGAGCTAGGACTCATTTGATTTTGGTTCAAAATAAAAGGATACGTATCGGTTGGTGTCGATGTCGAGTCTGGTCTAAAGGGACGAGGCTGAATTTTTGCATGCTTGAGTTATTGAATATATTGAAAACTAGGCAAGTTAAGAAATTGACATATAATGATACAATTACATGATTACCCCTAAACTTTTCTATTTAACATTTTTTCACCCTAAACTATTATAAGTTGTTATATTTAACCTTGAACTATTATATTAATCATATTAAACATTTAAGTCTATTTATTATCAATTGTAATCCTAAATTAGAAACTTACTAAAACGGAAAACTTACTAAAAATGAAAAGCCGACTAAAATGAGTAACCTGATTTAAAATAAGTCATTAATAAGACGACCATGAATTCGTGTAGATCCGCTGAAGAAGGAGTTGCTTCCGATCTTTATGTTTTCTGTTATGTTGCACTTGCGGTCTAAGGTACAGATATTCTAACCTTTTAGTAAGGTTTCTCATGATTCGTGATCCGTTTCTTTTGCCACTACGATGACTTCTGACCTTTGAATATCCGATATCTCTGGTTCATCCTTTATGATAATTTGATATGAAAACCTTTTGAAATTATAACTTGATGTTATGGAAGGAAACTGTTTGAAATGATACTCTATGATTTTGAAATGAAACCATTTTTTTTAAATGAAGGATTAATTGGCTTGTATGAAGAATGTTTAAAAAGGGAGATCTTTGAGATGAAATGGGTAAATGATTATTAAAGTTTTTAAATCTGTTTTCTCTTAACTCTTTCACATTTTATTTGAACTTATGAAACTTAATAATAAATCTTTTGTAATGAACCTTTGGAAATGAACCTTGGATATTCTGAACCATTGATATGATTTCTGATATTATGATTTTGAGATATGATACGATTAAGTTTTTCCCAAGCCATTGCTATGTTCCCTTTTAATTGAACCTTTGATATGATTTTGAGCTGACTTTGAGATGAAACTTTGCTATATGACCTTTTGTATGACTTTGAGACCTGACTCTTAGTTTGATACCCGAGCCATTTATGTTTTTCTACCTATGGAGGTACCATAGGCATGTCTGTGATGCACCACTGGCATGACTCATGCGTGGGTGAGTGATTTCTCACGTCGTCCCTTTTATGATATTATTATGGCCATTATGACTTTGAGTATATGACTTTGAGATTGACTTTGAGTAAGGGGCGTATGGATTGCAATCCTAGATCTGATCTGTTTAGTGGATTTAACTATGACTTTGAGTTGACTTTGAGGTGACTGGTGCTGTGTGCAATACACGCCTTTCACAACTTCTGGGAGCTAGCTACTCCACATTTATGATACATGAGGACACCCCTCATATTATCTGGTTGCCTGAGAGGTATCCCCTCTGATTGTGAGATTATGAATTGACGGCTTATGACTTTGAGATTATGATGTTGAGTTATGACTTTGAGTTTTGGGCTCGTGGTAGATGACTATCCTTTCTTCTTTCTATTCTATTACTCTTTTATCTATTCCTTATTCTATTTCCCCAATGCACTATATTTCAGTTCTGTTTCATTATCATTGCTTTGTATATGTATCTGTTCACTGGGCTTTTTAAGCTCAGCCGCATTCCTTTTCCTGCGGCAGGTTTTAGTAGGAAGCTGGGTTATGGGAAGAGAGTGTGACTGGACTTAGAAGACTATGCTTTGGACTAGAGACGATTAGATGAAGTTTCACTTTATTAGACATAGTATTTATTGTTTTGTAACCTTGTAGTTTCAGATTTTCATTTGTAACCCTGAATTTCTTTGTATGTATGAATCATATGCTTGTGTTTTGTTCTGATATGTCACTGTAATGTAATACTTCTACCCTTATCGGGTTGGGGTGTTACAATTATGGTATCAGAGCCCAGGCTGCGATTCGTAATACATTTACCCTTGACCTGTGAAGTTTGGACCCCTAAGTTTCCACTGTAGGCGCTCATAAGACAACCTTTGAAACTTTACATTAGGATTCCCCATAGGAACCTAAGTTATTACCAGTGAGGAATGGGTAGACTAAGACATTTATGTAAGTATCATTTGCTTCCGTATCACTCTGATCGTGCCTTTGCTCTTAGATAAGCCTTATAAGGACCTTTGTTTCAGAAGTTAGAAGTTTTGCAACTTAAGCTTAGTAACCGAGTACGTTTGGAATACCTCGGAAATCTACCTGGATACCTTACACATTTAAGTTTCACCTTCAGATTTTGATCTCCGCCTCCTATTTGTTGATAAGCTGTTTGACACCTTTTCGACCACATCGTAGGTCATTCAACCACAATGTGTTCGATACATTCTGTAAATTCATTACTTATGTCAGGTATGAATGTATCACCCGATACTACTTAAATCTGTATGATCCATTACTACTCCTATGAGAATTCTGGTAATTATGAACCACGAATATGAGAAGTTTTGTTTCCTCTCTTGAAATGATGAACCTTGTTCTGCCAACCGTTTCCTTTGGAAGGGTAAGATGTAAATACTATCTCTATATGGATTTGTTAACTAAGCATAATGATGTTGATAACTGAGATTCTGTACCTCTCACAATTGACGAGTATACGATATTCGTGTTACCAATGATACACATCCTACCTGCTACTTATGCTAAGAAGCTAAACGAAATTCCCACACATTGAACTGTTCGTTTATCCATCCCAACATTTTTGTTGAACCATGTACTTGACTCTGATATATGAACTATCTGTATGATTTGACGACTGTATTCACTCTATGAATCCTTTGACTTTGAGATGTCTGATTGTACGGTCTTTTGGACTGAATGGCTATTCGTGAAGATACCATAGACTACCATATCTGAAATGTGACCTTAAAAATCTGCTTCACCCTATTTAATTATGATGACTCTCTACATCTGCTAAAATTCCTATCACTATGGAAACACCAACTCCGAACTCATGTGATTACCAAGTTGTCCTGAAAACCATTATTATCAACCCTTGGAAAGTTCTGCTATTGGGAAATATTTTGTCATACGAAGATTTTTCGGTATTCTCTGATGAACCTTTTGGTACTCCTTCCTGCTTAAGAAGTAGAGTGGACATTGAACTGATATCAGTAAAGAAACCATGGTGCCATAGAAGTTGAGGGATTGAAGAAGCTGATGGAATATGATTTTTAACCTTGGTGATTCTCCTTAGATGCTCTTGTTTGTTTATGAAGAAGAACGAGAGAAGTATGCGATGACGTATCGACTATCGTAAACTTAAACGTACCACTATCACTAATCATTATCTGTTTCCGCGTATCAATAATTAATTTGGTCTTCCTTTGAAACTCCGCGTCTGATTGCATCATTTTAGATTTGAAGGACTGAAAAAGCAACCACAAAAACTTCTAAGAAGGGGGTTAACTAACCGAGAGTAACCTTTGGGAAGTATTTCAGTTCCTGAAGAAGAAAGAAGGCGATGTGAAAATTCCCTGAGATGATTTCTGAAGTTTCCTTTGCACTCGTTATAACATTTATGAACTTGAATGATGCCAATGGTGTTGGCTAGAATAATCATGTTTTTCGCGTGTTTTGGACAAATTGCCATAGTATGACATTGTGTTGTGTTCTAAAACGAAAGAAGAACATAGAGATTATTGGTGAGACGACCCTTTGTTCTGGAAGAGAAATTTTGATTGACGTTCAGAAAGCATAGTAGACAACACTACCCTGTATAATGTAAAGACAGAGCTTTCACAAGAAGGACCAAGATCGAAGATCGTTATCGGAGTTAGAAACTTGGTGGAAGAGTCGTAGAAGATGGTTGCGACAAGCATTACCATGGAAGAAGCATATAAGAAGAAGAGAGGAACTGGGATAGTGCTCGATCATACATCAAGCAACACGTGAAGATTTCAGTTTGGGCACCAAGACAACCAGACCAAAGAAGACGAACCATTCAACACACAACCTGGAGTCAACAACAACATCATGTACCTTAAAACCTGGAGCTATGTTAGAAGCCCTGTCGAAGAAACGCAGTCTTGTTTCTCTATTCATTTTAGTTGTACTAAGATGAATTGAGAGCAAAAGCAGACCTGCGGATGGTGGGATGCACAGTGATCGTGTCAGAGACTGCAGCTACGACGCCACAGTACCAAGAAGAGTTGCTGAAGGCTTGAGGAACCAGACTCGAATTTTAAATTCTCTTAATCATGAGGTAAGACGGACAAGAATAAACAGACTACTCCAACTTGGAAGAAAATTTGAAATTTGTAAATGAGTGGACGGATTTGAAAGCGGACATTGTGTTTAGACGAGATGATGCTGTAAAGAATTGACGTTACTGATGACGTACCTTAATTTTGAATGACATTCTCGGATCTCTGTTACTCTTCGAGTAAATTCGTTCTCTTAGTTATGTTGTTTGATTTTGGTGACCTCTGAGACTATAGGTGGACTAGGTGGATTTAAATAAGTTTGGGTGTTCACGACTTGAGATAAAGTATGATCATCATGAGGGCATATGTATATGATGCCAGTATTATGACGCCTGGCCAACGTGATAATACTTACATCATATAACGTGCACTTATGGTGGGCATATGATATTTTAAGAAGTGCCTTAGAAGCTTTAGAATTCTGGCATCTGGTCAAGATCATCTGAGTTTAGTGAGACTTTAGGTTCATTCTACCTATACGTTTGATATGCTGTCCTTGTTATACGATTCGATACGTTTGAACTCTCGACACGTGTTTTGCTGATCTTTGCAACTTCTGATAAGAATCTTAGGTTCCATTATGAAATTTCTGCCGTTGACGATATCTAACCATATGCTTTCTGCCCGTATACGTTTCGCATTCGTTGAGGTTGTTCATTATGATCTGCCATGAGTAAGATATGTGATTGTGGACTTTGAGGAAATGAGATCTGTTCGTTTATGAGAATACCTTTGGAAGGTTATCTGAAAGTCGAGACTATTCGAGAAGTTGAAGAAGTAAACCTTATATCACCCCATGTTTGCTACAATTCAATGTATTCTCATCTGATTCGCCAAATCAATTCGATGAAAATCCTATGTATTTTTATACCTCTTCCTGGGGAATTCGTTTATCATCCGTTATGTTTGGTACATTATCCTTTTGATTCAAATTCAATATGATATGCCCTTCTGAGAAATCTGAAACTGTTTTGACAATAATTACGAGTCATGAGAAACCAGTTGGTCTGAATATCTTTTGGAAGAACCTCCCCGGGCGTGAGAATGTTGTGACGACTTTTGCGGTTTGCTACGACTTCGTCTAACTTTGCGACTTCAAATTTCGAGGACGAAATTTTTCTTTTTAGAGGGGAAGAATTGTAAAACTCGGAAATTTTGAACATCTAAATTCCCCAAAATACCCCTATAATTTTTTTTTACTTCTAAAGAACGTTTAACTTTAACTTCTAAGACTTTGATACGAGAACGACATACGATAATAAATAGAGCTTATGATAAATATTTCGCACACATTTGAATCTCATCACACGTTAATTGTTCTATGGACCCATTTCTTTTATTTATTTTGTTTTGGCACAAACATTTGGAGCTCTAAAAGCATCTAGGATTGTGATTGATGAACTTTCCATGATTTGCTACCTCATTTTTGATAACATCCCTTTGATTGAAATACCCTCACACGGTTTATATTAAAATACCGAAACCCCATTCTTTTGTCTAACACACTTTGCACGACATAAAATAAAACACACCCTAAAAACCTAATACAACAAATGGCGGCTGGTACAATCTTCCACTTTCCGTTCGATTAAAAGGGTGCAAGATAGGGTTGCGATCATGGTCGACTTTGGAGGCTCCAAGGTGGTATTTTAATCGTGAGCTTGGTGGTGAGTGTGGACGTGGTGCTGCTGTTTCGAATGGGGTTTTGATCGCGGGTTGAAACTGATTCGAATAGGGTGGTTTTGGGTTGTGTCTCGGCTGGTATTTGATGTGGTAGTCGATCATGGTTGTTTTGTTTTCCTTTCTTCTTGTTCGTGTGACATGCTTCGAGGGTAAGTTAAACGCAAACCTGGTTCAATTCTCTCTTTTGTTTCTGATCGATCATTAATGCCTTAACGTTTAAACAACTCACATAAAATCATGAATGGTCACATACGATAACGAGAAACACATCTATATAGTCGACATATAAAACTCGTGTGTGGTTTCTGTTTTGGTCGCGCTGTTAATGGCCTTGGCTTCGACTTGTATCGACTCTAACCAATTAAATATATATGTACATGTGTAGCTTCGAATGGGTAGGAACCTAAAAGATTTAACATGAAAAATAATCTTGAAGCTAATATGAACCAAACATGCATGTAGACGTATAGTATAACTCACATGAAATCATGGAAGGCATTTATAAATTCTTGTTTCTGTTTTGAACTATAAGAAACTGTTGGTGATATACGTTTCTTTTCGGCATCGCGACACTCATTTTAACCTCTAGATATGCATTAAATCTGAAATTAAAACCTAAGTGAAATGAAGATGAAGCTTTGTGGAACTCGTTTTTTTTTTTAACCTCTAGATGAAGCATGCGCATACTAAATAATATAAAGAAGCATGTGTATACTTAATTTAAGAAAAGAGGTCGCAATTTATTTTAGTATCACAAAGATATATCACAACCTGCTTTTGATCTCGAAATGAATATGGGTCACGACTTGGGTTTAAGAACGAGCTAGGACTCATTTGATTTTGGTTCAAAATAAAAGGATACGTATCGGTTGGTGTCGATGTCGAGTCTGGTCTAAAGGGACGAGGCTGAATTTTTGCATGCTTGAGTTATTGAATATATTGAAAACTAGGCAAGTTAAGAAATTGACATATAATGATACAATTACATGATTACCCCTAAACTTTTCTATTTAACATTTTTTCACCCTAAACTATTATAAGTTGTTATATTTAACCTTGAACTATTATATTAATCATATTAAACATTTAAGTCTATTTATTATCAATTGTAATCCTAAATTAGAAACTTACTAAAACGGAAAACTTACTAAAAATGAAAAGCCGACTAAAATGAGTAACCTGATTTAAAATAAGTCATTAATAAGACGACCATGAATTCGTGTAGATCCGCTGAAGAAGGAGTTGCTTCCGATCTTTATGTTTTCTGTTATGTTGCACTTGCGGTCTAAGGTACAGATATTCTAACCTTTTAGTAAGGTTTCTCATGATTCGTGATCCGTTTCTTTTGCCACTACGATGACTTCTGACCTTTGAATATCCGATATCTCTGGTTCATCCTTTATGATAATTTGATATGAAAACCTTTTGAAATTATAACTTGATGTTATGGAAGGAAACTGTTTGAAATGATACTCTATGATTTTGAAATGAAACCATTTTTTTTAAATGAAGGATTAATTGGCTTGTATGAAGAATGTTTAAAAAGGGAGATCTTTGAGATGAAATGGGTAAATGATTATTAAAGTTTTTAAATCTGTTTTCTCTTAACTCTTTCACATTTTATTTGAACTTATGAAACTTAATAATAAATCTTTTGTAATGAACCTTTGGAAATGAACCTTGGATATTCTGAACCATTGATATGATTTCTGATATTATGATTTTGAGATATGATACGATTAAGTTTTTCCCAAGCCATTGCTATGTTCCCTTTTAATTGAACCTTTGATATGATTTTGAGCTGACTTTGAGATGAAACTTTGCTATATGACCTTTTGTATGACTTTGAGACCTGACTCTTAGTTTGATACCCGAGCCATTTATGTTTTTCTACCTATGGAGGTACCATAGGCATGTCTGTGATGCACCACTGGCATGACTCATGCGTGGGTGAGTGATTTCTCACGTCGTCCCTTTTATGATATTATTATGGCCATTATGACTTTGAGTATATGACTTTGAGATTGACTTTGAGTAAGGGGCGTATGGATTGCAATCCTAGATCTGATCTGTTTAGTGGATTTAACTATGACTTTGAGTTGACTTTGAGGTGACTGGTGCTGTGTGCAATACACGCCTTTCACAACTTCTGGGAGCTAGCTACTCCACATTTATGATACATGAGGACACCCCTCATATTATCTGGTTGCCTGAGAGGTATCCCCTCTGATTGTGAGATTATGAATTGACGGCTTATGACTTTGAGATTATGATGTTGAGTTATGACTTTGAGTTTTGGGCTCGTGGTAGATGACTATCCTTTCTTCTTTCTATTCTATTACTCTTTTATCTATTCCTTATTCTATTTCCCCAATGCACTATATTTCAGTTCTGTTTCATTATCATTGCTTTGTATATGTATCTGTTCACTGGGCTTTTTAAGCTCAGCCGCATTCCTTTTCCTGCGGCAGGTTTTAGTAGGAAGCTGGGTTATGGGAAGAGAGTGTGACTGGACTTAGAAGACTATGCTTTGGACTAGAGACGATTAGATGAAGTTTCACTTTATTAGACATAGTATTTATTGTTTTGTAACCTTGTAGTTTCAGATTTTCATTTGTAACCCTGAATTTCTTTGTATGTATGAATCATATGCTTGTGTTTTGTTCTGATATGTCACTGTAATGTAATACTTCTACCCTTATCGGGTTGGGGTGTTACAAAATGGATGTGAAAACCGCATTTCTTAATGGAGAACTCCGTGAAGAAGTTTATGTTAGTCAACCTGAAGGCTTCGTTGATCCTGAGCGTCCTAACCACGTTTACCGACTCAAAAAGGCACTCTACGGACTCAAGCAAGCCCCACGGGCGTGGTATGACAAACTGTCCACTTTCTTGCTGGCCAATAAATTTTCTAAAGGATCGGTGGATCCAACACTGTTTACAAAAACCTACGGGGAGGACTTACTTGTTGTTCAAATATATGTCGATGACATCATTTTTGCCTCAACAAAAAGAAGTTACTCTAATGATTTTGCAAAATTAATGAAAGATAATTTTGAAATGTCCATGATGGGTGAACTTTCGTTCTTTTTAGGACTATAAGTTCATCAATCACCCCGTGGAATTTTTATAAATCAGTCCAAATATGCTCTTGAAATTTTAAAGAAACATGGAATGATGAGTTGTGATACTTATAATACACCGATGGGCTATACCACAAAACTAGATGCTGACTTACATGGGACTCCCGTTGACCCTACCAAATACCGTAGTATGATTGGGTCCCTCATGTATCTCACAGCTAGTAGACCTGATATAGTATTTGCTGTCTACATGTGCTCTCGTTATCAGTCCAAACCAACTGAAAAACACCTCAGTGAGGTCAAGAGAATCCTTCGATACATAAAGGGAACCATTAACTTGGGAATCTGGTATCCGAAGGATTCTGGCTTTGAACTAATTGCTTTTTCAGATGCTGACCATGCAGGATGTTTAGACACATGCAAAAGTACATCTGGTGGATTACAATTTCTAGGAGACAAACTTGTGTCATGGCAATCAAAGAAGCAGGACTGCACATCATTGTCGTCAACAGAATCTGAATATGTAGCCATGTCCGCCTGTTGTGCTCAAGTCATTTGGATGAGATCACAACTTAAGGATTACGGCTACTTATTCAACAAGATTCCCATCTACTGTGATTCCAAAAGTGCAATTGCTATCTCCTGCAACACCGTACATCATTGCAAATCCAAACACATCGATCTCCGATATCACTTCATCAAAGAGCATGTGGAAAAGGGTACAGTTGAACTTTATTTTGTTAGGACTGAGTACCAATTGGCGGACTTACTTACCAAATCCTTAGCACCATCAAGGTTTGCTAGTCTAGTTCACCAAATCGGTATGCGATGTTTGACTCCAGAGGATCTGGAAAAGTTTTTAAAATATAATTGATCGTCAAACATCACAACTATCTCTGTAAATATTTTTTTCAAAAAAAAAAAAAAAAAAAAGAAAAAAACAAAAAAAAAAAACAAACAAAATACAAAAATATAAAACCAATCAAAAACTCAAAAAGATTTTTGCACTTTCTTAAAAAAAAAAAAAAAAAAAAAAAAGTATAAACCACCTCTTTCAACACTATTTTATAAAAATGTCTTCAATTATTTAAAACAAGTGTTGAGGGGGAGGAAAAGTCATGTTTTTTCAAATTTCTCTAAAATATTTTGTCTTTTATACTTGCATTTTACCAAAAATAAATACAATTTTTTAAAAAGTGTTGATTCAAAAGGATTTCGGGTTACTCTCCTTGACCAAAACCTATTAATTTTACTATGATCTAAGGTCGAGGGGGAGTACGACAAGTTGTTCTTATCATGTCTTGGTGTTAACTAACGAAAGATACATGTGATTAAGTGCTTTAGCATTAAAATTAAATGTTAGTTAAGGTTAAGGGGCTAATAGTGTCAATACATGAAACTTGTTTCACCCTAGTCAAAACCAATTTTGACCACACACATTTACTTTTTCTGCAAAAGCATTTACTACCCTCAACAACCATCATCAACGACCCAAAATCATCTGAATAATCTGAGCACCAATCTTCAAATCTGTAAGTGTGATTATGTTTTGATCATGATTTATAACAAAGGTTTTTAATTTTATAACCATCCAACGGCTCAATCAATCACAATCGATTAATTTGTCTTTTGAGTTATGCGTAGAATTCAAACCCAGAAATTAGTGATGTTTTGATTGAACTTGTTGATGGGAAATGGTCATTAGATGATTATAAACATGTTTGTGAACTCCAATCTCACCCAGAATCATCAACTGTGTGATTTGGAAATTAGGGTTCTTACGTATAGATTAGGGGTTCTTGATTGTGGATGTTTTGATTATGATTGATGATAGGGATAGCATGTATTAGTGTTAAGGATCATATCCCAGTAGTTTAATTGCATCTTAATCATGTTTTGTTTTTGAATCAAAGGTTTAGGGTTCGAATGACACTAACAGCTATGATTGTTTGATTGTGTGGTTAAAACTTGTTGTAACTTGGTCGATATGATCCTTAGGTTGATAGAATCATTTGCCCCATGCTTAATCATACCCAGAAACATGTTTGATTAAGATTGTGATTAGGTGTTCATGCGTGTTTACGCGTTAAAGTTGGATTTTGGCATGTCTACGCTTTAAATGTGTAAATTAAGTGTGTTGGGATAATTATTGATCAGTGGTAATGTTTGTACACTTTCAGGAAACATACAACTCGAATTTCAAAGGTGAATTTCTGGAAAATGGCGTCTTTACGCGTTAAATGTTCATCCTACGCGTAAGATTGAATCTTACGCGTAAGATTCGACACGTAGACAAACAATGTCTTGGATAAGACATTGTTTACGCATAAAAGAATAACTTACGCTTAAGTTGTTTCTTACGCGTAAGTTATGATCTTACGCATAAGTTTAAACCTACGCACAAGTTATATCTTACGCTCAAAGTTCAATTCTTTGCCTAAGTTCTAATCTTACGCCTAAGATTTAATCCTACGCGTAAAATTAAGCCTACGCAGAAGTTGAACTTACGCGTAACATATAAAGTTATGCGTAGAAATTAAACCTACGCATAATATCATTTCCTACGCGTAATATAAGTTATGCGTAGATTTTTCTTTTTACGCGTAAACTTGTCAAATTCATGAATTTTTCTAAGTGTTGTAATATTTCCAATGTGTAACCTCTTGTAGTGATGAACTCATGTTGTAACTTAAATGTTATAAGTTTCTATCATGTGATTAAAACATAAGTTTGTCATATAACAAAAGTTTTTCACACACAAACACCCACTGATCAATCAATAATGTGTTCATAATCTAGTAATTGAATGTCTGTGCTAACAAAGTATACCATTGCTATGTTTGTGATTGTTTATGATCAAACCAGATGGCAGAACACAATGACATTCCTTATGGACTAGAACCTGAACCCATACGTGCATGGGAAGACACCTTTCCTGAGAACTACTCCAGAAAGATAGGAAAGAACAATCTGAGAGTCAACTTCAACAACCTTACATGCAATGAGTCTTCTTGCCTTGTTGCGGTAGATGCTCTTATCTATCACCCGTGCAAAGTTCTACTCACCAAATCTGCTGCAGTGGCATGCTTCTACATACATCAGTTTTGGCACACACTCCACTTGGACCTCCTTGAAGAATCCTTTACTTGTATGCTGCACATGAGACAAGTCACGGTCGACAAGGATCTTCTCCGTAGTGTTCTTGGACTTCCCGAACTTGAACCTAATAAAGAATATGACCAAGTTCCCAGTGAAGAAGAATTGATAGAATGGCTGAGAGATATTGGGTATGATGAGTCTAAAGAGGTAATGACTAGGCACTCTAAGGTCAACATCAGATTTCTTCCACAGCCTTGGAGAACTCTCTACATCATCATTGCCAAGTCACTATCTGGCAGAGACACAGGCCATGAACACCCTAAGCTCCAACATCTCAAGCTGTTTTGGGCTATTGCTAATGTTAAGAATGTTGATTATGCCAGCATTATCTGGGAAGACATTGTGTGGCACATACAACACAAGACGACCAATATTCCATTCGTCCGTTTCACCAAGCTTCTCATTGCAAGCTTCATCCATGAATATGATGACATACCTCAAAGACTGAATGATGAGTTTCAGCACACATACAAGAATGAGGACACACTTAAGGTCATCAAGAGAATGGATACTAGTACAAGGAAACAAGGAAAGAAACTTCCTGATTGCCTCCTGACTAAGAAGGTTCAAGAATGCAATAACTACAAGTACTACCTTCAAGCTCTTGAAGCAGATAAAGTTGGGTTCTTGGACGAAGTTGTTCTATCGTCATACATGCAAAAGAAAGAAAAGAAAGGTAGCAAATCTGGCAGCTCAGAAAGTTCTACCAAGACCAAACCTAAGAAAAAGGGATCACTTAAGATCAGAATTCCTGTAAAGAAACCAACTGCTGAACCTGGGTGGTTTCCCTCACCACAACCTTCTCCAAAACCTGCTGACTCTGAACAAACCGAATCCGACGAAGGTCCTATTTACAGTGAAGCCTATGCCAATATCACCAAGAAAGTCAATCTTGATGAAATTGACGATAAGGATTTGACGTTCGAAGATTGGGATAAGATTATTGACGAATCTGCTGATCATGCTGAATCCCCCGCACATCTCTATCAATGACCACTTACCAAAGCTCAGACGATTTTGGAAGAAGAAAGGATTAGAAGAGAAAAGATGAAGCAACCAGTATCTGCTGAACATGAGACTGAAGGCCTTTCAGTCGAAGAAGAAAATGAACGGGCTCTCAACCTCGGTCTCCTCCACAGCCGAATTGATACATTCAATGCTGACCAACCTCCACCTCCAGTGTTCTCTCAGACCACCGAAGCTGGCGGATCTAGCAGCATTCCTGAGCCTACCACAAGGATCGCCACAGACTTAGTTGTTTATGACAATCCCTCAGTGTCTCCCACCGACATTGAAATGACTATGGGAGAGGAAGAAGAGGGAGATCCCATGGATACTGATGCTCCAAGACTTATGTCTATGGAAGAAATGGAGCTCAGAGAAAGGGCTCAGGAAGAGGAACTGAAAAGTTAAAGAAGGAAGAAGAAGCCAGGCTTGCAGAAGAACTAAGGCTTAAGGCCGAAGCTGAGAAACGGGCTGAAGAACAAAGGGTAATAGAAGAATCAGCAGCCAAAGATAAGAAAATTGAACAACCCGAACCAAAGAAAGGAGATGCCAAAGACTCTACCACCATCATTGAATCATCACAGTCATCTCCTCCTGCATCTGAATCAACACATGACAAATCAATCAAGAAACCGAGCACCAAAGCCTCTGCTGCATCAAAGTTACTCAAGTCAGCTTTCAAAAGAGTACATGAAAAGAAGAGAAGCAGATTGGAAGATCAGGTTGCAACACTTGTAACCCAAGTTGCTGAATTTACTAAGCTGAACTCGAACGTCCAAGAGCTGCAAGACAAAGTTGATACTTTCTTAGCTAAAGACGTACAGGAGAACTTGGAAGCCGCACTAGCAGCTCAAGCACAAGAATACATGGCACAACACCTGGTTGCTGAGTTGAAAGATCTGCTGGCACCCATGAGGGACGAACTCACCAAGTTCGCAGAGCAAGCAGTCAAGAAAGTGATCCGATCAACCACATTCACTCTTCGAGCTGACAAGTCCACTGTTCCACTACCAGGGCTATCTCTGGATGAATTGGAAGCTCAACTCTTAGAAAGATACGTGCAGCACAGAGGTCGATAAGCTGAAACGTGGAAGCTCAACTCTTACAAGTGTTGAGAGAAACATGTTCACCTTGACTCATGAAGAAGCCAAAGTCTTGGAAGCATTAAAAGACAAGATGAACAAAGATACGTGCAGCACAGAGGCCGATAAGCTGAAACGTCAAAGAGATGATGAAGACAGGGATCCGAATTCTCAGGCAAAGAAACAAAAACAAGCCGAAGGACCCACATCTCATACACCGGTCATCCCCCCAACCACAACAACTTCCTCACAACAACCAAAGGCATCAGGTTCTGCTCCCAAGGTACACGACCATTTCGAATACACCGGTGGTGACGACATACCTCAACCCGATGAAGTTCCAGAACCGCCTCCTAAGAAGAAGAAGAAAGATAAGAAAGGAAAGCATCATCAACCCACACCAGACACCTCATCTAAAGGCACCGAACCAAAGAAACCTAAAACAGTCCTTAGCTGGTTAGATCAAGACAACAGTGCCGAATACTCCTGGTTTGAGAAGATGATCAATTCGCAACCACCACTGGAAGACAATCATGAACCTCAAGATGGTCGAACGGTGGAATATGCTCAAATGATTCAGAAAAAGTTTAAGATGAAAAAGATGAATAAGAAAGAGCTGCGAAGAATCAAGAATGATGCTTTCAATCTTCTGAAAGATAGGTCTGCCAACTCAATCGAGCTTGAATACCATCTGGAAAATATTGCTCGAGCTATGTCAAGCAATATTGACTGGATCAATCCTGAATCATATGTCGATCCGGTCACAAAGTTCAAGGAAAACTCTGTGGCTTGCCTAAAGAGATGCAGCTTGCCTTTATCCAAGCTCTTCTAATCTTCATCAGGCAGATTGTCATAAGAGAAAGAGTTGAAGATCTTCAGTTGGGAGTAGAAAGTTATCAGAAGAAGCTCAATCTCACCAAACCAAACCTGTTCGACATCCCCGACCTTCCACATCTATCTCAGTACACCATGATCAGACAACCATTTGGGTTCACCTACCGCAGCATTAACGGTCGCAACTGCTTCATGGCTTATGAAGAAATTCATAAGTTCTGTGATGAAACCCTGAAGTTCGACAGAGATGGGATCAAAGGCAGAATCAATGACATAGAACTGGGAAAATCCAAAAGGTGGAACACCAATGAAGCCAGGGATGCTCGCAGATTCATCTTAAGGATTGAGAACAGATTGAAGCGCAGGGATCAGTTTCGAAGGTTGGAAAGTTATGTTGGAGGCAGACAGAAGTTTCCGGTGTTGACATTTCAGAGACCTGATTGGTAGTAAAATTGTAAGAATTTGATTTGATTTGTCAATAATTTACTTCATAATGGTTTGTGTACGCATTACAGTGCACAACCCGAACTTGTAAAGAAAGGACCCTGAGGTACGCATCAGTGCCTCAATCCTAAATATAAGGAGCGAAGGCTTCTTACTTTTGAGTAGAATTAATCAAACTTTTTATGATTTTTCATAATTCTGCTCAAAAGGACAAGTATTTCACCTCAATAAGACCTAATCACTTGTTGAGGGGAGCACTTGTCAAAACTAAATACTTTGTTCAAAATCAAAAGTTCTTGGTGAATCTCCCCATAAGACTCAAAAAGCATATTTTAATCAAAAGTTTAACAAAAACAACATCTCATATGCTATTTTTGAGGGGGAGAAAATGAAAAAGTGATTAAAATATATGAAGTTAAAGCTGAAAAGTTGTATCTTGTACGAGCTAGACTCAGATTCACCCAGGAATTGACGAGACAATAAAAAGTTAGTAAAATCGAAAGGACTTATCCTCGACGGGTAATAACATCAAGTTAGTTACTAGAGCTAGTTGTCACCTAAAAGCTGACAATGTATCTCTTTGACTAACCACGTAAGCGTGTCTCGAAAAGGATTAGTCTTAGTAGAAATGTACCGTCTCGAGAAACTTTCTGTGGACTTGACCAGGCCGGGTAATAACTTCAAGCTAGTTTAACTAGTGATGTAAGCGTGTCTCGAATCGGTCATGTTCACTGAAAGTGGATCAATTCAAAAGTACTTGCTCCTCCCGCATGTGCAAATTTATTAAACACTTATGAGCACATGTGCAGGGGGAGCCCTTCAAAAGTATACACAAAACTCTCAAAGTGTTAACCAAAATATTTGATTATCACAAACACTTTGAGAGATTTTCAATCAAAGGTTTCTTGGCTACTGTCGGAGTTATAAGGTGATTAAGATAGGAATATCCGTCCTATGATCCGCCAGAGCCGGAGGGTTCTACCCAAGGACATCTCCCATAGTTAGAATTAGAAGTCCTTAGGTATGATACGAAAAAAAGGAGAAAAGAATGAAAGGGAAAAAGGAGTTGAAGAATTAAAAGGAAAAGTAAAGAAAAGGGTGAAAAGAAATAGCCCTCCATATGAATCAACCTTAGGGCAGACACCGGGTTCAATACGTATGCTACTGGCTGTTGCAAAAGACAACACCGGTATTGAAGATTAAGCCGTCATGGACCCAGTGACGCAATGCGCTAAACCTTCTTAACCTCTCAAGTTCTCTTAAAAGAGCTTGTTTCATTCTCACGGGGAACCCGCGTAACCTATCGACCTATCTCTTAGAGACGGTTGATATTGAAGCAGGAGACACCTCCCCAGTCTCCGCATAGGAAACCTAGGTGTGCACTTATAGAGTCTAGAGCCATGAGATACATCAAAGATCTCTTAGGAACACTTAGTATTTCTACAACTGGTGTTCTACTTCAATGGACACCAGCTGTAAATTATCGAGTCCTTCGCAGATCTTAGCAATCTGCCGAGAACGTTTATGAGAGGATTACTTATGTATTTCTCAATGATTGAACGGAAATTCTGCCAGGGTCAACATCAAACAGCCCTGACAGCAGGTCACTTCGGTAACCCCACAAGGGTTACGCTTAGTGTTTGCGGTGGTTCCATTACGGTCTACAGTCGTGGAGTGATCCCCAGCAACTCACCCAGTCATTGAGCTACTCAGTAGGTCTCGTAAGCTCCTTCGGGAATATCTGATATGGGAATGGCCTGGATAAGGATTAGAAGGAGTCTTCACAATATGCTGTTGATGAGCTCTAATTCCTTATCCGTAAGTACCGGTTGTTTTATTGCTAACTGTTTACTCGCAGGTACCTCACTTCCATGATGGTAGATTCCAACATGCTCATACATACATCTTGAAGCAAAAGATAGCTCCCCCACAGATCTTAACAACACAAAGTTCCAAGAAAGATTCTACGACAATAAGAAGAATCTACAAAGTATAAAGACAAAGATCTCAATGTATCAAAAGGAACTTCTTGCACGTGAAAAGTCTAAGTCCAAAGATGTATGAGTATGTTGGAATGGCGGACAACCACCACAGGCGCAGGAGTGACGAACAGCAGATTACATCATAACACAATCACTACATCATCACCAAAGAACAAAGACAAAGAGCAAAGTATATTCATTATCATTCAACCATTTTGAAGACGTCTAGAGTTTTACTTGTCACAAGTCAACGACAAAGATGAAGACGTCAAGCAACCGTGATGACCGACCCTTAGGGGGAGATTGTTGGAACCATACTTTTGTATTTTGTCAAGTCTCGGTCATTACATTTTGTAATAGGTTGCTTTAGTATTTATTTCATTTAGTTTATGTTACAAGGCTTAAGTGTTAAAGCCCTATGGGCCTTAAAGCCCACGAAATGAAAGGATAAGGGAGGAAGGGAGTGTTGCCCTAACTCCTCCCTTATAAATAGTAAGCTCATGTAAACATTTATCTTGTTGGTTATTTGATTATCTTAAGGAAACTCTTGCACTCTCACCTTTCATATTGTCTTATAATCAACCAATCTCATTTCTCATCTTATTTCTTTCTAAATCATACTTGTGTTTACAAAATGGTGACCTAACAGGATGTCACACACTTTATGATGTATTATGTGGTTATATCAAATTATTTGAATGCACATATATAAAAACTTCACTAATTGAATTCTTGAAATAAGTATTCTCAAAATTCCGATAGATCAAAGTTAGTTGAATAATGCCTTGTCAACAAGTATGATTGTCATTACTTGAGGCATAATTGTCAACAAGTATGATTGTTATTACTTGAGACAAAATTCATTAACTAGAATTTTCATGCACTGATCTATTTAGTATTTGGATAAGGGATGTTAATCAATTATTATTTAATAATGAATTAAAGTATTGAGTACGTTTGTTTTCATTAACAATAGATTGTATCCCATATTTGCATGTTTAATCCATGAATAACTTATGTTATGTTATTCTAAATAGTCCGTTATCAATCAATGATATGGGAATATCATTGAATTAAGACAAATCTGAGTTTTGTTATAATATACTTAAAGTACATTGATGCGTAGGACATGCCAAATTCACATGATATTCAATAGAATGAATAAATTGAATATAAGATAGATCCCAATTACATGATTGTACTTATGGATGTTGTCATTAAAGTAAATCATGAATATTTATCCTCAGACTTGAGATACCAGATAACTACTGTGGATGTAGCTCATTTTCTGTAAGATAGTCTAACGTTATCCGTAACTGGTAGCTATAAGGGCTATTTTCAGAGGTGATGCAAAGTTCATGGGTTATGCTTGTAGTCAATACAGAATTTGTTTCCTTCAAATTTGTTTTGAAGTATAATACTGTTGGGCCCCTCGTAGGGTTGACAAGATGTTTGCATGGCCATGCCCAAGGTCTATCTGGAATACGTTCACATAAATTGGTAATCTTGCTCGATCATAATAACGAGAAACAGAATAGTTAATTATGGAATGACTAAGATCCATATCCATATTAACATGGTATTAGAAACAAAAGGGTAAGTATGATGATGATTCATCAAAAGGTTTTTCCAGGAAACCACACTCGGGCACGTTTGGTAGAGAGAATTTCAGAGAAATGAAATGAAGCAGAGAATAGAAATCAGTAGAGAATTTTTGTTCAATTATAATGTTTGGTAACAACAGAGACTTGACCCGAGAAATGGGAAAAAAATATTTTTTTTAAATAACAATTCTATTTTTTTTTTAAATTAGTTTTTATTTTTTTTAAATAAAAATTCTAATGTTTGTTATTTTTTTTAATTTTTTTTTAATAACAATCCTAATGTTGGTTGATTTTTTTAAAATAATATTTTTTATTTTTTATTTTTTAAATAACAATTTAAAAATTATTTTTTATTTAATTTTTTTTAAAATAAAAATTCTAATGTTTATTTTTCTAAAAAAAAATATTATTTTTTTGTAAATAACAATTCTGATGTTGGTTGATTAAAAAAAATTAGTATTTTAATATTTTAAATAACAATTCTAAAAAAATTATTTTTTATTTTATAAAAATAATTTTTATTTTTTTTAAAACAAAAAATTTTAATGTTTGTTGATTTTTTTTAATATTTTTTATAGTTTTTTAATAATAATAATAATAATAATCATTTTTTTTTAAATTAATTTTTTTAATAACAAATAAAAAATGTAACTTAAATAAAATTTTAAATAAAAAAAATTCATGATTTTTTTATTATATAAATATTCACGTAAATATTTTAATCATGAAAAAAGAAAACAAAATAATCTCATTTCTCCAATTTCTCAACTAAATGGAGTGGAATTAAAACTTAAAAAATTACACTATAAATTCTCTACCAATTCTTCACATTTCTCCACTTTTTTTTCTCTACCTACCAAACAAAGGAATTTGAATCATTTCCATTTATCCAATCTCTTTTCCCTCTACCAAACATCCCCTCATGGTCGTTCTGGGAACATTGGGGGTGTTATGCTAGACTAACCAATGTCATTATTACATTAATGTATATCCGAGTGGGAGTTGTTAGTTTTTACGGATAAAAATTAATGTAGTATGTCCGGATTCGAACACGAGACTTCAGGATTGCACACATTACGTATGAGTTTCAATGATTGATAATTATTATATGAAGTTATGAATAATTATTAATTTCACAAATAAAACACATAATGGTCATTAGTAATTAACGGAAAATTGACTAATGGGCGTTAGGCGAAAGAAGAAGAGCTAACTTGTAAATAGTAGCCAAGATGGATCCGGTTTGGACCCTTGGGCTATGGATCGGCCGAAAACCCAACCCATATGGGTTTAGGGTTGTTGTCTTGTGCTCAAATATGTAAAATAGTATAAATACAAGGCTCTTGTATTCATTCTTTTCATATCTTGATTCACTTGCAATCACAACCTTCTTCTTCTCCTCTCTTGAGCCTAGAAATCGAACTACACCCTTATAGGGTTCCTATTAGATTTCCTAAGCTCATAAACATTCGTGTTTAGTCGATCAACTACACCCTTCTAGGGTTCCTACGCGATCTTCTAAACTCAATATTGTGTTTGGTTGTTTGTGATCAAGAACCTAGCTTTTCACATTGAAACGCTACTAATACGTGTGTACAAGAGCGAAGATCTAACATACTTTCGTTAGCTTATTTTCCCTATTCGACTTGCCATAAAGTTTATTACCATAAACCCTAGTCAAGGTTTTACTCGTTCTTGTTTATTGATTTCTTTTTTGGCTAGAAATCGCTAAGGTACGCATATCATTTAAATTCGGTTAATTATTACATGTATTATGATCCTTACTTCCGCTGCATGCTTTGATGTTTACTTGTTTATTAATTGTTATGATTACTAAACTCCAACAGCTATAACTTTTGTTGAACGTTTAAAAACTTTGATTCATGTATCTTTGTTTTACAGCAAAGGAAAAGATCGAGGCGAGCATTGAGATCCTGCACTCTTGTGTTCGAGTCCCTCCCGTCGTCATTCAATATTCATATTTAGTTTTCTAAACTATAAGAATAACGGAACTTAGAATTCTGACTTGGTAAAATTATGTCAGCTTTTCAGTCACCAATCTTGTCAGATTCAACCGCCTTATGATCGACTCATGACAGCTCGTTTGCATTGACATAGTGTTGATTTGTTGGGCATAATGGAATGATAAGATATTATAATTAATAGACTTTGTAATGGAATGCACCATATGATCTGAATAAAGAGAGATTGTTTCATCATCTTGTTTGGTTGTCATGTTGAGATGGAATAAGCTATTCACGCGTTTTTTTTTTTTTTTTTTTTTTTTTTACATGTAGTAATTGGCGTGGGAAAGGAATGAATTAAATGAACCTTGACTTTTCATAGCGGAATCGGATGACAAATTTTTTTTGAGAGTGGATATACAAAAATAGTGGTTACGAAGAAACATAATGAAGGGAGGAATTAACCATTTCATTCCAAATCTTGAAACAGATTACTAACAATTGATTCATTCCTTACTGCCTTTGATCCCCGCGTATCAAAAGACTTTTGAAAATATAGTATATCACTATGCTGGTTACATCTTTACCCACATTGAAGTTTCAATAAATGAAACTATACATCGATGCTCTTCGAACTAGAACTGTTTTTTTAAGTTTGATTTGATGGTACGATTTTTTTCGTGATTTTCCTTGCATTTTAAAAAAAGTTGTGCAGGTGACATTACTCTGCATACAATTTTTATTGTTCAAAATGGGCCTTGACTTTCATTCATTTTAGAACCAACCTATTCGTCCATCTTTGCTAAAACATAATTATTTACAAGTAGTTTCCATAAATCAATAGAAAATAACATACAGAACATTGCATATAACTGGGGAAAAAAACTGAGAATGCATTCTTATAATAGTCCTAGGGTAGAAAAACTACCAGATACAAAAAAGAATTTACTTAAATGAAGGGACAAATTTAGGAGAAGATAATGATCAAGAGGTAAATGGCTAAATAGTTTATCAAAAGAACTATTTTGGACTAAGGGTATAGTTTGACCCTAACATTAATAATCAAATCAAAGTCAACAATCAATTTGTCAAACACTGCAAAACTAAACCATAAATAACACACCATGACCAAGAAGATGCATTATCCTTCATCACGTCAAGCTTATCAAGATCCTTTACACTAAAGATCACCAGCATGAAAGTGCAAAAACTTAAACTCTAAATCTGGATTAAACGAAACAATATCAACCACAACTGCAAACACTTAAAAGTGCAAATACTTAGAACTCTACATGAACACAACTCGTTGGGTTAAAAGTGTACGTTTTCTAAAATATTGCTCCCAATTAGGCCAAAGAAACTACTTGGATAATAGAATTATTAAAAGCCGTATTTTCTAATCTGTAACAAGAACTATAAGCAAATAAGAAATTATATTATTCATATAACTTTGGGTGGGGAGTAAGCGAGTAACATAGAATATCCTTCAAACAAACAGTCAAACATACTCATTTATTCTTAAGTGTATGCACAACAAGTTTTACATACATGAAGAAAAATGCTCATGACTCGACTGTTGTAGGTTTGTAGTCGACGACCAGAACTTTCTCAAGTTGATCTAGAAAAACAGTTGCGAACTCGACATGGGCTGGATGAGATATATAAGCTGCAATGCCTTCAGTGGTTTCAAAGGTTGACTCGAACACGTGAGTGTAGCCTTGGTGCAGATTCTCAACGCTCACATCTTTTCCCCTGTAACAAAATCAAGATACATATATTAGACATTGGATCGTTTGAAAAAAGATAGCAATTTATCACAACCCCTAAACGTTATTATGAGCTGCTTTAGGAAACTGTAGTAACGGTATATAATCAGAGTATCAAGTCTTCATTATATTTAGAGTAAACTTCAAAATACATCCCTGTGCTTTGCCCAATTTGACACCATACATCCCTCTCGAAAAAGTTAGGACAATTACATCCCTCCGTTAGTAAAAGTCAGACAATATACATCCAAAAGGACGAACGATGCAAATATTCTATGGTTAACTTGGACACGTGGCACTTAACTAAGGGTATTTATGTCATTTTACACGTTCCCTTTATATTAATACCCTATTTCTTCCTCCCTGCTTCACTCAAACGTACGCATCAAAATCAAAAAGCAGAAACACATCAAGGTAACACAAGATTACAAAAATCCAAAACACAAACACAAATCAAATATCTAAATCAAAAAACCCAAACCAAAACATATAATAAAATCCAATTTTATTATCTGCTACATTGTTTGCAATGGTGGTTGCTGAATGGCGTATTCGTGAGTATGATGATATGAACAAGAAGCTTATAGTAAGTGTTAATCATTGTAATCATAATTGTAATTTTATTATTTGAAACCCTAATTGATTGAAACCCCTAATTTTTGGATACTAATTTTGGCAATGCAGGTAAATATCCAAACATGTTCTCACTGAAGATACATCATGGTGGGTTCTTTACTGAAAGTCCAGGTAGAAAGTACATAGAAGGGACCTACAATTTTATAGACTTCATAGATATAGACCTGTTTTCAGTAATAGAAATCCATGATATGATTGAGAAGTTAGGTTACAAGAGGAAAGATTGTGTAATGTACTATCATTTCAAAATACCTAACAATGATTTGGATTATGGGTTACAAGCACTAGGAAATGATGGTGATGTGTTGAACCTAGTTAGGTATGTTGATAAGTACAAACTTATTGAAGTTTACATTGAGCATGAGCATACAGTATTGGAAACTTATTGGAAATCACCACAGAGAGTGATGATTGAGGAAATAGTTGATGAAGGTCCTAGTTCAACATTAGTTAGAAAGCCCTTTAAGAAGCCTGCTAAGAAGATAAATAGGATGCCTCTATTGCTTGATATGGGAGAGGGTTCTGATAATGCTGATGATGTATATGGTGAAGGTGCTTTAGTTGTTACTACAACAGTTGAGGAAGGTCCTACTAAGAGGCCTGTTAAGCTACCTGTTAAGAGGCCTTTTAAGATACCTGCTAAGAAGACAAAGCCAATGCCAGTCCCTGTGGATGAGGTAGACAGTTCTGTGGAAGCAAGTTTATCTGAGTATGAGAGTAGTAGTGAGTCTGATGATAGTGAAGATAGTGACTATATACTGGATGAAGAACATGTTATGAATGATGTAGATGTGGATATGAAAGACTATTATCAAAACATAGACAAAGATGCAGAATGGATGGGATCTCATTCTGATAATGAGGAAGTTCCAGATGACAGTCATGTTGAAGAAGCATTTGGTTTGGATGATTTTCATAGTGCAAGTGATTCTGAAAATGATAGTCAAAGAAAGAAAACATTGAGAAAGTTAAGGAAACAAAGAGCAAAAGAGGGTAAGGGAATTGATGCAAGTAATTGCAGTGATACATTCTTTGTAGGGAGAGAGTTTGGAGATAAGAAAACTGTCACAGACCTTGTGGCTGCTCATGCTATTGCTACTAGAAGGCAGTTATATATATGGAAAAATGACAAAATGAGGGTGAGGGTAGTATGTAGAGGAAAATGCCCTACTTTTAGATACCCTAATGCGGGCCCAAAGGCTAGTGGGCTAAAATGTGGTCCAAGTCCTAGTAAGTTAAAATGTATAGCTGGAAAGATGGTAAAGTCAAGTACATGTGAGACAAGTGCATGTGGAAAAAGAATAAATGAGGTGGGTGGAAAGAGAATAAAGGTTGGTGGCATAAAACAAGTATGAGATTATCACATGTCCATGGACTGTGCAAATATCCAAACAAAATAAAGGCAGGGAAGAAACCTGGACTGTCTCTACTCTTACTGATGAGCATACTTGTTTGCAAACTAGAGATGTGAAGCTGCTCACTAATACTTTTCTTACTAAAGAGGTTGAAGAAAGAATCAAGCTTAACCCCAACATCCCTATTAGAGCCCTGAAAGAGCAATTACAACAGAAGTATCAATTAGGTATAACTACAAACAAGGTAACTAGGGCTAAGGCTAAATCACAGATGAAACTTAAAGGTGATTTCACAGAACAGTATTCAAGGTTAAGGGATTATGTGCTAGAGTTGCAAAGAACCAATGAAGATACGACTGTGAAAATAGATCTAGAAAGAGATTTCAATCCAAATGAAACAACAAGACAGTTCAGAAGGATCTATGTATGCATTGGTGCTTTGAAGAAAGGGTTTAAAGCTGGCTTAAAGGATTTGCTTGGATTGGATGGGTGTTTTATGAAAGGTCAATACCCTGGACAACTGACAACTACTTACAGCAGTTGGCATTGATGCAAACCATGGGACATATCCACTTGCATATGCTGTTATGGAAGCAGAAACAAGAAGCTCATGGTCTTGGTTTTTAACTTGTTTAGGGGATGATCTGGATTTGACACCTATGTCCAATTTTACCTTTGTTTCTGATAGACAAAAGGTAATCATTTTAATTCTAACTTTGCTTTTTATTCTAACTTTGTTGTTAATTCTAAATTTCTTATTTGTTTGTAGGGCATCATTCCAGCAATCTCAAAGATATTCCCATGTGCTGAGCATAGGTATTGCTTAAAACATATATATGACAATATGAAGCAACAATGGAGAGGTGAGCAATACAAACTATTGCTTTGGAAATGTGCATCTGCAACAACTGTGCCAAAGTTTGATAGGGTAATGGAGCAGTTAAAGAAGTTGAGTGAGGAAGCTTATGATTGGCTGAAAAAAATACCACCACAGCATTGGACAAGATCCCATTTCAGTGGTATGTTTTATCCATTTACTTAAGCATATAAGCTGTATTGCTGTCAATTGTATTCTAGTTCATTGACATACATTATTATCCCTGTTTACAATTGTAGGTAGGCCACACTGTGATGTTTTACTTAACAATATGTGTGAGGTATTTAATAGACAATTATTGGATGGAAGAGATGTTCCTATTATCACATGTCTAGAGTATGTTAAGGATTACTTGACTAAAAAGATTGTGAATGTTAAAAAAGTAATTGCCAAGAGTCAAGGTCCTTTAACACCAGCTGCTACTGTGCTGTTTAATGCAATCAAGACTGATGCTAGCTCATATCAGGTAAAATGTTATGTTCACTCACTGCTCAGTTTGGTATTGTTTTATGTGCTATGCCTAATACATGTTATGTATATGAAGGTAATGTGGAATGGGGGAACCAAGTATCAAGCAAGTGGTCCATGGGATGATATTTGTGTAGTGGATACCCAAGAAAAGAGTTGCAGTTGTAGAAAATGGGAATTAACTGGAATGCCCTGCAAGCATGCAGTAGCAGTGTTAAATGATATGGCACTAAATAGGGTTGAGGTTGGTTTGCCAGAAACTTGGGTCCATGCTTGTTATTGGCTTGTAACTTGGGAGAAGCAATACAGCTACACCATTAACCCATGCAATGGACCTAACATGTGGACCAAACACCCTAGCCCTTACACTATCATTCCACCAAAGATTAAGCCACAAATTGGAAGGCCACCAAAGAAAAGAAGGAGGTCTGCAGAAGAGATATCAACTAAAAAGATGACTGCAAATGGTAAACTTTCAAGGGCTGGCAAAACTGTTACATGTCTTAAGTGCAAGCAAACAGGTCACAACAAAAGGACATGTAAACAACCTTCTGCATCTGTTGGTGGAACACAGTCTTCAACATTTGGTGGTTCAAGAAAGGCCAGTCAAAGTGCATCAGTTGGTGGATCACATTCTTCAAAAGTTGGTGGATCAAAAGGTGCCAGTCAAAGTGCATCTGCCAAGGGGAAGAAAGTGCATAAGTAATTTCAGTATTCCACTTGTTTATGCTTTTGGAACCATGTATGCTTTTGGAACAATGTAGTAGTTTATTAGTTGACTTTTAAGTTATGTATTGGTTATGAATGTAAGGGATGCTTTTCAGTTGACTTCTGTTAAAATGCTTTTCACTTGACTTCTATCATGCTTATTTAAGTCTTTTTCTTAACTTGTGTATTCTGTGTATTGGAACCATTTAATGCAAATGGTCACTTTTGGAATGCAAATGCTCACTTTTGGAACCATTTACTGCAAATGGAACCATTTACTGCAAATGGTCACTTTTGGAATGCAAATGCTCACTTTTGGAACCATTTACTGCAAATGGAACCATTTACTGCAAATGGTATCTTTTGGAAATCAACCTTGTGACTGCAACTGGTATTTTGTCCATTTCAACCCATTTGACCCATTTTAACAGAATTTACCCCATACCACAACACAATTCACCCCATACTACAACATTTCAACCCATTCAATTGACCCATTGCAATATTTCTTTTCAGGCTTATGAGCTTACCATTGACTGCAAATGGAACCATTTTTGTGGCTTATGAGCTTACCATTGACTGCAAATGGAATTTTGTCCATTTCAACCCATTCCAACACAATTCACCCCATACCACAACATTTCAACCCATTCAAACACAATGATAACAAAAACACGCTAATTTAAGATGAAAAGCAAACACACTTCATTGATATTCAAAAGATTACAATACTACACCTAAACAAAAGAGTGCTTAATTTTACATAACCATCATCATCATCAGTACTTGCTGCAAAAAGAGACAAAATATTACAATCACTATTTTCACAACATTAGATACACAACAAAGAAGACCCAACTAATCACTAACATCCACTTCAATCTTCTCGCTTTTAACAGATTTTCCCTTGATGAATCTTGTAGCCTGTTCATGTTGTTCAGCAATCCAGGAATAATCGCTATTGATCTTTCACACATGGGTGGATCGTACCAATCCAAAAACCCACAGTTTGGTTCCTTCAAAAATTTATAAATCAAACCCACAGTTTACTCTAAATTAATAAACAATCAAATATTATTCGAGACTTACAGGTTTGGGACAACAATAAAAGCGTCTTCCTGGATTTCTTGGTTTCCATGATGTTTTAACAATTGTAGGATACCCACATTTACAAGTTTTTTTGTGGTACATTGTTGTTTTTGTATTAGGGTTTTCAATTTATGGTTTTCAATTAGGGTTTCTAAATTTGGGGGTAATTTTGGGGAGGATTTGTAATCACTGTGTGTGTGTGATTTTAAATTAGGGTTACACAGGTATATAAGCTAGGTTAAAGAAGAGGGAAGTGTAAAATGACATAAATACCCTTACTAACTCTTAGTAAAGTGCCACGTGTCCAAGTTAACGACACAACATTTGCATCGTTGGTCCTTTTGGATGTATATTGTATGACTTTTACTAACGGAGAATGTAATTGTCCTAACTTTTTCGAGAGGGATGTATGGTGTCAAATTGAGCAAAGCACAGGGATGTATTTTAAAGTTTACTCTTATATTTATATGCAGATTTTCTTTCGAGTCGCATCAATTTGGAAATACTATCCTGCTTTTTAAAACTAAAAGAAGTTGAAATTCGTACATTGTAAAGCTTCAATCGTTTAGACATTTTTCAATCACTTAGATATGAGAGAAGCCAGGTTCTATCTATAAAAAAAAATAAAAAAAAAAAAAATTGAGGACTTAAAGTGAGTCAAAGAAACTCCTATTGCCATGTTATATGTAAACATGCAATGTCAAATTTAGGGTCACTTGCAAAATTAACATTCTATCTGCAGGACTGCAGCATCCATTTTCGGCACAACTTGACATTCCTTTTTAGAATACAAAAAACAATACATATCCAATGAACACTTGAATGCAAAAAAAATTAAACACATGATCAACTGTAAGGTTACTGTTGTTCCCCAAAAAAAGAAACTCGGTCTATTAAACACATGATCAACTGTAAGGTTACACTTGTATAGATTCTGTCCTACTCAACCACAAACCCAACGAGCTGTGGTGCATCAATGATGTCCATTAGTTAAAAGACATTTGTTAAAAAACTCGGTCTATTAAACACATGATCAACTGTAAGGTTACACTTGTATAGATTCTGTCCTACTCAACCACAAACCCAACAAGCTGTGGTGCATCAATGATGTCCATTAGTTAAAAGACATTAACACTCTGTTCCCGAGTATAAAACGGAAAGAAAAGAGATGAAGAGGAAAAAAGGAGTGAAGTAACAAAAAAATAGCTTTAAAATCAACACCACTCCATTTCATCCCAATTTGGGAAGTAAATTAGGAGAGTAATTTTGATGTAATTTACTATCCTTTACTTTCCTCTCCCCTCTTAAAAAATCTCAGGAACACAATTATTTTTTACTATCATCCCAAACCTTTCCCTTTCACTCCAAAAAATAAACTCGGGAACAGAGTGTAAAATTGGCATACCAACCTCCCATGGATGCGCATTACCAAAACCGAAAGTTTTGCCATGGCTTAAACGTGGTTCAAATATCACTCCTTACCTATGTATGTCACTTATTAGGGGTTGTTTGAATGTGCGTTAAGTAACTACAGAAACTTATACTCGTATAACCAAATCAGTAAACATACGTTTGGGTTCTCATTCGACTTAGACATACATCCAAACAAGTCGTTAATATTTTTTTTAAGACATGAACCCAATGGTTCGCTCAAACATCAAAAGAGTTCCTACCTACTCCAAAAACCTTATTGTTTAACTCCATATGAACATCAATAAAACAAACCTACCAACAGGAGCTCTGATATTGCTTTTTTAAAGCGCTTACATACTAAAAAAAGAAGAGGGTTGCAACCCAACCTCCTGCTTATTTTGAAGTAACATAAGCAAATAATTACTTTTTCCCAAACACTCGAAACTACTTATCCGACTTTTAATAAGAAAGTAATCAAATAGACACTTACATAAGCATAATCCCAAAACACCCTCTAAGCTTACGCCAAATCAGATCCATATTCAGGTTCAAAAGTATCATAAAAACACATGACAATATTCAACTTTATACATGTGGATAATGGTAAAAAAAAAAAAAAAAAAGGATCTAGCTTGACATTTATTTATTTGTTGTGTAATGAACTCCTATTTAACATACGGACTTCGAATTGTTCATATTCAATCGCAACTCGTGGCTAAAAATCAGTAACATGTGCTCATTGCTCGGGGATAGGTCTCGGGAATTTAGACCTTTTGGAGAACGTATGAATTTCTAATTTTTCATATTGTGTGTATCTTCACGGGTAAAGTTGAATACATTTTCAAATGACTATTCATACAAATAAGTTTTTGATACATTTTCACATAATCACCCCTTGTAAATTTCGATGGTTTTTCTTTGTATAACCGCAAGTTCGCAACTATAACTACTCACAACTATACACCGCCACGGGGTACTCGACTATATAGTAAAAATCAAATAGATCTAAGCATCAAGTTTGGATAGTGTTACCATTTAAAAGATTTCATGGTTTCGCAGTGGTTGACGAGATTAGCGTAACCTTTGATTAGATCATCGATCTGTTGTTCCGAGATCCCCTCCTTGAATTTCGCTAGTAGTATGTGCTTCACCTCACCCATTTCTCTCTTTGTTTTGTTTTTTGTTTTTTGTTTTTTTTCTTCTTACTATTGATGGGAAATTGGTGGCTTAGTATATATATTAATATATATATAGGGGGCAAGACTAACGGTCTAATTAGTGCTCAACACGATTAGGAATCTAAGGGTATGTTTGTTTCATTAAGATTTCTTTGGATCTGAATCTGACTACCACATTTTATTGGTAAGAGACGGGTATAAAGTTTGAATCTGAATGAAATAACGTTGTTTGTTTTTTATAATTGTCTGAATGATTTTAAATTTATTTTGTTAAGTATAAATTATTAATAAATGTGTTGGGATTGATAATATTTCAGCGTTTCAAAGAGTTTCAAAAAATAGTCGGATAGATGAATGCTCTGTAAACTAGTACTATTAGTAATATATTTGTACTATTATATTTTAAAAGTACTTGTCGTACCCAATAAAGCATATCTTTTTCTAACTCTTTCATTTTCTCATTTCTTCCTCTTTTGTCTCTGTAACCTGCAACACCATTTTTATAACAAAAATGATACCATTTTTATAAGAGAATGGTTCATGAAATGTGAAAAGGTGAAGGGGTTTGAAGGGTTATGACAAAGTCAGACATGCACATCAACTCTGACTCGGTCAGACCATGTAAGGAATTAAATATTCCATAGATTTAATAGATTTGATGATCATAAACAAGAAGAATGAAACATGAAGAATACTGAAAAGATAAGCAAAATACGCTAAGTGCAATCCTGCTGAAGAGTGTTTCCACTGATAGATTCTGCTGATGAGCAAAAAGTTTCTGCTGATGGATTCTGCTGAAGAGCAAAATAGTTCTGCTGATGAATTCTGCTGAAGAACGTTTCTACTGAAAAGTGTTTCTGCTGATGGATTCTGCTGATTGACACTGCTGCTAAACAATGAGTCATACTACCAAATGGAAAAGGGTGAAAGAAGATATTTATGTGCATAAAAGTCAAGTATATCTTTTAGATAATATCTTTCATTAGTCATCAAATTGAACACTCCAAAGTGAGTTGTAAACATAGATACGCATGTATCTTAGATGACTTGACATCCTAATCATAAGCTAGATAGTAGATGACTAAGCTTATCAAATTTGTAATGATCTCCTTATGTTATAAAAGGAAGATCACACCCCTTTAGATAAAAGTGGTGGTGAGTGCATGCTTCACAGTGAAACAAAGTGAACGTCACCTCCATGGTGCTTCGGACTTAGAAATTACAATAACACCAAGTGTGTTAAAATGTAAAGCATCTAAAATGAGTGTGTGTGGGAACATCAGACGAGGGGTCTGATGAACATTAGACATGGGGTCTTTTGTTGTTAGGTTTGTTTAGCCTCAAGGATCTTTGATTCCTGTTAGATGTAAACCGTGCTATACTTGATCACATAGCATTGAGGCTAGTTGAAATAACAAACGGAGAAGTTGGCAAAACCTTGTTGTGATAGTATTGTTTCTTTCATTAGAATATTCCGCCAATATTATCATCATGCTTTTCATAGCCAAAATCCTAGATCAAAGGCTTAACAGCCTTGAGCTCATAAACGATCACAAAAGCTTATTGTTAAGAAGGACGTTAGAATAAGCTTTTCACAGACCATATGCATCTGACCATGTCTGACTCGCAAAAGAAAAACAAACAACAAAAAGGTCTGACCGCGTCTGACCGGTCAGACTCAGGTGCGATTCAGACATATTTTGCAAAAACAAGCACATCCTAAATCTAAATAAATATACTCTCGCTATTTGTTTACATTTTCATTTTATGGAGCAGTGGTGTACACACATGGTATTAGGATTTTTATTGATTTGAAAGATTTGAATCAGGTTTGAAAGAAATATGAAGAGAGAAAATATATAATTATTTTTAAATAGGGTAATTTATATATTGAATTTGCATTTAAAAATATTGACCAAAGAAAATCAAAAATAAAAAAAATGTATAAAAACAAAAAATATACATATATGTGGCTATAAATTGAAGTTTTAGAACTCTATCATCAAACCTCACCATACTAAAATGGTACTCGTACAAGTTTTGGGTTAAATCATTAACTTTATTCTAAAATTAATGTACCAAACAACTATTTTTGGTATCATTTTATTCCAACAGTGCAAAATCTCTAAACAAACACCTCTTTAGTTTTGCCCGAAGTAATTTTTAAATATTAAATTGAAAATAGTTAAACATGTTTGGTTGAATTTACCATGTTACCATAAATTGAAATTATTATTACAAAGTTTGAGAAAGTCATAATTATCGTTAAACGTAAAACTTTACAAAAAGTTTAAAAAGATAAGAGAAATATGCATTTACGTGATCCAAGAGACCAAGACGACATTTATTTTCAAATTAACTCAACTCTGTCGTATATTACGCTAAAACTATGTATATTACGCTAAAACTATGAAATATTTTTATGAACTACCTATATTGCTTTTTTCATAATGCAATTTGCAGCAAGGATTTCAGTTCTTCCTCACAAAACTTTACACTCTTTCGTCATTTTTTTGGCAAAATAATTACTCAATTTTTAACCAAAATTCTTGAAAGTAGTTCATTGCTCGCTAAATTCTACACATTTCGACATCCATCTCATTCAATTATGAAAGTTTTCAGCAGGTGCAGTATTACCATTCTCAACACATCGGTAAGAGCAAGTAAGATTTGTTTAGGGGTGAGCATCGGGCCGGATCCCGACCCGACCTGACCCGTCTCGACTAATCCCGATCCCGAAAGTCACCTAAATCGTAAACCGAATACCGACCCGAAAGAAGTTGTTTTTTGGCCCGTCCCGAAAGTAGTTGATTTTTGCTTGTATTTTATCGGTTTTTGGCCCGTCTTGACCTGTCCCGAATCCCGAAAATGCTAAAAATCCATCCCGACTCCCGACCCGAGAAGCTATTATGCGGTTTTGGGACTAACGGTTTATATCGGGATCGGGTCGGTTGTCGGGACTCAGGCGGTTTTGCTCACCCCTAGATTTGTTTGCGGTTCATTGTGAAATCACGGTTTTTTAAAACGCTTGTCTTTCTATATCCAATTTGACTTTCCACGTGGCCTGCTTGACGAATGTCAAGCTTTTAAAACCAATTTAGCCCCCGAAAATAGATTTTTTTTATAATCAATTTAAAACCAAAAGATGCCAAAAAAGATTCACTTTAGCCCCCGAAAATGCTCCGCGCCTAGGTTCTTTTGTCATTGGGGGTCGTTCGCCTTTTGAATCAAAATGAAATCAGGCTTTGGCCGAAAAAGAAGCAACCAAACAATTTAGTATCCAATTACGGACTCCGCGCTGAATATCTTGGACATCACACTTTTCCATGCAACGCATTCTTTTCGATATTGTACTTGCTTGCTTCGCATAGGACTATTGAATTCCTCCTCCCTTCAGTCCAGTTTGAACCCGTCCTTCATTCAAATTTAAAACTTGTCGTCTACTTGAAGGAAATGTTTGGAACAGGGAAGTCATTCAGAACTGGCAAGCACCCGGAAGCACTAGACCAATAAGCTATTTAACCACGTGGCAAATTAATTACGAAATATTGCAAAGTAATTATGAAAATAAGTTGTTAAAAAATGTACAAAACTTTATTCATTTGATTTTAGCCCTAATTTATTTAATATGAATTTGTTCTTTCCCCTTTCTTTTCTCAGAGCCAATCTAATTTCGAACGTTTATCATTCAATTAATCCCTACAATCCCTACAAGAGATTATCGTTTAATTCTAAGGTTAGTAAGACAGTGGATTGCGATTTTGTAATGATTTCAAATAACGAATTATTGACTTCCTTTTATGTTGCGACGACTAATTTATTTTTTCCCCATGTATTATAGACTCTAGTTGTTAGTGAGGCTAGCGTATTTGCCGCTAGTGTTACATGGTAGTAGATATTTGAAAACTCTTATTGAAGCATTTGAAAAGCATGTTTTTCTTGAATGGGCCCAAAATTTTGTATTCAAGCAATTTTTCTTGATGAATGGATTAAGTTTTCAGTTGTATTGATACATGAGTTGCATCTTAGCAAGGTACGTAAGTAACCAAGACCATTATCTGAAGTACATTTTCTCCTTTGTTGTTGCAAGGTATGTAGATTTGGATGTGATGAGTTTACCCAATTACCAAGGTTTGTTACTCACAATTCACAACACCATCAAATGATTAAATTAAAGTCCATTTTCAAGACGATTCTCTCAATGTTATATTTTTTAAAAGCAAAGAAGTAATTAAGTTAGAAAAATTATTTTACCGGATGAGAATTGTTGCCCTGATGTAGATATTGTTTACAAATTGGGTATGAGTATTGTTGTGTGTAAAAAGAAACAAAAATTAAGTATAGGAATTTGTAGAAGTGTTGTTGAGTCATAAGATGGCTTTGTTGGGGTAGAGGATTTGTCGTTAAAGATAAAAGCAAAGAAAAGGTGAACTAGTGATTTATAGGTTAATGTCAAATACAATTTTTACGGCTCATTCGGCGCGACATATGTAATACTCCGTAAAATCCCAGGTCATTTATTAATGCTAATTTTCGATACTACTCTAATCTAATCCATTTTTGCGGACTAATTTGAAATTTTTATATGAGACACCGATTGTTTGACACCCGATTATTTTAGTCACCGTCTGTTTGTCACCCGACTATTTTGTCACCTGGTATCATCTGATTGTCACTCTTGGATGTCACCCAATGAGGTTAACACCGGTAACTCCCACTTGCGACCCGATACTTTGTTAAGTCACCGATATATATATATATATATATATATATATATATATATATATATATATATATATATATATATATATATATATATATATATATATATATATATAACTATGTATATATATTAATTATTACAAACTATTATCACTATGTATATATATAAGTATATATACCCAGTAACGACACCGTTTATATTCATGAGGACTACACGAATCGACCGGATACCGATACCGATACCGATACCGAAACTAAAGTTACGAACGCATTAGTCACCGACACACCATTTCTTTTTATATTGGGTCGTATACCACTTTTAGCCCAAAGTTCTTTTCTTTCTTTTGCCCTACTGCTGGGCCGAGCACACCACAAGCCCACCCACTCCATTTTCATTTTGTTTTCTTTTTGGGCCGAGATTTGCACAAGCCCAGTGGCTAGATACATATTTTCTTTTCTTTCTTTTGCGTTTCTTGGCACCAAACAAGCTTAGCTCGTGTACTACTCATACAAACCATATTCATTTTCTTTGGTTCCCTAAACACTCGACACCAAGCCACCTTATTCGTTTTGCGTGTGAGATCAACCAAAACACAACACCAAGCCACCCTACATGTAACCTATTGAATTAGTTAGTCTTTTGGTTCAAACCATTACCTCCTAAGTTCTATTAACCAAAAGATATTGTGTTTCTTTAACCCATAACACAAAACACATTTCTAATTAAACAAATCCTCAAGTACCATCACATGTTTCTCTAAGCCACCTTAACCTAGTACTAAACAAATCCACAAAGTCATCATAGCCACAAGGAACTACAAAACTCGAATTGACCTATCACTAAACTAGGGACAAACTTGTCTTGTTTCGAATGACATTACAAGGACCAAATCACATGCTAAGCTTTTCTAACTACCTCATTCCTTCTATATCTAGTCACATTTAATGCATTTTATCTCACACTTACAAGTTTCACAAGCCCTCATATCACAAAACTCTTCTTTCCTCCTCTCTACTTGTTGTCGAAACCAAGGAAGCCACACAAGAAGATTTTGGGTTAAGAACTACTTGGGTAGGATATATATTGGAACGAGGGTCACGAAGAAGAGGGTATAGCATTCGATTTGTTCTTATTGTTGCGTATCACTTGGACTCTCCACCACCTTTTGGTGTTGTAAGTCGTTGTTTTCCTATTTCATTTCCTACTCTATTATTTTCATGCATATCACGTTTAGTTTTCACATGACACACTTTAATTTCTAAAAGTATATATTTTCGTACACTTACAATATTTTGTACATGCCTCGACACCCCTAGGAATGGGCTTATCTCTTCGTTTTTACACGTACAACATATATATTTTCTTCGACACCCTAAATCCTCGACTCACGCTTAACCAAATCGACGTAACATGCAAGCCGTACACGATCGTATACTATGAAAACTAGACCAAAACCAAATCTGTGTCGAGCACTATTTTTAAACAAGTAAAACCCACTTTGGGCCTTAACCGGGCTAACAAGCCCAACAGATTTTCCTTAAGGATTTTCGGTTTGAAAATTTAAGATTTTCGAAATGATTTTTAATTTATAAAAACTGATTTTTATAAATGTTAGAAGATAAAAATGGAAACTTTTATAAAAATAAAAGTTAACTTTTCAAAAACTAGATTTTGGAATATTTTTGCAAATTCTCACGATAAGGGACTAAAAGTGACAAAACCACAAAACTTTCGGACTAAATATGACACTATCGATTTCTAATGGAAGTTGAGGGTAGAAATTGTACTTTTCAAAAGCTTGAGGTATAAAGTGTAAAAAGTGCTAAAAAGTAATTATTTTGACCAAGGGGTAAAAAGTGTAACTTTTCTTAAAGTCAAGGGTAAATTTTGACAAAGCTACTTTATTAATTAAATATTTTCTATAAATTGAATTTTACATATATAAATGTATATATAGATATATGCTTTGTAGTTTTAAAATAAATATGTATTTTTACTAAAAATATTTAACTGTAAATATTTTTATTAACGTTATTATTATCACAAATAAATCGAACAGCGGTTCGTATCAACGTTACAAATAACTACATAAAGTTATTTTGGAATATATTAAGACACCCGAATGGATATCACCGTACTCGAGACATAACGCATGTCATTTACGAATCGAATCTAAGACACCGATGACAATATATATATATAGGTCGCAAGTCGGAGGAATTTCATTGCTAGTCATAGCAGTACACCGTCACTTTTGAGCACCGTTGTGATTTACGCACCTGTCAGGTGAGTTCATGGTCCCACATTTTTAATTATTTTTAAACCCCGTGAGGAGATACATGCTATAAACCGAACACAAGTATTTTTCTGTATGCTGTTACTATCTGATATTGCCTAAGTTGACACCCGTGCTACAAGTCCCTCATATCACGAACCTTAATCACTTGCGAGTGAGCGCGAATATAGTTGGTAGATCTATCGGAACGGCAGCCCACCTATGTCAAAGTGATCATTTGGCAGGAGGTGTGCTATATTCGAGGTACCATGGAAATTTGACACATTTCAAGTCACCGAGGGCCCCTTGTCATTTACATCCTCTGTGGTGTAGGTGATTGTTATTATCTTTATGATATGTCGAATCGATGTTAAGGCTTGCGTTTCGTGAGGCTTAGGAGCAATATTTCACCAGTTTAGTCAAGACCTGTCTATCTTGGCTTGTTTATTTCAAATGCTTGACTTGTGTTCACACTATTACTATTTAAACTACTATGGATTCACTCAACCGTTGTGTTGACTTTTTAAGCATGTTTATCTCAGGAAACTAGCAGGCATGGTGGCACGGAGCTGGCAAAAGGGCACACAGGACCTCCCTTTTTATTTCAATAATAATATCATTCTTTTCAAACTCATCACTTCTTTTGCGAAACAATTAACATTTGGAAAATGTTTGTAACTCTGACTACTTTGAGTTTTCATGGAATGATATTGACTATCTTTTGAATTGTTTTCTATGAGTATGACTGTGTACTAAACTATAATGACCCCGATTAGACTTCCGCTGCTTATCAAAATTTCGGGGTGTTACAGATTGGCATCAGAGCTATGGTTATAGAGAACCAAAAGATTTTTCAAAACATTGGACTATAACCTCACCAGATTTCTAAACAAACTATTTATCACCGAAGTGCCCTCCGTGCCAGCGCTTGCCAACGTCATGTTTTAAGGTTTGATTTTTAGCACCCATTGCATTTAGTTCACTATGGCACTATGATCACTGTGCATGTAGCATTATGTAGACTAAATGACTTATATTAGTATTTTGGGATATTACAGTACCATGTCGCCACCGGTTATTATTTTGTCTAACAGCGACGACGTCATGCCGGCATCATCCACCTATCCTACCATTGACCTATCTGACTATGACACCTGAGACACCCATGATTCTGACCATGACACCCTACCTGTATCACCTGTTATTCCATATCATGTTCCATTTGGAGACCCATCTGCTGATAATGAGCCCTTCGAGGAGGGTGAGGTTGCTTCTACACCCATTGATTCTTTTGCTATTCAGCCTCTTTTTCGTCCTGTCTATGGACCTATGACACAGGGGCAGTACCTTTATCATCAGTATCTCACGTCTCAGCAGTTTCTTGCGGCTGATGACCGTCCTACACCACCTGCTAGTCACCACACCGGTTCAGATGCTGATAACGAGTCTTCTGACTCCGATACTTCTGACACTGCTGCTTCTATCCCATCACCATCCCCGCCTGCACCGATTCGTCGACGCAAGCGAGTGAGGATTCTTGAGCCCTTTGAGCCTGAGCCTTTCGGAGAGTTGTTTCGATATCATGAGGGAGACTTTACCCGCAAATTCACGGCTCAGAAACGAGTCTGTATTTTGCCTGCTTCTACTGTTACACCACCTGTACCTACATCTATACCATCATCCACACCTGTACTACCATCTGTTTCTATGCCTGAGCTAACACCTGCGGCATCACCAGCACCTTCACCATCTCCGTCACCTTCTGAGCCACATCCTTACATGCTACCTACTTACACCGCACCCCACTCTTCTGAGGTTTTGCCACCCATGCCACCACCTATGGTTTTCTACTCTCAGACTACTACTGTACCGATACCATCACCTGCTTCGTCACCTATTCCATCACCATCACCTGTTCCTACAGAGACCCCCACCTCACCCGGCATTCATAGGTTGGTTGATGCCCGCCGATGGTCGTTCTTGTTGGAGTGCATTCGTAGATGGAGGTTTATTGAGGGATCACCTAGGGCTGATGAGCTTGGAGATGGCTCTTCAATGGTGTTACCGGTTACTGGGGAGCCGATACATCATATTATCCCTCTATTGGCTGCTAGGTTAGTTAGACATGAGGATCGTCTTGATGAGCTGTTGGGCGTTATTGAGGAGATATCCTTGGAGAGGATTGAGGGTATGCAGGAGGAGGTCGAGAACCTCGTAGTGCATAGGACAGCTTTAGAGACTGTATTTGAGATGATGGGGAACAAGATCGAGGAGGCACAGGATACTATCACTGAGTTCGGTCATCGACTAGATGTTCAGAGGCATGAGATGGAGGATTTGGGAGAGATAGCGATCATCACACAGCAGATGCTGGAGCATTAGACTCAGGAGTTGGCCGCATCTAGTGCTACCATCCACACTTTGTCAGCCACGATTGAGGAGATCCAGGCCCGAGAGAGATCCAGAGATTTAGAGATGTTGGAGATGATCAAGATCATCAAAGAGCTGGAGGGGAGATCAGGAGGCGCACCTGGACCTTCATAGATCTATGACGTATCGTTACATTCAGAGACATCTTAACTTGCCGTCCGTGGCATTAATAATGTTGTATCTTATTGTTTTGTAACAATGAATTCAAATTATTAAAACTTTATGTTGGTTATGATTGTACTGTATTGATATTGATTTATGATGTTCTAGTTGTCTGATCATTTATTATGCTCCCATATTGAGATTCATTATAATTTCCATGTGTGTTGTTACATGTCGTGATGATTATTTATGAATGATATGGTTTATATTGATGTATGTATTTATGGTGTGGTTGTGATATGTACTTTGTGATGATCTCGACTATTATGAGCTTGGTTGCATTATTTCTCTTGTTATTGATCGATGTTTGGGGATTCTTACTTATAAACTTGCGATTTTATAGAACCATGGCCCCTAGGAAAACCACAACTACCGCCGCATCACCTGCTATGACTCAAGCTGCTATAAAGAAATTGGTTGCCGACAGCGTTGCTGCAGCTCTGGAAGAGCAAGCTGCTGCAATGGCGCGATCAAGTAGCAACAACCGACCTACTGCAGAAAGCGAGTCCTCTGCGACTCGGAAGTGTACCTATAAGGACTTCATAGCTTGTAAACCATCCCACTTCAAAGGTACTGAATGAGTGATAGAGCTTGCTCGATGGTTTGAGCGAACTGAGACTGTGTTTGTGAGGAACGGTTGTGCCGATGAGAATAGAGTTTCGTTTGCTACTGGAACATTGTTGGAAGATGCGTTGTCTTGGTGGAACGCAACTGCTCAGAAAATAGGTGTGGAGGAAGCGTATCAGATCACCTGGCTGGGTTTAAGGAAAAGATGTTGAAGAAGTTTTGCCCTAGAGGAGAGATAAAAAAGCTAGAAGATGAGTTTCACATATTGGTTGTGAAAGGAAATTATCTCAAGGCTTATGATAGGAGATTTCAGGAGCTTGCCACACATTGCCCTTCAAAGGTTCCCGATTTGGAAAAGTATATTGACGGACTACCCAGGAGCATTGAGGGAAACGTCACCTCGTTGAAGCCTCAATCTTTGGAAGAAGCAATGACTAATGCCCAAAGACTGCTAGACCGGGAGATTAAGCGTAACTCTACTCAGGGAAACAACGATCACAAAAGGAAGTTTGATGATCGAAGGACAAACAACAAACAGCAGCAACAACAACAACCGTAACCTCAACCGTAACTACCACCATGACAGAAACATTCACCACAATCAACAGAACCGACGACAAGAAGTTGTCAGAGCTTATGCCGCCGCACCAGTTAAGGATGTTAGGTATGCTGGACCTCTTCCATTCTGCGACAAGTGTAAGATGCATCACGCTGGACCCTGCTATGCTAAGTTTGGGAAATGTTCAAGGACTGGACATAAGACACAAGATTGCAAGGTTACAGGAGCTAACTTGCAACCCGTGGCTGTAGTATGCCATGCTTGTGGAGAGAAAGGACACTACAGGCGTCAGTGCCCAAATAAGGACAACAATGCACGTGGGAGAGCATACGTGCTGGGAGATGGAAATGTCCAGCAGGATCCGAACGTAGTCACGGGTACGTTCTTTTTAAACAACCGCCTCGTTAAAGTTTTATTTGATTCCGGAGCCGATCAAAGTTTCGTATCTATTTCCCTTGCGCCCCTACTTAATATCACACCGACCAAACTAGACACCACATACGAGATTGAACTAGCCGATGGAAAGCTAGTATGCACTAACACTATACTCCGAGGTTGCACCCTACGCCTACTAGACACGCCGTTCGTCATTGACCTTATGCCTATTAGACTTGGTAGTTTCGACGTCGTTATAGGAATGGATTGGCTATCCAAGAACCACGCTAAAATCATTTGTAACGAGAAGGTCGTTCACATCCCCCTGAATGACGAAACCCTAATTGTTCGCGGCGAGCAAAGTAAGACACGTTTGAGTGTCATTTCTTGCGTCAAAGTTGTGAAGTACATCAAACGAGGATGTCAAGTCTTTTTGGCTCAAGTCACTGAGAAGAAGTCGGAAGAGAAGCGACTCGAGGATGTGCTAGTAGTCGGGAACTTTCCAGAAGTATTTCCTGAGGACTTGCCTGGCCTTCCGCCGACTCGTCAAGTGGAATTTCAAATTGACTTGATGCCAGGAGCAGCACCCGTAGCACGAGCACCCTATAGGCTAGCACCGTCAGAAATGAAGGAGTTATCTGAGAAATTGCAGGAATTGTCAGATAAAGGATTTATTTGCCCAAGTTCGTCACCATGGGGAGCACCTGTATTGTTTGTAAAGAAGAAGGATGGAACCTTCAGGATGTGTATCGATTATCGTGAGTTGAACAAACTTACGGTGAAGAATCGATATTCGTTGCCGAGGATTGACGATCTGTTTGATCAACTACAAGGATCGAGTGTCTACTCGAAGATTGATTTGAGATCGGGTTATCACCAACTGAGAGTTAGGGAAAAAGATATCCCTAAGACGGCTTTCAGGACAAGATACGGTCACTACGAATTCCAAGTAATGCCATTCGGTCTAACAAATGCACCCGCTGTATTTATGGACTTAATGAACCGAGTGCGCAAACCCTATTTGGATAAGTTTGTGATTGTATTCATCGATGATATCCTTATTTATTCATGTAGTAAAGAAGAACACGCAGAACACTTGAAGGCTATACTAACACTGCTCAGAGAAGAGAAATTATACGCCAAATTTTCCAAGTGTGATTTTTGGATTGAGAAGGTACAATTTCTTGGGCATGTTATCGACAGTAAGGGTATTCATGTTGATCCCGCCAAGATCGAAGCTGTTAAAAATTGGGCATCACCTACGAGTCCTACCGAGATACGCCAATTTTTAGGTCTTGCTGGATACTATCGAAGGTTTATTGAAGGATTTTCAAGGATTTCTAAGCCTTTGACTGAGTTAACACAGAAGAAGAAGAAGTTAGATTGGGGAGAAGAGCAAGAATCAGCATTTCAGTTTTTGAAGCAGAAGCTTTGCGAAGCACCGATATTAGCATTACCCGAATGAAGTGAGGACTTCGTGGTATACTGCGACGCATCAATCCAAGGTTTGGGTGCCGTATTGATGCAAAGACTTAAAGTAGTCGCTTACGCTTCTAGACAACTTAAACCCCACGAGGAGAACTACATTACTCATGATCTAGAATTAGGAGCGGTAGTATTCGCTCTTAAGATCTGGAGACACTACCTATATGGAACCAAGTGTACGGTTTTCACCGATCACAAGAGTCTTCAGCACATTTTAGATCAAAAGGAGTTGAACATGAGACAACGTCGATGGCTAGAGTTACTAAGTGACTATGATTGTGAGATTCGTTATCACCCGGGGAAGGCAAATGTTGTAGCTGATGCCTTGAGTCGAAAGGAATGACTTAGACCCCTCAGAGTTAGATCATTGGGAATGACAATTAGATCAGCACTTCTGTCTCAAATTCTTGAAGTTCAAGTTGAGGCCTTTAAGGAAGAGAATAGACCGCACGAGAAGATTTACGGCATGCCAAAAAGCACAAATGGATTTGTCAAGAAACCAGGTGGAAGGCTGTGTTTCAAGGACAGAAGTTGGATTCCATTGTATAGAGGAATATGAGACCTCATCATGCATGAGTCTCATAAGTCTAAATATTCCATTCATCCTGGTTCGGATAAGATGTATCATGATCTTAAGAAGTTGTATTGGTGGCCAAACATGAAAGCTGACATTGCAGAGTATGTCAGTAAGTGTTTGACCTGCTCAAGAGTAAAGGCTGAACATCAAAAACCATCCGGTCTTTTGATTCAACCAGAGCTACCAATGTGGAAATGGGAAAGGATTACAATGGACTTCATTACAAAATTACCCAATACATCGAGTGGATTGGACACTATTTGGGTTATTGTCGATCGTCTCACGAAGTCAGCGCACTTTTTGCCAATCAAAGAGACTGATGATATGGACGTTCTTGCACGTTTATACCTGAAGGAGATAGTTTCCCGGCATGGAGTGCAGATTTCTATTATCTCCGACCGAGACAGCCGTTTCACATCTAACTTTTGGCGATCTTTACAGAAAGCCTTGGGAACTAAGTTAGATATGAGTACCGCTTACCATCCACTGACCGATTGTCAAAGTAAAAGGACTATTCAGACCCTAGAGGACATGCTTAGGACATGTGTGATTGATTTTGGAAAAGGCTGGGATAAGCACTTACCGTTAGCAGAATTCTCGTATAATAACAGTTATCACGCTAGTATTAAGGCTGCACCGTTTGAAGCACTTTATGGAAGAAAGTGTAGATCACCAGTTTGTTGGGCTGAGATTGGAGATGTACAACTCTCAGGTCCCGAGTTGATTCTTGAAACCACTGAGAAAATAGTAAAGATTAGGCAACGATTACAAGCCGCTAGGGATCGGCAAAAGAGCTATGTCGATGTGCGAAGGAAACCAATAGAGTTTCAAGTTGGAGATAGGGTTATGCTAAAGGTATCACCTTGGAAAGGGATGATTAGGTTTGGAAAACGTGGAAAGATAAACCCAAGATACGTTGGACCCTTCGAGATCATTGAAAGGATCGGTCCCGTGGCATACAAACTTGAACTTCCTGAGGAGCTCAATAGAGTACACAACACCTTCCACGTGTCAAATTTGAAAAAGTGTTTATCGGATGAAACCCTTGTGATTCCATTGAAAGAGATCAAAATCGACGATAAGTTAAACTTTATTGAGGAACCCGTTGAGATTATGGATAGGAAGGTTAAACGACATAAGCATAGTCGCATTCCCATTGTTAAGGTCAGATGGAACTCTAAGAGAGGACCCGAGTTCACTTGGGAGCGCGAGGATCAAATTCGTGCTAAATATCCACAACTATTCGATAAGACAACCCCGAGCACCGATTCAACTTTGGATTCCGGGACGAATCCAATCTAACGGGTGGGTACTGTAATACTCCGTAAAATCCCAGGTCATTTATTAATGCTAATTTTCGATACTACTCTAATCTAAGCCATTTTTGCGGGCTAATTTGAAATTTTTATATGAGACACCGATTGTTTGACACCCGATTATTTTAGTCACTGTTTGTTTGTCACCCGACTATTTTGTCACCTGGTATCATCTGATTGTCACTCTTGGATGTCACCCAATGAGGTTAACACCGGTAACTCCCACTTGCGACCCGATACTTTGTTAAGTCACCGATATATATATATATATATATATATATATATATATATATATATATATATATATATATATATATATATATATATATATATATATATATATATATATATATATATATATATTAATTATTACAAACTATTATCACTATGTATATATATAAGTATATATACCCAGTAACGACACCGTTTATATTCATAAGGAATACACGAATCGACCCGACACCGATACCGATACCGAAACTAAAGTTACGAACGCATTAGTCACCGACACACCATTTCTTTTTATATTGGGTCGTATACCACTTTTAGCCCAAAGTTATTTTCTTTCTTTTGCCCTACTGTTGGGCCGAGCACACCACAAGCCCACCCACTCCATTTTCATTTTGTTTTCTTTTTGGGCCGAGATTTGCACAAGCCCAGTGGCTAGATACATATTTTCTTTTCTTTCTTTTTCGTTTCTTGGCACCAAACGAGCTTAGCTCGTGTACTACTCATACAAACCATATTCATTTTCTTTGGTTCCATACACACTCGACACCAAGCCACCTTATTCCTTTTGCGTGTGAGATCAACCAAAACACAACACCAAGCCACCCTACATGTAACCTATTGAATTAGTTAGTCTTTTGGTTCAAACCATTACCTCCTAAGTTCTATTAACCAAAAGATATTGTGTTTCTTTAACCCATAACACAAAACACATTTCTAATTAAACAAATCCTCAAGTACCATCACATGTTTCTCTAAGCCACCCTAACCTAGTACTAAACAAATCCACAAAGTCATCATAGCCACAAGGAACTACAAAACTCGACTTGACCTATCACTAAACTAGGGACAAACTTGTCTTGTTTCGAATGACATTACAAGGACCAAATCACATGCTAAGCTTTGCAAACTACCTCATTCCTTCTATATATAGTCACATTTAATGCATTTTATCTCACATTTACAAGTTTCACAAGCCCTCATATCACAAAACACTTCTTTCCTCCTCTCTACTTGCTGTCGAAACCAAGGAAGCCACACAAGATGATTTTGGGTTAAGAACTACTTGGGTAGGATATATATTGGATCGAGGGTCACGAAGAAGAGGGTATAGCATTCGATTTGTTCTTATTGTTGCGTATCACTTGGACTCTCCACCACCTTTTGGTGTTGTAAGTCGTTGTTCCCTATTTCATTTCCTACTCTATTATTTTCATGCATATCACGTTTAGTTTTCACACGACACACTTTAATTTCTAAAAGTATATATTTTCGTACACTTAAAATATTTTGTACATGCCTCGACACCCCTAGGAATGGGCTTATCTCTTCGTTTTTACACGTACAACATATATATTTTCTTCGACACCCTAAATCCTCGACTCACGCTTAACCAAATCGACGTAACATGCAAGCCGTACACGATCGTATACTATGAAAACTAGACCAAAACCAAATCTGTGTCGAGCACTATTTTTAAACAAGTAAAACCCACTTTGGGCCTTAACCGGGCTAACAAGCCCAACAGATTTTCCTTAAGGATTTTTGGTTTGAAAATTTAAGATTTTCGAAATGATTTTTAAGTTATAAAAACTGATTTTTATAAATGTTAGAAGATAAAAATGGAAACTTTTATAAAAATAAAAGTTAACTTTTCAAAAACTAGATTTTGGACTATTTTTGCAAATTCTCACGATAAGGGACTAAAAGTGACAAAACCACAAAACTTTCGGACTAAATATGACACTATCGATTTCTAATGGAAGCTGAAGGTAGAAATTGTATTTTTCAAAAGCTTGAGGTATAAAGTGTAAAAAGTGCTAAAAAGTAATTATTTTGACCAAGGGGTAAAAAGTGTAACTTTTCTTAAAGTCAAGGGTAAATTTTAACAAAGCTACTTTATTAATTAAACGAGTGTGGTAGCCCGCGCGTTGCCACGTGAAAGTCTAATATTGAATTGTTTAAAAGAATAAACAAAAATAAAGTGTATTATTGAATTGAAATGGATCGAAGATTTTACAAAAAGATAATACATTTGCAGACTTGCAGCCCACTCTAATTACATGTCATTGCTGTCATTGTCTACTACTGCTCTTGGTTATCATTTGGTTGATTTTGATCGAGTATGGTTGTTTTGTATGTTTCAAGAATTTATCATGGAGTTGCAACATCTTGGTTGCCTGATCTTTCCATTTTTATGAACATGTCGAGTTAGTTTTGCAAAAGTCAGTACATCAACGACTAATGCAAGCTTGAGCTGGTATGGAATGAATGGGCTCTTCCAAGTTCACTGCAAATGGTTTAGGCAGAAGATGGTAAACGTAACCAAAAAAAGTAAAATAAATAAATAAATAAAAAATAACCGTATGCTAAAAACAAAACAAATGATAAAAAAAAAAAAAAAAAAAAAAGTTTTACCATGAGAAAGACTTAAACATGGGTCAGAATATCTACTTTAAAATGTAATCACAAAGGAATTGAACACTCCGAAAGTGAAAATATGGAATACCTTGGAAATTTGATCCACGTATTGATTTGCACCATGTATAAATTGAGTTCAGCCTCATGGAAATATGAATTTTGTCTTTCTTTCTTGGTATCCACTTTTGCCCTCCTCTGTCTTGACCCAAATGATCTGCAGGCCATAAAAAGTTGTTAACAAACAACATACAACGCTGTAAAATCTGTGGACAAAAACCTCTTATTTCCATTGTCTAAATAGCATCTAAAAGTTATAAAAAACAACATACAAATATGTTAAAAGCAGCATTAAAAACAGCTAAAAAGACTCAGATATTTAGTTGGCTATTCGAACCGTACATATAAAATATGTGGTTGCGTCCAAAGCAGTAAATAGTATCATCCAGACAACCAAACCTCTTAAGTTCTTAAATAGGGTGTTTGTGGTTTCTTATTAAGTTGTTTGTGTGCTTATTGCATTGCTGTAAAAAGCATATGAGCAATTCTAGTTACTAAACAATCTAATGAAAACTGTTAATCTGGGTATTGCATTGCATAAGTGAGTGCTTTACCTGGTTTGAGTTTCTGCGGCGGTGGGTTCAAACCCCATGGATTAGTCTACCAAAAGGTCGAAACCATGGTTAACCAAACAATCAATTAACACGTGGAATCAACGAACTGCAAATTATTGGTCTCTTTAACAAAATGGATGAAACTCAATTTTTTTTAGTAAATTTCTTGCAATAATGTGAGAGTGCATTCAAAGGTTTCATAGAAAATTTAAGGTCGCAATAGGCTGTATTCTTTTGGTGTCGTGCTTTTTTTCACCTTTTATGTTTCTTTGTCATAGATATGATGTCCATACTGTCCCTTAAGAGCAGTAACAGACATGTAAGTCTGATTACTATTGTTAAGAATTTACTGGCCAAAATTATCAACCGCTCCATATAACCAATAGCAATTTATGTTTGTTTCAAAGGCGAATCTGTAACACATTACCTTAAGACTATCACCTCTTCTTGCTCAAGAACATGTGCAAGTCAAATTCATTTTGTTCTTCAGTCCTTGCAATAGCCTTTAGTCCAGTCTTCCTATCAATCTGCCATGATTTCAAATTATCAGCAGGCTGGCGAAAAAACCTAATTTTATTGCAAATTTTACACTGAAATAAGCGGTAAAAATATATTGATTTATGATGGACTTAATTGCAATATATATTTTTGTTTGCTTATTTCAATGACTGTGTGTGCAGCGAACAACATCAATATCCAATATACAAAAACTTCCTATCAGTTACATCTGTATATCAGTAAAAAAAATAACAATTGAAGATTATAGACTAATGTGGACTCACCTATTGTTGATAGCTTCCTGTATATTTCGACCATTCAAACCTGACGTGCTGCCTCGAATCCAACTCGTTTGGCCAAGAGAGGCACTAACCTGCCAAACAAATTTTTAATTAAACATGTATGATGTTTCATTATATAGCCTCAGCGGGAATTGATTTGTTGTTATTGTTGCTGTTTCATTATATAATAGTCACTTTGGTAATGTTTGGCATTGCTTTTATGTTCACATAATCATAAACATATTGTGTGTGTCCAAAAATGTAGGTAGGTTAATGGGTCGGAACGGAACAATACCCATCACTCGTTATCCTTTCCTAGTCACACTCAATATGGTTCCCATATCCTTTAATTACAACCACATAGAGCAAAATATTGGGGCCTGGACTGTTGTGCGGCGTGTTTCTTTTTTATGTTATTTTACTTGAGGTCAATACTGGACGAACCTGGTTGAAGACTTCTTCCTCAACTCGCATATCAGGTAACAGGTTGCAAAGATTTTATCAAGTGTACGTGATGCTTTTTACTCCAAGATGACTTGATGGAATATCAGAGCTTGTCACCCTTTTAGCAGCTCATAGGCGCTGTAAAACACAGAAAAAAGAATCATAAGCATATACTAACTTCACCCTCACAATTAGTCAAACAAAAATTTGAATAATAAGTAGTAACTAAAAGGTATTAATATTGTTATATGTAATAAAAGCTGCAAGTTCGTGAAATAAAGAAAAAACACGTTATTAAGGAAAATGAGGCGTTTACAGATTGAAAGCTCCAACTCACCTTTTTCATAGATTAGGAGTCGGTATTATTCCTTCGCATAACAACCAAATCCAGCACCCGTATGGTCTCCTCACGATTGAAGGTGGCAAAACCACTTGAACAACTGAACCAAATTTACATAACCTGGTTAACCATGTAATGTCACCAAAGGCCCTATCGAACCATGTTTTATGTTGAGTGTCCTTGTGAAACCTGATGCCTGGTACTGGACCAGCAAAAATGTTCCCATCATAACTGCCCTGTAATTAAGTATTGAAATGAGCGTGGTTAAATACTGAAATGGTTTTAGAGGGCGTTTGGAATTGGTTATTTAAGCACTTATCTCTCTTGGAAGGCTGGAGATGTGTGGACGTACTGAATTTCCGAAGCGAATACATCCTCACGGCTTGTTCAACTCTGTCTTCCTTGCTACTTACGTAGCCAACAGTGGCTACGTTGTCTTGCTAACGGGTACACCAACAATTGCAGTAGCCAGGTTTTCTTTCTAGAGTCTTAACCTAAGTCTGCAAGTATGTGGAAGATCATAAACGATTGCCACGGCCCTTAACCTCTCCTGAGAAATAGCATAAAATTTAATGAGCTAATACTTTCAGTAACCAATCTAAACGATTGTCACGACCCTTATCTACTATTAGGTAAAGCAAGCAGCTACTAAAGATGGTCACACTACCTAAGTAACATGTTTTCAAACCGACAGCTAATTCAGGAGGGAAACATGGATATATCTCATTTAAAAACAGGAGTAAACCAACCCGTTAAGAATGAACCAACCTTCAATATAAGAGATGGAGAAAGGCATGTAGAGCTTTAGCTTGTCTGAATTAATCGCATTCACTTTTTGATTACTATTTAATGATTATTATCATACGATATCCTTGACTAACTAATAGATTTTCTCAATATTTAACTTTAAACAATTTGTGGAAAACAAGAAGGGGGGTTGAATAGTTTACCGCTTTTTCGATTCTTATTTAGCTTAAATAACCTTTGAGAACTTGACGTTTGGTTAAAGATATAAGCACAACTTAATATGTTTGATTCTTTGAATAGACTTTACATGTGAATAACAATTCCAACTTAACTTGTTTCATACTTTGAAAAGCTTTACTTGTAATGATCCTAACTTTGCTTGTTTAGTTCTTTGAAAAGCTTTACTTATGTTTAAAGATGTAAGAACAACATTACTTGTTTTGGTTCTTTGAAAAGCTTTATATGTGATCAACAATTCTAACTAAACAACAACATATAATAAGCAAAGGTAGAGAAAGAAACAATCAAACCACAACACGATAGTTTATCGTGGTTCGGCTACAAGGACTCTTTTTCCTTGCCCTACATCCACGCCCCGAGTTTCCAACTCGAGAGTTATAAACACTAATCAACAAGCTCCTTTCACCGGCGGAGAAAACCTTACACGTCGCTTATACTTTTACCGACACAAAGCTAGATGTCGAGTTCTTTTACAAGGGTACAACCACTCCCATTCGTCGCTTACACTTTTACCGACACAAAGCTAGATGTCGAGTTCTTTACCAAGGGTACAACCACTCCCATTAGTTCTTTTACTAGGGTACAACAACTCCCAACATATTACGTATTTTGAGGCCTAAAATACTAACCTATAACTTCTACATACATGACACACATGAAGTATAAACTACCAAAGCTTATACATGATCAAGCTACCAAGACTTGCAACTTTAGAGTTGAAGCTTGCAACTTCTTGAATGATCTTGTAGAGTTCCTTGCTACATAAGAGAATCACACAAGTCAAGGGTTACTGAGTTAGTTGAGAGAATATGTGAGAATAAGTCCTAAAGGGTTAGCCAAAAATCAAGTTATGGCTTGGTATTTATAACACACCATACTGCATGCTTGGCGGATCAGGCGGAACCCTCAGATGGGTTCCGCCCGTGTACCCCCAGGGTACCGCCGGGTCTGCAGTAGGTTTATGCAATAACTCTTCAAACCAAACAAGGTCTTGTCTCATAAATCCTAGCAACCAAACAATGTCACATCACATTACACTAGTCAAACACCAAACTTGCAAGTCACTACAAAGTTAGTCAAACACATAAATGCATATTGACAAAACTTGCCATAAGTGTGATGTGACAATTCTATTTAAAGAAATAAATATGATATGACAAGACACTTTCTAATTTAAGAAATAAAAACAATGTTTAGTTTAAAAGGAAATGTGAACCTTAGTTAAACAAGACTTAAACACTTAAAGTGATGATTTACTCTTAGCTAAAGTTCATACTTTGTCATTAACAAAACTTAGCAAAGATCGTAAAATATAAATAACGTTTTTAGGCGATATTTGTATTAACAATCTCCCCCTTTTTGTTGATGACAAAACATAAACTTTATTCAAAAGTAAGCCATAAGATTTAGTGTTAAGTCTTATAAAGTTAGTATTAAAACTTGTTTTTGCAAAGAGTTAGCGAAGCGGAAATATTAAAAGTAGAACAAGTTTAATATAAATTCTCCCCCTTTTTGTCGAAACAAAAAGTAGAGTAGTGAAGCGGAATAATGGCCATGCTCCCCCTTGGACGATACTCCCCCTAAATGGAGTGCCAAGAGAGGAGACATGGATTTTGAACCTACAAAAGAAAAGTTAGTTTCCGCACAAGATAAGTCATGAAAGTGTTTCACGTTTAAACACAACTAAGAGTTGTGAAGTGAAATAGTACAACACTCATGCTCCCCCTTGAATATTACTCCCCTAAATGGAGTATCAAGGAAGGAAAACATGGATAATGAACCTACAAAAAGAGAGGTTAGTTTCTAAAGCACAAGATTTATGTATGGTACCATAACAAGGTATAGTTCACACATCATACCTAAATGGTCAACAAACAAAGAAAACCTTGTAGTGTAATGAAATTCATTTCATGTAAAATTTAGACTTCTTAAAAAGTCAAAGACAAGAAATTTTGGTTACACTATCCTACCTCTAGAAATAAAGAAAAAGCTACAAATAAGCTACGACCATAAAAAGCTACAAGGAAATCATCATTTTCCTTTGTGAGAAACATTTTCCAAAAACAAGGCTAAGGTTGTTTAAGGAAGAAAATGTGGGTTGTGGTTGTAGCGGGCTTTATTTTGAAGGTTGAGAGGGTGACACGGGTTTTGGTTTGTTGGTTTAATATGGGAAACATTTTCCAAAAGAAACGGTTTTGTTTCATTTTGGAGACTCTAAACTTGAGGTGGTGTTGGTACTCTAAACTTGGTTTGTTGGTTTTAATGAGCAACATTTTCCAAAAGAAACAGTTTTGTTTCATTTTGGAGACTCTAAACTTGAGACGTTCCACAATGTGGTTTAGGATAAACCTCATTTTATTGGATAGGGTGAAACAACAATGGTTTTGGGTGATGATACTCTTGTTGTGGTGGTTGGTTGTGGTCGAAAGACTCATTTTAGTTTAGCAATGACCTTGGTTATTCATTAGTGAAAGGTGGTGGTTGTTGTTGGTCTTGGTGGAAGATCATTGAGATGCTTTTATTTTCTTATACGAAGAAAATAGAGATTCAAAGTGTTGGGAAGGTTCTTGTGGTGGTGGTAGTTATTGTTGTTGTGGTGGTTGTTGTTTGAACAAAATGGTGTAGGCTTGGTTATTTGTAAATGGTTACCATGAAGGTTTTTGTGAATGGGGTGAAACACAAATGATTGTAGGTGTGTATGACCTTGATCATTTGGAAAAATTGAGGATTTAGCATAAAGGTAGGCCAAACTCTCAAGCAATGACGGTGGATGAGGTGCATCATCCAATGACTCGTTTGGTTGAAATATTGGTTGTTGATGGGTTACCATTTCGGCAATGGTGTCAAAGAGTGACAATGATGGAGGGCTTGATGGTTTAGGTGATAGGTTTTCAAAAGTTTCCAATAGTGGATGTGGTGATGTTGGTGGTGTATGGAAAAGTTCCATTGGTGTAAGTGTTGAAGTAGCAAGATTAAGCAAATCTTGAATAGTGATCACATTGGTATTGAAATGTGTTGAGGATGGTGTTGAGGTAGTGAGGTTAAGGAAATCTTGGATAGGTGAAGAAATGTTAAGCGAAGCATCACTTGAAGATGATGAGCTTGACTTGATGGTTTTGGTGTGATTTGAATTGTTGCAAAACTTTCAAATTTATAAGGTTGAAAGGTGTTGAAATGGGTGTTTGGATTTGATGTTCTACCATTCAAAGAATGAGGTTTCAAATGATTTTCATGACCATGTCACATCATTTGATGTTAATTCAATGGAATAGGATGGAGTGAAAGATCAACATATGCACTCAATGCTTTGTGATCATGGGATGTGATTTGGTTGAAAATGTTTCAATGGTTTGAAGGATCCTTTAAAAGGGTTCCTTGGGTTAGTTATGTTTGAATTTGAATTCTTGGAGGGAAGTGGCTTCCTAATTGTTTTAGTGAGTGAGAGTTGTTCTAATATGGTTATTCGAGTTAATGGAAGATGTTTCTCACTTAGGATAATGGTTTTGACACATTACAAGTTTTGGACTTGAGAAAAATGGAAGGATTTTCTGCAGGTGTCTAGTGGAACCCTCAGAAGACACTGGCGGAACCCATTTGAGGGTACCGCCTGGTCCGTTGGGCTATTTCTGGAATTCCCAGAAAATACACTGGCGGACCCCAATTTTGGGTTCCGCCAGATCCGCCAGACCCTAAAAAGTTGGCAGTCCGCGTTTTTGACCCGCGAGACGATTTTCAAATACTCCTAAAATCAAAAAGATAATGCATTTCTGGTTAGGCAATGCAAAAATTAGACACGTAAACATACATATCATAGGACTTTGACCTTGAGTCGAGGATTTCACTACACTTAGTAAGAATTGCCATAAACATGAAAATTTGACAACTAGCCAAATGTTGTCTTCCTACATCATTGTTAGTTCCTACAAGTTCCAAATAGTACCAAATAACTTACCAACACACAAATACATAACACGTAATGTTTAAATGACCAAATCGTTCAAATGGCGCCTAGTGCCAAACACTCCTACACACCCGCTCTCATAGACGGTCAATCTTCTTCTTGAGCATTTCAAGAAATCTCTCGATGTTTTTGAACATCCCCTTTGTTTGCTTGAACTCCGCCGACTCAATTGGAATATCCGAAGTTTGGAAAAAGTAATATAGAGGTGGGAGCCTAGAGTTGGGCAAAGCCTAGAGTTGGAAAATGTTTACCTTGGGCTTTGTAGATTCTCCTATCACTTAGTGGGACAAAAGCATGTGGAATAAGAAAGTAGTCTAGGTGAAGACCTATAGGAGTTGATGAAATGGGAGAGATGAACCTAAAGAGACGGGTCAAGAGCATTCCATATGGCATAGACGTTGTGCCTTGCACGGGAATGTCGGTCATTCTCTTGGTCAAGTAGTAGGCAAGGTTGAAGGGTTGCCTAACGGACAAGGAGTAGAGCATGTAGCAAAGGCAAACATTGATGTGATCCCGGTTTCCTATGGTGCTAATTTCATTGGTTCTAAGGAGTTCTTCCCATTCCTTTAATTGGGGCTTGAGTTCATGGATTTCCATTCCATATGGGTTCTTGATGACCTCATTTCCGGTTCTAGTTCTTCTAGTGTTGGTGGTTCTAATGAAGAGGTGGTCACGAAGTTCATCTTTGGACACAAGAGGGTTATCATAGGGATAGATGCGGTCGAAGAGTGTGTCAAGAGTTAAGAGGGAGTTCAAGTAGGAGTAGATGCAAGTACCAAGGTTTGGGACACCTAGGATTTGAGCAAACTCCTCGAGGGTGAAGGAGTATTGATGACTACTAGCCCTAAAGTTAATAGACATGCGACCATACTCATCCTTGGAGAGGGTGATGGATGCATAGAATTCTAAAGTGAACCTAGAACAAATAGGCTCGTCGATTTCTAAGAGACACTCAAAGTTGATTGTCGCAAATTCCGTGTAGAGATTTGTACCTTCTAAGAAGGATGGATCAATGGTTCTACCCTTATGGACATGTCGTTTTTCTAAGGCTTTGAAGACAACGATTTGAGTTTGAGTGAGATCTTTGGTTTTGTGGTGTTTGGGTAGGTACTTGATGGTGTCCTTGTGGTCGTAGTGAGTTAGAGGAGGCATGATGATTCCTAGAAAATCAAAATTTCACATTTAAGTAAATGACTATTGTAATGTGTATATTCTAGTGTGTACCTATATGAAAACAATGTGGAGGTGCGGTTGACTTGACTCATTTTGATGCTTAAAAATGTTTTGTAATGCAAGTGATGTTTCAATGACATTTTTCATTTGTTTTAACAATGTGGTGAACGGTGGTAAAGTATGGGTGACGACCGAGAGTAGATATGTGAGATGAGGTGGTGATTGTTTGACAACACTTAAAGCTTGGATATCTTCTTTGTGTTCTTCACTTGCTAGAAAGTGGAAGAGACGCATTTCATAATGAAATTCACTTGACTTTTGATGACATAGACAAATATGTTAATGAGAGTATGGATATGACAATTTCCCTTTGTTTCAAAGAGCGACACAGGGGTGAACATAGGTTTATGTATCATGAAAGGTGGTTTAATCTTGATAGGTTAGGTTATAGTGAGGATGACACACTTGTTTGGTTGCATTGTGGAATCTTCTTGTGAAGATGACTAGGTGGAGTTATTGGTGAAGATGATATTGACTCTTGGTTTCTTTGAGGGCATGGAAATGGTGGATGACTCGATATTGATAGGACAAAGGATAACTCGGTTTCTCATTGGTTGTTTGAGGTTTGAGTGATGAACGGTTATGAGGAAGATGCTTGAAGTTTTACTTATTTAGTGAATCTCATGGGCTGAGATATATCATAAGGTGAATGTGATGAGATGATGGTGAAAGAACAAGTGAATGATTAAGTTAAGAGGGTGTTTGGTTTAGAAATTAAAAATAAAACATCCTGTGGCTTTGGCGGACCAGGCGGAACCAAAAAGTGGGTTCTGCCCGTATGGTCTGAGGGTGCCGTGGGATCTGCAGGGAAAACTCAAAAGGAATTGTCTTGATTTTTGTGGTTTTATCCTAATGTTCAAAACTAAGGTTTTAGGTCTTATGAGTCCTTGACTAAGCCTAGGGATGATGAATGCTTCTCATTCAAGAGGTTTTGTGAAAACGTTGATAGAATGGTTAACGTATAAGACTTTCTTAGTAAAGATGTTCCTCAATGAACACTTTTACCAAGACGATGATGATGGATCACAATATTTCAATTAAGAACATAATGGATTGAATTGTCGCTGAAGTCGATGCTTCCTTTGTTGAAGGTATAACAATTTTGATAAGATGAATTCCGTTGTTGATGCGAGTTTGCTTGTTCAAGCGGAGCTTGTTGATGTGCTTCTCCATCCGATACTAATTTGAGAATCTTACGCGTTTTGGAGAATCATTGGGTAAGTAAGTATAAAAGTGCAAGTACCACTTGTGCTTTTCTTATCAACTTATTACCGACATAATTCCATTTGGCATACACTATGGTTTCTATTCCCGTTCTTTTGGGAGACCATAATCCTAGTTGTGTAGTACCTTATGATGTATCCAACTAGGCTCAACTAACGAGTTGTTTTAGGATCTTCTTTAACACGAGCACATAGACAAAAGCTAAACATAATGTTGAATCTAATTGTTATGAGAACAAGTAGTCTTCCAAACATTTCTCTACGTTTAGTTTTACCTACGGATTTACTAATCTCATTCTTGATAAGTCATCAATAACTTAACCATTGAGAACAAGAGAGCAACTAGGAATGTCTTTAAGTTATAATCCCTTGCTTTTGTGGCTTGCTTTTATTATCAAAAAGTCTTTCAAATATTGACACTATACTCACTTGATTACTTTGAAATATCAATTTTGTTTCACTAGTTGTTTTATTCTAAATTCCAAAAATTGTTTTTGTTGAATTTGTTTAGACACAACTATGACTTATAAATCAAGTTTTATAACTTATGTCAATTTTACTTGATTCAATGTTTGACTCGAGGTGAGAAGATGTTATTTTTTTACTTTTACTCCATGCTTGTCTTGTCATCATTGGACATTTGACTAAGTTATCATCTACCAAAGATAATATCTTAGAAGGAGGAGATCACTCGTTAAATGTTATATTCAAAGACTCCTCGACTCTTTGGGTTTTGATACTTAAGACACTATGAACTCTATTTATTTAGATAAAGTCCAAGAGGTACAACATTATGAGACTATGTGTCACATTTAATGTGTAAATCCTAGATGTTGAAAACTCATTTTCTTTCACACATCCTAATATAGGCTAATGTGATTTATTTCACCTTGTGTGTTTTATGTGAGATTATCATAAAGGAGTGATTGAAGAAAAACACAATTAAAGACTCAAAGTATGGTGTTTGAGAAAATTGTTTAACAAAGGTTTGTTTTGCAAGCATCACAAAAGTGTTAGACATTTTAACACTTAGGAAATTCTTAGTTAGCTCACTTGTAAGCAAGAGTTGAGTGAGACTTATCCAAGAGTTTTTCGTGTTTATCTCTTGATGATTAACTAACCAAAACACCTTATATCTCCTACTAGTACTAAAGACTAAATTCCTTGTTGCATATAATCTAATCTTAGTTACTTACAAATAGCAGGTAGACACTCTAGAGTATTACACATAACACATATTCGAGCACATAATGCTAGAAACAAGATATAACCAAAGTCAAGTTTAAGTAATGCGTACCTTTTAAATTGCATAGAGATGCTATCAAGCGGATAAGCATTAAGCGTAAAAACTTGGTTTGACGACATGCTTTGAAACTCAATAACTCATGTATCCAAGAAGGTTAGACAATCATATAAAAGCATAGAGTATGATAATCTTAATTCTTTTATCATGAGTTTCTATTAGAGATAGAATTATCTCTAAGTCTCTCTTCTAGGTTAGACAAATTTTACTTGCTTTGTTTTATTAGTTAATGGTGCTTTTGAGTTAAATCCTAATCCGGTTTTATCTTTAAACAACCTTTGACTCCTCAACAATCTTTCAAGAGATTTTGAGCTTTCATCAAATTTAACTAATAATTTTTCCTTTCTCATTTTGCATTTTAATCTCATGTTTGTAATCTAGACATAATTTACATTCTAGATTAATTTCAACATTACTCTTAATTTTAGACATTTTATCTTCTAATAAGATTTCCTTTTCAAAGATATTCTTAAGAGATTTTGAAGACTCATTCTTGAAGATAGCTTTTAGGTCCATGTTGCACAAATGTTTAGACTCATTTTCTAGTTTAGAAAACTCTAGGATAAATTAATCAAAGCAAAAGAGTTTGGTTTCAAAGTGTACCTTGCTTGATGTTTTATCTAGTATAGAATCACAAACCGGATGATTGACTTCATCTTCATCCGAGTTATTCCATGAATCGCAAGCAAGACTACTACGAGCTTGACACGAGTAATCACCTTAACTAACACCTTGCTTGTTGTATCAATAAGTTGACAATAAACTACCGGATCATTGTCTTCGTCAACATCCATTACATTCCAAGATACGCAAGCAGGTTCATCAAAACACACGTACTCATCTTCACTTGTACCTTCATTTAAAACATTTAAACTAGTAGCACATGTATTAACTTCTACTAAGTGTCTATCAATTAGTTTTTCTAACACTTCTAATTCATATGTAAGATCAAATTGATCATCTTTGACTTGACATATTCCTTGATGAAAGTTTACCATATTTTCAAACATCATTAGCCTTTTGACAAAAATACATTCTTTCATATTTGGTACTAAAGCTTTGTAAAGCATTGTTTTAGCTTTAGTATTTTTATCAAGTTTAAGATAGTTATCTTGGTTTTCAAAAACTTGTTTTCTTTGGTTTGAAATTACCAAAAGAAATAATATGCCAAAGATCTTGATCAATTGATTTCACATAGTTTTCAAAATTACTTTTCCATTCAAGTAAGTTTTCTTTTTCAAATAGCGGTTGGTTTTTAATAAGTTGCCCTTCTTTGAGATTTTCAAAATCCATGGATCGATCCAAGTTTTAAAATACATTCTATTTTAAAGATCTTGAGTAACGTAGCTCCTGATGCCAATTGTGGAAAACTAGAAGGGGGGTTGAATAGTTTACCGCTTTTTCGATTCTTATTTAGCTTAAATAACCTTTGAGAACTTGACGTTTGGTTAAAGATATAAGCACAACTTAATATGTTTGATTCTTTGAATAGACTTTACATGTGAATAACAATTCCAACTTAACTTGTTTCATACTTTGAAAAGCTTTACTTGTAATGATCCTAACTTTGCTTGTTTAGTTCTTTGAAAAGCTTTACTTATGTTTAAAGATGTAAGAACAACATTACTTGTTTTGGTTCTTTGAAAAGCTTTATATGTGATCAACAATTCTAACTAAACAACAACATATAATAAGCAAAGGTAGAGAAAGAAACAATCAAACCACAACACGATAGTTTATCGTGGTTCGGCTACAAGGACTCTTTTTCCTTGCCCTACATCCACGCCCCGAGTTTCCAACTCGAGAGTTATAAACACTAATCAACAAGCTCCTTTCACCGGCGGAGAAAACCTTACACGTCGCTTATACTTTTACCGACACAAAGCTAGATGTCGAGTTCTTTTACAAGGGTACAACCACTCCCATTCGTCGCTTACACTTTTACCGACACAAAGCTAGATGTCGAGTTCTTTACCAAGGGTACAACCACTCCCATTAGTTCTTTTACTAGGGTACAACAACTCCCAACACATTACGTATTTTGAGGCCTAAAATACTAACCTATAACTTCTACATACATGACACACATGAAGTATAAACTACCAAAGCTTATACATGATCAAGCTACCAAGACTTGCAACTTTAGAGTTGAAGCTTGCAACTTCTTGAATGATCTTGTAGAGTTCCTTGCTACATAAGAGAATCACACAAGTCAAGGGTTACTGAGTTAGTTGAGAGAATATGTGAGAATAAGTCCTAAAGGGTTAGCCAAAAATCAAGTTATGGCTTGGTATTTATAGCACACCATACTGCATGCTTGGCGGATCAGGCGGAACCCTCAGATGGGTTCCGCCCGTGTACCCCCAGGGTACCGCCGGGTCTGCAGTAGGTTTATGCAATAACTCTTCAAACCAAACAAGGTCTTGTCTCATAAATCCTAGCAACCAAACAATGTCACATCACATTACACTAGTCAAACACCAAACTTGCAAGTCACTACAAAGTTAGTCAAACACATAAATGCATATTGACAAAACTTGCCATAAGTGTGATGTGACAATTCTATTTAAAGAAATAAATATGATATGACAAGACACTTTCTAATTTAAGAAATAAAAACAATGTTTAGTTTAAAAGGAAATGTAAACCTTAGTTAAACAAGACTTAAACACTTAAAGTGATGATTTACTCTTAGCTAAAGTTCATACTTTGTCATTAACAAAACTTAGCAAAGATCGTAAAATATAAATAACGTTTTTTGGCGATATTTGTAGTAACAATCTCCCCCTTTTTGTTGATGACAAAACATAAACTTTATTCAAAAGTAAGCCATAAGATTTAGTGTTAAGTCTTATAAAGTTAGTACTAAAACTTGTTTTTGCAAAGAGTTAGCGAAGCGGAAATATTAAAAGTAGAACAAGTTTAATATAAATTCTCCCCCTTTTTGTCGAAACAAAAAGTAGAGTAGTGAAGCGGAATAATGGCCATGCTCCCCCTTGGACGATACTCCCCCTAAATGGAGTGCCAAGAGAGGAGACATGGATTTTGAACCTACAAAAGAAAAGTTAGTTTCCGCACAAGATAAGTCATGAAAGAGTTTCATGTTTAAACACAACTAAGAGTTGTGAAGTGAAATAGTACAACACTCATGCTCCCCCTTGAATATTACTCCCCTAAATGGAGTATCAAGGAAGGAAAACATGGATAATGAACCTACAAAAAGAGAGGTTAGTTTCTAAAGCACAAGATTTATGTATGGTACCATAACAAGGTATAGTTCACACATCATACCTAAATGGTCAACAAACAAAGAAAACCTTGTAGTGTAATGAAATTCATTTCATGTAAAATTTAGACTTCTTAAAAAGTCAAAGACAAGAAATTTTGGTTACACTATCCTACCTCTAGAAATAAAGAAAAAGCTACAAATAAGCTACAACCATAAAAAGCTACAAGGAAATCATCATTTTCCTTTGTGAGAAACATTTTCCAAAAACAAGGCTAAGGTTGTTTAAGGAAGAAAATGTGGGTTGTGGTTGTAGCGGGCTTTATTTTGAAGGTTGAGAGGGTGACACGGGTTTTGGTTTGTTGGTTTAATGTGGGAAACATTTTCCAAAAGAAACGGTTTTGTTTCATTTTGGAGACTCTAAACTTGAGGTGGTGTTGGTACTCTAAACTTGGTTTGTTGGTTTTAATGAGCAACATTTTCCAAAAGAAACGGTTTTGTTTCATTTTGGAGACTCTAAACTTGAGACGTTCCACAATGTGGTTTAGGATAAACCTCATTTTATTGGATAGGGTGAAACAACAATGGTTTTGGGTGATGATACTCTTGTTGTGGTGGTTGGTTGTGTTCGAAAGACTCATTTTAGTTTAGCAATGACCTTGGTTATTTATTAGTGAAAGGTGGTGGTTGTTGTTGGTCTTGGTGGAAGATCATTGAGATGCTTTTATTTTCTTATACGAAGAAAATAGAGATTCAAAGTGTTGGGAAGGTTCTTGTGGTGGTGGTAGTTATTGTTGTTGTGGTGGTTGTTGTTTGAACAAAATGGTGTAGGCTTGGTTATTTGTAAATGGTTACCATGAAGGTTTTTGTGAATGGGGTGAAACACAAATGATTGTAGGTGTGTGTAACACCCCCAATTCATGGATGCAGCGGAATTCGAACTGGGTGTTACTTGACGGCACAATAGTCACAATAATAGAAAACGAACTCCAATTGAGTCGTTTTAAAAGATTTATCATTCAAATTATATAATTATCAGAGATTACAAAATGAGGTCCCAGATGGTTCCATGTTTACAATTTACATTAAATGAGTTTTGAATGATAATAAAATTTATAGCCCTCTTGAGTATCCGTGTCCTTCTGTGCCATCCTTGATCGTCATGAACCTGAAATACATGCTTGAGAGGTCAACACAAAGGTTGAGTGATATTCATAGAGTTTGTTTAATCGTTTGAACACAATATGTTGGTAGTGTGAGTTATAGGCTCACACCAATGTTTGGAAAACAAAATCGTTATTTATTTCACTAAGCTTATGACACCATAACGTTAACGTGTACCAATATCGATCGGCAGATTTATCCCGGTAGGTACTTTGCTAACATACCTAATCTCAAATATTAATGCATTTGTTTGAACTTAGTCAATACAAATGGGATTCGTCAATCCCAATAGGCCTATTATTAATATTCGCGCTCACTATTGCTAGTGACTAAATGGTTCATAATAAAGGATCTTGGTTTAGCAAGGATGGTACTTAGTGATAATAGAACAATCAGGTAAGCAAACAATTTAAAAACATTGTGCTCGGTTATAAATAGCATGTATTCCCCCCAAGGATTTGTAAAACAATTAAGTAATCGAAAGTGGGGCTATGAACTCACCTTAAGTTAAGATAGCAAGAAATGAATGTAACGGTTGAATCGTGAAGGTTTCTACGAGCAACCTATAATCGAATGTTGCGACTTAGGATCGGAGTAAAGAATATGAAGTAGTGCCTATATATATATATCTTGCATTTAGTCCATGATGTGGTATGATGTATATTGTAAGTCTTTGAAAGAAAGATTCATGAAACATGTATGTTTTGGTATATCGTTTACTACCGTTCGGGCCGACATAATTCAGAAGTCATGTTAGTAAGCGTTCGAGGAGCCAGGACACTTTAACTCGTAAATCCACAACTCAACTCGACGGCTTACATAATGAACTCCTCACATGAGGCTCCCTACTATTGTAGTAGTTGATGAAATATATAGATATAAGTTTTGATTCGAAAAGTTACATGTCCGATATTTGAATAAACTTAGGAAAGTTTATTAGTACATGAAGATTGTTATTAGGGGTAGTTTCATAAGTCTTGAATGACCATTTTATCTTGGTAATATCTCATGGTTTCCTTTTAGTGAAGTAGATCCAAATTGCTTGTTCATATTATCGCCTAATTCATTGTTTCATGTTTACGCCTATGTAAGTTGGTATGGTCATTTCGTCATGGCCTAGCCATGACCTTTGGTCCTTGTTTCAAGGTCATGAGACACAACCTTGGCTCTAGCCATGGTGGTGGTCTTGTTTATAGGTCATAAGACCCCTTTGGTCTTCATAAACCATAACCTATATGTAATGACTTTGTCTAAAAATGGGCTGTTTAGAATTTGAAGAAATTTATCACTCGGAAAGCATTTTTAGGTCTCGAGCTTCTTTGTTCCTGAACGAAAACGTCGTTTCGGACAACTTTCGTGTTTTAACTTTTTGATGAATCGGACCAGAAGTATGACTTTCAAAACCCAAATTTGATCAGGAAGCTATTTGGCAGTTTTGCCGGAAATCTTTGGTAATTTCAAATCGCCATAACTTTTGACTCGTATACTCGTTTTGGGTGGTTCAAATTGCTATGGTTTCCTTGTTAAGTCCTCTATTACAATTTGTAATGATCCAATATCATAATTTTACCATTTTGATCAGGTCTTACCAAGAAAGTCACTAGTTTACTTGTTTTAGTAACTTGTTGTAACAATTAATAACAATAACTTGTTTTAATCATTTTTATACATCATGGACATAACTACAAGACATAATATAGCAAGAATAACATGTAAATAACATGAACATGATTATTTAACAAGAATCAAGTTAGGGTTTGGCTCACAACTTTTGGCTTTCAAAGATGAAAGGAAGTTAACATGTAAGGATAGGACTTTGATAGACTTGCTTCAACCCTTTTTCACTTCATGCAATCTTTCTACCCTTGGTATTCTTGAAAGATGGATGATGAAGGTTTAGGTGAATTGAGTGGATTTAAACTCAAGAGAAATCACCAAGTATATGAGGTTATGGAAGAGTTTTGGTGAATGATAACCTAACTAGAGTTTCTACCTTGAAGAATCACTTGAATCTTGCATGAAACTTGGAAGAGAATTTGCAAATGAATGGTGTGTTTGTGTGTGTGATATCCACGGCAAAGAGGGGAGGGAGGGGGTATATATATGGTCATGAGGAGGTTAGTGTATAAGAATGAATGGCTTAGAATGGAACACATGATAACTACATGTATGTTTTTAGGCCATAAGTGTTTCTAAGGCTTAAAATGATACACATGAGTGATCTAATAGTTCCATGGTTCTCACTAAGCCACCAAGATCATGGTGAATCACCTCTTGGTCGTTCCATATGAGGGGGAAGTGACTAGATGGATAAACTTGGTATTATCTAGTTTACGGAGTGAGTTTTGGTCCCGTTAATCGCTAACGGTAAGTCGTTAAGTCATGAAACTTAAAACCGGGTATCGTAAAAATACGAAACTTGGAAGAATGGTTAAACATGTCATTATACTCCATAATAAAATATAAAATGAGTGGTAGGTTCTATCGGGTGCTAAAACCCTGCTAAAAACTGGAAACACGGGTCTAAAACGCGTAATACGTAAAATATACGAATATTGCGTAAAATTGAGAAAAGTAAAATGTTACTTTTCTAATATATTATAAATGATTTAAAATGACTTATAATGTCTAGACTGGGCTCAGTCTAGTGTCGGTTGGTATTAAATGTCTTTTAGACATCAAACCGTAAGCCTAAAAATCACGAAATGACTTATAACATCAAGGGATGATTTTTGGTCAATGGAGGAGGGAAAAATATGTTGACTTTTTCTAATAAGTTGAAAACTCAAATCTTCTTAGAAACGCGTTTTGTGGTCTAACGGTTAATCGCCCAAACGGTTAAGCGTGCTCATGCGAGATTAGTACAGGCTTGGGTGACCTGTCGGGAAGTTTTTGGTCATGTTTTTCTCAGTCACGATTAATTCTCAAATAAATCATGAGCGTGTCAAACATTTTTCCGATGTGGGGTCACCTGACGGGATCGAATTTCGTTGTGCGTAGAATTTCTGAATGACGTTTTACCCTAAAACGTGTAATTCCTTAATAACTTTCACGAAAATGATCTGACGAATGTCAAACATTTAATTTGCCATGGAAATGATTTATCACTTGAGAATATCAAATAAAAATCAACTTTCGGGAAAATTTCGGAAAGAAATGAATAGTAAAAATGAATAGTAACATGAATAGTAAAAGTGAATAGTGAATTTTCCGGGAATAGAAGTTATCCAGAAAATGTGAATTGTTACAGTCTCCACCCCATATGAGAGCTCCGTCCCGGAGATCAATTGCGTTGGGAGTAGAAACTTTGTTGGTAAAAAGAGGTGGGTATTTCTTACGTATCTGGTCCTCTCGTTCCCATGTGTATTCAGGATCACGTCGTGAGCTCCAACGAACTTGACAATTGGAATACGGCTTTGCTTGAGTTGTTTGACCTCTCGGTCCATGATTTCTACGGGTTCCTCAATAAATTGAATATCGTCATTGAGTTGAATTTCATCGAGTGGAATCACAAGTGATTCTTCCGACAAGCATTTCTTTAGGTTGGATACATGGAAAGTGGGGTGTACACTACTGAGTTCTAATGGAAGCTCAAGTCTGTACGCCACATGGCCAACCCTGGCTAGGATTTTGAATGGTCCGATGTATCTTGGTTTTAGTTTCCCTCGTTTACCGAGTCGTATTAAGCCTTTCTAAGGCAATACCTTTAGCATAACCCTGTCTCCGACTTGGAATTCTAGGGGTCTGCGTCGTGTGTCGATGAACAGGTGTGGTTACTTATGAGGACTAAAGTCTGGGATTACCAGTGATGCAGTTTGATTTGTCATTTTAGTGTATGGCGTAGGATGAGGCTTACTTTTATGTAGGAAAGGTATGGTAATAGTCGAATATCAAAGGAAATTGATATAGCAGTCGAATATTAATAGGAATTGAGATAGTAATTGCAATCATAGCCTAGTAGGTAATCGGTTGTTGACTTCATACTTATGTTATTTCGGATACAAATAAGCCCACTTGTTTATAATTCTTTATTTACATAGAGAGGCATCCCAAACAATGTAGATAAGGAAATATAAACTTATGGTTTAGTGATTTACAATGTCTTTATTTAAATGAAAAGGCATCCCAATCCATTCAAATAATTACAAATCATCCTACACAACATTCATACTTAGTCGGTGAGTTACAAGGTAGTGTATTATGAGATGATACAGGTGTTCCAAAAGTACAAGATGAATATTCAATCTTGTAAAGCCGGTGAGGGTGCTTGTGGTGTAACTAAGGATGATTTGAGCTTTAAAAGTGCATCAAGATCTTGTTAATGAGTTTGTGTTTGCCACGGTTGTGAAGGTAATGTTGTTGATGAACAAAAGTGTGTAGTGTATGCTTAACATTAATACTCTTAGGTATCGATGTTGAGTTTGCTTTAAAAATCTTAAAAGATTTTTAAAAGTTTATGACGGAATGGTATCCTAAACAGGATGGTACTTCCACGGGATGAAGAGAAGAATTGATAACTATCCCAAGATAGTCGTTCGGATTATCTCATAAATGAAAATTTTCAAGAATGAATTTAGATCATACAAATAAGGTGTTAAGATTTCGCTGAGTGGTAAAACACTATCGTGTCTCTAGATCGTTTAATGAATTCTGGTGGTTTATCGAGTTCAAGTAGGAAATCAACCTAAACATAACCCTAGTACAACTACTCTCAGTATTTGAAAATTTTAAGTCGAATATAGTTAGTCAGACTATATTCCACTGTCCCTAGGTTAAATATAGGTGACTAGTCTATATTTAGCCAAGGTTCGATAAAATTTTCAAATACCTAAATTAGGTATACTTGTGATACGTCCGTTGCTTTCGGGAAACTGTCCACTAAACAAAGGCGATGTCAAACCATTCAGTTGCAAGTCCCGCCATAAGAGACTTGTAACGTATGTTTTCACATTCCATTGCATAGAAGATAATACGGGTAGATATGTGTGGAAAGGAAGTTGAAGTAATTCTAAAACAGTCTATACTGGGCTAGAATTACAAACTTTTAACAATGAAGGTTTCAGAAGAAAACTTTGATGGATGTAGAGAAAGTTCAGCTTTTGTCGATGATGGATTAGTTTGTCCCTTAGAAATTCATATTTCTTGTTTGGAAATCGATAGATTGTGATGGGTTTTTGATATCATATGAAATGATATTGATGAGGTGGTGGAATAATTCGAGAGACCATTGCACAAATCACAATGTCTCGGAAGTAGATTAGACCATTGTGTGACTCAAAACATTTGAGAGATGATTAAGACCATTGTGTCATACAATGTTCGGGAAATAGAAAAGACCATCGTAATTTGTTACAATATCTTGGATATAAAATGTTGGAGTAGGAACATGGTTGGGAGAATGTGGTTGTGTCGAAATGCCATAGAATAGGCATGTGTAGATATGTTTAGATAAAATGATTGAAAATAAACCAAGTTTATATATCAATATACTAATGCTTACGGGGAAATGCTCAAAATGGGTATATATGAATATACTAACATGTTTGTGTATCATAACATGCTTACTAAATCCATAATCGTCTGGAGGATGGAAGACACGGAGAGCGGAAGGCTATAAAATGTTTTTGTTTGTGATTGTAGTTATAGTTTAGGTCTCAATTAGACCCGTTTCTCTATAACCATGGCTCTGATACCAATCTGTAACACCCCCAATTCATGGATGCAGCGGAATTCGAACTGGGTGTTACTTGACGGCACAATAGTCACAATAATAGAAAACGAACTCCAATTGAGTCGTTTTAAAAGATTTATCATTCAAATTATATAAATATCAGAGATTACAAAATGAGGTCCCAGATGGTTCCATGTTTACAATTTACATTAAATGAGTTTTGAATGATAATAAAATTTATAGCCCTCTTGAGTATCCGTGTCCTTCCGTGCCATCCTTGATCGTCATGAACCTGAAATACATGCTTGAGAGGTCAACACAAAGGTTGAGTGATATTCATAGAGTTTGTTTAATCGTTTGAACACAATATGTTGGTAGTGTGAGTTATAGGCTCACACCAATGTTTGGAAAACAAAATCGTTATTTATTTCACTAAGCTTATGACACCATAACGTTAACGTGTACCAATATCGATCGGCAGATTTATCCCGGTAGGTACTTTGCTAACATACCTAATCTCAAATATTAATGCATTTGTTTGAACTTAGTCAATACAAATGGGATTCGTCAATCCCAATAGGCCTATTATTAATATTCGCGCTCACTATTGCTAGTGACTAAATGGTTCATAATAAAGGATCTTGGTTTAGCAAGGATGGTACTTAGTGATAATAGAACAATCAGGTAAGCAAACAATTTAAAAACATTGTGCTCGGTTATAAATAGCATGTATTCCCCCCAAGGATTTGTAAAACAATTAAGTAATCGAAAGTGGGGCTATGAACTCACCTTAAGTTAAGATAGCAAGAAATGAATGTAACGGTTGAATCGTGAAGGTTTCTACGAGCAACCTATAATCGAATGTTGCGACTTAGGATCGGAGTAAAGAATATGAAGTAGTGCCTATATATATATCTTGCATTTAGTCCATGATGTGGTATGATGTATATTGTAAGTCTTTGAAAGAAAGATTCATGAAACATGTATGTTTTGGTATATCGTTTACTACCGTTCGGGCCGACATAATTCAGAAGTCATGTTAGTAAGCGTTCGAGGAGCCAGGACACTTTAACTCGTAAATCCACAACTCAACTCGACGGCTTACATAATGAACTCCTCACATGAGGCTCCCTACTATTGTAGTAGTTGATGAAATATATAGATATAAGTTTTGATTCGAAAAGTTACATGTCCGATATTTGAATAAACTTAGGAAAGTTTATTAGTACATGAAGATTGTTATTAGGGGTAGTTTCATAAGTCTTGAATGACCATTTTATCTTGGTAATATCTCATGGTTTCCTTTTAGTGAAGTAGATCCAAATTGCTTGTTCATATTATCGCCTAATTCATTGTTTCATGTTTACGCCTATGTAAGTTGGTATGGTCATTTCGTCATGGCCTAGCCATGACCTTTGGTCCTTGTTTCAAGGTCATGAGACACAACCTTGGCTCTAGCCATGGTGGTGGTCTTGTTTATAGGTCATAAGACCCCTTTGGTCTTCATAAACCATAACCTATATGTAATGACTTTGTCTAAAAATGGGCTGTTTAGAATTTGAAGAAATTTATCACTCGGAAAGCATTTTTAGGTCTCGAGCTTCTTTGTTCCTGAACGAAAACGTCGTTTCGGACAACTTTCGTGTTTTAACTTTTTGATGAATCGGACCAGAAGTATGACTTTCAAAACCCAAATTTGATCAGGAAGCTATTTGGCAGTTTTGCCGGAAATCTTTGGTAATTTCAAATCGCCATAACTTTTGACTCGTATACTCGTTTTGGGTGGTTCAAATTGCTATGGTTTCCTTGTTAAGTCATCTATTACAATTTGTAATGATCCAATATCATAATTTTACCATTTTGATCAGGTCTTACCAAGAAAGTCACTAGTTTACTTGTTTTAGTAACTTGTTGTAACAATTAATAACAATAACTTGTTTTAATCATTTTTATACATCATGAACATAACTACAAGACATAATATAGCAAGAATAACATGTAAATAACATGAACATGATTATTTAACAAGAATCAAGTTAGGGTTTGGCTCACAACTTTTGGCTTTCAAAGATGAAAGGAAGTTAACATGTAAGGATAGGACTTTGATAGACTTGCTTCAACCCTTTTTCACTTCATGCAATCTTTCTACCCTTGGTATTCTTGAAAGATGGATGATGAAGGTTTAGGTGAATTGAGTGGATTTAAACTCAAGAGAAATCACCAAGTATATGAGGTTATGGAAGAGTTTTGGTGAATGATAACCTAACTAGAGTTTCTGCCTTGAAGAATCACTTGAATCTTGCATGAAACTTGGAAGAGAATTTGCAAATGAATGGTGTGTTTGTGTGTGTGATATCCACGGCAAAGAGGGGAGGGAGGGGGTATATATATGGTCATGAGGAGGTTAGTGTATAAGAATGAATGGCTTAGAATGGAACACATGATAACTACATGTATGTTTTTAGGCCATAAGTGTTTCTAAGGCTTAAAATGATACACATGAGTGATCTAATAGTTCCATGGTTCTCACTAAGCCACCAAGATCATGGTGAATCACCTCTTGGTCGTTCCATATGAGGGGGAAGTGACTAGATGGATAAACTTGGTATTATCTAGTTTACGGAGTGAGTTTTGGTCCCGTTAATCGCTAACGGTAAGTCGTTAAGTCATGAAACTTAAAACCGGGTATCGTAAAAATACGAAACTTGGAAGAATGGTTAAACATGTCATTATACTCCATAATAAAATATAAAATGAGTGGTAGGTTCTATCGGGTGCTAAAACCCTGCTAAAAACTGGAAACACGGGTCTAAAACGCGTAATACGTAAAATATACGAATATTGCGTAAAATTGAGAAAAGTAAAATGTTACTTTTCTAATATATTATAAATGATTTAAAATGACTTATAATGTCTAGACTGGGCTCAGTCTAGTGTCGGTTGGTATTAAATGTCTTTTAGACATCAAACCGTAAGCCTAAAAATCACGAAATGACTTATAACATCAAGGGATGATTTTTGGTCAATGGAGGAGGGAAAAATATGTTGACTTTTTCTAATAAGTTGAAAACTCAAATCTTCTTAGAAACGCGTTTTGTGGTCTAACGGTTAATCGCCCAAACGGTTAAGCGTGCTCATGCGAGATTAGTACAGGCTTGGGTGACCTGTCGGGAAGTTTTTGGTCATGTTTTTCTCAGTCACGATTAATTCTCAAATAAATCATGAGCGTGTCAAACATTTTTCCGATGTGGGGTCACCTGACGGGATCGAATTTCGTTGTGCGTAGAATTTCTGAATGACGTTTTACCCTAAAACGTGTAATTCCTTAATAACTTTCACGAAAATGATCTGACGAATGTCAAACATTTAATTTGCCATGGAAATGATTTATCACTTGAGAATATCAAATAAAAATCAACTTTCGGGAAAATTTCGGAAAGAAATGAATAGTAAAAATGAATAGTAACATGAATAGTAAAAGTGAATAGTGAATTTTCCGGGAATAGAAGTTATCCAGAAAATGTGAATTGTTACAGTCTCCACCCCATATGAGAGCTCCGTCCCGGAGATCAATTGCGTTGGGAGTAGAAACTTTGTTGGTAAAAAGAGGTGGGTATTTCTTACGTATCTGGTCCTCTCGTTCCCATGTGTATTCAGGATCACGTCGTGAGCTCCAACGAACTTGACAATTGGAATACGGCTTTGCTTGAGTTGTTTGACCTCTCGGTCCATGATTTCTACGGGTTCCTCAATAAATTGAATATCGTCATTGAGTTGAATTTCATCGAGTGGAATCACAAGTGATTCTTCCGACAAGCATTTCTTTAGGTTGGATACATGGAAAGTGGGGTGTACACTACTGAGTTCTAATGGAAGCTCAAGTCTGTACGCCACATGGCCAACCCTGGCTAGGATTTTGAATGGTCCGATGTATCTTGGTTTTAGTTTCCCTCGTTTACCGAGTCGTATTAAGCCTTTCTAAGGCAATACCTTTAGCATAACCCTGTCTCCGACTTGGAATTCTAGGGGTCTGCGTCGTGTGTCGATGAACAGGTGTGGTTACTTATGAGGACTAAAGTCTGGGATTACCAGTGATGCAGTTTGATTTGTCATTTTAGTGTATGGCGTAGGATGAGGCTTACTTTTATGTAGGAAAGGTATGGTAATAGTCGAATATCAAAGGAAATTGATATAGCAGTCGAATATTAATAGGAATTGAGATAGTAATTGCAATCATAGCCTAGTAGGTAATCGGTTGTTGACTTCATACTTATGTTATTTCGGATACAAATAAGCCCACTTGTTTATAATTCTTTATTTACATAGAGAGGCATCCCAAACAATGTAGATAAGGAAATATAAACTTATGGTTTAGTGATTTACAATGTCTTTATTTAAATGAAAAGGCATCCCAATCCATTCAAATAATTACAAATCATCCTACACAACATTCATACTTAGTCGGTGAGTTACAAGGTAGTGTATTATGAGATGATACAGGTGTTCCAAAAGTACAAGATGAATATTCAATCTTGTAAAGCCGGTGAGGGTGCTTGTGGTGTAACTAAGGATGATTTGAGCTTTAAAAGTGCATCAAGATCTTGTTAATGAGTTTGTGTTTGCCACGGTTGTGAAGGTAATGTTGTTGATGAACAAAAGTGTGTAGTGTATGCTTAACATTAATACTCTTAGGTATCGATGTTGAGTTTGCTTTAAAAATCTTAAAAGATTTTTAAAAGTTTATGACGGAATGGTATCCTAAACAGGATGGTACTTCCACGGGATGAAGAGAAGAATTGATAACTATCCCAAGATAGTCGTTCGGATTATCTCATAAATGAAAATTTTCAAGAATGAATTTAGATCATACAAATAAGGTGTTAAGATTTCGCTGAGTGGTAAAACACTATCGTGTCTCTAGATCGTTTAATGAATTCTGGTGGTTTATCGAGTTCAAGTAGGAAATCAACCTAAACATAACCCTAGTACAACTACTCTCAGTATTTGAAAATTTTAAGTCGAATATAGTTAGTCAGACTATATTCCACTGTCCCTAGGTTAAATATAGGTGACTAGTCTATATTTAGCCAAGGTTCGATAAAATTTTCAAATACCTAAATTAGGTATACTTGTGATACGTCCGTTGCTTTCGGGAAACTGTCCACTAAACAAAGGCGATGTCAAACCATTCAGTTGCAAGTCCCGCCATAAGAGACTTGTAACGTATGTTTTCACATTCCATTGCATAGAAGATAGTACGGGTAGATATGTGTGGAAAGGAAGTTGAAGTAATTCTAAAACAGTCTATACTGGGCTAGAATTACAAACTTTTAACAATGAAGGTTTCAGAAGAAAACTTTGATGGATGTAGAGAAAGTTCAGCTTTTGTCGATGATGGATTAGTTTGTCCCTTAGAAATTCATATTTCTTGTTTGGAAATCGATAGATTGTGATGGGTTTTTGATATCATATGAAATGATATTGATGAGGTGGTGGAATAATTCGAGAGACCATTGCACAAATCACAATGTCTCGGAAGTAGATTAGACCATTGTGTGACTCAAAACATTTGAGAGATGATTAAGACCATTGTGTCATACAATGTTCGGGAAATAGAAAAGACCATCGTAATTTGTTACAATATCTTGGATATAAAATGTTGGAGTAGGAACATGGTTGGGAGAATGTGGTTGTGTCGAAATGCCATAGAATAGGCATGTGTAGATATGTTTAGATAAAATGATTGAAAATAAACCAAGTTTATATATCAATATACTAATGCTTACGGGGAAATGCTCAAAATGGGTATATATGAATATACTAACATGTTTGTGTATCATAACATGCTTACTAAATCCATAATCGTCTGGAGGATGGAAGACACGGAGAGCGGAAGGCTATAAAATGTTTTTGTTTGTGATTGTAGTTATAGTTTAGGTCTCAATTAGACCCGTTTCTCTATAACCATGGCTCTGATACCAATCTGTAACACCCCCAATTCATGGATGCAGCGGAATTCGAACTGGGTGTTACTTGACGGCACAATAGTCACAATAATAGAAAACGAACTCCAATTGAGTCGTTTTAAAAGATTTATCATTCAAATTATATAAATATCAGAGATTACAAAATGAGGTCCCAGATGGTTCCATGTTTACAATTTACATTAAATGAGTTTTGAATGATAATAAAATTTATAGCCCTCTTGAGTATCCGTGTCCTTCCGTGCCATCCTTGATCGTCATGAACCTGAAATACATGCTTGAGAGGTCAACACAAAGGTTGAGTGATATTCATAGAGTTTGTTTAATCGTTTGAACACAATATGTTGGTAGTGTGAGTTATAGGCTCACACCAATGTTTGGAAAACAAAATCGTTATTTATTTCACTAAGCTTATGACACCATAACGTTAACGTGTACCAATATCGATCGGCAGATTTATCCCGGTAGGTACTTTGCTAACATACCTAATCTCAAATATTAATGCATTTGTTTGAACTTAGTCAATACAAATGGGATTCGTCAATCCCAATAGGCCTATTATTAATATTCGCGCTCACTATTGCTAGTGACTAAATGGTTCATAATAAAGGATCTTGGTTTAGCAAGGATGGTACTTAGTGATAATAGAACAATCAGGTAAGCAAACAATTTAAAAACATTGTGCTCGGTTATAAATAGCATGTATTCCCCCCAAGGATTTGTAAAACAATTAAGTAATCGAAAGTGGGGCTATGAACTCACCTTAAGTTAAGATAGCAAGAAATGAATGTAACGGTTGAATCGTGAAGGTTTCTACGAGCAACCTATAATCGAATGTTGCGACTTAGGATCGGAGTAAAGAATATGAAGTAGTGCCTATATATATATCTTGCATTTAGTCCATGATGTGGTATGATGTATATTGTAAGTCTTTGAAAGAAAGATTCATGAAACATGTATGTTTTGGTATATCGTTTACTACCGTTCGGGCCGACATAATTCAGAAGTCATGTTAGTAAGCGTTCGAGGAGCCAGGACACTTTAACTCGTAAATCCACAACTCAACTCGACGGCTTACATAATGAACTCCTCACATGAGGCTCCCTACTATTGTAGTAGTTGATGAAATATATAGATATAAGTTTTGATTCGAAAAGTTACATGTCCGATATTTGAATAAACTTAGGAAAGTTTATTAGTACATGAAGATTGTTATTAGGGGTAGTTTCATAAGTCTTGAATGACCATTTTATCTTGGTAATATCTCATGGTTTCCTTTTAGTGAAGTAGATCCAAATTGCTTGTTCATATTATCGCCTAATTCATTGTTTCATGTTTACGCCTATGTAAGTTGGTATGGTCATTTCGTCATGGCCTAGCCATGACCTTTGGTCCTTGTTTCAAGGTCATGAGACACAACCTTGGCTCTAGCCATGGTGGTGGTCTTGTTTATAGGTCATAAGACCCCTTTGGTCTTCATAAACCATAACCTATATGTAATGACTTTGTCTAAAAATGGGCTGTTTAGAATTTGAAGAAATTTATCACTCGGAAAGCATTTTTAGGTCTCGAGCTTCTTTGTTCCTGAACGAAAACGTCGTTTCGGACAACTTTCGTGTTTTAACTTTTTGATGAATCGGACCAGAAGTATGACTTTCAAAACCCAAATTTGATCAGGAAGCTATTTGGCAGTTTTGCCGGAAATCTTTGGTAATTTCAAATCGCCATAACTTTTGACTCGTATACTCGTTTTGGGTGGTTCAAATTGCTATGGTTTCCTTGTTAAGTCCTCTATTACAATTTGTAATGATCCAATATCATAATTTTACCATTTTGATCAGGTCTTACCAAGAAAGTCACTAGTTTACTTGTTTTAGTAACTTGTTGTAACAATTAATAACAATAACTTGTTTTAATCATTTTTATACATCATGGACATAACTACAAGACATAATATAGCAAGAATAACATGTAAATAACATGAACATGATTATTTAACAAGAATCAAGTTAGGGTTTGGCTCACAACTTTTGGCTTTCAAAGATGAAAGGAAGTTAACATGTAAGGATAGGACTTTGATAGACTTGCTTCAACCCTTTTTCACTTCATGCAATCTTTCTACCCTTGGTATTCTTGAAAGATGGATGATGAAGGTTTAGGTGAATTGAGTGGATTTAAACTCAAGAGAAATCACCAAGTATATGAGGTTATGGAAGAGTTTTGGTGAATGATAACCTAACTAGAGTTTCTGCCTTGAAGAATCACTTGAATCTTGCATGAAACTTGGAAGAGAATTTGCAAATGAATGGTGTGTTTGTGTGTGTGATATCCACGGCAAAGAGGGGAGGGAGGGGGTATATATATGGTCATGAGGAGGTTAGTGTATAAGAATGAATGGCTTAGAATGGAACACATGATAACTACATGTATGTTTTTAGGCCATAAGTGTTTCTAAGGCTTAAAATGATACACATGAGTGATCTAATAGTTCCATGGTTCTCACTAAGCCACCAAGATCATGGTGAATCACCTCTTGGTCGTTCCATATGAGGGGGAAGTGACTAGATGGATAAACTTGGTATTATCTAGTTTACGGAGTGAGTTTTGGTCCCGTTAATCGCTAACGGTAAGTCGTTAAGTCATGAAACTTAAAACCGGGTATCGTAAAAATACGAAACTTGGAAGAATGGTTAAACATGTCATTATACTCCATAATAAAATATAAAATGAGTGGTAGGTTCTATCGGGTGCTAAAACCCTGCTAAAAACTGGAAACACGGGTCTAAAACGCGTAATACGTAAAATATACGAATATTGCGTAAAATTGAGAAAAGTAAAATGTTACTTTTCTAATATATTATAAATGATTTAAAATGACTTATAATGTCTAGACTGGGCTCAGTCTAGTGTCGGTTGGTATTAAATGTCTTTTAGACATCAAACCGTAAGCCTAAAAATCACGAAATGACTTATAACATCAAGGGATGATTTTTGGTCAATGGAGGAGGGAAAAATATGTTGACTTTTTCTAATAAGTTGAAAACTCAAATCTTCTTAGAAACGCGTTTTGTGGTCTAACGGTTAATCGCCCAAACGGTTAAGCGTGCTCATGCGAGATTAGTACAGGCTTGGGTGACCTGTCGGGAAGTTTTTGGTCATGTTTTTCTCAGTCACAATTAATTCTCAAATAAATCATGAGCGTGTCAAACATTTTTCCGATGTGGGGTCACCTGACGGGATCGAATTTCGTTGTGCGTAGAATTTCTGAATGACGTTTTACCCTAAAACGTGTAATTCCTTAATAACTTTCACGAAAATGATCTGACGAATGTCAAACATTTAATTTGCCATGGAAATGATTTATCACTTGAGAATATCAAATAAAAATCAACTTTCGGGAAAATTTCGGAAAGAAATGAATAGTAAAAATGAATAGTAACATGAATAGTAAAAGTGAATAGTGAATTTTCCGGGAATAGAAGTTATCCAGAAAATGTGAATTGTTACAGTGTGTATGACCTTGATCATTTGGAAAAATTGAGGATTTAGCATAAAGGTAGGCCAAACTCTCAAGCAATGACGGTGGATGAGGTGCATCATCCAATGACTCGTTTGGTTGAAATATTGGTTGTTGATGGGTTACCATTTCGGCAATGGTGTCAAAGAGTGACAATGATGGAGGGCTTGATGGTTTAGGTGATAGGTTTTCAAAAGTTTCCAATAGTGGATGTGGTGATGTTGGTGGTGTATGGAAAAGTTCCATTGGTGTAAGTGTTGAAGTAGCAAGATTAAGCAAATCTTGAATAGTGATCACATTGGTATTGAAATGTGTTGAGGATGGTGTTGAGGTAGTGAGGTTAAGGAAATCTTGGATAGGTGAAGAAATGTTAAGCGAAGCATCACTTGAAGATGATGAGCTTGACTTGATGGTTTTGGTGTGATTTGAATTGTTGCAAAACTTTCAAATTTATAAGGTTGAAAGGTGTTGAAATGGGTGTTTGGATTTGATGTTCTACCATTCAAAGAATGAGGTTTCAAATGATTTTCATGACCATGTCACATCATTTGATGTTAATTCAATGGAATAGGATGGAGTGAAAGATCAACATATGCACTCAATGCTTTGTGATCATGGGATGTGATTTGGTTGAAAATGTTTCAATGGTTTGAAGGATCCTTTAAAAGGGTTCCTTGGGTTAGTTATGTTTGAATTTGAATTCTTGGAGGGAAGTGGCTTCCTAATTGTTTTAGTGAGTGAGAGTTGTTCTAATATGGTTATTCGAGTTAATGGAAGATGTTTCTCACTTAGGATAATGGTTTTGACACATTACAAGTTTTGGACTTGAGAAAAATGGAAGGATTTTCTGCAGGTGTCTAGTGGAACCCTCAGAAGACACTGGCGGAACCCATTTGAGGGTACCGCCTGGTCCGTTGGGCTATTTCTGGAATTCCCAGAAAATACACTGGCGGACCCCAATTTTGGGTTCCGCCAGATCCGCCAGACCCTAAAAAGTTGGCAGTCCGCGTTTTTGACCCGCGAGACGATTTTCAAATACTCCTAAAATCAAAAAGATAATGCATTTCTGGTTAGGCAATGCAAAAATTAGACACGTAAACATACATATCATAGGACTTTGACCTTGAGTCGAGGATTTCACTACACTTAGTAAGAATTGCCATAAACATGAAAATTTGACAACTAGCCAAATGTTGTCTTCCTACATCATTGTTAGTTCCTACAAGTTCCAAATAGTACCAAATAACTTACCAACACACAAATACATAACACGTAATGTTTAAATGACCAAATCGTTCAAATGGCGCCTAGTGCCAAACACTCCTACACACCCGCTCTCATAGACGGTCAATCTTCTTCTTGAGCATTTCAAGAAATCTCTCGATGTTTTTGAACATCCCCTTTGTTTGCTTGAACTCCGCCGACTCAATTGGAATATCCGAAGTTTGGAAAAAGTAATATAGAGGTGGGAGCCTAGAGTTGGGCAAAGCCTAGAGTTGGAAAATGTTTACCTTGGGCTTTGTAGATTCTCCTATCACTTAGTGGGACAAAAGCATGTGGAATAAGAAAGTAGTCTAGGTGAAGACCTATAGGAGTTGATGAAATGGGAGAGATGAACCTAAAGAGACGGGTCAAGAGCATTCCATATGGCATAGACGTTGTGCCTTGCACGGGAATGTCGGTCATTCTCTTGGTCAAGTAGTAGGCAAGGTTGAAGGGTTGCCTAACGGACAAGGAGTAGAGCATGTAGCAAAGGCAAACATTGATGTGATCCCGGTTTCCTATGGTGCTAATTTCATTGGTTCTAAGGAGTTCTTCCCATTCCTTTAATTGGGGCTTGAGTTCATGGATTTCCATTCCATATGGGTTCTTGATGACCTCATTTCCGGTTCTAGTTCTTCTAGTGTTGGTGGTTCTAATGAAGAGGTGGTCACGAAGTTCATCTTTGGACACAAGAGGGTTATCATAGGGATAGATGCGGTCGAAGAGTGTGTCAAGAGTTAAGAGGGAGTTCAAGTAGGAGTAGATGCAAGTACCAAGGTTTGGGACACCTAGGATTTGAGCAAACTCCTCGAGGGTGAAGGAGTATTGATGACTACTAGCCCTAAAGTTAATAGACATGCGACCATACTCATCCTTGGAGAGGGTGATGGATGCATAGAATTCTAAAGTGAACCTAGAACAAATAGGCTCGTCGATTTCTAAGAGACACTCAAAGTTGATTGTCGCAAATTCCGTGTAGAGATTTGTACCTTCTAAGAAGGATGGATCAATGGTTCTACCCTTATGGACATATCGTTTTTCTAAGGCTTTGAAGACAACGATTTGAGTTTGAGTGAGATCTTTGGTTTTGTGGTGTTTGGGTAGGTACTTGATGGTGTCCTTGTGGTCGTAGTGAGTTAGAGGAGGCATGATGATTCCTAGAAAATCAAAATTTCACATTTAAGTAAATGACTATTGTAATGTGTATATTCTAGTGTGTACCTATATGAAAACAATGTGGAGGTGCGGTTGACTTGACTCATTTTGATGCTTAAAAATGTTTTGTAATGCAAGTGATGTTTCAATGACATTTTTCATTTGTTTTAACAATGTGGTGAACGGTGGTAAAGTATGGGTGACGACCGAGAGTAGATATGTGAGATGAGGTGGTGATTGTTTGACAACACTTAAAGCTTGGATATCTTCTTTGTGTTCTTCACTTGCTAGAAAGTGGAAGAGACGCATTTCATAATGAAATTCACTTGACTTTTGATGACATAGACAAATATGTTAATGAGAGTATGGATATGACAATTTCCCTTTGTTTCAAAGAGCGACACAGGGGTGAACATAGGTTTATGTATCATGAAAGGTGGTTTAATCTTGATAGGTTAGGTTATAGTGAGGATGACACACTTGTTTGGTTGCATTGTGGAATCTTCTTGTGAAGATGACTAGGTGGAGTTATTGGTGAAGATGATATTGACTCTTGGTTTCTTTGAGGGCATGGAAATGGTGGATGACTCGATATTGATAGGACAAAGGATAACTCGGTTTCTCATTGGTTGTTTGAGGTTTGAGTGATGAACGGTTATGAGGAAGATGCTTGAAGTTTTACTTATTTAGTGAATCTCATGGGCTGAGATATATCATAAGGTGAATGTGATGAGATGATGGTGAAAGAACAAGTGAATGATTAAGTTAAGAGGGTGTTTGGTTTAGAAATTAAAAATAAAACATCCTGTGGCTTTGGCGGACCAGGCGGAACCAAAAAGTGGGTTCCGCCCGTATGGTCTGAGGGTGCCGTGGGATCTGCAGGGAAAACTCAAAAGGAATTGTCTTGATTTTTGTGGTTTTATCCTAATGTTCAAAACTAAGGTTTTAGGTCTTATGAGTCCTTGACTAAGCCTAGGGATGATGAATGCTTCTCATTCAAGAGGTTTTGTGAAAACGTTGATAGAATGGTTAACGTATAAGACTTTCTTAGTAAAGATGTTCCTCAATGAACACTTTTACCAAGACGATGATGATGGATCACAATATTTCAATTAAGAACATAATGGATTGAATTGTCGCTGAAGTCGATGCTTCCTTTGTTGAAGGTATAACAATGTTGATAAGATGAATTCCGTTGTTGATGCGAGTTTGCTTGTTCAAGCGGAGCTTGTTGATGTGCTTCTCCATCCGATACTAATTTGAGAATCTTACGCGTTTTGGAGAATCATTGGGTAAGTAAGTATAAAAGTGCAAGTACCACTTGTGCTTTTCTTGTCAACTTATTACCGACATAATTCCATTTGGCATACACTATGGTTTCTATTCCCGTTCTTTTGGGAGACCATAATCCTAGTTGTGTAGTACCTTATGATGTATCCAACTAGGCTCAACTAACGAGTTGTTTTAGGATCTTCTTTAACACGAGCACATAGACAAAAGCTAAACATAATGTTGAATCTAATTGTTATGAGAACAAGTAGTCTTCCAAACATTTCTCTACGTTTAGTTTTACCTACGGATTTACTAATCTCATTCTTGATAAGTCATCAATAACTTAACCATTGAGAACAAGAGAGCAACTAGGAATGTCTTTAAGTTATAATCCCTTGCTTTTGTGGCTTGCTTTTATTATCAAAAAGTCTTTCAAATATTGACACTATACTCACTTGATTACTTTGAAATATCAATTTTGTTTCACTAGTTGTTTTATTCTAAATTCCAAAAATTGTTTTTGTTGAATTTGTTTAGACACAACTATGACTTATAAATCAAGTTTTATAACTTATGTCAATTTTACTTGATTCAATGTTTGACTCAAGGTGAGAAGATGTTATTTTTTTACTTTTACTCCATGCTTGTCTTGTCATCATTGGACATTTGACTAAGTTATCATCTACCAAAGATAATATCTTAGAAGGAGGAGATCACTCGTTAAATGTTATATTCAAAGACTCCTCGACTCTTTGGGTTTTGATACTTAAGACACTATGAACTCTATTTATTTAGATAAAGTCCAAGAGGTACAACATTATGAGACTATGTGTCACATTTAATGTGTAAATCCTAGATGTTGAAAACTCATTTTCTTTCACACATCCTAATATAGGCTAATGTGATTTATTTCACCTTGTGTGTTTTATGTGAGATTATCATAAAGGAGTGATTGAAGAAAAACACAATTAAAGACTCAAAGTATGGTGTTTGAGAAAATTGTTTAACAAAGGTTTGTTTTGCAAGCATCACAAAAGTGTTAGACATTTTAACACTTAGGAAATTCTTAGTTAGCTCACTTGTAAGCAAGAGTTGAGTGAGACTTATCCAAGAGTTTTTCGTGTTTATCTCTTGATGATTAACTAACCAAAACACCTTATATCTCCTACTAGTACTAAAGACTAAATTCCTTGTTGCATATAATCTAATCTTAGTTACTTACAAATAGCAGGTAGACACTCTAGAGTATTACACATAACACATATTCGAGCACATAATGCTAGAAACAAGATATAACCAAAGTCAAGTTTAAGTAATGCGTACCTTTTAAATTGCATAGAGATGCTATCAAGCGGATAAGCATTAAGCGTAAAAACTTGGTTTGACGACATGCTTTGAAACTCAATAACTCATGTATCCAAGAAGGTTAGACAATCATATAAAAGCATAGAGTATGATAATCTTAATTCTTTTATCATGAGTTTCTATTAGAGATAGAATTATCTCTAAGTCTCTCTTCTAGGTTAGACAAATTTTACTTGCTTTGTTTTATTAGTTAATGGTGCTTTTGAGTTAAATCCTAATCCGGTTTTATCTTTAAACAACCTTTGACTCCTCAACAATCTTTCAAGAGATTTTGAGCTTTCATCAAATTTAACTAATAATTTTTCCTTTCTCATTTTGCATTTTAATCTCATGTTTGTAATCTAGACATAATTTACATTCTAGATTAATTTCAACATTACTCTTAATTTTAGACATTTTATCTTCTAATAAGATTTCCTTTTCAAAGATATTCTTAAGAGATTTTGAAGACTCATTCTTGAAGATAGCTTTTAGGTCCATGTTGCACAAATGTTTAGACTCATTTTCTAGTTTAGAAAACTCTAGGATAAATTAATCAAAGCAAAAGAGTTTGGTTTCAAAGTGTACCTTGCTTGATGTTTTATCTAGTATAGAATCACAAACCGGATGATTGACTTCATCTTCATCCGAGTTATTCCATGAATCGCAAGCAAGACTACTACGAGCTTGACACGAGTAATCACCTTAACTAACACCTTGCTTGTTGTATCAATAAGTTGACAATAAACTACCGGATCATTGTCTTCGTCAACATCCATTACATTCCAAGATACGCAAGCAGGTTCATCAAAACACACGTACTCATCTTCACTTGTACCTTCATTTAAAACATTTAAACTAGTAGCACATGTATTAACTTCTACTAAGTGTCTATCAATTAGTTTTTCTAACACTTCTAATTCATATGTAAGATCAAATTGATCATCTTTGACTTGACATATTCCTTGATGAAAGTTTACCATATTTTCAAACATCATTAGCCTTTTGACAAAAATACATTCTTTCATATTTGGTACTAAAGCTTTGTAAAGCATTGTTTTAGCTTTAGTATTTTTATCAAGTTTAAGATAGTTATCTTGGTTTTCAAAAACTTGTTTTCTTTGGTTTGAAATTACCAAAAGAAATAATATGCCAAAGATCTTGATCAATTGATTTCACATAGTTTTCAAAATTACTTTTCCATTCAAGTAAGTTTTCTTTTTCAAATAGCGGTTGGTTTTTAATAAGTTGCCCTTCTTTGAGATTTTCAAAATCCATGGATCGATCCAAGTTTTAAAATACATTCTATTTTAAAGATCTTGAGTAACGTAGCTCCTGATGCCAATTGTGGAAAACTAGAAGGGGGGTTGAATAGTTTACCGCTTTTTCGATTCTTATTTAGCTTAAATAACCTTTGAGAACTTGACGTTTGGTTAAAGATATAAGCACAACTTAATATGTTTGATTCTTTGAATAGACTTTACATGTGAATAACAATTCCAACTTAACTTGTTTCATACTTTGAAAAGCTTTACTTGTAATGATCCTAACTTTGCTTGTTTAGTTCTTTGAAAAGCTTTACTTATGTTTAAAGATGTAAGAACAACATTACTTGTTTTGGTTCTTTGAAAAGCTTTATATGTGATCAACAATTCTAACTAAACAACAACATATAATAAGCAAAGGTAGAGAAAGAAACAATCAAACCACAACACGATAGTTTATCGTGGTTCGGCTACAAGGACTCTTTTTCCTTGCCCTACATCCACGCCCCGAGTTTCCAACTCGAGAGTTATAAACACTAATCAACAAGCTCCTTTCACCGGCGGAGAAAACCTTACACGTCGCTTATACTTTTACCGACACAAAGCTAGATGTCGAGTTCTTTTACAAGGGTACAACCACTCCCATTCGTCGCTTACACTTTTACCGACACAAAGCTAGATGTCGAGTTCTTTACCAAGGATACAACCACTCCCATTAGTTCTTTTACTAGGGTACAACAACTCCCAACACATTACGTATTTTGAGGCCTAAAATACTAACCTATAACTTCTACATACATGACACACATGAAGTATAAACTACCAAAGCTTATACATGATCAAGCTACCAAGACTTGCAACTTTAGAGTTGAAGCTTGCAACTTCTTGAATGATCTTGTAGAGTTCCTTGCTACATAAGAGAATCACACAAGTCAAGGGTTACTGAGTTAGTTGAGAGAATATGTGAGAATAAGTCCTAAAGGGTTAGCCAAAAATCAAGTTATGGCTTGGTATTTATAACACACCATACTGCATGCTTGGCGGATCAGGCGGAACCCTCAGATGGGTTCCGCCCGTGTACCCCCAGGGTACCGCCGGGTCTGCAGTAGGTTTATGCAATAACTCTTCAAACCAAACAAGGTCTTGTCTCATAAATCCTAGCAACCAAACAATGTCACATCACATTACACTAGTCAAACACCAAACTTGCAAGTCACTACAAAGTTAGTCAAACACATAAATGCATATTGACAAAACTTGCCATAAGTGTGATGTGACAATTCTATTTAAAGAAATAAATATGATATGACAAGACACTTTCTAATTTAAGAAATAAAAACAATGTTTAGTTTAAAAGGAAATGTGAACCTTAGTTAAACAAGACTTAAACACTTAAAGTGATGATTTACTCTTAGCTAAAGTTCATATTTTGTCATTAACAAAACTTAGCAAAGATCGTAAAATATAAATAACGTTTTTAGGCGATATTTGTATTAACACAATTCTTTAATATTCCTTCTATGCCTCTATAGCCCGATTAAGTAATATATTTCTGGCTAAGTAATAATAGAATAGAAAAAACAAATCACATTACCTCGTTGGTTTAAAGGCATGTACAGCTTTGGCTTGTCTTAATTAATCTGTGGACTCTGGATTCGTTAAGTCATCTATAGGTTGTCTGATCCTCTATGTCTCCAAACCGTGAACCAAGTGTGTCCCTTAGCGTATCATTCACATTTTTATCTGCATTCACGTTGTCCGAATGTTGCTCTTGCTGATGTTGTTCATGCCGATCAGTCTCCATCCAGCGTCAAACTTCAACCAATTCTATCATTATCTCCATTGTTCTTTGTTGGCCATATTTCTTCTATACAATCACATTTACAGACAGTGAAGATCAAACATTCAGACTTTTAACCTGATCTTTCAAAAATATTTGATCTGATGGGAAAAAATGTACCTGAATTTAAGTCATGTAATAGTGACTACATGATTAAATCGAAAATAACTTTTCTTTTGCATTCTCTCTATCAAAACCTTTAAATCCACTTGCCTGCAAACATTCAGAAACCATTAAACATCAGTCAATTTTTGAAACTGAAACTCAGAGTCAAATTAACCGGGTGTGCAGACGTGAGATTACACACAAAACGAAACATCATCCACCATTCTTTTATAAACTAAAGGAACTCATAAAAGGAACTCCCAATCAGTTAAATTTCTGGTTTTATACATTATAAGCAGATTTTTTGGGTTCAACGCATTTAAGTCACGATAAGGTCATAAACTCATAAGGTAATAAACAGTTGCATTGTGCAGTTGCAGACATTTTATAAAAAAAGTATTGTAAATTAATCCATTTGTGTCCATACCAACCTGTTAGAAAAAGGAACAGAACGATTACCTTGTGATATCTTTCTTATGTTGGTGCTAGATTATCCAACCTGTTGGCCTAAAACGTATTCAACTATGGTATCGTCGTTCGACTGAAAGTTGTGTTTCTCTACAGTAGAAATAAAGCGCACACAAAAACCAACATTACACAAAAGGTCTAGTAAAAAGAAAAGGTAACACATGCTTTAAAGCATACCAGAACACTCCTCCTGCAACTGTTGGTAGTCCTTCAACTGTTTTCCAGAATGTAGCGTATTTAAAGCGTCTCGGTCGCCCAGTTTTCTTTACAAATATTCGTTAACACAGCAAATGACACTTTTCTTTACAATAAATATGCATAAGATACATGTCTTGGCAAACGATACTTAGAAAACAGGATTGAATAGATCATTAGGCTCAGATTTGTGGATGGAAAATGGCAAAAAAAGGTCAGAATTCAGCCATGGCTGCAAAAGAAACGCGGTTGCGTAATAGCAAATATGCTATCACACTATTCGGTTATTGTCGTGCCAAGTTATGGTTCAGACCTCAAATGACCAATATCATCTGACTCACATTCATTAGTAATTGAAAAAGTGAATACACCCGCCATGGCTGCAAACGTAATAGTTTACCCTGTCAAGACACGGAGATTCGTTGCTTTAATCGAATCCACAAATTCATCACAGCCTATTATATTATACTATCTATATAAAACCCAGGCCCTTTTCTTGTCTGCACATAAAAGAAAATAAGAAAAAATTAATTTTTAGCTCGCAACGTGCCTAATGATTTATTAAAATAAAACCTAAAGTTAATGACTTCAACAAAGCAACTTTAAATCAATGTGGGGAGCATTGCTTTTTAGGAATTGGTTATCTGAGTATTTGTATCCGAATAAGCCATAAGTTCAACCAAACGACCCCATAAGCCAGAAAAAGTGACTGAATAAGCCATAAGCTCAAACGACCAACTTTAAAGGGCTTATTTATAAGCAATCCTAAACACCCTTTAAATTAAGTTCAGTTGCACGACAAAAAATAATAATAATACAATTTATATGAAATGTAACAAATACAATAGTTGCCTAACATAAGCTTAAAAATTGTCTAAAGTAGCATATACAAATACTCGTATAAGCAGTTTGAAAAAGCAATCCTAAATGCACCTGTAAAACGTGTTCTTAAAAACAGTAACTAATATATTTTTTTTTTCAATTCTACCTTAAAAAAGCATGCACTTGCACCCTCAGTGTAAGGAAACAAATACCTCAAAAGACTTTGGTGCAAACATCATTAGCAAAGCAACCTGCAAATCAAATCAACAAAAACCCCCAAATTAATGAAACCCTAATTTGGAATGGTGTGGATGAAAATGGAGAAGAAGAAGTGTGAAGAAGGGTCTGGAACTGGGAGGAAATATCTGTGGGTAGTTTTAGGTAGTAATAATACCAGGCACATACAGGGAAGCAAGATAACGGAGGGATTACACCCGTATTACGGGGTGTAACAGTAAATGCTACAGTGGTATTACGGGGTTGCAGGTACAAAACGGGACGGGAAGCCTCCCTTTTAGCCTATAGAAATTGCACACACCACTGGTACAAAAACGGCCTTTCGTCACACATGGTCGATTTCAAACGGTCACATTGTAACATATTTACGTGACTAAATGTATGAAAAAAAAAATAAACAGCCACACTCGATCCGACTTGTGTGACCATTTCAGAAGATATATGTCACACATTTGTGTATTGATGTGACTAGAGGGTAGCTGGTAAATATTTTTTTGATCATTTAGTCACGTTTAATTTGGGACGTGTGACCGATACAAATCAGCTTTAAGCATTAGTCACACTACAGATATACATATTTGACAAATATATGTCACACAATTGAAGAGTGTGACCAAAATAGATATATGGTCACATGAAGTAATTGTGTATGTGACTAAATTATATAGTCAAGTTTGTCACACATTATTTAAACGTGACTGCTATTCTTTGCTGAATATTTAGCCACATAGCGTTTGAAATGTGTGACAACTGAAAAGTAAGTTTGAAGCGTTAGTCACGATATGCATTTAATAGTGACAAATATATATGTCACACACTTGACGAGTGTGACCAAATGTCATATATAGTCACACTAAACCATAGAAACATGATTAAGTGTAACGAAAATTCGATACATATGGTCAAGTTGGTTAATATGTGTGTCTAAAGTTTAGCGTGTGTTTGCTTGCCAAATATTAATGTGTATAGTCACACTTAATTGAATCATGATCATGTGACTATAGGCTTTACAAAAAAACATAAAAATAAATAAATAAATAAATAGTCACATTGTAACTATAGGCTTTACAATAGTCACACCATATCAGAAATGTGTATCTAAATGATGTTTATGGCCACATTATAAGGGTATTATATGTGACCAATACATTCAAAATAGTTACATTGAGTTTTTGGCTCTTCCATACATTTTGAAGATCTCATCATCTGAGTATCGCTTTAATTGAACAAGCTTCCAACCCTTCATATTGTTTAGATAGTACTCATAGTACTTCCTCTTTTGCTTAACTGTTGGACGATTGAGCACTTTTCTCTTCTTTCTTTGATTGAGATAAAATTTCTTCCTCTCAGCTTCATAATTCCTCTTCCATTCATCTTTTTGTTCTTGAGTGTACTCTTGCATTTCTTCTTTTATTTGTTTCATCAGTGCAATATCAGCATCACCTTTAATCCTTTCTTCATCCCAAGAATCCAAGAGTGCTTTTGTTTTGGCCTCAGCTTCAGCATGTTTCCTTCTTTGTTCAAGTACCATCTGATTCTGCTCTGCAAAAAAAGCAGCCAATTTTCTTGCAGCAGCTCCATCTACTTCAAGTTGCTTGGGTTTGGGCCAGTACACAAAAGGAAGATCCTTTAAAGGATCATGCTTAGGCTCTTCAACCATAATACCTTTGCCTTTGCCCTTATAACTTGGCTCTTGTACACTCTTCTTGATTTGTTGAGTTGGTTCTCTAATCACCACACCTTTGACAGGTACTCTTGGTTGTTGTGGTGGTGGTTGTGATTGTTCTGTTGGTAGTGGTGATTGTGGCACTGCTTGTTTAAATCGTGTCTTCAATAGAATCATTGTTTCGGCCAAAGTTTCCTCATCATCACTAGCAATAGGAACATTTTCCTCAGTAGTAGTTTCCTCCTTGGCAATTTTTGCAGTTGCACCAGCAGTAAAATCTCCCATGCCTTTGATTGCTACTTCCATAACAACCTCATTACCTTGATTATCAGCAACCATATACTCATCATCATTCTCAGCAGAATCCACATCCATAACCACACAAATGTCATCACCAGCAGCAACACTATCAAAATTTTCCATAGCTTCCCCTGAATCCTTGGTTTCATTCCTCCCCTGTTTGGGATCATCCTCCCCCAAACTTATGTTTTCAGATGAACTAATCCTTTGTCTTGTGCCCACTTTTTTCCGTCTTTTGAATGACCTGGTTCTTGACCCCTTCTGACCTCCCAATTGCTTAACCCTCAGCTTCAAACCTGTAATTACATCCCCCTGAGTATCTGTGATTTGTTTTAGGCCAAGAACCTCTTCTTTAAGTTTAGTATATTTAACCATCAATTCTTTAACAAGTTCCATCTCTTCCCCACCACTTTTATCCTCATCACTAGCATTGTCCCCCTTGGTTTCTTGGCAACTGCGGTTTCCTTCACCTGATTCAGTTCCATTGGAACTTGATTCATTATAAGTTCTTGAACCTTCACCCTTCTTATGTTGACCTAGTTCCAACATTGCTTGAAACAATGGTTTACCTATGACAGGAAAGTCCTTACCCTTTCTCTTCATGTTAGAAAAGACCTTTTTAATATTAGAGTGAACAGGATAAACCTTGTCGTGAACTTTCTTATTTGTAAACTGTTTGTCCATAAGAAGTTGCAGAAATCTTGGATATAAGTAATGTTGGTTTGAAGAATTATCCAAGGCTTTAACCACATGATCAAAAATTAATTTTGAAAAATTGAACTTTTCTTTATTTTTTGCCAAACATATAAGGGCAGAAGCCATGTTACTACTAAACTCATTCCAACCAGTAGTCTTTGGGCTAAGACACTGTAACAAAGTGTGAATTAAGAATTTCCACTGTGGGGGAAAGCCACCTTTATTAAATTTCAAAGAATCATTTTTTCTTATATACCCCATCTCTTGAAGGTTTTCAAAAATTGTGAAGCCTGGAAGATTCTCAATTCCATTAACATCTCCTAGATGAAGAACTTCTCTAACAGATGCCTCTGTAACAATAATCTTCTGCCCATCCACACGGGCATGAATCTGTACTTCCTCATCAATAGTTTTGACCTTTGTAGTAGCCTAAAACTGTTTGATGTTGGAAACATATACAGTAGGGTTAACTGTTAATGCATACCTAATATGAGTAGCATTGAGAAAATCAACAACTTCAGTGAACTCTTCATTCTCCTTGGTGGGCTTTTGCAAGAATGCAATCATGTTATGCTTGTTGGAAAAAGACAGAGTCGACATTGTGAAATTTGAAAATTTGTGTAGGGTTTTGCTGGGAATTGCAATTAATTGATAAAATCAAGCAGTGGTTTTATGTTTGATAGAGTTTTGATCGGATAAAAACATTTGTGTGAAACTATGAATGATTGAAGTGTACAAACCCTTAACCGTTCATATTTCTAAAACAGTACCCTGCACTCTCAAAAATAGCAGAACAACCCTTAGTCGGACTAAGTTAGGCTTAGCAGCACTAAAATATGCCTAGCAACACTAAGTCACTTTCCACTCGAAACGGCTTATTTTTCAGGACTCCAGCACTTTTCTCAGCTTATCCTGCAAAATATTAGTCCCAAAAACACAATATCTAACTCATTACCCGAATCACAATAATCACATCATCAATTACACTTAGCAATACTATTTATAACTAGCAACATTAACAAATCATTTCTGGATTTTAACAATTTGACATACTGCTTTTATCCAAGAAACCAAACACACCTTTGACAGTTTGACATCACAAGCAACCATACAAGGTCTCAAAATTTTCATTGATATTTTTTCAAAGATACAACCATTCATAAAAGCTGCAAACATAAACATAATTAATTATCCTGCCTAAATACTAAAGATACTAGAAACATAAAAACATCATCATTAAAAATTGCTTCACTCCATTTCACACCAACTTGTTAAAACCAGAGCGCTCTACTCCCTGCGTTGCATCCTTTTCCTTTCCAGGAGATATTGAAACTTAATTTCAAGATCGGTAATCCTGTTTTCTAGATTTAACGGGTCTGCAAATGCAAACCCATCTTGTTGACCCGCTTGGTTTTGATGCTCCACCACATTTTGATGCTCCATCACATTTTGCTGGTGATCCTCTTCATTTTGCTCCTCCACCACATTTTGCTGCGCATCCTCTTCATTTTGCTGCTTGATTCGTTGTGTTTTGGTGTGCAAAAACAATTTATCAATATATCAACAAACGTGAGGTCTAAGTTATCGTGAGACAACTAGACGTATAGAAATACGAGTAAACCTTTTAGGAAAAAGATTACCTCGCAAAACTCATGAAAGTGATATTAAAATTGTGAGACCGGGAAGTGATTTCCCGGGTCGTACCCCAACGAGGTGTGAATGGAAAGTTTCGTGAAAAGATTGAGATTAAAACCTTGTATGTTTGGTTGTGAAAGATTGTTTGATTTTGTGATACGTTAAATTGACGAAAATTAAGAATTAACGAACGAAAACGGGATAAACGTAACCTAAATGGGAAAATAAAGTAAGGAACGCTAAGGAATATTTAAAGTTACCTAAAAAAACTACGGGAAGCATGTTAGGGAAAAGCGGGGAATCCTAAAACGTAATCTAAATTAAAAACGTGACGTTTATTAAAAATAAACGTCAATGCGCAAAATAAAACGTGAATTTTAAGCTACAAAAGTCCTACAAGAAACTATGGGAAACATGTTAGGGAAAAGCGGGGAATCCTAAAATGTAATCTAAATTAAAAACGTGACGTTTATTAAAAATAAACGTCAATGCGCAAAATAAAACGTGAATTTTAAGCTACAAAAGTCCTACGAGTTTACAAATAATTTTCCTACGTTCTAAATGACAAAAGAAATTTTTAGAAAAAAGAAAATTAATTTTTCAATAAAAACTCTATTTATTATGAATTTAATACTATTTTAACTAAATTAAATTCTAATAATTAATCTAACAATCAAAAAAATCTGAAACTTTTTTAATAAATACTACAACATGAGAATAATTTAAGAAAAATCTAAAAAGCAGTAGCCTAGTTTTAAAATAAGCAGAAATTAAGCAAACTAGGGCTGAAAGACTTATTAGTACAAAATGGAAACTAAGGGTTTTGGATTAAACTTTGCATGTTATTTCTGAAAAAAGTCCCAAGGGCGCGTGGTATGTGGTGTTGTGTTAGGTGTGTTCAGATGTGAGCAAAGGGACACAGGTTCGAATCCTGCCCGTGTCTTTTTGCAAAACTATTTTTTTTTTCTCTTTACAAATCTGTTTGTCAACCTACTACAACCAACTTTTACAAAACAAGTTCTAATGAAAAGGTCTTAATAAGCTTATGCAAGCTTAATCAACCAACAGTGGTGGTATTCAAGGTGTTAAGTTACTTCTTGAAAACTGGCAGCCAACAAGTACCTTAAATAAGCTAAACCAATTCACCAAATAAGCAAACAAAGCTTAAACACACAAACACAAACTAAAACCTAAACAACAACAACAAATAACAACAATACTTAAAGGTGGATCAATGAGAGTCCAAAATCAAACAAGCTCAACTTATACTGAGAGCAGCAGCAGCAGAAGCAAAAGGGCTAAAGTAAGGCCTAAATTAATCCACAAAATAAGCTCTAAAAGGAGATCTAAAAACACACAAGTGTGAACAGCCTGGGTGGGTGTCCAAAACAACAAAAACCAAATCTTATAGTCAAAAATTGACTAGTCTATGGCCCAACGAAAATGGGTCAAAACTGGAAGCAGGGGAAGCTTATGTCAGACAGTCCATTTCCACATCAATTTTGAGTGACCAAAACTTTTCCAAAATAAAATTTTCTTTTTGCTTTGAATACACAAGCTGGCAAAGATTCCAAATCAACAAAAACCTTGTGTTTTCATCCACTAATGAAGCCTAGGGATACATTTGAAATTGGTCCCATTTTTCTGAATGTGCAATTTTGACTTTTGTCAATTAAGCACTAATCTGGTTTTGTTGAAATTCTAACGAACCTAAATGACTAAATAAGTTATACTAGGCTAAATTGAGACCAAATCAAGTAAACTTATCAAGATTTGCAGCTACTAATAGGATTATGGATCCAACAACCTTGACAGTGAAGTGAAAATGAGGGGATAAGCTAGAATTTGACTTTTACACTAGTAAGTACTGATTTTTATACCTTATATGACCTACATGAACCTATTAGAGTATGACTAAACCAGGTATATCACCCACAACCCACTTAAACTCAGAGTTACAGCCTTTGCCAAACACCCCTTTGTTCTACTGTTTTTCACTAATTTTCAAATTAAGCCACTAGATTACTAAACAAGATCAACTAATTAGCTTATATAGTGATGAAATAAACTCAGAAAAACAGAAAAAAACAATTGTAAGCAACAAATACCATCTTATTCAAATTATGATCAAATTAAGATATAAAACCTACTTGACTTCCAAAGCATTGAGGGTTCTGAGAACTATGAATCAAAGAGCACCTATATGTCTCCCATGAGACTCTAAACCAAGATTATCATCATCTCTGCTTCTGCTTCTTTACCTTCTTTCTTCATTTTTTTATTTTTATGAATTTTTTTTTATGATTTTCTTTACTCTTTTCTTTTCTGGATTTTTGCTTTTCTATGGTTTCAAACAACTTCAACAAGCTTAAATTAAGATTCTGGAACAACTTAGACATTATATAAAGTAAAATACAAGAAATTTAATATTTTGAGTAAAATTGCTAATTTGAAATAACTTAAAGATAACCTTAATTAAATTGGAAATTCAGAATTACAAATGGAATTTGATTCTAAAACAGAAAAGAAACTAAGACAAGGGATGCCTCTAAGGCTTACAAGAGTCCTATATTTATACTCGATCAAGAATTAGGTAGAACTTCCTCTTTGTTGCTTCATTTTGAGAGATAACAGCTGTGAAATGGTCCTTGGGACCCTGCGAACAAATCCCCACCCTTTAATTGCTTCAAAATGTATCCCAACCTTTGATGTGGTTTTTGGCGCCAAAACAGGTTTGTGGGGATTTGGGTTGCCAGGGTGTGAGTTTGGGGTTAGGTAGGGAATTGTGAGAGGAGGGGGAAGGTAGTGGGATGGGGGATTGTGTTGGGGTGCTTTTGAGGTGGAGGGATGGAGTGTTGCAGGGTGGTGGTGGTGGTGTATCTCCTGGGTAAAACGGGGGAAGAGGGAGAAGGGTGATAGTTTGACCCGTGATGACTTCTGTTGACCAATTGACTGTTTGACTAGGGAGTTGTTTATATTAAAACGTGATGGACTATTGGGCTTGGGCATGGGATTAGTTTTGGGCCAAGGTAGGTTATGGGTGGACTGGATTGGAGTGGGGGGTTTGATTGGATTAAGTGTATATCAAGTTTAGGTTTAGGTAATTGTTTAGTAGTAAGCCCAAGGACCATAGTTGTAATTTTTGATTTTTCCAGGGACTACAACTGCCATACCTCTAAACTTATCCAAAGGACCATTCTTGTCAAGTTTCACTTTTCCAAGGACGTTTGATTGTTATTTTCTTCAAAGTAATATATCCAAGGACCATTTGTGTAATTCTTGAAACTTGAAGGACCCATTCTGCCAATCTTGAAAATTTCAACCCAAGGACTCAAAATGTCATTTGATGATTCATGGTAAACTTTGTTGACTTTTCTTCATAAAATTCTCTCCAGGGACCATTTCTGTCATTTTTTTAAAGTATAGGGACCAATCTTGCCAAATGTGAAACTCCAGAGACTAAACTTGTTCATTTTTGAAAGCTTTTCACCCAAAGATCATTTTTTGGTAACTTTTGATTTTTAAAGACTTGGTTTGACTTTTCTTTCAAAATAAATGCTTAGGGACTAGTTTTGACACTTTTGAAAGTTGGGGGACTGAAACTGCCAATTGTGCAAACTTTGTTCGTTTTTCGTTTGTTTTCAATCATTTTGCATCTGAAACATATAAAACACGATCTTTGGGATATTTTCTGTATTTTGATGCGTTTTTTAGTGTTTTAAGATGTTTTGCAGTTCATATTTGACTAAAAATGATGAGTATTTACTATTTACACACTCATCACTGCTCCACCACATTTTGCTGCGCATCCTGTTGATCCTCCTCATCCTCTTCATCTTCTTCCTCCACCTCCACATCATTCAGTCCCCAACGCTCATCCCAGTAAAAGTCTTGTCTATGCAGCCATTTCAAAATTATTGACCTCATCCACGTATCTACCTGCCTATACGACCCATATTCGTAAACGGGATCATACCCGAAATGATTAAACACTGCGTCCCATAGCAAACTGTTGTTTAATACCCACTCGTACTCTTCTGCATCATTTTGAAAGTTACCATTTGCTGCCATTGTTGAAGTTTTCTTTGAAAGTGAATATGTGTTTGTGTGTGTTATTTGGTATATATACAATAGAGAGGTATAAATAGGCTGGAGAGGTATATGAACGGTTCCCAAGACTTTTGGCGGGAAAAGGGATCGACCAAAGGCGCCTAAATCATATTGTGAATTGAAGATATTTTAAAACTGTTCCTAAAGATAAGGAATTGACTGTCTCCACTTTCCTTTTACCAATTCTTGACTTACCAAGTTCAATGAGTTGATGCAATAACTACTTGTATCTCATGCTTTATGAATAATAAACTTCCAAACTCAATATTTCCAACAATGATTTGGGATCGGGTTTTGACCCGAGGGAATAAAAGTTTGACCGTGACTCGAAGAAAACTTATGTATGTTTCTTTGAAGTTTAATGTTTTTGTGTTCAAAGAAAACTTATGTTATGTTTCTTTGTTAATCAAGTTATCGATTACTATATTATGATGCTTTGTTAAAAGTCAAACAAAGATTGTCAAACTTGATTGTCATTTGCAAAAGTCAAAGAGTCTCCAAGTGAATTTGGGCAATTCCAGGTAATTACTATCAAAAGATAACTAATAGCCAATCATGATTGTCACTTTGAGTAATTTTTGGTAGTTTTGTGCCTGTACATTCATTTGCATAAGGTCAACCAGAATAGTCAAATTGTGCCATTTTGGGTAATTACTGCCAAAAGATATCGAGTAGCCAAAAGATCAAGATCAGTTAAATTTACAAGCAAACACTTAACCATTCACCATAAAGATGGGGTACATGAGCCACTACAAACCACACAATCTAGCCATAAACACTATACTATTTCAGTGCAAGTACCAAAGAAACCACAACTGCAAAAACACAAAGTGTTGACTTCCAAAAACTGACTTTCTTTTAGGCATTTGTCAACTCTGCCTCCAATTCTTCAATCCTTCTTTGACGATTAACTTCAATTTGAACCTCACGCCTTTGTCTGGGATTCAGTTTGCTATACATCTCAAACAAATGCATCTTGTACCAATCACATTCCTCCTCTGGATCATACCAATCAAATTGTTCACATTTCTTCGTACCCGGTTTCTAAAATTAAAAAAAAAAAACGTAGTATATTAAACATTAAACTTAATAATCTTTAAACTAAACGTATCTGATAACTTACCCATCAATTTTGGCAGCAAATGAAACGTCGAGCAGGGTTGGATGGTGTCCAAGATGTTACCACCATTGCTGGCCTGTCACATTTGCAGTTATCTTCAAAAAGATAAAATGACGTGAGTTAGTTTGGTTTTGATTTGGGATTTGTTATGATTTTTAGAGTGTGTTAAATTAGGGTTTATGTGAAAGGGAATTGATTTGCACACTTTATAAATTGATTGGGACACTCCATCTGTGCATTAAATACTTGTACAGTATTAAACATACTGCTTCAACCGCTTGTACATTGAGTGTGCAAATAACTTTTTTGAGTGTGCAAATCATTAGCCGTATGTATAACAGAAGATCAAAAATTGACGGCCATTAATCCTTATTCGGGTCAATCGGGCCGACCCCGTACCCGAGTTAGCCAAATATTTTCAACCCGAATCACCCGAATAAAAAGGAGAAGGACGTATGGAAATGAAAAAATCGTACAAAAATGTACGAAAACGTAATAAACGTTTCATAACATTTTAATACAGAGGAAAACATTCAGAAAAGCTTAGAACATATGAAAACGAGCGAAAATTGCCGAAAACATTCAACATGGATGAAATCGGTCGAAAAGGGTCGCAATCGGTCGTAGTCGGACTAAAATGGTCTAAATCCGTCGAAATCTGTCGAAAATTGTCAACGTCAGTCGAAAACTAGCGACATCGATCAAAATCGATTGAAAACGGTCAAAAAGGGACGAAAAACGTTACAAACGGATAAAATGTTGTATAGTATTTGTCTTATTTGACGAAATCCAATGCACATGACCCATGATAATTACCCATTGTCGATCACCAATCATGTATTGGTCCATAACATATGTGACATGCCACTACAACCCAATATTAATGCACATGACCCGTTACCCATGTTAATTACCCAATGATCAACAGTCATGGATGTGACCAGTGATAACCTAATGCATATGACCCATATGATATGTCAAATACCCATTATTGAATGTGACCAGTGACAACCTAATGCATATGACCCATGACCCATGTGAATTAGCCATTATCACCGGTCATGCATGGGTTGCACCGGCTTGGTAGGTGTATAGTAGTTATATATAGTGTGAATTGAATGGTATATGAATTGTATTTGAAGTTATTAAAGGAGGTCATGCATGGGTTACACTGGCTTGGTAGGTGTACCGTTTGTCACAGAAACTAATAAGAAGCAAGTATGCAAGGACCTCCCGATCATGTTATCAGGGATCGAGAAAGTTTGAACTCGGTTTGAGCTTGATCACTCGAAAAGCTCGGTATATTTGTAAAGGTGTGTGTCTTACACAAATTAAAATTGAAATATAATCTAATAATCAAATTCGGTTCATCTTCGGCTCGAAAATCTCGATACCATGGTTTTCAAGATCGAGATCATGTCCTACTTAGGATCGATTTTGTCTTTGCAAGATCGAGATCGTAATATCGGATCGGGATCTTAAGATCCTACCATAATGCATTTTTTAAGTATCTTTTGTAATATTATACAAATTTATAAATTATTATATACATAAACACAAAATTATATAAATGTTTCATTGAAATGTTGTCCTAAATTATGGTTGTGAAATGTATAAGAAGATTATAACATGTTGTTTTTTCAATTTTACAAAACACAATTCATAAATTTGTAGTTTTTTAGTTTGCTAGTTCGAGAAAAGTAAGATCGGATCGGATTAGATCCTAAGATCCTATGGTCAGGATCGGGTTCCTATACGATCTTAAGCTTTCAAATATCCTACATAAGATCCGGATCGTTTTTGCTTTGCAGTAACGTAAAATCATAAGATCCTAAGATCAGGATCGGGATCCTGACAACCATGCTCGATACATTTATAATTAACTATTTACACTTAGTACGCTTACATACAATATATATATATATATATATATATATATATATATATATATATATATATATATAACATATGCTATATCACTTACAAGCTCGAAAACTCAACAATAACTCGAGTCGAACTTTTATAAGGTTGAGCTCAACTCATTAAATAATTACCACTTCATTTGATAGGCTTGAGTTTGAATAATCCATCACAAATTTTAACTTTTCCCCAACCCGCTTAAAATTTTCCCCAAATTTAAATTGCCCTCCACCCAAATATTTCATTGACCCGCCCATGTTTTTCAATACTCGTTCCCAATTAATATCCACAAAATCTAGATCTGGTCTTCTTCTATCTCCTCAACACTCTCCTCACCAACACCACCGCTCGCACCAACACCACACTCGCACCAAGACCACCGCTAATGCCTGATCCAATGACATGTTTGGCGGTCCAGTCCGGCTCTGTATTCAGCTCACTATGTTTATTGGTCCAGTCCGGCTTGGTATTCAGCTCACTATGTTTGTCGGTCCAGTCCGGCTCGGTATTCAGCTCACCGGTTTGGTTGATCCTAATTACTGGCGAGGAACACTCCAACTTTGCCCTGTTCTTGATTGGTACTTTGCTTTTACATGGTTATTGAGCTACGTGGTTCAATCTCCTTGATTTTGATTTCACTAAAGCTATATGTAATGTGTGCAGATATTAAACCGGGTTGATGATGCTGTCAATGAAGCTTTGAAACAATCTCAAGGTTCATATACCGCCTTGCTATCTTATAATGACAAGATTTTTTGTGAATACCTGATTACACACTTCTGATGCATTCAGGCATCTTTATCTGGTGCATATCTTAGTCCTTAATTTATTAATACATCATTAGGTTGCAAAACAACTCGAAATGTCTTTCATGACATGTTACCCAGCCCGCCATTTTTATGTAGTATTATCTTTTATTATTTTTGAAAGTACATTCACATCTGAAATGGTTTTTTATCCTTGAATTCATCTTTTAGATGTTTTTAAGCACCCATTATGCGGGGACTGATTTAAAAACTAGATTGACCATAACCAAACTGGCCAAAAGCAAATGCTACCTTGGAATCTTTACTTTTTTCTAGTTTGAAAAAAATAATCTGAAATGTATATAGCTTTGGAAGGTTGAATAAAAGTTACAAATAAAAGATGCAGAATCGATTGTAAGAAAGCCTAAAATCGGAAATAGACCAAGATCTGATTATCAAAAAATATAGTTGTTTCTAAATAAGTAGTCGCGTTGGTCTATTTGATTTTTTCAGCTTATCTTTTCCATTTTTAATTGGGTGGTTGGGACAAAGTTACTTGTACTTTTTTAAACCATTCCTAGAGTTTAATCTATACCTTATTTTTAATTGGGTGGTTCGGACAAAGTTACAAGATCTGATATGCGTTTTATTCCTATCGTGTTTGCGCAGATAGTTGAACCAGTGGCGCATCAAGCGACTCAAAACCACGAAAGCAGATAGTTGAATCAGTGGCGAGTCAAGCGACTCAAAACCACCAAAGCAGATAGTTGAATCAGTGGCGAATCAAGCGACTCAAAACCACAAAAACAGCAGATATTTGAACTAGTGGTGCCTAACAAACTAGATGCACCTGACAAAACAAGGCAATAGTGTGTCTGTCAAATGTCAAGAAATAGATGCACCCGTCAACAATATATATAACCACATACTTTTTACAGAGGAAGGTTTTCTAGCATCTAATCAAGAACTTTATTCCAGTATGCTCATCTAGTTCTGTTATATTGTGAGCTTTAACATGTTCTAGTTCTGCTCTAATCCTGATGTGGTTATTGTTGATATGCAGCAACCTACGTTTTCAAGGCTTTTATATCCAGATGATGAGATTAGATCAGTGGGAGAAAAACTTGTAAGTTTAACTGCAAATTTTATTATTATGTACATTGTTTTGGATTAAAAGTCTTCATGATGTTGTTTGAATTACTGCTGATCATGTTTGTGTTAATATTGCTTAGATGGATTTAGTTCTGCTCATGAACTTCAAAGAAGATGTGCAAAAGTAATTACTACTGCTAGTACAAAAGTTACTACTGCTAATGAAAGTTGGTACTACTCAGAGATTAAGACCGCTCGAAGTTGCTAGTTGCTTATGGAGAAGATTATAGATACTTAGGAAACTATTGTAAGCCGACTAGGACTCCTTGGTGTATAAAAGGATGTCCAATTTTATATTTGGTTCAGTTATATACATTCCAATTTTATTGTATTTGAATTTGTTTTGATATATATTTGAATTGTTTTGATATATATTGATTTTTTAAATGTGACTAAAAGATGCATATAGTCACACTTATTAACACTTTGGTCACTGTTTGCTTAGTTCATTGTTTGACTAAATATTACAAAAGGTCACGCAAACATAAACTTCATGTGGCCATTGGATGATCAATAGTCACACAAAATACACATTTCTTCACTTTAAACAGCATATGGTCACACTTATTAATACTTTTGGCCACTGTTTGCTTAATGGTATGTGACTAAATACCCAAAACAAACATGCTTTGTGTGACTAAATATTACAAAAGGCCACACAAACATAAAATTCATGTGGCCATTGGATGATCAATAGTCACACAAAATACACATTTCTTCACTTTAAACAACATATGGTCACACTTATTAACACATTTGGCCACTGTTTGCGTAATGGTATGTGACTAAATACCCAAAACAAACATGCTTTGTGTGACTAAATATTACAAAAGGTCACACAAACATAAAATTCATGTGGCCATTGAATGATCAATAGTCACACAAAATACATATTTCCTCACTTTAAACAGCATATGGTCACACTTATTAACACTTTTGGCCACTGTTTGCTTAATGGTATGTGACTAAATACCCAAAACAAACATGCTTTGTGTGACTAAATATTACAAAAGGCCACACAAAGATAAAGTTCATGTAGCCATTGGATGATCAATAGTCACACAAAATACACATTTATTCACTTTAAACAACATATGGTCACACTTATTCACACTTTTGGCCACTTTGTGTTAAATTGTATGTGACTAACTCCAAAAAAATAACACCCATTGTGTGACTAAATCATCACAAACGTCACATTTATTGTATATTCATGTGGCCCTTGGATTATCAATAGTCACAAAAAATACACATTTACTTGAATATATCATCTCAAATATCACATATATTATATATTTATGTGGCCAAAGGATGAACAATAGTCACTCTCAAAAAACATTTGTGTGACTATAAGGTGTTTACGGTCACTGATAATGACTAATCCAACAAAACTTGTGCCTAATTTGTCACACATATTCGGGGTTTTGGTCACTCTTTTTCGATGGAAAAGGCCACGAACTCAACAATGTGACCATATGCCACCTACGGTGGCGGGACTTTTAGTGACACACAACGAAAAAAATGTGTGTGACTATAGGCATATCGTCACACATTTTTGGCGTGACCAATACAACTTTTTGTACCAGTGCACGGTCCACTATCTACAGTGCACATGTACCCTTTTGTACTACAACCCAACAACAGCCACAAATATGGACGTTCCGTTTCCGTAATGAAGAACTGTAGCAAGAGTTTTTTGTCTTCAAGCGCCCGCCTTTTAGAAGATATATATAATATTTTCTATAAATTGAATTTTACATATATAAATGTATATATAGATATATGCTTTGTAGTTCTAAAATAAATATGTATTTTTACTAAAAATATTTAACTAAAAATATTTTTATTAACGTTATTATTATCACAAATAAATCGAACACCGGTTCGTATCAACGTTACAAATAACTACGTAAAGTTATTTTGGAATATATTAAGACACCCGAATGGATATCACCGTACTCGAGACATATCGCATGTCATTTACGAATCGAATCTAAGACACCGATGACAATATATATATATAGGTCGCAAGTCGGAGGAATTTCATTGCTAGTCATAGCAGTACACCGTCACTTTTGAGCACCGTTGTGATTTACGCACCTGTCAGGTGAGTTCATGGTCCCACATTTTTAATTATTTTTAAACCCCGTGGGGAGATACATGCTATAAACCGAACACAAGTATTTTTCGGTATGCTGTTACTATCTTATATTGCCTAAGTTGACACCCGTGCTACAAGTCCTTCATATCACGAACCTTAATCACTTGCGAGTGAGCGTGAATATAGTTGGTAGATCTATTGGAACGGCATCCCACCTATGTCAAAGTGATCATTTGGCAGGAGGTGTGCTATATTCGAGGTACCATGGAAATTTGGCACATTTCCAGTCACCGAGGGCCCCTTGTCATTTACATCCTCTATGGTGTAGGTGATTCTTATTATCTTTATGATATGTCGAATCGATGTTAAGGCTTGCGTTTCGTGAGGCTTAGGAGCAATATTTCACCAGTTTAGTCAAGACCTGTCTATCTTGGCTTGTTTATTTCAAATGCTTGACTTGTGTTCACGCTATTACTATTTAAACTACTATGGATTCACTCAACCGTTGTGTTGACTTTTGATGAGGCAAAAAATGATCCGTTTTTAGGGGGTCATTTAAGCCCGAATCCGACTTTATTTGATCAAATATTGCCCTAAATCGTTCCTTTTGTGATTTTAGGTGTTTGGAGAGTGAATTCTGGAAAAGAAGCCATTTTGGACGTTTTTGGAGCATAAAAGTGAAGAAAACGGCAAAGTACCAAATTTCCATGCTGAAGATACAAGGTGACGGCGTCAGACATGAGGAATTAAACACCGTAGGTGGTGACGGCGTCAGAAGGCTTCATGACGGTGTCAAAGTGGCAAGAATAAAATACCGTGGGTAGTGACGGCGTCACATAGGCCGTCATAAGTGGATCAAGGCCGTCCGAGGAAGTATATGGCGGCGAGGTGACGGCGTCACAAGTAACTCTTGACGCCGTCAGCCTGTTTTTCCTATATATAGTTTTCTAGTTTTTTCATTAAAAGAGGAGAAGTTTTGGTGAAACCCTAAAGATGATTTTGGTGCCTCTTTTACAGGTTTTTTAAGGGTTCCAAACCCTTGAGACCTTGCATTGTAATTGAGATAAGTGTACTTTCAATTCAATCAATATGTCTATGTGTTGGTTGTTTATATCTTGTTCTTGTCTCAATTCTACTATGCTAGGCTAGATCTCTTTTGTGTTTGCTTAGATCTAATGAAACCTAGATGTTGATTATGTGTTGATTACTTGTCTATTCTTGTTTTGAATGAATGATTTATATGTTAGGCTTAAGAAAACTGGCAGATCTCCAAATGGTAACATGCTTGAACGTCTTAAGAAACATGAACCGAGGCGTACTAGGTCTTTATTGGTTGTATTTAATGCATGAGCCACTGTTTACAATCCCTATAGTTGTGATGGGTCATGGTGTAGGAGGAGATAAGAGCTCATAGAGTTGGGGAGTTATGTATGCCACCCCACGAATGGTATTAAGGAATACAATCCGTCATTCATACAAGTGTAACAAGTAATTTGTTGACATAAATTAATAATGTCTAAAAACATTGTTAACATATTAACAATGTCTCTATGTTTTGATAATTACAAAGCATAAACTCATTAATCTAAAACTTGTGACATAAACAAGTATTTAGTGATTAATATCTCTCTTTACATCCTAATCACTTAAGGTATGAATAAACAAAGTGTTTAGTGCAATTTATGATCAAAGGGGTATTTAATTAACTAATACAAAGTTTATTTATTTATATAATCTTATTATAGATTTTTGAAAAACACTTTTGGTAATAAGGAAAAATGTTTTAATCATACTAAATATATGATTTCAAATATTTAACCAAAATCAGTTAGTTTTTCACCAAATAAACTTTCCCCACTAAAAGACAAAGTTTTTGGCCGTTTCAGCTGGGCGGCCCCCTTAATTATAAAGGGCGGTCCCCTTAAAATTAAGGGGACCGGCCATGATTTAAGGGGACCGGCCACGCTCCTTTGTCAGAAACTTTTGCCTATAAATACCACCTTAAACCTGGATTTTTTCCCCACCTTTTGCACTTCTAAACTTTCTGTTCTAGATCCCCATTTCCATTCTCCAAATCCTTTGATCATAAATACATAATCCTTTGTTTCAAAGTGATTCTTACATCATCCTCTCAAGTGCAAGAGAAGAATACTTCTATCCTCCAAGACAAGAAGTATTACAACTTGTTGTGACCTCCACATCCAAGTTGTTGGTGCATCATCAAGAATATCTACATATATCTTTGTGTAGTGTGTTGTGAATATTTGATTGTAGATAGTTGTGATTAGGAATATAGATAGTGTGATTGGCTAGTAGATTGTAGTGAAGATTATTGGTGTGTAGGAGATAGGCGTGAACTAGATTGTAGTGAAGATTATTGGTGTGTAGAAGATAGGCGTGAACTAGATTGTAGTGAAGATTATTGGTGTGTAGAAGATAGGCGTGAACTAGATTGTAGTGAAGATTATTGGTGTGTAGGAGATAGGCGTGAACTAGATTGTAGTGAAGATTATTGGTGTGTAGAAGATAGGCGTGAACTAGATTGTAGTGAAGATTATTGGTGTGTTGAAGCTAGGTGTGTAGTTAGTTGGTGTGAAGTAGTTGTGAAGAAGGTGTGATTTCGTTGTGACGAAGCTTTGGTGTGTAAGTGGTGTGTATGTTGGTGTGTAAGGTTTCTCCGCCATAAGGAGCTTGTTGACATAGTGAAGAAAACTCTCGAGTAGGTGACTCGAGGAGTGGAGTAGGGCAAGGAAGGTGTCCTTGTAGCCGAACCACTATAAATCCTTTGTCTCGCGGTTAGATCTTTCCATATCTTACTTATTATCTTGCTTATATCGTTATTACATTTGTAGACATAGACGTATATATATAGTTACTCATATAGTGCTAGTATTGATTTTACTTAAAGATCAAACGAAAGTTTCATTCACAAAACAAAGTTTTTACAATCAAACTAAAAAGGTTACATACATATAATTGATCATTTCGATCAAGTATAGTTTTCATACAAAATATAACTAAGGATTATAAGATAAACGATTACGTACCTATCTCTTGTATATAGCTATAATTGTTTATAGTATGCATGTGTTGATTTCATATACTTAGCTTACATTATTATTATTGTTCATACTTAGATATACTTGTTCATATTGTTCAAGATTTGAGTTCACATAAGATTGAATCAAAGTTTTTTAAAAGCAAGCAAGGTTTTAAAACTAAACCAAGTTTTCATAATAAAATTAAAAAGACGTAAAACTATTCAACCCCCCTTCTAGTTTTCCACAATTGGTATCAGAGCCACGTCTAGCAAGATTTTTAAAATATATTGTATTTTAAAACTTGTAACGATCTATGGAATCTGAAAAATATTTAGAAGGGCAATCTATGCAAAGACCACCACTATTTGAAAGTGATGGATTTTTATATTGGAAAAATCGATTCGAAACTTATGTGAAATCAAAGGATCTAGATCTTTGGCATGTTATTACCTTTGGTGATTTTCCTCCTATTCAATATAATTTTGAAACTAAAAAGGATGAAATTGTATCTTTTGAAAAACAAAATGATGATTTGAAAAAGAAACTATCAAAAAATAATGAGGCTAAAATGGTTATTTATAATGCGTTACCACGCAAAGTATATGAAAGAATTTTTATGTGTAAAACCGCAAAAGAGATTTGGGATTCTTTACTAATCACTCACCAAGGTAATAGTCAAGTTAAAGATAACAAAATAGATCTTCTTGTTCAACAATATGAACAATTTACGATTCCGGAGGAGGAATCAATAGATAATGCTTTTGCTAGATTTAACACTATTATCACAAGTTTAAAAGCACTTGATGAGAATTTTTCTAGTAAGAATTTTGTTAGGAAATTTCTTAGGGCTCTTCATCCAAAATGGCGAGCTAAAGTTACGGCGATTGAAGAATCGAAGAACTTGTCAACTCTTCAACTTGATGAGTTGATCGGCAACCTGAAAGTCTACGAAGCAATAATAAAGAAAGACTCCGAGATGGTCAATGGAAAAAGAGAGCAAAGCAAGTCAATTGCGTTGAAAGCTAGGAAGGAATCTAGTAACGAGGATAGCTCAACCTCCGAAAGTGATGACGAAGAATATGCGACGGCCGTAAGAGACTTCAAGAAATTCCTCAAATGGCGAGGAAGATTGGTTAGACAACCGTATGATGAAAGGAAAGCAAACCAAAGAAATAAAGATGACAAAAATGGCAAAAGTGATAGGAAGTGCTTCAAATGTGGTGATCCAAATCATCTCATCGGAAAATGCCCAATGATGTCAAGAAATCAAAATCAAAAGGCGTTTGTTGGAGGAGCTTGGAATGATAGCGATGACGATGAGAAAGAAATCACAAATGAGGAGAAATGTCTTATGGCTAAGACATCAAGCGAGGTACGTTCCGAAACCAAATACTTTAGTGACAAAAATTTATCATTAGACGAAAAAGACCTAGATAGTGAATATAATAGGTTACGCAAATTAGGTCAAAAAGTTATAGCTAAAAATAAGTCACTAAAACATATTAACAATCTATTAGAAAATGAAGTACTCGAATTAAAAATTAGACTACAACATTTGGAAAAAGGAAAAGAAGTTCTTATAGAATGTAAAACATGCATAGAGGTTAAAAATGAAAACGAAAAACTTAAAGATGAAATTTTCAAACTTGACAAGTTTAAAAATAGTAGTAACCCACTTAAGAAAATAATAAGTGTTCAAGAAACTTCGGGAGATAAAACCGGTCTAGGATTAACCTCAACTAATGTTTCAACTAGTGAAAATAAAAATATAAAGTTTGAATGTGAATCTAGTAAACAAAAACCATTAGAGTCAAAACCTAAGTATATACTTAGAGAAGATAGAAAAATACCTATTGCAAGTGATGTGGAAGTAAAAAGTTTTTATAAACCATCATTAAAAGTCAAAACCGGATTTTCTAAACCTAAATTAAGATCTAAAACTCCACCACCAAGAAAACCTAACAATCATCATCCAAGATCTAAAACACCTCAACCTAGAAGAAATCAAAATAGACAAAATTACAATAACACTAGAAATCAAATGTGGAATTATCTACCAAGTTACAATCCTTGGGAAATATTACCACCATACATGCATCCTAGCCAAATGTTAAATATGTTTGGACCAAACAACTTTGGACCAATGAGACAATGGGGACCAAGTGGCTAAGTTGTCAATCTTGGAAGAAGTTGGAATATCATCTACTAATGACTTCTATAAGTCAACATGGTCACTTGAAGTGCTTGAAGATATTCCATTGAAGACTAAAAGGTACACGTTTCTTTTAAGTTCATCACTATAATTTGCATGCTTAGATAAATGATTAGTTAGATTAATGCTTAGTACATAATTGCTTATATTCTTATAACCTAGAAACATCATTGGTTGACTTTCCTAGGAATAAGATAAAATTGTTCATTGCCGAACAAAATAGAAAATGGAAATCTTCTATATCCACTATTAGGAAACTCATGGTGATGAAGTGAAATGAGTTAAGTGGATTAATCGTTAATATAGAAGTAGGATTAGATCCCTCGCGTAAGAAAACTATGGATGAAACAAGCTCTCGTAGACTATGGCATTAAGTTAGATAAGCGTGCAAAAACAAAGGAACTATAGATGTTAGGTTATACCCCATTCAACCCTCTTGCATCTAACATATATATTTTAGTCATCACTTCCTTTAGGATCATAGGATTTGTAGAAACGATAGCATGAGATAATAGTAGGCTTAACCAATCCTCTTGAGCATGAGATCTTTAATAAACTTCTTTTAAAATGTATGATTAATGATATTTGTTGTCAAAAATCTAATATCGTTAAAAATATGCAAAAACCTCATATTTTAGAAAATAGTTTTTCAAATAACTATCCCACTTTTAAATAAGATGTTTTCATTATATATATCCACAATTTTGTTTTGATCAAAACCAAAGATTGAGAAAAGTTTCTTTACCTTTCATTAACACATTTTGAAGTAAAACCGAATCTATCTTATTCAATTAACTCTCATATCTACATGAAAACCTACTTTCAAACATTGTTGAATAATGCTAAAAAAAAAAAAAAAAAAGTCTCTTTAAATCATGCATGGTGATCTCATATTTGTCATCTATATTTATATAAATGACACTTATAAGTGAACTAAATCAAATCAAGAGGACCATGGTTTGTCTATTAAGACCTTGTTTGTAACAAGTCTAGAAACCCATGCTATCATAATACACATTAGGATTAATCCTCCTAGTTATGTAGTTATGAAATACTTGATGTTGCTTATTGTTTCCTAGCTCTTATATTTTGCTTGCTAGATGAGTATGTTTGCATGATAAATGAAATTGCTTGATTACTTAATCTCCTTGGTTAACATGCTTTAGCTACATAATTGCCTATATAATTAGTCTATGTTTAATTGCCTCAAAGAGTTGGACTTGTTTGAAACCAAAAACACAACCTTTCTGCAATTCACTACCAAAAACCCTTTTCTGGCAATCTGGGAATCACCAGATGGGCGGCCCCCTTAAATCATAAGGCGGCCCCCTTAATTATTAAGGGGACCGGCCTCCAATTAAGGGGACCGGCCATCTGATGGTCAAATGTGTTGTTTCCCTTTTCTACTTTTTAGCCCATTTCATCCTACACTTCCCAAAATTCACAAACCTATTCTATCCTAAACCTTCCATCAAAGTTTACCCATCCTTGATCCCACCAATCCTACATTATAAAAACTCTCATTCCTCTCAATCTCCACTCATCTCATCATTTCCTCTCCCATTAAACCAAAACCACCAAGAAACTTGTTTGGAGAAGAAAGCCTAACTTCCTTTAAAATTCCGTCAAACCAAATGACGTTGTCAAACATCCAACACCAAATTCCACCTATGTTTTCAAACATTACTTACCTAACACCTCACTCTCCTTCTTACGAACATTACATATCAAAAACCTTTACTCACCCATATCCTTCTCCATTACACTCAAACCTCATAATCTTTTCACAACTCAAGCGATGTTGTTCATAATCAACCAACACCTAAACCTCACTCTCACACAAATGATCCATTTAACAACAAATCATCCATTCGTGCTTCGATTAATGCTCCTTCTTATGATGAGCATGCACAATCCCAAAACAATAATCCCAACCTCATTACCAACACTTTACATGTTGCTCATTCAACAAAAACACCATCCACTCATGAAGAATCTCTTCCACCCATATCATGTTTTCATGATTACCCAAGCTCAAACATGCCTCCACCACCAAGAGTATCACCACCACATCCTACAACTTCACATGCCATACCTATGTTGCATGTTCAAACCCTCACCCAAGACAATTATCATGCTCCACCACCATCACCTTCCTCCGAACACTTGAAGTTCGTTGAGGCGCTAAAAGAAGCCCAAGAGCTTAGTGCTCTTTTAGCCTTACATCTTGCTCAATGCAATTTGGATCCACCTTCATCTAGATCACCCTCATCACCACACAACATAAATCAACTTGAGAAGCATGTCAACAATTGACCTTGTTGCATCTTTCTCCTAAAAACCATTGCATTCAATGAACACTTCACTTGGATTGAATATCTTCTCACTAGATCACATCCAATACACTCACTTGAACAACATCCAAAACCTTAATCAACCTCTTCCGCTACAAACTCTCCACCACCATACTCTCCAACATTCATGACCCAAACATATACCTCCATTAATCCAACAACTTTACCCTAACTCAACCATCTTCATTCCAAACACTCCATCATCAACCATCTAAGCATACTACATGCTTATGATTTTCACTTTCAAATACGAATCAACCAACCTTTTGTTACAAGCAAGTCCGATGGCTCTCTCCGGCAAATTAGGATCTTTTAACATAATCACTTTGAATTAATTGTTATGTATCCTTAATATTTGTTTGCTATGCTTGTTATTTGTATATTGCATATTCTTCTATATATGCTTGTGCTTCTAATATTTTTCTTGCGAGCATTCCATATCTCGATCCCTTGGTGCCATCGAACAAGGGGGAGCACACATCAAGGGGGAGCTTTCATCCCGTCTAACTTCATTTATGAAGCTAGTCGGCATAACCTTTTTGATTTTACAAAAAGGGGGAGAAGTGAATATTAAACTCTAAATACTTGTCTAAAAATTAATTTTTAGGTTTAAAGAGTTTAAGGTTTTGTAATCATCAAAAAGGGGAAGATTGTTGACATAAATTAATAATGTCTAAAAACATTGTTAACATATTAACAATGTCTCTATGTTTTGATAATTACAAAGCATAAACTCATTAATCTAAAACTTGTGACATAAACAAGTATTTAGTGATTAATATCTCTCTTTACATCCTAATCACTTAAGGTATGAATAAACAAAGTGTTTAGTGCAATTTATGATCAAAGGGGTATTTAATTAACTAATACAAAGTTTATTTATTTATATAATCTTATTATAGATTTTTGAAAAACACTTTTGGTAATAAGGAAAAATGTTTTAATCATACTAAATATATGATTTCAAATATTTAACCAAAATCAGTTAGTTTTTCACCAAATAAACTTTCCCCACTAAAAGACAAAGTTTCTGGCCGTTTCAGCTAGGCGGCCCCCTTAATTATAAAGGGCGGTCCCCTTAAAATTAAGGGGATCGGCCATGATTTAAGGGGACCGGCCACGCTCCTCTGTCAGAAACTTTTGCCTATAAATACCACCTTAAACCTGGATTTTTTCCCCACCTTTTGCACTTCTAAACTTTCTGTTCTAGATCCCCATTTCCATTCTCCAAATCCTTTGATCATAAATACATAATCCTTTGTTTCAAAGTGATTCTTACATCATCCTCTCAAGTGCAAGAGAAGAATACTTCTATCCTCCAAGACAAGAAGTATTACAACTTGTTGTGACCTCCACATCCAAGTTGTTGGTGCATCATCAAGAATATCTACATATATCTTTGTGTAGTGTGTTGTGAATATTTGATTGTAGATAGTTGTGATTAGGAATATAGATAGTGTGATTGGCTAGTAGATTGTAGTGAAGATTATTGGTGTGTAGGAGATAGGCGTGAACTAGATTGTAGTGAAGATTATTGGTGTGTAGAAGATAGGCGTGAACTAGATTGTAGTGAAGATTATTGGTGTGTAGAAGATAGGCGTGAACTAGATTGTAGTGAAGATTATTGGTGTGTAGGAGATAGGCGTGAACTAGATTGTAGTGAAGATTATTGGTGTGTAGAAGATAGGCGTGAACTAGATTGTAGTGAAGATTATTGGTGTGTTGAAGCTAGGTGTGTAGTTAGTTGGTGTGAAGTAGTTGTGAAGAAGGTGTGATTTCGTTGTGACGAAGCTTTGGTGTGTAAGTGGTGTGTATATTGGTGTGTAAGGTTTCTCCGCCATAAGGAGCTTGTTGACATAGTGAAGAAAACTCTCGAGTAGGTGACTCGAGGAGTGGAGTAGGGCAAGGAAGGTGTCCTTGTAGCCGAACCACTATAAATTCTTTGTCTCGCGGTTAGATCTTTCCATATCTTACTTATTATCTTGCTTATATCGTTATTACATTTGTAGACATAGACGTATATATATAGTTGCTCATATAGTGCTAGTATTGATTTTACTTAAAGATCAAACGAAAGTTTCATTCACAAAACAAAGTTTTTACAATCAAACTAAAAAGGTTACATACATATAATTGATCATTTCGATCAAGTATAGTTTTCATACAAAATATAACTAAGGATTATAAGATAAACGATTACGTACCTATCTCTTGTATATAGCTATAATTGTTTATAGTATGCATGTGTTGATTTCATATACTTAGCTTACATTATTATTATTGTTCATACTTAGATATACTTGTTCATATTGTTCAAGATTTGAGTTCACATAAGATTGAATCAAAGTTTTTTAAAAGCAAGCAAGGTTTTAAAACTAAACCAAGTTTTCATAATAAAATTAAAAAGACGTAAAACTATTCAACCCCCCTTCTAGTTTTCCACATAATTAACATGTAAAAGATATCTAGGGAGTAATGAAGTCTAAGTAAACACAATTTCTCCAACCACTGCTCACAACCTTAGTATAATTTAGTTTAATTTCATTTTCATTATTTTATTTTAATTATATAATAGCTTTGGGTTAGTTGAATAGCAACTAATTCCGCCCACTCTTCCAAAACCCGAGATTTTACTTGCTTTCATAAAAAATATAAAAATACAAAAATAATCATCTTTCACCTCTAGAACTATTAATTAGGTTTTCTAATCCTAGCGACACTATTCCTAAGCTGAACGATCAATCCCCCGGTACTTGTCACTATACTATACTACAACGACCAGGTACACTGCCTGGTGGGGGTTGTAAGCTTCTCGAGATCCCTCGAGAGGTAAAGCAAGGTGCGATTCCCACGCATCAAGTTTTTGGCGCCGCTGCCCGGGGAATAGTTATTGTCTAGGTTAGGATTTCTTTTTATTAGGTCTACTTGCTAGATTCCTTTCTAGTAAGATTTTATTTTTATTTTTAGGTCTTCTTTAGTCTATCTTATTTCTTCGTGCCTTTGATCGTAACTCTTTACCATCCGACATCATGGAAGGTGGTAACATCTTTGAACCCATCATCCCACCACAACAAAACCCACCATTAGAACCCCTTAGGCCCCGAACCTTAGGAGAGTATTCCCGACCTAGCCACCAAGGCTACCGAAACACCATTGAGCTCACCGGAGCCAATGTGACCCCCTTGCGATCCGACACCATCCGGTTGGTGCAAAGCGGATGTGCATTCCATGGACTTTGTTCCGAAGACCCAAACCAACACCTTAAGGACTTCCTCAAAATCGTAGATTCCATAGACCTAGGTGTTGAAACTAGAGAGAATACCCGTTTACGCCTATTCCAATTCTCTCTACGGGATCAAGCTAGTCAATGGCTTGAGCGTTTACCCGCGGGATCCATCACCACATGGGATGATCTCACCACTCGTTTCCTTGCTCAATTTTTCCCACCGGGGAGAACTACTAAACTTAGGAATGACATCTTGATGTTCCAACAACGTCAAAATGAATCTTTTTATGAAGCATGGACTCGTTTCAAGGACTTACTCCAAAAAGTCCCTCATCATGGCATAGATCTTTGGCTCCAAGTCCAAATCTTTTATGACCATATCGACATCTCCAAGAGGCGAACCATTGACCAATCGGCCGGTGGTAAGCTACGTGATCTTAGTGCGGAACAATCATGGGAACTCATAGAAGATCTTGCTCTCTATGACAACGAAAGTTGGAATGATCCCCGTGACTTGAACAAAACGGTCAAGGCAATATCTTTGCCTTCGAATAATTTAAGCACTCCCGACCGTAGGATCATGGAACTTGAAGGTCGAGTCAAGTCTCTTATGAAATCTTACAAAGCTCATAAGCCTTCAAGCCAAGTAAGCAGAATCGCTTCTACATGCAAACTGTGCAATGGCCCTCATGAGACCTACAACTGCATGGAACTTCCAAAACGTGCTTATAACGAATTCACATCATCACACGTAGGGCAGGGTCCTCGAACTTCTGCCGAAGCATATGAGGCATGGAAGGATAAACCTGATTTTAGAGGGTACCAAACACGAAGTGTATCATTCAATGACTCCTCACCACTCACTTGGTCCGAACATTTTCCGTCGCAAAGTACCCCTAGGCGAAGCTGTGAAGATGATTTAAAAAAATTCATTCTTTCTCAAGAACTGCAGCTCACTACACTCGAGACAAAATTCAAACAACAGCAGGCTGACGTGAACAACAAGATTTGTAATCTGTTGACTGCTATCAAAGAGCATATTGATAATAAGCCCATTCACGTTGATGAGGTTAAGTCTGCTACCGTCATGAGTCCACCAGCCTCCCCTGTAAAAATAAAAAGTCCTAGCAAGCTATTCAAACATCTATCTCCTAACGAAAAAGGACCTATCAACCCCCCTGGACCAATTCACTTCGTAAACACCATCACCACAATATCAGCTGCAGCATCCAATCCAACCCAACAACAAACTGACAAACTCAGTCAGACAGCGAAGGAAGAGACCTCAAAGGTTGACCACGCTTCGGCAAGGAAACCTACCAACTCACCCGAGCAGTGCACCACGCAGAAATCCAACAAACCGAATGAAAGGAACGAGACATCGGAGGAACAGGAGAAAGACCCAACCATTTTGAGTAAATCTGTTATAGAAGAATCCGAAATAGAGGATGTTATTAGTATAGGTAGCAATCAAACCGAGAAGAGCGGCTCTAAACTTTTCAAAATCTCCTATACCATTGAGGGAAAGGTCTTAATTGATAGTCATATAGATCCTAGCTTCCCAGTCAACGTAATCCCACTTTCCCTATATCACATGGCTTTCCCAGAACACGTTGCGTGCGAAAGGGTAGTAGAAAATTTGTCAATTAGGATTGGAGAGCTTGTTTACAATACTGACCTCACCATGGTTGATGACATGGACCCTCTCGCCAATCAAAGATTAACTAACCTTGTCCTTGGGATGCCATTCATCAATGAATCGGGAGCAATCCTTGACGAGAAAGATGGTAGTGTATTACTCACCAATGGTGTTAGAACGGTAATTTTTCGTAGGGATGGTGAGGAGGTTTATGAGTATCGTCCCTCCCTTGAGAGGAATCTATATGGGTCAAAGGATGGAGAGTTGAGAAAGATCAAACGACGTGATCCGAATAACCTAAAAATCCCTTGCATGATCGGTCATAAGTACTTCGAAAACATATACATTAATGTATTCCTGCCAAAGAATTTCATGTCATTGTTTCATTATAACAATATCTGCAGATGGGGGATGATTTACAAGGGAGAGAAAGTGGTTGGTAAGGATCATGAAATCCAAGTGTTCGTAGGAAATATGGCATTCCCTATGGAGTTCACGATTGTGGACAACATAGAGGACTTTGTTGACCCTAGGCTATCGCAAGTCGTCTTTGGAGCACCCTTTTGTGAAATCACTAAGTTGATAGTGGATGACTTGAACGGAATCATGACTTTCACTGACGGGATTAGGAGGATTTCATACCAAACGCCATACAAAAGAAGAGACCTTAGGGAGATAGATTGCGACGGGCTCGATGTGATGAGCTCCCAACTTGTCTTGTGTGATGACGATGTTAGGTGAGGGTGTAGAAATATTTCTGATTTATCTTGTGGGTTCTTTAAGGATGTTAGTAAGCTTGGCTCTAAGTATTGACGGGATGTTTTCGAATTCGAAGATCCGAAGTACTTACACTATGAAAGCGATACTAGTTTAGAAGATGACCTGGAGAGTGGAACCAATGATGAGATCACGTAGTAGCCCATAGCCTTGAGTCTAGCTACAAGACTCGTAAATAAAGAAAAGCGCTTCTTGGGAGGCAACCCATGTTTTGTGTGATTTTTATTTGTTTGATTGTTATTTGCTTCCGTATGCATGCTTTGTTTTTATTGTTGGTTGATCATGCTTCTAAAATAAAACGTGAAAATACTTTACTATGTTGTTTAGCCTAGTCTTAACTTCAACCTAAAGGTATTTTTGCAAAAGATAGGTGTAAGGGGAAACCCCAAATATGTTTTTAAGAAACAAACCAATCACGATTCTCCACAATATTTAATGAACATGTATATTAGTACTTGTTAGAGTCAAATGCTTGTATTGAGTCATAATGAAGTTTTGCAGGATTTTCCAGGAAGTAGGACAAAGTTTTTCCAGAAATTTTCCGGAAACTTAACATAAGAATTTCTGCAGGTCCATTCTGACGGCGTCAGGGTATTGCTCTTGACGGCGTCAGGAGTTAAAATCTGAAAATTTTACCGGTTTTGTTTTTCTAACGGAGTCTTATGGTTTTTGTGAATTATTAAGTTTTATAATCTCCAGGAAATCTGCAAACTTCATTCCACAAGCATTATATCTTACTTTGTTTTCTAGGATTTAGTAACTTATATAGGATGCCGCCGATTTTACGCGAGGTTGCCTTGTCTATTGTTGTCAGGATTTACAGGTTATTTGTGACAAGAAGATGATTTATATTCTGGAAGAGAAGCTTTGATTGTTCGTTTTCTTGGAGGAAGATTTAACCTGGCCAACCTATAATCCATACCGAGCGAATCAGGGGAGTATTTGATTTCATTCTCTTTACTTTTTAACTTTTACATTCTTTACTTGAACATTGGGGACAATGTTCATCTTAAGTGTAAGGGGAGGGTAAAAAGATGATACCTTACATATGCACTTTCGCTTGAGTTTGTTTTGTTTGATAGTAGATGTGTAATAAAACTATGAGAAATACTTGTTAGTGTAATTTTAGCGCCAAATTTAAAATTTTTTACAACATTTAGGAGTGAAACTTTAGCCATAGCAAGCGTCTCATGGATAGGAGGTTGTATGACTAGCACATAACCGTATATTCAGAAAAATTTTCCACCCAAAAATGTGAGGTTCGCCTTTAGTTTTGATAGGAAAAGCATTTATTATTGGTGCTTATGAGTGTACCGGTAGCATTTAGATTCTAGAACTTGCGTTAGTGATGCATCCCGAGACCGCTAGTGAGACTACATTCGTGTGGTAGGATTTACTACATGATAAGAGGCATTAGGATCACCCTTGTGTTAAACTCGTATTATAATTACTTGACCATTTAAGTCATATTACTTGACTAGTTAAGTCAACTAATTTTTCCCACACCCTTAGCGTTGTACTCATTTTTAGTACACGAAACCCCTAGTACACCCCTCCGAGCCTATCTTTTCGTTTCTAACTTTAAGCATTTTACTTAACGGAAGAATTTGTTACACCCCACTTAAATGTACACCCAAATCGCCTTAGCCTTCCGTGTATGCGCTCATTTTTAGTGCATTATTGTTATTTGTTAAACCCTAAGTTAACTTTCTAATTGATTACATGGTTGCTAAGTCGAGTCATATCCTTGTACATATTGTTTTGAGACGATTGGGACTCATGGGTAAGTACTTATTTTATGGAGTAATGGGGAAGAACATCATTTATTACCCCCATACGTGCGTTAATCTTAAAAGTGCTCCAAGTGTTTTAATTTTCTTAATTCGAGTCATTAGATTAGTTAATTGTAAAGTATGTAAAGATTCAAGTGTAAGGGGAATGCTCATACCCCTATGATGTATTATTTCGGATGGTAGGGTAAGAGTGTATGCAAAAAAAAAAAAAAAAAAAAAAAAAAAAAAAAAAAATCGAAAAAAAATAGAAAAAGAAACAAGAAAAAGAAAAAAAAAATAGAAAAAGAAAAAAGAGAAAAAACATACGGACTACCATCCCGTTTTCATTCTATGTTCATTTTATGTTTTTGTTATTTTTCATTTATTAGCTTAAGTCGAGTCTAGTCTTGGCTTAGCAACGCCATCTTGTACATGTAATTAACCGAGATTGTTAACTCGCCACCAGTAAAACTTCCTTTATCCAACAAAACCGTGTAATTCATATCCCTACACCTAACGTTATAACCCTTTAAAAAGACCTCTTTGATAGTTTATCCTAGGTGCTTACGCCATGTGGTGGAGGTTTGATCCTTTCCCAAGCCTATGGTAATCTATTTTGCTATGACAGGTAGTGAGAGATATCTTCCATTTCCATAATGTTATATTACTTTATTACACCCGAGAGATGTGAGTATCTAAACACTATTTGTGAGGTGCTTGTGTATGACCTCCGTGCTTGTCTATTGGTCTTTAGTGGAACGATTATTTGTTGTAATTACTTTTATATTAGTGTTAAATGACCCCTAACTTGTCTTTTGAGTAGAATAAAAGCTCATTTGCTTGAGGACAAGCAAATCTCAAGTGTAAGGGTATATGATGAGGCGAAAAATGATCCGTTTTTAGGGGGTCATTTAAGCCCGAATCCGACTTTATTTGATCAAATATTGCCCTAAATCGTTCCTTTTGTGATTTTAGGTGTTTGGAGAGTGAATTCTGGACGTTTTTAGAGCATAAAAGTGAAGAAAACGGCAAAGTACCAAATTTCCATGCTGAAGATACAAGGTGACGGCGTCAAGACCACCATCTTGACGGCGTCAGACATGAGGAATTAAACACCGTAGGTGGTGACGGCGTCAGAAGGCTTCATGACGGCGTCAAAGTGGCAAGAATAAAATACCGTGGGTAGTGACGGCGTCACATAGACCGTCATAAGTGGATCAAGGCCGTCCGAGGAAGTATATGGCGGCGAGGTGACGGCGTCACAAGTAACTCTTGACGCCGTCAGCCTGTTTTTCCTATATATAGTTTTCTAGTTTTTTCATTAAAAGAGGAGAAGTTTTGGTGAAACCCTAAAGACGATTTTGGTGCCTCTTTTACAGGTTTTTCAAGGGTTCCAAACCCTTGAGACCTTGCATTGTAATTGAGATAAGTGTACTTTCAATTCAATCAATATGTCTATGTGTTGGTTGTTTATATCTTGTTCTTGTCTCAATTCTACTATGCTAGGCTAGATCTCTTTTGTGTTTGCTTAGATCTAATGAAACCTAGATGTTGATTATGTGTTGATTACTTGTCTATTCTTGTTTTGAATGAATGATTTATATGTTAGGCTTAAGAAAACTGGCAGATCTCCAAATGGTAACATGCTTGAACGTCTTAAGAAACATGAACCGAGGCGTACTAGGTCTTTATTGGTTGTATTTAAGTGGTTGTCCAAAAATATTCCAAAGGTGAACGAAGTGTGAAACATCTTCAAATGAAGGTACCACCTTCATTACTTCGTCGATTAATTTTTTGATGACTCATAACATTGAAACGCGTTTATTGATTTGCATGTCTTTTATAGGGATTAAATGTTGAGGACCATCTTTATCAGTAACATGAGACGGGTATATCTTTAATCTCATGGATAATGATAACCTGGTCGAGGAATTTATTAAGATTGAGTAAGATGATGTTGACCATTTGATCAATTATCCTTTTCTTATAATCATTAGATACCTTTGGGGTCAGAGCTTCCACAAGCTAAGGCATAATCAACTAATCAATCCATCAAAAAGTTAACGATTCAAGTTTTGGTCGGAGATGTTGAAAAGGCAGAGTATATTTATGATATAATAAAAGAGAAATTGAAACCCATAATCGAAGAGATGGTTTCTATTAATGTGAATGATTGGTCTTTCTGAAAAAGCTTCAAAGTTATCACAATCTATCAAAGCAGGAGAATTAATCGTCGGACTTCGCAAGCAAGTATCAAAATTGCAAGGCCAAATACTCAAAATTGAGTTTTTGAAAGACAAACATAAATGGTTGAATCTCGATCCGTCACATGTACGAAGAACCCAAGGATGGCCAATCGAAGAAGAACCCAAGCTATTCGGAGCTGATGCTTTGCTACGTCCACTGGGAAAAGAACGAAAATAAAAAAGTCAACGATCATCAAATTTATCGGCCACTTCTTCACAAAAAATGTTGCAACAACAACTCGCTTTAGACCGTGAAGCGAAGATGGAAGAAATAGGAAACGAAGCTAAGGCAAGGGCGCAATTAATCAATGCCTAAATAAGGAATAAGGACATGAAGATGCTTGCAATCAACACCGACTTTAAAATTAAAATAGGGAGTAGTCCATAATATTTAAATTTAATGAAAAACCTAGTAGTAAGAAGTGAAGAGGGACTTAAAATTCCGTTCAACCCGCCTCCCCCTCTTGTCTGCATACAAACACAAACAGAAACACAAACACAAAATCAAATTAAATCAAATTCAACATGTCTCATCTCAATCCATACCAATCTTAATCCGATCACTATTTTCAGTAAGTAAGTAGCATCTTTATAAATAATAATTAAATATATATCTTTCTCTTTTTTTTTTTTTTTTTTTTTTTTTTTTTTTTTTTTTTTATCATGACCTGATTTGAAATTTGAGCTCATGTATAAATGAAGGAAATATGTAATCACTATTTTCATTTTTCATCACTGCCAGATGATGTTTTTTTTTATTAGTTATAATATGATGTTAGTTTCCATTAGATTTGCTGCTGATACCATTGCCACTTACCCATACATACTGTACTTTTCATTTTATATCGTTAGACGATAACAACGTGGGTTGATTAATTATTTATTTATTTCTATGTATATCAGATTTATTGGTTATTCGGTTTTGTTGTCGAATGCTCGGTGACTAATAATAGCATGTTTATTATTATGACTTGAATGAAGGACTTGGTTGATCATTGAATAATAATCCGTGAGACGGTATATTGGATTTGGTACAATGGCTGAGAGCCAGTTCAACAATGTATCTCTTGTAGGACGCGGGGGCAGCGTGAGTTTTCTCATTACATCAACCCTTCTTTCGTATATATCTATTTATTATTATTATTATTCCATATTTGCATGCTTTCCCCTTTCATTTGTTGTGGGTCGCACTAAATCAATGAAATCAGTGGAGATCGTTCTTCTCCGTTGCTAACTAGGGGGTGTTTGGGATTGCTTTTGTAAACACTTTATAAAATGCAGGTCTGCGTATCTGATTATCTGCTTTTTGCTAACACAATAATGAGATAATCTCCCCTAATACGCAATCCCAAACACCTTAATGTACATCATAAACTGAATTGCGTTATTTTGGTTTTTCCTTTTATGCATTTTCTTTGTAACTGTTTTCACAGATGAAATTAGAGTTTTCTGATACTAACATGAGCGTTGTTGATGTGCAATGCAGAACCCAGGTCAGCTTAAAGTTCATTCAGGTGGTGTATTATGGAAGAAACAAGGAGGTGGGAAGGCTGTCGAAGTGGATAAGTCTGATATTTCAGGTCTTACGTGGATGAAAGTTCCCAGGAGTAATCAGCTTTCCGTTAGAACTAAGGATGGTCTCAAGTACAAGTTCACTGGTTTCCGTGACCAGGTAGATATTCATGCCTGTGTTTTTATTACATATGAGATCAGGATGCTGTTTAGCTCTTTGGTCAATAATGGTAGTCAAGTTTCCGTAGTATATACTTTCGTCATCTAACGTTGTTCGCTGAATGTGGCTATTTCGTCACAAGTATCATCGTCAACATTTTATGTTACTTTTTAACCTTTGTTACTGTTGAGGGGTATATGATTATAAAATTTAACCGAGAGAGTAGACGATGCAATAAGTTCTCTTTCCTCGACAGGTTCGGTTAAATAAAAGCACTTCACAAAAGTAGAAATACAATAAGGCTTCAACTTAGGTATGTTTTAGTTTGCATACTTGATGCATGCGCATGTTTGTTATCACATTCACTTGTGTGCCCTCATAGTACATATTATGACACATAGAGTAGTTTGTGTGAAACCTAGTAATACAAGGAGGAGATTTCACATGCTACTAGGAAACTTTCAGCAACAACGAAGCTCTTGCGTGTCTTTGCATTTTGCAAAGATGCTTGCTAGTATAAGATAGTATTGTCGCATATATGTTTGGTCTTTGCTATGGACGAGAGATTTCTCATCTTCCTTTAATTTTGTATAGTTGGTTTGCTCAGGGTTCACTCGTATATTGCATTTGTCTATATATATTCACTCCATCTATTGATCAAATATGAACTTGTTATTTTATAAACCATGTGTATGTCTATCTAATATATCAAATTCTTATTGCAGGATGTCATTAGCCTTACCAACTTTTTCCAGAACTCTTGCGGGTTAACAACAGAAGAAAAGCAGCTTTCTGTTAGTGGGAGAAACTGGGGAGAAGTTGATCTAAATGGTTGAGACCCTTTGTCATGTCATCTTTAACTTATCCTGTTTGTTTTCTGTTAGCTGCTTACGAAAAATCTCCAAAATGGCATAATGTGCAGAAACATGCGCTAAGTAAGATAGAGGTGTAATGACTAGATAACTATAGCAACAAGCATTTTGTCTACAGGTTTTTAGGATAGTATGTTATTCATACTGTCAAGTAATGGAGTTATTTTTTTCTTCTGAAATTTTCAGGCAATATGCTGTCTTTTAATGTTGGTCAGAAACAAGCATTTGAAATATCCTTGGCGGACGTGTCGCAAACACAACTGCAAGGAAAGAATGACGTCATATTGGAATTCCATGTGGACGACACGACTGGTGCAAATGAGGTCGCTCTTAGCTAATTAAATTCCATTTCTTTCTCATGAATGGCATAGTTTGTGCACCTTTACACTACTAGGCTTTATGTTTATTCTTATTCTATTTTTTTATTTTGTTTTTTATTTAATGCAGAAAGATTCATTGATGGAGATAAGCTTTCACGTACCTACTAACAACACACAGTTTGTCGGTGATGAAAACCGTCCACCTGCACAGGTTAGATCCCCTTATCCTCTTCATTGATTTGTTGACAGGTGACATCTTCTAGTCTCAGGCTTGCTTCCCTTCAGGTATTGCGAGAAAAAATAATGTCTATGGCTGACGTTGGTGTTGGAGGTGAGGAGGCAGTTGTCACCTTTGATGGTATTGCTATTCTTACTCCAAGGTAGGTTCTTTGCATAATTGTTTTCATCTATGGTGCTTTATAAAGATGGTGATTTTAACTCATTTACTTATGAATGGGTCAGTCCGGTTACATTCTCTTTTCAATTACAAATCCAATGGGTAAAATCAAGGTAGCCTAAAAGCCAACAGGTCAAAGAGGCTGACAGTCGTCCAAATTTCATAGTGTTCCTAATAGCTGAATCATTTTAAGTTACATTATTGTGTCTATATAATATTTTGTAATCATATCCAACACATTTGTGATTTGTAAAAATATGGACTAAAGGTGTTTGGGGTCAATCAACCTGATTGGACCCGTTTTCTGACGGACCCATTCATGAATATTGCATTAATGCAATGGCTCTTCTTTTGCAGGGGTCGGTACAATGTTGAACTTCACTTATCCTTTTTAAGGCTGCAAGGGCAAGCCAACGATTTCAAAATTCAATTTAGCAGTGTAGTTCGTGTGTTTGTACTTCCAAAGGTATTCTTTTGCTCTCTTCTCATCAGAATATATTATTTTATGTATCTTAGGCTGGGTGTAATGGTCACCTGACCACCACCTCCACCTCAGCGCCACATCAGCTTTTTAAGACACCACCTTACCATCACCTTTAAAGGTGTAGTAGTCATCACCTAACCAAACAGACAAAAATACCCATTTTATACAAACATACCCCACACACACACAAACAAATTTTTTTAGTTAGGTGGTCTGCACCACCCAACCAACACAGAAAAACCACCTTGGCGTCTGAAGGTGTTCGTCTGTCATGGTCTTGGCGTGTGAAGGAGCTCCTTCACGTGTGGTGGATGGTCACCATAACGCATAGTCTTATGGAACAATTTTGTAATTATGGCTGCAGCATATTGTAGTTTTTTTCTTTGGAACAAATTTCTAAAATCAGTCATTATTATATCTAATTCATATTTTTGTTGATGTCCTGCAGTCCAATCAGCCACATACATTTGTAGTTGTTACCCTCGATCCTCCTATCCGTAAAGGACAAACTATGTATCCACACATAGTGTTGCAGGTCTGTTGGTAACAGCTCATAATCTAATATTACCAGTTTTTGTGAAAAAAAGTTTATTTATTATCTCTTTTATGTGTGCCGCAGTTTGAAACGGACTATGTGGTGGAAAGCAGTTTGACTATGAGTGAAGATCTATTCGCTACCAAATATAAGGACAAGTTAGAACCTTCATATAAGGTACCTTCTAAAATCAGTCTTGCATTCAATACCCTGTTGGGAGTATCTCCACACGTGTAACCCTATCACCCGTGACACTATTTTAACTGTGATCTGAGTTATATGTAAGCTCCCTTTGTTTAGTTTATGGTGTATTGTGAGATGTTGCAAATACAACTCATGTTGGATTGGGCTATGTTTTATCTGTGAAGGCCTGAAGGGTAAATCGGTTAAGCCAAATGATTTGCCTGATAAGGGTCAAATGGGCTATGTTATCCCTTAATCCTTAATAAGAGTTGAATTGGGCTATGTTTTATACAATAAGTTAGAATCTTTATTCTTATAATTTAGTTCCTGTGATCACTTTTGGAAAATTAATATTTTACAAATTAAGCAACAAGGTGCTAGGGTTATCCAAGGTGCCCTATCAATCTAGTGGTTTTGGGCTTAAAGGTGTTGTGTAATAAAGGGTGTGTGAATTTGCCATTATTAAGAGAACAAATAGGGAATTGGTGGGTTGGCCCAACCCATCTCAGCATGTCTTAACCTGCACCAAACTACTACCCGTTTCCATTACCCAACTGCATTTCCATTTTGCCACACATAGGTATTTGTATGCGTTTGTTACACCGACTTTGGCATTTCATTCTGGCAGTTCACTTTTTGATTATTCTCAAATCCACAGGGACTCATTCATGAAGTTTTCACAATGGTATTAAGAGGCTTGTCTGGCACGAAACTCACGAGACCAGGAAAATTCCGTAGTTGTCAGGATGGTTATGCTGTAAAGTCATCCTTAAAAGCTGAAGATGGTGTCCTTTATCCGCTTGAAAAGAGCTTTTTCTTTCTGCCAAAACCTCCTACTCTTATTCTATATGATGAGGTAAATGCTAATTTTCTGTGCTGATAGTGGTACGAGTTTTATCCTTAAATCTGATATATAGTTATTATTTAGGCGTGCTGACCTGACTTGCTTCATTTTTTTTTTTTTTTTTTTTTTTTATTTAGATTGATTATGTCGAATTTGAAAGACACGCTGCAGGAGGATCAAATATGCATTATTTTGATCTTCTTATTAGACTGAAGACAGAACAAGAACATCTTTTTCGGAATATTCAGAGAAATGAATATCATAATCTCTATAATTTCATCAGGTCTGTATTGTTTTTTCAGAATTGAGTTGAGACCATGAAAAAATATAATATGAGTTTCTCAATTTGTTTATGTAGTTCAAAGGGTCTTAAAATCATGAATCTGGGTGGTGCCAAAGCCATAGATGGTGGTCCATCCGTGCTACAAGTAGATGAGGATGACAATGTTGACCCACATCTTGAGCGGATTAAAAATCAAGCTGCAGATGAGAGTGATGAGGAGGTAAACTTATTTATCTTCATCTATTTTGGGCTGGACAGGTGAAATGCCTTTTAATATTCCCATTTTGTAAAATGATGAGAATGAGTATTGTATACACTTGTAATCCTTGCTAATATCTTACTTGTTTGTGTTAGTATATTTTGTCAGAGGTAAATATTGCGACCATTTACCTATAAATTGATCGATTTTGGGTTGTGTTTCATCTCGGTGGGTCAAATAAATTTGGGATAATTCCATATTTACCCAATATAAATTTCAAAAGGCCATATTTGCTCAACTTACAAGTGGATAATGCATAATGTGAATAATGCATAATGTGGATAATGCATAATGTGCAATGATTTTGATGCATGTTTGGGGAAATATGGATTTTGGATGTTTATATTGAGGAAATATGGAATTGACCCAATAATTTTTACTAGCTAAAAGGTGAAACCAAGGGGTTCAAATTTGGTGAAGGGGTCAAATAGGCTGAAAGTCTTTCCAAGTCTATATTTATTCAACCTCCCAAATTGGTCTATTCAAAGATTCAGTTTATCTCTTTAATACTTATATTCCTAACAAAATGGACCATAAAGTGATTGTAGGTGGAGAAACCTTTCCCGCCCCTTTTGGCCTGTACTAAAATGACATTTTTATGAACTGTTACCCAACTGCCCGACTCACCTTCTTGTCACTTCTCTTTTTCATCATTGTTTGAGTGTGATTAGCACTTATTGAACCTTGGTCATATTATGCAGGATGAGGATTTTGTTCTTGAGAAGGATGATTCAGGCTCACCTACTGATAATTCCGAGGGAGAGGATTCTGATGCTAGTGATAGTGGAGGCGAAAAGGAGGCAAGTAATTGGGCTTTGTTTTCGCATTCTAGTAAGTAGACATTTATAGTAAAGCTTGAATTATCTTTGTTATTTCAGATACCTGTAAAGAAAGAAACAAAGAAAGAACCTACTGCTTCTAAAGCATCTTCGAGTAAGAAGAGAGCCAAAAGTGGCGAAGATGAAGGTTCATCAAAGAAGAGAAAGCCAAAGAAGAAAAAAGACCCTAATGCACCTAAGAGAGCGATGAGTGGTTTTATGTTCTTTTCACAGCTCGAAAGAGAGGTTGATATACATAGTTCTTTATTTTGTCGGTTTGCATGCATAGTGTATGTGTGTGTGAATTGGGCTGCTGTGTCTTCTATATTACGCCTCAAGTCAAATTGTTTAAATTTATGAGCTTACCATAATGCATTACATGTATCATGATTTCTAACCTACATGTTATCAACTTCAGAATGTGAAGAAGGACAACCCTGGTATTGCATTTACAGATATTGGGAGGGTTCTTGGCGAACGATGGAGCAAGTTATCAGGTTTTGTTACCTTCCCGCTTTATTTCATTTATATACTTATTAAGACTGCCAATACAAACTAGTGTTAGATTGACATGTACGTTACTCATTAGGACCAGTAGTTTCATACCTTATCCTTCACTAGGATCCTTGAGTGGATTTTCTTCTTGGTTCTCTAATAACACCTTGGGCCCTACTTGTTTATGAGGATCATGGAAAACTATAGGGCATCGGCATTCTGGCATGTAGACATGGACCTAAAGGATATGATGCACCTATAGGGTTCAAACCATTTTTAGTTGATAATGATATTAAGAAGTTGGGTAAAAGCTATATTTACTCTATGTACTTACAATTACGACTCATTATGCTTTTTCTACTTAACTCATTCTACACCCCCTAACTTGTTTGACTGGTCAATGAGGGTAATTCGGTCATTTCATAATTCTTCATGTTGTTCCACTTCTTTTCTCTAACTCTAGCCAAGCACCATCGTTTCCGGCCGAACACCATTATTTTCGAACAAAAAACGCAGTTTCTGGCCAAACACTATCATTTCCGACCAAACATAAAACACTTAATTTCTCATCCAAACCTAAACAACTTGATATTGTTAATTTAAATCAGTCACACAGTACAACTAAGTGTCTAAAGTCTAAACCTAGCTACATTGCAATTAAACAACATTTAATAATCAACTAATAACAAAACAGATAAATACTACTGAGGACCTAATTTGGTGATACGCATTGTCCATTTGGTCACAACAAAAATAAACAAAAAAACACTCCTTTCCTCTTTCCTCTATAAAACCCAGTCTCATTCATTCACGCGCATTACAAATCAAACCCCCCAAAATCCACCATAACCATGTCAACAACACAAACCACCGACTGCCGCATTTACGAATCAAAGTTCCCCTCAACCGACACACCAGTTATGATCGAAGTCAAATTCATAGGCGACATGGCCATACACGTGTCTCCTTACTTGAATACAACATCGAGGGTATGATCTTACTATCTGATCTCTCGCAACGTCGTATTCACAGCGTAGGAAGTCTAATTAAAGTATGTAGGACTGAACCTCCTATGGTACTTCATGTTAATGCTGACAAATGATATATTGATTTAAGTGTCCTGATTAAAGTATGGTTTGGGGGTGGTTTTGGAAGATGGAATGGTAAAGAAGAAAGGGTGTGAATGTGAGGGTATTATGACATTTTATATGATGGATGATGAAATTGTAATTTAATATATATTTGATTTATTTATTTTTATTTGAAAATGGCCTAGTGAGAAGGTTTTTTAGTAGAGAAAGCATAATGAGTCGTAACTGTAACTACAGAGTATTTGTAGCTTTTACCCTAAGAAGTTTGATACTCTTGTTCTATGAGTTTTAAAACCATAAAACCAATTTCACTACCATTATGTTAACCCAGTTGGCAATTTTTTCTTGTGTACATTTCAATGGGTCAATTTCGGTTATGTTTTCATCTCAAATGGGTCATAGACAAGAATTTAGGTAAAAGGGAATATGTCAAATGGTCGAAAGTCATCAAAAGTGCATTTTACTGCTTTCAATCAAATATTGTAGCATTAAAGTATTTGTAATCATATAATGGATAGAAATGAACATGTTTTGGGTCAATCCAACCCAAACCGACTTGTTTCAACCTGTGTTGATATTACCATGCTTTGACCCATTGTCCACACACCTGACCCATCTATTTTGCCACTTATGCTCGACCTAGATCCCTGTGTTGGATATTTATTCTCCCTACGTCCAACTTCTGATTTCAGAATCTGACTGTACGTTTCATATTTATGACAAAAGTTGCTTGTTGTAGATCTACTTTTTGTTTGTAAATGTACTATCATCATACTTGCTATGCATTAAGTTTATAAATACTTAATCTAGAAACAACCAAGTTTAAATAAGTAAGCTCTTGGATGTTCAGAGGTATTAACATCTTATTGAACATGTTCTGTAGCCGGGGAGAAGGAACCATATGAAGCTAAGGCTCAAGCAGACAAGAAACGGTACAAAGATCAAATCAATAGCTACAAACCACAAACCACAAATTCAGGGAACGCATCTGACTCTGATTAAATACAAGGGCTCCTTTGAAGTCTTACTGTTTTTTGTTATTTTGGTTTCCTGTTTGAAATTTTGAAGGTTTTCATTTATGCTTTATGGATTTTGTTTTAAGAACAATTATATAAACCACAACCGAAAAGCTAAGCAAAATTTTGTTTCGGCTACTGTCCTTTTAATCAACATAATTCTGCATCAATATTGATCTCACTGTCTGAATATGGTTACATCTTACTACCTGTATGTTTTTTAAGGGGAATTTCATCTAGTTTAATAGCCGATTTGATAGGTCTAGATTATCACTACTATGTTTATGGTTATGTGGAATGGCAAGTATTAGGTCGTTGGTACCAGACAAGAGATGTCTTGTCTAAGAGTGGTGAGCTCGAGTTAAGCATATTATATGGTTTAAACCACATGGGGTGACCCAGTGGTTTGGATTTAGTCTCCTAAGTGGTTAAAGTCCCTGGAGAACCAGGTTCTAACCTTGGGGAGAAAATTAGTCCCCATTTGGCCACGGGGGTTCACCTGCGATGACTCCGGGCTACCCAGAAGGGTAGTTGCCCTGAGATTAGTTGGCTCGCAATGTCGAGTCGGAACCCAGGTAAAAAAAAAAGTTTAAGAATGTATCTTATGTGAAATCTAAAACAAACATTAGAAATTCATTTTGTGATCCTCATGATTAGAAGTTTAGAAGTTTTAATTACTTGAAACAGATTCCTTTGAAATTAATCCTCATGATTAAGGACGTTGATTCTTTTAATTTAAATATCTATATATTTTACTCATTAAACATTCATCAAAGATTTTATGAACATAATAAAGTTACAAAGAAACAAATAACTTCATGAGCTATCGATGTAAGCTATAAATATCTTATTAGAATATATTCATGTTGATATATTACTTTATTTTATTCATATTATCTTATTTTTATGAGTATGGTTTAGGGTTGAGCATCTGTCTAAAACCGACCTGACCCGACCCGAACCGACAAAAGCAAGTATATTAATTTTTTCGATTTACAATAGTTAAATGACATTAAATAACATATTCTTTATATATTAAAGTAGTTATGTATTTAATGCATAATAAATAAAAGATATAAATTGCTAATGTGTGAGATTTTTAATTTAAATACCGGCGGAATTGGTGTATGTTGCTGTTGTATAGAATATAAGGGTGTAAATCAAGGCCACATTACTACTCTACGACTTTGCAACCGAGTTTACACATTGTATAGTTCGATAAAATTACATACCAACCACAAAATAATGAAACTAAAAGGTGAAATTCAAGTCTCATCTAGCTGTACTAGCATGAAAAACAAAACCAACTAAACAAGAAAAACATTACGATTTACGAGTAAGAAAACCTAAAATCCCAAGAGTCACTCTTCGAATCATATGCATAGACGCCATTAATGGTAAACAACCAACGGCAATCTGAGCCACAACCATAATGATCTTTCATGTACTCATACGCGATGAAATGAATTTGCAGCATAACATCTGCCTCCCACCTTGCGTCACAATGAAACAAAGTTGTTTTCGAGAAGTTTGGCTTAAACCTCCACTTCATTGTTTCGCCATACAGTAGTGTACGTTGTCCTAAATCATCATCTGATGATCGACAATCAATAGCTAGTACCTTATCGTATCCTATCATGTTCATAATTTGTACCGTAATTTTGCCACTTGCTACACATATGAAGGTAGCTATTATGAGTAGTTGTAGCCTTTTTATCGTCGTCACTGCCATGACCACACAGCCAGCGTACTCTGCCTGTTTTCGTGTCAAAATAGACAAGTTGTACTTAACCTTGTGATCCTCAGCATTATATATTTTCATCTGTCATTAATGGAAATATTATGAATTAACTTCGTCATTAGTTGTCATAAATATTTGCCATTATTCTCTGTAAGTTTTGCAACGTGGGAATTTGTATAGTCCAAAACATTAAATCATTTTTGTTTAAGAGATTAAGAGACTATTCAAATTTACATTACAACTAGTTATTCAGACCCGGGCGTTGCACACGGGCTCTATCTAATTGGTTATAGTGTAATGTGTGGTATTTATTTTTGTCATTAGGTTTGTAAGTTGTGATGGTATCACAACTTTTGTAAGCATCGCATGAGTTTATAAATGAGTTTAATTAGTTGTTTGGTGACTTTTATATTTAGACAGAGTCATTCATACCCGTGCGATGCACACAAGCTTAATTTAAATGTTCGTTAGTGTATTGTTCAACACTAATTTTCGTCATTACATGGGTTGTATATAAGTGTTCATAGCGTAATCTTTGGCTTATTTTCGTCATTATATATCTAAGTTGTGATGTTATCACACCTTTTATAAGCATGACACACATTTAAATAGTTTATTGACATTAAAATAGTATATGTGAAGAGACTTTTTTCAAGATGCTACATTTAAAAGAGTCTCTTCACATGTAATTTTTTAATATGTATAAGTTACATGCTAAATGACAAAGGGAGGTTAAACGCATACGGTTCTTTCAAAATAAATGTAACCCTTATATAAAATCATAACAAAGTGATATTCTCTATATTTTGAGATCTAACTTGTGACAATGAATTATCCTTTTGGTTTATCATATCAAATACGGTAACTCCAAATTACTATGCTTAGTTACTCGAACTTTATTTTATCCACAAAAACCATTTAAGTTTCAATATTTTTTTATTGTTGTGAAAATCGGTCCAATATTGTTAGTAAATTTAATTTGTAGCATATTGCATATATAAATATATTTAAAGACATCAATCTCAACATATAATTTTTCTACTCTTAATAACTAATATAACAATTTCATTTTGCCAAATTTGTTTGTCATTCTACAAATGAAACTAAATTCATATTAAGATAATCAATTAATCTCCATAGTGATATTAACACACCGCAAGACAAAAAACAACATTAAGAGCAAAAATATTAAAATGCACCAACAAAGTGTAGTAATAATTATTGATTAAAAATTGAATGCTCGTCACATTATTTTCAAGAAACTTACTTGTTAACAAATCAATAGTATTAGCCCGTTTATCGGTATTACATGAAGTAAAATATTGTATGTTTAATTTGTAATGTACAATTAATATGAATGTTAAGTATTCATTCCACCGATGGCCGTTGCGTTGTTCTTGTTTTTGTTGTTGTTCTTGTTGTTGTTGTCTTTGTCGTTGTTGTTCGTTAGCCTTTTGCATGTTTTGTTCTTGATATAATTTTTGTGACTTCTCAATCTCTTTCTTTAATGATTCTTGACGTGCTACAAAAAACAATTAGATACAGTTGACCGTTAGTAACTTAAATACAATTAATCAATATATTGCATTTTCGATCAAAGTAAAAATGGCCGTGCATGTTTCACTTAATTGATAAGACAACGATGTGTAGGATCTCTTAAACCATTAGAGAAGATGATGTTACTACCAAACTTCCTAAGCGCCATCTTTATGTCATACATTGTTACACACACAAAACACACGTGAAATTTACATGAAACAATATAAATCAATATGCTAAATAAGTAAGACGATATGATGCTTACTTTACCACTATAATAAGTTGTAGCTCAATGTGCACGCGGTGTGGAGGAAGTTGTGGTTTTGTTGTGTGTTATTTTTGACACATTATATAGTTAGATAAAATATCTGTAACTTATGGAAGGGAAGGTAAAAAGACTAACAACTAATTGGTGTGTTTAATTTATGCATTCATGGCACCAAACACTTCATCTCCTATGTACTTATGCTTATGCATGACTATTAAATCAATGTACTAACACATGAAGCATCCACATTTCACTTTCAATTCATGAGACATTTATTATGACTACTTACATTTATAAGGCTACTTAAGCTTTTAGTATATAAGATAACAAAAATTTATCATGATTTTTACACAACAAAATACTTTACTATCATGTATAACTTTCGATTTGGATCCAAACATGTTTTGAGTCCAAGCATAAGTCTACAGGTATAATCGGGTAACATTAAGACATCTCACGAGCTAGTATGACTTAAAATAAGAGATTAAAGTCGGGTAGAACTCAAGCTACTCAAGTAGAGTTCAAGTCAAGTTTGACAATACCCGACCTTGTATAATCGCAGGTGTAACCAAGCTTGTCTTATTTATACCCTTTGAGCTTAAGAATGATGGATGGATTGAGTTCAAGTGGAGAGTTGAGCTCATGTTAGTACTTTGATTTTACTCGACACGATAAGTTTATATGAAAAACAGACATGATACTAAGATCAAACACCAGACATTAGTTTGCATTACTATAACCAAAAGGCTTTTGGCCTAGCGGTATCAAGGTGTGTAACTAAAGCCTTTCTCCCCCATGGGGTAGAGGGTTCAAGTATCTGGAGACATAGGTATAGAAAAAGGTGCATGTGAGCATGTTCCAAAAATAAACATTCGCATTACCATAATGCAAGACGGCCGAGACCAACTCCAGATATATATATATATATTTTTATTATATTGGAGCAAATTTCAAAGAAGAGAACAGACTTAGCTTGTTAATCTGTTTTGGAAATTAATTATAATCGAGCCATTGCGTATAACTATATAATTACCAAACGAAAAAAAAGCTTCAACAACGTCATGATTTACCTGTCAAATCGGCTGCATGTTGACCGAATTACCAAATTAGCCGAGAAAAAATAAGTATAATTATTGAAACAGGCAACAGACCATTAACCCGAATACATTGCTATTTGGTGAAAGTTGTCCATTCAGTAATCCATATACAAATTTAAATATATCAAGCCCAATTCATGCTAGAAGATTATGATTTCAGGAGCTAAAGTTCAATCGGATTTTGTTTTTAAATGTAGTCAATCTACAAATTAATATGTAACTCACATTTCAGATTCAAATCCAATATTCCAAAAACCTTCAGGAGTCGAGGGAGGTGCAAACCTGTACCGATGCCTGGAAACTCCTTCATGATGCTCACAACGTAGATTCTGCTTATTGTTGTCATCACCATCAGGAAGAACAGCGTCATAGAACTTCTTGCACTGCTTACACTCAACTCCTTTTAGATTAGCCCTCTCGGCTTTCTTTCTTACTGGTTCAACATACTTGAAACTTTTCTTATCTGGCCTTATTATACCCTTGCCAGCACTCACGTCCTGTGTTTCATCATCAGAGCTGTCAAAAGCCATGTCTTTAGGAACCGGGCCTGGAAGATCATGGATCTCTTCTTCCTTTATTGCTTTCTTCAAGTCTTCTTTGATGTTTTCCAATGGGGTATCGAGAAAATCATCATGAGGGTCTGTACCATTTCTACTTTTTGTAGGCCTCATGTCTCTCCAATGCGAACCGGGACGTTTTGTTCCAGATATTAAGACTGTTTTTCGGTTGCTGTCAGGTTGAGCTACAAGAGGGGAAGTTGAGATTGATCCTTGAATCGGTCTAATTTCTTTTTTGACTTCGGAGTTTTGTTGGTTTGTATTATTATTAGTTGTTTCCCAAGCAGGCATTGGGCTATTTGGAGACTTGCTGCTCATAACTGTAACATAGAAGAGGTAAGCTGTAAGCTAGAGGTGACAATTTCAACCCACTACTTATGATTGGATTGATCCGGGTTATATTTAGTTTCTAACAGCTAAAAAGATTAGCTTAATAAGAAATGGGTAAAGAATTGCCCACTGTATAAATAGTTTGATACATAATGCCTCCTAAACCATTTTGAAAAGAAAATTAGATTGTGAATCAGATAATAGAACTTTTGCCATGATATTTGACACGCTAATTATTTATTAGAATAATAATATCAATCGACCCCAACCCATACAAAAAAACTACATGTTGTGTGACCTGCCCCCGTTTAAACCCGTTACCCAACCAGGCCATTTGTCACGTCTATGGTTTTTTTAATAATGAATGCACAAGCAATGTTTCAAATCCAAGTCTGTTGATTGAGCTGTAAAAGTTAGCGGTCAAACCACCGGCTCAACCATGTGTTATGTAGCAAAACTGAAACTTTATTGGGTCAACAACGATTTTAATATTTCAGCATAGCAAGCAGAACAAAAGCATTTAAACACAGAACAGTCAGAACACAAAGAATCAGACCCAAACAGTTCATTCTCACAAGCCAACTGTTTTTATTAAATATAAAGAGGGCAAAGAAAGAAGATACTTCAAAAAAAGGAGCATAAGAACAATATGGATAACTTCAGATATGACCAAGTAAAGTTTTCTAGTCAGGAAGATATTCAACCCGTGAATGCAGGGCAAGTTTGTAAACAATGTTTATAAGCATTATGTAGAAAATGTCAAACTGATAACTGATTTTTTGTTTTTAGATTGCACGTTAGTATAGTCTCACTACCACCAAAAACTATTATCGTCCCATGATGAGTGATTGGCACTTGGCAGAAGAGCTTTTGAGTTATCTTTGATAATAACACAAAAAACATGAAAATTCTGAAATCAGGATAAACGTGATTTTGGATTACAATTTTGTCAAAAAAAGGAAGCGTTTGCTATCTTTAAGGAACAACGCTGCAGCTTTTGTTAGACTTGAATTTAATAAATACGGGTATATTTCCAAATCGATAAAGGCAGGATCAGCCATTTGCCATGTAGACAAATTATATACGTTTATCCAATCTGACAGATATTAATTTTTTTTTTAGTCAATTCTAAAATCAGTGTTGTTGTTCGTCAAGTTGGCACATTTGAGTGAGGGTATGTCTGTCTTTTTGGGACACTAAACTAGTTAAAAACATAATGATGATAAAACCAAGCAAAAGCGAAAGTAAAGTAAGGATTACCAGGTGAAATCAATATATTCTGATCATGGACTAACGGGTCTTTATTAACTTTTGCACTGCCGCTTCCGCCATGCATATTCTCTGGAGTTAAGCCTGATTTTGAGCAAAGATAGTTGTACTGAGACTTGAGCTTCTTATAAGCATCGATCACTTCCCTTCTTTTCTGCTTCTCTATCATTATCTCGTTATTCTTCCCTTCAATCTGCTGAAGCAATTTCCCATGCAATTCCATTCCTTCAGTTGACTCTTTGCTCCTTTCCCGGATACCCGCGTGAAGTTTATCAACTTCCTCCTCTAAACCTTTTATTTTGCCAAGAAGCAATCTTCTCTCCTTTCGAAGCTCTTCCAGTTCGTTTCTAGTCTTCATTAACTCCGAACCGTTAGATCCATTCTGGTCAATTAATTGTTGTTGCCTTCTACAGTTATCCTCTAAAACTCTAAGTTGATCAGTTAGTACTTTATTTTCCAATTCACATTCATCCAAAAGCTGTCTAGCCTTCAAATTCTCCCCTTCATAATTGTTACATGCAGTTTCAAGCTTTTCAGAAAGCTCGTTCACTTTATCATCTTTAAATTTTAAAAGTCGATCTTTCTGCTCTATAAGCACTATCTTCGACTGGACCAACTGAAGCAACTCGCAGTTTGATTCATCTTTCTCTTCAATTATCCTACACTTGCTTTGTAGATTCAACTTTAACTCCTTATTTTCCTCTTCAAGCTCCTTCATTCTCTTTTCATTTCCATTTACCGTATTAGCCTTTGAATCAAGAAGTTCGCGTAAGCTTTGTTGTAACTCTCTTTTTTCAGCTATCTCTTTTGTCTTTCTTTTCAGTTCCTCCTCGATATCATTGGGAACTTTCTTTAGCTTGCTGTTTTCCATCTTTAAAAACTGGTTTTCTTCAATAACCTTTTGTTTTTCAGATTGAAGTGTTTTAACTTGAACCATCAGATCATTTTCTTTCTTTTTCCATTCATCTTCTGCAGCTTTCTTTTCTTCAGAATATACTTTTTTCAGTTTTGATTGAAAATCAGGGAACAACTGCTTGCAGAATAGATATTCAATCTGAGCTACACTTTCTTTTGCGTCCTGGATTGTGGCAGCCAATAAGGTACTAAGTCTTGAGATATACTCTGTATCAGTGCCATCAAAATGGTACGTTTGTTCTTGAGATGTTTGCGGATTGCCTTCCATCTGTAAATTTTATTAACAAAATTGTGAATTGCTAAAGTTGCATACTCGTTATCTCAGACTAGACAACTTTGGAAGTAAATACTCATAGAGGTGCAATTTCGAACCATTTATCTCAAGTCGGATCAAATTAGAAAGGAAGGGTCAAACGGTTGACAACAGGTTGATAGTTGCTAGAGTCTAATTTCAACAAATACAACCTTATAAATTAAAAAAATAAAAATAATTTTCATATTGTAGTGTTTACAGTATCTTAATTACGCGTTTTTAATATATTAGAAACCGAAAAGAAGTGTTTGCAGGACTTGGCTTGTTTCGACCTGCACCAGAAGGAACCCATTTCAAATTGAACCCGTTTTGACACATTACCTAACCAACTACTCTCTCCACCCCTAGTAAAAAATTTATTATTTGTGAACAAACAGTAACTAGAAACCTGTTTGCTGTATTCACTATGCTAAAGACTGTAATATCGATGGCAAAATATACATATAACTGATATAAGCTTAAGATCAGTGCTCCATAGGGTCACAACCCACAAGCCCGGTTTCCTAATAACCAAATATACAAGAATACACTTTGTACTTGCTAATATTGATCTATCACTTTCCCGGTTAGCAATATTACCTCCCTTAGGACACCGATTCTAATTGGTACTCGAACATTCACAACAAACTGATACCGCAAAAATAGTCATGTTGGTTTGTCCAGTTTACTCCAGCCACATTCATATTCAGAAAATATGCAACCTAAAAATTAAAACACGACTACTTGTTTTCTAACCTTGCCTTCCCCAGCGAGCTTGATTTGTACACTCGTGCAAAACTGTTTTTGCTAAATCCAGAACTGTTTCCTCCTGCCAAACTGAAGCAAAAAATCTATATTAGAAACATGTAAAATACGAGTTCCTAATAAACTATGAGCAATAGTAGCTCGAACATGAGACTCTGTGTTTTCAACCGCAAAACATTGTAAAAAACGAGAAATATCTAATGGGCCATCTGGTATTTAAGATAGATTATAACGCTAAAAGCCCAAAAGAACGGTGCACTAGATATGCTTGTCAATAACGAGAAATATGCAAAGGGTATATTGTTATTAGCATGACGTATATTTTCCAATCTTCCTCCTTTATTTGGGCTATGTTTGGCACAAAGCTTTTTGGAGCTTTTTTGGGCAATGAGCGGTGAACAATGAGCTTTTTGATTGTTAGTGTTCGTTTGGCATGAGAGCTGTGGGCTTTGCTATTTTTTAGGAAAGCTCATTTTCCCAATGCTTCTTTATGAAGCTGTGAGCTTTTTTGGCTACTGCTCACACTACTGCTCACAGCTAATTTTGCCAAACATAGCCTTGGTATATTAAGCTAAAATTAACTATATACGGCTATATTTCTAAATCATCCTCCAACCGAGACTGGGTCATTTCTAGACTTGTGTCATATATTTATATCAGAACAAGAGGGAATGAGAGTGACAAAGAACGATAACATTGCAAATAGTTGCTACTCACTGATGTGGTCCTTGCTAAAGCTGAATTTCAGCAACAAACATGATTGCTTATTTGAAAGTGCTTATCTTCTTAATAACAAGCATGTACCAACATGCTCACTTTAAAGCATATAAGCAGAAATCTCAAACGCTGCCTTAACTCTTAAGCCTTCAAATATCACTAAAATGCGTTATAACATAAAAATCTTACTATCATAGCCTTTTCTTGCCGTATTGCAAATTCGACAACTTAAAAAAAAAACACACCCAAACATACAAGAAAAAGACTTTCATCCAAAGTTTTACCATTTCAATAAATATAACCAACATAATCATCCATATTAACATAGAATCAGGATCCATTGAGAAGGCTTTATATTGAAAAGGAAAATTGAGAAGACTCAAATACGACAGATTTTCAACTTCGAATCAATTTATTCAAGGGTAAAACTCATTTTTACGCGATTCTAGTCCAAAATGTGTAAAGAAGAAATTGAATCAAAGTTCAAAAATTCACAATTTTGCGATATAAGTTCATTAACATAAATCGATTGTTATGAAAATATGTGAATCAAATTTGTGATTTATTGATTCGATTCGAAACAAGCACAAAATAAACCTAACAAGTATCTCATAACCTGAATTGTAACTTTACTTAAATTTAATTTGGATCATCTAATTGTAGCCCTAGATTTCAATGTGGATGCTAATTAACACAGGAAATGAGGTAAGCGATTATGTGATTGAAAATGAAAGGTGAATATCTGGTACTTACGACGGTTGATCGGTGACGGAGTAACGACGGTGTTGATAAGATCTCCGGCAGCCGGAATGTCGTCGGAAGTGAAGAGAGTGTGTGTAGCGTAGGAGGGAATTTTTGGAATTTCGAAATGAGATTTATTTTTTCAAATATTTTGTTTAGAGGTTATAGCAAAAAAGTCATAGGAACCAACAATAAAAAATAAATAAAAAAATAGTATACCCACGTCATTCTCTCTCTCTCTTGCATTTTGTTTTTAGAGCACTATGGTGCTGTCGTCCCACTGGTGCCGATGAAAAAAGTGTTGCCACATCAACACCTTTCTCATAATACCAGAATTCATCGTAACACCAAAAACCTCCTCCATCCTATAACACCAACCCCACATATATAACTTTTTCTTTTTTCATTTATTTAAATAAACTAACACATTTAATTAAAATTAAAATTTAATTAATTAAAGAAATACCTTAAAAAGTAAAATAAAAATAAAATAAAAATAAAGGATAGATCAGTGTTGCAAAAATGGGCCTACAAGGCCGATTAATCGGCGATTACAAGCTGAACGGCCTTGGACCTTGGAGCGAATTACAAGGTAATCGGCCTTGGACCTTGGAATCGGCGATTAATCGGCCAAAAATCGCTACACGGCCCTCGACCGCCCCGAGACCGATTCACGATTTTTGCAACATTGAGATAGATTAAAAATAACGATATAGTAAAATGGTACAATTTAGTGATTCAGGTTCTATAAATGCTCCACGATATCGTGTCGAAGTTCGTCGTGCACTCTCCTATCTCGAAGTTCTTTGTTTTTCCTTCGATGTGTCTCGCATCGTCCGATCCAAGTACGTGAAATATTCGGTTGTTGTGAAACGTACAATTCATTAAATTCAAACACTGCAAACTCTTGATCTTTCAATATTATGTTATGTAATATGATCCAACAATACATGATTCTTCGTAGCGTGTTGATTTGGAAAGCACGTGCAGGTTGTTGTATAATTCCCCAATGACCTTGTAAGACTTCAAAAGTTCACTCGATATCTTTTCTTGAACTCTTTTAAACTTCATTGTTTTTGCATTCCTTGCAATAGAGCATGTTTTAACAAATGTAGACCATTGAAGATAAATTCCATCTGCCAAATAGTAACCCTTTGTGTATGTTTTTCCATTTACTACAAAATGAGCTTCCGAAGCTATATCGGCAAGAAGGTCATCAAATAATGGTGAACCGTATAGAACATTGAGGTCGTTATTTGCCCCTGGAACACCAAAATAGGTATGACAAATCCATAAATCTTGTGACGCAACGACTTCAAACATTAGAGTTGGGTATTTATGGTCACGTCTTTTGAATTGCCCATGTAAGCCCGTTGGACAGTTTGTCCATTCCCAGTGCATACAATCAATGCTCCCAAGCATTCTCGGGAGTCCATGTTTTTCTTCATGCAATGCATGTATTTGTTGGATATCACTTAAATCGGGTTTTCTTAAAAACTCATTAAAGTATAAAGTATATTGATGAGGCGAAAAATTAACCGTTTTTAGAGGGTCATTTAAGCCCGGAATTGAATTTATTTGATCAAATATTACCCTAAATCGTTCCTTTTGTGATTTTAGGTACTTTGGGAGTGAAGTCTGGAAAAGAAAGCATTTTGGACGTTTTTTGGAGCATAAAAGTGAAGAAAACGGCAAAGTCTTAATTTTCCTTGCTGGGAACAGTACCTGACGGCGTCAAGAGGCTTTTCATGACGGCGTCAAGAGTTAAAGTGGTGACGGCCCATAAGAAACGTGAAGGCGTCACCCAAGGCCGTCACGTATTAACTTGTCAAAACTTGTGCGCGGAGTAGCTGATATTGTTTTGGTCATAACTTTTGCATACGAACTCGGATTTAGGTGATTCAAAAGCCCACACGAAGAGGACGAAGAGATCTACAATTTGGTGAAAAAATGGTCGTGACAGCATCAAGAGTAACGGGCTGACGCCGTCAAGATGGGCCGGGCAGAAATAAGCCTATAAATATAACATCATAACTTCACTTTTTGTAAGCCCTAAACCCTAAGGTCGATTCCTGGGTTTAGGTAGGTGTTTTTTCAGCAACTTAGAGGGTTTCAATCACTCCATAAACATCATGTATTGGTTTGTTGATTCTATCTTAATTATGTTCTCCATTATCATTGTTGATTGCTCTTCTTTGATGATGTTTTGCTAATTCACCTTGTGTCTACTTATGATTGTGTGAAACTTGTGTATAATTAATTAGATCTCATTGATTTCTTGTTGATGTTTGTGTCTATCTCCATCAATGAGGGCTTGTTGATGTGTGTGTCTATCTCCATCAATTAAGGCGTGACAACTTCAATAGATCTGGTTGGTTTAGTTTATAATTCTTGTTTCCTATTGATTCTTGTTTTGATTGAATGAATTCAATGTTAGGCTTAAGAAAACTGGCAGATCTCTATTGTGTAACATGCTTGAACGTCTTAGGAAACATGAACCGATGTGTACTAGGTTTTATTGGTTGTATTTAATGCATGAGTAAATTCTAATGATCCCATGTTAGGAGCTTCTAGCAGGCTCGACATAGGAGTGAAGTAGGCACTCATAGGATTGGGGAAGTAAGTACGCCACCCCATGAATGGTATTAAGGAATACAACCCGTCAATTAAAACAAGGTGTGAAAATTCAATAGGTAGAATTGGATAGCTAGCAAGGAGTAACATATCATGGGTAGACATGCTTCACTTATCTTGTAGAACCTTAGTTTATTTTCTTGTTTATTAGATTAATTAGTAGCTTTTGGGTTAGTTGATTAGCAACTAATTCCGCCCACTCTCCCAATACCCGAGATTTTTACTTGCTTTTCATAAAATATAAAAACATAAAAAGAATCATCTTTCACCTTTAGACCTAGTTAGATTAATTTCAATCCTAACGACACTATTCCTAGCTGAACGATCAATCCCCCGGTACTTGTCACTATACTATACTACAACGATCAGGTACACTGCTTGGTGGGGGTTGTAAGCTTCTTGAGATCCCTCGAGAGGTAAAGCCTGGTGCAATTCCCACGCATCAAGTTTTTGGCGCCGCAGCCCTGGGAATAGTTATTATCTAGGTTAGAATCTCTTTTTATTAGGTCTACTTGCTAGATTCCTTTCTAGTAAGATTTTATTTTTATTTTTTAGGTTTTCTTTAGTCTATCTTTTTCTTCGTGTTTTTGTTCGTAACCATTACCATCAACCTTCATGGAAAACGCGAATTCGCTAAATTTTTCAACCAATCGACCAAATCCACTACATAATCTACCCCTTCCACTCCAAAATGACATCTTTATGTTCCGTCGACATAATGGTGAATCTTTTTCCAATGCATGGACTCGTTTCAAATACTTACTAAAAAAGGTCCTTCATCATGGTCTTGACTTATTGTTTCCACTTCAAATCTTTTACACTCGTATCGACTGCCAAACCCAGAAGCAGATTGAAGATATGGAAGATGGCAAAATGTGGGAGTATGATGATGAAGAAGTATGGGAAATCTTTGAGATTCTCGCCCATAAAAGAAGTGGAACATGGCACCCAAAAATGGTAAGCTTAGACCTATTTGGTATTTGGATGGATCAATCGGAAGGTTTGTTTAGGAATGAGGTGGGTAGAGTTGAAGTACCTAAGTGCATGTCATGGTTAGGCACTACCATAATACAAGATGAAAACTTAGGTAATCTTGATAAGATGGACGATAGAGTAGAAAATCTAAGCCCACCAAGTGCCCCACAAGTCTTACCATCATTTGAGGCACACACACCGCCCATGACTTACCCAGAAGAAGTAGAGGAGACAATAGGAACCCCAATAGAGGTAGAGCCCTTGGACCAAACACAACTAGAAGAAATAGGTTTGAATACTTGTAGTCATAACCTTTCTTTTAGTTCTATGGAAGTTCCTAGTTTGGATGAACCGGAGCCTCAACCAAAACCATTACCTAATCTTCCATCCTTGGATGAAAATTTAGGAATTGAAATAGGTTCCGATCCACCCATCAAACCATATAGTCCGGGTAGTCTTAGGACGAAGGTAGTGGACTCTAAGCCTTGTAGAGAGGAAGCCAATATAGGAGTGGAAAATGACCTTACATGCTTACATCACCCATTTATGATTGATCACAAGAAACATTATGGGTTTAAAGCGGGTTTATTAGTTCAAGATGGATCCCCAACTAGTAGTCTCTTGAAGTTGATAGAAAATGATCCCTTTCTAGGAGAAAATCTTAATCCACCCATTAACCCGATTGAATTAGGTAAGGTTATAATGATAGGAGCATACCCCTTTGAGAATGTAATTCATCCACCACACTTTCCTCACATGGCATATTTCCACCCTGAGGGTGTGTATCGCTACTTCCACCTACACTTAATCCTAAGTGTAGGGAAAACCTCCCCTATTTCCGTTAAATAAGGGTAGAGTCAGGCTCGTGACTCGAACAAAAACAAGCGCTTCTTGGGAGGCAACCCATGTTTTGTGTGATTTTATTTTGTTTGTTTGTTATTTGCTTCCGTATGCATGCTTTATTTTTATTGTTGGTAGATCATGTTTCTAAACTAAAAAGTGAAAATACTTTACTTTGTTGTTTTGGCCTAGTCTTAACTTCACCAAAAAGGTATTTTTGCAAAAGATAAGTGTAAGGGGAAACCCCAAATATGTTTTTAAGAAACAAACCGATCATGATTCTCCACAATATTAAGTGAACATGTATATTCGTATTTGTTAGAGTCAAATGCTTGTATCGAGTCATAATGAAGTTTTGTAGGATTTTCCAGGAAGTAGGACCAAGTTTTTCCAGAAATTTTCTGGAAACTTAACACAAGAATTTCTGTAGGTCACTTCTGACGGCGTCACGAGTTTCCTCTTGACGGCGTCACGTGTAAAAATCTGGAAATTTTACCAGTTTTGTTTTTCTAACGGAGTTTTAAAGTTTTTGTTGAATTATTAAGTTTTATAATCTCCAGAAAATCTGCAAACTTCATTCCACAAGGATTATATCATACTTTGTTTTCTAGGATTTAGTAACTTATGTAGATTGCCGCCGATTTTATGCGAGGTTGCTTTGTCTATTTTCTCAGGATTTACAGGTTATGTATGACAAGAAGATGATTTATTTTTCTGGAAGGGAAGCTTTAATTGTTCATTTTCTTGGAGGAAGATCTAACATGGCCACCTTATTATCCATACCGAGCGAATCAGGGGAGTATTTGATTTCATTTGTTTTACATATTTCACTTTTACATTCTTTACTTGAACATTAGGGACAATGTTCATCCTAAGTGTAAGGGGAGGGTAAAATGATGATACCTTACAAATACACTTTCGCTTGAGTTTGTTTGTTTAATGGTAGATGTGTAACAAAACTACGAGAAATACTTGTTAGTGCAATTTTAGCGCCAAATTTAAAATTTTTTACAACATTTAGGAGTGAAACTTTAGCCATAGCAAGCGTCTCATGGATAGGAGATTGTATGACTAGCACATAACCGTACTTTCAGAAAAATTTTCCACCCAAATATGTGAGGTTCGCCTTTAGATTTGATAGGAAAAGCATTTACTATTAGTGCTTATGAGTGTACCGGTAGCATTTAGATTCTAGAACTTGCGTTAGTGATGCATCCCGAGACCGCTAGTGAGACTACATTCATGTGGTAGGATTTACTACATGATAAGAGGCATTAGGATCACCCTTGTGTTAAACCCGTTTCATAATTACTTGACCATTTAAGTCACATTACTTGGCTAGTTAAGTCAAATAATTTTTCCCACACCTTAGCGTTGTACTCATTTTTAGTACACGAAACCCCTAGTACACCCCTCCGAGCCTATCTTTTCGTTTCTAACTTTAAGCATTTTACTTAAAGGAAGAATTTGTTACACCCCACTTAAATGTACACCCAAATCGCCTTAGCCTTCCGTGTATGCGCTCATCTTTAGTGCATTATTGTTATTTGTTAAACCCTAAGTTAATTATCTAATTGGTTACATGATTGCTAAGTCGAGTCATATCCTTGTACATATTGTTTTGGGACGATTGGGACTCATGGGTAAAGTACTTATTTATGGAGTAATGGGGAAGAACATCATTTATTACCCCCATATGTACGTTAATCTTATATACTAAAAGCTTAAGTTGTCTTATAAATGCAAAGTGCTCTCCATAAATGTTTCTTGAATTGATTGTGAAATGTGGAGGCTTCATGTGTTAGTACATTGATTTAATAGTCATGCATAAGGGTAAGTACATAGAAATCGTGCACAAAAGTTTGTACGGTACAACATGTTTCAAGCCATCTCTAAACCAATAAATGTTTCATGAATTAAAAGTGAAATGTGGAGGCTTCATATGTTAGTACATTGATTTAATAGTCATGCATAAGGGTAAGTACATAGAAATCGTGCACAAAAGTTTGTACGGTACAACATGTTTCAAGCCATCTCTAAACCTCAAAGAATACAAACCAAAAATGCCATGAATGCATAAATTTAACACACCAATTAATGGTTAGTCTTTCTACCTTCCCGTCCATGAGTTACAAATATTTTATCAAGTATATAATGTGTCAAAAATCACACACAACAAACCACAACTTCCTCCACACCGCGTGCACATTTGGGCTACAACTTATTATGATGTTAAAGTAAGCATCATATCATCTTACTTATTTAGCATATTGATTTATGAAAATTTCACGTGTATTTTGTGTGTGTAACAATGTAGGACATAAAGATGGTGCTTAGGAGCTTTGGTAGTAACATCATCTTCTCTAATGGTTTAAGAGATCCTACACATCGTTTTCTTATCAACTAAGTGGAACATGCACGAACATTTTTACTTTGATAGAAAATGCGATATATTGATTAACTGTATTTAAGTTACTAACGATCAACTATATCTATTTTTTTTTGTAGCGGGTCAAGAAGCATTAAAGAAAGAGATCGAGAAGTCACAAAAATTGTATCAAGAACAAAAAATGCAATAGGCCAATGAACAACAACGACAAAGACAACAACAACAACAACAAAGCCACGGCCACCGGTGGGATGAATACTTAGCATTCATATTAATAGTACGTTACAAATTAAGCATGCAATATTTTACTTCATGTAATACCGATAAATGGGCTAATACTATTGATTCGTTAGCAAGTAAGTTTATTAAAAATAATGTAACGAGCATTCAATTTTTAGTCCATAATTATTACTACACTTTGTTTGTGCATTTTAATATTTTTGCTCTTAATTTAGTTTTTTGTCTTGTGTTATGTTAATGTCACTTTCTTAATTAAACGTCTTGGAATATTGCGTGACTTGATATGACTGTGTAATTATGTCAATGTTACATATTGAAAATGGTAGTATATAATAAAAATATTTTCACACTATTATCATAAAAATGAGAATCTTCTAAACCGAAGAAGTATGTAAAGGAGAAGAAAATTGTATTTGAAATGTTATCCTACACCTATCACGAGGTAAGCATTATTCATTTGAGTTTGAGATCATGTGATTCATGTCGTCATACTGTAAATACTTAGAATGAGTTACTAATGAATGCTCCAAATTCGATATTATAGTTTATGGAAAAATGTTGTAATAATGCATTAATTAAAAAATAATTTATGTAACTTACTCATATTAAAAATTACATATGAAAAGCCTCATTTAAATATAACATTTTGCAAAAAAAACCTCTTCACATTAAAGAAAGAGATCGAGAAGTCACGAAAATTGCATTAAGAACAAAACATGCAAAATGCGAATGAACAACAACGACAAAGACAACAACAAGAACAACGCCACGGCCACCGGTGTCAATATAGATGAATACTTAGCATTCATATTAATAGTACGTTACAAATTAAACATGCAATATTTTACTATACGAATTATAATTTATTATACGAATTATAATTTATAATCTTTAATATACTAATCACTTAAATATTTTATGTTTTTATAGTTTTGTTAAAAAGGAAATTTGTTTTATAGTTTGCTTTTTATAATGTAATTTGTTTGAACAACGAAGTCCGTCTTTCACAAAAAAATAAGAGTTTCAAACATGAACCGAAAATTAGTCCCGAACATTACGAAAACAACAATTAGATCCAACCTGTGTGCATCGCATAGGTCCTGGGGTAGTCCAAACCTGTTTGCATTGCACGGGGATGAATATAAAAGGTCTCCAACATTAATGTCATCGCTTCATATTTAAAATAATTTATGTAACTTATACATATTAAAAATTTACATGTGAAGAGACTCTTTTCAATATAATATCTTGAGAAAAAATCTCTTCACATATACTCTTTTAATGTCAATAAACTATTTTAAATGTATGCCATGCTTAGAAATGTGATACCATCACAACTTAGATATATAATGACGAAAATAAGTTCCGAAGATTACGATATAAAAACTTATATACATCCTATGTGCAACTCATATACAACTAAATAAATACTTTATTCTTATAAACCTTAGAAAATGAGTAATAATATGACAACTTTTATACAACATACGTACCAAATATTAAGATATAAAAACTAATATACAACCCTAAAGCAACAAAGAAAAGTCTACTAAAAACGTTTAAAGGTTAACACATTTGTGATACCATGACAATTAAAATCTAAAACGACAGACATAAACCCAAAAAACTATACTTTGACAGCTTCTACAAAACCCGTGTGCATCGCACGGGCTATCCCGGGTACATCCATTTTAAAAAATATATATAAAGCTTAGAAAATGTGAGATACCATGACAACTTAAATATAAAATACCGAAAATAAAAGCCAACTACTACACTCTCACAATTTCTATACAGCATACGTCCCAAATATTACGCAATAAAAACTTATATACAAACCATATGCAACTCAATAAAGTATTTTAAATACGTATAAAGGTAACAAAATTTATGATACCATCACAACTTAAATATAAAATGACGCAAAAAAATATAAAAAATTACACTTTAACAACTTTTATTAAGCCCGTGTGCATCGCACGGGCAATTCTGACTAGTCTTAAAAGTACTCCAAGTGTTTTAATTTTCTTAATTCGAGTCAATAGATTAGTTTATTGTAAAGTATGTAAAAATTCAAGTGTAAGGGGAATTTTCATTCCCTATGATGTATTATTTTGGATGTAGGGTAAGAGTGTATGCAAAAAAAAAAAAAAAAAAAAAAAAAAAAAAAAAAAAAAAAAAAATCAAGAAAAAGAAAAAAAAAAAGAAAAGAGAAAAAACATACGGACTACCATCCCGTTTCATTCTATGTTTATTTTATGTTTTGGTTATTTTTGATTCATTTGCTTAAGTCGAGTCTAGTCTTGGCTTAGCAACGCCATATTGTACATGTAATTAACCAAGATTGTTAACTCGCCACCAGTAAATACTGCCTATATCCAACAAAACCGTGTATTTCATATCCCTACACCTAACGTTATAACCCTTTAAAAGACCTCTTTGATAGTTTATCCTAGGTGCTTACGCCATGTGGTGGAGGTTTGATCCTTTCCCAAGCCTATGGTAATCAATTTTGCTATGACAGGTAGTGAGAGATATCTTCCGTTTCCATATTGTAATTTATACTTTATTACACCCGAGAGATGTGAGTATCTAAACACTATTTGTGAGGTGCTAGTATATGACCTCTGTGCTTGTCTATTGGTCTTTAGTGGAACGATTATTTGTTGTAATTACTTTTATATTAGTGTTAAATGACCCCTAACTTGTATTTTGATTAGAATAAAAGCGCATTTGCTTGAGGACAAGCAAATCTCAAGTGTAAGGGTATATGATGAGGCGAAAAATGAACCGTTTTTAGGGGGTCATTTAAGCCCGAAATTGAATTTATTTGATCAAATATTGCCCTAAATCGTTCCTTTTGTGATTTTAGGTACTTTGGGAGTGAATTCTGGAAAAGGAAGCATTATGGACGTTTTTGGAGCATAAAAGTGAAGAAAACGGCAAAGTCTTAATTTTCCTTGCTGGGAACAGTACCTGATGGCGTCAAGAGGCTTTTCATGACGGCGTCAAGAGTTAAAGTGGTGACGGCCCAGAAGAAACGTGAAGGCGTCACCCAAGGCCGTCACATGTTAACTTGTCAAAACTTGTGCGCGGAGTAGCTGATATTGTTTTGGTCATAACTTTTGCATACGAACTCGGATTTAGGTGATTCAAAAGCCCACGCGAAGAGGACGAAGAGATCTACAATTTAGTGAAAAAATGGTTGTGACGGTGTCAAGAGTAATGGGCTGACGCCGTCAAGATGGGCCGGGCAGAAATAAGCCTATAAATATAACATCATAACTTCACTTTTTGTAAGCCCTAAACCCTAAGGTCGATTCCTGGGTTTAGGTAGGTGTTTTTCCAGCAACTTATAGGGTTTCAATCACTCCATAAACATCATGTATTGGTTTGTTGATTCTATCTTAATTATGTTCTCCATTATCATTGTTGATTGCTCTTCTTTGATGATGTTTTGCTAATTCACCTTGTGTCTACTTATGATTGTGTGAAACTTGTGTATAATTAATTAGATCTCATTGATTTCTTGTTGATGTTTGTCTCTATCTCCATCAATGAGGGCTTGTTGATGTGTGTGTCTATCTCCATCAATTAAGGCGTGACAATTTCAATAGATCTAGTTGGTTTAGTTTATAATTCTTGTTTCCTATTGATTCTTGTTTTGATTGAATGAATTCAATGTTAGGCTTAAGAAAACTGGCAGATCTCCATTGTGTAACATGCTTGAACATCTTAGGAAACATGAACCGATGTGTACTAGGTTTTATTGGTTGTATTTAATGCATGAGTAAATTCTAATGATCCCATGTTAGGAGCTTCTAGCAGGCTCGACATAGGAGTGAAGTAGGCACTCATAGGATTGGGGAAGTAAGTACGCCACCCCATGAATGGTATTAAGGAATACAACCCGTCAATTAAAACAAGGTGTGAAAATTCAATAGGTAGAATTGGATAGCTAGCAAGGAGTAACATATCATGGGTAGACATGCTTCACTTATCTTGTAGAACCTTAGTTTATTTTCTTGTTTATTAGATTAATTAGTAGCTTTTGGGTTAGTTGATTAGCAACTAATTCCGCCCACTCTCCCAATACCCAAGATTTTTACTTGCTTTTCATAAAATATAAAAACATAAAAAGAATCATCCTTCACCTTTAGACCTAGTTAGATTAATTTCAATCCTAACGACACTATTCCTAGCTGAACGATCAATCCCCCGGTACTTGTCACTATACTATACTACAACGATCAAGTACACTGCCTGGTGGGGGTTGTAAGCTTCTCGAGATCCCTCAAGAGGTAAAGCCTGGTGCAATTCCCACACATCATATATATGCATTTAGTAAAGTTGTGTAAGCATTCATGTGAACAACGTTCACCAATCTGCAAGTACTCATCAAATGCATCGGGTGTTGTGCCGTATGCCAATTGGCGTATTGCCGATGTGCATTTCATGATAGGGCTAATACTTAAACGACCCAAAGCATCACATCGTTGTTTAAAAAAATGAAAGTATTCGCGAAGAGGGTTAACATTGTAATTGGTAATATCCTTAACTATTTGTTTAAAAAGTTTTGAACTCATACGATACCTTCGCCTAAAGACTCTCTCCAGATATTTAGGAGGACTATATTCGTCTCCAAAATAATCTTCCATTAGTCGTTCTTCCACCTTTTCCTGGTTACGGGGTATGTATCTCCTAGGTATATGATCCGAACTCGAGGCTTCTTGATCATTAAAAGCTTGAAATTGTTAAACTATTGAGCGTAGAGTTCCACATCGCCTTGAGAATAAGATCGTAAAGATCATATTCGTTGGTATCCATAGCGTTTTCTTGAAGTTAAAAAGAAAGTATTGTTGAGAAGTGTATTTTTAAGTGTGTGTAAAAATAAGAGAATTGATGTGGTAGTTATAGAATTTCTAAAAAAGACACTATTACTCATCAACAACCACCAAGACACACTTATTACTCAATACCAACTTTATTTTACAATTTCAATGTTTGTATTTACCTGACAGTTTCAATGTTTGCATTTACACACACTTATTACTCATTACCAACATTATTTTACAGCTTCATTGTTTGCATTTACCTGACAGTTTCAGTGTTTGCATTTACACACACTTATTACTCATTACCAACATTATTTTATAGTTTCATTGTTTGAATTTACCTGACAGTTTCAATGTTCGCATTTACACACACTTATTACTAATCAACAACCACCAAGACACACTTATTACTCATTACACACACTAAAATAAGATTTTCATTAATAAAAAAATACATAAAAAAGTACATTAAATAAAAAAAATACATAAAATAAGAACAACACATAAAATAAAAACAACACAATAAATAAAAAAGTACATAGACTAAACTAGTTTGGTCCAAAATGTTCGGGACGGATTTGGTCTTTAAGGGCCTTGATTCTAGCCGCATTTGCCGGATTCATCCTGCTTGTGTCCATATCAAGCAACTTGAAGTCCTCATTCCATTTTTGAGCGTTTAAAAGGTCAACTCTTGCTTGTGTCTCACGATCCATTCGTGCCATCTTCGCCTCACGGTCTAAAGCTAATTGTTTTGCCATCACCTCTTGAAACAAATCTTGTTGTGAATGGAAGTGGCGAATGAGTTTGTTGATCGCTGACTTTTAGACTTTCGTCCTTTGCCGGGTGCACGCGGCAAAGCATCATCTCTAAATAACTCGGGTTCTTTGGTAGACTGTCCTCGGTTTCTTCTTACTTGTGTCGAATCGGGATTTCTCCATTTGTGTTTGTCTCTAAAAAAAAGCCAAGCGCTTTTGTGAGCAAAATCTCCCCCGCCGCCGTCTTTATACAAAATGTGAACCAGGGTCATCAAATCTTCATCATTTTTGCCACTAAGCCTCGTGGTTTGTTCGAAAACCGAGTTAAACTTCCCAACTTCTCAGTTCATCGTAGTCCACTTTCCTGTCAACATGTTCTTGTTACGCTCTTTCAAACCTTTACGCTTGGCTTGCTCATTGTATTCGTCAAGAGCTTTGTACCAAAACATGTCATTTTATTGGTTGTTCCCGACAATCGGATCCTTGGATATTTGTATGTAATATTCTGCCAAAATTAACTCCTCCTCTTGGGTCCAAAGCGAACGGTCGGTTTTCTTTTCTCGGGGTTTCTTGGCTTGGGTCTTGCAACGACCCCACTTCGGTTTTGGATCCGATGGGCCCTCGTCGGATTGTTGAGGTGGTGGGGATTGTTGGGTAAATTCGGGTTGTTCGGATTTGGATTGTTGTTGGGAAAATTGGGGTTGTGTAAATAAGGGTCGGTATAGTGTTCATTGTTGAGATTGTTGTGGGGAAATTTGGGTTTGGGATAGTTGTTGTTGAAGTTGCAATTGTTGCCATAGGACTAGTTGGTCGGGTGTAAAGTTGGCGAATGGGTTATTAAAAATGGCGAATTGGTTTGGGAATGAAGGAAGTTGGTAGGTATTTGAGGTGATGGAATTTGCGGATGATGGTGTGTTTGGGTTAGAGGAAGATGAGGAATTTGGCATTTGAAGAGGCGGTATTTGGTTTTGCGGATCGTTGAGCATGTTGTTGACCCATTGATTGGGATTCATTTTTGTAAGTTAAATTAGAAAAAATAGAGAAGTATAAAGATAGAAGTGAAGTTGAAAGCATATGTAAAAATGAAAAACTAACACCCTGATTATCAACGTCGATCATCATGAGCTCACTTCTCCCCCTCATGATTATCAACGTCGGGGTCATCATGAGCTCACTTTGTTTAGCGAGCATCTGGCTTACACCCTGATTGAAGATCATGAACTTCCTTGGTCAACATCTCAACTTGTGAAGTAAGTCGATCAATAGTAGAAATGTAGAATGTAACATATCATAAAGTTCAGCAATGTTCACTTGTACAAAACTTGTTAGAATATAATCATAAGTGAAAAACTAACAAACACACCCCTAAAATTCTATTGATTTGTTTGGCCCCAAAAACCCAATTGTAATTAAACACATAATCATAAGTGAAAAAAGTAGATTATACCTTGAATTAGTCTTGTAGAAAAAAATGTCTTGATTTTGAACAAGCGTGGTTGGGTTTGTTTTTTTTAATGGCGTAGCACAAGAAGAATAATTTAAATAGGCGTGGTTTGTATTTAGGTTTGTTTTTTATGTGATTTGCACAATACACTTTCATAATTGATTGGCACACTCAAAATTAGAGAGTTTTGACGCTCTAAATTTAAGTGTGCAAATCAATTATAGAAGTCTTTAAGTCACCTACCTTGTTTTTTTGGATTCGGTTTGTATAAGAGCTCTAGATGTAGTGAATAGTTTTGGTTACTCATTTGGATCTCACAGGATGTTACATCACTTTAACAAACACCCTTCTACAACCCCTTATTACAACTAACCACAACTTACTCATTTGAGTCTCACCATTTTCTATTTTATTTTTTTATTCAGTTTTCAAATAGACTAAATTCATTTCATTAAAATTAAAAATACATTACAAGTTTACAACATATTAAAAGTAGACATAACTTAAAATACCGATACAGAAAAAAACGATACGGGAAAAAACGACACATATTAATAATACGAAACGCTAAATAGAGTGTGTTAAGTTTTTTTAGTTGAATTGTATGAGAAAAATAGTATGTAATGGTATGGTATTTATAGTGTCTGAATAAAGCATGTTAAGTTTTTTATTTTTTATTTATTTATTATTTTTTTTTAATGGTCCAGTGTCGTGGCGAGCTTCAATGCAAATGCCATATCACTATGGCGAAGGGCAATGAGCCCCATACGTAGAGCTCTAACGAGGATACATAAGATGTTCTAGTATCTTTAAAGTTTCAAACCATATGTCACTGTTAACTTACTTATAAGTGTGTACGGTGTGCCTGATGGAAACACACGGGAAATAGAGCCATGTCAGTAAGAAAAAGCAATAGTCCTCACCTCACTTTACGAGAAAATGGAATCTTTTTCCCTTGCAGCTATCAAGTCCCGAAGAGAGAGTTTTGAGTTTAGAGAGAGAGAGTGTGTGTGTTTATGGGTGGTTGTGTATATTTTTGGGTTGTTTTTAAATGATAAAAAATAGAAAAAAAATATGCAAGAGAGACAATGAGCTGCATTAGTTGAAGAAAAGTTGAAGGAAAAGGTTTTAAAGATAGAAAAAGCTGATATGGCAAAGGAAAATGTATAACCACATCCTCTACCCTAAGAACGAACATGATAGCTCAATCGCAATATTTTGATTGAGTTAATTGCATTTTTGGTACTTGTAGTTTGGTCAAATTGCAGTTTTGGTCCCAAAACTTTAAAAGTGTAGTGATAGTCCCCAAGTATATATTGCATTTTTGGTCCTCGATCAGTGTGAAATGACCAAATTACCTTTGTCTTCTTCTCAACAAGACAAAGGGTATTTTAGTCATTTAACTTTTTCCAAGGACCAAAAATGAAATCCAAACTTCAAAATAAGGACAATCGCTGCACTTTCAAAGTTTATAGGACCAAAACTGCAATTTGGCCAAACTACAAAGGCCAAAAATGCAATTAACTATTTTTTATTTTTAATAAAAATTTCTCAAACATTGATGTATCAAAACTAAAGGAAATAATAATAATAATAATAAAAATAAAAATAAACTTTAAGAAAGTGATAGATTATTTATAAAACTTTCGTGTTAATAGAGTTAAAAAAAACAAATATTATTCTTAAGATATGAATTTCTATCTATATTATACAAAAAAACCCCTCATTTTACTGTGGAGGCCCCAAAGATTGCCACGTAAGAGCCAGCAGTTAGAAACTGTTAAGTTCTTGACTCTTGAGAGCATATTTGATGCGTGGAATTGCGCCCTCGCAAAAGATTTTACCTTTCAAGGGATCTTGAGAAGCTTGCAATCCCCACCATGCAGTGTACCTGTTCGTTGTAGTATAGTATAGTGACAAGTACCGGGGGATTGATCGTTCAACTCAAAGAATAGTGTTCGCTAGAGTTAAAACTCACTAAAACTATGTCTAGAGGTGAGGGATGATTCTTTTTGTATTTTTATATTTTAAAGAAAGCAAGTAAAAATCTCGGTTTTGGAAGGAGTGGGCGGAATTAGTTGCTAGTCAACTAACCCAATTAACTAAAGATGCAATCAAAATAAAATAAACTAAACTTAAACTAATTTGTGGTGTAAACAATAATGAGAGAGAATTGTGTTTACTTAGATTTCACTACTCCTTAGATATCTTTTACAGGTTGATTAGTTTGTTACAATTGCATGGATGGAGGGTTATATTCCTTAATACCATTCGTAGGGCCATGTACGATCTTCCCTAACTCTATAAGCTTCTACCTCTTCCTATGTCGAGCCGACTACTAGCTCCTAACATGGCCTCATTAGTAGTTACCTATGCATTAAATACAACCAAAATATCATAGTACACTTCCAATCATGTTTCTTCAGACGTTCAAGCAAGTTACCAAATGGAAGTCTGCCAGTTTTCTTTAGCCTAACATCGAATTCATTCAGCCACAACAATTATAAACAAACAACCAACCCATAATCAATATCTAAGTTTCATTACATCTAAGCAAACACAAGGAAAACCTAGCCTAGCATGTTAAAGAGAAGACAAGCGTAAGATATAATCAAACAACACATAAACATATTGAATGATTTGGTAAAGGACTTATCTTCAATTAAGCATGGAAGAAACAAAGGGTTGAAACCCTTGAAAAAGCTGTAAAATTCGTCTAGGGTTAACTCCCTTCAAAGTTGCACACAATGAATGAAAACTAGAAAACTATATATAGATTTTATCTTCTGACGGCGTCAAGAGTAATGTGTGACGCCGTCAACTTGCCGCCAAAATAAACTCGTATTGCCTAGATCCCATTCTGACGCCGTCACTCTTTATGGGTTCTGGGCCGTCACTCTTTGCAATAACTCTTGATGGCCTTGGAAATTTTGTACGTGATGCCATCACGACCCCTTCACAAAACATTCTGGCGCGTCACGTGTAATTGATTTATTCACCATTTTGTCAAATCATGACACCGTCACTAGCAATATGTGACGCCGTCAAGTGCAATTTCCAGCATGATTTTGAGACTTTGTCGTTTTATTCACTTTTTCGCTCTAAAAACGTCCAAAATGCTTCCTTTTGTAAAATTCCTCACAAAAGTACCTAAAATGACAAAAGGAACGATTTAGGTAAATATTTGATCAAATAACCTCGACTTTGGCCTTAAATGACCCCCCAAAAGCGGTACACTTTTTCGCTTCATCAAATACCCTTACACTTGAGATTTGCTTGTCCTCAAGCAAATGCGCTTTTATTCTAATCAAAATACAAGTTAGGGGTCATTTAACACTAATATAAAAGTAATTACAACAAATAATCATTCTACTTCAACCAAAAACAAGCACGGAAATTATACACTAGCACCTCACAAATAGTGTTTAGATACTCACATCACTCGGGTGTAATAAAGTATATATCACAATATGGAAATGGGAAACATCTCTCACTACCTGTCATAGCAAATAGATTACCATAGGCTTGGGAAAGGATCAAACCTCCACCACTTGGCGTAAGCACCTAGGATAAACTATCAAAGAGGTCTTTTTTAAAGGGTTATAACGTGAGGTGTAGGGATATGGTAAACACGGTTTTGTTGGATAAAGGCAATATTTACTGGTGGCGAGTTAATCATCTTGGTCAATTACATGTACAATGTGGCGTTGCTAAGCCAAGACTCGACTCAACTTAAGCTAATCAAAAACTAATAAAAACATAAAATAAACATCGAATGAAACGGGATGGTAGTCCGTATGTTTTTTCTCTTTTTCTTTTTCTATATATATATATATATATATATATATATATATATATATATATATATATATATATATATATATATATATATTGCATACACTGTTACCCTACCATCCAAAATAATACATCATAGGGAATTTGCATTCCCCTTACACTTTAACTTTACATACTTTACAATAAAATATTCTAATAACTCGAATTAAGATAATCAAAACACTTGGAGTACTTTTTAAGATTAACGCACATATGGGGGTAATATATGATGTTCTTCCCCATTACTCCATAACACTAGTACTTTACCCATGAGTCCCAATCGTCCCAAAATAATATGTACAAGATATGACTCGACTTAGCAACCATGTAATCAATTAGACAATTAACTAAGGGTTTAAACATGTAACAATAATGCACTAAAGATGAGTGCATACAAGGAAGGCTAAGGCGATTTGGTTGCACATTTGGGGTGGGTTGTAAACAAATTCTTCCTTTAAGTAAAATGCTTAAAGTTAGAAACGAAAAAGATAGGCTCGAAGGGGTGTACTAGGGGTATCGTGTACTAAAAATGAGTACATCGCAAAGGTGTGGGAGAATTAATTGACTTTATTAGTCAAGTAATTTGACTTTATTGGTCAAGTAATTATGATACGGGTTTAAATACAAGGGTGATCCTAATGCCTCTTATCATGTAGTAAATCCTAACTACACGAATGTAGTCTCACTAGCGGTCTCGGGATGCATCACTAACGCAAGTTCTAGAATCTAAGTACTACCGGTACACTCATAAGCACTAATAATGAATGCTTTTCCTAACAAATCTAAAGGCGAACCTCGCATATTTGGGTGGAAATTTTTTTTGAGTGGTACGCTTATTAAGGCTAAAGCTTCACTCCTAAATGTTGTAAAAAAATTTAAATTTTGCGCTAAAATTTCCCTAACAAGTATTTCTCTTAGTTTTATTACACACTTACTATTGAACAAACAAACTCAAGCGTAATTGTATTCTCTATGGTATCATCATTTACCCTCCCCTTACACTTAAGCTGAACATTGTTCCCAATGTTCAATAAAAAGATGTAAAAGTAAATAAGGTAAAAGAATGAAAACAAGTACTCCCCTGATTCATTCGGTGTCGATAAATGGATAACAAGGTTAAATCCTCCTCCAAGAAAATGAACGTTGAAAGCTTCCCTTCCGAAATAATAAATCATCTTCTTGTCCAATATAACTTGTTAAACCTGAGAAAACAATCATGGCAACCTCGCGTAAAATCGGCGGCAATCTATATATATATAAGGATATAATGCTTGTGGAATGAATATTTGCAGATTTTCTGGAATTTATAAAACTAAAGAATTAACAAAAACTTTAAGACTCCGTTAGAAAAACAAAACTTGCAAAATTTCCAGAATTTTACACCTGACGCCGTCAGGTGTTAATCCTGACGTCGTCAGAGTGTTCTGACAGAAATCTCATGTTAAGTTTCCAGAAAATTTATGGAAAAACTTACGCCTTAATTCCTGGAATTTCCAGCAAAACATCATTATGACTCGATACAAGCATTTGACTCAAACAAATACTAGTATACATGTTCATTTAATATTATTGTGGTTCATGTTCAATTCCGTTCTTAAAAACAAATTTAGGTTTCCCTTACACTTATCTTTTGCGAAATACCTTTTTATGAAGTTAAGACAAACAACAAGGTAAAGCATTTTCACAATTTAATATGAAACATGATCCACAAAAAATAAAGCATGCATACGGAAACAAATAAAATCAAATAAATAAACAATCAAATAAAACAAAACTAATAAAACTAATAAAACAACCACAATAATGAGAATCCTAAATGCATAAAAGGAAATAGTAGTAAATATCCAATGGCCAACAGAGGCCAAATCCTACGCTATTACAAACCAAATTGTTCAAATCATACAACCATAGATAAATTGTTCAAAAATCATGACACAACCATAAAAACATCACTGGGAGGAGGACCAAAGCGGTAATCATAACCAGGAGGGAGATGTCCGGTGTACCCATAGGGTGGATAATCCTGCTCACGACCGGGGAATGGGTCAATCTGCAAATGACGCTTGATGTGGTCACGGGTCGATAGATGATGCATCTGACGGATCGTGTGATCGTACATCCAATCAAACCTCTGGTCAGTAGTGGCCCTCCAGGTATCCATCTGACCCATCCAGGCCCCCTGATGAGCCTCCCAATCCCCCGACCCATATGCCGGTAGTAGTCTGCAGAGCCGACCTCATAATCCCCATACTGCTGCTGCTGGGGTGCTCCCTCATCATCATCATCACGAGCAGCAGCTTCTCCCCCAACTCCATCATAATGTTCATCTGCTTGAGGGACTTGGCCTTCACCACCCTGCATGTACCATAGCCACTCAAATACCCCATGATCTCATGCACAAGAATCCCATAGGAACGGGCTAGGCGCGTCACAAACATCCCACCATAGATCTTATCACCTTCCTTTTCCCCCACACCTCCTTTCAGATAGCTCGCCACCCAGAATGGGATGTTGTAGTAAACATCCGGTGAGAAGATGGTGTATAGGTAGAAGAGGTAAGAAGCAGTGACACGGTGGTTGGAGCTGTGGCACCCTGCTAAGCTGTAGGTGATACACCTATGGACTAACCTAATCCTATGATCCCTGATGAGGGTCGCTCCAGTAGTCGAGGTATATCCCCCATTCCCAATGATCGGCCAAAATGTAGCACACCTCAAATCATTCCTCACAGTCTCTCCACCTAACAACCTACGCAAAAACCCATTCTGAGTCGTCTCATGCTGCGTGTACAAACCCAACCTCCAACCAAACTCTGCGACTGAACAAGTCCTTTGCTCACCTCCTAACCTCAAGTAAAGAGTAGTACGCATCACATCATTTCTTGCCTCTGCCAAATCAAAGTGGAAAGTAGCAAAGAATTCACGCACCAACTCGTTATAAATTGGTTCCTTCACTCTAAATAACCTCTCCCATTGAGGACCGTTGAATGCATCCGTTTTGAAACATTGGAGAAAGGCTTGCTCGAGGCCTTGATTCCTCAAGAAATTCCAATCAATCACAGCCCCAATATCAATCTGGTGGTAGAGCAATTCGGCGTATTTGGCGGTGGAGGCATCATCCTCAAACATACTCCAACTAAGGACTGTGTCACCCAAGCTCTCACGTTGAGCTCTTGAGGAACTCCCCCGGTTTTGTCTAGAACGCTTGCTCATTTTTCCTGGAACAAAATGGAATGGAACGAAAGTGATTAGAATAAGGATCTTAAGGAGGCTTAGGCTGTCAGACCCTCATGACGCCGTCAGACCGTAAAGGTTGACGCCGTCAGGTACAGCAGATACTTGAAAATGCAATTACGAGGGAAAAATCAATTTTCAAACTCTAAATCCCTAAGCCAAACACCCCTTTGGCCAGAACCTATGGGTGGTGGATTAATAATTCGTGGGTCAAATAATTTTTCCTCGTAATCGACTCACAAAACCTATCAATTACTATCACCAAAATCCCCTAATCATGGTCGCAAAACACCAATACAAGGGCATTACGAGTTCTAGTAATGAATCATTTTTAGGGTTTCGGATAATGGGGTTTTTCAAAATTGATGGGTCCTAAGCATAATTGAATGAATAAGGATGAAGAAAAATCACTTACCACGTGGAGATTGGCGACAGGAGATGCAAGAATTGATCTTGAGGGTTCGGAGTGAGAGTATCAAGTGGATATTGTTTGTGGGGTATGTGATGAAAGTGATGGAAAGGGGGCTAATATTGCTGAAAATGCGAGGTGACGGCGTCAAGAGTAAATTCTGACGCCGTTAGATGCCCGGATTATGAGTACTATGTGACATTTCCAATTTGAGTCCCTGTACTTTTGTCAATTGCTTATCAAGGTCATAAACTATGATAGCCATTCTCGTTAGTAGAGTCCACCAGGGTCAAATGTTTTGTTACTGTCACGAGGTGTGGTATAGTTTTAGACAGGGCTGGTTACAATCCCGTTCAGGTCGCAATCTCCATATTGGTAAATAGTGGGTAAGGGAAGGAGTTGTTCCATAGAGGTTTTTGAAGTTGAAGTGTGTTTGAGGTGCACCCTTTTCACACCAGGTTTAAAACCAAAGGAACGTTTCTTCGCTTCGTGCAAGTTAGGGAGCGTGACTTGCAAGCTTCCAACGAAGATGTTGTGAATTTGCAAGTTCTTTTCTTCTTAAGGAAGCTCGTGGTAGGAAGGGGAATTTGAAGGTGAATCACTTGGGGAAGTTTCTCCATTATCCCCTCTTTCACACACCAAAGGGGTTGGGAGTTCAAAGATTTTTTCGATTTTCCTCGGTGTGGATTTTTCCCTAATCTTCTCCTTAATTCTTGATATAAACTTATAAGCCAAGTCCATAAAAGCATTTCTAGTGCTCTCCATGCGAGTTTCTAAGTATTGAATTTGCCTCTCCTAATTATTCACAAAAGTTATCATTATCCCTTCGAACTCCTCTTGTCGTGAACATTCAGGAAAAGTATGTTTGCTAATTGTACTCACATGTCTATCGGGACTTTCTTCGGCTTCAGCTGCAGGCATTTCAGTTTTCATTAATTCCTTAACCTGCTTTTCGATGTTCTCCAATAACTGTTCTTGGGTTGCATTTACGTAATTTAGACTCCCTTCTTCCAAGAACATCGGATCCTCTCATCCTTCTTCTTCGTATTGTGCTAAACCTTCAATAACCTCCCAGCACTTATCAATGCTAAGTTTGCTTAGTCTACCATTGGCAGCGTAATCTATGGCCCTTCTCGTTTGATGATTAACCTTATCGTAAAAGATTTGGATTTGGAGCCAAGGATCTATGCCATGATGAGGGACTTTTTGGAGTAAGTCCTTGAAACGAGTCCATGCTTCATAGAGAGTTTCACAGTGACATTGTTGGAACATCAAGATGTCATTTCTGAGCTTAGTAGTTCTCTCCGGTGGGAAAAATTGAGCAAGGAAACGAGTGGTGAGATCATCCCAAGAGGTGATGGATCCCGCGGGTAAACCCTCAAGCCATTGACTAGCTTGGTCACGTAGAGATAATTGGAAGAGACGTGATGAGTGCTCAAACACTCATCATTTTTGGTCAAATATGAGCTGCAAAACATTTAAAAACACTCAAAAAGGCATCAAAATACTGAAAATATTCCAAAATTGTGTTTTATATGTTTTAGATGCAAAATGAGTAAAAACAGATAAAAAACGATCAAAGTTTGCATAATTGGCAGTTTCAGTCCCCCAACTTTCATAAAATGTCAAAACTAGCCCCTGGTTATTCAAAATATGGAAAATTATCATCAAAGGTCCTTAGGGATTCAAAAGTTATCAAAATTAGTCTTTTAAAATTCAAGTTTGCAAAATGACAACTTAGGTCCCTGAAGTTTCAAAAATGTCAAAAATAGTCCATGGGCGTAAAATTTTGGAAATTATCAAACAAGGTCCTTATGTTATTAAACCTTGACAAAAATGGTCCTTGTAAAACTTTGGGAAAGTTGCAATTCAGGTCCTTGGATTTTCAGCATTTTCAAATTTGGTCCTTGTGTTAATTTCATACCAAACGGACCATTTTTATTCATATCCCAAATACCACCCAGCCCAATACCCCAAGCCCAATACCCTTTATAATAAAAACCCACCCCTGGTCAAACAACAGTCAAAACCAACATCCTCCATCCCCTACTCCCTGGTTTCCTGCTCCATGTCTCTCCTCACCTTTTCACCAACCTGTCTCCCTCACCACCTCTACTTGTCCCCTCCTCCAAACACAAGAAACAAAGATCATTTATTGCTTCTTTAGCCTAGCAAGTAACCAAAACAGTGACTAAGACCTTTTTCCCGCCAAAAGTGATTAAACGGCCAAGATCAAAGTTAGTCATCCAATGGCTTAGAGATAAAGTGGGAAAGCTCCAGTGGACCTTTTTGAAGCCTATAAATGAAGAAGAAAAGACAGAAGTCCAGAGTTAGATAGTAAGTAGGTTTAGAAAAGAAATAGGAGTAGTTTAGTTTAATTTAGCTTTTCCTTTAAGTATTTCAGCTCATGTACTCTTCTAAATTCAGTTTTAATATAATATCAAGCTTTTTTTTAATCATTTATTTAAGTTTTCTCACTATTGCTTTCAATTTCAAATTTTTCATTTTTAAGCATAATCCACTGTAGCATTAGCTTATTTGTTGGTTCTTCAGTATTTGTCTTTGCTTAATTATGTTCCTGATAGCTTGCTAGATAGGTCTTAGTGTAGTTCTTTTAGTGGTGTGAGGTTCGACATCAAATAGTAGTTAACTGCCACTTTTAGCTCATATATGCTTATCTTAGTTAGCTTATTGTAAACTGCTTATTAGTCAATATTATCTCTTTGTTAGGTCTTAAATTAGTATAGTGTAAGTAATTTGTTCAAAAGGTTTACTAAAAAAACAGGTTCTCATATGAAAGAATGCAAAGCTGTCAGTTAAACTAGTGTTTGGCACAAACTGCTTTCTTTAGCCTTGAACCTTTTTGACCAAATTTTTTTATCTCAATCAGCTTTGTTTAAGTGTTTTTAGTATGTTTGAAGCAAAAATTTACATTTTCATTTAGTTTTTAAGATTTCTAAGCGTATTTTCCAAATCTCCCTTTATAAACTGCCATTTCAATTAGATAGCATAGATTCTAGGTTAGGACCCCTTTTGTTGTTAGAATTGCTTCACTTCAGTTCCTAATAGGTTAGTATAAGTATCTAGGACCTGGTCTCTAACTTTTGTGGGTCAAAAACCCCAATTTGACCCATATTACCCACTGATTTGCTGTCAAAAAACCGCCCAAACAGCCATTTAGTTTTTTATTTTTCATTTGTTCGTTATAATTCCGTTTTACTTGAAAATTGGTTTGGTGCTTATTTGGTAGCTTATCTAGTTGTGTATATTTTTATTTTATTTTTTTGAAATTTTCTTAACAGCTTTTCATTAGCCCGAAGTAGCCATATTTTTGCTGTCCAAAAAAATTGATTTCAGCAGTTAGTTTTTTATTTTTCATTTCTTCGTTTCTTGACCATTTGACCTAAAATTTGGTATGTAGCTTATTTAGTAGCTTATCTAGTTACTGTTATTTTTGGTTTATTTTTTTAGATTTTTTTAAGTAGCTTATTAGGCCTTCACAGTTAGCTTTTTAGTCATTTTTTTTTACTTCTTGCAGCCTTAGGTAATTTTTAGCTTATTAGTGCTTTATAGATTAGTTTAACTGCTTATATTCTGTTCCCTTAGCATTATTTAAGATTCCCCTAGTTAGTTTTAGCTTATTTCCATCCTGAGGTTAAGCTTATAGTAGTGTATAATAGCTTTTCAGTTTTCAAAAGTCTCCTTTTTCAAGCTTATGTCCAAACTGCTTATTGTTGTCCCTTTTTCTCTGCTTATTTTTGGTTTTCAGAAACTGTGATAGTTATAAAATATGCTCCTTTTCATATGTGTATTTAGTTTGTGCAAGAAAAATTAAAAAAAAAAATAATAATAATCACAAAAAGTGCACAACCAAGGGTCGAACTTGGGACCTCTTGGCTATATACACAACACCACACACACGTCCACCAACTGCCCTAGGGTCTTTTTCACTTAAATACTTACACTTTTTATTCTTATACTAGTGTTAGTTCATTAAGCTTATTTGCTTATTGTTCTGCTTATTAATAAGCATCTGGGTCTCTTTGAATTTTTCCTAGCTTCATGTCCTTGTAAAGTATTTTTATAAAAAGTTTTGTAATTATTAAAAATAGTTTAGTATTTATAACAATTAAATCTAGTTAAATTAGTAATTAATTAATAATAAATAATTAAATAGTACTAAAAATAATTTTAATTTTCCAAAAATTTTCTTTTATCATTAGGATTGTAAAAATATAATTTTCATATCTGTAGGCCTTTTATTTCTCAAATCTCGCATTTTATTTTGTACGTTTACGTAAATTTAATTTAAACGTACGCGTTTTTAAGTTTTAAACGTTTCTGGGTTTTCCAAGTTTACAATCTTATTAATATAGCTTATGTAAGCTATTTCCTTGTATATTTCAGTAGTGTAATCATTCACACCCCTTTTCAGTCCAAATTTACCCGATCACAAACCCGTTTTGATACCATCCACACCTCGTCGGGACATAACGACCCGGGGAAACACTGTATTCCACGGAGAATTGGCACCAAGCTGTCTAACCTTGTTGACCACTCACATTGGTTGATTTAGGTTGACCGTTTGGAGCCAATCAAGACGCAATCGGGTCGTCTTTCGAGTTCCAACATCAAGGTCTATGGAATCTACAATTTTGAGGAAATCATTGAGATGTTGATTAGGATATTCGGAATGAAGTCCATGGAATGCACATCTGCATTGTGTAACACCCCCAGTTTTGAAAACATGCAGCGGAAATTAGATTGGGTGTTACTTCATAGCGCACAGTTTATTAGTAGAAAATGATTTGTCATTTTAGTCATTTTAAAGATTTATCATTCGAATATAAACACCAGAGTTTTAAAAGAGGTCCCCATTTGTCCCAAAGTTTATCTAATAAGTTTTCGAATGATAGGAAAATTTATAGCCTTTATAAGTATCCGTGCTACTCCTTGCCATCCTTGCTCATTATGGACCTGAGATAAACACATGCTAAAAGTGTCAACACAAAGGTTGGTGAGTTCATAGAGTTTATAGTTTCGAATATCGATTTCCAAAATCAAAGAGTTTGTGAGTCCATAGTAGTTATAATAACAGCTGATTATCAAATTAAAGTGTGAGTAAATCCATAATGTTCATAGCTTAAATCGTTGATTTATCAAAATCAGAAAATGAGTGATTTCCTTAATCAATTTTATACAAATTAATTCGTTGGTTTGCCCTTCACCGGGTCAACACCAAAATAGTAGTTTGTTTGACCTAATCGGGTCAACACCAAAATATTAGTTCGTTTGCCAATTATTAGTAGTTTTTCCTGCTATATAGTAAACACAATCTCTGGGTTTGATAAAACAGCGGGCTACAGCATTGTACGCCCCTAACATCAGTCATTGTAGTGCTACATTATTACCGTTCTATTGCCCTAAGCTCATGACACGCAACGATTAACAGACATCAAAATAACCATAATAATGATGTGAAATAGTGGCCCTCGGGATAGGTATTTACCAGTAACCTATGAAATCAAATAAAGTGCATTTGGTGGCTTTCCTCTAGCGACCAAATGGGGATTGTCAATCCCTAATAGATCTATCCACAATTATTTACGTTCACCCTGCAAGTGATTAAGGCGCATGATCGAGGGACTTTTGGTAATAGGAAACTTAGGCAATAGAGATCAAATATAGCATATCGTTGAAAAATCACTTGTAATCATGTCTATAGCAGGTATCTCCTTATGAGATATAAAAATGTGTAAACTAGTAAAGTTTATACGTAATATAGTTCTGTATTTAATTAATGAATACTTGTAAAAGTAAAAACAGTAGTTAAGCATGCATCTCCTCCAAAAACGTTTATAAACCATTGTAAAACAAGTAAGAGTAGGGGCTATGACTCACCTGAGAGTTATGATAGGCATAGATAACGTAAAGTCAGAGGTAGAATGGAAATGACTTCAAAGATAACCTGAATGATACGGAAGTCCGAGATAAGTTTGACTTATCGAGAATTGGGATTTGAATAGTGTTCGATGACAAAATGACTTTTGTGGCAGAGGTGGCTTGCGTGGCAAAACGCTTAATAGTTCAAGAGCAAGTTATATACAATATAACTTGTCTTTATGTATAAGTATCGTTTAATGTTTTATATTTCTTGTCATGAATTTATAATATGTATCGAAAGTTGGTGAATGATAAATTATAGTAATTGCAAGTTTATGCTCGATGAGTTTTATTGTAGGAATAATCATTTCTTAACGTGTATTCAAGTTATCGATAATAACGCCAGTTTATATATTTTACATTACATTATATATATATATATATATATATATATATATATATATATATATATATATATATATATATATATATATATATTCAGAAATATATATAGTTATTCATAATTATATTATCGTCTTAAAATATAGGTCTCGGTATATAGTCATAAAATATTAATTTGTCAAACGTAGTTAAGTTTCTATGTAAACTTTTAAGATATACCAACGTTACTCTTTTAAACCTAAATAGTTATATGATTACATATTTAATCCAAAATAAGCATATTTACAATCTTATAAAAGTTTTTAAGAAATATGTTAAGTGGTTCAAAGTTTGAGGCTACAAGTGTAAATATTAATATAAGTTATAAGGGTGCGTTTGGTTTCCTCCTAAGGGAATCAAACTATCACTATGAAAGTGATAGTTTATGTTTGTTTAGAATGTCTAGGCCCACAACTATGACTATGAAAGTCTAATATATTCCATACTCCATATACAACTCTTGAGGGGGGAATGGATCTTTCATAGTTGAGGGACCCACCACTACTATCAAACTCATACCCATTGTCATTCCTCGCAGCATACCAAACGCACCCTAAAAGTTATCAAAGTTTTTAAGTAAAATGATAATCATTTCATAGTTAAAGGGGCTGTTTTTGCCATGTTGTGAAACTGTTAAAAATAATAAAAATGTGGTTTTGTTGCTGCTAGGAATCGAACTAAAGACCTCTCGCTCAGCAACCAAGCGCCCACCCAACTGAGCCATGCTACTAGTTGTGTTTTAATACCAAACGTTTTGTTTATATAGTATTTCGAATCTGTGTTATATTTGGTTAAATCTTTCCCAGTATGTAGTATTGCATGCGTTAGTGTTTCAAATAGGTTTTGTGTTACTTCCAAAACGATGTATTTCATGTTAACATGTGATTTGTTTGATTAGTTTTCTTCGTTGCATGGCCACGCAGGTATCTATGATACGTTTTAAGAGTTAGTTTAAATTAGCACACTAATAAGCGTGTGTTTGTTCTCCAAGTTTTGTGATTTTAAGTGAGTTGAAAGGTTACTATATAATTTCAAACATAACAAGACCACTTTCAAGAAACATGTTTTCGTGTATATATATGAATGTGTGTATGAAAATAGAAGAAATGAAGCAAAATTGAGGGTGTTTAAGAGATACATATGTTCACTGTTGGTCAAGACGATGTCGAGTGAGGACACCCCGACAGTTGTTAGTTTATTTAAGTTGCCACACAAGCCTTGACAATGCCACCTTGATAATTTTGTATATGCATGAGAGAAAGCAAAAAGATGGAATGGCTCAGAAACTTACTACACCAAAGTTTGGTGGGAAACGATGTGGTAGACGAACGAGGGGCGAGTGAGAAACGGAACCAAAACAACTCCAAGCTTTCGAACCCGTCGTGTAGCTACACCCAAAATGTCTAAGAACTAGCAAGAATGACCCTTGGCACTTCCTTGTTCTCCTCCTCTCCTTGTTTGACAGTAACAAAGGAAAAGAAAATGGCTTGCTTCCTTCTTTCCTTTCTCTTTACACGGCAGCAACAAAAGGATGAGCATGGTTTTCTTTTGTGCTTAGTTTGTGTATTCAATATTGATATGATGAAGGTGGAACGGTATATATATATAGAACAGCAATTCTTATGACAAATGTGTCTAGGCAAAAGTTTCTATTTCATGCGACGTGTGTTAGGAAAAGTATGACATTGAGTGTGTAAGTGAATGTCGACTTACATGCCACCTCCATTTATGTCCAATCGATATCAAACAAGTGAATATGTGTAAGACTTCGTGTTTGAATATTCCTGACAGCTTCTAAGATGAGTATGGATGATTTTGTAGTGATTGGGGAGCAAAGGAGGTGGGAGGTGGTGTGTAAGAGTTTACACATGAGTTATAGGTTACATTTGAGGGAGGTGAGTCTTCAAGTTTGAGTCCAGGTCGTATTCCACAGATAACAGCCTAGTATTGCATTTTTGGTTTAAAATCTCGTGAGTCTAGACGTAAAACATTATTTCAGACAACTTTCGTGTTTTACACTTTTCCTGGTTCGGACCAGAAGAGCCTTAAAATTGGGTTTTAAATTCGTTACAGAAAGTTGGTGGTTCATTAGAATTTTATACGAAGTGTCATTACTATTTGTGTTAATTTGAGATGAAACGTGTAAGGTGCCTTAACTTGATCAATATTCTAGTATAGTAATTATATTTAAAAGTTGATAACAATTTTCATTCATGGTTCTTAGAAGCATGGAAAATAGAGTTGTGAATTAAAGAGGTATGTCGTGTGTAAAAGTTACGATCAACTGAGCTAAATCAAATATGTACTTGTGACTTGTAAAAATAATAGTTAGAGGTGTGCTTAGGCCATGGAGCTTGGTGAGTTCGTTAGTGAATCAGGTTCAAAGGAAGGGAGCCAAGAATAAAGGGTCCGTTATTATTAGTGAGTACGCATGGAAATTTTGTAGGCTCGGGATTTATATAAATTGTATTTGGTAATTATTGAAACGTATAATTATTAAGTATCAACATTTTAAGTTATGTATGGTATCTAGGTTATTAAGGTTCAGGTGTAAACGTCGTTTCAAGGTAAGAGTGAATAACGTTGTAATTGACAAAGTATATAAAAAAATTTTGTTATGGGTAAAAATGGTTAATTTATGTTGTAATAACGTGTTAATCGTAGGAAAATTTTACGGGATGTTATACTTTGCACCAACCGGATGGTGTCGGATCGCAAGGGAGACACATTGGCTCCTTGAGTGAGCTCAATGGTGTTTCGATAGTCTTGGTGGCTAGGACGGGAGTACTCTCCTAAAGTTCGGGGTCTAGGAGGTTGTTTTGGTTGTGGTGGGTTAATGGGATCAAAGAGATTACCACCTTCCATGATGGCAGATGGCAAAGGTTACGAACAAAGGAACAAAGAGAAAAAAGATAGACTAAAAAAAAAAAAAAAAAAAAAAAAAAAATAAAAAAAAAAAAATCTTACTAGAAAGGAATCTAGCAAGTAGACCTAATTAAAAGAAATTTTAACCTAGACAATAACTATTTCCCCGGCTGTGGCGCCAAAAACTTGATGTGTGGAATTGCGCCCTTGCAAAAGGTTTTACCTCTCAAGGGATCTTGAGAAGCTTGCAATCCCCACCAGGCAGTGTACCTGTTCGTTGTAGTATAGTGTAGTGACAAGTACCGTGGAATTGATCGTTCAACTCAAAGAATAGTGTTCGCTAGGGTTAAAACTCACTAAAACTAGGTCTAGAGGTGAGGGATGATTCTTTTTGTATTTTTATATTTTAAAGAAAGCAAGTAAAAATCTCGGTTTTGGAAGGAGTGGGCAGAATTAGTTGCTAGTCAACTAACCCAATTAACTAAAGATGCAATCAAAATAAAATAAACTAAACTTAAACTAATTTGTGGTGTAAACAATAATGTGAGAGAATAGTGTTTACCTAGATTTCACTACTCCTTAGCTATCTTTTACAGGTTGATTAGTTTGTTACAATTGCATAGATGACGGGTTATATTCCTTAATACCATTCGTAGGGCCGTGTACGATCTTCCCTAACTCTATAAGCTTCTACCTCTTCCTATGTCGAGCCGACTACTAGCTCCTAACATGGCCTCATTAGTAGTTACTGTTAATACAAATATCGCCTAAAAACGTTATTTATATTTTACGATCTTTGCTAAGTTTTGTTAATGACAAAGTATGAAGTTTAGCTATAAGTAAATCATCACTTTAAAGTGTTTAAGTCTTGTTTAACCAAGGTTTGAATTTCCTTTTAAACAAAACATTTTTTCTATTTCTTAAACTAGAAAGTGTCTTATCACATCACATTTATTTCTTAATATAGTAAGGTCACATCACATTTAGGGCAAGCTTTGTCAATATACATTTATGGTAAGTAATGTGTTTGACTCACTTAGATGTTGCTTGCAAGTTTAGTGTTTGACTTGATATTATGTGATGTGACATTGTTTGGTTTGCAAGAGTAATGAGATGTGACTTTGTTTGGTTTGCAAGATTTATTACTAAACCAACTGCAGCTCTGGCGGTACCCTGAGGATACACGGGCGGAACCCTTCTGAGGGGTCCGCCGTATCCGCCAGACCTGCAGAATGGTTTGCTATAAATACCAAACCATTTGTTAGTTTTGAGTCACCCCTTTAGGACATATTTTCACATACTCTCTCAACTAACTCAGTAACATTTGACTGGTGTGATTCTCTTATGTAGCAAGGAACTTCACAAGATCATTCAAGAAGTTACAAGCTTCAACTCTAAAGTTGCAAGTCTTGGTAGCTTGGTCATGTATAAGCTTTGGTAGTTTATACTTCATTTGTGTCATGTATGTAGAAGTAAGTGGTTAGTATTTTAGTCCTCAAAATACGTAGTGTGTCGGGAGTTGTTGTACCCTTGTAAAAGAACTAACGGGAGTGGTTGTACCCTTGGTAAAGAACTCGACATCTAGCTTAGTGTCGGTAAAAGTGTAAGCGACGATGGGAGTGGTTGTACCCGTGTAAAAGAACTCGACATCTAGCTTAGTGTTGGTAAAAGTGTAAGCGACGTTGTAAAGGTTTTCTCCGCCGGTGAAAGGAGCTTGTTGATTAGTGCTTATAACTCTCGATGTAACACCCCCAAAATACCGCAGCGGAAGACTGTGTCATAGGGGTGCTACTTCATAATACAAAGTACAAGGTATAGAAAACGAACTCTAAATGAGACGTTTTTGAAAAGTTACCATTCGATTAATGAATTCAAAGTTACAAACATGAGATTCCAAAGTATGATACATAAATGTATACAAAGTGTTTTGAATGGTAAATGATAAAAGCGTAAGTCTTCAGAATATGCAGCTTGACTCTAAGTTCCACGCACTAGCTATCGCCTTACTAACCTGAGATAAACATGCTAAAGTGTCAACACAATGGTTGGTGAGTTCATAGAGTTTGTCTTAAAACAGTTGAAAAGCCTTAAAGAATGATCACACAGCAAAGGCATTGAGAATCCACTCAGTTACAAGTCCCGCCATAAGAGACTTGTAACCTGTGTGTTCACAACCCACTGCTAACATATAGTATAATAAAGACATGTATAAGTTCATCAAGACAATTAAGCAATTAGTAGTGAGTCTCTACTTCATCTCCGAAGACCTCACTTTGGGAGCCAATTCCCAAGGACAACTGGGAGCCACTTCCCAAAGAAAACTGGGAGCCACTTCCCAAAGATATAAGTTTACTGGGAGCCACTTCCCAAAGATAAAAGACAGTCATGTATGTATGAAATCAAGTATAATGCCATCAAGTATAAGACAATCAAGTATAAAATAATCAAGTATAAATGTTTTGAGTATTTGTACAAGTAAGCAAGTAGTTGAGCATTTATCCCCCCCAAGAGTTAAAACAAGTATGAAAAGAGTAGGGGCTATGACTCACCTTAAGCTTATGTAATGAGAAATGAAAGTGGTAGTCGAATCGCGAAAGTCTCTAAGAGCAGCCTATAATAGAACGTTGCGATTTAGGTTTGGAGTAACGTCTAAGAATACGAAGAATTGCCTATATATGTCTTGCATAATGTTCATGATGTAGTACTTAGTATATAGTGTAAGTCGTTGAATATAAGTGGTCTATGAAACATGTATAGGTTGTATATCTCTTACTACCGTTCGGGCCGACATAATTCAGAAGTCATGGAGTAAACGTTCGAGGAGCCAGAACACTTTAACTCGTAAATCCACAACTCGTCTCGACGGCTTACTTAATGAACTCCTCACATGAGGCTCCCTACTATTGTAGTATTTGATAACATATATATAAGTCTTTGATCTTTAAAAGTTATATGGTCTTTAGCCGTGGCTTTGCCGTGACCTTGGTCATTGTTACCATGGTCTTGAGACTCAACCTTGGCTTTAGCCATGGTTGTGGTCTTGGCTTTAGGTCATTAGACCTCTTGGTCTTATCTAAATATAATCATTATATAGTAACTTTGGTCTAAAAATGGGCTGTTAAGAATTTGAAGAAATTATCACTCGGAAAGCGTTTTTAGGGCTCGAGCTTCTTTGATCCTGAACGAAAACGTCGTTCCGGACAACTTTCGTGTTTTAACTTTTTGATGAATCAGACCAGAAGGGTGACTTTCAAAAACACAGAATGCAAAACAGTAGGGTATAGGCAGTTTCGGCGTTTTGGTGTCGCTAACTTCTTATGGCCGTATCTTTTGACTCGTGTACTCGTTTTGGGTGATTCAAATTGATATGTTTTCCTTATTAAGTCCTCTTTAACAGTAAGTAAGTGTCAAATATCAAAGTTATACTATTTTGGTCGTGGTTCTCCATAAAAATCACTAGTTTGCTTGTTTACTTGTCATAAGTTAACATATGTATACCAATACTCGTTTTATCCATTTTTAAACATCATGAACACAATACAAAGACCATATATAGCATGAATGAAACATAATAAGCATGAAAATGATATTTAAGCAAGGAGTATGTTAGGGTTTGCTTACAACTTTTGGCTTTCTAAAGAAAGGAAGTCAAGTATAGAACTAGGACACTAAACCTATGCTTGTAAACCCTTCACCACAACTCTTGTAACCCTTGCTAGCCTTGATATAACCCTTGTGAAAACCATTTAACTTCAGCCCTATTAACCTTGTGTAGCTCCTAATTCAACCATGGAATCACCAAACAAACTTAAGAACTAGGTAGAGAATACTAAGACCTTGAACTTTGTAGTGTAACTTGTATATTGAAGATCAAAGGATCATGGTGCTAGGTATTTATGTTGTGGCGTTTTTGGTGATGAAGAAAGGAAGGGATTAGCTTGCTATTTATACTATGAATGAGGAGGTTAGGAAGGTTACTAGGAAAGTGCTAAAACTTGGAGACAAAGTTGTAAATAAATATGATCTAATGGCTAAAGTCATGAGATGATGCCACAAGTGTGAATGCCCCCCCCCTAGTGGCAGTTCATGAACTTGGAGAACAAGGTGTGGACTTTTGATGATATTATCCTAAGTATGTAGCTAGTTTTGGACCCGTAAATTGCTAACCGTAAGTTATTAAGTCACAAAACGTAAAACCGGGCATCCTAAAAATATGAAACTTATAAATATGGTAGAACTTATCAATATACTCCATAATAAAATATAAAATGAGTGGTAGGATCTATCGGGTGCTAAAACCCTGCTAAAAACTAGAAACACGGGTCTAAAACGCGTAATTCGCGTAAAACGCTGAACTGAAAAACGTAAAATTCCAAAACTTTTGGAATTGTCCTAAAATGAGAGAAAATCATATTTCTATTGTTTATAATGTTTTATAGATATATCGGGATGCTGGAAGGACGTTTAAACCTAAAAGTAAATCTCGGACACGGCTTTGTGATTTTTGCAGAAATGATCCGACGAGCGTCAAACTCTCGGATTATCGTTAAAATAGTTTAACTTACGAGAATATGAAATAAAAATTTCTGAGATGAATAGTGAAAAGTGAATAGTAAAAAGTGAATAGTAAAATTTTCGGGAATAAAAGTTAACCTGAAAATGCGAATTGTTACACTCGAGTTGGAAACTCGGGGCGTGGATGTAGGGCAAGGAAAAAGAGTCCTTGTAGCCGAACCACGATAAACAATCGTGTTGTGGTTTGATCGTTTCTTTCTTTATCCTTGTTTATTACATGTTGTTATTTAGTTAGAATTGCTAGTTACATATAAAGCTTTTCAAAGAACTAAACTAGTAAAGATGTGTTTGTATCTTCAAACAAAAGTAAAAGCTTTTCAAATAACTAAACAAGCAAAGTTAAGATTATCACAAGTAAAGCTTTTCAATGTATGAAACTAGTAAAGTTAGAATTGATATTTACATAAAAAGCTTTTCAAAGAATCAAACATATAACGTTGTGTTTATATCTTTAAGCAAACGTAAAAGATATTCAAGTTAAAAAGAATTTAAAAAGCGGTAAACTATTCAACCCCCCTTCTAGTTTTCCACAATTGGCATCAGGAGCTATGTTACTCAAGATCTTTAAAATAGAATGTATTTTAAAACTTGGATCGATCCATGGATTTTGAAATTCTCAAAGAAGGGCAACCTATTCAAAACCCACCGCTTTTTGAAAAAGGAAACTTACTTGAATGGAAAAGTAATTTTGAAAACTATTTGAAATCAAGTGATCAAGATCTTTGGCATATTATTTCTTTTGGTGATTTCAAACCAAAGAAAACAAGTTTTTGAAAACCAAGATAACTATCTCAAACTTGATAAAAATACTAAAGCTAAAACAATGATTTATAAAGCTTTAGTACCGAATTTGAAAGAATGTATTTTTTTATCAAACGGCTAATGATATTTAGAAAAATATGTTAAACTTTCATCAAGAGATATGTCAAATCAAAGATGATCAATTTGATCTCACATATGTATTAGAAGTCTTAGATATATTAATTGATTGACGTTTAGTTGAGATAAATACATGTACTACTAGTTTAAATGTTTTAAATGAAGGTGTAAGTGAAGATGATTACTCATGACGAGCTCTTAGTGGACTTGCTTACGATTCATGGAATAACACGGATGAAGATGAAGCCAACCATCCGGTTTGTGATTCTCAACTAGATAAAATATCAAGCAAGGTACATTTTGAAACCAAACACTTTTGCTTTGACAAATTTATCCTAGAGTTTTCTAAACTAGAAAATGAGTCTAAACGTTTATGCAACATGGACCTAAAAATTATCTTCAAGAACGAGTCTTCAAAATCTTTTGAGAATATCTTTGAAAAGGAAATCTTGTTAGAAGATAAAATGTCTAGAATTGAGAGTAATGTTGAAATTGATCTAGAATGTAAATTGTGTCTAGATTACAAACATAAGATTAAAATGCAAAATGAGAAAGAAAAAATATTAGTTAAATTTGATGAAAGCTCAAAATCTTTTGAAAGATTGTTGAGGAGTCAAAGGTTGTATTAAGATAAAACCGGATTAGGATTTAACTCATAAGCATCATCAACTAATAAAACAAAGCATGTAAAATTTGTCAAACCTATAAGAGAAATTTAGAGATAATTCAATCTCTAATAGAAACTCATGATAAAAGGATTAAGACTATCATTCTCTATGCCTTTATATGATTATCTAACCTTCTTGGATACATGAGTTATTGAGTTTCAAAGCGTATCGTCAAACCAAGTTTTTACGCGTAATGTTTATCCGCTTGATAGCATCTCTATGCAATTTAAAAGGTACGCATTACTTCAACTTGACTTTGATTGTATCTTGTTTCTAGCATTATGTGTTCGAATATGTGTTATTTGTAATACTCTAGAGTGTCTACTTGCTATTTGTAAATAACTAAGATTAGATTCTATGCAACAAGGAATTTAGTCTTTAGTACTAGTAGGAGATATAAGGTGTTTTGGTTCTTTAACCATCAAGAGATAAACACGAAAAACTCTTGAGTATGTCTCACTCAACTCTTGCTTACAAGTGAGCTAACTAAGAATTTCCTAAGTGATTAAAATGTCTAACACTTTTGTGATGCTTGCAAAACAAACCTTTGTTAAACAATTTTCTCAAACACCATACTTTGAGTCTTTAATTATGTTTTTCTTCAATCACTCCTTTATGATAATCTCACATAAAACACACAAGGTGAAATAAATCACATTAGCATATATTAGGATGTGTGAAAGAAAATAAGTTTTCAACATCTAGGATTTACACATCAAATGTGACACATAGTCTCATGATGTTGTACCTCTTGGACTTTTTCAAAATAAATAGAGTTCATAGTATCTTAAGTAAGAAAACCCAAAGAGTCGAGGAGTCGTTGAATATGACATTTAACGAGTGATCTCCTCCTTCTATGATATCATCTTTAGTAGATGATAACTTAGTCGAAAGTCCAATGATGGCAAGACAAGTATGTTGTGTAAAACATTAAGAATAAAAGTATAAAATAACATCTCCTCACCATGAGACAAATATTGAATCAAGCAAAATTGACATAAGCTATAAAACTTGATTTATAGGTCATAGTTGTGTCTAAACAAATTCAACAAAAACAATTTTTGGAATTCAGAATAAAACAACTAGTGAAACAAAATTGATATTTCAAAGTAATCAAGTGAGTATAGTGTCAATATTTGAAAGACCTTTTGATAATAAAAGCAAGCCACAAAAGCAAGGGATTTTAACTTAAAGACATTCCTAGTTGCTCTCTTGTTCTCAATGGTTAAGTTATTGATGACTTATCAAGAATGAGATTAGTAAATCCGTAGGTAAAACTAAATGTTGAGAAATGTTTGGAAGACTACTTGTTCTCATAACAATTAGATTCAACATTATGTTTAGCTTTTGTCTATGTGCTCGTGTTAAAGAAGATCCTAAAACAACTCTTTAGTTGAGCCTATTTGGATACATCATAAGGTACTACACAACTAGAATTATGGTCTCCCAAAAGAACGGGAATAGAAACCATAGTGTTTGACAAATGGAATTATGTCGGTAATAAGTTGATAAGAAAAGCTCAAGTGGTACTTGCACTTTTATACTTACTTACCCAATGATTCTCCAAAACGCGTATGACTCTCAAATTAGTATCGAATGGAGAAGCACATCAACAAGCTCCGCTTGAGTAAGCTAAGTCATATCGACAACGGAATTCATCTCATATACATTGTTATCCCTTCAACAAAGGAAGCATCGACTTCGGAGACAATTCTATCTATTATGCTTCTTAATAGACTTATTGTGATCCATCATCATTGCCTTGGTAAGATTGTTCATTGAGGAACGTCTTAACTAAGAAAGTCTTCTACGTTAACTATTTCATCAACGCGTTAACAAAATCTCTTGAATGTAAAGCATTCATAATTCCTAGGCTTAGTCAAAGACTCATAAGACCTAAAACCTTAAGTTTTGAACGTTAGGATAAAACCATAAAAATCAAGACAATTTCTTTTTAAGTTTCTCCCTGCAGAACCCACGGCACCCTCAGACCATACGGGCGGAACCCATTTTTTGGTTCCGCCTGGTCCGTCAAACCTCAGATTGTTTAAACTTTTAACTTCAAAGCCAAACACCCTCTTAAATCTTAACAAAAACTTTCAAACAGCATCACCCTCTCAAAAACACATATCCTCACGAATTTTATGGCTTCTAATCCAATCTCTTCAAATCCAACTAACTTTGTAAGTATTCTAATCACAATTGCATCTTTGATTTAATTATAACATTCTTGCTTACAATCATTAACTAGAATCTTAGGGCTTTTGCATAAAACTTCATGATTCATGAAAAACTTGGTGGCTAGTCAATTATGTATTTCATTAGTTAAGAAGTGTATCTTTGTCATTGTTACTTTGATTTGCCAAACACACCAAGTGCATTATCTTTCAAAATTGCATCCAAAATTAGAACATGATTCATCACCACATTGTTAAAACAAATGAAAAACGTCATTTAAACATCACTTGCATACTATCTCTTGAATGCTAAAGGGAATACATAACTAATATGTATTTTCGGGTACATTCAATCGAAGACACATTCAATTAGGAGAGTGTTGGTTATCTTTTGTTTTTACAACAAAATTTGCATAACAAAATAATTTGGGAATCAAAATGAGTCAAGATAATCAAGTCTTCACATTGTTTTGCATATAGGAACATACTAGAACATCCACATTGTTAAAAGTCATTAACATACAATTCTATGTTTTCTAGGAATCAACATGCCTCCCGCAAACAAATCCGATCACAAAGAAACCCTTAAGTACATGCCCAAACACCATATGACCAAAGGTCTCAACTCGATTCAAGTAGAAACCTTTAAGGCATTAGAAAAACGCTATGTTCACGAAGATAGAACCATTGATCCATCCTTTCTAGAAGGAACATCTATTCGCCAAAACTTTGCCGCAATTCACTTTGATTGTCTCCTTGATATAGATGAGCCAATTTGTCCTAGGTTCATCTTGGAATTTTATGCAACCGTAAACCTTTCCACATGTGCTGGTGGTAGGATATCATTAAACTTCACAACCAATCAAATACCACATGACATAGATTTAAAAGACTTAGCTATAATTCTTGGTGTACCAAATGAGGGAACTTGCCTCTACACGGATAAGTGGCCCATTTCAAGTCTTGATTCTATTGATCGTTTTTATCCATATGATACACCTCTTGCTAGTAAGGAAACTATTAAGGAACACCTCTTTGTTAGAACCTCTACCACTAGGGTGAATCGTTCGGGGAATATTGTAGATAAGGATCCTTTTGGTATGGAGCTCAATGAGCTTAAACCACAATTTAAGAAGTGGGAAGAAATTCTTAGGGCTAACGTCATAAGTACCATAGGAAATAGAGATCACATCAACACATTCCTATGCTACATGCTTTATAGCATTTCCACCGGTCAACCCTTCAACTTAGCCTACTACCTAGCCAAAAGAATGGCCGACATATCCTTGGTCGGAACAACCGCTCTTCCATATGGAATGCTTCTTACCCGCCTCTTTAGAGCAATCTCGCCCATTTCTCCTAACGAAAATGGAATACGCCTTGACTACGCTCTCGTTCCTCACATCTTCGTTCCTTTAAGTGATAAATGAGTTTTCAAAAATAAGGGCAAACGTACTCGATCACCTACACCATCATCATCATCATCCGGCATGAGCGAGGATGACAAACTTCCTAACTCTAAGTTACCTCCTTTAGAATACCTTCAAACTCTCCCCATCATTGAAAATGCTTCCGAAGAGTTCAAGCAAACCAAAGGAATGTTCAAGTGCTTTGGAAGGTACCTAAACAAGCTCAACAAGAAGATAGACCGGTTGTGAGAAGATTAAGGAGTGTTTGGCTTATGAATACTTTAGAATCATCTTTGTGTTAAAACTACGTGAATTATTTGTTTTTCACTTTCATGGTTTATTACTTTTGTTGGATTACGTTTGTATGAACTATTATGCACAATGACAATATTTGAGATGTTTGTCAATTTTTATGCTTATGGTTAATTTCACTAAGTTTAGTGAAAATCGCTAGCCCCCGGTCAAAGTCATATGATTTGAGTGTTTACATGTTCAATTTTTACTTTTCCTAACCAGATATGCACTATATTTTTAATTTTAAGAGTTTTCGAAAATTTTGAAAATCGTCTCGCGGGTCAAAAACGCGGACTGCCTCTTTCTGAAGCACTGGCGGATCTGGCGGTACCCAAAATTGGGTTCCGCCAGTGCAATTTCTAGGAATTCCATAAATGGCCCAACGGACCAGGAGGCACCCTCATATGGGTTCCGCCTGTGTATTCTGAAGGTGCCGCCAACAGCCTGCAGATTTTTTTTTTTTTTTTATTTTGTTTAGGTCCAATACTTGTTAAGTGTCAAACCATTATCCTAAGTGAGAAACATCTTCCATTAACTCCAATAACCATATTAGAACAACTTTCACTCACTAAAACAATTAGGAAGCCACTTCCCTCCAAAAATTCAAATTCAAACATAACCAACCCAAGGAACCCTTTTAAAGGATCCTTCAAAACCATTGAAACATTTTCAACCAAATCACATCTCATGATCACAAAACATTGAGTACATTTGTTGGTCTTTCACTCCACCTTATTCTATTGGAATGACATGCATTGATTTGACATATTCATGAAAATTTTGCAAATCATTTGAAACCTCAACCTTTGAATGGTAGAACATTAAATCCAAACACCCTATTCAGCATCTTCTTCATCCTATAAATTTGAAAGCTTTGCAACAACTCAAATCACACCATCACCATTAAACCTTCTTCTCTCAAAACATCAAAACCACACCTTTAAAAATGACCAAATCCAACACATCATCCGAGTCATCAAAATCCCTTTCAAAAATCACTAAGATTAGTGTTAAACCTTGTTGCTTTAACAAAACCATCAAGTCAAGCTCATCTTCTTCAAGTGATGCTTCGCTAAACATTTCTTCACCCATCCAAGATTACCTAAATCTCACTACCTCAACACAATCCCCAACACATTGTAATACCAATGTAATTACCTTTCAAGAATTGCTTAATCTTGAAACTCCATCACCTCAATCACCAACACCTACACCAATGGAACTTTTCCATACACCTCCAACATCACCACTACCCTATTTGGAAACCTTAGAAGACCTATCACCCGAATCATCTAGTCAACCATCTTTGTCACTCTTTGACACCATTGCTCAAATGGAAACCCAACAACAACCTAGTGAGCAACTAGATGAGGAACCCCATCAACCATCATTAGTAGAACGGTTAGCTTACCGTTATGCTAGACCATCCATTTTTCCAAATGATCAAGGTCATACCCACTCACAATCATTTGTGTTTCACCCAATTTACAAAGACCTTCATGGCAACCCTTCCGGCGAACCAAGCTTTCGCCATTTTGTTCAAAACCAACAACCACCACCACAACAACAACCATCACCACAAGAACCTTCCCAACATTTTAAATCTCTACTTTCTTCTTATAAGAAAATAGAAGCATCCATATGGGAAAAACCTCCAAACCTTCATAATGAGATTGACACTCATTTAAATCACCTTCATGCCTTCAAACGTATGGTTGACTCTCAAATCAACCATATCATGGTTTTACAAACAACACTTCAATTAACAAATGAAGGAAGCAAAAACACTACTCAACCTTCCACCTTTGCTCCTTCAAGTTCAAACCATCCACCACTAACATATCAAACCACCCTTCCACCAAACTTTCCCCGCCATGATTGCAATCATTGCGAAAGAACCGCTCACATTAGTGAAGGATGTCGAAGGGAAATTCGTGAGCTATCCGAAGAAATGAGGTTTATACTAAACCACATTTTGGATCTTCTACAATCCTCGTCTCACACACCTCAACCCTAGAGTCTCCAAAATGAAACAAAACCGTTTATTTTGGAAAATGTTTCCCATCTAAACCAACCAACCAAAACCATGTCATCCTTTCAAACTTCAAAATAAAGCCCGCTACAACCACAACCCACATTTTCATCCTTAAACAACCTTAGCCTTGTTTTTGGAAAATGTTTCTCACAAAGGAAAATGATGATTTCCTTGTAGCCTTTTATGGTCTTACCTTATTTGTAGTTTTTCTTTATTGTTAGAAGTAGGATGGTGTAATCCATATTTCTTGTCGTTGACTTTTTAGGAGTCAAAATTTTACATGAAATGAATTTCATTACACTACAAGGTTTTCATTGTTTGTTGTCCATTTAGGTATAATAAGTGAAATATACCTTGTTATGGTTCCATACATATATCTTGTGTTGTTTAAACTAATCTTTCTTTTTGTAGGACCATTTTCCATGTTTTCCTCCCTTGATACTCCATTTAGGGGAGTAATATTCAAGGGGGAGCATGAGTGTTGTACTATTTCACTTCACAAACTCTTAGTTGTATTTAAACACGAAATACTTTCATGACTTATCTTGTGCAACAACTAACCTTTCTCTTGTAGGTCCAAAATCCATGTCTCCTCTCTTGGCATTCCATTTAGGGGGAGTATCGTCCAGGGGGAGCAAGTCTTACTTACGCTTCGCTACTCTTCTTTTTGTTTCGACAAAAAGGGGGAGAATTTATATAAACTTGTGCTTATCAACCTCATATTTGCAAAAACTTTTTTTTTTGTGCTTATCATCTCATCTTTGCAAAAACAAGTTTTTATACTAACTTTATAAGACTCAACACTAAAACTAGTGACTTACTTATAAATAAAGTTTATGTTTTGTCATCAACAAAAAGGGGGAGATTGTTAATACAAATATCGCCTAAAAACGTTATTTATATTTTACGATCTTTGCTAAGTTTTGTTAATGACAAAGTATGAAGTTTAGCTATAAGTAAATCATCACTTTAAAGTGTTTAAGTCTTGTTTAACCAAGGTTTGAATTTCCTTTTAAACAAAACATTGTTTCTATTTCTTAAACTAGAAAGTGTCTTGTCACATCACATTTATTTCTTAATATAGTAAGGTCACATCACATTTAGGGCAAGCTTTGTCAATATACATTTATGGTAAGTAATGTGTTTGACTCACTTAGATGTTGCTTGCAAGTTTAGTGTTTGACTTGATATTATGTGATGTGACATTGTTTGGTTTGCAAGAGTAATGAGATGTGACTTTGTTTGGTTTGCAAGATTTATTACTAAACCAACTGCAGCTCTGGCGGTACCCTGAGGATACACGGGCGGAACCCTTCTGAGGGGTCCGCCGTATCCGCCAGACCTGCAGAATGGTTTGCTATAAATACCAAACCATTTGTTAGTTTTGAGTCACCCCTTTAGGACATATTTTCACATACTCTCTCAACTAACTCAGTAACATTTGACTTGTGTGATTCTCTTATGTAGCAAGGAACTTCACAAGATCATTCAAGAAGTTACAAGCTTCAACTCTAAAGTTGCAAGTCTTGGTAGCTTGGTCATGTATAAGCTTTAGTAGTTTATACTTCATTTGTGTCATGTATGTAGAAGTAAGTGGTTAGTATTTTAGGCCTCAAAATACGTAGTATGTCGGGAGTTGTTGTACCCTTGTAAAAGAACTAACGGGAGTGGTTGTACCCTTGGTAAAGAACTCGACATCTAGCTTAGTGTCGGTAAAAGTGTAAGCGACGATGGGAGTGGTTGTACCCGTGTAAAAGAACTCGACATCTAGCTTAGTGTTGGTAAAAGTGTAAGCGACGTTGTAAAGGTTTTCTCCGCCGGTGAAAGGAGCTTGTTGATTAGTGCTTATAACTCTCGAGTTGGAAACTCGGGGCGTGGATGTAGGGCAGGAAAAAGAGTCCTTGTAGCCGAACCACGATAAACAATCGTGTTGTGGTTTGATCGTTTTTTTCTTTATCCTTGTTTATTACATGTTGTTATTTAGTTAGAATTGCTAGTTACATATAAAGCTTTTCAAAGAACTAAACTAGTAAAGATGTGTTTGTATCTTCAAACAAAAGTAAAAGCTTTTCAAATAACTAAACAAGCAAAGTTAAGATTATCACAAGCAAAGCTTTTCAATGTATGAAACTAGTAAAGTTAGAATTGATATTTGCATAAAAAGCTTTTCAAAGAATCAAACATATAATGTTGTGTTTATATCTTTAAGCAAACGTAAAAGATATTCAAGTTAAAAAGAATATAAAAAGCGGTAAACTATTCAACCCCCCTTCTAGCTTTCCACAGTTACCTACGCATTAAATACAACCAAAATATCATAGTACACTTCCGATCATCGTTCTTAAGACGTTCAAGCAAGTTACCAAATGGAAGTCTGTCAGTTTTCTTAAGCCTAACATCGAATTCATTCATCCATAACAATTATAAACAAACAACCAACCCATAATCAATATCTAAGTTTCATTACATCTAAGCAAACACAAGGAAAACCTAGCCTAACATGTTAAAGAGAAGACAAGCGTAAGATATAATCAAACAACACATAGACATATTGAATGATTTGGTAAAGGACTTATCTTCAATTAAGCATGGAAGAAACAAAGGGTTGAAACCCTTGAAAAAGCTATAAAATTCGTCTAGTGTTTACTCCCTTCAAAGTTGCACACAATGAATGAAAACTAGAAAAATATATATAGATTTTGTCTTCTGACGGCGTCAAGAGTAATGTGTGACGCCATCAACTCGCCGCCAAAATAAACTCGTATTGCCTAGATCCACTTCTGACGCCGTCATTCTTTATGGGTTCTGGGCCGTCAGTCTTTGCAATAACTCTTGATGGCCTTGGAAATTTTGTACGTGACACCGTCACAACCCCTTCACAAAACATTCTGGTGCGTCACATGTAATTGATTTATCCTCCCTTTTGTCAACTTATGACGCCGTCACTAGCAATATGTGACGCCGTCAAGTGCAATTTCCAGCATGATTTGAGACTTTATCGTTTTCTGCACTTTTTCGCTCCAAATACGTCCAAAATGCTTTCTTTTGTAAAATTCCTCTCAAAAGTACCTAAAATGACAAAAGAAATGATTTAGAGCAATATTTGATCAAATAATCTCGACTTTGGCCTTAAATGACCCCCCAAAAGCGGTACACTTTTCGCTTCATCAATATCTAAAAAGGTATTTGTTTACCACAATCAAAATTGTCCTCTCATCTCCTAAATTCCTTTAATACCACCACTGGTTCAATTTCTCCTACAATGGTTAGTGTACTTTCTCTTTTATTTTTTTACACTTTTACTTTATCTTCCTTAGTCATATTACATGCTTTTTGAAGATCTCTACTATTATAACTTCATCCGGTCATCTGCTCCACTAGGCCTCCGACAGCCACCGTCGCCTATAACTTTTAAAACACATCTCCTTGAAGATATGATGTATGTGGTGTTCAAGTAAAAAAATATCAAAGGTATGTAGTGTGTACTACTGTACACTTGAATTATTTGTGTTTGTTTATGGTATTTGTGCGACTTTTAACTTATATGTTAGGAAATTTTGTATTGTTGTGTTTGATTTGTTTAATTATGGATCAATTTACTTTCAAGTTTGATTTATTGACCGTTAGTTATTTGTGTGTTTTTAGAAGTTTGTAAGATTGCAAGCCTTAATAAATGGTGAGTTTTCATATGATGTGTTTGTTCAAGTTTTATGGTGCAGTTATTTAGTTATGAAATGATAAAGGCATGAAAGATGGGTGATTTGTTAATATGCAAATATGTATTCCAACATCTTTCATAATTTTATAAATATACGGGTCTCTTAAGTTTATGTTTCCGTACTTTTTTTTATCGTTGTTTGTTTGTTTTTGTGTGTTGGATAGTTAGGAGTGACTAATATATTTTGTTTTGTAGTGGCTAATGCTGGCGGGATTTGAAGATGTGTGGATGCATAAAGATTTGAAGATTAGGTGGGTGCATAAAGATGGGAAGCAACATGGTAAAAAAAGTTAGGTGGCGTTTGTTTCATGGGTTTTAGAATAAAAGAATCACAATAATAGTTATTATAAATGTTTGGTTGCAACTTTAGAAAATAAACTATCAAACCACACCAATAGACTCAAACCATGGTAGTAAGGTTGGTTTTCATACATTCCTGCAGGCCCACTAATTTTAGATGTTACATACCTTATCGGTTTCAAATATCGATTCCCTGTTACAAACGTAATTGTGTTCGTTGTAAATTTCATTTTCATCAACATTAACTTGAAAATGCCCCATCCAACTCATCCCACAATTAAGATTTTTTTTTTTTAAAGAAGCTTTCTTTGCTTTTATATATAGTGAAATTGATAATGAAGTTTTGTTACCAAGAAATAAAAATAGTAACCTCTATATATAGGATTATTTATATAAAGTTCAAATAATTAAATTTATCATTTCAATGTAGATTGATAGATTTTCAATCATTTTAATGGATGTTCAATAATGTGATATCTAAAAACTAGGGCTGAGCAAAATCGACCGAAACCGATAAGGCCCGACAAACCAACCGAACCGTTTAGTCCCGAAACCGAATCGATTACTAACGGGTCGGTAGTCGGTTATACAATACACTATATCTCGGTATCGGGTCGGGATCGGGATAAAACCGACTGAAACCTGAATTAAACCCGACAGCCCGACAACATATTAGGTTTATTAGAAAATAGGCGCCCCTTTTATCACTTTATGAGTTTCTGACCTTCTGTCTCACTCAGAAACACAACATACAAATAAAAACTCAAGAGGGGTGAATCAATTGAATGAATCAATGTCATCTCAAGAGGGATGAATCAATCTCATCTTATATACCTACATACGAATCATTCTTCATCTCAACAAAACAATATAATGGAAGTAAGTATTCATTCTCATCTAAAAAAAATAAAAACTCGATTTTCTTTACAATTGTTACATGGTAAATAGTATATAATGATTGTTACATGGTAAATATTTGATAATGATTGGTCAGTTGGTGCGTCGAATGAGTTAGATTAGTGGGTCGAATGAGTTTGATAGTGATTTGATATTTGATAATAGATATGATTAGTTGAGAATTGATATTTTATATTGAATGTGTATTGATTATTGAATATGTTGGTGGGTCTAATGAGTTTGTCAGTTTCACATTAATGAACTAATGATTCATGATTGAATGTGTATTGAATATGTTTAATGAATGTGTGACAGTAAGTAGTAAGTACAATGTTATGAGTTATTGAATACACACAGTAAGTACACAGTGAGTATATTGAAATATTGAATGTTCAATGTTATGAGTTATTGAATGACATAAAAGTCAAAAGTGAGTGTATTGAATATTTGAATGTGTATTGAATTGTGTTTGTTTAGGATCAACCGATAGACGTTGAGACCGTCGAATGTGATGATAATAAACGCAAAAGGAAACAACCATACAAACCAAGGAAAACGAAGTCCGAGTGTTGGAAATACTTTGATCCAAAGATGGAACCGGATGAAGATGGAAATCTCATTAAGATGGCATATTACAAATGGCCGCGTTTTGAGATAGAAATCTCTTATTAAATTTTAGATATTTTTGTGATTTGTTTTTTATTAACTTATGTTTTTTATTAACTTTCTTTTAGATATCTTGTGCATCCAAGTATCCACCGTTGCTTCTGAATCCGCCTTTAGCACTAGTGGTCGCGTTTTGGACCCGTATAGGAATTCTTTAGTGCCTAGCATTGTAGAGGCTTTGGTGTGCACACAAGATTGGATTCGTACATCAAGTAGATACATCACTATGGATACTTTTGAGGATTTAATGAAAGACAACGAGATTGTTATAGGTAAACTATTTATATATAAGTTTATTCGTTATTTTAGTAAGTGAATTGTGAAATGCTATGTTAGACTTACGTTTTAATGTTTTTTCTAGAAATTCAAGACGCCTTAGACAAACAAAAAGGCGAACATGGAAAAGAGAAGGCTTGAACTTGTAGTATTTGGTTGCTTATTTGAAGAAATGTGAACCAATGCGTACTAGGTTTTTATGGTTATATTTAATGCATGAGCGAATTCTAATGATCCCATGTTAGGAGCTTCTTGCAGGCTCGACATAGGAGTGAAGTAGGAGCTTATAGAGTTGGGGAAGTACATACGCCACCCCACGATTGGTATTAAGGAATATAACCCGTCATCCACGCAACTGTAACAAACTATCAACATGTAAAAGATATCTAGGGAGTAATAAAATCTAAGTAAACACAATTTTCCCATTTATTGTTCACACCACTAGTTTAATTAGCTTTATTTACATTTTTGTTATTTTATTTTGATTGCATCTTTAGTTATTGGGTTAGTTGACTAGCAACTAATTCCGCCCACTCTTCCAAAACCCGAGATTTTACTTGCTTTTCATAAAATATAAAAATACAAAAAGAATCATCTCTCACCTCTAGACCTAGTTTTTAGGCTTTCTAATCCTAGCGACACTATTCCTGAGTTGAACGATCAATCCCCCGGTACTTGTCACTATACTATACTACAACGATCAGGTACACTGCCTGGTGGGGGTTGTAAGCTTCTCGAGATCCCTCAAGATGTAAAGCCTGGTGCAATTCCCACGCATCAAGTTTTTGGCGCCGCAGCCCAGGGAATAGTTATTGTCTAGGTTAGGATTTCTTTTCATTAGGTCTACTTGCTAGATTCCTTTCTAGTAAGACTTTATTTTTATTTTTAGGTTCTCTTTAGTCTATCTATTTCTTCGTGCCTTTGTTAGTAAAATAAATTCATTGACTATTCTGATGAGGCAAAAAATGAACAACTTTTAGGGGGTCATTTAAGCCCGGAATTGAATTTATATGATCAAATATTGCCCTAAATCGTTCCTTTTGTGATTTTAGGTACTTTGGGAGTGAATTCTGGAAAAGGAAGCAATTCGGACGTTTTTGGAGCATAAAAGTGAAGAAAACGGCAAAGACTTAATTTTCCATGCTGAGAACAATACCTGACGGCGTCAAGAGGAAGATCATGACGGCGTCAAGAGTAAAAACCATGACGACCCAGTGAAAACCAGAAGGCGTCACAAAAAGGGCGTCAAGACTAATTTTGGTGACGGCCTGCATAAGGGATACACATGACGGCGTCAGACCTAGATCTAAGCAATCCGAAAAACTATTTGGCGGCGAGATGACGGTGTCAGACTTTTGTTCTTGACGCCGTCACCTATCAAAATCTATATATAGTTTTCTATTTTTTATTCATTAAAAGAGGAACTTGTGTGGAGAATACTAGGGCCGAACTTTGTAAACCTTAGGTCATATTTTACAGTGTTTTCAAGGGTTTTCACCACTTGAATCCTTTCATGTTCAATTGAGATAAGTCTTCTTTCAATTCAATCAATATGTCTATGTGTTGTTTGAATGTATCTTATGCTTGTCTTGATTTCAACATGCTAGGCTAGATCTATCTTGTGTTTGTTTAGATGTAATGAAACCTAGATGTTGATTATGTGTTGATTACTTGTTTATGGTTGTATTGGATGAATGATTTCAATGTTAGGCTTAAGAAAACTGGCAGATCTCCATTGTGTAACATGCTTGAACGTCTTAGGAAACATGAACCGATGTGTACTAGGTTTTATTGGTTGTATTTAATGCATGAGCAAATTCTAGTGATCCCATGTTAGGAGCTTCTTAGCCGGCTCGACATAGGAGTGAAGTAGGCGCTCATAGGATTGGGGAAGTAAGTACGCCACCCTATGAATGGTATTAAGGAATACAATCCGTCATCCACGCAACTATAACAAGTAATTAACATGTAAAAGATATCTAGGGAGTAGTGAAATCTAAGTAAACACAATTCTCCCATATATTGCTCACAACTCTAGTTTAATATAGTTTATTTTCATTTCTAGTATTTTATTTTGATTGCATCTTAGTATTGGGTTAGTTGACTAGCAACTAATTCCACCCACTCTTCCAAAACCCGAGATTTTACTTGCTTTTCATAAAATATAAAAATACAAAAAGAATTATCCCTCACCTCTAGACCTAGTTTTTAGGCTTTCTAATCCTAGCGACACTATTCCTGAGTTGAACGATCAATCCCCCGGTACTTGTCACTATACTATACTACAACGATCAGGTACACTGCCTGGTGGGGGTTGTAAGCTTCTCGAGATCCCTCGAGAGGTAAAGCCTGGTGCAATTCTCACGCATCAAGTTTTTGGTGCCGCAACCCAGGGAATAGTTATTGTCTAGGTTAGGATTTCTTTTCATTAGGTCTACTTGCTAGATTCCTTTCTAGTAAGACTTTATTTTTATTTTTAGGTTCTCTTTAGTCTATCTATTTCTTCGTGCCTTTGTTAGTAAAATAAATTCATTGACTATTCTGATGAGGCAAAAAATGAACCACTTTTAGGGGGTCATTTAAGCCCGGAATTGAATTTATATGATCAAATATTGCCCTAAATCGTTCCTTTTGTGATTTTAGGTACTTTGGGAGTGAATTCTGGAAAAGGAAGCAATTCGGACGTTTTTGGAGCATAAAAGTGAAGAAAACGGCAAAGACTTAATTTTCCATGCTGAGAACAGTACCTGACGGCGTCAAGAGGAAGATCATGACGGCGTCAAGAGTAAAAACCATGACGACCCAGTGAAAACCTGAAGGCGTCACAACAAGGGCGTCAAGACTAATTTTGGTGACGGCCTGCATAAGGGATACACATGACGGCGTCAGACCCAGATCTAGGCAATCCGAGAAACTATTTGGCGGCGAGATGACGGCGTCAGACTTTTGTTCTTGACGCCGTCACCTATCAAAATCTATACACAGTTTTCTATTTTTCATTCATTAAAAGAGGAACTTGTGTGGAGAATACTAGGGCCGAACTTTGTAAACCCTAGGTCATATTTTACAGTGTTTTCAAGGGTTTTCACCCCTTGAATCCTTTCATGTTCAATTGAGATAAGTCTTCTTTCAATTCAATCAATATGTCTATGTGTTGTTTGAATATATCTTATGCTTGTCTTGATTTCAACATGCTAGGCTAGATCTATCTTGTGTTTGCTTAGATGTAATGAAACCTAGATGTTGATTATGTGTTGATTACTTGTTTATGGTTGTACTGGATGAATGATTTCAATGTTAGGCTTAAGAAAACTGGCAGATCTCCATTGTGTAACATGCTTGAACGTCTTAGGAAACATGAACCGATGTGTACTAGGTTTTATTGGTTGTATTTAATGCATGAGCAAATTCTAGTGATCCCATGTTAGGAGCTTCTTAGCCGGCTCGACATAGGAGTGAAGTAGGCGCTCATAGGATTGGGGAAGTAAGTACGCCACCCCATGAATGGTATTAAGGAATACAATCCGTCATCCACGCAACTATAACAAGTAATTAACATGTAAAAGATATCTAGGGAGTAGTGAAATCTAAGTAAACACAATTCTCCCATATATTGCTCACAACTCTAGTTTAATATAGTTTGTTTTCATTTCTAGTATTTTATTTTGATTGCATCTTAGTATTGGGTTAGTTGACTAGCAACTAATTCCACCTAACTCCTTCAAACCCGAGATTTTTACTTGTTTTTATAAAAAATATAAAAATAAAAAAAGAATCATCCCTCATCTCTAGACCTAGTCTTTAGGTTTTCTAATCCTAGCGACACTATTCCTAGCTGAACGATCAATCCCCGGTACTTGTCATTATACTATACTACATCGATCAGGTACACTGCCTGGTGGGGGTTGTAAGCTTCTCGAGATCCCTTGAGAGGTAAAGCCTGGTGCAATCCCTACGCATCAAGTTTTTGGCGCCGCAGCCCGGGGAATAGTTATTGTCTATGTTAGAATCTCTTTTTATTAGGTCTACTTGCTAGATTCCTTTCTAGTAAGATTTTATTTTTATTTTTAGGTTCTCTTTAGTCTATCTATTTCTTCGTGTTTTTGTTCGTAACTCTTTGCCATCCGACATCATGGACGATGGTAACATCTTTGAACCCGTTATCCCACCACTAGATAACCAACCTCTTAGGCCCCGAACCTTAGGAGAGTACTCCCGACCTAGCCACCAAGGCCATCGAAACACCATTGAGCTCACCGGAGCCAATGTGTCCCCCTTGCGATCCGACACCATCCGGTTAGTGCAAAGCGGATGTGCATTCTATGGACTTCGTTCCGAAGATCCAAACCAACATCTCAAGGACTTCCTTAAAATCGTAGATTCTATAGACCTTGATGTTACAACTAGAGAGTCAACCCGATTACGCCTATTCCAATTCTCTCTACGTGATCAAGCTAGTCAATGGCTTGAACGTTTACCCGCGGGATTTATCACTTCATGGGATGATCTCACCACTCGTTTCCTTGCTCAATTTTTCCCACCGGAGAGAACTACCAAGCTTAGAAATGACATCTTGATGTTCCAACAACGTCAAAATGAAACTCTATATGAAGCATGGACTCGTTTCAAGGACTTACTCCAAAAAGTCCCTCATCATGGCATAGATCTTTGGCTCCAAGTCCAAATCTTTTATGACCATATCGATCTCTCCACAAGGCGAGCCATTGACCAATCAGCCGGTGGTAAGCTACGTGATCTAAGTTCGGAACAATCATGAGAACTCATAGAAGATCTTGCTCTCTATGACAACGAAAGTTGGAATGATCCCCGTGATTTGAACAAAATGGTCAAGGCAATATCTTTGCCTTCGAACAACTCTAGCACTCCCGACCGTAGGATCATGGAACTTGAGGACCAAGTCAAGTTTCTCATGAAATCTTACGAAGCTCCTAAGCCTTCAAGCCAAGTGAACAAAATCTCTTCTTCATGCGAATTATGTAGTGGTCCCCATGACACTCGTGATTGTGTGGAACTCCCCGGAACAGCTTTTGCGGACTACGCATCCTCGCGTACCGACGAAGCGGGAGATAAGTGGTACACTTTCAAACCCGAGCCAAACCTGTATATTGATTCCTACAACCCCTTTTGGAAAAATCACCCAAACCTTAGGTGGAAACAAACCCAAGCCAATTCTTCCAATTCGCCTAATCGTTACCAACCAAACGGTCCACCCTCAAACCGTACTTCCAACAACAATCCTTCTAACAACTATGGTAGTACCAACAATCTTGAAGGATTGATGTCTAAGTTCATGGCATCTCAAGAGGCTCGCATAGCTAGGTTTGAAACCGAATTCAACCAACAACAAACGGAGATGACCAACAAGATAGACAACTTGTTGAAAGCCCTCAACAACCAAGCGCTAACTACACCTAGGAAAGACACTAGGGACGCCAATAACAGAATCTAAATTAAGGACCCCTCATCATCCAAACATGTCCACTTTGTTAATGTTGTCACCATTAAACCAAAAGATAAGGATATAGAAGAAAGTGACAAAGATGAAGTTGAAGTAGAAACCGAGACTAGGGATGAAATTAGGGAAGTTGAGGTTCATAGGGGAGAGGAGTTAGAGGAAGTAGAGACTATAGAAAAGCACTTTGATAAGTTGCCCACCAAGGAAGAACGGGAATACCATAAGGATTTATTCGATGGCCCCGAGACACCATATATCCTTGGCACACCCCTTATCAAAATGGGAGACCTCTCTAACATCAACATACCATGCAACATCGGGCATATGCATATATGGAAAGCTTATATCGATCTTAGATCCCCTATAAACATCATGACTAGGACTTATTATAATTGGGTGATGAAGAAACAACTTGGTTATAAGATGATGCCCAATAAGAATTTGATAAGTAATTTTGTAGGAAGAGTGAAGGGATTGCATGTGATTATAGGTAATTTCACCTATGAGATCGATTTTATGATAGTAGAAGATACTCGCCCGGTGATAGATGATTGCCTAAGCCAAGTAGTGTTCGGAAAACCATTTGTTGAGGCCACTAGGATGAGTTATGATCCGACTTTAGGAATAGTTAGATTCAAGGAGGAGAATGATGAGATTGCCTACCAAATGCCCTATAAGATTGAGCAGTACCGCCTCTTGTCAAATATAGAAAAAGAACACAAACAAGCAGCTTACTATAGGAATGATGAGAATAGACGTAGAGGAGTAGAGTGTGTGATGAATAGGATGCTTGGTTTCTACAAAGAATGCTTACAATTAGGTCCGGAATACAAAACTGGTATAGGAGACGACCTAGAGAGTGAAACCAACAATGAGGTCACGTAGTAACCCATGACCTTGAGTCTAGCTACAAGACTCGTAAATAAAGAAAAGCGCTTCTTGGGAGGCAACCCATGATTTGTGTGATTTTTATTTTGTTTGTTTGTTATTTGCTTCCGTATGCATGCTTTATTTTTATTGTTGGTAGATCATGTTTTAAAATTAAAATAGTGAAAATACTTTATTTTGTTGTTTGGCTAGTCTTAACTTCATCCAAAGGTATTTTTGCAAAAGATAAGTGTAAGGGGAAACCCCAAATATGTTTTTAAGAAACAAAACCGATCATGATTCTCCACGATATTAAGTGAACATGTATATTCGTAATTGTTAGAGTCAAATGCTTGTATCGAGTCTTAATGATGTTTTGCAGGATTTTCCAGGAAGTAGGACTAAGTTTTTCCAGGAATTTTCCAGAAACTTAACATAAGAATTTATGCAGGTCACTTCTGACGGCGTCACGTGTAAAAATCTGGAAATTTTACCAGTTTTGTTTTTTCTAACGGAGTCTTAAAGTTTTTGTTGAATTATTAGTTTTATAATCTCCAGGAAATCTGCAAACATCATTCCACAAGCATTATATCTTATTTTGTTTTCTAGGATTTATTAGCATATGTAGATTGCCGCCGATTTTATGCGAGGTTGCCTTGTCTGTTTTCTCAGAATTTACAGGTTATGTATGACAAGAAGATGATTATTATTCTGGAAGGGAAGCTTTGATTGTTCATTTTCTTTGAGGAAGATTTAACCTGGCCACCTTATTATCCATACCGAGCGAATCAGGGGAGTATTTGATTTCATTCTTTTTACTTATTTCACTTTTACATTCTTTACTTGAACATTGGGGACAACGTTCATCCTAAGTGTAAGGGGAGGGTAAAATGATGATACCTTACAGATACACTTTCGCTTGAGTTTGTTTGTTTGATGGTAGATGTGTAATAAAACTATGAGAAATACTTGTTAGTGTAATTTTAGAGCCAAATTTAAATTTTTTTACAACATTTAGGAGTGAAACTTTAGCCATAGCAAGCGTCTCAAGGATAGGAGATTGTATGACTAGCACAAAACCGTACCATTCAGAAAAATTTTCCACCCAAATATGTGAGGTTCGCCTTTAGATTTGATAGGAAAAGCATTTACTATTAGTGCTTATGAGTGTACCGGTAGCATTTAAGATTCTAGAACTTGCGTTAGTGATGCATCCCGAGACCGCTAGTGAGACTACATTCGTGTAGTAGGATTTAGTACATGATAAGAGGCATTAGGATCACCCTTGTGTTAAACCCGTATCATAATTACTTGACCATTTAAGTCATATTACTTGGCTAGTTAAGTCAATTAATTTTCCCCACACCTTAGCGTTGTACTCATTTTTAGTACCCGAAACCCCTAGTACACCCCTCCGAGCCTATCTTTTCGTTTCTAACTTTAAGCATTTTACTTAAAGGAAGAATTTGTAACACCCCACTTAAATGTACACCCAAATCGCCTTAGACTTCCGTGTATGCACTCATCTTTAGTGCATTATTGTTATTTGTTAAACCCTAAGTTAATTATCTAATTGATTACATGGTTGCTAAGTCGAGTCATATCCTTGTACATATTGTTTTGGGACGATTGGGACTCATGGGTAAAGTACTTATTTTATGGAGTAATGGGGAAGAACATAATATTATTACCCCCGTATGTGCGTTAATCTTAAAAGTACTCCAAGTGTTTGATTATCTTGATTCGAGTCATTAGATTAGTTTATTGTAAAGTATGTAAAAATTCAAGTGTAAGGGGAATTTACATTCCCTACGATGTATTATTTTGGATGGTAGAGTAAGAGTGTACGCAAAAAAAAAAAAAAAAAAAAAAAAAAAAAAAAAAAAGGGAAAAATCATGAAATAGAAAAATAAATTAGAAAAAGAAAAAAACATACGGACTACCATCTCTTTTTATTCTATGTTCATTTTATGTTTTTGTTCTTTTTGATTTATTAGCGTAAGTCGAGTCTAGTCTTGGCTTAGCAACGCCATATTGTACATGTAATTAACCAAGATTGTTAACTCGCCACCAGTAAAGCTGCCTATATCCAACAAAACCGTGTATTCCATATCCCTACACCTAACGTTACAACCCTTTAAAAGACCTCTTTGATAGTTTATCCTAGGTGATTACGCCATGTGGTGGAGGTTTGATCCTTTCCCAAGCCTATGGTAATCTATTTTGCTATGACAGGTAGTGAGAGATATTTTCCGTTTCCATAATGTGATATATACTTTATTACACCCGAGAGATGTGAGTATCTAAACACTATTTGTGAGGTGCTAGTATATGACCTCCGTGCTTGTCTTTGGTCTTTAGTGGAACGATTATTTGTTGTAATTACTTTTATATTAGTGGTAAATGACCCCTAACTTGTATTTTGACTAGAATAAAAGCGCATTTGCTTGAGGACAAGCAAATCTCAAGTGTAAGGGTATATGATGAGGCGAAAAATGAACCACTTTTAGGGGGTCATTTAAGCCCGGAATTGAATTTATATGATCAAATATTGGCCTAAATCGTTCCTTTTGTGATTTTAGGTACTTTGGGAGTGAATTCTGGAAAAGGAAGCAATTCGGACATTTTTGGAGCATAAAAGTGAAGAAAACGGCAAAGACTTAATTTTCCATGCTGAGAACAGTACCTGACGGTGTCAAGAGGAAGATCATGACGGCGTCAAGAGTAAAAACCATGACGACCCAGTGAAAACCTGAAGGCGTCACAACAAGGGCGTCAAGACTAATTTTGGTGACGGCCTGCATAAGGGATACACATGACGGCGTCAGACCCAGATCTAGGCAGTCTGAGAAACTATTTGGCGGCGAGATGACGGCGTCAGATTTTTGTTCTTAACGCCGTCACCTATCAAAATCTATATATAGTTTTCTATTTTTCATTCATTAAAAGAGGAACTTGTGTGGAGAATACTAGGGCCGAACTTTGTAAACCCTAGGTCATATTTTACAGTGTTTTCAAGGGTTTTCACCCCTTGAATCCTTTCATGTTCAATTGAGATGAGTCTTCTTTCAATTCAATCAATATGTCTATGTGTTGTTTGAATATATCTTATGCTTGTCTTGATTTCAACATGCTAGGCTAAATCTATCTTGTGTTTGCTTAGATGTAATGAAACCTAGATGTTGATTATGTGTTGATTACTTGTTTATGGTTGTATTAGATGAATGATTTCAATGTTAGGCTTAAGAAAACTGGCAGATCTCCATTGTGTAACATGCTTGAACGTCTTAGGAAACATGAACCGATGTGTACTAGGTTTATTGGTTGTATTTAATGCATGAGCAAATTCTAGTGATCCCATGTTAGGAGCTTCTTAGCCGGCTCGACAAAGGAGTGAAGTAGGCGCTCATAGGATTGGGGAAGTAAGTACGCCACCCCATGAATGGTATTAAGGAATACAATCCGTCATCCACGCAACTATAACAAGTAATTAACATGTAAAAGATATCTAGGGAGTAGTGAAATCTAAGTAAACACAATTCTCCCATATATTGCTCACAACTCTAGTTTAATATAGTTTATTTTCATTTCTAGTATTTTATTTTGATTGCATCTTAGTATTGGGTTAGTTGACTAGCAACTAATTCCGCCCAACTCCTTCAAACCCGAGATTTTTACTTGCTTTTATAAAAAATATAAAAATACAAAAAGAATCAACCCTCATCTCTAGACCTAGTCTTTAGGTTTTCTAATCCTAGCGACACTATTCCTAGTTGAACGATCAATCCCCCGGTTCTTGTCATTATACTATACTACATCGATCAGGTACACTGCCTGGTGGGGGTTGTAAGCTTCTCGAGATCCCTTGAGAGGTAAAGCCTGGTGCAATCCCTACGAATCATATTCCGTTGACCATTATGGAAAACGCGAATCCACCCCTTTCCCCTAGAGAAGTGGCTTTGTTACGTGAACAAGTTGAGAGTGAGATTAGGGAACTTAGGGAGCTTAATAGGTTGATTAATGTTGAGCTCAACCATGCATTTAGTGACCTAGCGACCGCCTTGTATTCAAATAAGGACCTAGGAACTAAAGATTTTGAGGATGTTGTTGAGGAACTTGAAGAAGGGGAGATTGATCCAAAGCTAGATGACTATTTTAGTCTATACCCCATTAAGGAGGAGATTGCGTACTATAATAATCTTATTGATAATCCTCGCCCTCCTTTCACTAGAATCGAACCTAAGATAAAGAGAGGCGATCCTAAGAATGCTAAGATACCATGTATGATTGGGTATAAACACATTGACAATGCTTACATTGATTTTAAATCCCCAATCAAAATTATGTCCTCAAGTGTCTATAATGATATTGTGAAAACAAGACTTGGACATAGAAGAGATCCCAAATACCCCAGTGGAGTTTGTAACTTTGTCGGGAGAATTAAAGGTCTACATGTCTTTGTTGGGAACTTTACTTATATCACTGACTTTATGGTTGTTGAAGACTTATCTAGTGTTATTGATTGTCGCTTATCCCATGTTGTGTTTGGTAAACCATTTGTGGAAGAGTCCAAGTTAGAATATGATGAGATAGAAGGGACAATCCAATTTGCTAGTGACACCGATAGGATCACTTATAGGATGCCTAATAGAATGAAAGAATTTCGTTTTATGCCTTGATTTGACATGGATAACATTGGTGCTTTCGAGGACATCAATAGAGGATAAGAAAAAGGGCATGGACTATGTATGGGAGAAGAAGAGCCTTTTCTATAAGGATTGCTTGACTCTAGGACCAAAATATAGAGTTGATAAGGAATTTGCCAATAGAATCATTGGAGCAATTAAGCAGAAGGTGTTTGGTCTCTATAAAGAACATTTACAATCGATGGATGAGACCAAGGATGAGGTCACGTAATAGCCCATGACCTTGAGTCTAGCTACAAGACTCGTAAATAAAGAAAAGCGCTTCTTGGGAGGCAACCCATGCTTTATGTGATTTTTATTTGTTTGATTGTTATTTGTTTCTGTATGCATGTTTTATTTTTATTGTTGGTAGATCATGTTTCAAAACTAAAATGGTAAAATACTTTATTTTGTCGTTTGACTTAGTCTTAACTTCATCCAAAGGTATTTCGCAAAAGATAAGTGTAAGGGGAAACCCCAAATATGTTTTCATGAAACAAAATTGATCATGGTTCTCAACAATATTAAATGAACATGTGTATTAGTATTTGTTAGAGTCAAATGCTTGTATCGAGTCATAATGTTGTTTTGCAGGATTTTCTAGGAAATAGGACATAAGTTTTTTCCAGAAATTTTCCGGAAACTTAACGTAAAGATTTCTGCAGGTCACTTCTGACGGCGTCATGTGTAAAATTCTGGAAATTTTGCTAGTTTTGTTTTTCTAACGGAGTCTTAAAGTTTTTGTTAATTCTTTAGTTTTATAAACTCCAGGAAATCTGCAAACATTCATTCCACAAGCATTATATCTTACATTGTTTTATAGGACTTGTTAGTATATATAGATTGCCGCCGATTTTACGCGAGGTTGCCGTGTTTGTTTTCTCAGGTTTAACAGGTTATGTATGACAAAAAGATGATTTATATTCTGGAAGGGAAGCTTTGATTGTTCATTTTCTTGGAGGAAGATCTAACCTTGTTACCACACTATCCACACCGAACGAATCAGGGGAGTATTTGATTTCATTCTTTTACCTGTTTGACTTTTACATTATTTAATTGAATATTGGGGACAATGTTCATCCTAAGTGTAAGAGGAGGGTAAATGATAATACCTTATAGGATACACTTGCACTTGAGTTTGTTTGTTTGATGGTAGGTGTGTAATAAAACTATGAGAAATACTTGTTAGTGTAATTTTAGCGCCAAATTTAAATTTTTTTACAACATTTAGGAGTGAAACTTTAGCCTTAGCAAAAATCTCATGGATAGGAGTTGTATGACTAGCAAAAAACCGTACCATTCAGAAAAATTTTCCACCCAAATATGTGAGGTTCGCCTTTAGATTTGATAGGAAAAGCATTCATTATTAGTGCTTATGAGTGTACCGGTAGCATTTAGATTCTAGAACTTGCGTTAGTGATGCATCCCGAGACTGCTAGTGAGACTACATTCGTGTAGTAGGATTTACTACATGATAAGAGGCATTAGGATCACCCTTGTGTTAAACCCGTATCATAATTACTTGACCATTTAAGTCATATTACTTGGCTAGTAAAGTCAATTAATTTTTCCCACACCTTAGCGTTGTACTCATTTTTAGTACACGAAACCCCTAGTACACCCCTCCGAGCCTATCTTTTCGTTTCTAACTTTAAGTATCTTACTTAAAGGAAGAATTTGTTACAACCCACTTAAATGTACACCCAAATCGCCTTAGCCTTCCGTGTATGCACTCATCTTTAGTGCATTATTGTTATTTGTTTAAACCCTTAGTTAATTATCTAATTGATTACATGGTTGCTAAGTCGAGTCATATCCTTGTACATATTGTTTTGGGACGATTGGGACTCATGGGTAAAGTACTTGTGTTATGGAGTAATGGGGAAGAACATCATATCATTACCCCCATATGTGCGTTAATCTTAAAAGTACTCCAAGTGTTTTGATTATCTTAATTCGAGTCATTAGATTAGTTTATTGTAAAGTATGTAAAAATTCAAGTGTAAGGGGAATGTTCATTCCCTATGATGTATTATTTTGGATGGTAGGATAAGCGTGTATGCAAAAAAAAAAAAAAAAAAAAAACCCCAAAAAAATTAAGAAAAAAAAAAGTAGAAAAGAGAAAAAACATACGGACTACCATCCCGTTTCATTCTACGTTTGTTTTATGTTTTTGTTATTTTTGATTTATTAGCTTAAGTCGAGTCTAGTCTTTGCTTAGCAACGCCATATTGTACATGTAATTAACCAAGATTATTAACTAGCCACCAGTAAAGATTGCCTTTATCCAACAAAACCGTGTATTCCATATCCCTACACCTAACGTTATAACTCTTTAAAAGACCTATTTGATAGTTTATCCTAGGTGCTTACGCCATGTGGTGGAGGTTTGATCCTTTCCCAAGCCTATGGTAATCTATTTTGCTATGACAGGTAGTGAGAGATGTTTTCCATTTCCATATTGTGATATATACTTTATTACACCCGAGAGATGTGAGTATCTAAACACTATTTGTGAGGTGCTAGTGTATGACCTCCGTGCTTGTCTTTGGTCTTTAGTGGAACGATTATTTGTTGTAATTACTTTTATATTAGTGTTAAATGACCCCTAACTTGTATTTTGATTAGAATAAAAGCGCATTTGCTTGAGGAAAAGCAAATCTCAAGTGTAAGGGTATATGATGAGGCGAAAAATGATCCGTTTTTAGGGGGTCATTTAAGCCCGGAATTGAATTTATTTGATCAAATATTGCCCTAAATAGTTCCTTTTGTGATTTTAGGTACTTTTGGAGTGAATTCTAGAAAAGGAAGCATTTTGGACGTTTTTGGAGCATAAAAGTGAAGAAAACGACAAAGTCTTAATTTTCCTTGCTGGGAACAGTACCTGACGGCGTCACCAACTTCTACATGACGGCGTCAAGCGTAAAAACAAGAGGTGAAGTGGATAGAGTACGTGACGGTCCAGAGAGTTTTTGCACTAGGGCATGACGGCGTCACCATAGGCCGTCATGGTCCCTTTACACATGACGGCCCAGAGGAAAATTACTCTTGACGGCGTCAGATTTGGATCTAGGCAATCCGATTTTATTATGGGCGGCGGGTTGACGACGTCAGAATTCTCTTCTTGACGCCGTCACATTGGAAAATCTATATATAGTTTTGTAATTTTCATTCATTAAAGAGAGGACAATTTTAGGGACGACTTGGAGAAACCCTAGCACGATTTTATCAGTATTTTCAAGGGTTTTCACCCCTTGAAACCTTTCATGTTCAATTAAGATAAGTATCCTTTTAATTCATTCAATATGTCTATGTGTTGTTTGAATATATCTTACGCTTGTCTTGATTTTAACATGCTAGGCTAGATCTCTTGTGTGTTTGCTTAGATGTAGTGAAACCTAGATGTTGATTATGGGTTGATTGCTTGTTTATAGTTGTTACGGATGAATGATTTCGATGTTAGACTTAAGAAAACTGGCAGACTTCCATAGTGTAACTTGCTTGAACGTCTTAAGAAACATGAACCAATGCGTACTAGGTTTTTATGGTTGTATTTATTGCATGAGCGAATTCTAATGATCCCATGTTAGGAGCTTCTTGCAGGCTCGACATAGGAGTGAAGTAGAAGTTTATAGAGTTGGGGAAGTACGTACGCCACCCCACGATTGGTATTAAGGAATATAACCCGTCATCCACGCAACTGTAACAAACTATCAACCTGTAAAAGATATCTAGGGAGTAATGAAATCTAAGTAAACACAATTTTCCCATTTATTGTTCACACCACTAGTTTAATTAGCTTTATTTACATTTTTGTTATTTTATTTTGATTGCATCTTTAGTTATTGGGTTAGTTGACTAGCAACTAATTCCGCCCACTCTTCCAAAACCCGAGATTTTACTTGCTTTTCATAAAATATAAAAATACAAAAAGAATCATCCCTCACCTCTAGACCTAGTTTTTAAGCTTTCTAATCCTAGCGACACTATTCCTGAGTTGAACGATCAATCCCCCGGTACTTGTCACTATACTATACTACAACGATCAGGTACACTGCCTGGTGGGGGTTGTAAGCTTCTCGAGATCCCTCGAGAGGTAAAGCCTGGTGCAATTCCCACGCATCAGACGGGTCGGGATCCGGCCCGATGCTCAGCCCTACTAAAAACACATTTCAATGGTAAATGATTGAATAAGTTATGGGTGAATTTATAGCATTTCAATACATACAGTACTTGTTCAAATAAAAAATACATACAGTACAACATATATTATTGGAGTGATGGTGAATTCATGACATTTTATATATTATTGGAGTGATGGGTGAATTCATGATATTTTTTATTAACCTACTTGATATTTCACTACATGCTTTCAATCAAATCACATGTAAGTGTGTGATTAGCAGGACCCTTCCTTATATCTTCATATTGTACAACCTAACCTACCACTCACTTTACCCTGCCATGTCCTACCCATTTCTAGTACTATTTTTTATGCCATCTTTCATCTTTTGATAGATTACAAAGCCAAATTTTCTTCGCAAGTCCCAAGTCCCAACTACTCACATGCTTCATCTCATTACTCAACTGTTTAGCTCACACCTTCAAAGCTTCAACATCTCACTTCAACTTTCTAAAGCCCACACCAACCTTCATCATTACTTTTTTTTCCATTCCTTGCCCACAAATTTTCATTTTAAATAATTACACTTCAAAAAAAAAAAAAAAAAAAAAAAAAACCTAAATAATGCTTGGTGACAACTTTGAGATGATCTCATTACACTTTGGTAAAACGGGTAAAAACGTTATTAAATAAGACATGTATTGTATCAAGCTAAATTTATTAAGATCTTTAGGGTGCGTTTGGTTTATAAAAGGGTTTAGAATCGGATTTGGATTTAGTAATGGTTTGAAAGAAAAGTAGCAGGGAGAAAATAAGGGCCCGTTTGGTATGAGGGATTTACTTGGGTTTAGGATTTAATAAATGAAAATCAATTGTTTGGTTATGTTTATTTGATTTGGGTTTAGATTTATAAAACAAATATTATGGGTTGTGATAAAGATAGGTAGTATAAGGGGTTTTATAACAATGTGGGTTCGTTTTTTGTTTTATCCATATATCTTTTTGTCATATTCCTTTTATTTATATTATAAAATAGAAAACTTTATCTTATCGCTATTTATGCAAAACCCTAATTCCTATCGCTATTTAATTGTCGAAATTAAGTGGTTTATACATGTGAGGTATGTGATTTCAATTCCTATTTAAATTCGAATTTACATATCTGTTAGTTCAATTCAAATTAGGTGATTTAAGTCTCTATCGTCATCATAATCATCATCATATTTGTTACTATTATTCTGAAAGAAACAATTGCGGATTTGAATGATTTCGGAAAAATAAAAATCTAAATGAAGCTTTTCTCTTAATAACATGGTTTATTGTTTTGTTTTCCAGGTGCATGAAATAATGAAGTAATTAAGAGAGATAAGCGTGATTCATCGTAATCTTGCCAGAGGTATATAACTGATTTTTCTACAAGTTTTTGTATGACTTTTACTTCTAATTAGGATTGCGATAGAAGAGAGGTTATTGTTCATTGCATTATTGAGAAGTGGTTATTATACAACGGCTAACCACTAGAATAAGATCGGTTTTTAATTTAAAGTATGGTCTTTTTAGTTAGAAGTACTTTAAAACAGATGTATAAGGGTTCTGTGTATTCAAAATATTGAACATGATGGATTACTTATGGATTGTCAAATTTGGTCTATGTATTTGCAATGTCTTTTACTTTAGTACATTAGTTACTCATGGATTAGAAGGGACTAATTTATTTAGTGAGTTGTTGAGATCAAGCACAATAATAGCTTTGCTTTGGTACTACATCAAATTAGTCATAATGTAGTATAGATTTTCAATTCTAGGAAAACCAAATAGTCCGCTCTAGATTGTGTATGTAATAACCTTTTCCATGATACTTGAATATGGCACATCACAACTGGCCTACAATTTGTTTTGTGCTTTGAAGCTTTGTAGGTTATTAACTACTTATGCAGGGGAGGTTTCTATCAAACAATCTTCACTCATCTATTGAAAAGCTGAACTACTAGGCATACTAAACATTTGACACGTCTGGACGATAAAGGGAGTCTCCATCATTTGGAATTACAAGTATCTAAGTTAAAAGATATGAAAGATGCTATAATAAAATATCTGAACCGGGACTTACAGCAGCAACTCTTTTTCGAAAGTTTTAAGCCTTTTTGCGCTTGCAAGTTTCATACCATCATTTGATATCTTATTATCTTATTTATGCTTTCAACTTCCCACACATATTGACCTTTTTATATGATGTGTGTTTTTAATTTTTATTATTGCAGCTAAAAAGGTGGGAGCAGTTTTAGGAAATAATCGCCTCTAATGGAGTTCCCCACAAGATTGAGAGTTGCACTTGAAAGGAATTGTTTATCTCCAATAGGATTGTACGTTCTCTTTTAATTTTCAAATGCAAAAGAGAAAGTTTAATACTATTATGATAAATATTTAGTACAAAACTTCTTTTATATGTGCAGGTCATCCTAAATCATTCATTGCGACATCAAATATGCTAATATTATTCTTAATAGCAATTTTGAAGCCAAGGTAGCTTATTATTGTCTTTATATTGCTTTGGTATGTTCGTTTACTTTAAACCTTAAAGTTACCATGTTCACTAAATATCACAGGTTGCAGATTTAGGCTTGCAAAGTTCACTTCCGATGTTGCTACTCATTTTTTAACCCGAGTTATGGGAACATTTTTACCAGTCTTATTAAAGTAGTGGAATTTGAAGAAAAAGCAGCAGAACAAGCAAATGGCAAAGTTGAACGAACTTCAACAAGCATAACTGCACTTAGAAGTCTAAAGTTTACAACCATGTATATATTCATCTTTCTGTATTACGTCCAGTTAAGAATATTAAGTACGAATCATGGTTATTGGGTTTGCATATCATGCAGGTTCACCTGATCATATGCACGGAAACATCAGCAAGGCTCCATGTGGATAAAAAAAACTTGCGCCTTTTATGCAATCAGAGTAAGAAACTTATCTCATTCATCCATAAAGTCTACATCTTTATTATTTTACATCATTCTCATCATAGATTGCGTAAATCACTGCTAGAATCAGTCTACTAATTATGAGGACTCATGAATGAATATAAACCGTAAAATGTAAGTTACTTCCACGTGTTTTGGAGATTAGGAGGTTTTTCATCGAGATTGGTTCATGAGCTAGCCCTTTTATTGTGTTACTTTCTACTTTTTGCTGCTCCATTTGAGTACGTCATGGATGGTCAGAAGTTTGCAAAACTTAGGTAAAAAGGAAACGGGTCAGGGGCATATGTTACTTTTAAATGCATGTATTTTATTTTCAATATTATGTAATGGAATCATATGATATTCATGATCGCATTGTAAATAAAATTGAGTTTCAAACATTTATCTTTTACTTTGTTTCCTTGCACCTGGTGTGTTAACAACTTTACTATTTTCTAATCATTTTTGTAGTGGTACTCTTTAAATCTTCCTATGCAAAGAAAAACCAATTTCAGGTAACTGTTCATATGAAAATATGCTACGGGCAAGTCCTGCCGTGATGCTTATTTGATTTGGTTTCTTTAATAGGATAAATGTTTATATACATGACTACCATAATAATAAATATTGCAATTCAAGTATAACATTCGACTACCTTTCTAATATCTATTTTGTATGCAACTATTACTAACCTTTTATATTATATGCTTATAGGTTATTATTTCTTATCTTGAAGTTCATGCGCCCAATGATAATGTATCTTCTTACTACCAAGATTTTTTTTTTTTTTTTTTTTAACACATGTATTGCTGCATAACCCGATGACTTGTGATTATCGTTGTGACAAAGATATACAAAGAAGTTCTATGGGCAGACATGACTTATGCGCCCAAGGATAAGGATATATGTGGTTGTTGCAAGGGTGAAGACGAAGAAAGGTTTAAATTTTCTTTGTTGTGACAAAGATAGCGAATAAACTAACTACACAACAAACGTTGCCTACAAAGAAGTTCTATTTCACATACGAATAATCATCATGTAATTGATTCTTCTTTTTACATATAATATATGAGCACTATATTTTTGTTTCTAATATATTTGTTTAACATATTTGCGGTTATTCATTATTTATTTTACACGTAAAAAAATTCGACAAACTATTTTATAAAGCGTACCCGCCCATCGGGCGGGTAATGAAGCTAGTCATTGTAATAAATTGATTCCACATCAAAATGGTAGGATTGAGTTGATTCCCCCCGACAATCTAGATGGTTCCACTTTTCCACTTTTTAATTTGTACTTTTTGATTTGTTTAAATTTTATTTTTATTTTTATTTGTTTATTTGTATATAGTCATTTTCATAGAAACATGTGGCTGTCAATTCTTTTTTATTTATTTCCTTTTTATTTTTCTTTATTTTAAACAATATATATATTTATAACTCATTTTTATATAAATAATATATTTTTAAATAACCACATTTTTCTCTCTCATTCTTTTCTTTCATACCAATACCAAACGTCATACCCTTCAACAAACCAAACGGACCCTAAATATTATTTTTTTTCTCATACATCAAATCCAAAACCAAATCTTAATCCAAATCCTAATCCTAAACCCATCTACAAACCAAACCAACGGACCTTAAAATTATAGTATAAAATGTTGTTTGTTTTATGAAATTTGATTTGAAAAATATTTGGAATTTAGTATTATTAAAAATGGATTAGTGGCTTTTGTGTGGTGGAGAGATTGCCTATAAAATTTTGTGGTGGTGCTCTAACAGTAACATCTAAAAATCTAAAGGTCTATCTGATTCGTAAAAGGATTTTGAATTGGATTCGGATTCGGTTTAGAATGAAAGAAAATAAGGTAAAAAAAAGAAAATAATATTTTATTAAAATATTTATTTTAATAGTTGATAAATAATATTTTATTAGTTTAATAATTAATGTTGATGTATGATTTGACTTTAAATAATGTTTTAAAATTAAAATGAAAAGAGAATGTGAGAGGAAGAGATAAAGGGCCCACATGTTTTGAATGATACCACTCATACTTGTAGGGAATCTAAATGTCGCATCAAACCAAAATCCATACCAAACACCTATACCAAATACACCCTAAAAAGCCATCTCAGTGGGTATCAAAAATGGGTCATACTATATTAACGGGGTCTACCCCCTTTCTGCCAGACCCTCCCTACCCCTAGGGTACTGTTCATGTACTTTTTTTTTTTTTATCACAATACTTTTTATGATTTTTTTATGGAGTATTTTTTGTTAAATTTTGTCCAAGTGCATAAGCACACAAGCAGTATCGCACACAACCAGTTTTGGTCCAAGTGCATAAGCACACAAGCAGTTTTTGTCCAAATGCATAAGCACACAAGCAGATTGCACACTTGCATTTAGCACACAAGCAGATTGCACACAGGCTCAGATTAACAATCATCATCGCCGATTTACAACACAAGCAATATTGCACACAAGCAGTTTTTGTCCAAGTGCATAAGCACACAAGCAGATTGCACAAAGGCTCAGATTAACACGTAATCATCATCGCCGATTTAGAAAACCATTTGCACAAGTGATAAAAAAGTGTTGGGCTCAGATATGAAGGTTGCAAAGTGATAAAAATATCACTTTGCCATCCTTTCGGTTATAAAACCAATCGTCATCGCCTTTTTTTTTCTAAGTGCAGATTGCACACAAGCAGAATGCACAATACCAGATTACAACCAAGTTAGATTGCCCAAGTGCACAGAATGCACAACACATGTTTCACAATTCTCACAATGTTCACAAGACAAGTACCAATACTCTGTTCCCGAGATTATTTTTGGAGAGAAAGGTAAAGAAGTGGAAAGAAGAAGAGGAGAAATTGTAAAAATTCATGTTCCACATATTTTTTTTAAGAGAGAAGAGAAATGATATGGAATGTAAATCATGTATAATTCCCTCTCCTAATCTTCTTCCCAAAGTTGGGATGATTTGGAGAGAAGTAAATCACAAGCCTCCTTAATTTTTTCTAATCACCAAAATACCCTTAACCAAAATACATGCTTCTATATATATAAGTCGACCTTTTTTTTATTAAAATCAATTGCAGCAGTCACGACCTACCTGCATACTACGTGTCTACCCATATCATCTTCTTTTAATAGGAAAATTCATGATAACAATCTTCGTACTTTCTTTAACATGCTTTTTAATCATGTGTTGTTATGCCTAGATGTGTACAAGTTTGCTACCATATGTTTTCAAAAAATTAAAAATAAAAAAAATAATTAAAAAAAAATTAATTGGTGTCGTTGTATACATTTTCCATTGTAAAGTTGTTTTAAATTCTGCTATAATTATTTTGTAGTATGCTACTGTAAGTTTTTAACACAAAACAAGTGATCGAGCCATTAACAAAAACACCAATAATCAATGTTCATAAAGAAGTTCAAGAAACCACTGTGATGAAGCCATTAACAAAAATTAAACCAATGTGGTTTACTTGTCATAACTTGCTTTTTACATTCATGATATATATTATTCGTAGACTTGTTTATCTTTTAAACATTGACATATGACAACTAGATGATTCATACATATAACAGATACAATAGATAACATGTTGATTAGAGCTTGACAATTAGCAGCAATCCATTATATTTCTAGTAGTGAAGGTTATAATAGTAAAATTACTAACTTTCTTGCCCTTTCGTTCCGACTCGGGAACACAAAAAAGTTTTATCTCTTTCCTTTCTTTCCAACTTGGGAACACACAAAAAAAGCTATTATCACTTCTTTCCTCTTCTGTTTAGGCCCCCCTTCCCTCTTACACCTTATCTTCTTTCCTATCTAAACTAAAGAACAGAGCGCAAAAGCAATAGTAAGATTCCCAAACTGCAGGAAGTCACAAGGGGAGGTAGGTAGTGAAACCTTGTGCACAGATTGCACAATACCAGATTGCAACCAAGTTAGATTGCCCAAGTGCACAGATTCCTCACAATGTTCACAAGCCAAGTACCAAAAGCAAAAGAAAGATTCCCAAACTGCAGGAAGTCACAAGGGGAGGTAGGTAGTGAAACAACCAAATGATATATTGAGCCTCACCACAAGGCAGATTCACAAAGTAACCATCACCACAAACAAAGCAAAAATACTACCACCAAGTTACCACAAACAAAGCAACTCTCTTCACAAATCCACACAAGCAGATTTACAAAGTAACCATCACCACAAACAAAGCAAAAATACTACCCCCAAGTTACCACAAACAAAGCAACTCTCTCATTCACAAATCCACACAAGCAGATTCACAAAGTAACCATCACCACAAACAAAGCAAAAATACTACCCCCAAGTTACCACAAGAAGATTCACAAAGTAACTCTCACCACAAAACTAAGCAAAACAAGTACCCCCAAGTTACCATAAGCAGATTCAGCAAGTTACAACAAATGAAGATTCCACAAGTTACAACAAGTTACAGATAGGGTTGGGTTATAAACACGGTGGCTAGTTTTTTAGAACAAGTTACAGATAGGGTTAGGTTATAACAAAAGCCAAGTGAAACACAAGCTACAAGTGAAAGCCGCAAGTAACAAACCACAAAGAAAAAGTGCAGATATGTCTCAATCACCATTTGACACACAACAGGTAATCACCATTTTACACATTAATAAGAGATAATATTAGGCTCAGATTATAAGCTGTTTCACATAAGCAAGTTAAATCATATATGGCTGCAACATCGAAAGTTGCAAAATTAAGTTTTATTTTGTCGTCCAGTCGGAAATGCCACGCCAAAATCATGTTTTTTTTAAATCATCATTGCCTTATCTCAATTTTTTTTTTTTTTTTTTTTTTTTTTTTTTTTTTTTTTTTTTTAATAACAAACTGCTTATCAAGCATATAAGCAGTTTGTTATTTTCAGATTCATAAGCACTTTCATCACCCCGTTAAACTAAAAAACTAGCCACAGTCAATATAACCCAACCCGTAAAGTATATAATAACGGGGTCTAATCTGAGCCTGTGTGCAAATGGTTTGCTTGTGTGCAATAAGCACATAAGCACTTTTTTATCATAAGCACATAAGCAGTTTGCCAAGAAACCACACAGAGCCTTTGGACTGGGGTAGGCCAGAGCAGGTTTTCATACCACTCAAAGGTGGCAGATCAAGGTGTTAACCTACCCGTTTGCACCCACACAACTCAGGCAATTTCACATAATCACAACTGCTAAAGCAGTTTCACATAATCACCTACCACCACACTCATAGATCTGCTAAATTAAACACCAAATCATACTAATAATCACATAATCACACACCACATAACCCAAAATCACCCAAAACCCCCAAATTTTTTACAAACTCTAATTTATAAAAATTAGGCGAACCATAAAATAATCATAGATCTACTAAATTAAACACCAAATCATACTAATAATCACATAATCACACAACACAGAACCCAAAATCACCCAAAACCCCCCAAATTTTTTACAAACCCTAATTTATAAAAATTAGGCGAACCATAAAATAATCATAGATCTGCTAAATTAAACACCAAATCATACTAATAATCACATAATCACATACTACAGAACCCAAAATCACCCAAAACCCCCAAATTTTTTACAACCCCTAATTTATAAAAATTAGGCAAACCATAAAATAATCATAGATCTGCTAAATTAAACACCAAATCATACTAATAATCACATAATCACACAACACAGAACCCAAAATCACCCAAAACCCCAAATTTTTTACAAACCCTAATTTATAAAAATTAGGCGAACCATAAAATAATCATAGATCTGCTAAATTAAACACCAAATCATACTAATAATCACATAATCACACAACACATAACCCAAAACCCCCAAATTTTTTACAAACCCTAATTTATAAAAATTAGGCGAACCATAAAATAATCATAGATCTGCTAAATTAAACATCAAATCATACTAATAATCACATAATCACACACCACAGAACCCAAAATCACCCAAAACCCCCAAATTTTTTACAAATCCTAATTTATAAAAATTAAGCGAACTATAAAATAATCATAGATCTGCTAAATTAAACATCAAATCATACTAATAATCACATAATCACACACCACAGAACCCAAAATCACCCAAAACCCCTAAATTTTTTACAAACCCTAATTTATAAACATATAATCACAAAAAACATCACAGATTATAAGTTTAATTAAACAAAAACCATCTTAGAAATGATATTATTACCCAGAAATGAGTGAGAGAAAAAAGAGATAAAAGAGAGAGAGTATGTGTGAGAAATGTGAGAATGTGTGAGTGAGTGGGTGAGGGTAGTACGTAAAACGCGTGCGTGGGTCCCCCACAAACGCGTTTTTAAGTTTTTTTTTTTTTTTTTTTTTTAAGTGTAATTTTAAAAAACTTGTAAAGTTATAAAAATGTTTTTAAAAAAATGTAAAGTGTAATGTTTTTAAAAAAATATAAGTTATAAATTTTAGTTCAACTGTAAAAGTTTTAAAAATGTAGTTATAAAAAAGTATTAGTTCAAATGAAGTTATAAAAAAGTATTTGTTCAAATGTAAAAATATAAAGGTTGTAAAAAGTTGTAAAATGTAAAAAAGTAAAAATGTAAAAATGTAAAAGTTGTAAAAATGTAGTTATAAAAATGTAAAAGTTGTAATAAAAACTAAAACAAAGGTATTAGTAAAAAATGTTATGTATTTTCAGGTTTTCGGTTCTCACGAGAAGTAACTGAGTGGGCGCAACATATAGCTCGTGAGCTCGGTTTTGTAATTGTTAAAGATAGAACCAAATCAGAAGATGGTCATATGAACGAAATCAATTACAGGTGTACAAAGGGTGGGACGTATGTACCTCAAGGTAGTGGCAGACGGAAAACTAAAACATGTAAAACCGGTTGTCCATTCAGATTAGTTGCGAAATATCATCAAACAAAAAATTATTGGGTATTGAGGGTGAAGGATGATACGCATAATCATGATATGCTAGAGTCGTTGCATGGTGTGGCATATGCAATGCGATTAAAGGATGATGAGTTGGGTTTGGTCAAAGAATTGACAGATTATAACGTACGACCACTTAATATACTTTCGACAATAAAGGGTCGTAATCCGGATAACGTGTCTAGCGTTAGAACTATATATAACGCACAAGATAAGTTCCGGAGAGCCAGAGTAGGTGATAGAACTCCAATTCAAGTCCTTTACTCGCATTTGCGGGATTCAGGGTATACATGGTACCCGAGGGTAAATGAGCATACCAACGAGCTTGAGGAGCTATTTTTTGTGCACCCCACGTCGTATGCTCTATGGTGTACATTCACTGAAGTCATGCTGATGGACTCCACGTACAATACCACGATGTTTAAATTGCCATTGTTGGAAATTGTTGGAGTAACTTCAACAAATAAAACATTTTCAATGGCGTATAGCTTTTTATCCAGTGAACAAGGGCATAATTTTAGATGGGTATGGCAAAGTGTGAAGCAAGTGATAGACGAAAGATATTACCCACGTGTTATCGTCACTGACAGAGATTTAGCGTTGGTTGGGGCAGTAAGAGCAGAATTTCCTGACGCTCACAAATTACTCTGTCGATGGCATATACAGCAAAATATACTTAAGTTTTGCAGAAATAAATTCATAGATGGGGTAATTGAGTATGATTCCGTTAAAAACCGATGGGATTGGATGGTTAAAGCTCTGACATTCGAATCGTTCGAGCGACGCTATCAACGCCTACAACAGCTATTGGTCAACCATCCGGGTACTTAATTATTAATTGATTATTTTTAATTATTTAATAAATATGCACCCGAATGACCTTTTATTAATTCATTGTTTTTTTCAGATGTCACTTTGTATCTGAATAACTGGTTGCAAGATTACGCACCCATGTTTGTCTCGTATATTACCGACCAATATAAATCCTACGGCCAGACAACAACGTGCAGAGTTGAGGCTCACCACGCGTTGTTGAAATTATATTTGGACGGCACGCACTCCAAATTAGACAGGTTGTTGAGGTCGATCGATAAGATTCTCGTTACGCAAGAAGATGCGATAAAAGAGACTTTCAATAGAAGCATCAACGAGAAACTAATTAAGTGTGATGTACCACTATTTCAAGAATTGTTGTATAAAGTTTCTAAACATGCTTTAAACCTCATGCACAAATAACTCCACCTGTCGATCACCCCAGAAGAATGTAGCCATAAGAATCGGGCAATTTTCGGACTACCATGCTTTCACGATATGCAAATCTATGTATATCATGGTAAGTATATTAAATTTATAACTATCAAGTTGTTTTCCACATTAATATCAGTAATTTATACAAGTCACTTTAATTGAATTCAGGATGCCCCATTCCACTGGAACGAGTTGATATTTTTTGGAGAACCCTATTTGTTCCGTGGCCTGTTATCAATAGGCCCCCGCCTAAAGATGGCTCTTCCAGCGAACATGGTGGTGATGATGATGATGATGATGACGATACTTCGTTTAACGATGGCATGCGACAATTCAAGAATATTTTTAGCAAATCAACATCGTTTGTCAAGAAAAATATGTTAACGAAGTTAAGAGATATATTCCAGCCTGAAGCTGTTGACACACGTGAACCAGCTATTCAAAAAAAATACCCGTGGACGTCCGAGCGCAAAGGACCAAAAAGGCAAGGCTACACAAGTCCCGGACTTGAATGAAGTCCCTGACTTGAATGAAGTCTCTGATTTTGATGAAGTACCAATCGTAGATTACCGAAGAAGTACAAATTCAAGATCTACAAAAGTCCCGAACTTGCGGAAAGAACCTGCAAGACATAGCTCTTACACGGGTGATAGTTTACGCCACCGATTATATGCTGGAGATAGTGTGAGCAATGCGTTTATTGAGCATATTCCCCATATTTTCCGTCCATACGTAATAAGCATACGTAATGTGCGGGGTGATGGAAATTGTGGGTTTCGGTGCATTGCCCACTGTCTTTTTCTAAACGAAGATAGGTGGGACGAAGTCAGACACATGTTGTTGCAAGAGTTAGATTATCATAGGGAAGCTTACATAAATATGTGGCAGCAACATGACTTTGACTTTCTTTGGTATACAATAGACTGGTTCAATGGAAGTGCACCCATCGGTCGCTGGATGGTGATGCCACTCACGGGGCTGGTTATCGCTTCAAGGATTAACCGACCTGTTGTTTTTTTATCCGAGCAAAGTTGGAACACATGTTTTCCGCTTTTTACTGGCCCAAACTCATCACATGGAATCGACCCCCTTGTGATTGCGCGTGTGGATGCTCACTTCGTTTTACCGACGCTAGACAGAGATTCTCCACTACCCCATCTCCACCCACAATGGAGGTTTTACAGAGTGCCAGTTGCAGCCGAATGGGAAACTTTGTATCAACGTCGACTAATGAATCATTGATTTATGTTGTAAATAATTATACCGACAAAACCATTGTAAATGATTACTGATTTATGTTGTAAATAATAGAGATACCGACAAAACATAGTGAATCATATGTAATAGTTATTTATTTTTGTAAAAATGTAATTTTTGTATTTGTAAAACATTGTAAATAATTATTGATTTATGTTGTAAATAACTGTTTGTATTATATAGTAAATGATTAAATATTTATTTAAATTAGTAAATAACATTATTGATTGATTATGCAAATTATTTTGTCAGGTGGGCCGAAGAAATCCTTTTTGGTGTCGATGTGATAGAGGATTTATTATAGAGCGGAAATCCTGGCAAGATGGTAGTCGTGGGCCACCGTTTTATGCATGTCCTCTTTCAGTGGTAAATAATCATATGTTTGCTTAGTTATGTAAGTAATTTGTCTGTTAAAAATACATTTCTTATTGTTTTCTTAACATGTAACAGCCAAGTACAAAAGACTATGGGTGTCGATACTTCAAGTGGAAAGATGAATTTGAAGAAGAGTATTTTAATCAAGCCTCTTCTTCAACGCAGTGCTCAAACTGCGTTGCTAAAGATAATGAGAACAAGTTGTTGAAGGCAAGAATAAAGGCGCTGGAGATGGAGTTAGAAATAACAAAGAATCCTGAGGATCACGCTTGTCAGTCAAGTGCCCGGCTCCATGATCTTTTAAATGAAATGAATAATCTTCATATGTCGTAGATGTTGTTGTTTTTAAATAATATGTATAACGTTGTCGTTTAATTTAATATTAACAGTTGTTGTTGCAGTTATTTAATGTAATAATATTTAACGCGATATTATACAAACATTATACATATACAAAACATTATACATATACAAAACATTATTAAACACAAATATACAAAACATTATACATATACAATACATTATTATACATACAAAATCTTTTGTATTTAAACACAAAACACAAAACAAAAAAAAATTTCTATTTAAACACAAAACACAAAAAAAAATATATATATATATATATAAATAAAAAAAAAATGCACTAAACGACAAAACAAAAAGTACCCCTACGGGGGTAGACCCCGTTTTACTAAAAAACTAGCCTCCGTTTTTATAACCCAACCCATCAAAAATATGAATTAGAGTAACCAAACATCGTGTATGACAATGACACCCAATCATTTCATTCAAAACCCTTAAACCAAACTAGTCCTAACTTTGAGTCCAACAAGTTGAAATATTAATACTGTAGGGACTAATTATAAAACCCCGAAGTACTATATACTTTAATCGAACCACTTTCCCTCTTTCCCCACTTCTCTTTACTTTTAGCATATTCCGGCCGCCGGAGATCTTTCCCCGTCGTTGAACCACCGTAAGTACCACACCTTTTAACGTACGTGTTTTATTTAATGAGTGGCTGTTAGTACAGTAACTAATTACTGATTAATTTGATGTTATTGTTGGGAAAGTTAATTTTTAGGGTTTAAGGTTAATTTTCTTTTTAGCAATTGAGGTGTGTTTGTTGCTATTTGAATTTTTGGTATGCTTTGTATGAACTTAGCCTTAACTATGGGCTTGTACTAAGAACAGATCCGTGTGGCAGAGGTATTATATAAGAATGGGTCGGTTCGTATTGATGTAGTTGAAAATATATTGTGAGAGAACTAAGATTTTGTTTGGAATATGATATGTGTGTCTCTATAAATAGCGTATTAGTGAACTAATCAGCGTCGAAGATTTGGACCCAGGTCTGTAACTCTATAAGTGACCAAGCTAACATTTTTACGCCAATGGACTAACGTTGTGTTCTCAAGTTTATATTTTTGGACCAGGTTTATTTTAGAGAAATTGGGTTTTTTGACAAAAGTTTACGCTGCTCGGCAAAAATCCAATGTGGTTCACGTGAACCTCCTTGATCCGCCCCTTGAACTAATAGTTAATTTATGAGGGCCAATTGAATCCTTGGCAAACATATAACATGTTACATTGGATTAACAATTTAACATTATTGAAAATTATAAAAGGTGAAATAGTTGTCGATCAAAATGAACACATTGAAAGCTTTAACCTTGTAAAACCTGTAAGCTGAAAGTTGAGATTGCAAATCATAAGTAACACTTAAGGTTTGAGATTACAGGGTACTTAAATGTTTAAGGTGCTTGTAACCTTAAAAACCATTTAACTTTCTAAGTCATGTCTAATAAACTTGCATGAAATAGCTAATTTTGTAGCGTTCCAAGACCATATCAAAGAAGCGCAACACCTTTCAAGGGGAAAAAAACCATCCTATTTTTTAACCTTTGACAAAACTGTTGAATGCTTAGTTTTGCTTATCCATGACCTGATTTGTGAAATACTGTAAGAAACTTGAACAAGGTTTGGGGAAATTGAAAGTTAAAAACAAAAAGCTCTGATCAAGTGTTACCAATAGATGGATGAAACACAATTGAGACCCACAAACGAGGAAATCTGATACCACAAAGTCACAAACTATATATGTTGGAAACCAATAAATGCCCTAGAACCTCAAGGACAAGACAAGTTTGTTTATATGCAGTCAAATTTTCTTAACCGTTCTGGTAGCATATCAAAGAAAATGCTTAAATTGCTTTTAAAAATAGGAGGTCTTGATTTTCTATGTCGATTCATATAACCATATTATGTTTTCATCGCTGCAGGCTTAGAGTTGTTGGTGAACTTACAATTCTGCAAGGATCATTTTGGTTGGAATTAGTTGGTAACTGCATTTACAATGGTACCGTTCTTCTTCACTCTTATCTCTGCCCACTTAATTATAAAAATAGAAAATACTTCTAGACACCGCCTCCTTCTAACCAGAGGGGAACACTGGCATTGTATTTATTTGAATTCATCGTAAAACCATAAAGATTTAATAGGCATCTCTTATATGTTTTTTATTATCTGATGAGATGTTTGGCACAATATGAAAACTTGGGGTCTTTATGCTTTAGTTTCTAGTGCTAAAAAAGGTTCTTAAATTATTGGTCTGTTTCTCATCTATATATGTTTCAGTCAGGAAGGAAGGAAACAGTTTTGGATTTAGCTAAATTTGTTGACAAGGGTGTCCAAGTCAAGCTTACTGGGGGAAGACAAGGTTAGCAACTACAATTACTTTTTGTTTTACTTGTTTTGTTTCGTATTACTTACAAATGAATGTGACTAAAGTACAATGGGATGAATTGAAAGTAATTATTAGGTGTTTTGATTACTGGAGTATGAATTCACACTGAGCGTTCCAAAAATCTAACGTATTAATTCCAGCATACAAGGTAGCTAGAAATTCTTACCTGGGTTGGATTGATTGGATTTCAAACCCGCTTGTAGCTTGTAAATATTTGATGTAATCTTTTCTTCTGGCTCCTTTCTAATTATTGAAATTCCGAAGTTTTCAGAAGTGGTTTTCCTTTTCTTAATCTTGTCAAAAGATAAGCTGGTGTACAGTAACATACATGCTTTTTAGGTTTAGAATGAATAGTTACTACTACTTATACAGGGACGGAGCTACACTATGACTTGGATGGGCCATGGCCAACCCAAGATATAAATAAACTACAAGTAATATGTATATGTTGTACTAGTAATGTATTTTCATAACTGAATTGTTTTAGCTCACCTAAAATATTATATTTAACCCATCCAAAGTATAAACAGAGACTCATTCAAGAGAATATTACTAGTTTGTGACATCAAACTGAAAAAATAAAGTTACAGAAGTTTAATTGTCGATTGGGTAAACAAATTCACCGTACCATTTTTTCCGCAGTTCGTTTTTGTATTTGTTTTGGCCCACCCGAAAACCAAATCCTAGCTCCGTCACTGTACTTATATGAGAGAAATGAAATTTAACGGTACCTTGAAATAGGGAATAATATGGCGTCTTGAAATGAAATTTAAACTGGTGAGGATTTTACTTTTGATTTGAAAGTATGAGATTTAAAAAACCAAGATCAGTTATATTAGAAATAGAGGCCAAGGATGACAGAAGCAATCTTACTATCTTTTGGGTACCTTTTAGGGGTGGGGATTCGATTTCATTGTCCTCATAGTTTCCATGCTGAAACATTTATATGTGCTTGTGTGTAACTGGCTGTGTTTTGAGCGTATTTACGTACTGGCACTGTTTGGTACGCAGCTTTTTTGGAGCTGTAAGCTTTTTATTACAAAAATAATCTCCTCCAAAATAAATAGCTCCGTTTGGATACATCAGCTTCAAGCTTTTAATTTAAACAAGTAGCTCCAAAATGAAAAGCTGATTCATGAAGCTTTTAAAATATTTTGGAGCTGTTAAAACATAAAATTATTGTTAACAGCTAATATTTACATTTAACAGTTAATTTACCAAACACTTTTATTTATAAAAAGATACAGCTTGTAGCTCATGTTAACAGCCTTGCAGCTTACAGCTTACAGCTTACAGCATACAGCCACAGCTAGTTTTGCCAAACATAGCCACTATTGTTTAGCTACACTATTCATTATGCCTTTATATTTCATCTTCAATCGTCATGAATTACCTTGTTAATGTGTAAAGGTAATGCAATAATTTTATGGTTAGAATGTTTTCTCTCTTACAATGAATATAATTTAATCATGTCTAGCTCAATCGACTCATATAGCCATTCATGATGATATGTAGCTGTGCCTATTCTGGTTATTTTGTTTATGAACTCTGGTGTCCCATATACAGAAATTGACTTTATTTTATCGATCAGTGTCAGGGACACTAAAGGGATATGACCAGTTGTTGAACCTTGTCTTGGATGAAGCTGTGGAGTTCCTTAGAGGTAATGACTTCATATATTACATATTCATATTCATATAATGCCTACTCTTGTGTGTGTATATGTGGGTTCAGAAGTCTCTTACTTAATTTGTAAAGTAACACTATGAGAATTGAGAAGTACTCCTTTGACGGTCTGGCCTACAGTTAGAATCCACTTTGGTATACAAATTTAGACTTAGAACTTCCAAAAATCTATCTTTCTTTTCATGAGATATGAAACACATAATCTTGTGCTAACTGAAACCATACTCCAACGAAACTAATTTTTATGATTACTTTAGAAATCATTGAAAGCAATTGCAATAACACACTCAATAGATGTTCCAATAACTAAGGTGTCGTTTGTTTTTTCACAATAAGCACTTTTTCCCTCTTTTCACTTCTTTTGTCTGCAGGAGGGCAGAGGTTTTTGTCTGTTTGTTTTTTTGCAGACATAAGAGCGTCTTTTCACTTCTTTCATCTTCTAAATTTCAGACATTATCTTTCACTTCTTACCTCTTCTTTCACTTCTTACATCTTCTTTCACAAACCCTACATCTCTTTCTCAATATCTGTTTTTATACGTTTTCGTCTGTTTTTATACGTTTTCACATGTTTTTTTTACGTTTTCGACAATTTTTTACGTTTTTGTCCGTTTTTTTACGTTTTCGCCCTTTTTTTTACGTTTTCGTCAGTTTTTTTACTTTTTTGCCCTTTTTTTACGTTTTCGCTCTTTTTTTTATGATTTCGCCAGTTTTTTTAGGTTTTCGCCCGTTTTTTTACGTTTTCGCTCGTTTTTTTACGTTTTCGCCATTTTTTTTACGTTTTCGTCTGTTTTTTTTACATTTTCGCCCGTTTTTTTACGTTTTCGCCCACTTTTTGAAGTTTCGTCCGTTTTTTATGTTTTCACCCGTTTTTTTATGTTTTCGTCCTTTTTTTACGTTTACGCCCTTTTTTACGATTTTGCCCTTTTATTACGTTTTCGTCCGTTTTTTACGTTTTCGCCCGTTTTATATGTTTTCTTCCGTCTTTTTATGTTTTCGTCTGTTTTTTTACGTTTTAGTCTGTTTTTTTACGTTTTCATTTTTTTTTTACGTTTTTGTCCGTTTTCTTACATTTTCGTCCTTTTTCTTACGTAAGATAATTTAAGAAAACGTACAATAACGTACAAAACCTTACGAAATCATATGAAAACAGATGAAACGCAAAAAAAGACAAACTCAAGAAAAAAAACGCACGAAAACCTAAAAAAACAGAGAAAAACGGTTGGAAACATAAAAAAATTAAAAAACGGACGAATACGTAACAAAATAGACGAAAACGTAAAAAACAGACGAAAACGTAAAAGAACAGGAGAAAACATAAAAAAACGGGCGAAAACCGAAAAAAACAGATGAAAACGTAACAAAATGGGCGAAAACGTAAAAAACGGACGAAAACATAAAAAAGGACGAATACGTAAAGAAACGGACGAAAACGTAAAAAAACGGACGAAAACGTAAAAAACAGACGAAACGTAGAAAAATGGTCGAAAACGTAAAAAAAACTTTTGATAAAGAAAAAGGAAAAAAAAAAAAGTAATTCAATAGCACAAAAAATAGTATTGAAAAAAGAAGTACTTTAATAGCACAGAAAATACTTGTGACAAAAGAAAGGGAAAAAGTACTTCAATAGTACAAAAAACAAACGGTCTTCTTCTTGCAGATAAAGAGCTTAAATGTACCTCTTCTTCTGCAGACATGGTTTGCAGATGAAGAGGTAAAAGCTCTGAAAAAACAAACAACACCTAAATGAGGGTGAAAATACCAAAGCTAGAGCTTGAAGGCAGTCCTTCTTAGCCATGACTTTGCCCCTTGTACATCAAAATCACATATGAGACATTACATAAGTCCTCAAGAATTCCCATAACCCTGGCCACCCCCAAATGTACACACCTAGCGAGGTTTTGAACCCTTGACCTCTTGTGAGGAAACCAAGGACCTTACCACTAGGCTATTTGGTGATGGTTATACCAGAGGTAGCTTGATGATTGTTTATATAGAATTGTATACATATAGGGTTTGACTAGTCAAATGATATTATTTTCTTGGTGAACATTAAAACAATATGACAATGCTTTTACCTTAAACAAATTGTGAATTGTACCTGTATTAATGACCTCCCGATTTCAGGTTTTCATTCAAAAGAATTTATATCCTAATCTGTTCATTGTGAGTTCTTGTTAAGAGAACATGTATTTTAATAGTTTTATCACTTAAAAACTTGGGTTTTTATATATATTTTGTTGCAGATGCGGATGATCCACTAAAGACCACTGATCAAACTCGCCGTCTTGGCTTAATAGTACGATTTCTTACTCTCAGCTAGATGTTCTTTAAGTCAAATATATAAGTATATCCTTGATTTTACTGCCATTTTTTGAGATTTTAGATTCTACGTTAACCTGTGGTAACTGTTCATTGAATTGGTTAACTTTCCAATTTTTATGGTACTCGTCGTGTCATAAATCTGATATAGATCACCCACATTTTTTTTGCTGCATCATCACAATCAGTGAAATCTTGCTAAAGAGTTTGATCATGTGAATGTTGGATATGAGACCTATTATAGGTTTGGATTGTAAACTGGAGATCTTTGCAAATTTATATCTTGCTTTGGATAACATCTCCCATCTGACCCTTGTCTTGTAATCTGTACTGGCCTTCTTTAGTTATTTATAGGCAAAGTAGAAAATGAGATATCAGATATTGAGTATTGAATATATACTAATAAATGGCTTGATTCGGATTTTTTTTCTATCTCTAACGACCAATCTGTCACACTGCTTGATTATAAAATTCGGGTTAGGTTGTGAAGCTCCAAAAATTACTCGTTTTGACCCATTACCCAACCTGCCCCACCCATCCAGCTTACCAAACCAAATTACTCAATCCCTTGGATGTTGGCAGTTGTGGTGCCAAATAACTGCTATGGCCTTCAACTTGTGTCTGTGATTGCTGATTCAAAGTGATTGCTGATTCTAAGTAAATGCTAGTCCCTCTGGATATATTAACTAACCAAAACTAGAAATTTAAGTAAACTTATAACCTTCTTGTTCACATTGCAGGTCTGTAGGGGTACTGCAGTTATGCTTGTCTCACCCACCGATGGTACAGAGGAGATTCCTAATCCATTTATGCAACCAGATGGAGCTTAATCCATTCAATTTGTACGTGAACCCGTAATTTGTAGCTTTTATTAGCAAGAAACTGCTTTCAAGTAAAAACCCTTGTATGTCTCGAATGCAGAAGTTTAAAATTATGATGCTACTTTTAAGCGTTTGAACACAATCTTGGTGGATCTAGCAATATATCTGCAATTAGCTTAAAATAGCAATTCCTGAAAAACTGACTGATTCCTTGACTATTTAGCAAAATTGACAGTATAAGTCTTTGATCCATTAAATATTTGCCCATCATGCTATATATCTGCTATGTATTTTTTAGTTCTTCCTGGAAAAGCTAAATAGATAGATGTTTTTGTTCAGGATTACTAGTATAATTTATCATAAAGATGTAAATTTTATAAAAAAAATATCTATCCTGTCATTTAATATAAATTTATGTTTCTGCGTTCATTTTCAAATAGTGGCTGGCTTTCTTTGGCTATTTTCACTATAACAAGATCTATTGGACACAAACAGTTAATTATTTGATCATTTTAGTTCCATAGTGATGAAATTATGATTTGCTTTAATTTGCATTCTCCAAATCCACATAGGATTGGGTGTGCATTAGTGAAAAAAATTGTTGTGTAAATTTTTTAAAATATCTGATTGTTTTTGTAATTTGCTCCTGTCGACAATAAGTTTCTGGCTCCGTTGCCAAAGCATAAGATGAATTTTCATTATACATTGTCTAAACAGGAACCACATCAACTTTGTATCTTTCAAAAAGCAAAAGTTATGATATTTGTTAAACAAATATTAAATCATGCCATTTAATCTTTACGAGGTTTTGTGCTCCCGCTTTGCTGCGGGTTATTTGGCTAGATAGTTTTGCAGACGATAGGTCACATAGAATGCCGTTAAGTAACGACCATTAGTAAGACTAATTGTGTAACGGACGTCTAACATGAAGGATAAATTATGTAATTCTGTTACATCGTTAGTCCCTAAGGGACCTATTTTGCAACAAAAGTTACACCTCAGGGAGGGATTGTTGTTTCATTTTAGTTTTTTTTTTAAAATATTAAAAAAAAAAAAAAAAAAAAAAAAATTAACGACTGTTAGTAGATATGTAACTGTTGTTATATACTAACGGTCGCCGGCATAGTTTATGCACATAGTACTGTAGCTAGTGGTTGTTGGGTGTGGCGCTAGCAGAAACAAGACTGACAATAGCCACCTTACCAAATGTTGATAGTCTTTTATTTTCAGTTTTGTAAAAATAAGAAGGGGACCAAATTTTATATAATATGTAGAAAACGGTTTATGTGCCAATGTTTTATGTTTTGAAGAAAAGGAGAGTTACAACTTACAAGGGATAAGGAAAACACCAATGTGTTTTGTGGTTTCTTTTGTTAAATTGAGAAATGCATGTTTTGTGTTTTGTAAAGAATGTTTTGGAACAAGTTTGATTACTACGGATCAAATGAGAAGAATCTTTAAAATAAAAAGGATGAGAAATAATTATATCTACATATTAGAGATCCATCAATTTAAATTAGATGCATCTCTAATCTTTTAGATGCATCATAATTTATTTTCTAGTTAAAAATTGGATACATGTACATATATTAGATGCATTTCATCAAGTTAGACGAATCTAATGTATTTTTCGACCTCTGCAGGTCAAATTTGTTGCTAGTACTACTTTCCATCGTTTTTACTTCAAAACCACTTTCGAAATTAGTTGTGATGCATCAAAATGAATAGAGATGCATCTAATTCAAGTCGATACATCTCAAATATGCGGTTATAGTCATTTCTCATTCTTCTTATTTTAAGTTTCTTCTCACTGGATCCTTACCCCAAGTTTGATTTGTACACAATCTTTATTTTCCTTGTTTTGTTTTGTACAAAACATTTTGTAGAAAAAAAGAGTTTTTTTTTTCAACTAAACGTACTCAATTTTCTAAAGCATCAAATGTTTCTCTCTTCTATTCAAAGAATTTCTACATATGAAGATTGAAGTTTAGCTTTAAAGGATCGACAATGACGCTCGTGTCTTTCTTCCTAATTTGGATAAAATTCTTTTATCAAGTGACTAATTATGTTATTAAGGCTCCCTTTCGACAAAAATATATTCATATTTTCGGCTAACGTAATGGAAATTATCCCATCTAAAATAACCATTAACGATTGGACATTAATATTCATACTCAACATGAGGTGAACATGTATTAGTTAACTATTGCTTAGATAGCTTTTTGAGAAATGAACCCCATAACTTGAAAATGTATGAGGATGTTAATTACGGAGTATACATTATATTTATATCGTGTTATTTCCCCTCCTCCCATGTCGTTTCATGTCTCTCCCGGGGAGGAGGCAGGGAAGGTGCAGGGCCGTCCCATGAAATTTGGGTGCCTTGTTCAGTTACAAAAAATTGGCCCCCTAAACACAAATACTTTAAATACAAATATGTTGTATTTCTAAAAATAAAAATAAAACAAACGGTAAAAATTTTTATAGGCAAAATTGCATATATATCCCTCCCAAAATGAATAATTACATATATATCATTTGTACAAGTTTTTTATGCACATAATACAACGATTTTTAGGTATGCTTTGGATATATATGCAATTATGCATTTTCAGAAGGATATATATGCAAAAACTCCAAAATTATAAACTAGTGACTAAAATTCTTCACTTTAACTATTTAGGAATATATATATATATATATATATATATATATATATATATATATATATATATATATATATATATATATATATATATATATATATATATATATATATATATATACACACACACACACAAAACATCCGATGTAGGAATCAAAATAAAAACAATTGAATCACATGCCTATGTTTCAACTTTCAATCATAGCCTCATAGGTTAATATGACAATATATAACATATAGCCTCATAGGTCAATATGCCAATATATAACATATAAAAAACTTGTTCTAACTTTAAAGAAACAAAAAGAAGTAAACAATTACAGTAATAAAATAACACAAAAGATACCTCAATGCAGTGATTGCAGTCAAAAAGCGATTGATAGTTGTTGGTTTGCGTATTGAATATTTGAATGAGTCAAAGAGCGATTGATAGGGTATTATGTTGGTCAGTTGGGCCTATACTTAACATAGTAGTACATAAATTTTGGTGCCCCAAAAAAAATTGGGCCCTGTGCATGTGCTCCGGTTGCACAGCCCCATATCCGGGCCTGGGAAGGTGTCAAGAGTCATGACCATCCGTGAGCAGACACGGTGGAGCACAAGGATGTAAAAAGGTGACATTGTGGTGGCAAGATGGGTTACCGTATGTGAGAAACCAACGATAGCTAACGAATGAGTCAGGTTTAGTTTAGTTATGACCTAGGTCATATAGGTTTTGGTTACTACTTGGCTACTTGCATCGTAAAAGTTGAACACACACATTGTTTTGCGTTAGTCTGTAGATTTTATATTATCAAATATTAAAATCACCTATTAAACAAGTTGCCCAATTTTATGAAAGTACCCTATTTTGTTTATGCTATGAATTTCAACGAAATGAACTGTGATTCTATGTGGAATTTTATGATTAGAATGTTAGGTATTCTTTCGCGTTATTATATTTGGACAGACTAATATTTCAGACATTGAACCAACTGACCTAGCTCAGTTGGTCACTTAAGTCTTTCTGAAGCTTAGGGAGAGGTTTTACCCTTTGGATGGTTTAACTCGTGATTTAAACATATAATATCTGGAGTTCTGGACGGACTATTCCAGAATTTAACGTAATGTTTTTTAAGAGCGTAAACAATACATATTAAATTTCTCATCTGGTTGCATGACACCTTTTCATTCCGCCACCGTAATTAACATTAATTTAATCTTTTACACAACCCAAATGCGCATTAGGAGAACATGAAGAGCCAGTCTATGACTATGGATTTAAACAGGAGAATGATTGCGAGTGCTTTAAAAAAGAAATGACTGATCATTTTATAATGTTTCATTAAATAGGTGATAAATATCCATATTTTACACGAATGATTATTTTATTTTTCCAGGTAATGAAGATATTCTTTTTCCAAACAATTTTAAATTGTTTCTTAAACACCACAACTATATTTAACTTTAATTTACTGTAATATCTTCATTCAAACCTCTAATTACATTTACCATATTTTATCATCATATCTAGCAGCACATTTAATATAATTGCTATACTTAGCAATATGCCTTCAGTCCGGTTACAACAACAACATACCAAATCCTGTTAAAGCGGGATATGAGAGATGTAAAATATAGACAGATCCTACTCCTATCTTAAAATAAACTCAAAAGAAGAGAAATTGCTTTCAAAAAGACCTACGGCAAGTGTAATGTGTCTAGAAAGACATTCGGTCCGGTTGTTATGTGTATAATAGTTACATCTCCTATGAAGAGGCAGTAAGTAGTACTGTTAAGAAAGAAAAAAGAAAAAAAGAGAGATTGTTTGAGATGTGTAAGACTGTATATTGTTGTGTGTAAGCATTTGCCATTGAAAAAAAGAGAAAAAATCGTTATATGTAACAGGTAAGATAAATAAAAAAATTTCTTCTAGAGATTGAGGTTCAAGTAGGGGTGACAGTTGTCGACACGACATGATAAATGACACTAACCCAACACGAAATTAAATAGGCTTGGGTTGAGGATAAACAGGTTTGAGTAAAAAAACTAGTCACTCGTAATAAATGGGTCGTGTTTGGTTTGAGTAAATATCAAACAGGTCAACCCGTGAACCCGTTTAAGTATATAAGACTCTAAAAAAAATATATATATAACATGCCTTTTTATGTTGGATGTGGATTAAATATATTCTTTTATGTACTTAATATGATTGACTACAATTATACTTCATGTATCATTGAAATTGACACTTATAACTGAGAAAATTTTTATATAGTTATTTGTATATTATTTTTATCATATTTTAAATACTTATATCATTTTGACATTTAAGCTAGTTAAATCATCAAACTAGCAACCTTAGTAACTATTTGACTTATTTTTTTAAATATGTTAAACGGGTCAAATATGAGTTACACGTGTTATGAAGGTGCAGGTAAGAGTTGAGTTTCTTGACACGATTAATAAATAGGTCGTGTTTGGGTAGAGGTTATACTAAGCCGCCAACACACGAACCCGAATAAGTCAACACGAACACGACTTGATTGGCACCCTAGGTTCAAGTAATGGTTTTCTCCATCCACCCTTCTAGAAAGACACGTAGTATTTGTTAATCGGTCAAATCAATCGCCTCGTAATCAACACAAACTCCAAAGTCCAACATCAAAACCCATCATCTACCCGCCCGTGACCTGACCGACCCAACTACTTGCAGGTTCTACATTTCCATAATAATGACCGAGGAAACCACAAAACCTCACAACGACTCGGTCGTATATATGACTAATTTGGTGGCTAAGACTCGTCGCTCATGAAGGGCCGTAACGGGGAGAACGCGTCAACATGTTGGTCGACCGATTCCTTCGATGCGGTACGGGTTATCCAATTTCATTCATGAACAATCTAGAGAGAGAGAACTAACATCAAATATGTAATAATTCAAATCACTATTTTCAGATTAAAAATTCTCCAGAAAAACAAAGATCGATCGAAAATATAAATTATACAAATTCCTTTCAAACAACATAAAAACACATATATTCATCATCATGATATAAAACAAATCACAAATCATATTCTAACAAGCTTAGCAGCTTTAACAACAGGATTATCCCTCGCAATCGCCTCCCTTCCAACCGTCTTATAATCATAGCTACACTCATGCCGATCACTATACCTATGCTTCTCACAAAACAGCTCCCCACACCTGCACCTGAACCCAGTCAACCCTACTCTTTTCCGGCAACCGCTACACCTGTTCACCACCTTCTTCACCACCACCACCGGTACAACCTCATCCGCCTCCTCAACCATCGCATCAACCGTTGGATCTAACGGAAGATCTAGTGCCACGTCACGTCGTAAGGATGAAGAGGATCTAGGTTTACATGTGGTTGTTGAGAAGCAGTTTTGGCACATGTTGTTTGCTGATGGAGATCCGATGAGGCCGCAGTTGTTGATGCATAGAGTTAGGGTTTCTGGTACGTTTATTTCTTCTTTTTCTGTTCTTTGCGCCATGTTATATTTTTTTATAAAAATAATTTTATAAAAAGTAAATGAGACAGGAGATGTAGATTATGATATTGTTGTTGGGGAAGAAATGGAAATGAAATGGTAGGGGAGGGGGTGTGTTGGGGGTATTTGAAGGGGGGGAGGAGGTCGGTCAAACGCGGTTTATGAGGGGTGGTTTTGTAATTTTTTACAAAAAAAAAGTGTGTTTGGAGAGTGTATGACTGACGTGTTTATTACTCTATCATGATTGTTCATGGATGCTTCTCTTTTTGGGAGTGTCAAAGTTGGGAGAGAGTGGGTTGTCTATTTGTGAATTGTAGTAGACTAGTAATTGTACACGGATTAAATGTCCATTATAATCTTTTTAAATCTTTTATTTAAACTTTAATTTTAAATATATTTATTTATGTTATATGGGAGATGATTTGTGCACTATTTTTTTTAGATATACACCACTAAATCACACCAGTAATGCATACAGTACAACATCGCTATGCATAATTTAGTGGTGGATGGCAAATAAAAATGGTATACAAATCACTTCCAATGTTATATACTACTTCTACTTAATAAAAAGACTAAATTACACTGTTCGTCCTTGTGGTTTACGTTGACTAAGAAGTTTCGTCCTTTGACCAAAAAAGGTTTACCGTTCATCCTTAATTGGTAAACGTTATGTAGCGTTAGTCCCTCCCTCTAACGGGGCCACTAACGCTCGTTAATTCTTGTAAACCATAAGGGTATATTCGTAATTTCACATCCATAAGGACGAACGGTGTAATTTCCACTTTTTTCAGTTTTTAAACGATTTCGTCCGTTTTTTTTACTTTTTCGTCCGTTTTTTTACGTTTTCGTCCGTTTTTTTTACGTTTTTGTCATTTTTTTACGTTTTCGATCATTTTTTACGTTTTCGTCCGTTTTTTTTACGTTTTCATCCGCTTTTTAAGTTTTCGCCCGTTTTTTTACATTTTTGTCCGTTTTTTTTACGTATTTGTCCGTTTTTTACGTTTTCGCCCATTTTTTTACGTTTTTGTCCGTTTTCGTCTATTTTTTTACGTTTTCGTCCGTTTTTTAGATTTTCGCCCTTTTTTTTACGTTTTTGTCCGTTTTCCTTACGTTTTTATCCATTCTTATCCACTTTCATCCTTTTTTTACGTTTTAATCATTTTTATTTTTACTTTTTCGTCCGTTTTTATACGTTTTTGCCCGTTTTTTACGGACAAAAACGTAAAGTAAGGGTGAAAACGTAAAAAACAGGTGAAAAAGTAAAAAAAAAAAAAAAAAAGTCGAAAACGTAAAAAACAGACGAAAACATAAAAAACGGACTAAAAGTTAAAAAAAACAGACGAAAACGTAAAAAATGTAAGAAAAACGGACAAAAATGTAAAAAACGGGCGAAAATGTAAAAAAATGAAAGAAAAAGTAAAAAAGAACACACAAAAACGTAAAAAAGCAAACGAAAATGTAAAAAACATATGAAAAAAAAAACAGACGAAAATGTAAAAAAAAGGATAAAAATGTAAAAAAGGACAAAAATGTAAAAAAAACATACAAAAATGTAGAAAAAACGAATGAAAATGTATAAAAACGTAAAAAACGGACAAAAACGTAAATAAAACTTGTGAATACCTAAAAATATGGACAAAAAAGTAAAATAAACAGACCAAAACGTAAAAAAAACAAACGAAAACGTAAAAAACGGATGAAAAAGTAAAAAAAAAAAGTAATAAAAAATAAAAGGAAAAAAAAGAGATTAAAACGTAAAAAAATGGATAAAAGCGGATAAGAATGGATAAAAACGTAAGAAAAACAGACAAAAACGTAAAAAAAAAGGCGAAAACGTAAAAAAAATGGACGAAAACGTAAAAAAAAACAGACGAAAACGGAAAAAAAACGGACAAAAACGTAAAAAAAACGGACGAAATTTTTTAAAAACTGAAAAAGGTGGAAACTACACCGTTCGTCCTTGCACCATTCGTCCTTTTAGATGCGAAATGACGAATATACCCTTATGGTTTACATGAGTAAACGAGCGTTAGTGGCCCCGTTAGATGGAGGGACTAACGCAACATAACGTTTGCCAATTAAGGATGGACGGTAAACGTTTTTTGGTCAAAGGACGAAGCTTGTTGGTCAAGGTAAACCACAAGGACGAACGGTGTAATTTAGTCTAATAAAAATTATACAAATAAAAATATATTCAAAAATTTAATCCATTCATATATCTTGTATCAAGTATTATGTAGTACGAACAAAAAAAATTTGAAGTTATAGTTGAAGAAAAAAAACTTGAAAAAGACATAGTGGACAATTAATGTGGGACGGAGATAGTAGTTACGAAATGAAATATGGTTGTTAAGTATAAAATGTAGGATTAGAAACATGATTAACAACAATATGATATCAATGAAGATTTGAAGTTAGAAAATACATGAGTAATGTGTTAAATTATTACCTCGTTCGTATCAAAACAAATATTCACATTTATATTGCATATATTTTTATAAAATCTCACAACCTATATTCTCTACCAATCAAATATTATTTATACTTACTGAAATCATTTTTGATTAGTTGAAACATAAGTAATTGAAATATAAATTATTTTTTAAACAAAATTTGAGTTAATTAACATGAATTTATCACATATATATGTTAAGTCTTTTTATCGTTGTTTTAAAAAACGGTGTCACAATGGCAATGGTGATCAACTACATATTAGAGCAACGATATCTTTTCTCATTATCTATACTTATATGATATCCGTTATATTTCTTACTATTTATTTGAACAATATTTAAACACAAAAATACTCCACAACACATTGAAGATATAAGTATCATTTGATTTTCGGTCATCACTACGAATCCCCTCATCTTTTGGTCTTTTACGCGCGATGTTCTACTCCTCGTAACAATGCATTGCCTGTGGTCATCAAAACCGCTATGGCGTGTCTAAATTTTCCGTTGGTTAAAATAAGTTTTTGGTTTCATCATTAAAGCACTTTTTAAGTGTGATGACAATGGATTTATATAGTTTTTGTATAATTTTTAGTGTAATGATTTGATTTTGATAAAATAGGTCTTTAGTTGTATTAATATAAACTAATTAGATTTTTGTCATTTTTTTGGAAAGCGAAGATATATTAAGGTCACAAAGGGCAACAAAAGAAAAGATACAACTAAAAAGCTCTGAAGAGGAGCAAAATAAAAGAAGAAAAAAGACAGAGAAAAAAACTCCAAAAGAGTTACAAGATGTTCAAGTCACCGGGGTTATGAATCCAATGCTTCCATGAGAATCGATTATTAGAAGTTCTATTTGAGGCTCATAAGAGAGACATTCTCTGGATCACAGGGAACATGTTTTCTTTACGGAAAGCAATTCTCTCATCTTCTGAGGCCGCGTGATAGATTTTGTTCCACCAATTCCGAATAAGCCAAATACAAGAAAAGCAAACAGCATGAAATAGTTTGTTCACCCATTTGTCTTTAAGGCAGTCGATATTTCCAGAATTAATGTCCGAGGGAGAGGGGTTAAAAGAGGAGGGAGAACCCCACCAAATCCAAATTTTAAACCAAATGATCTTGATAATGGGGCATAAGAAAAAACAGTGATCCCTAGTCTCCTCACCTGAACAACAAAAAGCACACGTAGAAGAAGGAAGGTGCACGCCCCTTTGCATCAAGTTGGAATATGTCGGGAGACGATTTAAATCAACCCTCCAAGTGCAAATACTAACCTTTTGGGGGATCCATGAGTTCCACTTAAAGGACGAAGATGCAGTCTCGGCTACACAAATTTTTGATTGTATAGTCTTGTATAGCGATCTCACAGAGAAGGAGCCTGATTCATCTAAGGACCAGGACCAATTCTCTTCACGTGAAATGTCGAGAACAATCCCGTTGATAAGGCAGGATAGAGAAGAAAGCTTATCCAGAGCGCGACCACTAGGCTGTCTTTTCCAAGCCCACATTCTTTGCCAAACGCCATTAAATAAAACCCATATCTCAACCACTAAACAATTTATATCTGTTTCAAGAGCAAATAACCACAGAAATCGAAACTTTAAAGGACCTTGATTTTTAATCCAAGCATCACTCCAGAAGCTAGTTTGGTTACCACTTGAAATACAGTAGTTATAACTTAAACTATTCATGTAAGACACTCAAGAGGATAAATATCTTTGCTTTTTCAAAACAAATTCACCCAACGTAAATGTTCTTGTTGGGTTAGGAAAAAGAGAGCTTTTCCAGAAATATGTTCGGGTTTAATCCTAACTCCCTCTGGTTCACAAGAAACAACTGGACATTACATAGGCTTGGTCTTTAAGGAAAGGTCGGTTGACACAAAAAGATGTAACGGAGTTAAAATTTCTTCGTCGATTTAAACCTTTTGAGAAATATAACCTTTAGAGGGTTTTAACTTACATAAGATCTTAAGATAGATCGACACACTTTTGCTTACTGATATCATAATATCGTAAGTCGGCAACACGATCTTAATAGCTATGATTCTAATAGTTCTTATACTTGAGTTAGCCATGATTCTAGTTGTTCTTATACTTGAGTTATTATAAGCTTGTTATACAAGAATTCTTGTGAAATTGAAAATGTGAAAAGCTTATTTTTAATATCCTAAACAATAAGCTTTTGCTGATCGTTTATGAGCTCTAGGATGTTAAGCCTTTGATCTAGGAATTTGGCTATTACGAGCACAATGATAATATTGACGGAATATTCTATGAAAGAAACAATATTATCACAACAAGGTTTTTCTAACTTCTCCGTTTGTTATTCCAACTAGCCCCAATGCTATGTGATCAAGTATAGCACGGTTTACAATCTAACAGGGATCAAAGATCCTTGAGGCTAAACAAACCTAACAACAACAGACCCCTTGTCTGATGTTCCCACACATACTCTTCTAAGTGCTTTACATTTTAACACACTTGGTGTTGTTGTATTTTGTAAGTACGAAGCACTTTGGTGATGTTCACTTTGTTTCACTGTGAAGCATGCTTTTTATCTAAAGGGGTGTGATCTCCTTTTTATAGCACAAAGGAGATCATTACAAAATTGATAAGCTTTGTCATCTACTATCTAGCTTATGACTAGGATGCCAGTCAACACGTATTAATGTTTACAAACTCATTTAGAGTGTTCAATTTGATGACTGATGAAAGATATTATCTAGAGGATATACTTGACTTTTATGCACATAATATCTTCTTTCATCCTTATCCATTCAGTAGTATGACTCACTGATCAGCAGCAGTTTCATTTGTACTAGCAGCAGAATCCATCAGCAGAATCTATCAGCAGAAATGCATCATCAGCAGAAACATACTTAGCATATTTTGCTTATCATTTCAGTATTCTTCATGTTTCATTCTTCTTGTTTCTGATCATCAAATCTATGGAATATTTAATTCCTTACAATTCTCATTTAGGCAACCGTAAGGTTTTTTGCTACAAAATAACTCATCTTTTGAAGACTCGTCACTATAAAATACTAAATAGAGATTTTATTGATTATGTTTTTTATGATTTACATAATGGAATATCATCTTTATTTATAATAAAACATATCTTGGAGAACAAGCCAACTAACCCTAAACCTAATGGACTTAAACCCACAACCGGGTTTGGGCCATAATCTAATCGTCTAATACTCCCCCGCAGTTTGAACGACAACATTGTGGACAGACAAACTAGAATGAATGTTGAAAGCCGCTTCTTGTTTTCTTCATATTTTTTTTGTTTGTTCGAGCGGAAGCATAATTGTATTTGGCGGCATAGTTGTGTATTGCTTGCGGCATCTTTCTTTGCGTGACAATTGCTTTTACGTCGTGGCTTGCTTTGCCTTTAGAAGGAAGCGGAAATTTGATGATCAACTTTTATTGTCAAGAACAATGATCTTTGACAATAAAAAACAAATAGATGATGAAGAAAAATATAGTGGATCGATGACAACTCAACATTTTTTTTTTGACGACTAGAGTTTAGGGTTTATAAATAAAATACGAAAATAAAATCCTAAACAAAAAAACAATAAAGCGGAAAAAAAAAAACATATTCCCTCCGGATCACCGACAAGCAGCCGATGACCGGAGGTTAACAACTTTTATTGGTGGATCTTACCTAGAGCTGTGATACCATGTAAAATACTAAATAGAGATTTTATTGATTGTGTTTTTTGTGATTTACGAATATCATCTCTATTAATATATATATATATATATATATATATATATATATATATATATATATATATATATATATATATATATATATATATATATATATATATATACTAGCTTTCGAAGCCCGCCCGATGGGCGGGCATGACTTATAATTATTCTTTTGATGGTATTAATAACGGAAAATAATATTTAAGTTTGGTGAGCATGATGTGTAATCATCGTTGGAAGTTATTAGTTATCGTTTAATAATATTTTTGGAAATTATCGTTGATTATCAATAGTTGAATTGTAAATAGGGTTATTTTTTTATTTAAGAACATATAGATGTTTGTGTTTGTCTTGATATTTCTTTAAGATTGAAAAATACTTCTGTTGTTTTGATATTTCTTTAAGATTGAAAAATACTTGTCTTGACATTTTTTTATTAGATAGTAAATGATTTTTAAAGACGGTCATTGAGTACTGAAGAAATGCACGCATCACCAACCACTGAAGGGTTGTTCGTATGTGTTGTTTTGTTCTTTTTTATTGCGACCTTAAAAAATACAATAAATTTTCTGATATAGTTGTTGTTGAATTATGATTATAACTATATACTCAAGTAAGGGTTCGTTGATATATTTTTGTATAGTGTTAGAAGGGTGGTGAAAAATGGTCGGAGAAGTTAATGTGGAAATTTGACACGCTTGATGGGCGGGCTAGACATCATTGGAAAAATTAAAGCCAAACAATGATCTTTCATAGTTTCCATCCTCCATAGTAGCGTGTTTGGTGAATAGAGCTTAGGAATATCAAAAAGAAATTAGTTATTATGATTTTTTAGTTTGTTAGTAAGTAAGTATAAAAACATATGAATTTAAAACAGACATACCCTAGATCTATCCACAAATTGATAAATTATGGTACTTCAATTTTCTTATTTGATACATTAAAATAGTATTTTAGTTGCAAATACTCACCCTCGCAAAGTATCTTTGTTTACAGACATATATTAACTGCAAATGAAACTGAAGAAAATAATAGAGACATATCTAATTACATATCTTGCTAATTCATTTTATAAAAGCCCCTCCTTGAAGTGTCCATTCTTGTGTAACTCGGTACTTGGGCATAGTTGTGGTAAATCTAATATAATAAGCTCATTTTCCTTTAGTGTAAATTGTCCTATGTCTAGTGTTTTCAGCATATATTCATAATAAAGTTTAGAGAAAAGATTAGTAATACTCTTGATTTATATATGATCCGGCTTAGTTGAATAACAGAATGAACTTACTTTAAAACTGAGATTTTGCAGTCCCGAGATGACCTAACAATACATTAATGACTCCACGCAATCCATGCTTTCCTTGCACACTTTTCTCCTAATCTCCGAACATTGCAAGAGCTATTACAATATTTATGTCCTCGTGACCTGGAACCCAAATGGGTCCATCCATGCATGCAAGTAGAAAAACCCATAAGTGAGAATTAGGGAGAATCATTAGTTTTTAATTCCCATAATCAGTTAACTTTAATTTAAATCCCATTTGGCATAAACAATATATAATAAGAAAAAGGCATAACTTACATCATGTTAAGGAAATATACGGATAATTGGGAGTGATATTTGGGAATATAAGAAGTTTTCTCTTGAACTATTGTTATTACTGTGTGGATTTCAAGACCCGACCAATGAGTGGGCTAGCTTCATAATATTATTTGAAAAAAATATATGTATGTAAAATAAATAATGAATAATGAAAAATATGTTGAACAAAAATAAAAAACATGATATAATGATATTTTAGACATCGTGGCTTTACATAACATTTAATCATTATAGTAAGCATGTTTATATGTGTGACAATAACAGTTTGCAACTTTAATATATAACACATTAAATGAGAGTAAAATATTGCAATTGTAATATGATTTACAATTAGTGGTCGTAAGTCATAAACATTATAGAAGTTAATTAATTTTAGTAAATCTTGCATTTCTCCAACTCCCCTTGGCTTCTTTCCAACTCAAATCAAATAGATGAGGTTTGGGTCCATGACTTTCATGCGCCTCGTGTTGCCACATTTTCATACTTTCCTTCACTCAAAGGGGCAACACACCGGGCCAAGCCTAAACGGTTCTTGAATGCACATTAAAAACTACAGTATGAGATAAATACTACTCCACTTTAATAAATAGTAACAAAATTCAAATAGAACCACTAATGACTCAAGCTAAATATATATCCTATGTGTTATGGCATTTTAATTACCTTAATATGTTCACGATCGACTGTTTGAGTTGCACGTCGTTGAGAAATGAACAAAGTAATGGTACATAAAACTTTATATTAGTAACTCTTTTTTCACATGGGGACATAGCAAAACTCCATTATTTTTTTTCGATAAATCTCCTATCATCATTTTCGCATTGGCATAGGCCGAGTAAAGCATCCATACAAACAACTTCCAAAGTGAATAAAGATATACAACAGACACCTACTACTAAACCGTTTCAATTTGATTTAAAATGAATTTTTGGGTTATAAAATTTATCATCATACTAATGCATTAAAAAAAGTGAGTCTGTAACCTAAAAGCTTTTTACTTGTGAACACAAATGTAGGCATTGTCATGCCAATAAATGAGTAAAGATATAGAAGTGCCTTAGTAGATGGGTCAGTCGGTTGGGTAATAGGCTTCAGAACATATATTGATAGAGTAGACCCCTTTAGAATTAGAAATATAAAATTGCTAAAGTTGTTAACTGTCAATGATGTTCAATAGAACTTGTTAACTGTTTAGCATGGAAGTAGAAAAGTTGTAGAATGAATTAAAGAGGATTTTTTATGCCAAAATTATAAGATTAGTTACTATCAAAAACTTACACTTTTGATAATCTTGTGTGGATTAATTCTGGGCTCGGTATTTTGCTAATGCTGCAGGTAGAAGAATTTGTCTTGAAAAGAAGCGCCAAATGAAGCATACAGCTTCTATTCAGTCACCACTTCCTAATATCCATCCTTAGGTTTGCAAATGAAAGATATCTCCATATATCAGTAGTTGTACTATAGTCATTAGGCTTCCCGGGAATCAGACATAAATGCCACGTGATGTATGCATCAAACCTAAAGCAACATGGTGAACTGGCGATACAGTGAGATTAGGAGTGAACCACATATCAGGCTCCTCACATGTGCTAATAATAGTGTCATTTGAATAAACTAATACATTATAGTAATAACCATAAGTATTTCTAATTCCTAATAATAGTAGCAATAGTATTATTGAAATATAATAACTATTCTGTTAGTATATGGTGATGATCTCTGTTGTAAAAGAAAGAAAAAAAAAGTACTACGCATATGACTACAATAATGGACAAATTATAAAAGAGTATTATGTTTACTTTTCACCCAAGTGTTAAAAAGTATGTATATACACTTGGGTTAAAAGTAGGATTATATAAACATAGGGGATGCTAATGGTTTAGAATAGATAATCAAATATATGGAGTGAAAGCAATATAAGTTATTTCGCTCAAGTTGACGATCAACTCACATGGCACTTGAAAATAACTATGATAAGTGTGTTCGTAACTATAAAAAAGCCTAGTGCATTAGCGAGAAATATAAAATAAAACTTAAAATACCAAGATCCCATGCTAGTGACCAAAAACCTCCAATACTTAAATCAATTTAAACATAAGGCCCATGTCCCATTTACTGAATATTTGTACAGAACTCACTAATTGACATATATATCTCATTTGCAAGAACTGATAGATGGGAGAATAAAACCATATATGTCTATAATATGTGAAAGATTCCATGTCCCATTTAATCAAAATGTATATATCCCACAAAAAGATCATATACAATGTGTATTTCTTTATAAAAATTTCTAAATTAGTTGATTCTTGAAACTTGAAAGGCATTTTACACGGTGCACAATTAATGTAATTATCTTTTAAACACTTCAGTTAGAGCAGGGGAGAGGTCAGCCATTGCAATTTCCAATGCCACGGAAGGAGTACTTAAATGATTCTAAGTCAAACGTTGGGACAATGAGATAAGAATTATAGTTACCTCTCAAGGTTTTTAATGAGTCGTTGCAAGAATTTTCTCTGTTCTAGATGATATACATTATTTCATTTTGCTTGCTATGTATATGATAGATACCCATCTCCTGTTTTAACAATAACTACACCATCCTCACAAACATCAAACATCCATGTATCTAATAAAACTCTAAATCAGATAATAAGAAACAAAAAGAGGTTTCGAACATATCAATAAGGTCTCAATTATCATGTATCAATAAATGGAATAACGTACAGTTCCCTTGAAAAGAAATTGCAAATATGTATAGAAAATAAATTTTAGAGAAGTGAGTTTACATGGGTCTGGGTCGAAATAGGTATATAACTGTAATATCAATAATGGTGATAACGTACATATCAAGTTTTGCCCACGAAACATATGCGTATATACATGAGAACTTAAAACTTGGTACTATCTTTATCATGTTACAATTAGTATTTGTGTCACGTGAAGCACCTCGCCATTGATTGTCCACTTGTGCCTACAATGATAGCAGTCACCATTGAGTTAGTATAAGGTATTTCAAAGTGGTTGTGCTATTTAAAATGGCACAGTAGTAAGTAAGAGTAACAACAATATGTTATCCAAAGAATGTTACAGATCAATTCGCTTATTTTGTTAATCTTTTTCCTAAACGCTTATACACGATTATAATCTTTTCATCACCTATTATGTCAAAATCACCTACAATAAGAGCCACAACTTCCGAAGTTGTTGGTAGATTATAATTCCTTCCATATTAATCTGAGTTTCATATTATCATCATCAGCGTTGGCAAATTGTTCACTGGCCATTCGGAATTTAACTACTAAAGGATTTGAGAGTGTGTATTCACTATTGGGATGTGAGTTGGAAGTACCTAATATTGTTTGTCATTGCGCACCTATAATAGTATTAATCCTAAGTGAGGCAATATAAGATATTTTAAAGCAATAGCGTTACTTAAAAGAGAAAAGGGATTAAGTATTAAGCATACATTAAGTTAACGGAAAGTTGAAGTATATGGTCGCTTGCCTATAACAGATGACTGTATGTGGTCGTTATGAGCATGTGGAGTTGCGCATATATTTTGCGGTGGAATATTTGTATCCAACGAACAGCCTGTACAGCTAAAAAAAAGTGCATAGGTTATTAAATAAGATCTAAAACGCGTTTTCCAACCCATGATAGAAATAAGTATCTGGATGACCTGACGGGGTTACAGGTGCTTGTGAGATAAACAATCATGAGGTACCCTCTTGGTATATATTAATATTATGTGATATCCGTCATTAATCTTCTATACCTGGTACAATCAGTTTGAATATCTACTCACTATAAAACAACTATGAAGCAACTTTCTGGATTATAGATCCATGTACTGTGTTTTAAGTTCAAGGACTAAGATTTTAGGATCAAGGTTCTATAGCTCTTTAGGTAAATAAATTCAAAAGTCAACATAAACGTCTTAGTATTGGAAGAGTCAGAGAGAGGGGAGCTCTTTTTTCATTTTCCTTATCACTAAAAAGCAAAAGCAGTAGAGCGTTGAGAAATGTACCAGCTTAAAGTGCTCCAAATTCATCATCCTTTAATTGGATAGACGTTCATTCTTTTTAGTAGGGCGGGTATTAGGCATAGCTCCAATGGAATGAATGTGGGTTTTAAGTCTATGCATATCTACTCCCAGTCTCTTACTTGTACCACCACGTGACATTAAAGATCCCTTTTTCCAGATTTTTCGATTCATTGGGATAGCTTATCGTGGTCTAACCTTCAAGTAACAATAATCAGATACTCATAAAAAGTGGATGCATGACAATTGACAAACCATGAACCATCCAATTGCTGCTCATTTTCGATGAACACAACGGATTTGTCAATGCATCTACGCACTTCATCTCTTCTATGATTAGGGTATAATTTTTTAAATGCTAACAAAGCTTAATCTGCAGATGAGGTACACTCCAAGCATCTGAAAATTAATATCACAGTGGTAAGTAGCATAAATGATTCAAATATAAAAACCAATAGAGTACAGGTAGTTAATAACAATGTTACCAAATGTTTCAACGGGTAGTTGGATCACACCTGCCTTTCCATTTAAAAAAAGTTGAGTCGATATCAACAATGTCTAAGACATGTACACATCACATCATGTTGCAGAAACTTTTTACGCTCAATAATTAGACACATCAGGTCATGGCGTCAATTAGGGATTATTAGTTCAGCACGTGAAATTGAGGAATTAGCTGCTAAAGTGGACTCAACTGGTGGTGTTTACTTTGTTCCATCTTTAATGCATTATTTGCACCATGGTGGCGTGATGATGCTCGTGGTGTATTAATTGGGATCTCCCGGTTTACAAATAAGTTTAATATAGCTCGGGCCATGCTTGAAAGTATGTGTTTTCAAGTAAAAGATGTGGTGCATTTGATGCATAAAGATGCTGGTGAGATAGGGGAAACGAAAAATGATAACAGACTTTTTTTAGGGTCTATGGAGGTGCTACACTTAATAATACACTTAAGCAGATTGAGATTTGTGCTCTTTAAGGATCTATCGAAGATGGTACTGGATTTGCTCTATACCAATTATCTGGTTTAACTTAATAGCTCTCCAAATGTATGCGTATCACGGTTTTTAAAACAAACATAACCCAGTTTGGTCATTCATTAATAAATATAGGTAGTGTCGATCAAAAGAGGTTATGGTCCTAAATTTTTATAAAATGTATAGAAGTGTGTCAAATATGATTGCAACAAATATCAAAAAAAAAAAAAAAAAAAAAAAAAAAAAAACTTTTTCATTTTACGCAGTTGACTTACCTGGTTATGCATGTTTGGCCGATATCCTTGTAAATAAACGTTTTCATTTTACACAGTTGACTTACCAAGTAAAATGGCTATTCTTAACCCACATACTACAAAACTTTTATCTTGGGCTATGCAACGTTGTAAGAGGTAAGAAAAACTAACATTTAGAAGCTTGTTGTCCAGCAATACTTTCCTCATTGTTGCGCACAACCAACTCCACACAATTACAAAAAAACAACCAACTGCATTTGAAATACTATGTTAAAATGAAGTTTATATTTCAATATCTAACAACCAAACAATAAAGATTAACCATATCAAGGTTAATCATCCAGTCTAACATAAATTTCACACTAAATCATTTCAACAAAAAATACAAATTGCAGTAAACACATGTCTATAGATACGTACAATAACTTTGCGATTTTAACTTGGTCGTCATGATGTTTTTACATTTAGTCTTGAAGTAAACAAAAAGGCACATAAATTTACTTACAAATGCTCATTAAGGGGTGCCAAATAATATGCAGTAAAACCTCATTAACGCTACAATTTACTCACATATACATTCACCCGTATATCGAAAATCCTATATGATTGTGCACATATAAGCTACATTCCACGGGCAGCAAACAATCACAGAGAAGACGCATCTTCATCGAGATTTCCACTTGCAAAACCCTGCATAATAACTCCAATTAAAGACATCAACCCCAAAGGATTAACTACTTGATTTAGGCTGCATTGCTTTAAAAGAATTAAAACTTGACTGAAACATGTGCATGAAGTATGTAATCAATAATTGAACAAAAGATGGTGATAACGTAAAAAAGGGAAGAATGTAAAGGATAAGAGAAAAACCTGATAAGCAACATCGAAGAATGGAACATGTTGTAAAGCGTAAAACATCAGAAGTTTGCACACATATAAACAGAAAATAAGAAAACGTAGAAAAAATCATTAGTGTTAGAAAAAGGAGGCGTACCTTTTTTGTTAAGCATAATCTATTCCTTAAATATAGCTTAACAATATCAGTTATTACCCAATGAGCTCTATTCAAGTATATGTGATGCTTATCTGAATTTTCAAGTCATTAAAATATTATGAATTTGACAGCAGCAAACACCCTCATATGACAGCAGCAAACATCCCCATAAGTAACAAACTGGTAATCATTCCCTTCCAGTGGAATTTAAAATTCTGGATACTTGCATAGTTAACATCATATCAGTTAACAACCTTGTTACATATTCAAGAGTAATGCAACCTAAAAAACATCATAAAGATCAATTATATAATCACCTCATATTTTATGTGATGTTTTACATCGAGTTGAGTTTCTGGTGCTGCACAGACTGAGGGAGCAGTTCTATAAACCCAAAAGTATTTACGTTACATCTAAATTTCATATAATAAATATGTGAATCATTAAAAAAATATACCTGGAATACTATTGTGCTTTGTTGAGCAGCCACCATGTCGATAAATGATAATATTGGTAGTGGTATAGTTGTAGAGTTTATAGTAGTAATCTGTAACATGGATGGATTTTTTCTTTTTTATACTTATCTGTAAGAATACGATCTGTGCCATATCACTCATTCATATATCATTAATTAATTTTCCTAAATAATATGATCATATTTCACTACTTAAAGATGACTATGATCAGTGAAACACAACAATAGATATCTTTAGAAAGAGTACGTACCTCTTTTTGTATAACATGACATTCCTATAGGCTGTGACTACGGTATCCTTTATAAAAATTTTCGGGAATAACTGGTTTATGTATAATTAAACAAAAAGTTAACTGATGGTGATCAAAAAGTATACAGGTAAGTATATCAATTGGTGTGTCATCAACATGTTTAATATAAAAACATTAAGTAAGTTTTGAAGCTATATCCTTGAGCATAACATAAACCTTACTCGATTCGAGAGAAGTGAACACCATAGAATACCCTGTGTTACTTTCTTCTACAGACATGAATAATATTAGGGTTTCGAGAAAAAATTATTATGAATAACATGCAAAACATATAATAAAAAAAATATGTATAAAATAAATAAGAATGTAACTAACCTCTATAACCAAAGATTTGATAACTTCATTGCTTCCACATCAGGCTTGAAATCAGAAAGTTCTATAGGAACACGTTTTTTTGGACCTAGATGATCTAGATGTTTTTTTTTTTGGAAAATATAAATGTACACGTTTTGTGATCTTGTATGTGAATGACAATTCAAATTAATTAGGTAATCTTTATCAATTTTGATTTACAGAATATATAACAAAAGTTGGATTGCTCTAGTGGTAGAGATGTTTGTTTATGTCTGGAAAGCATCCCATGTTCGAACCTTGCTAACTCACGTTTTTAATTCTTAATTTTAAAACCTATAATCTTTGCTTAGCTGGAATTTCGAAATTAGTTATAAAAATACAAAATAAATTTTGAGTAAAATTAATTATTGCAAAATTAATTAAAAAAATGCAAATAAAATAAATTAAAAGGAATTCTTTAAAAAACATTAAAACAAATTAATATTAAAAAAAATTAAGTGCTTACATGGACACAATGTGATGACATGGCGGCTATGACAATTACATGGCAATGAGGTGGCGTTTTGTTGATTTATCTACGTGTAATGTCTCCTGTTATATATATATATATATATATATATATATATATATTAAAAGGCGTTTGAAACGTCGTCGTGTCATCGCATTGGGCTCCTCCTTTTTTTCCCGCCCTGTTTTGGCCTGCATCTTCTTGCCCAATCCTGTTTCTTCCAGTCCATTTTCTGTGTGGTACAAATATCTGGAAGCTTCATGCTCTTCTCATACCGACGTTCAGTTCTAGAATAATCATCCATCTTCTTCAAACCTCCTCTCTATCTCTTTGTGTGTAAAAAAAAGCAAAAAGGTGATGCGATGGTCGTTTGGTTATGTGGTGGTGCGATGGCTGAGGATTATAAGGGGGTACTCCGATTTGTGAAAGAGACTAACTAGAATCTTTCGCTACCACTTAAAAATTATTCAGAAGGTACACTTTTCTAACTCATATCATATGAATCTAAGGGTTTAGTTATGATTTTGGGATTCACTTTTGTTGTTAATATCTTTGGTAGATTTGGTGCCTACCAAGTGTTTGATGAATTGCTTGAGAAGATTGCGTTTGTTGTGAGAGCACCTCTAGCTCGATTATACCAGGTAAAACATCTATAGTTTTGGGTTTAATTTTGGTGTATTTAGTTTTGCCTGATTTGAAATTTAGGGTTCCGGTGAATAGTGTTAAATCAAAATAATGGAAACTTAAGATTTTAATTTGATGTTTGCAGTTATATTGAGGCCGTATTTTGGCCGTGCCGCTTATGCTGAACCACCCACTTCATTTTTCTGCCTTTGGTATGTCTGCCCTGTTAAGGGTATAGTAGAATGACAGATTGTGATGAATGTTGGTGTGTTCACCAAAACTTGATACCAGCTGTATCTTGCCGAGGCAATATGCTATGTTAGTAGCCATGGCGGACATGCCCTGTTTGGCTTTGTCGTTGCAGCCATTGCGGAAGGCTGGTGTCGTTTGACAACGACCACTTTTGGCTTATGATGCTTTTTCAGTTCCCATCTTTTGGCGGGATAGCCACATGGATTTTGTGGTTGCAGCCAACGTGCTTCATGTTCTATTGTCGGGTTTTTAGTTACCCCGTCCTTTATTGGCTATAATAGGCTATGATGAATTTGTGGGTTCGATTAAAGACGCGAATCTCCATGTCTTGGCAGGGCAAACTATTAGGTTTGCAGCCTTGACGTCTGACTCAAATGATATTGGTCATTCGACGTCTGAACCGTAACTTGGCGCTGCAATGACCGGACGGCGTGATAGCATAGCTGCTATTATGCAACCGCGTTTCTTTGCAGCCATGGCGGAATTCTGACCTTTTTGACCATTTTCCACTCACAAATCTGAGCCTAATGATCTATTGTATCGGTTTTATGGTTTCTAACTTTTAGATTCATTGTTTCATAATTTTTTGGTATAAGTTGTGCATAAGTTTTATTGTTGTTAATGGTTTTTCAAAACAACGTTTCTACAATCTGGTAGATCATTTACTTCTATTTAATGTTTTAAAAATAAGCACTTCGAGAAATAGTGTTTGATTTTATGTTAAATATGATGGTAATTTAACATCAAATAAACACTGTTTATTTTTGCCTAAAAAATAAGGAAAACACAAGTAATCCCAAACACCCTCTTAGTGTTAGGTTGTATAGTATGTTTCAAGGTTTATGTCACAATTAATAATAAACGTGTATTGTAGAGAAGATATTGACCGTTGCATTGTTGAATGAAGTGGCCAAGGGAAAGTGTTCTTGGTGGTATCCGTATTTGACACAGTTTCCTACTAATTATGATGTCTTGGCAAGTTTCGACGAGTTTGAGATACAAGGTTTGCAAGTAAGAATATGTTAGTTTGATGTATTATTTGTTTATGTTAGTAGTATATAAAGAATCAAATTCCTCGAATGACAGCTGGATGATGCTATTTGGGCTGCAGAAAAGGCATTGGAGAAGGCGAAAATGAAGTGGGAAGGTGCTAAGGCCGTTATGGAAGAACTGATGTTTAAGCCACATAATATGAGCTTCAAGGCATGGATTTGGGCATCTGCAGCTGTAAGCGTATTTGACATGTTGTCGTTTATAATCATATTTAATACTTGATTGAGATATAATGATATTTTTCACCTTGGTGTGAAGATATCTTCCCGCACAATGCATATTCCTTGGGATGCTGCTGGTTGTTTTTGTCATGTGGGTTACTTTTTCAATTACGCTGCACCTGATGAAGAGCAACTTCTGTCTGAAGATTCAGCAAATGCTGACATAGGTGCAAAGTCACTTAGGCTAACAGATGGTGTATTTGAAGAAAAATATGATGCATACTGCTTCTATGCTAGAAGAGACTACAACAAAGGAGAACAGGTATTGCTCAACGATCTTGCTAAACTCTAAATCATTCTTCAGACCTGCACAAAAAAGAAACATAAACGCGTTTATGCAACGTGCATTCTCTTATGTAATGTTTTAAAAATGGGTCAAATATATATTCAGGATGAATAACAAAAAAAACATGATTATTTAAAGCTTCCAGTCGTGGCTGTTCAGTAGTAGGAGGTTGGTGCATTTGTAGCCAATAGGGTCCATTAATTTCCTTTCATTGCCTGTTGTTGAAGGTAACAATCAACTGCTGGATGGGATCGGTACCAATACGTGCCAGCATAGTGGACACAAGAGACAACAAATTCACGGCGTTGCTTTACATAATGGCGACGATGTATTTTGATGCACATATTTGCAGTAACCCATGTACAATGGCTGCTTTCGAAAGGTATACAAAATATAAATGACACTTTTGTTGCATCAGCTTTAAATACAAATTTGGCCTATATTCATTTTTCCTGATTCATATAGATTGCAGTTGGTAACCATTCGAGAAGCATATGTTTAAACAGTATCTCTGAACCATCATACGCTAGGCGGAATAATGACATCGAGTTGGTCAAGAAAGCACTCCAGGCATTGATCAAAGAACACAATTTTTGAAATTTAGGTAACTCCCTCCCAACCGTTATAACATATTTTTTTAGTCTTTGCTAAATTGTTATTCATACTGATTGTCTCACTGGCATAAGCTTAATGCGGCTGCCATAATCGGAGTGAAGTCAGTCCAATTCACAAACCACCATAGCACCTAAGCTATATTCTAACCTCTTTATTTTAGATCTATATTATTCATTTTCTTTCACTTTTAGTTTAAATTGATTGACATCATGGTAAACAGCGTAACACAAAATTCTTTAGTGGAATTTAATACCTATCATGAACTTTCAACATCTCTTAGTGACAAAAAAAGTCAACTTCTTAATGATCATTTTTATCAGTTTTACATTTTTATTTTGGGAAGGCCGACTGATGTACGGATCTTTTCTCTTCCAGGTTTGCTGCAATGACTTCGAATGCTTATTGTCGTCAGTTGGTTGTTTACGTACCATCAACGTTGCCGTTGAGAGACAAGGTACCATCTTATCATAGCATTTTTATCATTAAGAAGTTTTATGTTATGCTAACACTTTATCAGACGAAAACTTAGTATCATGATCGTTAATCATTTGTTCTTACTCTTGTCTTTGTCATTGCAGGTTTACAAAATAATCCAGAGTGAAGGGTCTTTAATCAGGCCTTACAAAAACCTCCTTTCACATTCGCCCTTCTCCTGAACATACTCGCACATTCTCTGATAAATGTATTCCGTAGCATTCATAAATTGCAGAGGAAGTCCCAGGTGCGTGTGATCCCTTCGTTTTTAATCTTTTGTTCGTAGCGTGTTTTTAAAAGAATTGTCGTGCAATAATCAACGACATGAAACGCCGCCCTACCGCAACGTGGAGGCCCGACGCTCACTGAAGTAGTTTTGTCTTAACCACTTTGTAATAAATGTTCCAAATTGAACCACTTTTGCATGACATTATCGTTATAAAAGTCGCGGATTTTATGATTGTGGTCATAGTCTTTATTTAGAGCTCAATGTTTTAGCGTCACGATGCATCTGCTGTTTACCCTGCTACTGATATTTTCATTAACTTTGGCAGTAATAACAGACCACGAAGTCTTAGTAATTGGGTACAATCGTTTAGTTCTTCACTACTCGTACAGGAGGGCCTCTCTTTCTGTATGGGGGGGGGGGGGGAATCAAAGAAAGGCAATCAGAGAATGTTTACACTCAATTTTCATTACGAAGATGTATCACGTCAGGATCCGTTGCTCAAACCGAATCACACCAACGTTATGGGAGTTCCTGGATCGTGTAAAATAAGAGTAGTACCAAAGGCAGCACCTTCTGATTTCATAATCAAAAATGAAAGATGGTAATTGTTGATTGGGCCATCCATCATAGAAATGTTACTAAAAAGATGGTCTGAAAGGACTCCTGTTGAGTGTTGAGGCAACACTATATTGCGATTCTCTTTTCATATAAAAAATAAACTGTGACTTTGGATTTATATATGTGTCCTAAGGCCAAAATTACATCTAAAGAAACAGTATATTGCACCTACACTTTCATTTTTGTGTTCTAAAATTTTGACCCATACATCTTTTCATCCATATTGCACCTACATTTTTATCTATTAGCAAGTTCAATAGTTGTAGATAGCTAAATAAGGCATACACTTTATAGTTGTAGTAGAAGAGGTTACGAGTTTCTGTATGTTATCGAACAAGTAGATGATCAAATATAAAAAAATGCATCACCAGATTATAGTACCAAAAACCGCCCAACTTCAACGCCCTGCTGCAACGCGGCGGACCGGGGCCCAACTCGTTTATAATAAAAACATATCTTGGAGAATAAACTAACTAACCTTAAACCTAAATGACTCAAACTCACAACCGAGTTTGGGCCATAATCTAATCGTCTAATAGTAATAGCAAGATGCTTACATATGCAATGACAAACACTAAAAAGGGTATTGTTATTTATGTAAAAGAAATGGGCAATTGCATATATACCCACTAAAACTTGCTTATTTGTATATATACTCAACACATGCTTAATTTGCATCGTACATCATGCATTGAAAACTTATATTTTGGAGAAATATGCAAGTTTTTGAGTTTTATTGGGTATATTTGCAATTCTCCTTAAAAGAAACTACTAAGAATACATTTTCGAGGCAAATAGCAATTGATAAGATAAGATGTTGATTATATAAATCATGTTCGGAATAATATAGTGTTAAGTTGATGAATGATGACCGTCGTATGTCTGTGGTTGTTTTGTTTATATTTTGGATGTAGCCATGTGATTAGTTTATGTGTACTGTTCGGTTAGCTGTTTTATATTTTTTATTCTTTTCTATTATTATGTCTATAAACTATGAATGTAGTATTTTATAGATAACATTGGTGTAATTGAAAAAACATATGTTATACTTGGAATATTTTTAATTATAAATTTTTGTAATTGACATTTGATTAACAAATAATAAATGTCCCTTGTAGGAGAATAATCTTTATAAAGATGAATTTTAGAAACTAAGTCTACGAGGAATTGAGGATACATTACTAGTTAATTAAAAAAATAATAAATGGTGTTTGGATCTAAATTTAGTGTTACATGTTGGAGCAATATGTAATGTTTGGATAATTCATTCATTTTTTTTTTATTTTTACTTTTTTTCTAATTTTTGAACATTAAAAAATTGAAAGAGTGACGAGGAGAAAATGGAAGAGTTAGCTAAAAAGTATATAGGTCATGTTTGGCAAGATATCATGAATCACATTATGCATGATATGAAACGCAAGTCGCATATAACTTATAGCTAGCGTATAACGATGTTTATGTAATATCAAACATATAAAAATAATAAGTACCTTAAAAGTAATAATTTTATTATTTGTTTAATCAATTTTTTGTTTTACTGTATATATGCTCTTTTTCGTAATTTCACACTTTATAATTACAGCTACTGCTGTGTTACCAAACACGTTTTTTTAAATAAATATTTACTGCTTACTCCTACTGTTATTGCTTACTGCTTGCTGCTTAGTGCTACTGCTTAATGCTACGTGTCGCCAAACATACCCATAGAGAGATTGGAGCATGATAAATGGAGTAGAATCAAGAAAATGTGACTTCTTTTGCTTAAACGGATTTATACGCACGAAAAAATCATATTCACCTTTCTCTACGGTTCTACAAATTTTGTGCTTGGGCTTCCTCGTACTCAATGAGGAGTCGACTTTGTGTTTGTTATTGTTGACAAGTATTCCAAAATGGCGCATTTTGTTCAATGTAAGAAGACTTTTGACGCAGCTCATATAGCAAGACTGTTCTTTGAAAAGGTTGTTCGTTTGCATAGAGTTCCATAGTTTATTACTTCGGATCGTGATAGTAAGTTTCTTGCACATTTTTTGTTGATACTTTGGAGGCGTTTAGGTACATCATTGAACTTTATTAGTACCGCTCATCCTCAAACCGATGGGCAAACCGAAGTGGTTAATCGCACTTTGGGCAATATGATTTGTTGTTTGTGTGGAGATAAACCGAAGTTGTAAGATGTATCTTTAGCTCAAGTGGTGGATTATTAATTTATCAGGCAAGGAGAATATTCAATCAAATATAATGGTGGAAGATGTGTAAGCAACTCATGCAGTTGTACGAGCTAATAAGCACAAGGTCGTTGCGGATAAGCATCGTCGACTTACGCTGTCTAATGAAGGTCATGAAGTGATGGTATTTCTTCGTTTTCAGGTGGGTACTTATATCATGCTTCAATAAAAGAAGTATGGTCTTTACAAGATTTTGCGTAAGATTAATGACAATGCTTATGAGGTGGCTTTACCTAATTCCATTAATATTTCAAAAACTTTCGATATTTATGAGTTTTACCCATGATGTTGAAGATGAAAACTCGAGATCGAGTTCTTCTAAAATGAGGGGAATGACGAGGACAACATAGATGAGTTAGCTTGGAAGTGTGTGAAGCGATTAGAGCATCATAAATCGACTAGAATCAAATAAACGTGACTTCTCTTCGTTATGGCATAACGCCTTGTTACGCCATAGAAGCCACGGTTGCAATTTATTTATTTTTTGTTTTCGCTACATTGTAACACGCGTAACACTATGATCCAAGTTACAATGTATAGCTCTCGAATAAGAACTAATCCCAACTTTCAAGTTGTCACGTCGTAAACAACTTTTCCTTGTTACGCCATATGCGCAACGAATGCCGGATTTTCACTTATATTTTTAGGTTGGTTTTACTTTATTTAGGTGATTTTTTCTTCAAAATTTGCTTCCCTGTTGGTGCTATCTACAAAGCAGTTACACCATTTTCTTTAATTCTTAAACTTGAAAATTTAAAATTCAATTACTAAAATACACTTGATTAAAATGGTAACAACATCCACTAAATATTGTTTAATCATAAAACTTTTATCATTTTTTGGGTATAACTCATAATTTTTATTTATTTATTTATTTATTTATTTCGCAATGACTACATATTGAACTCGTAAGTTGCATCAAATGTCACCCACCCAAGTCCGCGAATATACTTATTTGCTTATATACACCGTCGCTTTGCATATGTATTCGTCTAATAAGTATAAGGCTTAGGAGCATTGTTTTATGAGTATGGATCTAGTGAGAAGAATTATTGAAATGAGAAGAGTGAGAAGAAAATGTAGCCATATATTTTAAATAAGGAAAGAGAAATAATATGAGATGCATCTATTTTTTGTGGATGCATCTAATATTTGTGGTTGTGATTTCTTCTCATTCTTCTTATCTTAATTATATTTCTCATTTGATCCTAAGTATTGTTTTATTATTTAACTATTGATAAACTAAAACTTTTAAGTCTTTAAAATCTTTAGTGTGTTTGTTCGACCCTCGTTACGGTTTTATTCACGTTTCCGTTTTACATCAAACACTAAATTGCAAAAATTGTCCATGTGTTTGACGAAATATTGTAGACTCGATCTTTCTAGTTTTGAAAATATATAGGAGTATTTGTGAATTATTTTGAGATGATTCTATTGCCATCATTTCTTGTAGATCAATTTCCTATCACTATCATTCTATCAACTTGTCTCTACCTGCATCCACTTGAATGAACATAGCATCGTTGCTTAAAACAACTATCATTAGGACGGCTACCATACATGTATTCTTTAGTTGATTAGTTCTATTGTTAGTTGCCTTTTAATAGGGATATGACCGAATCCTATGGGCCGTATATTAAATTTGTGGCTTTGACATTGGATTGGAACGGATGGAATCATGTAAAATTAACTACTTATAATACCTGTTCATGCACAAGGTTTTTAAAATATTATTTTGATTATGTATTATTATCGATTAACAAATGAATCACTTAACATGGTTCAAATAGTTTTATTTGATGAACTAAAAATAAAAACTCATATGTATATATGTTACAGTAGAATCTACCTATTATTTTAGGAGAATGATTTTTGATTAAAAATTCTATTTTATTATTCAAGCAATATCACATGATGATACTTGATTTGCATGAGATATTAGTGATATATGTTTTTAGTTTTGCAAAACTGTGCTTTCAATTTACGATGTGTTTTGTAATTGTGATATTTCTTTTACTTATATTTTCGTTAAAATATGTAGCATATTTAGATATCTTTGAAGATTGATTCATTTATTTGATTATGAATAACCATCATACAATGTTTACTAATGTACATTTTTATTTGGAAAATTGTATTTTCATAAGTTTGTGCTATTTAGTAGCACATAATGAGCAATGATGAAGTTAAAATATGTTTCGTAAAGTTTTTAAAATGTTTTTATTGATATCCATATATAAATTTTAACTAACAATTTCATGAGTCGTTGTTATAAGTTGAATCGCATATATTTATTTTCATATTACAGTAACTCATACTTATCATTTGATATTATATTCACGTTACTAATAATAAAAGTCGTATTTAATTTTCAAACCCGTGTACGTATAAATTAAACTTATAAATAGAATAACATAAGTCATTATTTAAAAAATATTCTAATGGATGAAAGTCTAAAACTAACATTAGTTTAAAAAATATTTAACATATATTAAAACTAATTCGCATATTTACCAAATTTTGTAATTTTAATCGATAAAAGTATAAAAACTAATACTAATACTCATGTGATTTTAAACACAGTTAATATTATAAAGTACATGGGTTATAAAGTGCAATGAGTTATTTATTTTTCTTTTAAAATTATTAAAAAACATGAAAACTTGTAATTTTACAATTAGGTCTATATTATTTATTTACAATTCAGCCACTAAAGTTCTATTGATTACTTCATCTTTTTTTAAAGTTTTTGTTTTCATAAATTTAACACTTATATTTTTATGCATTTTTTTTTCTTAACCAAATTTCTCCACCAAATTTATTAAGTTTGACCAAAATCAATTTAATTTTAACTTTCTATTTGCCAATCATATTGTTCGATTTCGCCTTCATGGCATTAAGTTATCCTATTGGTCTAATTTTTTTTTCAATAAGAAGGGGTTTATAAAAATACACCGAAATGATGTAATTCTTTTATTATATAAAAGATTTTCCAACCATAGTTAAGGGATCATTTGGTTTGTAGATGGGTTTAAGATTTAGGTTTGGATTTTGATTTGAATTTGTATTTGTGGGGAATGAAAATTAAGTGAGAGAAAATATATTTTATTTGATATAATAATTAAATTGTATTTAAATATAATATTTTAATAAAAAAAATGTTGTGAGAGATGTATAGCGGGACGCACAGATTTTATATAAAACCTACCTTATTTGAATGGAATGAAAAAGTACTAGGCCTCACGGGTTTAAAATGATTACTTACTCAATCAAACATCATTTATTATGGGTCACACTCGAATCCAAATCCGACACCTCAACCAAACGGGCCCTAAGTTTTCATTAATGTAAGACTAGCAATATTTTTTCACATATGACTAGAAAACTTTATTTACCTCCTATATATGTGTAACTTTTCTAAAGTTGAGACCTTTCAAAACTAAGATTGAATCGACTAGTTTAACTAGTTGAATGGCCGGGGAACCATAATAGTCGCAGAAAGCCGATTCTTTGATTAAGTCTTTAATGATTTGTATTTTCCTTCGTCTTCTTGACGATGCTTGAAACTTTTTTTTTTTTTTTTTTTTTTTTTTTTTTTTTTTTTAACAGCAAAATTTTATTAACTAGCAACATATAACACGTTAGAAGACCTTCTCATAAAACACTTCCAACGGGTAAATTAATATCGATATCAGAGTAACGGTACTTGCAAACAAACATTTCACCTAATATTTATGTCTAGCTCAGGAATTAGATAAAGAATGACGAATCAAGTACTGTTATCGAAAAGAAAAGAATATGGCATAAAGATTGCATCATCTTCTCATATGGGTAGATTGGTTTTTGTAATATACATCATTTTTAAGGGTTTATTATAAGATGGTGCCATAACCCATAGTATATTTAAGTGAAGAAGACTGAAGACCAACACCCAAAATAAGTGGTGCACTATCTGATGGCGTCAACACCATAAAATATGTTGGAGGGGACGAAATTTACAAGTGCTTACAACTTTATATTCTTTGCTAATATTTAATAATAATAATAATAATAATAATAATAATAATAATAATAATAATAATAATAATAATAATAATAATAATAATAAGGTTTTTAAACGCGTTTAATAACTAAAGATGTTTTTCTTTTTCAAAAAAGGCGACGTTTTTAAATCATATCTTACTCTATTGTCTATTGTGCCAAGTTAAATAATATTATTAATTAAGAAAAGATTATGACCTAATAATTATTCAAATATCACGTTTTGCTTGGTACTCGATTATTTTCAAAAGAAACCTTCTTTTTTGTTTATGCTGAATTATTTTAAGCTTGTTAAATAGCTTATCTTGCTTGATCAGCAAATTAAATATTATTCAAGATGTCGTTTCACGTTTGAATGTTATTTTGATTGGATCGATAATTGTTTGACCAAACAAATTTACGCATCGTTTTATTTATTTAAATACCATGTTCGAATAACATAAATCTAGAAACTAGAAACATGTAGAACGAAAATGACAAAGGCTAGTATATTACTTGTATTTATAAACTGTATTATTTTTTACTCCATATCTTTTGAGTTTAGTACTTCGTACCAGTATTTACTTTAATTAAATCCCTCGGTATCGGGTTACAAGAATGATCAAGTTGTAAACTATAATTTTGGTATTTAAACTTATCATATGATGTTCGTCGGGACTTGTTTACAAAGTTTTATTTATTGATGAGATTTTACGGATTAAGCAAGTAACAATTATTAATTCTAGTGGTTTCGGCTTTCGGGTTTGGGCTAAAATTTTGAAAAGCTAAAATAAGGCTGTTTCGATTCAAAGAAACTCTAAAATCGATATTGTTAATTTTATTTATTATTATTTTTTAAATGTGTATGCATCATTAAACTTTTTCAGGGCTCAAAAAGGTTTTGGGATCTATGCAAGTGTGAGCAAGATGACTATTTCATGCTCGATATTCAACTTGGGGCCTTGGGCGATCAACTTAGAAATTTATAACTTATTACCTACTTGTTTTGACATTTGCTTAATTACCCTTAATTATAGACAGCTGAAAATAGATAACGGGGGTATGGGGTGATGGCCTGATGGGATCACTTTTGTCGTACACTAATACAATGGACGAGAAAATATCTAGCTAAATACAGGCATACAGCTTAACAATTACATAACAGTTTTAGTAGATTTGACAGCATGAGAATTTGTCGAGTTAAGAAGTGGTTACGAAGATTGAAAGCAACGTTTTCAAGTTTTGGAAGGTAAGGAATGAAGAGATGAGAAAACAAAAAAGGTTTAGTGGACTCTGTTCAATAACTATTTTTGAAACTAACACTCAAAGATTGAGTACGTAATCAAACTCATCCGAATAGATGTATAAAAATATGATACATATACCCATCCGTATAACGTATCACTTAAGACCGGTGGTAATAAACCACACAACACGCGTCTTCTGCTGACAAGGCACCACTCTCGACTCGTCCTTGCTATTACACTGCACCCCCATGACGCGTCATAAATGGATTTGGAGGACAAGTCGGTCGCCCAAATGTCCGACTTTATTTTCTTTCATTTTGTGTGCGTGTGTGTGTTTTGTTAGGTATATTTATGTATAAGTTAGATATATTTGAGTAGTGATATTGATTGTGTTATTACACTATATTGGTGGTGATATTTGTTGTGTTATTACACTATATTAGTGATGATGTTGGTTGAGGAGAGACTAGCTGATACGATGCTGAGTTGACTATAGTGATCGTGGTCGTTATTACCACCGGCCCAACCAAACTTGATAAGTTTCATCCAACAAAGAAACCTTAAAGATTTGGAGACATACGATATTAAGCACAATTCGATAACTTCTCCCTCATCTGTTCACTATCTTACAAAAACGATCATGAAGTAGTTGGCGGCAGTTAACGTGCATGAGGAATAAATGAGATTGCGGAGAATCTCCCTTAGTTACTGTTCCTACAAATAATCGCTCAAAAACGGTATTGCTTATTAGTGATCAATTACGTTTTGATAATGACAAAAATAAAACGTATCAAGTGCAAGTTTATGTAAATAAGTTTTAGACTTAAAGGTTTTGATGCGTGTTTTGCAACTTAGCAAAATGTTTTACCTCTCAAGGGATCTTGAGAGATTTTGCAATCCACCAGGCAGTGTACCTGACCGTTATAGTGTAGTAAATGGTAGGTCCGGAGGATTGATCGTTCTCTAGAGGAATAATATCATTAAGATTGAAGTGTATGTCAACTGGTCTAAAGGTGAGAGATGATTCTTTTTGTGTTTTTATATTTTATGTAAAGCAATAAAAATCCCGGGTATTAGAAGAGTAGGCAAAATTAGTTGCTAGTCAACTATCCCAAAATTACTAATTAAACTAAAAACAATAAAATAAATGTAAGGAAAAGTAAAAGTGGTGAACTCCTTATATGAGACAAGTGTGTTTACTTAGATTTCATTACTCCCTACTTATCTCTTATTAATTTATTGAGTTGTTACAATTGTTTAGTTGAAGAATTGTATTCCTTAATACTGGTCGTGGGGGCGTGTACGTCATTCCCCAACTCTATGAGTATCTATTTTTCCTTATGACGACACGTTTAGTATCCTATCATAGAATCATCAATATCTACTCATGCATTAAATACAATCAATAAAACCGTAGTACACATCCGATTACATTTCTTAAGATGATCAAGCTTGTTACCGTATAGGAGGTTAGGCAGTTTTCTTAAGCCTAATGCGAGTCAATCAACCAAACAATCAATAACAAATCAACAATTAATAATTAATAACTAGGTTTCATTAGATCTAAACAAACATTAGGAAATCTAAGCTATATGTTAATATAAAGAAAAGACAAACAATTAATCAAACAATTCATAGACATATTGAATGATTAAAGGAATAATTTATCTTTAAATTGAACATGGAAGAAAAGAGGGTTTGAAACCCTAAAAATGCTGTAAAATTCAGACTAGGGTTTTCTCCCAAATTGTACTCTAAAAGTTCCACCCTTATGAATGAAAAAATCCAAAACTATATATAGAGATACAAAGGTGACAGCGTCACCTTTAAGGTTGTGACACCGTCATCTCGCCGCAATTAGGGTTTCGTGATGCCCAATCAAGCTGCTTGACGTCTTCATTTGTATTTTCCTATGAGCCGTCTCTTGTTAGCTTTGTATGTGATGGTCTACTCCAAATAACACGTGACGCCGTCACGTGTTAATCCTCCTAAAGTTTTCTGGGGTGTCACTTGCAAATATTTCCACCTCTAGATTCTTCAAGTGACAGCGTCACCTTGTAAAGCGTGACGTCGTCAGATGTAATTTTCAGCTTAGTTTCTTGATTTTGTCGTTTTCTTCACTTTTGACTCCAAAAATGCCCAAAATGCTTCATTTTCCAGAATTCTCGTCCCAAGTACCTAAAATGAGATGTCACACCTCGCCAAGGCGGAAACGCGAGGGTGTAACTTCATGGATATCATCACAACACCTGGTGTCTATATAGAGAAACAACTACATGCACAAAAATAGAGCAAAGTACAAACACAAAGTATTGTAATAATACCCCAAAACAAAATAACCAAAACGAAATCCGAAACAATACATAAATCCAAACATAGATGATAAACCACTTCCAATGCAACTAGGGTCTCGTCTGATCACATCCTTCTATCTTATCCTTAGAAAGCTCACCTGAAAATGATGCTTAAAACATCAACATAATGTTGGTGAGATTCATAGGTTTAAGACACACATAAACTCTCAAGGCAACCAGTTCACTGTGATCGTAAAATATAGCTGGACGAATAATTAAAGTTATGATATAAGCTACATGTATTCACACAAGATAAAGGCAACCAATACACATAAGGCAACCAATTGGGACGGAACGTGTCCCCCGCTCCAATATAAACAACATCCGGGGCGGGACGTGACCCCCGCTCCAATATAGATATCAATTAGGTCGCATGCGCGAGCAACAGGATAAGCATCATCCCAATTAAGTCTCTGATATGCATGTCTGATATTAACATCAATTAGGTCGCATGCGCGAGCAACAGGATATGCATCCTCCCAATTGAGTCACTGATAATACATGCCTGATAATTCTCGATAATCCACGATAATCACAACATATAATCATCACACCATAATAATCATCACATATAGCATACATATGATAATATTATAAGTCCAACCTCTTTTAAATCACACATAATAACAGTAACTCAAACAATTTAAGACAAACATCATTCCCATTCCAAATTTAAAACAAAGTAAAAATATAGGACTATGAACTCACCTCAACTTTGCAGCTTCCAACAAATAACAATCATAAATCTATACAACACAAATAAGTTCACATTACACATGGTCAAGCTAAAAGCTATAACCCATGCAATACTAATATGATGAATGTCTAAGATTCATATGACCCACTATGGATCTCCTATACCCAATACTAACCATCACCATAACCTAAAACTCACTAAATCTCTTGCACTTTTAAAATCAGAAACTCAGAATTTTAGGGTACATTCGCCCATATGAAATAATAACAATTAAAGCTCAACAACTCACACCAAAAATTCACCATGGTCTCTCATAAGCATACAAGCTAATCCCAGAAGGCCATGGTCTAATAACAAATACAAGTACCCATAAGAAAATCAAACTTGCAAACTATTCAGATTCGGATCTGAACGCACACAAAAAAGTTTTAATTAATTTAAAATACTTCTACAACTGTTTATCGCAAATCCTTTTCGTGAGAGTCTAAGATAACCTAAAAATCAACTTTCCTAGAAGGGATAACCTTAATATCACTTTTTCACGCACAATTTACTATCAAACTTTTACCCAAATTCTGTCCCGGTTTAACAGCTTTGACACCTTATCAAAGAATAATTAAAAGACTAACTTCCAGACCTCGAAATCAATCGTGACCGGACTTTTTGGAAAGCTATTTCATTAAACTTCAATTTAGACTAAAATTTCGTTATCTAACTCATCACCATCTGTTAAATAACTTCGAATCTTTACAACACTAATTTTCTGTCTTAACCCTAACTCAATAACTAGCATGTTTTACGCTCAATTCTCTTCACCAATCACCATACTATTATCAATTGATGATTCTAACATGTTTTACATCATTAATTTACAGAAGTTTATAAACCCTAAATCCATCATATCAAATATTACATGAATTGAATTAATAATTAGCCAATTATATAAAAACTAGTAATAAAATTATACCTTAATCTTCATTTTAGCTTCAATAACAAAAACCCTAAGTTTTCTTGCTCTCCTCCTCTCTTGGTCGATCATAATATGGGTCGTTGGGTTTGGTATATAAGGGTAGGGGTTGGGCTTGTTTGGGTTGGAATAGGATTCCTTAGCTTTAAATTGTATTTGAGCTACAATTGAGTTTTCTTTTTCCCCTAAAACACCCTATGACCGATTTTCCCTTCCTCCCATATATATATATATATATATATATATATATATATATATATATATATATATATATATATATATATATATATATATATATATATATATATATATATATATATATATTTTTTTTTAATTAAACTTAATTGTTACACTTAAAACCTTATACTTTTCATATTTTATAAACTCCCAAAACAAAACCTAATGTCTTTCGTGATAAACCTTAACTTTTACGGCAACTGGAAAAATAATCATTTTCAAAACAAAGTTTCCAAAAATAGATTTTCACTCATTTATAAAATTTAACCCACAAAAACAAAACACACATAACCCGCTTACGCTCATTAACTTGAACGAAGACTCGTTACGCAAAACCTCCAAAACACCAAAGAAAATCTCATAAGTTATTTCCACACCACTAAGGTGATCAAATGAACTTACTCAGCATCAATTCTATTCAAACCAAAAATGACATCTCACACCAAGGGATTTAGTTCCATAACTCACTTATCTCACATACAATCACCTAGGACACACCAAACAAACGTCAACCGAGTCAAGACTATCAGTTAAACTGACCTGCTAAAACCACGATTGTTACATCATCCCCCACTTAGGGAAATCGCGTCCTGAGATTTCAACTACTCTAGTCACCACTCACAACAACAAAAGAAAATTTATGGATATTTAAGTGGAAAAATACCACTTCATAAAATCACAGAGAAAAAAACCACAAAAATGTGAACCGACTAAATACCCGAATTCACATGATAGAAAACATTCCGTCACTCCAACGATACACGCAAATAGATACACTCCCTGATCAGTAACACCAATGATCCAAATGACTTCTCACATGTAGGTACGATACCCGCGAACCAAATGAAAATCCAAATGGTAACCGCAAGACGTACTCACAAATAATAGATACCCATAAAACAAACATTAATTAAAACATTTGCGAACACCTTACATCTAACTTCCACGATCTAAATTCAACTACAAACGATCTACTTCACCAACCACATCAGCAAACAATTTTGGGTACTTAAATTTCATCTGATCCTCACGTTCCCAAGTAACTTAGGACCACGCTTAGAATCCTACCATACCTTTACCAACGCTATCTCACCACACTTCAAACCCTTAACATCTCGATCCATAATCTCAACAGGTTTCTTGAGAAAACGGAGGGTCTTGTCAACCTTAATCTCATCTAATGGCACATGCAGACTAGTATCCGCCAAACACTTTTTCAAATTAAATACATGAAATGTATCATGCACTCTACTTAACTCCTCAGGAAAATTCAATCGATATGTCTCAAATCTAATCCTTTCCGTAAATCTCAAATGGTCCTACGTATCTCGGTGCTAGCTTTCCTTTCTTACCGAAACGCACAACACCCTTCCAAGGAGATACTTTTAACCTCACAATATCACCAACACCAAACTCTAACGGCTTACGACAATAATCCGTATAACTCTTTTGGCGATCTCTTGCTACCTTAAGTCTTTCCTTAGTCAGAAAACCTTATTCGTAGTCTCTTGTTCTAGTTTAGGACCAATTAGTTGGCTTGTTCCAACCTTTGCCCACAGAACAGATGACCTACATTACCTTCCATACAACTTTTCACACGACACATACTCAATACTAGAATGATAATTGTTGATATAGGAGAACTCAGCTAAGGGTAAATGTATACCCAGGCTTCCTCCAAAATCAAACACACCCATGCTCTCAGCTCACCATCCAACACCTGATTTGTACGCTCACTTAATTCACTCATTAGAGAATGATAAGTCGTACTCATCTACATACGCGCTCTCAAGGCTCTATAACACGTTTACCACTCTCGCGAAGTAAGTATTTCATCATGTTTCTTGATGATCAACGCGGCATCCCATGGCTCTTTACCAACTCACCGAGCGAAAAGTCTCGCCAACTCCTCCTTAATAAAATCTCCAGGTACCTCTGGCTGTTGCAACACCCTAATAATCGTTGACTACAACCTTTACCTTCAAGCATTTCAAACACTTGCTAAAGTATCAGTATTCTCCTTCATACCCACTCCTCCATACATCTCTTGCTAAGGTAATAATACGCCTTATCCATTCCCGGATGTATCAAATACCTTGCATGATTGATGTCCTTACGCTTCCTCTCAATAAAACCAATAGCTGGTCTGCAAAGTACATTCCTCCATCTTCGTTCCTTTCCATTATGGTCTAAACCAAGTAATCATTCTTTTTACATGTTCTCATCCTTGAACCTTTCTCTCTATGCTGTCAGTATCATCCTCTTAACTCCGAACTGAATTATCATAATCATTGCTCACAACATCTAAGTTTCACTCATTCACTCCCGCTCAGCGCTCTTACCACGATGTCCTCCCTTCATTGACGGTGGTGAATCAAACAATTGTAGTCAATGAGAAATTTCATACCCAACTTCTCTTCTACATATATTAGCCTCTTGTCAAATATATGCTAAAGATTCTTATGATCTGTGTAGATAACACTTTTTGCTCCATACAAATATTATCTCCAAGTTCTACTCCCCAACTTTAAATCATGTATCACATAGTTCCTCTTATGGATCTTTCACCTCCGCAATGTCTACGCAAGCTATAGAAAGATAGAAATGAATCGTCAATAGTACCTGCCAATCCTGAGGACAATCGTCTCTCAGATGGTGTCTTAGGTACTTTCCACTCTTCACCACTTTTATCTTACTAATGTCCACGAACACTAGCTATCGTTGACCACCTTCCTGAAGAACGTACATCTTAAAGCTACACCTCTCACTTAACAACTTGGCAAACACCCTCTTCTTCTTCAACGAACAAATTGATAATCAAAACGACAATCTATCCTAAGTAAACGATGTGAACCATGAAACCGGTCGAACTAAAACGTATATCAACGAACTCAAAAGGGGTGCGAATTACCGACTAGCAAAGTAACGAACATCAAAATCAAAGCTAGAAAAACACAATGAGAAATTTTCCCACAATAAAAGTAGACGCGGATAAAATGTTCATGAAAACCCATACAAAGAAAATATAAAATACACGTACCCATAAAACATCCACAAGCGTACCTCAACTAAAGAAACACTCGATGAACCAAATACATAACAAGTTTGGTAAATGAGAACCATAGACAGTTCTTATTCCCGTACTCGACCTTCCCAAAAACAAATGAACACCGTTTTTCACAAGACTTATTTTAAATATATACATTTTTTTAGAAAATATGTATAAACTATTTTATGTAAGACATCAACATAACCATTTTTTTTCCCACACTTCATTTTCACCATAAAAATAATAGTTTTCAACAAATGACCTTGAAATACCCAAAACTAATTTTAAAATACCATAAGGACTTTAACACAACCCCTTTATTGGATGCGAAAAACACAGAAGAATCACATAATCAAAATAATCATCAAGTGAATCACATACCAGTGAACACTCACGCAAATACATTACAAACCAAACGATGAACTTACAGACTCATTCGTATAACGATCAATCCAAAATCATAGAAAAACACCGATACTAACAGGTCACAAAACATGTCACGAAATTCAATTGGTGTGTGTAAATGAGGGATCAAATATCCACACCAACTCGTCACGAACCAACAATACTTGAAGAATAGTATAACATTCATCTGAGGAATGAATGTATAGAATAACCAAAGAATCGTACCAATTCCCAATGAAAACAAATCTGAATAACTATTATCAATCACAACACCGAATAAGAAGGATGAGAATTTCATACCAACATAGTTTGAACAGGAGGCACTAGACTTAGATCTATATATCCGAACAGAGTGTCTAGCAAACGAAACATCTTAAATATCACAATATTAATCCCAACAGATATTTGAGGTATCAATCATATGATAGGTAGAGTGGAATCTTACCACCTACACACCCCAACATATAATGGTTGCCCAAACGGTTAAGTGAATACTTCTCTAACCATACAACCATCATCAACATGACATCACATACCATCTACCACAACATATAACAACAAACATCAATCAATGCGATAATGGTCACAAGTCCACGTGTGTGATACCCGTATAATTAGGTTCGCGATCATAGTTATAAGACCTATTTCACACGCATACTTACTTCCAAAACCACACATCTCAATGATAACGCACATATACCACATAGCACCTAATACACCATGCAATCCATGCTATCATACTTGCAAGTCCACTTGTGTTGTGACGCATGTATAATTATGTTGGCCACCATAATTATCTATGCCCCCTTTCACCAGTGTACTCCCTCCTATGACAACACATCATGCAAACAGTCATGAAAACAAAAACAAAGACATCGCAAATAATCATCTCACATGGAACAATTCCAACGATCACGTAAACCCCATAATCAAAATCACTTGGATAAGATCGATCCAATACTCAAGAGTAATCATGCTCCAACATGGCTCCAGACGGCAAAAAGGCAATATAAGAGTTTCAAAACATGACGCAAAACAAAAGACGTCGCATAATGGCTCAAACTCCACTCTCACTCTTGTCTCCCCCACTCAGATCGACTCAACTTACTACTAGCTGCGGACTCTAGATTCGAATCCACACCATTCCATCCTAACTCCCCTTCATCTTTACTCAACCACCAATTCCTGTTTCCTACATGTTAAGGTAGTCGAAAACATGCAAAACCATCTCTATTTCATTCTTCCAATTCTGTATGATTCACAAGTGCATACAAATCATGAGGTTTATACTAAACCACCTCTCCTTCCTATGAGAAGTGGGGACACTACCAATGGTATTTGGTAATGGCTCCATCTTCAGAAGTCACCATGGTTACAAACCTCTCCACTTCTTCTCCACCAACGTTTTCCATAAGCATCCTCTCCAAGTCCGAACATGGATACATGCTATCGGGAACTCGGATTCTGCGGTTAGTCCGCTTCATCCTACCACTTCTCTTGATAGCAAAATAATAGCCCAACGAAACTTCTTACGCCGGGGAAGATGACGTACTAAAATCGACATATGCAATATTACGTATAGAGGTTCAATAGGCGTCCAAGACTCGATAAAAACATCTCATAAACTTAGGGAAAATATACATATAAAATACCATACTTATACATAGGCCCTAAATGCAACTATATGAGGGACTCCTAGGTTATAGTCTAGGTTCAACCACCTACTTCTCTATAACCAAGGCTCTGATACCAATCTGTCACACCTCGCCAAGGCGGAAACGCGAGGGTGTAACTTCATGGATATCATCACAACACCTAGTGTCTATATAGAGAAACAACTACATGCACAAAAATAGAGCAAAGTACAAACACAAAGTGTTGTAACAATACCCCAAAACAAAATAGCCAAAACGAAATCCGAAATAATACATAAATCCAAACATAGATGATAAACCACTTTCAATGCAACTAGGGTCTCGTCTAATCACATCCTTCTATATTATCCTTAGAAAGATCACCTGAAAATGATGCTTAAAACGTCAACATAATGTTGGTGAGATTCATAGGTTTAAGACATACATACACTCTCAAGGCAACCAGTTCACAGTGATCATAAAATATAGCTGGACGAATAATTAAAGTTATGATATAAGCTACATGTATTCACACAAGATAAAGGCAACCAACACACATAAGGCAACCAATTGGGATGGAACGTGTCCCCCGCTCTAATATAAACAACATCCGGGCCGGAACGTGACCCCCGCTCCAATATAGACATCAATTAGGTCGCATGCGCGAGCAACAGGATAAGCATCCTCCCAATTAAGTCTCTGATATGCATGTCTGATATTGACATCAATTAGGTCGCATGCACGAGCAATAGGATAAGCATCCTCCCAATTGATTCATTGATAGTACATGCCTGATAATTCCCGATAATCCACGATAATCACAACATATAATTATCACACCATAATAATCATCACATATAGCATATATACGATAACATTATAAGTCCAAGATCTTTTAAATCACACATAATCACAGTAACTCAAACCATTTAAGACAAGCATCATTCCCATCTCAAGTTTAAAACAGAGTAAAAATATGAGACTATGAACTCACCTCAATTTTGCAGCTTCCAACAAATAACAATCACAAATCTATACAACACAAATAAGTTCACATTACACATGGTCAAGCTAAAAGCTATAACCCATGCAATACTTATATGATGGATGTCTAAGATTCATATGACCCACTATGGATCTCCTAGACCTCATACTAACCATCACCATAACCTAATACTCACTAAATCCCTTGTACTTTTAAAATCAGAAAACGCAGAATTTTAGGGTACAAGCTAATCCCAAAAGGTTATGGTCTAATAACACACACAAGTACCCATAAGAAAATCAAACTTGCAAACTATCCAGATTCGGATCTGAACGCACACCAAAAAGTTTTAATTAATTTAAAATACTTCTACAACTTTTTATCGCAAATCCTTTTCATGGGAGTATAAGATAACCAAAAACTCAACTTTCCCAGAAAGGCTAACCTTAATATCACTTTTTCACCCACAATTCACTATCAAACTTTTACCTAAATTCTGTCCCGGTTTAACAGCTTTGACACCTTATCAAAGAAAAATCAAAAGACTAACTTTCAGACCTCGAAATCAATTGTGGCCGGACTTTTTGGAAAGCTCTTTCATTAAACTTCAATTTAGACTAAAATTTCGTGATCTAACTCATCACCATCTGTTAAAGACCTTCGAATCTTTACAACACTAATTTTCTGTCCAAACCCTAACTCAATAACTAGCATGTTTTACGCTCAATTCTCTTCACCAATCACCATACTATTATAAATTGATGATTCTAACATGTTTTACATAATTAGTTTACAGAATTTTATAAACCCTGAATCCATCATATCAAATATTACATGAATTGAATTAATAATTAACCAATTATATGAAAACTAGTAATAAAATTATACCTTGATCTTGGTTTTAGCTTCAATAATAAAAACCCTAAGTTTTCTTGCTCTCCTCCTCTCATGGCTGATCATAATATGCAGGAAAAAGGGATTATGGGTCGTTGGGTTTGGTATATAAGGGTAGGGGTTGGGCTTGTTTGGGTTGGACTAGGATTCCTTAGCTTTAAATTGTATTTGGGCTACAATTGGGTTTTCTTTTTCCCCTAAAACACCCTATGGGCCGATTTTACCTTCCTCCCATATATTTTTTTTATTAAACTTAATTATTACACTCAAAACCTTATACTTTTCATATTTTATAAACTCCCAAAACAAAACCTAACATCTTTCGCGATAAACCTTAACTTTTACGACAACCGGAAAAATAATCATTTTCAAAACAAAGTTTCCAAAAGTAGATTTTTACTCCTTTATGAAATTTAACCCACAATAACAAAACACACATAACTCGCTTACGCTCATTAACTTGAACGAAAATTCGTTACGCAAAACCTTCAAAACACCAAAGAAAATCTCATAAGTCATTTCCACACCACTAAGGTGATCAAATGAACTTACTCACCATCAACTCTATTCAAACCAAAAATGACATCTTACACCAAGGGATTTTGTTCCATAACTCACTTATCTCACATATAACACTTCAATCACCTAGGACACACCAAACGAACGTCAACCGAGTCAAGACTATCAGTTAAACTGACCTACTAAAACAACGGTTGTTACATGAGAAAAGAAGCGATTTGAGGTAATATTTGACCGTATATTACGATTTAGGGCTTAAATAACCCCCTAAAAACGTATCAAATAAATCCTTATCAGGTTTACGTTACTATCAGTTAAGGTATGAATGTGATTAATTACAACTTGCATAGTGATCAAAGAAAATGTTTACAAATACATAAGAATATAAGATTACACATTTTCTAAAACTTACATTTTAAAAGTTACTTTCTTTTTTTAATTACAACTAATGTTTAATAATATTAACTAGTCATTTCTTTTATTTTGAGAAAATATTCAACATCAAAAATTGGAATATTACATATTTAGTAATAAGTCGAAAAACAATCTTATCATATCTAGTTTATGTACAAAACAAGTTTAGAAAGGATCTTTCCTACGTTGATGCAATACTTTTTAAAGTTCGTAAATATAGCTAAATCCAAGCCAAATCAGATTTACCTTGCTCACCACGTTTGTAATATTCTGCTGTATATAACCACGGATCCACGGCTTCCGACTATAAGGATCCATGTATAAGGATCCGTGGATCCGTACGTAGCTGGCAGCTACATTTTTGCCTATTTAAGCAATGTTTTTCACACCATTTTACTCACCTCTTGTAATGATATTTTCAGTCTCTTTATACACATTTATATATATTCTTTGATCATTGTCTTGTTTTAATAATCACTCAAGTAATCCACACATCCATCATTTTACTAGCAAGAGAAGGACACAAGAAGACTTTCAAGTTTTATTTGTTATAGTTATTAAGATTGTTGTATTATTGTATTTTACCATCATACTCCAAAGTTCATAACCAAACCCTATGCATCAAATTGGAGAGATCGGTTAGTATTTTATGTCTTAAAATACATTGAGAGAAAGGTAGATTCTACCTTGATAAGAACTCAAAATTTAACTTAGTATCGGTAAATATTGTAAGCGACGTTGTAAGGTTCTTTCCGTTGAGAAGGGAGCTTCTTAACATAGTAAAGGATACTCTCGAGTCAGATATTCGAGAAATAGAGTAAGGCGAGGAAAGAGGATTTGTTACTGAACCATTATAAATACATGTATCCTGGTTTGCTCTTTTCATTACTTGGTGTGTTGCATTTATTTACATATTTTTATTTTATTGCTTGATTTCATGTTAAATTATCAAAACCATAATTAAAACGGTAAAAACTATTCAACCCACTTCTAGTTTTTCATAATTGGCATCAGAGCTTCGTTAACCAAGATTTTTAAAACAAATTGTATTTTAAAACTTGAATCGATCTATAGATTTCGAAAACTAAAATGAAGAAAAATCTATGTAAAGACCACAACTTTTTGAAATCGACGGTTTTATTTATTAGAAAAATGGATTTGAAACTTATGTGAAATCAAAAGATACCAACCGTCGGCATATTATCCTTGAGGGTGATTTTTAACTCGTTATTAGAAACGTAACCACACAAAGAGATGAAGTAGTTTCTTATGATCATCAAACTGATGAACTAAAGAAAAAGATTGCTAAAACTAATGAGGCTAAAATTATTCTTTATAATGTTTTACTTTACAAGGAATACAATTCTTTTTATTTATTTATTTTTTTGTAAAAGGACTAAAGAAATTTGGGAGTCTATAATAATCATCTATCAAGTAAATAGCCCAGTTAAAGATAATAAAATTGATCTTCTTATTCAATAATATGAACAAGTTTTTATCTTTGAAAATGAAAGTATTGATAGTGGTTTTGCTAGATCTAATACTATTATTACAAGCACTTGAAGAAAGTTTTTCTAGCATAAAATATGTGAGAAAATTTCTTATAGCTCTTCATCCGAAGTAGAGACCAAAAGTAACCGCGATCAAATAATCGAAAGGCTTGTCGTCACTAGCACTGGACAAGCTTATTGAGAATCTTAAAGTGTACGAGGTAATAATGAAACAAGATTCTTCGGAAAGATATATATGCAAAAACCCCAAAACAAAAAAGAGAAGTAAAGTGTTGTACATAAATACAGATAGTTTACTCGATTACGTTTTATACCCTCTCGACATTTTTATAATCTTAGCCAAACCATCATAATTAAAATTTGGCTGAGATTAGTTTTACATCACAAAATATTATAATTGCCTTTGAAGATGATAAATTAACATCCAACGTTGAAAATAGGGATCGAGCAACATTTGTTGAACTTTGAATAAAATTCCAACTTGCTTTCGACACATTATTAGATACTGGTATTTTGTAATTTATCAGGTAACCGATACGAACCTATCCCATACTAGGCTCGTATTTGTTAATAAGTCCAAGTGTAGAACACACTCAAAAAGCTAGCTTGTAAGAGGATAGGACACCTAGACTTATAAACCACCACCCAATCCTATATTTGGGGGATGTAGGATCGTAACAATACCCCACCCTTTAAAGAACCAACGTCCTCGTTGGTCACGGTTATGTTGGTCACGGTTGGCACCCCTCCTTGGGTCCAAGCCACCACTCCATAAGCCACCACTCCGAGCTCGTTGGTCACGGTTGGCACCCTTCTTTTGGGTCCAAGCCACCACTCCACAGGCCACCACTCCGAGTGTTGGAACCTCGAACGGTAGGGCCGGCTCTTGATACCAATTGATACGAACCTATCCCATACTAGACTCGTATCGGTTCATAAGTCCAAGTGTAGAACTCACTCAAAAGGCTAGCTTGTAAGAGGAGGGGACACCTAGACTTATAAGCCACCGCCCAATCCCATACGCGATGTGGGATCGTATCAGTAACACACAGAAACATAACTCAAATTTAAAAATCTTAAGATTATTACAAACATTTAAGCAAGTCTATAAGTCTAATTAGAATGCAATTACGTTATATTAGGAATCATTACATATTAAATCAATCCCGGCATAATATTAACAAAAAGTTCAAACTAGTTATATTTGCTACAAGAAAAAATCACCATAAAAGCAGCTTGAAGATAAGAGCCTAACTTAGGCACTCAAAGGAAAGCTCACTAAGTCATCTTGCGGTAAAAACAGGTTCAGCATCCACAGTAGGCTGAGTTCTTCTGGTGTATTTCAGCAGTAAACCATCTGAAGTCAGTCCTGGAACACTTAGATCCCTACACCAAACAAAAACAAGGATATGTGAGTATAGTATATATCTAAACCATGCTACAACAAAACAAATGTTTGCAACACTTTTGCGGTTCAAACTTAACCTATCACATAAAGATCAAGGTATTGAAAATATAACACTGCAAACTTAAGTAATAGCAGTGGAAATTTATGTAGTATCACATTCCATGGAAGTTGACGATCTGGCATAAAATTTGGAGTTAATGTTTGTTTGTATAATCAAAAATATCAATCCATTTACTTGATGGTTCTATTTGGATTATAATCTATCTCTAATGGGTCAAAAAACTAAATGATAAAATTAGCTCAAATGAAACGGGTCAAATAAAGTATCGAAGCTCGCGAAAAGTGTAAGTTTCATTCATATAACATCTTTAAATCATTTCCTTAAAAAAACTAGATGATACATCAACCAGTTTTATTTTAATTATTATATTTGACGTACTAATTATAATGGAATACTCAAGTTTTAGGTAAATAAGTGTTCTAGGACAGGCTGGCCTGTAATGACTCGTTATTCAAAAGCGAAAAGGTTAAGAAGCAAGATGTAGTAAAAAAAAAAAAAAAAAAAAAAAAAAAAAAAAAAGAGAGAGAGGAAGCAACACATGAACACATTAAAAAATTCATAAGACCTGATGTAGGGGTGTAAATCCTTCCAATCCCATTTGGACCGTTCTTGAAAGAGCCTGGCGAAACGATTGGCCGGGTCTGATGGCAAAGAAGAGACACTAAAAGCATAAACCCAAGACTGAATTCCAAGCTTTTCTATCAACACTTCACCTTCCAACATATCCAAACTCACGACCATTCCACTTGGGGCTTCCATTGTCCATTCCTCCCTAAAACTTTCCATTTTCATCTTTCCACGTGCTAATATCTCTCGTGCAATATGCACACAAACCCGTGTTTTATCCAAACTCCAAATACTTTTTCCACCTTTTTCACACCCATTTGTTCTAGTACCAAACACTTCCAAACAATGGTGTGCAATATCACGAGAAAATTTATCCTTCACTAAAGATTCCACAACCTCAGTTTCATCAAGTGCATTCAATGACCAATCATTTATTAGTGAGTTATTTATAAGCATGCTACGTATTCTATTCATGTATTTCTCATCAACAATTCTCCAATACCCATCGATCTCCACAGCAGAAAAAGCTCTAAGTGCAGACCTCAATTCTTCATCGCTAGCTTGAACCCTATCGATAAGATCATCCCATCTATACAAACCAGTATCATACTTATTACAATCTCCATCATATTTGTATGTATTTTCTGAAAGAAGTGATTTAAGTTTGTCTATTTTGGGGGCAACCTCAACTAGCTCCATTGTTCCAGGTGCCAATTTAAGGACAGATGCAAATGGTTCATTACTGTTGGGATATTTTTCATTAAGATCTTCTGTATTCTCGTTTATTGTATATTGGTTTGAAGGGGGTACAAGGAATACAGAATTTGAGGTTCCAACAAATTTAATGGCGTAAGTTTTTGACCGTGTACAGAAAACTGCATCTTCATCCGGCTGTCCTCGTAAGCTTACTCTGTGTACGGATAGTACAGTTAACAGTCAATCCTTAGGATATTATATAAATAAACACGTGAATGGCAGATGGAGTTATTACCTTTGGTTAATGACATCAGGGAGAAGCTTCTCATCAAGCTCAAGAAGAAGCAGGTCATCATGAGAACCAAAAAGAGGGTGATATGAAATTGGAATTGATGAGTTGGGGGGAAATTTTAGAAGTGCGTCTGCTCCTTTTGGACATTCACATTCAGTCATTCCCATATTCTGCTTATTTGATTTATCTTCAAATTAGAGACCTGGAAAATAAAAGTGAAAAAATTGTAATTACAAGAAATCAATACGAGACATAATTATAATTAGAAATAAAAGTAGTAACATCATGCGATACTTAATAAGCCGTTAGCGGTATTGTATACGAACAGCGATGATCCATGGTGTACTCAAAACTATGACATCTTCTTAGTTAATAGCATGGCAATATTTCTCTGCTATAGCCAAACATAGACTTCAGAAAACCAAATATGAAATGAATACTTAGCGCACAATCAACTTTTCACACCTTCCCTTAAAGGGGTTCTCAGCAGATTGCACTGTTGTCACACACCAACACAAAAGGGGCCCCTAGTCAACATAAATGTTATTCCATACCAAATCATTTATCTGTTTCTTGGTGATTGAGGTCAAAGGTTTAGCTTTGACCCACCTATGACATAGTCGATAGCCACAAGAAAATACTTGACCCTGCTTGTGGGAAGGGTCCAGCAATATCAACACCATACTTGTAGAAAGGCCATAGAGATGAAACTTATTCATGTCATGGTACAATATCCTATATATCGAAGCATGGAGTGAAAAGAGCTGCATTATGCGATATCCCTAGAGGCATCTTAATGGAACAGTAAATGCCTATACTCATTACCTTTGCCACTCTTGTGGTGGAAGCAAAGGTAATCAGCTCAAAGCTATTGTTTGGCTAGCGATGCATCAAGATGCCTCGTAGGTAAACACATAGTGAGATTCTTACCAAATAAATGGTTCGGTATCGAGAACACCAAAACATGACCTGATCTCCATTTCCTCCTCATGGCCAATCTATAGTGGGACTTCAATATCATTAGATTTATTGCACAAGCATCAGGCAAGATAAAATTTCCTCTAGTGGTAATTAATTACTTCACTAAACAGGTGAAACTCAAACCGTTAATGTAACCAACAAACAATGAAAAACCTGTGACGGAAACATCCTGTATATCATTAAGATATCCCTCAATTACTAGTTATTGACAATGAGGGGAAAAAAAAGTTTACTCAGAATTTCCTCAAAACCTGGTGTGATAAGAAAAGTGCACAAACTATTCACACCGTAACTCATCCTCAAACCAAGAAGTAGAAGTTGCATACAAAAGCATGGTACAAACTTCATAGTATAAATGCTAGATTGGGATGAGCCAATAAAGTATGGATTGGTAAATGATCTAACATCTTGCGGGCCACAACTAACCCACTGCAATTATAATCAATAACCAGAAGCCTTCTACCTAAGGGCTAAGGTTCAAAGACAGTTATGCTGCAAACATAATTGGGGTTAGGATAGATTTAGGTGTTCTGACCATATTTTTGGTATAGCAATAAAATACCTATAAGACCAGATGATATAACAGCATATACATGGTTTAACATTTAGTAAAAAAAGATAACACTTCGTCATGTGATGCCTAATACACCATGTGCAAATATGAAGATGTAGTTTCAATAAACCTACGAGATACCAATAGACAGATTCCCGATTGATGAAGTGAGCCAGTCAGTGTCCTTTCTACATGATCTGAAGCCTTCTGGCATTACTTAAGGTTTAGAGGCAGTCCGCACTTGTGCCACCAACAAACATGAAGATATATGTAGTTTCCTCAAAACAACTAGATTACTCTAAGCGGTATTGTGTCCAAATTCCAAACAGTCATGATCTGTGGTGTACTCAAAATTTTTACATCTTCTTAGTTAATGGTATGGGTATCCTTCTCTAATAACGCCAGACATTGAATTAAGAAAACCAAATAGGAATTTTTTCAAAAGGAATATCAAATTTTGATCCATTCGCAACAAAACCCATATCAAATTTGAATTAATAAAGGTTGTAGCCTTGTGAATGAGCTATGAAAGTGAACACTCAGTACACATTCATTTTTTCACACCATGTCTTAAGGGGTTCTCAGCAAATTGCTTTTGTCACACAACAACACACAAGAGGCCCCTAGTCGACATAAATGTTCTTCCATAAAAATCATTCATCTGTTTCTCGGTGATGGAGGTCAAAGGTTTAGCTTTGATCCACCTGTGACATAATCGATAGCTACTAGAAAATACTATATTTGACCTCGCTTTTGGGAATGGTCCAAAAATATCAACACCATACTTGTAGAAAGGCCATAGAGATGAAACTTATTCATGTCATGCTACAACACCCCGGAGATCGAAGCATGAAGTTGGAAGAAACGCACTGCAGCTGTACTATTGAGGCATCTTGGTTGGAATGTAAAAACGTAGATGCATTATCCTCATTGTTGCCCAACCAGCGGTAGCAAAGGTAATGAGCATAAGCTATTACTAGCTAGTGATGCATCAAGATGCCTCATAAGTAAACAAACAGTGCGATTCTTGCCAAATAAATGGTTGGATACCAAGAACGCCAGAACACGACATGATACCCATTTCCTCCTAATGGCCAATCTACAAGTTAGACTTGAATACTGTTAGATTTATTCCACAAGCATTGGTAAGATAAAATTTCCTCTAGTGGTAATCAACAACTTCACTAAATGGGTGGAATTCAGGCCGTTACTAACAACAAACAATTATGTCGATATGATGTCCCTGATGTACTCAAAACCAGCTGTACCAAATGAAAGCCCACCAAGTGTATCTCATCGCTATGCCAACCAACAATTAAACCAAAGCATTCTCGGTGAATCAATAAGAGGTTAGTAAATGAGCTACCTAACATTTTGTGGGCACACTGATAAATTATAAAAACTTAAAAAGCTCTATGGCATGACTGACTTATGGTTTAGAAACAGTCTGTATAACAAAACACACTTGTAATATCATCTAATTTAAACTATGGTTATAAATTACTGCTAACTTTCTTTTTCATTGTACACTATGTAACATACTTTGCTTCATCTTCTACTTCTATCATGGATATATGTTACATTAAATGGTTGAAATAAAGTACCCAAGCTACAATATACTAACATTTGGAACCCTTGATTATACTACCAGGTACCAAACATCCAGTAATCATAAAACTGACATAACTGGAGATCCAAAATAAAAGCAATTAACGACTGTATTAGCAAAAAAAAAGAGATAAATCAGACGCAAATTTAATTTACCTGATTTGGGTGAAACCAGCAAATTCGATGTGAATGAAAGTGGTGGTGGTGGTGTTATTAGGGTTTTAAGAAATAAAAAAAGAGCGGTAAAGTGTGACAGGGGGATATGTGGCGGGAAACACACTCGTGAATTGGGATCTATAATTTTCTTAAAAAAAAAAAATACATGTATGCTAAATGATCGATTTATATCCCTTTTCTTTTTTGACACAAAATTCATCCATCCGTTAGTAACTTTGGAACAAATACATCCCCCAGTTAGTAATATCAGTTACTATGTACTAACGATGCAAATAATTTTCCGTTATCTCTTAACAAGAGTTAAAATAGTTGCATCGTTAGTCCTCATTGAGTTAAAATATTTGCATCGTTAGTCCTCTTTGACTATAGAGTTAAAATATTTGCAACGTTAATCCTCATTAAGTTAAAATATTTGCATCGTTAGTCCTCATTGATTATATAGTTAAAATATTGCATCGTTAGTCCTCATTGAGTTAAAATATTTGCATCGTTAGTCCTCATTGACTATTCTTACGTTTTTATCATTTTTTGTCCGTTTTTCTTACGTTTCGTCCGTTTTTATCCATTTTTCTCATGTTTTTATCAGTTTTCATCCAATTTTCTTATGTTTTAATCTGTTTCTTCTGTTTTTCTCACGTTTTTATCCGTGCTCATACACTTTTATTCGTTTTTGTCTATTTTTCTACGTTTTCATCCGTTTTTCTTATATTTTATCTGGTTTCATCCATTTTTTATATATATAATATGTATGAAAATGGATAAAAATATATGAAAATTGATAAAAACGTATGAAAACTTGACATTTGATAAAAATGTTTCTGAATTGATTTTAAATCACGATTTTGACCCCTTTCTGGTCCGAATCATCAAAATTGTAAAACACAAAAGTTGTCCGGAATAATGTTTTACATCAAGACACGCGAGATTTTAACCTAAAATAGTGGCTTTTTACTACCAAAACTTAAGCGGTTTTTGACCAAATTCATAACCACTTAAGTTTTGGTAGTAAACAGCCACTATTTCAAGTTAAAATCTCGCGTCACTCGATGTAAAACATTATTCCGGACAACTTTTATGTTTTACACTTTTGATGATTCGGAACAGAAAGGGGTCAAAATCGTGATTTAAAATCGATTCAGAAACATTTTATCAAATGTCAAGTTTTCATACGTTTTTATCAATTTTCTTATATTTTTATCCATTTTCATACATATTATATATAAAAAAATAGATGAGACTAGATAAAATATAAGAAAAATGGACGAAAACGTAGAAAAATAGATGAAAACGAATAAAAGTGTATGAGCACGGATAAAAACGTGAGAAAAACGGAAGAAACGGATACAAACATGAGAAAAATGGATGAAAACTGATAAAAACATGCAAAAAGCGGATAAAAACGGACAAAACGTAAGAAAAACGGACGAAAAATGATAAAAACGTAAGAATACTCAATAAGGACTAACGATGCAAATATTTTAACTCAATGAGGACTAACGATGCAACTATTTTAACTCTTGTTAGGAGATAACGAAAAATCATTTGCATCGTTAGTCCATAGTAACTGATATTACTAACTGGGGGATGTATTCGTTCCAAAGTTACTAACGGAGGGATGAATTTTGAGTCAAAAAAAGAAAAAGGATGTAAATCGGTCATTTGGCATACCAGAGGAATTTATTTTGGACTTTTCTCATAAATAAAAGAGTAGAAGAGTTTTGCTGGATTTCATGTTTAACTTTTGGGATATTTTTTTTGTCAACTTTTACCTTAATTATTATTATGCGGGAATTGCATATATATTCTTTCAAAGTATCATAATTGCATATATATTATTTCAAAGCTTTAAAATTGTCAAATATATCCAAATTATCTTTTTAAAATATATTTAATAGAAAAAAATGTCTAATAATTATAATTGATACATAAAATGATGATTATACCCTTATTCTTATTATTTATTTATTTATTTATTTTAATAATTTCAAGATATTCTTTAACCATTTTTTAAGAAAAAAAAAAGCAACCATGTTCGGCGACTCAACTGTGTTCGGTAAACCAATAAATTGATATTAGTAATTGTATTTTTTTTTAAATAAGAATAAGTGTATAATTGTCATTTTATATATCAATTATAATTATTAGACATTTTTTTCTATTAAATATATTTAAAATAATCATTGGGATATATTTGCTAATTTTAAGGCTTTGAAATAATATATATACAATCATGATTTTTGGTTGGATATGTATGCAATTATGAGGCTTTGAAGGGGATATATATATATGCAATTCCCTCTTTTTTTTATTTGCGCTATATAATACTTTATGAAAATTATACATATTAAAATACCTTTAAAACCCAATCCATTCATATATTTTGCATTAAGTATTATATAACAAAAATAAAAATATTTATAGTCAAAGTTGAACAATAAAAACTCTAAAAAGTCAAACCTAACATTTATTTTGGGACGAGGGAGTAAGAAATTACTACAGACATCCACTTCACACTCTAAGCACACGAGGGTATGCTAGTCTTTTCAGTTTTTGTCAATCAAAGTTACCGCCCATTATATCACCTTTTTTACACATTATTTTACCTGATTCCTCCTGCCATCTTACAAATTTACACACATAAACCTTAATCTTTTTTCCCTAAAAATTTTCTTGAAAATTTTGTTAATGATAGCTTGTTGAGATTGTCGTGCAACAAAAATTTTTACAAAATATTAATCGATATTAATACATGATGAAAAATTTATGTTAACCCGTACGTGCACGGATATTATAACTATAAAAGATTTAATATAATTTAGTAGAAAAACCTTATAGTTTAGAAAAGGGTTTAGTTTATATAATAGCAAGATTTAAAAATGTACAAATATCATACGTGAATTTTAAAAAAAATACTAATATCATACACGTACTTTCAAAATCCGTCATGTTATCATCACAAACTTAGTTTTAAACACAAAAGTTTATATATACATAACACGTGATTATATGCACTCTTTCACTGCCATGTTGAATTCTGTTTAGTTTATAATTAGTTACATCATTTAATTTGTTTCCCCATCTACTTATGCTATTGGAAGTGCATTTTTTTTTAATCAAAAATGTATTTTTTATATTGTAGTGGAACTTTGTTTTACTACAAAGTAATAACTATTGAACAAATGAATAACATGAGAAAAATTTTGTTGTTAAACTTATTCAAACGAATGATAAACAATTGAAAAATCATTAAGCGAGAATATCAATTGCTTTCTTCTTCAATTTATTGATCACATCGATTTATGATTATTAGGATTCATATTTATGTATATAAATTGTTATAAATGCGAGAAATATATAATTAAGATATAATAAACATTTAGAGTAATATCCACAACACCGATAAAAATCATTAACAATGTCATGTAATTAATTTAACCAATGATTAGTAATGTCACATCAATTAATGTATGATATCGAGACAAATTTTGGACTATGCTTTTGATATTAGTATTTTTTAGCCAAAAGATCCGCGTAGAGCCAATTTTTACCAGAGAACCAATCAAGCAATCTTAGCCACTATTTTTTTATATATATAAAAAATAAAAATAAATTTTCACCTTTTTTTAAAAAATTAAATATCTCGCAAACCGTAAATCATTATGCGAAAAAAATACCATCGCAACGAGAATTAAATTATCTTTCTACAGACATGCATTGTTATATACTTTCGACGAACTTTTTTCTTTTTTTTTTCAAAATTTCCGCCCAGGGTAACTTGAATCAAGTTTCAGACTCTCCAGTTCAGGAAGAAATACCTTTGAGAAGGTATTCTAGACCCTCTATTTTTCCAAAAAACTACAATGATTTTGTTGTTGAGTCTAAGGTTAAGTATGGTCTGGAAAAGTTTGTGAACTATACTAAACTTAACTTTATAAATTATTGCTTCACAGTTCAATTAAACAAAAGTCATGAACCAAAAAACTATTTTGAAGCTTCTAAATCTATTTATTGGACTGATGCAATGAATAATGAAATTGAGGCTTTATATAGAAATGATACTTTTGAGATCACTGTCTTACCTCCTGGTAGGAAAGCTATTCGGAGCAAATGGGTGTTTAAGATTAAGTATAAAACTGATAGAGAAATAGATAGATACAAGGCTAGAGTTGTAGCTAAAGGCTTTAATCAAAACGAAGGTGTAGATTATGAGGAGACCTTCTCCCTTGTTGTTAAAATGGTTACTGTTAGATGCCTGCTGATGAGTGCTCAAACACTCATCATTTTTGTCGTATTTAAACTGCCAAAACATCCAAAAAACGCTCAAATATGCATCAAAATACAGAAAATATCTCAGGGATTGTGTTTTATACGTTTCAGATGCAAAATGAGTAAAAACAATGAAAAACGAATAAAGTTTGCACAATTGGCAGTTTTAGTCCAACAACTTTCAAAAATTAACAAAATTGGTCCCTGAGCATTTGTTTTGAAAGTAAACTCAACCCAAGGTTTTTAAAAGTCAAAAATTATCAAATTTAGTCCTTGGGGGAAAACTTTGGAAAAATTACAAGTTTGGTCCCTTCAGTTTGAAATTTGGCAAAAGTGGTCCCTGGGAGTTCTTAAAATGGAGAATTCTATTTGTGGTCCTTGGAATATGGATATGTGGCAAGAAACACCTCTTGTTTATCTTTGGAAGGTTGGCAAAATTGGTCCTTGAAATTCAGCTTAATTACATAATTGGTCCTTGAGCACTTAATATCAAACGGACCCTTTTTGTATTATCTTTAAACCAAATTACCCAATCCACCTAATCCAATCTAATACCACCTTATAACTCCCCTTGGCCCATTTCCAAGCCCACTCCATCCACAACCAAAGCCCACCCCATCCCTTTACCTGTTATTAATAAAACATGTGGAAAACTAGAAGGGGGGTTGAATAGTTTTCCCTTCTTTTTCATTTTATAAAAACTTTGTTTCAAAATGTTGATTCAAATTTATTCAATTGTTTGTTTGGAAAACTTCAATTAGAATTTAGTATGAAAACAACATATAATCAATAATTCAATATGATCAATTATATATGTAAGCTTTTGGAAAAGCTTAGTTTTATGAATGAAGCTTTGGTCGATCTTTATGTAAATACGTTTTCCTTTTAAAATCTTAAAACGTTTTGTATCAAATTATCTATCAAGTTAAACTTAATATGAGAAGTGTGAATAATAATCTATTTGACCATATCATGCAATTATACACACAATCACAATATTAACTACTATGTTCAACACAATCAATCATCACAACTATATAAGCAACAACTAAGACATGTAGGCAAGCATAGAAGTAAAGCGATAAATGCAAGAACAAATGATAAGAGATAAGAGAAAGGAAATGCAAACCGGACACGATGATTTATAGTGGTTCGGCTAAAAGGACACCTTCCTTGTTCCTACTCCACTCCCCGAGTCACCTACTCGAGAGTTTTCTTCACTACTCAACAAGCTCCCTTTTGGCGGAGAAAACCGTACACAACTTTTGCTTACACCATTTAACGACACTAAGCTAAATGTCGAGTTCTAATAGTAGCTAGAACCAATCTCACAACACAACTTCGATCACTACACAACTTCTACACAACTTCACGACTTCATCACAACTTCTTCTAAACTTCTTCACGGCTTCACAACTTCTTCACGTCTTCACGACTTCACAACTTCATCACAACTTCTTCTAAACTCCACTACTTAACCACACACCTACATCTTCACAACTACATGTCTTCTCCACACTACTACTTCCTTCCACTACTTCTTACTCACTCATTAAATCACTACTAAGTAAGATCATCTTGATCTACTTATTACATATACATAACTCACAACTTCACATAAGCACTAACTAGATCCTAATACATCTTTGGCTTTATGATAGGGAGGATTCTTCTCTTGCACTTTGAGTGATGAGAGGTTGAATCACTTGAAACAAAGATTAATAATCTTATGATCAAAGGGTTTTAGAAGGATGTTTAGAGAGAGTTGGATCTAAAAATTTTTGTGCAAAAGGTGAGAAAAATTCCAGGTTTGAGGTGGTATTTATAGGGAAAATTTTCTGACCAAATCTGACATGGGAGCGTGGCCGGTCCCCTTAATTGTGTGCCGGTCCCCTTAAAATTAAGGGGGCCGCCCTTTATAATTAAGGGGGCCGCCCTACTGAAACGGCCAGATTTTCTGTCTTTTAGTGGGGAAAGTTTATTTGGTGAAAAACTAACTAATTTTGGTTAAAAGTTTGAAATCATATATTTAGTATGATTAAAACATTTTTCTTTATTACCAAAAGTGTTTTCAAAAATATATAATATGTTTATATAATTATATAAACTTTATATTAGTTAATTAAATACCCCTTTGATCATGAGATGTATTAAACACTTATTTATCCATACCTTAAGTGATTGTTGAAGCATACTTGAGACGTTGAGATGTCGAGGCTTGTTGACATAAGAATGCATAGAAGAATTGTGATCACAAGTAACTTAAGCACTTTACGTTATATGTTGTAACTTACATCTTTGTCATCATCAAAACATGAAGAGGATGTTTAGATTAAATATCGTAATATTCATGCCAACAATCTCCCCCTTTTTGATGATGAAAAACTATGTAAACTATAACTTATAGTAAAATGTATAAGTTACTTGTTTACACTTCTTCTCCCCCTTTTGTCGAAGCAAAAAGGTGGACTCTAAGACGAGACTTCTACTACGCTTGAACTTCTTGAGATATAATCTAAAAGGCGAGCTTGCATCATCGTAAGTGAAGCCTTGATCCTAGCAACCTCAATGCTCCCCCTTGGTGTATGCTCAAAACTTGTTTTGGCTACCAAAGAATCGAGCGGTGAAGTAATCCTTCAAAACAAAGTTAGTAGACAAGTGCACATATATATAATGATGGTAATAGATATATGCATGAAACTAATAGGGGAACAATATATGGACATATTAGGTATATGCACTAAAAGTATGACACATGCAATTATTGTTTTAAAAACAACAACCTAAATCCAAAAAAAAAATTAGAACCTAATGCAAAGATTAGAACCTAGGAAAATGTAGGAGAATGAGGAGGGATGATTGTGAATGTAAAGGGAAGGTGATGACAAAGGGTTGACAATTATGGTTTAGATTAATATATTGTTCGACAAGGGTGGATGATAGGGAATCATGGGATTTTTAGGTGTTTTGTTGATGGTGGTGGAGGTGTTGTGTTTGTTGTTGGTGGTAGAGGATGCAACAAGTTTTCAATGTGAGAAAACATGTATTGTATCTCATCTCTTAGTCCGAACACAATTGTTCGGTTATGGATGCAACAAAGGCAAGTGTCTCCATGAGCTTCAAGTAAGCTCCATGGGACGGGGTTATAGGTTGGTGGATTGATAGGAGATTATGAGAAGTGTGCATCAAGAGGTGTTAATGGTGATAACTTTTGGTGGTGGAGACAATTGTGAGTTGATATATTCTTTGATGGATGGAGTGGTGTCGTCTTCATTAGTAAGGTCAATGAAGAGTTGTTTTGATGGTATGATGACAAGTTTTTGTTGGAGATGGTGGTTCTTGGTGGAGGTAGGTTGTTGATCCAAATTGCGTTGAATAAGATGCAACGCAAGAAGAGCATTAAGCTCATGAGCTTCTTTGAGCTCTTCAACGAACTTTTCATGTTCGGAGGAAGGTGATGGTGGTGAAGTTGGATTGTGATTAGGGATTGAGGTTTGGTCATGAAACTTATGATTCATGTTTGGATGAGATTGATGGTTGTTGTTTTGATATTGAGTATGATCCTCAAAAGGGTCATTTGGTAGAATTAAGTGAGATGAATGTGGAAGTTTATTAGTGAGGGTGATAGTAAGGTTGTCTTGTTGAGCTAAAAGAGTGGATTCATTTGGGTGATCATGAAAGCATGATGAAGGTATGGATGAAAGTGATTCTTCATGTGTGGATGGTAGTTTGGATGTTGTATGTGGGGTGATATCAATGATGTTAGGTTTGTTGGGACAGGTATTTATAGTGTGATGATTATGTGTTTATGGAAGGATAGTAGGTGTTGGATTGGCTAGACAAAACGTGTTGGTTTAGGAGGTGTTTATGAGGAGTGATTTAGGAGGTATGATATTGATTCTTGGTTTCTTTGAGGACATGGAAATGGTGGATGACTCGAGATTGGTAGTACAAAGGATGACTCGGTTTTGGGTGTGAGGTAGAAGGATATATGTGAGTGAGTGTGATTTCCCTTCCCATTAAATTCATGCTCATCCGGATATATTATGAAACTAATATGACCTATCGGAAAATGACACTAAGGTTCTCATGAAATGAGGGTGTAGGATATAAAGGTAAGAAAAATATACCTAGATGAATGATACATATAGTGTAAACCATGTAAAGGCATACAATCAAATCACATAGGAGCAAATAATCATCTAGAAATAACATATATGCGATATGCCATAAATCTAGGAATGAATGCATCTAATGAGAAGCAAAGTTCATAAAAGTAAACTAGCGTTAGGTATATTTAGGAAGAACAATTTAATCAAGTTGGAGAATGAGTATGAGACTATTACTAGTGGTGCTCAATTCAGGCTAAACACGACCATTTTTACGGGTTACACACACCCAACTTCTCACATAGAAGCAATTCAACCGTTAGGTTAAATTGAATTTCTAGTCAATAGATTCTCCAGTAGTCATTCTCTTTTTAGAAGAAATTGAGTTCCTAAATTTACCTATCGAAGAGTACCAAATATGAAGTTTGCTTGATTCACTAATACTTGACTTAATGTGACTCAAACATCATGTTTTTATGAAGGTAAGTCTACATGATATATTTTACTCACTATCCCAATAGCATATTACTTGATTTAATAAATGTGCTTAGATAAGAGTAAACACAAAGTTTTAATCTTTTGTTCATGATTAACCGGTTATTTTGTTTTGATAGCATATTACTTGATTTAATAAATGTGCTTGATTTAAGAATGCTCCTTAGCATATCTTGAAAAATGAATCTCATTAAGATTATTTATCTTAAATGAGATTGTGATTCACAAATGATATCAAAACTAGACATTTATATATTCTAAAACAAATATTATTTTCTATGATTTTTGCCAATGTTATATATCATAATTTAACTAGTATTTAAAACAAAATGAATTTAACTTGTTTATGCATTGTGACAAGTTATTTTTCAATTTTAATAACTTAAATTATTTCAAAAAGAAATGTGTAGTGCATTATCTTGTAACGCAACCATTCATGCTACAAAGAAAATGAAATACATATAATATATAGTGTGTATTGTTCTTAAATATGTATTTTAGCTTGAAGTGATGATTTTAAGTAGTGTGAGCAAAGTTTACATATGTTTTTAGTTTGCTCATGTTTGGTTTTTTTTCGGATATGACACATTTATCCATTGCTTTGCAATGTAAATTACTTGAATATTTCGGATGAAACATCCAAGTCGTCAATCCTACTTCATTGTATATTTTATGCATGTGTTAAACATGTTATTATAATATTTGGAACACAACTATTGGACAAGTAGATTCAATATGCATTGTCAACACAAGTGTGAGTTATGATCCAATGCATATTCTTTTCATCTACAAAGGATGTAAATATTTTCATATCAATCTAGTGTGATTGAGTATGTAGATTCAAGACTATATCCTTTGTTAAAATTTAATGTAATCTTGAAACTAAACAAATAACAATCCAATTTCTTGTCCATACTCAAAAACATGTCAATTAGATTTGATGAATATATCAACCATAATTTGAATAATAAATTGATATAATATTAAGATCTTTCTTGACCCTCACAAACACTCATTTAAAATAAATAGGCATTTTGATAGTGTGTTCCATTAATCCTAAGATTATTTATGAGTGAGGTTGGTGAATGATTGAAATTTGACTTATTACTTCATGATAGTTATAAGTTTTGTTTATGTGAAAGACTCTTCATTGTTACTTATAATGAACACACTTAGATTTTGAAAATACTTTTTCTTTTATATTACTACTAATGTTTTACAAAGATTCAATTTCTCTTATTAAACAAATTAAGGTAAAACAAGGTAATTTGTTGAAAATGTTTAAGTGTGTTGTTAAGAATAGATTAAATTGTTTGAAATATTTAGGTGATTAGATTTAACTCATTTACAAGATGTTTGAGTAACATTAAGCCATCTATACCTATATGCAATGCAAGCATAATATTGCAATCCTAACGCAAGAAATCTAGCATAAGATCTAGTTAAGAACAAGCCAGAAAACTAGCTATAAACTAATAGAGTACAAAGCACATATGCTAGGATATTCAAATAGCTAAATTACAAATAGCAACGATTAACAAAGTAAAATCACAAATGAGTTCACATAGCAAATAAAACACTTGTCGTCGTTTTGTGTATTATATATACCAATGTTTACTTAGCTCGATTTTATTTGAAAATAAAATAGTTTCCTATCCATTTTAAAATTTAATTAAGATAAATATTTTAAAAATATAAATACTTAATTTTTCAAAGATATATCGACTAGGAATGCCCGACTCGAAGGAAAAGGTAAAATACAAGTTTTACGTTAAAACAAGACTCAAATTTTTGACCTTCGTGTAGTATTTTAACTTTCTGACTTATTTAAGTTTGTAATGGTTAGTTGTAAGTATTTTTAAATGAAAGTAGACTCAATTACCTTTAAAACACCGGGTGGCGCGACTTCTACGGAGTTACGGTTAATTTTATATGATTTTTTAAAGTTTCTGAAAAACTGTCAAACAGACAGGCGGACCCCTTAAATTTAAGGGGGCCGCCCAGTATTTAAGGGGGCCGCCCAGATAATTAAAGGGGCTGCCCATCTGATACTCAAAAATGCAATTTTTGTTAAAAAAATTGTTTTCTGACTTTGTGGAAAGGTGTGTAACTTTCTGATTTTAAAAACGAACATATAGTACTTGTTTTAAGCCTAATCTTATCTCGAGCTAGTATAATTAGTGTATATAATATCAAAACTAATACAAGTTAATCAACAAAACACTTTTCATATTAAATCCTCCTTAATGGGTAATTTGATACATGGATCGTACTCAATTTTTAAAACCATTTGTTTTGAAAATTTGAGCGACCTGGCTCTGGTACCAATTGTGGAAAACTAGAAGGGGGGTGAATAGTTTTCCCTTCTTTTTCATTTTATAAAAACTTTGTTTCAAAATGTTGATTCCAATTTATTCAATTGTTTGTTTGGAAAACTTCAATTAGAGTTTAGTATGAAAACAACATATAATCAATATGATCAATTATATATGTAAGCTTTTGGAAAAGCTTAGTTTTATGAATGAAGCTTTGGTCGATCTTTATGTGAATACGTTTTCCTTTTAAAATCTTAAAACGTTTTGTATCAAATTATCTATCAAGTTAAACTTAATATGAGAAGTGTGAATAATAATCTATTTGACCATATCATGCAATTATACACACAATCACAATATTAACTACTATGTTCAACACAATCAATCATCACAACTATATAAGCAACAACTAAGACATGTAGGCAAGCATAGAAGTAAAGCGATAAATGCAAGAACAAATGATAAGAGATAAGAGAAAGGAAATGCAAACCGGACACGATGATTTATAGTGGTTCGGCTACAAGGACACTTTCCTTGTTCCTACTCCACTCTCCGAGTCACCTACTCGAGAGTTTTCTTCACTACTCAACAAGCTCCCTTTTGGCGGAGAAAACCGTACACAGCTTTTGTTTTCACCATTTAACGACACTAAGCTAAATGTCGAGTTCTAATAGTAGCTAGAACCAATCTCACAACACAACTTCGATCACTACACAACTTCACGACTTCACGACTTCATCACAACTTCTTCTAAACTTCTTCACGGCTTCACAACTTCTTCACGTCTTCACGACTTCACAACTTCATCACAACTTCTTCTAAACTCCACTACTTAATCACACACCTACATCTTCACAACTACATGTCTTCTCCACACTACTACTTCCTTCCACTACTTCTTACTCACTCATTAAATCACTACTAAGTAAGATCATCTTGATCTACTTATTACATATACATAACTCACAACTTCACATAAGCACTAACTAGATCCTAATACATCTTTGGCTTTATGATAGGGAGGATTCTTCTCTTGCACTTTGAGTGATGAGAGATTGAATCACTTGAAACAAAGATTAATAATCTTATGATCAAAGGGTTTTAGAAGGATGTTTAGAGAGAGTTGGATCTGAAAATTTTTGTGCAAAAGGTGAGAAAAATTCCAGGTTTGAGGTGGTATTTATAGGGAAAAATTTCTGACCAAATCTGACAGGGGAGGGTGGCCGGTCCCCTTAATTGTGTGCCGGTCCCCTTAAAATTAAGGGGGCCGCCCTACTGAAACGGCCAGATTTTCTATCTTTTAGTGGAGAAAGTTTATTTGGTAAAAAACTAACTAATTTTGGTTAAAACATTTTTCTTTATTACCAAAAGTGTTTTTCAAAAATATATAATATGTTTATATAATTAAATAAACTTTGTATTAGTTAATTAAATACCCCTTTGATCATGAGATGTATTAAACACTTGTTTATCCATACCTTAAGTGATTGTTGAAGCATACTTGAGACGTTGAGATGTCGAGGCTTGTTGACGTAAGAATGCATAGAAGAATTGTGATCACAAGTAACTTAAGCACTTTACGTTATATGTTGTAACTTACATCTTTGTCATCATTAAAACATGAAGAGGATGTTTAGATTAAATATCGTAATATTCATGCCAACAAAACAGGGTCAACCAAACGGTCAACCCTTCTTCCTCTTCTCTTCCCCGCCAAAACATCCAGCCTCCAATCACTGTACCCTCTCCAACATCTTTGTCCCCCACCTCCTTTATCCAACACACCCTACAACAGCCACCCTACCCCCATAAGTCAACCCCAACACACCCCACTCACTCTTATCATCCACCCTGGCAATCCTTGTGTTAAGTATGGGCGCCAAAACGAATTGAAGGGATGAGATTAATCTAAAGGCAAATTGATGGCTGGGATTTAATGACAAGAAGCATAATAGGTCCCAGTGATGGTTGTACACTCAGAAGAAACACAAGGATGAGAAAGAAAAGCCCTAGTTCTTATGTTTCTAGTATAAATAGGTTTCAATGTAAGCCTCAATGGCAAGTAGTTTATGTAATCTTTTCAATTCAGTACTTAGTGTAGTTTGTAATCTCTTTAGTTAATCAATTCAAGTGTTTCTTTTTTTTAAACCCCAAGTTACTTGCAGTTTCACTTTCTTTAATATAATAATTATCTCAAAATTGTTGTTGTTGTTTTAAAACTTTCATACACTCACTTAGAATCTCAGTGATCAAGAAGAAAACACAGAAAAAAGATATTAAAAAGAAAAAAAAAATTAAAACAAGAAAAGTGCAGGGTACCTTTGCTAGACAATGTGGAAAGCTTTTGGAAGTTCCCCGAAATGGATGGGGAAGATGGACATTACCAGCTTATTCTATGAATAAGCTGGAGCTTGAAGCTAATTCAAGACACCTTGGTTAAGCCTTGGTTCAAGGTTTCTATCATTTAGTTCTCAAATTTTAATTTCTTAGAATAAATTTGCATAAGTTAGTAATTTACAGTTATAGTAGTTAAATGTTGTTATTATCTGTTTATTTGTGTTTATGGTAGTTTAGTTTGGTTTAATATTTCAGTTTTATAGTTTAAACTCTTGATTGCTTTGAAAAATCTCACAAAGCTGTCTTAAAAGGGGTGTTTGGATTGAAGTATTCCATTGAGCTCCTGATGTTTTTAGTTGTTAACACTTGTTGAGACTTCTTTCTTAGTGTCAAATTATAACATTCATAGCATCAAATTGGTGGGTCTAAAGGAAAAAGTCAAAATTTGCTGTTAACTGTTGGGTTGTTGGAATTGCAAATCACTCATTCCAGTTTAGAAGTAGATAAGTTTGGTTATTCTAGCCTTCATTCAACCATTAACTTCAATCTCAGTAAGATTTGGCCATTTAAATCTCACATTGGTCAAAGTTTTTCAAAAACAGAAAAGTCAAAAATAGCATTTTAAGTTTAGAATCCCACTTTTTGGAAGAATTTTCTTGAATTTTGTAAGTGGAATTAGGATTTGAAAATTGTTGGGGTTAAGATACATCAGCTAAACTACAAGGGATCATGCTTGTTTTATTTTTATGATTTTTTTTGTAGCTTATGCACAAGCTTAATTGAGGCTGCAGGGAGTGCAACCTCCCCTGCACCAGGCCATTGGCCAGTTTTCTTTAGCTCTTTGTGACCACCTCAGTGGACCCCACCCCTAGCTCTCTAGCTTTTTGAAAAGCTTATTAGCTTAAGCTTCATTAACTAGGTTTAGTTTAGACCCTGGCTTATTGGGATTAGCTTTTTTTGGACTCACATTTGTGACCTGTCTCAGGTTCCATACTAAGTTTTCAGCTTTTGACCCAACTTTCCTAAGCTCACACAGAGCTCAACAATAAGCAATAAGCCTAGCTTATTGGCTTATTTTGTAGCCCACCAGTCACCCTTTGCAGGTCAACCCTAATATTGGACCTCCTTTTATCACTGTGGACCCCCTCAGTGCCCCAAAGGGTCTAGTTTCAAACCTGTGTGGACTTTGGTACTAAGTGAAGTGCTTATTTGTGTCCCTGGCTTGTTTCATTATGCTTATTCAGTCATTAGAACTTGATTTGCTTTCATTACAGTAGTTTGTAGCTTATTAAATAAGTTTGTAGCTTATTGCCTTAAAAATCTCATATTTAAGCTTAAGAGCTCACTGTTGAGCTTATTTGAGTGCACACAGCTGATTTTCAAGTTCCACCAAACATGTCTTCATAAAAGTTTCATAATTTCAGTAGTTCAATAGTTGTGTAAAAGAAAATTAAGAAAAATCCAAAAATATAAAAAGTGATAGTTTCTATTTAAGCTCTTTGGCTTATTTTTCTGCTTATTTATAAGCATTTCTCATTTTTATATTTTTCTCAGGTTCCTTGCAGGTTCAAATAATTTTTGTACTTTTTTCCGATTTTTCTTTTATCATTTAGTATTTTTTATAATTTAGTTTAATTTAACTTAATTAAATAATTAGTTTTAAATTAGTAATAATTAATTAAAAAGTAGAAAAAATAGGTTTTCTGTTTTAAAATTAGTTTTATAATATTTTCGATTTTTCTAAATTTAATTTTCATTTTTCTAGTTAAATTTCATAATTATTTGTAATTTAGTATAATTTAGTTAATTAAAAAGTAATTAATAATTAGTAATTAATTAATAGTAATTAATTAAATAGTGGTAAAAACAATTTTAATTTTCCAAAAATTTTCTTATATCATTGGGATTGTAAAAATATAATTTTTAGATTCGTAGGACTTTATTTTCTCACGTTTCACGTTTTATTTCGCGCACTCGCGTTTTATTTAAGTTAACTTTTACGTTTTTAATCCTAGCTTACGTTTTAAGGTTCCCTAATTCCCTATTATGTTTCCCGTAGTATCTTAGGTAGTTTTTAAGTGTCAAGTTTCATTTCCTTTGTACATTCACACTTAGGTTACGTATTCGTTCGTTAATTCTTAATTTTCGTTAATTTAACGTACAACAAAACCAAATAACTTTTCACAACCAAACATACAAGATTTTAATCTCGATCTTTTCACGAAGCTTTCCATTCACACCTCGTTGGGGTACGACTTAGGAAATCACTTCCCGGTCTCACAATTTTAATTTCACTTTCACGAGTTTTTGCGAGGTAATCTTTTTCCTAAAAGGTTTACTCGTAATTCTATACGTCTAGTTGTCTCACGATAACTTAGACTTCACGTTTGTTGATATATTGATAAATTGTTTTTGCACACCAAAACACAACGAATCAAATGGCGCCGCTGCCGGGAAGCCTGTGTGTCGAAAGTCTCGATAAGGTTTAGACGATTAGTCTTGTAGAACCTTCGCAAGAGGTTATGCTTTTATAAAACTTATAAAAAACCAAAAATATTTTTCTTTTGTGTTGATATAAATAAATGACTAAAAACGTTATTAATATCTTTAGATATCTCTATGTTTTGATAATCACAAAACGAAAACTCATCAAACCAAAGATTATGACATAAACAAGTATTTAGTAGTAAATACTCATCTTTACCATTAAATCAATTAAGGTATGAATAAATAAAGTGTCTAATGTATTACAAGATTAAAGGAACATTTTTGTTAATCACTAGATAATTATAAAATGTTACAAAACATTTTACATCTTTTGTAAAACATTTTTGGAATTAAAAGAATATGTTTTATTCATTACAAATTTGTGAATTCAAATTTTCAACCAAAAATGGCAAATCTAATCCAGAAAAATTCCCCTCACAAAAGAACAAGAGAATCTAACGTTCAGGAGGGCGGCCCCCTTAATTATACTAGGCGGCCCCCTTAATCATTAAGGGGACCGGCACCCTCCAGAACAGTATTTTCTGGCCCTATAAATATTGGATCATTCCACATATTTACCTCACCTTTTTGCACTAAAAACTTTCTGATCTAAACATCATTCTCAATCCTCTAAAAATCCTTTGATCTTATATACTTTGATCTTTGTTTCAAAATGATTCAAGCCTCAACACACAAGTGCAAAGAGAAGAATACTTCTACTAGAAGTATTACAACTTAGTATCATCTTGCTATCTAAGTTGTTTGGTTGTTTCATCTTGTTGATCTTTCATATTTTGGTGAATAAGGTGTATGTATTAGTTTGCTAGATTTAGTTGTAGAATCTTGAATTGTTGTAAGTGTGTAGTGGAAGTTGAAGTGAAGAAGTAGTGTTGGATAATAGTGAAGATAGGAGAGAGTGGCAATAGTTGCTAGTAGTGAAGAAAGTGAAGCTTTCAAGTGGAGAAGACTTGAAGACATTAGTAGATTGAAGTTGTGAAGACTCTATTGGCTTGAAGGTGCAAAAATATTATTGGCTTGAAGTTGTGAAGATATAGGTGCTTTGAAGTTGTGAAGTTGCAAGACATTGAAGTCGTGAAGAATTTTGTGAAGGCGTGAAGATACTAGTGGTGTGAAGACATATTGAAGAAGTCAAAGGTGTGAAGAAATTGTGTTGTGTTATTTGGTGTGAGATTGGTTCTAGCTACGATTAGAACTCGACATCTTGCTTTGTGTCGTTAATTGGTGTAAGCATTTGGTGTGTACGGTTTTCTCCGCCATAAGGGAGGTTATTGACTTAGTGAAGAAAACTCTCGAGTTCGGTGCTCGGGGAGTGGAGTAGGGCAAGGAAGGTGTCCTTGTAGCCGAACCACTATAAATCCTTTGTCTCTCGGTTTGATCTTTCCATCCCTCATTCTTTACTTGTTTACTTACTTGCTTTTCGTACATTATTATTATTGTGTGTTGTGCATATATTGGTTTCACATAAAGATCAAGCTAGGTTCCATTCAAAACATTAATTATACATTAGTAAATTAAAAGTATATACAATCATTAAAACACATATACACATATAAATACTTACTTATATTTAAGTGAGATATATGAAATTATAATTTCTATTCAACACTTTAAATAAGCGGTATTTATGTGACATATGTGAATTAATTTGTATCTATACTTTATCTTAAAAGGTTTTTACAAATTACTATCAATTCCTTGTAAGTACACTTTTATTAAAACGAAAAAGACGCAAAACTATTCAACCCCCCTTCTAGTTTTCCACAATTGGTATCAGAGCCAGGTTTAGCAAGATTTTTAAAGTAGATTGTATTTTAAAACTTGCAACAATTGATGGAATTTGAAAAATATGTAGAAGGGAAATTTGCACAACAACCACCTTTATTTGAAAATGATCATTTTCTTGAATGGAAAAACAAATTTGAAAATTATGTGAAATCAATAGATCTTGATCTTTGGCATATCATTTCAATTGGTGATCTTAAACCAACAAAAATAGATTTTGAAAATCAATATAATAATCTTCAAACCAAAATTGATAAAAACACTAAAGCCAAATTACTTATTTTCAAAACTCTACCAAGAGTTAAATATGAAAGATTATTTCGTTGTAAAACGGCAAATGATATTTGGAAATGTCTTTTAAAGTTTCACCAAGAGAAATGTAGAATCAAAGATGATAAACTTGATATTGCACAAGAAATAGTTAATCTAGAAAATTTAGTAAATAAATATTTAGTTGAAACAAACACATATACTACTAGTTCAAATGTGATCATTGAAGGTATCTATAATGAAGAATACAAGAACCAAATCCGAAGAAAGAGCGTGAATAAATCATGGTGCAACAAGTGCAAAGACGACGATGATAATACGGCTTATGAGAATATTCAAACAAATGAGAACACAAGTATTGATGGCAAGAACTACATGTTTCTACATCCAAGTGAAACTACAAACAAAACATGGAGCGACATGGAAAATGGAATTGATCACCGTATAGCATGTGAAGAATGTACAACTACAAATAAGGTACAATCCAAAACCAAACATTTTTGCTATGATCAATTTATATTAGAATTCTTAAAAATGAAAAACAACTTCAAACATTTTTACAACATCGACTCAAAAATTATTTTTAAGAACGAATTTTCAACATTCGCTGAAAACAACTTTGAAAAAGAAATCATTTTAGAAGATAAAATGTCTAGACTTAAAAGTAATATTGAAATCAATCTTGAATGTAAAAAATGTCAAGACTACAAACATGAAATTAAAATGGAAAATGAAAAAGCAAAAACATTGACAAAATTCGAAAATAGTTCTAAATCTTTAAAATATCTTCTCAACATTCAAAAGCCATTTTATGATAAAACCGGCTTAGGATTTATCGTAAATGATCCTTCAACAAATGTATCAAAACAAATAAAATTTGTTAAATCTAGTGAATAAATTTAGAATTAATACTATTAACATTCATTACTTATTACTCTTGTCAAGAAAGTCATTGTTTGTTAATTAAAACAAACTATTGATGAATTCTTGTAATTATCGACGACATCCCCATCATGTGCATTCAAATGCAATGGATGTTCTCATCTAACCAACTAGGACCCATGAGAATCTGGGTACCAAGCTGTTTATCATGTTTAGGTAATTAACCAACGAAGAGTCTACTACGTGTTGATTTACTCATCTCGCTCTATTACGTTTGACGGATATTGGTTCCTATCACATTGTTTCACATTCTGCAAATGTTTCACCTATGACGTCGTTGCGGGAATCTTCTTGTCTCGGCATTTTGTTCTTCATTCTTGGAGTATTGGTATCATGGTGTGTCCGTTACTATTTCAAGATGAAGCCTCCTAAGTACTACTTCTATTTGCCTTCACGACTTGTGATGATTCGTGTGATCGATTGAGCATCTCGGATCCAGTTCCCTTGATCTCTATTCATGGGAATATTGCTTGGCTACTTCGACATGTTTTGGACTAACTCTTAAGATTTCTTCTATCACCGTCATGCTCACTCTTAAAGAAAAGCTGGACCTGAGATAAGTTTTCTTTTCAAAAACTTGACAATATTACATTATATTTTAGAATGTTTTAATGTGTATGTGAATATGATTTAACTTATAAGTTGCCATGCTTTTAGATCATTAACACTAATATATGCATACATGATATTAGTATTATAAACCTTCTTGTTGTTTAATCTATTATCATTCTTCTTAATCTTCTATAATCTATAGTAGAACCTTTCCACTTTATCTATATGATCTTGCTAGTTGTATAAATAGATGTATTATAATTAAGACTTGTTTGCAACTTGATATTATGATGTTATTTGTATACATATATACATATATATATGAATGCCTATCTTGTATCCATGAACTATTTACTCTGCTCCTTCCTGTCCCGTTGCATTTAGATCATAAATATCTATCATCTCACTCTAATATCTTTAGATGTCATTAGAGATGATTATGTATGACAATGGGCTTAATTGATTCTCTTGAGCATGACATGCTTCCATTTCAAATCCTTCTCTTGAAACTTCTTGATTATCATGATCAAAACATCATGGTTAAAACTTCTCTCCTTTTGAATGAAATAATTTTTTTTAACTAAAATTTCATTCACAACCTTATTTTAATCGAAAACAAGATTGAAAATTCTTTTAAGTTATGAAACAAAACTCAATTTATGTTATTATAATGCACACTTGAATTTACTTCAAAACATTGTTGAATAAAACTAAAAACGTTTTGCTTAAAACACATTTGACTCTCTCACATATGTCATACACTTCTTTTGGAAATGACATTCACAATTTCATCAAATCATCTCATGAGAATCATAGCTTGCCCATATGGACCTTGTTTGTAACAAGTCTTGAAGTCCATACAATCATATCCACCTATTTGTTACTTGTTAACAATCATCAACATGTTTGCTCTAGACTAAATGTTATCATCTTCATATAGGTACACATTTTACTTATTTGACTTATTGCCTTTTTAGTTGCATATCTTAATTGATAAATTATTAGATAGCATGATTATTAGAAATTAATTGCCTAATTCAATTATTTCTATATCACTCTCTACATTCATGAATAGTATGCCCTATATTGCCTCAAAGAGTTGAACTTACTTGAATCCAAATCCAAAAACACAACCTTTTTGAAAATTTTCTGCCAAAAACCCATTTCTGGCATTCTGGGTATCACCAGATGGGCGGCCCCCTTAATTATATAAGGCGGCCCCCTTAATGATTAAGGGGACCGGCCATCTGATGGTCGGGGATACTGTTTTCTTTATCACTTTTTGACCCATTTCAACCTATACTTCCCAAAATTCACAAACATATTTTGTCCCATGCTATCCCTCAAAATTTACTTTCCTAAACCACATTTCTCATGCACTATAAATACCCTCTTCCCATCATTAATGCCATCACACCCAAACATGTCATCTCCCAACAAACAAAAACCTAAGATTTCAAGAACCGCAAGGATCTCCGTCAAACCCGTTTGGAGGAGGAAACTTGATTCTTGTCATAACTCAAGTGATGTTGTTCCAAGTCAACCTACTACTAAACCTCAAACCTACAATAATGATTCATCTCACAACCAATCACCCACTCATTCCCTCATTCATGCTTCTTCTTATGATGAGCATGCTCAATCCCAAAACAACAATCCCAATTTCTCAATCAATACTTCACATGTTGCTCATTCAACAAAAACACCACTCACTCTTGGAGAACCTCTTCCACCCATTTCATGTTTTCATGACTACCCAAACTCAACCATGTCTCCACCACCAAGAGTTCCACCACCACATCCTACAACCTCACATGCCATTCCTATGTTGCATGTTCAAACCTTCACCCAAGACAACCATCATGTTCCACCATCATCACCTTCCTTCGAACACTTGAAGTTCGTTGAGGAGCTAAAAGAGGCTCATGAGTTTAGTGCTCTTTTAGCATTACATCTTGCGCAACGCAATTTGGATCCACCCCAATCAAGCTCACCATCATCACCACATAACATCAACCAAGTTGAGAAGCATGTCAACAATTGCCCTTGTTGCATCTTCCTTCAACAACAAACCATTGCTTTGAATGAGCACTTCACTTGGATTGAGTATCTTCTTACAAGATCTCAACAAACATCATCACTTGAACAACATCAAAACCCTCAATCAACAAACCCTATCTCTAGCCCACCACCTACAAGTTCCACATCTCCAAACTCACCAACATCCATGAAACCAAAAGTTTATCTCCACTAAACCACCAAGCATTTTTATGCTTATGTTTCTCATTTTCAAATAAAACCTTTCAACCGTTTTGGGATTCAAGAAAGTTTGGTGACACTCCTTGTTAGCACAATAGGATGCTATACTTAGTCTTAGTATTCTATAGTTATGGCCTTTGTAACAATGATTATGGGTTGACATAATCATTTTCTATCAATGAATGACTTAATATGTATCCCTTATTATCTTTTGCCATGCTTATTACTTGTTGGTATTATGATATATGTGTTTGCTTTTGCTATGCTTGTGCTTCTAATATTTTTCTTGCAAGAATCCCTATTCTCGAACCCTTGGTGCCCTCAAACGAGGGGGAGCTTAAATCAAGGGGGAGCTTACTTCCTTTTGGCTTAAACCTTTTTGATTCTACAAAAAGGGGGAGAAGTGAATATAAACACACTAAATACTTGCCTAAAAATTAATTTTTGGATTTAATGAGTTTAGGTTTTGTAATCATTAAAAAGGGGGAGATTGTTGATATAAATAAATGACTAAAAACGTTATTCATATCTTTAGATATCTCTATGTTTTGATAATCACAAAACGAAAACTCATCAAACCAAATATTATGACATAAACAAGTATTTAGTAGTAAATACTCATCTTTACCATTAAATTACTTAAGGTATGAATAAACAAAGTGTCTAATGTATTGCAAGATCAAAAGATCATTTTTGTTAATCACTAGATAATTATAAAATGTTACAAAACATTTTACATCTTTTGTAAAACATTTTGGAATTAAAAGAATATGTTTTATTCATTACAAATTTGTGAATTCAAATTTTCAACCAAAAATGGCAAATCTAATCCAGAAAAATTCCCCTCAAAAAAGGACAAGAAAATCCAACGTTCAGGAGGGCGGCCCCCTTAATTATACTAGGCGGCCCCTTTAATCATTAAGGGGACCGCCCCCTAATTAAGGGGACCGGCACGCTCCAGAACAGTATTTTCTGGCCCTATAAATATTGGATCATTCCACATATTTACCTCACCTTTTTGCACTAAAAACTTTCTGATCTAAACATCCTTCTCAATCCTCTAAAAATCCTTTGATCTTATATACTTTGATCTTTGTTTCAAAGTGATTCAAGCCTCAACACACAAGTGCAAAGAGAAGAATACTTCTACTAGAAGTATTACAACTTAGTATCATCTTGCTATCTAAGTTGTTTGGTTGTTTCATCTTGTTGATCTTTCATATTTTGGTGAATAAGGTGTATGCATTAGTTTGCTAGATTTAGTTGTAGAATCTAGAATTGTTGTAAGTGTGTAGTGGAAGTTGAAGTGAAGAAGTAGTGTTGGATAATAGTGAAGATAGGAGAGAGTGGCAATAGTTGCTAGTAGTGAAGAAAGTGAAGCTTTCAAGTGGAGAAGACTTGAAGACATTAGTAGATTGAAGTTGTGAAGACTCTATTGGCTTGAAGGTGCAAAGATATTATTGGCTTGAAGTTGTGAAGATATAGGTGCTTTGAAGTTGTGAAGTTGCAAGACATTGAAGTCGTGATGAATTTTGTGAAGGCGTGAAGATACTAGTGGTGTGAAGACATATTGAAGAAGTCAAAGGTGTGAAGAAATTGTGTTGTGTTATTTGGTGTGAGATTGGTTCTAGCTACGATTAGAACTCGACATCTTGCTTTGTGTCGTTAATTGGTGTAAGCATTTGGTGTGTACGGTTTTCTCCGCCATAAGGGAGGTTATTGACTTAGTGAAGAAAACTCTCGAGTTCGGTGCTCGGGGAGTGGAGTAGGGCAAGGAAGGTGTCCTTGTAGCCGAACCACTATAAATCCTTTGTCTCTCGGTTTGATCTTTCCATCCCTCATTCTTTACTTGTTTACTTACTTGCTTTTCGTACATTATTATTATTGTGTGTTGTGCATATATTGGTTTCACATAAAGATCAAGCTAGGTTCCATTCAAAACATTAATTATACATTAGTAAATTAAAAGTATATACAATCATTAAAACACATATACACATATAAATACTTACTTATATTTAAGTGAGATATATGAAATTATAATTTCTATTCAACACTTTAAATAAGCGGTATTTATGTGACATATGTGAATTAATTTGTATTTATACTTTAGCTTAAAAGGTTTTTACAAATTACTATCAATTCCTTGTAAGTACACTTTTATTAAAATGAAAAAGACGCAAAACTATTCAACCCCCCTTCTAGTTTTCCACATTTTGTTTCAATATATGTATTATATCTATATAAGATAAGAAAAACACAAAAAGATTTTCCCGTTTCTTTGTTTAATAATAAACATTAAAATCTTACCACCGCAAATCAAGGCAGAACACCTACCAACTGTGGGTGTGACCATAATAAGTTCCCAAACCAAAGATCAAAACTTGCCTTTGTATCACTTGCGTTTTGGAAAACTTTTAATCGATAAGCTTACACTAAGAGGAGTCGAAACGGTATAGGGCGATCCAACGAACTTCGCCCTAGTGAGAAATCCATTCTTTTCTCCCGTTCCTTGTACGTTTATCCTTAAAGGTCGACCTTACGTTCTTGATTATTGGTTTAAGTTCCCTTGTCATTAAAGTCGTATTGTTTTAATTGAGTTTGTTTTTGTGGTGCATGCGCACCCGTTCGTCTACGTCAACAAGTCCTTTGCAAACGCTTAACAACATTCCAAGAAGAAGGCGTAATCGACGACGTACCAATCCAATAGTCGAACCCGAGATTCGTACTATTCCTACCATGGCGGCTGAGCCCACTATGAATGAGCTTCTCCAAGCACCCATCGAGGGTTACAGAGATGCTATCGTTGTTCCAGCCATCGTGGCTGACAACTTTGAGCTTAAGACGGGGTTGATAAATCTTGTCACCTCGCGTCAATTTTACGGTTTCGAAAGGGACGATCCTCAAGATCACATTCGATGGTTCAATAAAATCACATCCACCATCAAATGCAAAAATGTCCCTGAGGAAGCAATCAAACTTCTTCTCTTCCCGTTTTCCCTCGATGGGGCTGCCAAGAATTGGCTTGACAAACAACCCCCTCGATCGATTGAAACATGGGAAGATTTGGTTAAGAAGTTTGTGAATGAATTCTTTCCTCCTTCCAAAACCACTGCCCTCAAGAATGAGATCATGAAATTCACGCAGAAATTCGATGAATCATTCGGTGAGGCATGGGACCGTTATAAGGATATGCTTCGTAAATGTCCCCATCATGGTTTCTCCGAGTTAATGCAACTCGACACTTTCTATAATGGTGTGAGCCAAATTGATCAAGACTCTCTGCGGGAGGTAATTTCTTGAATCGAACCACAAAGGATGCTTTAGTGATCATCGAGAATAAGTCTAAGGTCCGCATTCCACGAAGCAAGCCGGTTGTTTCCCAAGTGAATGTTAGTCCTTCTACTTCATCACCCGTGGCTCAATCTAGCACCGATGCTAGGCTTGACAAACTCACGGAAGCTATTCATGCTTTGGTTCTCACCAAAAATAAGAAAGTTTCTCCTCAACCTGCCGAAGTCAAAAAGGTTGAAGTTTGTGTTACTTGTGGTGGTCCACACGCATATTACAATTGTACTGCCACCGATGGCAATCCATTTGAAGTTAATGCGATAGCCGGTAATTCTAATCAAGGAGGTAATCAATACCGTCCTCAAATAGAGCCAAACTACCGTGCTAGCAACCAAGGTGGTCCACCCGGTTTTTCTCAACCCAATAATCCAAATCGATTTAATCAAAATCAATAAAGAAATCAAAATGTTCAAAATCAATTTCATGCCCCCAATAATCAATTTTCAAATCAAGGGGGAAACTTCAATCAAGGTTTTCAAGCTCATAACCACCAAGCTCCTAATGTTGCTTCAAATGAACTTGCTAATTACATCAAAGCAAATGAAGCTAACATGAGGGGAATGCAAAACCAAATCAACACTTTGAAGAATGATTTTCAATCTTCAATGTCGAGACAAGGAAATGAGCTTAAAAATGAACTTCGAAACACTAATCACAAGATTGAACAATCTCAAAGTAAGATTGAGAACATGTTTGCTAGTCTTATGAATCAATTGAATCAAGCTTCTACTTCGGGTACTCTTCCGGGAAACACCATTCCCAACCCGAAGGGTGAATTGAAAGCTATTTCCACTCGTAGTGGTAAAGTAGTAAATGGACCCTCGACTCCTATTCCTCCACCTTTGAAGGAAACGGAACGAGAACCCGAGGTTACAAAGGATAAGGTGCAACCCTCAAGCTTACAAAGTACCGCACACGTCCAACCTTCGGTTGATCCAACTTCAATTCCCGAATTTGCTTTTCCTAAGAGCATTCCTAAGCCTTCGATCCCGTATCCTTCAAGGCTTAATGATCAAAAACTCCGTGAGCAAACTAATGATCAAATGAAGAAGTTTCTTGAGATATTTCAAAAGTTACACTTCGATATTAGTTTCGCGGATGCTCTTCTCTATATGCCCAAGTTTGTTTCCACTTTCAAGAGTCTTTTAAGTAATAAAGAGAAATTGTTTGAACTCACTAAAACTCGGTTGAATGAGAATTGTTCGGCGGTGCTTCTAAAGAAACTTCCTAAAAAATTAGGAGACCCCAGGAAATTTCTCATTCCTTGTGATTTCCAAAAGCTAGAAGAATACTTCGCCTTGGCCGATCTTGGCGCTAGCATAAATCTCATGCCTTTCTCTATTTGGCAAAAGCTTTCACTTCCCGAGCTTACACCAACACGAATGACTCTTGAATTAGCAACCCGAACGGTTACGGTTCCGAAGGGTATTGCTGAAGATGTCTTTGTGAAGGTTGGTAAGTTCCATTTCCCTGCCGACTTCGTGGTCGTTGATTTCGATGCCGATCCTCGTGTTCCCCTTATTTTGGGAAGACCATTCTTGAAAACGGCTTGTGCATTAATCGACGTCTTCGAAGGTGAAATGACTCTAAGAGTTGGCGATGAAACATTGGTCATCAACATTGAAAACACTTCAAAAGATCTTCTCGACCTTGAACGAGAAGCAATTAACCAAATTGATGTCATCGATATTGCATGCGATGAATACTTTGAAGAAGTGTTAAATGTGCAAGGATCAATTGATTCTACCATCGATGTCTCTTCCCCCTCTCTCACTCCTTTTGAGGGAGGTGACTTCATTTTGGAAGAGATTGAAGCTTGCTTATCATGTGATTCTCGTGTTGATCATGATTCTATCAATCCCGAGGAAGACATACTTCTTCTTGAGAAGTTGCTTAATGATGATCCATTATTTCTTCCTCCAAAAGAACTTCATAACGAGGAAGTCAAAAATGTTGAAAAAACTGATGACTTTCCCGAGGTCGAACTCAAGGAACTTCCGCCTCATCTTGAGTATGCATTTTTGGAGGGTGACGATAAGTTTCCCGTCATAATTGCCAAAGACTTGAATGAGGAAAATAAAACCGCTCTTCTCAAGGTTTTAAAGTCACACAAGCGAGTGATTGCTAGGAGACTTTCCGACATCAAGGGTATTAACCCGGAATTTTGTATGCACAAGATTTTGATGGAGGATGACTTTAAACCGGCGGTTCAACAACAAAGAAGGGTAAATCCAAAAATCCATGAAGTAATCAAGCAAGAAGTCATAAAACTTCTTGATGCCGGATTGATTTACCCTATATCGGATAGTCCTTGGGTTAGTCCGATTCATTGTGTACCCAAGAAGGATGGTATTACGGTTGTTAAAAATGACGATAATGAGTTGATTCCTACTCGATTGGTAATGGGTTGGCGTGTTTGCATTGACTATCGAAAGTTGAATGACGCCACCCGTAAAGACCACTTTCCTCTACCTTTCATGGATCAAATGCTCGAAAGATTGGCGGGAAACGAATACTATTGTTTCCTTGACGGTTTTTCGGGTTATTTCCAAATTCCCATCGATCCTCAAGATCAAGAAAAAACAACTTTTACGTGCCCATATGGAACATTTGCTTATCGACGCATGCCTTTTGGCTTGTGCAATGCTCCGGGCACGTTTCAAAGATGCATGATGGCCATTTTTCACGACATGATCGAGAAAACAATGGAGGTCTTCATGGATGATTTTTCGGTCGTTGGGAATTCATTCGAATCATGTCTCACCAATTTAGACAAAATGCTTCAAAGGTGTGAAGACACCAATCTTAGTCTAAATTGGGAGAAAAGTCATTTCATGGTCAAGGAAGGAATTGTCCTTGGCCATAAGAATTCTAAGAGCAGGATTGAGGTCGATAAAGCTAAAATCGATGTCATTGTTAAACTTCCTCCACCCACAACTGTTAAAGGTGTTCGGAGTTTTCTGGGTCATGCCGGCTTCTATCGTAGATTCATTCAAGATTTCTTAAAGATAGCTAGGCCTATGACCCGACTTCTTGAGAAAGAAACTCCATTTATCTTTTCTGATGAGTGCATCGAGGCTTTTCAAACTCTCAAGAGAAAGCTTACCGAGGCACCGATTCTAGTTGCCCCCGATTGGGACCTACCTTTCGAACTTATGTGTGATGCGAGTGATTTCGCCATAGGTGCGGTCTTGGGGCAACAAAAAACCAAACACTTTCAGCCGATTCATTATGCAAGCAAAACCTTGACCGAAGCTCAAGCTCACTACACCATAACGGAAAAAGAATTACTAGCCGTGGTGTATGCGTTTGAGAAGTTTCGGCCATACTTAATCTTGACTAAAAGCATAGTGTACACGGATCACTCGGCTCTCAAGTATCTCTTTGCCAAGCAAGATGCAAAGCCGAGATTGCTCCGTTGGGTTCTCCTCCTACAGGAATTTGATATCATCATTCGTGATAAAAAAGGAGCCGAGAACCTCGCTGATGACCATCTTTCCCGATTGGAAAACCCTCATCAAGGTGTTCTTGAGAAAAAGGAAATAAATGAAACGTTTCCTCTCGAGACACTTAATGTGATTTCTCGTCGTGGTGACTCTAGTACCCCATGGTTTGCCGACTTTGCAAACTATCATGCGGGGAATTTCTTTGTTAAAGGGATGTCGTCCCACCAAAAGGAAAAGTTTTTCAAAGATGTGAATCATTACTTTTGGGACGATCCCTATTTGTTTAAAATTTGTGCGGATCAAGTTATTCGTAGGTGTGTTCATGGCCAAGAAGCCATGGAAATTCTTAAGGCTTGTCATAATGGACCCACCGGTGGTCATCATGGCCCGAACTACACCGCTCGAAAAGTATTTGATTCCGGGTTTTATTGGCCCACAATTTACAAAGACGCCCATGACTTAGTCAAATCTTGTGACTCGTGTCAACGTCAAGGAAAGATAACACAACGGGATGAAATGCCACAAAATGTCATCCAAGTTTGTGAAATCTTCGATGTTTGGGGCATAGACTTTATGGGGCCGTTCCCGTCTTCACGAGGGAACAAGTACATACTCGTGGCCGTTGACTATTTGCCAAAATGGGTCGAAGCCAAAGCTCTCCCAACCAACGATGCCCGAGTAGTTGTAAATTTTTTAAAATCTCTCTTTGCTAGGTTTGGAACTCCCCGCGCTATCATTAGTGATCGCGGTACTCACTTTTGCAACGACCAATTTGCAAAAGTCATGCTCAAGTATGGTGTCACTCACCGACTTGCTACCGCTTATCACCCACAAACGAGTGGGCAAGTGGAGGTTTCAAACCGTGGTTTAAAAAGAATTCTTGAAAGGACAAATTAGATGACGCTCTATGGGCTTTTCGCACGGCTTATAAAACACCCATCGGGTGTACTCCCTACAAGCTCGTGTATGGAAAAGCGTGTCATCTACCGATTGAGCTCGAGCACAAAGCTTATTGGGCTTTAAAGAATGCCAATTTCGATCTCAAGTCCGCGGGTGCTCATAGGAAAGTTCAACTCTGTTGGGAATTAAATAAACAGAAAGAATAAGAAGAATCAGAACATAAAGGCTTAAGGAAATACATCAAGTATGTTTCTGCTGATAAAGCACAAAGTACGTTTCCACTGATGGATTCTGCTGAAGAACGTTTTCTACTGAAGGTGTTTCTGCTGATGGATTCTGCTGATGCTACTATGACTCATACGACAGCTGTGTAGATAAGTACAACTTATTCTACTGACTCATATACAAGAAAAATATCTTTGTTGTAGTCATCAAATTGAACACTCCAAGTGAGTGTAATCCTAGATACATGTTGTATCTTAATGACTGACATGATAAGTCATCATCTAGCTAGAATGAAGATTAATCATAAGCTAGTAAATTAGATGAGTCATATAGATTGTAAAAGATCTTTTCCTTGGACTATAAAAGGAAGATCTTAGATATATCTTATATGCATGTGACGAGTGTGTGATAGCAATATATGTGAGTAGAGATATACATAAAACATTAGAACAAAACACAAGATTCAAGGTCTTTGTAACCCTAGTGATAGTGAAGATCACTCGTATTATTCTGAATAATATTGAATCGTTTGGTGAAATACTTTCATTGTTCTTTGTTAAATAAACACAAGCATCACAGTTCCATTTCCAATAAACATTCTAAGTGTGGTTAAGTAGATTCCGCATACTTAATCATATTCACTCAAAGTATCATATTTACACATTAAAAGGTCCAACACCTATAGTGTGTTATCAAATCAAGTGATCCTCTCAGTTGGTATCAGAGCTTTCAGGTTGATGTCTTTGATTTAGAAGAAGAAATGGATACAGAATCTATTCAAACAAATGTTGCTGCAAAGTTGCCAGTTCTCAAACAGAATGAGTTTGAATTGTGGAGGTTAAGAATAGAACAGTTTTTCCAGGTGCAGGATTACACTCTCTGGGAAATCATTAAAGATGGAAACTCTTTCAAACCCACAACCACTTTATCAACAGTTGAAGGTAGGGAAATTTCAGTTGTTCAAACTATCCCTACAACTGCTGATGAAAGAATAAAGAAGAAGAATGACCTCAAGGCCAGAAGCATGCTGATGATGACCATTCCAAATGATCAACTTATAAACTTCAGCAAATTCAAAGATGCCAAGTCATTATTTGAGGAAATTGTTGCAAGGTATGGAGGGAATGAAGCCACCAAGAAGACCCAGAAAACCCTTCTCAAGCAGCAGTTTGAAAATTTCTCATCAACCATGAATGAATCTCTTGACCACATGTTTACAAGGCTACAGAAAATTGTGAGTCAACTTGCTGTTCTTAGGGTTGATATACCTCAAGAAGATTTAAACTCAAAATTTATGAGAAGCTTACCAGAAGAGTGGGCTATGCATGTTGTTGTTTGGAAGAATAAACCAGACATAGACACTATGGATCTTATGGATTTGTATAGCAACTTTAAAATTGTGGAACAAGAAGTAAAGAAAATTGGTGTCTCAAGTTCATATACTAGGAACATGGCTTTTATGTCATCTCCTAGTATCTCAAACCCAGTTAAAGATGAAAAGGTTGATAGTGGAGCTGGTGCTGCTAGTTCATCAAGCAGTACCTTTGGTATATTGAATGAAAAGGCTTGTTGTGCCTTTTTCACAAGTCAGAATGATGGGTCCATGCTCACTCATGAAGATCTTCTAGAAATCAATGATGATGATTTAGAAGAAATGGACCTAAAATGGCAAATTTCTCTTCTTAGCATGAGAGCTAAGAAATTCTATCAGAGGACGGGGAAGAAACTCACCATCAGCAGCAATGATACTGCTGGTTTTGACAAGTCAAAGATAGAATGCTATAACTGTCATATGTTGGGGCACTTCTCAAGAGAATGTAGAAGGCCAAGGCAGCAAGATAGCAAGAATAGAGGTTTTGGAAGCAAGTCCAAGACAGGGGAATCAACCAATTCAAAGGCTATGGTAGCTATTGATGGATTAGGATTTGATTGGAGCTTTACTGCTGATGAAGAAGAAACTTCTCCTCAGACAGCTCTTATAGCTTTCACCACAGAGGTACAACCTGATAAAGTTTGTTCAAATAATTGTTCTGCTCTTAAAAGTTTAGAAACCTTAACCAAACGTTATGAGAATCAAAGGAAAGAATTAATTGATACAGCTCATAGCTTAACAAATCATAAAAGAGGTATAGCTACTCTAGAGGAACAAGTCATACATTTTCGAACAAATGAATCTACCTTTACTGATGTCAAAATTCTTCTTGAAAGAGAAATAATGTTTAAAGATAATGACATTAGTAACTTGAAAGCTGAAGTAGATAGGCTTAGTAAGGCTAAAGAGAATATTCAAATGAGTGTAGAAACACTAGATTATGCATCTAAGGGTGTGACTAACTTAATTGAATGTCAAGTAATTAATAAAGCTAAGTCTGGTGTTGGATACAAATCTGTTCCTCCACCATATAGAGGTATTCCTTCACCCCCAGGAATTGACCTAGAACACACAGGATTACCTGAATTTCAACTACCTGAATTAAAATATGGTGTTCAACCAAAATCTAATATAGTTGATAATGAACCTTTGAAAGAAAGTGAAAGTTTAAGTAAAACTTCACTTCCTAAGGACAAGGTGTGTTCTTGTAGAAAGTCAGATGGTCCAATCTTTGAGGACTCAACATCTGATGATAAAAAGTTACTACAGGTTAAGTCTAAACCTGAAGTGGTTAAGAAAGCAAGAACAAAAGTTCCTAAGATAGTCAAACACAATACTGATAGGCCTAAGACCAATGAAAAACATGTTAGGCAACCAGTAAGATATTGTGAACAATATAGAACCATAAACAAGCCTAGAGGTAACCAAAGGAATTGGTATAGCCTCAAGTCTCTCCAACAAAGAGATAACAAAGTTTGTTACACATGTGGTAGTTTTGACCATCTTGCAGCTTTCTGTAATCAATGGGTATATAGGTATACAAATAATAGAGTGAACTACAAAAGGCAAACACCTAAATCTGATTTTCACTCTAATTCTAAAAGATCAAAACCCAAAAAAGTCACAAAAGCAGTTCCTGCTGATATAGCAAAAACTGTTCCTGTTGAAAGGAAAATGGTTTCTGCTGAAAAACCATATATGACTGTTTACCCAAAATCAACAATTAAGGGTGCAAAAACAACTTTCAAACATGCATATAATATTGTTCAAAGGCCCATTCAAACAAAAGCAGTGGTCCAAAAACAAGTTTGGAAACCAAAGATACAACTGCAAAGCCATCAGTTTCTGCTGATTGCCAAACAGTTCATATCACTGCTAAGGGAAACAGGGCAAATGCTGTTAAGGCCTCAGCATGTTGGATTCTTAAATCCAATGTTGCATCAACAATTCTCAAAAGATTACATTTCATTGATGCAAGAGGTGGATCCAAGTCAGAAATGGTTTGGATCCCAAAACAAAACTAATTCCTTTATTTATGTGCAGGGACATTCATCAGCAGATACTGAAGATCAAGGATTCTCAGATAGTGGATGTTCAAGGCACATGACAGGCAACAAGTCTTATCTCTCAAATTTTCAATCAGTAGATGGAGGCTATGTTACCTTTGGAGGAGGAATTGGAGGAAAAATTACTGGTAAAGGTACTATTAAAACCGGTAAATTAGATTTTGAAAATGTGTACTATGTTCAAGAGCTTAAGTATAATCTTTTTAGTGTCTCACAAATGTGTGACAAAAAGAACAAAGTTCTCTTTACTGACACTGAATGTCTTGTATTTTCTTCTGATTTTAAGATGCCTGATGAAAGTCAAGCACTTCTTAGAATTCCAAAAAAAGGCAACATGTACAGTGTTGATATGAAGAAGATTGTTCCACAAGATTCTCTTACTTGTCTTGTTGCTAAGGCCACATTGGATGAATCTATGAAATGGCATAGAAGGCTTGGTCATATTAACTTCAAAACCATAAATAAGATTGTCAAAGATGGTTTGGTAAGAGGTTTACCTCAAAAACGATTTGAAAATGATCAAACTTGCATTGCTTGTCTTAAAGGCAAACAACATAAAGCCACTTGTAAGCCCAAAATTTTTAACTCTATCAATCAATCATTGTTTATGCTGCATATGGACTTATTTGGTCCTACAAATGTTAGAAGTTTGTTGCATAAAAGATATTGTCTAGTTATTACTGATGACTTTAGTAGATTTACATGGGTATTCTTTTTAGGTACTAAGGATGAGACTTCTAGCATCCTTAAGACTTTCATTACAGAGATAGAAAACCTAGTAAGAAAAAGAGTAAAAGTCATTAGATGTGATAATGGGGCAGAATTTAAGAATAGAGTTATGGATGATTTCTGCAAAGAAAAAGGTATTAAAAGAGAATTTAGTGTTGCAAGAACTCCACAACAGAATGGAGTTGCTGAAAGGAAAAACAGAACACTAATAGAAGCTGCTAGAACTATGTTAGCTGACTCTAAGTTGCCTATAACTTTTTGGGCAGAAGCAGTCAACACTGCTTGCTATGTTCAAAATAGAGTTTTAGTTGTAAAACCTCACAATAAGACATCATATGAACTTTTTAGAGGTAGAACTCCTGAAATAGGATTTCTTAGACCTTTTGGATGTCATGTGACAATTCTGAATACCTTAGACCATCTTGGAAAGTTTGATGGTAAACCAGATGAAGGATTCTTAGTTGGATATTCTATCAATAGCAAAGCATTCAGAGTATACAACATGAGAACTAGAAGAGTAGAAGAAAATCTACATGTGAAGTTTTTGGAAAATAAAACCAATGTAGAAGGTCAAGGTCCCAAATGGCTATTTGATCTTGAATCTCTATCCAAATCAATGAATTATGTGCCTTTTGTTGCAGAAACTAATGAATTTTCAGGTTCACAAACTGCTGATGCAACAAATGGAGAAGGATTAGAGAATGAGGCAAATCAAGATTATGTGATAATGCCAATATGGACAAATACAAGTGTGGATTCAACTTCAATAAATGGTGAATCTTCTTCTGGAAATTCTAAAGAAGATGTTGAAGATGAATATAAGGAAGAAGGAGCTAAGGAACAAGAGTTTCAAGTCAGAAGTAACACTGCTGTTTCTGCTGATAAGTAAATCGTTCCCGCTGATGAGCAAAATGTTTCTGCTGATGGACCATCAGAAGAAACACAAGCAAATCCCTCAGAAAATGAGGTGGATTTTAACAACCTTCCACCTGATTATCAAGTTCTTTCTACTCCACACTCAAGGATTCACAAAGTCCACTCCCTGGACAATGTAATTGGAGATGTACAATCAGGAGTAAAGACATGACAACAATTGATGTCTTCAGATCAACAAGGGCTTCTTGATGCCCTTTATGCTTTAAAACAGCATGAGTTTTCAAACTCTTGCTTATTTGTATGTTTTCTCTCACAAGATGAACCAAAGAATAATCATAAAGCCCTAGAGAATTCAAGCTGGTTGGAGGCTATGCAAGAGGAGCTTCTTCAGTTTAAGATTCAAAAGGTTTGGGTGCTAGTTGATTTACCAAGTGGTGTAAGGGTAATTGGCACTAGATGGGTTTTTAGGAATAAAAGGGATGAAAGGGGCATAGTGATAAGAAATAAAGCTAGATTAGTAGCTCAAGGGTACACACAAGAAGAAGGGATAGACTATGAAGAAGTTTTTGCTCCAGTAGCAAGGATTGAAGCCATTAGACTCTTTTTGGCTTATGCTTCATTTATGGGATTCACAGTTTATCAAATGGATGTCAAGAGTGCTTTCTTATATGGTACTATTGAAGAGGAGGTGTATGTCTCACAACCTCCTGGTTTTGTTGATCCTGACCATCCAGACAAAGTGTACAAGGTTGTTAAAGCTCTATATGGCCTACATCAGGCACCAAGAGCTTGGTATGAAACACTGGCTTCCTACTTAATTTCAAATGGATTTCAAAGAGGCAAGTTAGATCAGACACTTTTCACCAAGAAGCATAAGAAGGATCTTTTGCTAGTTCAAGTGTATGTGGATGATATCATCTTTGGATCTACAAGGAAGGAGATGTGTTTGGAGTTTAAGAAGCTTATGCACAATAAGTTTCAGATGAGTTCCATGGGGGAACTTACATTCTTTTTGGGTCTGCAGGTTAAACAATCAAGAGAAGGAATCTTTATTAGTCAAGACAAATATGTTGCAGAGATTCTTAGAAAGTTTTAATTTGCTAATTCCAAAATAGCAAGCACACCAATTGATCCTGAGAAGCCACTTCTTAAAGATGTAGAAGGAACTAATGTGGATGTACACACATACAGATCTATGATAGGTTCTTTGATGTATCTCACATCATCAAGACCTGATATCATGTTCTCTGTTTGTGCTTGTGCAAGATATCAAGTAACTCCTAAGGTTTCTCATTTAACACCAGTCAAGAGAATTTTTAGATATCTTAAGGGTCAACCTAGGTTGGGTATGTGGTATTCTAAGGAGTCATCTTTTGACTTGGTAGCATACTCAGATAGTGATTATGCTGGTGCTAGCTTGGACAGAAAGTCAACAACTGGAGGATGTCAATTCCTTGGGTGTAGACTTATCTCATGGCAGTGTAAGAAGCAGACAATGGTGGCTACTTCAACAACTGAAGCTGAATATGTAGCTGCTGCAAATTGTTGTGGTCAAGTTCTATGGCTTCAAAACCAACTTCTTGATTATGGGTACAATTTCTTACATACCATTATTCATATTGATAATAGTAGTACAATTTGCATTATTAAAAATCCAGTGCAACATTCTAAAACAAAACACATTGAAATAAGACATCATTTTGTTAGAGATTGCAATGAAAAGAGGTTAATTCAAGTAATGAAAATTGCTTCAGAACAAAACTTTGCAGATCTTCTTACAAAAGCTTTTGATGTTGGTAGATTTCAGTACTTGGTAGCAGGTATTGGAATGCTTAATCTTTAAACTTTTCAAAATAAGGTGTTCTTGTATATAGATTTTGTTAATGCATCTAACTTTGTCATCTAAAACTACTATTACCAATTAAAAGTTATTCATACAGTTAGTTCTATGTTTATTCTAATTCAAGACAAGTACTTTGTACTTTGTTCTTTTGGTTTTAGACTAACAATTTCAGGTATGAATGTTTGAGCTCAAAGGCTATTTCAAGTGAAATCTATGATCATTGCTGCTGAATGCTGATCATTGTTGCTGATATAATAGGTTCATGATAGAAAGAGTTTGGGATTTCAAAACTCCTTAAAACTTCTTTCTTGGAACCTGATTATGATGTTTCACATTGAATTGATAAATTAGTTGATCAGTTAAACAACTGATACAACTCACTTTCTATCATTTTATACTCTCAAGTATAATGTGACTAATCTACGGATATCTGATAGAAAGAACAGCGAGCAAAAGTGAATCTAACACTTGTGTTAGAGGTAACAAATGCCACGAGCTGGAAACCCTGTAAAGAAAGCCTTTTGAATAGGTTTATCTATACACAGGCAGTTATTTATAACTGAAAACATTGGTTCTCACACAACCAGAGGTTGCTTTAAACCGAAATTTTGATTAAGTGTTAGTTACCACACTTAATCCCTTCAAAATGGTTAAAAGCAGTATGATTTTTAATCAGAAAATCTTGTTCATACTGCTAAGTCAAATATTTCTTAAAAAGGATTTTCAAAGAGGCTCAGAAAATCATCTAATGATGGATTGTGAGTCAATGCTCAGTGATTCACCACTCATAGGAGGTTACACACCTAGAAGTGATGAGGGCAGTATTTAAACTCTTAAGGAATTGATGGCTTCATGTACAAATTGTCTGAAAACATGGAAATTGCTAGATCAGATGATTATGATATGATATGATTGTGAGAGATCTTCCAAACAGGGGAGGAAATTGCTCAGGAGAGAAATAAATCTCAGGGGAGGTTACAAAAGCCCTTTAAAGGAAGATTAACCAAAGAAAAAGAAGGAAAAGATAAGAGCATACAAGATGATGACATGGTTTCTACTGATAAAGAACAAGAACAGAGCTGATAGGAGAAAGTTCTATCTAGATCAAATGATGAAAGGTTTCAAGTTCAGTTCACTACGTTTGTTCATCACTTCCAAAGACATGCTGAAAGATGATTTCTACTTCTTGGAACAAGCATCCAAGATACACAGCATCATTGACTCTTAAAATTCTTCAAGTTGTATATTGCACCATCTTTTAGTCCAAGATTGGAGCAAAGAAAAGAAAACAGATGAGTTATAAAGAAAGACATTCAATCACTCAAAAGAGAAGAAAGTTCAGATCATAATATGACAATGAAGTGTTTGAAAGATCTTCACAAAGTCCTCATTTAATTCAGAAAAACATGTTTGAATGTAATTCACATGTTTAGGGGAGGATTGTTGGGAATTAAATAAACAGAAAGAATCAGAAGAATCAGAACATAAAGGCTTAAGGAAATACATCAAGTATGTTTCTGCTGATAAAGCACAAAGCACGTTTCCACTGATGGATTCTGCTGAAGAACGTTTTCTACTGAAGGTGTTTCTGCTGATGGATTCTGCTGATGCTACTATGACTCATACGACAGTTGTGTAGATAAGTACAACTAATTCTACTGACTCATATACAAGAAAAATATCTTTGTTGTAGTCATCAAATTGAACACTCCAAGTGAGTTGTAATCCTAGATACATGTTGTATCTTAATGACTGACATGATAAGTCATCATCTAGCTAGAATGAAGATTAGTCATAAGCTAGTAAATTAGATGAGTCATATAGATTGTAAAAGACCTTTTCCTTGGACTATAAAAGGAAGATCTTAGATATATCTTATATGCATGTGACGAGTGTGTGATAGCAATATATGTGAGTAGAGATATACATAAAACATTAGAACAAAACACAAGATTCAAGGTCTTTGTAACCCTAGTGATAGTGAAGATCACTCGTATTATTCTGAATAATATTGAATCGTTTGGTGAAATACTTTCATTGTTCTTTGTTAAATAAACACAAGCATCACAGTTCCATTTCCAATAAACATTCTAAGTGTGGTTAAGTAGATTCCGCATACTTAATCATATTCACTCAAAGTATCATATTTACACATTAAAAGGTCCAACACTGATGCGTGGGAATCGCAACAGGCTTTACCTCTCGAGGGATCTCGAGAAGCTTACAACCCCCACCAGGCAGTGTACCTGATCGTTGTAGTATAGTATAGTGACAAGTACCGGGGGATTGATCGTTCAGCTTAGGAATAGTGTCGCTAGGATTAGAAAGCCTAAATACTAGTTCTAAAGGTGAGGGATGATTATTTTTGTATTTTTATATTTTTATGAAAGCAAGTAAAATCTCGGGGTTTGAAGGATTTGGGCGGAATTAGTTGCTAATCAACTAACCCAATTCTAAGATGCAATCAAAATAAAATACTAAAAATGAAAATAAACTAATTAAACTAAAGTTGTGAGCAGTAATTGGAGAAAATGTGTTTACTTAGATTTCACTACTCCCTAGACATCTTTTACACGTTAATTACTTGTTATAATTGCATGGATGACGGATTGTATTCCTTAATACCATTCATGGGGTGGCACACATAACTCCCCAATTCTATGAGCTCTTATCTCCTCCTACACCATGCCCAGCACAACTATAGGGATTGTAAACAGTGGCTCATGCATTAAATACAACCAATAAAGACCTAGTGCGCCTCGGTTCATGTTTCTTAAGACGTTCAAGCATGTTACCAATTGGAGATCTGCCAGTTTTCTTAAGCCTAACATATAAATCATTCATCCAAGACAAGAATAAACAAGTAATCAACACATAATCAATATCTAGGTTTCATTAGATCTAAGCAAACACAAAAGAGATCTAGCCTAGCATGATGGAATTAAGACAAGAACATGATATAGACAACCAACACATAGACATATTGATTGAATTAGAAGAACACTTATCTTGATTAATCATGCAAGGTATCAAGGGGTTGGAACCCTTGAAAAACCTGTAAAGTTACACCAAAATCGTACTTAGGGTTTCTCCCAAAACTTCTCTCTCTCATGTGTGAAAAATTAGAAAACTATATATAGAAAAATAGGTATGACGGCGTCAAGACAAACAATGTGACGCCGTCACCTCGCCGCCAAAACTCTCCTCGGACTGCCTAGATCCACTTCTGACGCCGTCAAGACTTAAACACTTCCAGGCCGTCACGACTCTTTTACTCTTGACGCCCTTCCTACGTGACGCCGTCAAATCTGTTCTGGGTCGTCATGGAAATTCATGAAATTTGCTCTTGACGCCGTCAAGGTTTTGCTCTTGACGCCGTCACCTACTGTTCCCAGCATGGAAAATTAAGACTTTGGCGTTTTCTTCACTTTTATGCTCCAAAAACGTCCGAATTGCTTCCTTTTCTAGATTTCTCTCCCAAAGTACCTAAAATCACAAAAGGAACGATTTAGGGCAATATTTGATCAAATAAATTCGGATTCGGGCTTAAATGACCCCCTAAAAGTGGTTCATTTTTCGCCTCATCATATACCCTTGCACTTGAGATTTGCTTGTCCTCAAGCAAATGCGCTTTTATTCTACTCAAAATACAAGTTAGGGGTCATTTAACACTAATATAAAAGTAATTACAACAAATAATCGTTCCACTAAAGACCAATTGACAAGCACGGAGGTCATACACTAGCACCTCACAAATAGTGTTTAGATACTCACATCTCTCGGGTGTAATAAAGTGCAAATTACAATATGGAAACGGAAGATATCTCTCACTACCTGTCATAGCAAAATAGATTACCATAGGCTTGAGAAAGGATCAAACCTCCACCACATGGCGTAAGCATCTAGGATAAACTATCAAAGAGGTCTTTTAAAGGGTTGTAACGTTAGGTGTAGGGATATGAAATACACGGTTTTGTTGGATAAAGGAAGTTTTACTGGTGGCGAGTTAACAATCTTGGTTAATTACATGTACAAGATGGCGTTGCTAAGCCAAGACTAGACTCGACTTAAGCTAATAAATGAAAAATAACAAAAACATAAAATAAACATAGAATGAAAAGGGATGGTAGTCCGTATGTTTTTTTTTTTTTTTTTTTTTTTTTTTTTTTTTTTTTTTTCTAATTTTTTTTTTCTTTTTCTTGATTTTTTCAATTTTTTTTTTTGCATACACTCTTACCCTACCATCCAAAATAATACATCATAGGGAATGGATATTTCCCTTACACTTGAATCTTTACATACTTTACATTTGACTAATCTAATGACTCGAATTAAGAAAATCAAAACACTTGGAGCACTTTTAAGATTAACGTACATATGGGGGTAATAAGTGATGTTCTTCCCCATTACTCCATAAATAAGTACTTTACCCATGAGTCCCAATCGTCCCAAAACAATATGTACAAGGATATGACTCGACTTAGCAACCATGTAATCAATTAGAAAGTTAACTTAGGGTTTAACAAATAACAATAATGCACTAAAAATGAGCGCATACACGGAAGGCTAAGGCGATTTGGTTGTACATTTAAGTGGGGTGTAACAAATTCTTCCTTTAAGTAAGATGCTTAAAGTTAGAAACGAAAAGATAGGCTCGGAGGGGTGTACTAGGGGTATCGTGTACTAAAAATGAGTACAACGCTAAGGTGTTTGGAAAAATTAGTTGACTTAACTAGCCAAGTAATATGACATAAATGGTCAAGTAATTATGATACGGGTTTAACACAAGGGTGATCCTAATACCTCTTATCATGTAGTAAATCCTACCACACGAATGTAGTCTCACTAGCGGTCTCGGGATGCATCACTAACGCAAGTTCTAGAATCTAAATGCCACCGGTACACTCATAAGCACTAACAATGAATGCTTTTCCTATCAAATCTAAAGACGAACCTCACATTTTTGGGTGGAAATTTTTTCTGAATATACGGTTATGTGCTAGTCATACAATCTCCTATCCATAAGACGCTTGCTATGGCTAAAGTTTCACTCCTAAATGTTGTAAAAAATTTTAAATTTGGCACTAAAATTGCACTAACAAGTATTTCTCATAGTTTTATTACACATCTACCGTCAAACAAAACAAACTCAAGCGAAAGTGCATATGTAAGGTATCATCTTTTTACCCTCCCCTTACACTTAAGATGAACATTGTCCCCAATGTTCAAGTAAAGAATGTAAAAGTGAAAAAGTAAAGAGAATGAAATCAAATACTCCCCTGATTCGCTCGGTATGGATAATAGGATGGCCAGGTTAAATCTTCCTCCAAGAAAATGAACAATCAAAGCTTCCCTTCCAGAATATAAATCATCTTCTTGTCATACATAACCTGTAAAACCTGACAAAATAGACAAGACAACCTCGCGTAAAATCGGCGGCATCCTATATAAGTTTCTAAATCCTAGAAAACAAGATAAGATATAATGCTTGTGGAATGAAGTTTGCAGATCTCCTGGAGATTATAAAACTTAATAATTCACAAAAACCATAAGACTCCGTTAGAAAAACAAAACCGGTAAAATTTCCAGATTTTAACTCCTGACGCCGTCAAGAGTAAACCCCTGACGCCGTCAGAATTGACCTGCAGAAATCCTTATGTTAAGTTTCCGGAAAATTTCTGGAAAAACTTGGTCCTACATCCTAGAAAATTCTGCAAAACTTCATTATGACTCAATACAAGCATTTGACACTAACAAGTACTAATACACATGTCCATTTATTATTGTTGTGGTTCATGCTCAATTTCGTTCTTATAAACAAATTTGGATCTCCCTTACACTTATCTTTTGCAAAATACCTTTATATGCAATTAAGACGAAGTTAAAAACAAAATAAAGCATTTTCACAATTTACTTTGAAACATGAGCCACAAACAATAAAAATAAAACATGCATACGGAAACAAATAAAATCAATCAAACAAACAAACAAACAAACAAATAAAAACACACAAAACATGGGTTGCCTCCCAAGAAGCGCTTGTTTTTGTTCGAGTCACGAGCCTGACTCTACCCTTATTTTACGGAAATAGGGGAGGCTTTCCCTACACTTTGAATTAAGTGTGGGTGGAAGTAGCGATACACACCCTTAGGGTGGCAATATGCCTTGTGAGGAAAGTGTGGTGGATGAATTATATGCTCAAAGGGGTGTGCTCCTATCATCATAACCTTACCTAATTCAATCGGGTTAATGGGTGGATTAAGACTTTCTCCTAGAAAAGGATCATTGTCAATCAACTTCAAGAGATTACTAGTTGGGGATCCATCTTGACCTAATAAACCCGGTTTAAACCCATAATGTTTCTTGTGATCAATCATAAATGGGTGATGTAAGCATGTAAGGTCATTTTCCACTCCTATATTGGCCTCCTCTCCACAAGGCTTAGAATCCTCTACCTTTGTCTTAAGACTATCCGGACTATATGGTTTGATGGGTGGATCGGAACCTATTTCAATTCCTAAATTTTCATCCAAGGATGGAAGATTAGGTAACGGTTTTGGTTGAGGCTCCGGTTCATCAAAACTAGGAACTTCCCTAGAACTAAAAGTAAGGTTATCATTATAAGTATTCAAACCTATATCCTCTAGTTGTGTTTGGTTCAAAGGTTCTACCTCTATTGGGGTTCCTATAGTCTCTTCTACTTTTTCCGGGTAAGTCACGGGCGGTGTGTGTACCTCAAATGATGATGAGAGTTGTGGGGTACTTTGTAGGTTTGTGTTATTTACCTCATCCTTCCTTATCTCAATATAATCTATATCCTCATCATGTGTTCCTTGAGATTCCAAGTCATTGATCATAAAACCTATGTCTTTTTGCTCAATTTGATCATGCTCGGCTAAATCCTCCATAATTGTTTCTTGAAGTTGTGATGTATACAAACCCATCAATTCATTGAACTCATGGTTCACGGTTAGGAGGCTTTCCTCAAAATTTTTCCAAAGGGTCTTACTAAAAGGAATTGATCCTAACAATGATTGTTTAATATAGGCCACACATGCGCATAACTCATCAAACCTATCAAACTTTACACCCATCTCTTCTTGTATATATCTAAGATCACTTAAAAATTCATTGGAACAACAGGAAGCAAATCTATCCGAGTAAACTAATTGTTCCTCTATAGTTAATGATCTAAATAGAATTTCATCCGCCATGGAGACAAATGAAAATGGTTTTACAAACAAAGGGCACAAAGAAAAAGATAGACTAAAGAAAACCTAAAAATAAAAATAAAATCTTACTAGAAAGGAATCTAGCAAGTAGACCTAATAAAAAGAAATTCTAACCTAGACAATAACTATTCCCCGGGCTGCGGCGCCAAAAACTTGATGCGTGGGAATCGCAACAGGCTTTACCTCTCGAGGGATCTCGAGAAGCTTACAACCCCCACCAGGCAGTGTACCTGATCGTTGTAGTATAGTATAGTGACAAGTACCGGGGGATTGATCGTTCAGCTTAGGAATAGTGTCGCTAGGATTAGAAAGCCTAAATACTAGTTCTAAAGGTGAGGGATGATTATTTTTGTATTTTTATATTTTTATGAAAGCAAGTAAAATCTCGGGGTTTGAAGGATTTGGGCGGAATTAGTTACTAATCAACTAACCCAATACTAAGATGCAATCAAAATAAAATACTAAAAATGAAAATAAACTAATTAAACTAAAGTTGTGAGCAGTAATTGGAGAAAATGTGTTTACTTAGATTTCACTACTCCCTAGACATCTTTTACACGTTAATTACTTGTTATAATTGCATGGATGACGGATTGTATTCCTTAATACCATTCATGGGGTGGCACACATAACTCCCCAATTCTATGAGCTCTTATCTCCTCCTACACCATGCCCAGCACAACTATAGGGATTGTAAACAGTGGCTCATGCATTAAATACAACCAATAAAGACCTAGTGCGCCTCGGTTCATGTTTCTTAAGACGTTCAAGCATGTTACCAATTGGAGATCTGCCAGTTTTCTTAAGCCTAACATATAAATCATTCATCCAAGACAAGAATAAACAAGTAATCAACACATAATCAATATCTAGGTTTCATTAGATCTAAGCAAACACAAAAGAGATCTAGCCTAGCATGATGGAATTAAGACAAGAACATGATATAGACAACCAACACATAGACATATTGATTGAATTAGAAGAACACTTATCTTGATTAATCATGCAAGGTATCAAGGGGTTGGAACCCTTGAAAAACCTGTAAAGTTACACCAAAATCGTACTTAGGGTTTCTCCCAAAACTTCTCTCTCTCATGTGTGAAAAATTAGAAAACTATATATAGAAAAATAGGTATGACGGCGTCAAGACAAACAATGTGACGCCGTCACCTCGCCGCCAAAACTCTCCTCGGACTGCCTAGATCCACTTCTGACGCCGTCAAGACTTAAACACTTTCAGGCCGTCACGACTCTTTTACTCTTGACGCCCTTCCTACGTGACGCCGTCAAATCTGTTCTGGGTCGTCATGGAAATTCACGAAATTTGCTCTTGACGCCGTCAAGGTTTTGCTCTTGACGCCATCACCTACTGTTCCCAGCATGGAAAATTAAGACTTTGGCGTTTTCTTCACTTTTATGCTCCAAAAACGTCCGAATTGCTTCCTTTTCTAGATTTCTCTCCCAAAGTACCTAAAATCACAAAAGGAACGATTTAGGGCAATATTTGATCAAATAAATTCGGATTCGGGCTTAAATGACCCCCTAAAAGTGGTTCATTTTTCGCCTCATCAAACACCTATAGTTTGTTATCAAATCAAGTGATCCTCTCAAACTCAACGAACTAAACGAACTTCGTGATCAAGCATACGAAAACTCTTTAATCTATAAAGAGAAAACAAAGAAGATCCACGACTCCAAAATCAAGAACCGTGTTTTGCAATGTTGGTGACCGAGTCCTTCTTTTCAACTCTAGATTGAAGATATTTTCAGGTAAGCTTAAAACCCACTGGACTGGACCTTACACTGTTGCCAAAGTTTTTCCATATGGTACCGTCGAGTTGTCTCAAAATGACGGTCCAAATTTTAAAGTGAATGGGCATCGGTTGAAGCATTATTTTGGAGGGGACATACCACCCATGGTTGTTCCGGACCTCCAAACTTTCCCCATGGACAAATGAATTCGGGGATCGAGTCAAGCTAGCGACTCGATAAACAAAAACAGTAGCATAAACATGGGTTTTCACCCATGTCTCTGACTTCTTTCTACTTTCTAACACCCTATTATGGGGGAGTGGCCGTCCCCTACAGCTGTTTGCAATGTATATATCTAAAAAAAAAATGTGTGTTGTATGTATAAATAAAGTGAAAAATAAAAAAAAAAATGACGTTCACACAGTTAGCTTCTAATATTATTTTCTTACGTTCAAAGATTCGGCATAATAGCCGGGACTTTGAATATTGAGGACAATATTCAATTTTAAGTGTGGGGGAGGGGAAAATTCTAGCGAATTTTATATCAAATTATACCGTCCAGTACCCCCGTTTTTGGCCTAAAATTTTAAATTTTTATTTCACTTTATTTCAAAATTTTTGTGGTTATCAGTCCGCCATGTCTAACCGACAAAAGGATTGGCTAATCCAGGAGCAAACGGCTCTTGGTAAAGATTACTCAAATCCGTTGACGGCTTGCAATTTGCCCAAAATTGTATGGTATCTCAACTCGCCATATCCTAAAAAGTGAAAGAGTTGGCTAGCCCGCAAGATTATGGCTTGTGGTAAAGGCAGTAGAAAAACCATAATTGGTAATGAACTCACCAAGATGTTGACCGTGTCCATCAAGAGTTGGCTAGTCCAGAAGCAAACGGCTTCTGGTAAAGACAAATCAAAACCGTTGAAAGCTGGTGGTTTGCTCAAAATCATATGGTTATCAGGTGGACCATAGTTCTTACTTGAACCGAAACATTTGGCTACTCCAAAAGTAATGGCTTTTGGTAAAGAGACTTCAAATCCATTATGTTTTCATAAAAGATTGCTAGGGACTAGCAATAGTTTAGTGTGGGGGATTGATGAGTGCTTAAACACTCATCATTTTTGTCGTATTTAAACTGCCAAAACATCCAAAAAATGCTCAAATATGCATCAAAATACAGAAAATATCCCAGGGATTGTGTTTTATACGTTACAGATGCAAAATGAGTAAAATCAATGAAAAACGAACAAAGTTTGCACAATTGGCAGTTTCAGCCTCCCAACTTTAAAAAATTAACAAAATTGGTCCCTGAGCATTTGTTTTGAAAGTAAAGTCAACCCAAGGTTTTTAAAAGTAAAAAATTATCAAATTTAGTCCTTGGGTGAAAACTTTGGAAAAATTACAAGTTTGGTCCCTTCAGTTTGAAATTTGGCAAAAGTGGTCCCTGGGAGTTCTTAAAATGGAAAATTCTATTTGTGGTCCTTGGAATATGGATATGTGGCAAGAAACACCGCTTGTTTATCTTTGGAAGGTTGGCAAAATTGGTACTTGAAATTCAGCTTAATTACATAATTGGTCCTTGAGCACTTAATATCAAACGGGCCCTTTTTGTATTATCTTTAAACCAAATTACCCAATCCACCTAATCCAATCCAATACCACCTTATAACTCCCCTTGGCCCATCTCCAAGCCCACTCCATCCACAACCAAAGCCCACCCCATCCCTTTACCTGTTATTAACAAAACAGGGTCAACCAAACGGTCAACCCTTCTTCCTCTTCTCTTCCCCGCCAAAACATCCAGCCCTCAATCACTGTACCCTCTCCAACATCTTTGTCCCCCACCTCCTTTATCCAACACACCCTACAACAGCCACCCTACCCCCATAAGTCAACCCCAACACACCCCACTCACTCTTATCATCCACCCTGGCAATCCTTGTGTTAAGTATGGGCGCCAAAACGAATTGAAGGGATGAGATTAATCTAAAGGCAAATTGATGGCTAGGATTCAATGACAAGAAGCATAATAGGTCCCAGTGATGGTTGTACACTCAGAAGAAACACAAGGAAGAGAAAGAAAAGCCCTAGTTCTTATGTTTCTAGTATAAATAGGTTTCAATGTAAGCCTCAATGGCAAGTAGTTTATGTAATCTTTTCAATTCAGTACTTAGTGTAGTTTGTAATCTCTTTAGTAATCAATTCAAGTGTTTCTTTTTTTTTTTAAACCCCAAGTTACTTGCAGTTTCACTTTCTTTAATATAATAATTATCTCAAAATTGTTGTTGTTGTTTTAAAACTTTCATACACTCACTTAGAATCTCAGTGATCAAGAAGAAAACACAGAAAAAAGATATTAAAAAGAAAAAAAAATTAAAACAAGAAAAGTGCAGGGTACCTTTGCTAGACAATGTGGAAAGCTTTTGGAAGTTCCCCGAAATGGATGGGGAAGATGGACATTACCAGCTTATTCTCTGAATAAGCTGGAGCTTGAAGCTAATTCAAGACACCTTGGTTAAGCCTTGGTTCAAGGTTTCTATCATTTAGTTCTCAAATTTTAATTTCTTAGAATAAATTTGCATAAGTTAGTAATTTATAGTTATAGTAGTTAAATGTTGTTATTATCTGTTTATTTGTATTTATGGTAGTTTAGTTTGGTTTAATATTTCAGTTTTATAGTTTAAACTCTTGATTGCTTTGAAAAATCTCACAAAGCTGTCTTAAAAGGGGTGTTTGGATTGAAGTATTCCACTGAGCTCCTGATGTTTTTAGTTGTTAACACTTGTTGAGACTTCTTTCTTAGTGTCAAATTATAACATTCATAGCATCAAATTGGTGGGTCTAAAGGAAAAAGTCAAAATTTGCCTTCAATCCATCTCAACTGTTAACTGTTGGGTTGTTGGAATTGCAAATCACTCATTCCAGTTTAGAAGTAGATAAGTTTGGTTATTCTAGCCTTCATTCAACCATTAACTTCAATCTCAGTAAGATTTGGCCATTTAAATCTCACATTGGTCAAAGTTTTTCAAAAATAGAAAAGTCAAAAATAGCATTTTAAGTTTAGAATCCCACTTTTTGGAAGAATTTTCTTGAATTTTGTAAGTGGAATTAGGATTTGAAAATTGTTGGGGTTAAGATACATCAGCTAAACTACAAGGGATCATGCTTGTTTTATTTTTATGATTTTTTTTGTAGCTTATGCACAAGCTTAATTGAGGCTGCAGGGAGTGCAACCTCCCCTGCACCAGGCCATTGGCCAGTTTTCTTTAGCCCTTTGTGACCACCTCAGTGGACCCCACCCCTAGCTCTATAGCTTTTTGAAAAGCTTATTAGCTTAAGCTTCATTAACTAGGTTTAGTTTAGACCCTGGCTTATTGGGATTAGCTTTTTTTGGACTCACATTTGTGACCTGTCTCAGGTTCCATACTAAGTTTTCAGCTTTTGACCCAACTTTCCTAAGCTCACACAGAGCTCAACAATAAGCAATAAGCCTAGCTTATTGGCTTATTTTGTAGCCCACCAGTCACCCTTTGCAGGTCAACCCTAATATTGGACCTCCTTTTATCACTGTGGACCAAAGTTGTCAAAATCGCGCCTAAGGCGCGCCTAGGCACTAAGGCGCTAGCCTTGGGGCTTTTTTTGACTCGAGGCGCACAACATGCATGACTCCCCAAAAAAGCGCGCACCTTGGCGATTTTTGCGCCTTTGCGCCTTGGGGGATTTTTGCGCCTAGGCCATATTTTGCGCCTCGAGGCTTTTTTTTTTTTTTTTTTTTTTTTTTTTTTTTTTTTTTTTTTTTAAGATATAATACATGGGCCTTTTTAAGTCATAGGTGAGTATTTATATGATTTGTAAATTTGAATTGATTTTATATTTATTTTATTGATTGAAATTTTCTATAATAAGTTATTTTGTTTCATTAAGTATTTTTTTACGACATATTATCATGAAAATGTAGCATTGTGCATTGAATATTAATATATTGCTTGCTTGATATTTTGGTTAAATTGTGAGCTTTGTTAGATGTAAGCTACAAGTGTAGGACACAAGCATATTTAGTCTGATATGGATTTTAATTTCTATATAGGTTATCGTGCCAAAGAGTTGATCCATTTTAGAAGTGACAACCGATCCATTTTAATATTTATAATGGCAATATGTGTTATGCATTAAGTATTTTAATGTTATTTTGTATTATTTAAGCTACATAAATGGTCACATATGTTATAAAAAACTTAATGCTTTTAGTGCGCCTCGCATTCATGAATCCCGCGCCTTGGAATGCGCCTCGACTCGAGGCTCTTTGGCCCCCTTTGCGCCTTAGTGCGCCTTGAGCCTTTCAGAACACTGCTGTGGACCCCCTCAGTGCCCCAAAGGGTCTAGTTTCAAACCTGTGTGGACTTTGGTACTAAGTGAAGTGCTTATTTGTGTCCCTGGCTTGTTTCATTGTGCTTATTCAGTCATTAGAACTTGATTTGCTTTCATTATAGTAGTTTGTAGCTTATTAAATAAGTTATGGCTTATGTGTAGCTTATTGCCTTAAAAAT